>OX465295.1:250704152-253104152 GCA_949987735.1 Leucophora obtusa | reverse complement strand
TCCTTCGCCAGTGGGGCACGTACACTAATCCCATTTTTCTTTGATGTTAAGGGAGATAAAAAATTGGAAAAAATAGATTTTGTGCATTTTTCAATTACCTTTCCTTGACATCCACTTTGATGAATTTACATCACATGTGGTAGCAGATAGAAGTGTTTTTGTATTTTTTGGGGTGCCAAAAAAATAATTGAAAGCAACTACATTTTGCAATAACTTCCTCAAATCGTGTGATAAAAAATAATTGTTCATTATGTCAGCCCTATGATCCTTAAGCTTTCAGAAAATAATAATTAGATTTTAATAAATGCTTAAAAAGTGTGAAAAATATTAATTTTATATTAGTGCCTGTCTCTGGGGCACAATCACCAGATGGCCCCTGGAGCTACGAAGAGTTGATGAATCCTTGCCTAAAATGCTCTATAAGACTTTTCTATATATTTAAAATATGTTTAATAGTAAATTATAAAAATCGTGTTCATTCTTAAATTTATATTAAGTATTCAGTTTTTTGTAATTTTGAAGAATCATTATATTCAGATTTTTTTCGGAATTGATTTGATTTCGCAATTTCACTTCCGCAATGTTTTTCCTAAAGTGATCGAAAACAATTTCTTGCCTTCTGAATTTGCAGTTTAGGGTGCTACAGATAATTTTGTATTGAAAATAAAACATTCTGGTAAGTATCGAGTATGCTACAGGCTTTATAGTGGTACTTAAAACATTAAAAGTTTCTCCAGAAAACGTAAAACGAAAAAAAAAAATCGTTTTCATTCCACTTTCAAAAACCAAAGTGGAATTGGTATTTAGAGCAGCTTAAACTCACAAAAACTTTTCAATAGTGCTTGGTATGTATTCCCCAAAGTGTCATTAACTATTTCACTTAAAAAAATTTACATTCAAAGAGCTTTTTGTTGGTAAATTCAACAATTTTCTTATTGATTAGCAAAACGTAATTTTTTATGAAAAATTAAAATTTTAAATTTTGATCGGCGATCTTCTCTTTTTTAACTACAAATGACAACTTATATCAAAATGTAGTTGGAACATGAATTTGCCCCAAAAAGTCTTTTTTTAACGTTTTAGAATTTACGAAAACGCAAAAAACTTGAAGAAGCAAAAGTAAAACCTTACGAAATTGTACATCGAAATCATATTAATTTTATGCGAAATTTGTGTTAAAACCTTAAATTTGCTCTCTAACAAAAACTTTTTTAAGTGAAATTATTAAAAACAGCATTCTTAACTTATAATTAATTATGTTTATCCGTTATATTTGGTCTAAATATGCAAAAATACCATTTACTTCCGGAGAAGCAATTTGCGTTTTCAATTTCACTTTCAAATTGAAGTCTGAGACATGCCTGATTATAATATTAAATTATTGTTTTTTAATGTAGTGGATATTTATTGATTAAAAAGAATCATATATCTTAAAGAACTTATTCTAAATTATTTATTTCAGTCATTAGAAGATTGACTTTGCCGTATTAACATTATTTTTTTTTGTTGAAATTGTATCTAGATCTTTTGGCGAATATTCCCCAAGTTTGGGGCAGTTACACCGATTTGGGTTACTTTGAAAATCATTAAAAAAGTAATAGAAAATATCCAAATAATTAGAATAAAAATCATAGAAATTAAAGCCAAGATATGTAGATCTTCAATTTGAAAGTAATTTTTGAAAAATAATTAGGGGTTAAGAAATGACAGTGCTTTGAAAAGACAGTGCGAAGGATCCCCCCTCTACCCTATATAGTGACTTTTTTATAAATTACTAATTTTTCTAAACCGAGTGCTAAACTTAGCAAAAAATATACTAATTTAATAACCAGTGGATACTTTAAGGAAATTTTATTTACAAGAATTCGTGGCTTTTTTAGAATTCTTATTTAGTTTATATTTGTTGTTATTGATATATTCTTAGTTTGGAAATAAAGGTCATTAAATTTTATTTTATCTCTAATGCATAAAAAGGTAATAACTGGAGAACCGTTTGCAATATTTACTCCAAATTTTAAATATGTTGAAGTAATTATACATATATCCTTTACAATCGAAAGAAAAAAGTATTTTTTTATTCAATTTAATTTTAATTATTTTTTTTAGATTTGACAGTTTATTTTTAGTACCTTTTTTGTTAATTTCAGCAGATTGATGAAAATGCAATTTAAATTTTACAACAATTTACTGAAATTTAGAGGCGTCTACTAATTACACTGCATGAAAAAATCTTGACTTTTAAAAATTATTAGAGGTCTGACCATCAATTCCATATATTTCGGACATGCTGATTATAATTTTATTTTCCAAGGTACAGATTTTTTTCTAAATGTCTTTAAAGTTTGACGGTTTTACATTTAGTTTTTTATATACACAAATTTTCAAATGCAATCGATATAAATTTTTTTGTGGTGAAATGTAGGCATAGGATCTGATATTAAAACCAATGTTCGCGTTCTATATGCATTTTGACGATTTTTTAAGGTTTTAGCCAATTGAATCGCTGAAAGCAAAATCGGCCTTAATAAATGCAATGGCTTAGTAAAGAAGCAATTAAAAGGAAAATATTTCAACAAAAAAAAAAAAAAAAATGCATTCATCTATAGCGGCCTATACGTCAAAATCGCAACTTTTCAAAAATTGTATATGGCAGCATAGCTTTCCAAATTGTCCCCAAAGTCCAACTTTTAGTATAATATGGGGTCACCTCTAGTAAGCTTTTTAACTTATTTTAGCAAATCGATTTTGAATTACAGTTTACAAAAATTTTTATAAAATTTATTTAAAATCAGTAGACATATGGGACCTTCTCCGAGAAAAGGGACCTAGTGTGTCAAAAAACATAGTGTGTCAAAAACTTGGGAAAATCGATAAAAATGAGAAAATATCGATTTTCCCAAGTTTTTGACACACTAGGCTTTTTAACACACTAGGTCCCTTTTCTCGGAAAAGGTCACATATGTTACTAAAATTAGCTAAAAAAAATACCGCTGGACTCAAAACAGTTAAATTTCCCAAAACAACAGCAAAATTTTCAGTAGCCATTACGGACTTTTTTGGTTGAGTGTAATAGCTTGTGCCTACAAGCAGGAAGTCTGTAATTTTTAAGGAAAACCAAAGGTTAATTCATCAATTTTATATTTAAATTATAACAAATATGACGAAAAATATTAGTAGTAACAATAAAAAATTTATCAATTAAAAGGTGCGAAAAAAATTTCCTATTTGCAGGCACATTTTATAAAGTTTTTTTTTCAGTAAATTGGAGGATTGCATTCTCTTTATTTTCTAAGCTCTTTGATTATGCATAGCACACATAACTAATAAGGATTTTTACAAAAACGCCTTTAACAAAAAGATATTGCTTGGGCACCAAACAGCTTAAAAATTTTTTTATAAAACAGTTTTCACAATTGGATTTCAAGTCCATTTTATTTATGAAAACTTCAGAAACTTGGCTACTTGCTATTTGATTTCAACTAAAAATAAAAATATTTTATTTAATTTTTTGAAAAACATTGTTATTTTTGACGTATTTTGTTACGTTTTAAATTTGCCAAATCATTCCGACACCTAGCTACGTGCCTGACTGGGGAAGTAGCATAATTTAAGGCAAGTATTAAAGATGATCGTTAGATAGTTGATACCTTTATTAGGTAAATTTTTTAGAAATTTATTATTAATACGGTCTAAACCTGGAGTTTTTTTGTTTTTCATTTTTTTTATAATTACACCAACTTTTTCAGTAGTAGTGAAGTAACAGTTTTGTGGGATTGGGTTAATATTACGAATAAGGTTTACATTGTTGTGTTTTAAAATTGGAATATTGCTAGATTTCTTCTTTAACATTTTTGAAACTTTCCAAAAAGGGGAAGATGCTTTGTCCAAATTGGACAACATTTTATTCCATGTTTCGTTTCTAAAGTGGTTTATTTCATTCGTAATATTTTTATTTAAACGTGTCATAGCTCGACGACCCTTAACATCTCTGTAACGCTTCCAGTTTCTTTTAAATACGTTCCTTAATTGTATCATAATTTTTATGTTGTTTGGTAAGGGTTTAGAGGTTGGTGCTATTCTACGTTTGGGCACACTTTCATCTATTCCCATTTCATCATTATTAAAAACATTTATCATGTTGTCAATTTGAGTGCTGTTGTGTATTTCATTAAAACCATCTGCCACAGGAAGATTCCTGTTTATGAATTTCATAAAATGCGGCCAGTTTGCCTTGGTGAAAGCGTAGCATAAATTGTCTACCATTTCATAATTTAAATTAATTGTACTAATGATTGGTAGGTGGTCAGAACTCAAGTCATTTATAACTTTTACTGCGGACATATTTTGAGATATGTTAGTTAGAGAAAAAAATCTAGAGTTGAAGGTTGTTTACTTGCATCAGCCGGAATATAAGTATATTCATGGGGAAACACTATTTGTGTTTGGTTTAGTTGGAGTTTCTCATATAATATGTTACCCCAGCCATTACTTCTTTGACATCCCCAATAACTATGTCTGCAGTTAAAATCTCCTCCTAATATGTATTTATTTGAACTCGTTAGTTTACGAATATCTGTCTCAAATGTTTGTTTTCTTCTAGGGTCCCTGTTTGTCGACCCACCAGAATAATAGCAAGAATAAATATTTATAAAGTCATTACCTTAACACCTATGTTTTCAATCAGTTCTGTGTTAATAGGAGGTATAAGTTGATGCTGAATGTGTTTTTTAATTAAAATAGCTACTCCACTTCCTCCACCACGTTGACGATCGTATCTGTCGCAGTAGAAGTTCTGATGTTTTATTGTAATTTTCTTATTTAGCCAGGTTTTACGAAGTAAACAAATGTCAATATTGGTTTTTCCAAGAAATGGAATAATTCGTCTTTTTTAGTACGAATGCTACGAGCATTCCATTGTAATAACGTTATGTTGCTGTTCATTGGTACAAAAATGCGCATGCAAGGTGTTTAATTACAAATCAATAATTTGTCTCTTTATGACTTTTTGGGCACTTTTGCCTTTGATGGGTTAATTTTCACTAGAATCTAACTTTTACTCCCCTTTTTGTACAACTTTGTTGGGACTTTTTACACAGATTCTAGCGAGTACTTAAACGTTGTTGTTCACCGCCATAAGAATTCTTGTTCTTATTAGTTGCCTTACTACATACGATCAACATCAATTTACCGACGGTAATTTAATAATTTTATAAATAAATTAGAGAATCCTTTTTTCTCACAAAAATTGAAATTTTATTGTTTTTATTTATTTACATATTTTGCCTTCACGTAACAACCTCAAATTTCTCTTCACGAGACCTGCATTTTTTTAAATTTGAAATTAATTCAAACGTAAGATTTTATAATTCTTCTAAAGAGAACAAATTATTATTATCATTATTCTGGGTGAATGGTTGGTTATAACCCGTTCTAGATGGATTTGGTGTTTCGGTCTGATTTAAAGCATTTGGAAAATTAACATTGTAATTTGATTTGTTGTTGAATTGTTGGCTTCTTTGTCTGGTACTCTTTGGTTGAGCACGTTGACTAAATTAGCTTATATGTTTCCCGGCGCAATGGGCACAAAATGTTTTAACATTGCATCTGCCATCACCGTGTCCATACATGTGACAATTATAACATTGGGTCAGTTTTGTTTTGTTGGGTTTTTGGTATTCCCACCAGACTTTTATGTAGTTGATGGCTGAGTAGTTTTGCCTTAATTCTCTTAATGTGATTGACTTTTTTTCAAAGTAGACAATAAATATAATTTGTTCGTTGTTACTGTCCCTAGCTCCAGCCTACGCTCTAGTAACAATTTTAACATCGATACATTTAAAGCCCATGTCTAAAAGTCTGGACTTAACAACTGATGGGTCTGTTTTATCTAGACCTAATAGTACAGCCTTATAAGGCTTTTCGTTTTTAGCAACATATGTGAAATATTCAAGCTGAAACTTCTTAGTGACAGAGTCGCAAACGGTAGTAAAATCTACGTTATTTGTGCAAAACAATTTTAGACCGATGGAAATTTTACGTATAGAGTAATCTTTGATTTTTAATATTCTACACATTTCATGAACTTGTTCAATTTTACATTTTAAGATTGTTATTGGTGGTATGTTAACTTTAACAGCTGGTTCGATAATTGTTTCATCATTATCGTCATCATCGATAGTTTGCAGAGGTGCAAAATAGTTTGAATTGCTAGCTCTCTGAGAGCTGTTTATGGCCAATTTTTTTCTATTCATGTTATACCCAGAGCAGGCATCAACATCTTCTTCTCGATTGCGTTTAATTTTGTTTTTGCTTTTTTTTTAATATTTAGATATTGTTAACAAACAATAACAACAAGAAATAAAGAAAAAAATAAACCGTAAACTTTTATTAAACTTTAAGGAAACAGAATAAACTATGACTTAACACATCAAATGATAATGCAAGACTGATAAGGTGACCATACGTCATCTTTTTTGGAGGACAATCATATATTTTCACTCGCTGTCATCTATAAAATTTGTGTCCTCTTTCTGTCATCTTTTTCATAATCGGCCACCTTTTGTCATCTTTTTTTTAAAGCATGATTTATATTTTTTATTATTGATTTTATAGTATGAACAGTACAGGCACCGTATCAGGGACTGTTTCCTTTAAAAATTACAACAAATTTTATTTCACGCCGGTGCGGTTTTTTCTGTCAAATCGTATGAAAAATGTTTTCGATACTTCATGTTGTACAATTTGTTGGATAAAAATGCAATTTTGATCGTGTATGGGCTTGTTTGACGACCATTACAAAAACAAAATGCACACGTCCAGCGACATGCAGTATCGTGTATGGGCTCCTATAAGCTTTATGAGTACAGGGTTGATACATTGCAAATATCTAGTTCTATTATCCTATTTTGTAAGTTTCTTTTTTTTTTTTTAACTAACTTTATATATTTATAAGTAAATGTAAATTTTTTTGTTGTTTTTTTTTTTAAACTAATTTTACATATTTACATATGTGAGTGTAAATTTTTCTGTAAAAAATGTTGAATTCAAATAATTCTTTTACTTTTTTCTTAATGTCATCTTTTTTCTTTTTCAAAATCTGGTCGCCTTATTTTAAGAAAAGTGTATACTTGATTAAGTTAAATTTTCTTTGAAGCTACTAGTAATGATTTAGTAAAATGCTTTTAGCGCAGATTAATTTCATTGAAAATATACATACCCTGGCATTAGTTGACGGGCCGATAGTAGTGGCAGTCCACAAAATACTTCACTTTTACATAAAATATTTGCATCCTGTGGTATCGGTTCTTCGGGCATGGTTAAACTTTCAATAGTTTTATGAGCGTTACGATCCATTTCTAAAAACCAAAAGCCTGAATCTGTGTATCGAATATTTCCTTCTTTATCGTACAATGTTCTTACAGAATGCTATTTATACGAATGACAAAAATAATAAAGCAAAATAAGTAGGTATCTTATCATGTTAATTTGTTCATACCGTGATATAATGCCTTTGTACTTTCGGCTCTCCATATTTGGCATCTCTGTACGGAAATCCATAGTGAGTAAAGGCGATAAAGTAAAAACGTGTCACTATATATGTGGCAAACAGAATAACAAGAAAATTTTTGCATTTTTTAAATAGTATTATCAAAGGAGTTAAATAGCTCGTTGTAGAAAAAGTCAGCGTGCTGCATATTATGGCAATAATGACATCTGGATTTTTTTTGGCACCCGCTCTCCCTGATGTTGGAACAAAAACGTCAACAACCATATTATAAAAGTTTAATGTCCACAATGCAACCAGAATTTGACCGGCTAAATGCATATATAGCCAGCGGCGAACTAAAAATTGTAGCGTAAGGAGCAAAACATTAAATTAAATGTTAAACTTTCAAATATACTTACTGGTATTTTCAAACCCCATTGCCCCAATTATCAAATTAGTAATTAATGTGATAAGAAGCGGAATAACAAAAGCGTATGCTGTTCGTATACCAGCTCCAGTTAGAGCAGCTGAAAGTATGCCCCAAAAAAAACAGGTTCCAATTAAACGAGCCTGTGTTTGCAGTGCCAAACTAAGTGGGGTCTATGAAAACACAAAGGAATTAGAAGGTGATGATTATGGTGAAGATAGACAGAGCCATATGGTAATCTTACTTTCTGATTTCGGTTGAAGATTAGGTGTGCCACGGTTTGTATAAAGACGGTCACTAAACAATAAGTTGGTACACACACAAATGTATTTGCGTACCTATAATATGAGTGTGCATATAAAAAAGATAGATCCGTTTAAATTCATTTTAGTGAAATGTGTAAATTTATTTAATAAGCCTAAGTAATGTTAACCAAACACAACCGCTTAAGGGAGGAGTCCCAATTAAAAGCAAGGTTGGTTACCGAAACGAATATCGTAAGGGTAACGGTAAAGTTATCGAATTTTATTTATTACGGTAACGGAAAAGGTAACGGTATTGAATACTGTTTCGGTAACGGTATACCGTTATCGAAACAGCAATACCGGTATTATAAATTGCGTTAAAAACATGTAAAAGCAATTAAAAACTTTGCGTATTTTTTAGAGGTATTGGTAAAGGTATTCAATTTGAAACGGTATTTTAGCGATAACGGTATTATAATGATAACGGTAACCAACCTTGATTAAAAGGCTTAAAATTACATGATTATCAAACAATATATATTAGGGGTATTCACAATCTGGTCGGTATTGCAGTATCAGCAGGAGTTTTTGGGATGTAAGTTAAATTGCGGTTAATCAAACAGAAGACTTGACTAAAAAATAAAAAAATTTATGTCGCAAAAAAATTATCTGTTTCAAAGAATTGATTTTAGAACAACTTCTCTTCTTGGTTGCTTGTAGAACAACATCTCAACTTGTCTCAAAGTTAGGCACGTAGCCAGTTTTTCAGTTCCAAGAACAACATTTTTTAATAATTGGAATAAAAAATTCCGCAAAAAGAAACAAAAAATATGTTGTTGTGGTTGAAGCAACGAAACATTTTCTTGGCTACATGGATGCCGTCAGCAATACCATACGTTCAAGTTCCGTGAAACGGGTTGAGCAAATTTATCTACAGCTCACAGTTTCAAACGAATTAAAAAAATCTATTTTCGAAAATTAGTTGATTAATTAATTAAATATTCTAAATCAGGCTGTAGGCTGAAGCACTCGTAGGCAATGTTTGTTTGTTTACAATTTTCATGAAAGCGAAGTGACGCTTAATGGGACATACTGATTTATAGCCTTCAAAATATCGAGAAATTTTTTTGCTTAAATCAATAGTGCTTCCCCACACAAATATCAGGCTTATCTTTCAGAACGAAATTAAAAGTATTTCAAAAGTTGCAATCCATCTAACTCAAACACTTCAGTCATTTTGTCTGGTTTTTTAAACTTCAGTTGAATTCTTCTCAAATATTTTTTTTTTTTAATTTTCTCCACTACGTACATGATATAAAAGGCACTTTTAATCAAAATTAAAAAAAATATATTATTCTCCATAAGATGCTCTTCTAGATGGACTAAAAAACTTCTACAAAGGTCTTTTTATATTTTTTATAAGACGTTAAAGTTGAAAATTGAAAAGTTCTCTTTAAAAAATAGGTTAATGTAAGCACTCATATTAAAATGAAACAACCTTCTCTAATATCAAATCACAACTGACCCTTTTATTAAAAAATCTTCGTTTTTTATTTATAATTCATATAAGAGCATAAAGGTTTGTATATGAGTATAGAGTACGGCACTATATTAATATAATAAAAAATATGTATATTACAATAAAAGTTTTTACAGATTCTTTTAGTCCACCCAATAAACAATTTCGCTGTAATTTAAAATGAAATCAAGTGCAATTCCATATGCATTTTCCACTTTCAAGCCTTTATTTATAGTCCAGTCGAAAAAGACATTTCAGGTTACATTAATTCGCATAGAGCTGAAATTTGGTACAGGCCTTGAGTACACTGTTGCAAATAAAATGTCAAAAGTCCCACCGACCCCACATCTGCTAAAAAATTTAATCGAGGTTAAATGTCAAAAATATGTTATTTTAAATTTTTATCGTAAACGGTAAGTGATACCGTAAAATTAAGTTGACAAAAGTTGTAGATCATGCAATTGTACACAAAAAATCTTTTTCTCCAAGGATCATATTAACATTTCGGCTGGGAAAGTTCATGGAATGTTGAGAAACCTGTGGGCTGTTAAAGCCTCGACGCCCTTTGAAATACGGATGCTTCTGGCTAAAACATATTTAATACCTGTTCTACTATATGGGTGTGAAATATTTGCCAATTGTGAATGTATTGACTATTATCGACTTGAGGTCACGTACAACAACATAGCCAGATATGTATTTAATCGTGGTAGAAGGGATAGTATTTCATCATTTTCGTATCAGTTAAATAATATGTGTTTCAAAGATTTGTTAAAATATAAAAGTCTCATGATGATGCATAAGTTAATTTATATAAAGGAACCTGAATTTCTCTACAGAAAACTTACTTTTGCCAAATCTCCACGTGGAAGAAACCTGATTTCCCAAAAATATAAATATCTTTTGTCTACAAGACAATTTTTCAATTATACAATCGGTCTTTGGAATGATTTACCCTCATATGTTCAATTGCTTAGCAACACATTATGTTTTAAAAAGGAACTTTTAAATTTGTTTAAAATTAATTAAATATATTTATTTTATTATGTTTTATGTTTATTTTGAATTTATATTTAACTATGTTTACTTTTAAATTTTAATTTAATTATAAATGCTATTGAATGACTAATATTAATATGAAAATTTGATTTGCTATCACTGTAATTTATAAGATTTATTCTTGTTATGATAGCTATTGAAACAATAAATAAATAAAAATAAATAAAAAATAAAAAAATCACTATTCCTGTAGTGCGATTCTCTAACTTTTATAACGATTTTATCGGTTACGTTAACTAACGATAATTGTCGGTTGAGTTACCGAAAAAGTGATTCACTATATTTCAGTTAAGGATATTAATCGTTAGAAAAAGTTACCGACAAATTTCGGTAAAAATAAAAAAATCAATCGATTAATCGACTAACGATTAATCGATTGAATACCCTAGTATGTAGTCTGTATATTATCTACTTCTTAAAGACTGTAATATTACAAGTATATTAAAATGTTTGTATAATATCGTCTAAGATGGATTTTTCAGTATACCAATATTAAGCAAAAAGTGAAAGAAAATCGGTTTTTCATTGTTTAGAAAAAGTACCATAACTTTGTCAATTTTTGACCCATTTTAACAAATGAATGCTCATTTTACTCAGTTTTAACCAATTTTTCACCGACCGGTGATTATGATCACCAGCACTATTACTATTTATAACTTGCTAATGAACGGTTTTTTATTTAATTTATTTTTTGTATCAATTATTATGGGTCCTGTTCCTTTTCGATATACTCTGTATAAAAACGCTTTTTATTTAAAAATATCAGTCATGTATACATATTCTGCCCATGGTGATTACAATCCCCACTAATTCTCCGGAAAATTTTAAAATTCACTGACTTAAAAATTTATAATTTTCTTAATTAGGCCCAGAATAGCAATGATATAAATTTTTATTGAAATTTGTCGACGGGAACAGGTACTTAGGGGCGAAAAATGGGTTAAGAATATTGTTGTCTTAAAAGAAGATTCGAAAAAAACCTCGTAGAAGTTGAAAAAGTTAAAAAAAAAACTGAAAACTTTAATTATTATTAAACAAAACTCCTTGGGCCAACATAGGTCTGTGTACCAAATTTCATCAAAATATCTTAATATTTGCGACCTGCAGCGTATAAACAATATAATTTTGGGGGGACCCTTATATGGGCACTAGGTCTAAACATGGACCGCTGTTAACTAAAATCAATAGGCTTCGTCCTTGGGCTGATATAGGTCGGTGTACCAAATTTCATCGAAATATCTTAATATTTGCGACCTGCAGCGTATAAACAATATAATTTTGGTAGGACCCTTATATGGGCACTAGGTCTAAACATGGACCCGTGTTAACCAAAATCAATAGGCTTCTTCCTTGGGCTGACATAGGTCGGTGTACCAAATTTCATCAAAATATCCTAATATTTTCGACCTGCAGCGTATAAACAATATAATTTTGGTAGGACCCTTATATGGGCACTAGGTCTAAACATGGACCGATGTTTACCAAAATCAATAGCCTTCGTCCTTGGGCCAACATAGGTCTGTGTACCAAATTTCATCAAAATATATAATATTTGCGACCTGCAGCGTATAAACAATATAATTTTGGGAGGACCCTTATATGGGCACTAGGTCTAAACATGGACCGATGTTAACCAAAATCAATAGGCTTCGTCCTTCGGCCGACATAAGTCGGTGTACTAAGTTTCATCAAAATATCTTAATACTTGCGAACTGTAGAGTGCGCACAAGAATGCATGGACAGACAGACAGACGGACGGACGGCAGACGGACATCGTTAAAACGAAATAAAAAAAAATTCTAAGCCGATCGGTATACTATAAGGTGGGTCTAGGACCAATATTTTTTGGTGTTACAAACATCAGCACAAACTTATAATACCCTGACCACATAGTGGTGTAGGGTATAAACAGTATATGTATTTGAAAATACCAGGTACACTCAGGGAATTATGTAGGTAAAATCAACTGCAAATGACAGTTAAAATAACTGCATTTGCACTTAGAAAGGTGTAGACTACATTTGCAGTTAAATTAACTGCAATATGAAGTTATTTTTAACTGTTAAAAATCAACTGACAAATGTAGTAAAAACAACTACAAATGCAATTGAAACAACATACATGCAAATTAATGTAAAACTGTACAAACAACTGCAAATGTAGTTAAAAAACATAAATAAAAATTATTTTAAAAATTATTAATTTAATAAAAAACAAATTTATGTAAACACTCCTAACTTAATTTTATTCTATTTAAAATTGAGAAATCAAAATTTACACTAATGTCACTTTTATTTTTCACTAATACGATATTGTTGTAGATGTCCGTCTGTGAGGGATGAAATATGGCGTTGTTTGGCTTCCTTTTTTTCTCCAGGTAGAAAGAGATGAGAATATAAAAGAACTGAAAGAAAATAAATACAATAATTTTTAATAATCCCGTAAATAAATGTATATTATAAAACTTACCTTATTATTTTAATAACTTAATAAAAAATATATAAACTTTTCCGTATTACGCGTCCTCACTCTTTGGCGTTGTTTTATGACTAAGACAAGAGAAAACATGTCCTACTCATATTCTTTCACTAGAAATTTCTAAACAAGCGCGTCATACAGATGCTGCTGATTGCTTTGTGTGTGTGCACACACACTTGAAAATATAAGTATTAAAAATATAAAAAAAATTCAAAATAACTGCATAAAATAAATGTTACTACAATGTGGTAGTTTTTGTAGTTAGTTTGAAAAAATAACTGTCAAAAACATTGAAATATTTTGCTCTAAGTAAATTAACTACAATTGTAGTTAAAATAACTACAACCGCATTACTACATAAATAACTGTCATGTAGTAACTGCAGAACTTTTCTGAGTGTAATTATACCCTACACCACCACGTGGTCAGGGTATTATAAGTTTCTGCTGATGTTTGTAACACCAAAAAATATTGGTAATAGACCCACCTTATAGTATACCGATCGGCTCAGAATTTTTTTTATTTCGATTTAACGATGTCCGTCCCTCCGTCCGTCTGTCCATGCATTCTTGTGCGCACTCTACAGGTCGCAAATATTAAGATATTTTGATGAAACTTGGTACACCGACTTATATCGGCCCAAGGACGACGCCTATTGATTTTGGTTAAAATCGGTCCATGTTTAGACCTAGTGCCCATATAAGGGTTCCCCAAAATTATATTGTTTATACGCTGCAGATCGCAAATATTAAGATATTTTGATGAAATTTGGTACACAGACCTATGTTGGCCCAAGGACGAATCCTATTAGTTTTGGTGAATATCGGTCCATGTTTAGACCTAGTGCCCATATAAGGGTTCCCCCAAAATTATATTTTTTATACGCTGCAGGTCGCAAATATACTTCGATAAAATTTGGTACACAGACCTATGTTGGCCCAAGGACGAAGCCTATTGATTTTGGTTAACACCGGTCCATGTTTAGACCTAGTGCCCATATAAGGGTCCCCCAAAATTATATTGTTTATACGCTGCAGATCGCAAATATTAAGCGTATTGATTTTGGTTAACACCGGTCCATGTTTAGACCTAGTGCCCATATAAGGGTCCCCCCAAAATTGGCTTGGTTACAAACTGCAGTTCGCCAATATTGAAATTTTTACAGGGACGGGCAAAAAGGGGAAATAGTCTCCCCCTTGACGACCTGCTCAAACTGCTGGAGCTATGAAGTTGAAATTTGGTATATATGTTCCTCGACCGGTGTAGACGTCCATTGAGACGGCATTTTTGAAAATTCTTATCGGGAGGGGCAAAAAGGGGGAAAAAAGTACCTTTTTCCAAAAAAGTACCTTTTCCCAAAAAAAGTACCTTTTTCCCAAAAAAGTACCTTTTTCCAAAAAAAGTACCTTTTTCCCAAAAAAGTACCTTTTTCCAAAAAAAGTACCTTTTTCCAAAAAAAGTACCTTTTTCCAAAAAAAGTACCTTTTTCCAAAAAAAATTCCTTTTTCCAAAAAAGGTACCTTTTTCCCAAAAAAGTACCTTTTTCCAAAAAAGTACCTTTTTCCAAAAAAAGTACCTTTTTCCAAAAAAAGTACCTTTTTCCAAAAAAGTACCTTTATCCAAAAAAAGTACCTTTTTCCAAAAAAGTACCTTTTTCCAAAAAAAAAGTACCTTTTTCCAAAAAAAGTACCTTTTTCCAAAAAAAGTACCTTTGTACCTTTTTCTAAAAAAATGTACATTTTCCAAAAAAAAGTACCTTTTCTAAAAAAAGTACCTTTTCCCAAAAAACATAAATTTTTCCAAAAAATACCTTTTTCAAAAAAAGTACCTTTTTCAAAAAAAAGTACCTTTTCCCAAAAAAAAGTACCTTTTTCTAAAAAAATTTTCCTTTTCCAAAAAACATACATTTTTCCAAAAAAAGTACCTTTTTCCAAAAAAAGTACCTTTGTACCTTTTTCTAAAAAAGGAACATTTTCCAAAAAAAAAGTACCTTTTCCAAAAAAAGTACCTTTTCCCAAAAAACATACATTTTTCAAAAAAATACCTTTTTCAAAAAAAGTACCTTTTTCAAAAAAAAGTACCTTTCCCAAAAAAAAAGTACCTTTTTCTAAAAAAATTTTCCTTTTCCAAAAAACATACATTTTTCAAAAAAAATACCTTTTTCAAAAAAAGTACCTTTTCCAAAAAAAAGTACCTTTTCCCAAAAAAAGTACCTTTTCCCAAAAAAAAGTATCTTTTTCTAAAAAAATGTTCCTTTTCCAAAAGAAGTACCTTTTCCAAAAAAAGTACCTTTTTCCAAAAAACATACATTTTTCCAAAAAAAACACCTTTTTAAAAAAAAATACCTTTTCCAAAAAAAGTACAAATAAAGTACTTTGTAAAAACAAAGTATCTTTTTCCAAAAAATGTCGTTTTTCCAAAAAGTACCATTTAAAATAATATATAATTTCAAAAAAACTACTTTTTTTCCTCCCCCACGGATATCTCCACTAAAACAAGGTTTCTTGATATTCGGCATAGACGTGCGCTAAGACGGGATTTTTGGAAATTCCTACCGGAACGGGCAAAAAGGGGAAAAGTCTCCCCATAAACAGTCTCACAAATTGGAAAAGTGCCTGCCCAAACCACTGGAGGTAAGAAGTTGAAATTTGGTATAAAGGTTCCTCCACTGTAGTAGACATCGACTAAGTTTGTATTTTTGGAATTCCCTACAGGATATCCCAAAAGGAAACTCGGTATGTGAGTTCCTCCTTCTGTGTAGGCGTCCGCTTAGACGGAATTTTATAAATTCCTATCGGGAGGGGAAATAAGGTAAAAGTCTCCTCCTGACGGTTTGCCCAATCCCTTTTGGCCAACCTAAAATTTTAAATATGTATTCCTTGGAGTAGGAGTAACTCACCGGCAACGTAATTTTTCTATTTTGGAACAGGAACATAGTAAAAATGGTGGTTGAAAGGGAAAAATGTCCCCACTAACGGCCTGCTCAAACCGCTTAGGCAATGCAGTTGAAATTTGGTGTGAATATTCCTCATCCATCGCAGATAGCCGCGAAGATGGAATTTTTGTAAATTCCTAAAGGGAGGGGCAAAAAGAAGAAAAGCCTCACCTTGGGGGCCTGTAAAAACCCCTTCGGCTAGAAACCTGAAGCTTAAAATGTGGGTCCCTGGAGTAAGGGCTAACTTATTAGAAAGATACTTTTTTGAATTTTGGACAGGGTCGTTATAAAATGGGGGCTCAAAAAGGGAAAGTTGCCCCTTAACGACCTGTCCAAACTGCTGGAACTAGGAAGCTGAAATTCGGTACTTTGGTTCCTCTTCCAGCCTAATTCCAACCGGGAGGGACAAAAAAAAGAAAAAGTGTCCCCCTTGACAGCCTGCTCAAACTGCTGGAACTAGGAAGCTGAAATTCCCTGTCGATGGATTTTCGGAAATTTCTACCGAGAGGGGCACAAATAGTAAAAGTTGGCTAGAAACCTGAAATGTAAAACATATGTTACTTGGAGTATGGGCTCACTTATCGGGAAGGTGCTTTTTGGACAGGGACATTGCAAAAATGGGGATTAATGAAGCGAAAAATGCCGCTTAAAGGCCTGCCCAAACCGCTGGAGGTAGGAAGTTGAAATTTGGTATTAAAGTTCCTCCTCTATTGTAGACATCCGCTAAGATGAGATTTATGGAAATTTCTACAGGTAGGGTCAAAAACAGGAAAAGTCTCCCCCTTAACGGCCTGGCCAAACTGCTGGAACAAGGGATCTTAAATTCGGTATTTGGGTTCCTTCTCCAACGTTGACGTCCCCTTAGATGGTATTTTTGGAAATTCATACCGGGAGGGGTAAAAAGGGAAAAAACTTCATTACTAACAATCCATTTTCATGAGAAAAAGTGATCAAATATTTATTTATTTTAAACCCATTGTTGTGCAGAATTATTTATTTGTGGTGGCTGGGTGAAGGCTTTTATTATAAAAACTGTACTTTAAATAAAAAGCGCATTTAAAAAAACTTAACTTTAAGGCACGCTAACAACGTAGCGGGCTGCTCTCGCTAGTATAACATATATTTTTTAATATTAAAATATATGATAATATAAAATATTGTGTGCGACCTTATATATTTTTATATGGTGATATATTAGAAATTTTTTTTAGAAATTTTCTCATATGTAATCATATTAAATCATATATCAGTATTTGCTTTATTGCAGATTGTATATATAGGAATATATTATTGATAAAACCGTTCAAAATTTTATATATAAATAGATACGAAAAATATTTTTAATTTTATTTTTTATATAACAATATCGTCGGCTTGCCTGCAAGTAGTGTCATGTGTTCTTTAACAGGTTTTCAAGAGGGCGAAAAAACTGGTTTATATTATCCTTTTAATATATTTCATTGACATCATATGCCTTAATAATGATTGTAATAAATAAGGTCGTGAATCATTAGGGCATATGATGTCAATAAAATATCTTAAAAGGATAATATAAATCAGTTTTTTTGCTCTCCTGAAAACCTGTTAAAACCAAAAACAGCACTTGCAGGCAAACCGACGATATATTAGTTAATATCAGACCCATGTTCGAGATTAACTAATATATTCGAGATTAATGTAATATTTGATCAAAAACAATTTTTTATATGCTTTACTCAATTTTTTCATTAAATTAATTTTTTTAATATTAATCCAATTTAAAAAATTAACATTTAAAATCATGGCCCGGCTCGTAATGGGTTCATAAGTCTAGGCATGTTGCATATCATTGGAAAGGTATTTCAAGTACCTCCCCAACGATATATATATTTTGTTCTGGTCCGATAAGTTTTGAGTGGTATTTTTCCACTCAAAGTCCAAAGAAAATTCCCATATTTGATAAAAAATTATCTCGTCTTTAAAGAATAACAGATTTATACATTAACGTCTTTAATAGTTACTCATTATCAACAGTAGCCCTCGGCTGACAGTCAGGCATGTGATGAATATCGAAAACGAAAACGATCTGATTTTCAATGGTAAATATTTTAGGATCTGTACAATAAACATTTATATTTTATTTCCTAATTTAGATGTCCGGCGTCAAAAATAAACGATAAATAATAATTTGAAGCCAATTTGATTTTCGTGAAACAAATTACTCTAGATTGAAAAACTGTTCGTTTTCGATTTTCATTACACCCCTGAGTGTGTAGGACCCGAAATCCTGCTGCCCTCCAATTCAAAGTTTTTTTTTATCATTTAAATTTAATCATATCGTATTGGATTAACTTATATCCAATTTTATCGGGACAAAATTCGGATATAAGTTTATCATTTGATATAACTTTGTATCCTTGTAAATACAATTATATCCAATATGATACAATTTAATATAACCATTTTTCGGATGAAATTATATCCAGTTACATATTGCAAATATATCCATTCACATATAATTTTATATACACTTTTTTACTCGGGTAGTTTTAGATGTCAATCCCCAAATATATTCCTGTTTATAATTCGATCTGCCATTTTCATACCGAAATAAATTGCTGGATCTAATTCGATCTGCAATTTATGGGATAAATTAAGATCCTACCAAATCCCCAAATATATCACTGGATTTAATTCGATCTGCAATTTATCGGAAAAGTTAAGATCTTACGCAATCCCGAATTACATTACTGGATCTAATTTGATTTGTCATTTTTTGGATAAATTTAGATCTTACTTAATCCCCAAATATATTGCTGGATCTAATTCGATCTGCCATTTTTCGGATCCAATTAGATCTAAGTTTATCCACAAATATATTGCTGGATCTAATTCCATCTGCCATTTTTCGGATCAATTTAGATCTAAGTTTATCTCCAAATATATTGCTGGATCTAATTCGATCTGCCACTTTTTCGGATCAAATTAGATCTAAGTTTATCCACAAATATATTGCTAGATCTAATTCGATCTGCCAAAATTGAGATCAAATTAGATCTAAGTTTATCCACAAATATATAGCTCTATCTAATTCGATCCGCCATTTTTCGGATCAAATTAGATCTAAGTTTATCCACATATATATAACTGGACCTAATTCGATCCGCCATTTTTCGGATCAAATTAGATCTAGGTTTATCCCCAAAGATATCATTGGACTTCCCAATTTTGAGATATAACTTGATCTTAGTTGATCCCCATATATACAATGGGATCTAATACGATATCATTGGATACACCCAATTTTGAGATCTAATTGGATCAGCTAGATATTACAGCAGATCTTAAACAATATCAAATTGGATATGATTAGATATTGCGCGATATCAATTTTTTTTACTCGGGTGGTGCCATTTTAACAATAAATGCTCATATATGGGACCTCATGAACAACATTTTTAATACAGTTCCAGATATGATAATATATGCTACCATATATAGTACCATATACATTAATATATCGTATCATTTAAACAACCCGAATAAAAATAGTTACATATAGTCATATATTTGATTAAGTTATATCTGTATAAATATAAAGGTTCATCCGAAGAATGGCCCGATATATTTTTATCAATTGTTTACCAATTTTTATCTAATTGTATCAGTTTAGATCTAACCTGATTAAATTACGTGTTAATCAGATCATTTTGTATCCGATTTTTGACTTGATACAATTTTATCGGTTTATATGTAATGTTGTCAGCTTTGATCGTAATTGGTTCAATCTCTATATATAAAAGAATAACGTGACTGACTGACTGACTGACTGACTGACTGACTCAACATCGCCCAGCCCAAACCGCTGAAGCTAGGAAGTTGAAATTTGGTATGTAGGTTCCTCTTTCGGGGTAGACGTCCACTAAGACGGGATTTTTGGAAATTCCTACCGGAACGGGCAAAAAGGGGGAAAGTGTCCCCCTTGACGGCCTGCCAAAACCCCTTTGGCTAGAAAGGTGAAATTTAAGATATGTGTTGCTTGGAGTAGGGGCTAACTTTTCTGGAAAGTACTTTCTAGAATTTTGGACAGGGACGTTGTAAAAATGGGGGGAAAAAGGCCCCCCTTGACGGCCTGCCCAAACCGCTGGAGGTAGGAAGTTGAAATTTGGTATAAAGGTTCCTCCACTATCGTAGACATCCGCCAAGACGGGAGTTTTGGAAATTTTTACAGGGACGGGCAAAAAGGGGAAAAAGTCTCCCCCTTGAGGGCCTGCTCAAACTGCTGGAGCTATGAAGTTGAAATTTGGTATGTAGATTCCTCGACCGGTGTAGACGTCCGTTGAGACGGCATTTTTGGAAATTCTTATCGGGAGGGGCAAAAAGGGGACAAAAAAAGTACCTTTTTCCAAAAAAGTACCTTTTCCCAAAAAAAGTACCATTTTCCCAAAAAAGTACCTTTTTCCAAAAAAAAGAACCTTTTTCAAAAAAAAGTACCTTTTTCCAAAAAAAGTACCTTTTTCCAAAAAAAGGACCCTTTTCCAAAAAAAGTACCTTTTTCCAAAAAAAAAGTACCTTTTTCCAAAAAAAGTACCTTATTCCAAAAAAAGTACCTCTTTCCAAAAAAAGTACCTTTTTCCAAAAAAGTACCTTTTTCCAAAAAAAATTCCTTTTTCCAAAAAAAGTATCTTTTTCCAAAAAAAAGTACCTTTTTCCAAAAAAAGTACCTTTTTCCAAAAAAAGTACCTTTTTCCAAAAAAAGTACCTTTTTCCAAAAAAAGTACCTTTTTCCAAAAAAAGTACCTTTTTCCAAAAAAAGTACCTTTTTCCAAAAAAGTACCTTTTTCCAAAAAAAGTACCTTTTTCCAATAAAAGTACCTTTTTCCGAAAAAAGTACCTTTTTCCAAAAAAAAGTACCTTTTTCCAAAAAAAGTACCTTATTCCAAAAAAAGTACCTTTTTCCAAAAAAAGTATCTTTTTCCAAAAAAAGTACCTTTTTCCAAAAAAAGTACCTTTTTCCAAAAAAAGTACCTTTTTCCAAAAAAAGTACCCTTTTCCAAAAAAAAAGTACCTTTTTCCAAAAAAAAGTACCTTTTTTCAAAAAAAGTACCTTTTCCAAAAAAAGTACCTTTTTCAAAAAAAAAGTACCTTTTTCCGAAAAAAGTACCTTTTTCCAAAAAAAGTACCTTTTTCCAAAAAAGTACCTTTTTCCAAAAAAAGTATCTTTTTCCAAAAAAAGTACCTTTTTCCAAAAAAAATTCCTTTTTCCAAAAAATGTACCTTTTTCCAAAAAAAGTACCCTTTTTAAAAAAAGTACCTTTTTCCAAAAAATGTACCTTTTTCTAAAAAAATGTACCTTTTTAAAAAAAAGTACCGTTTCCCAAAAAACATACATTTTTCCAAAAAAATAACTTTTTCAAAAAAAGTACCTTTTCCAAAAAAGTACCTTTTCCCAAAAAAAGTACCTTTTTCTAAAAAAATGTTCCTTTTCCCAAAAAACATACGATTTTTCAAAAAAATACCTTTTTCAAAAAAAGTACCTTTTCTAAAAAAAAGTACCTTTTCCCCAAAAAAAAAGTACCAAAAGAAGTACCTTTTCCAAAAAAGTACCTTTTTCCAAAAAACATACATTTTTCCAAAAAAAAAACACCTTTTTAAAAAAAAATACCTTTTCTAAAAAAAGTACAAATAAAGTACTTTGTAAAAACAAAGTATCTTTTTCCAAAAAATTTCGTTTTTCCAAAAAGTACCATTTAAAATAATATATAATTTCAAAAAAACTACTTTTTTTCCTCCCCCCACGGATATCTCCACTAAAACAAGGTTTCTTGATATTCGGCATAGACGTGCGCTAAGACGGGATTTTTGGAAATTCCAACCGGAACGGGCAAAAAGGGGAAAAGTCTCCCCATAAACAGTCTCACAAATTGGAAAAGTGCCTGCCCAAACCACTGGAGGTAAGAAGTTGAAATTTGGTATAAAGGTTCCTCCACTGTAGTAGACATCGACTAAGTTTGTATTTTTGGAATTCCCTACAGGATATCCCAAAAGGAAACTCGGTATGTGAGTTCCTCCTTCTGTGTAGGCGTCCGCTTAGACGGAATTTTTGAAATTCCTATCGGGAGGGGAAATAAGGTAAAAGTCTCCTCCTCACGGCTTGCCCAATCCCTTTTGGCCAACCTAAAATTTTAAATATGTATTCCTTGGAGTAGGACTAACTCACCGGCAACGTAATTTTTCTATTTTGGAACAGGAACATAGTAAAAATGGTGGTTGAAAGGGAAAAATGTCCCCACTAACGGCCTGCCCAAACCGCTTAGGCAATGCAGTTGAAATTTGGTATGAATGTTCCTCATCCATCGCAGATAGCCGCGAAGATGGAATTTTTGTAAATTCCTAAAGGGAGGGGCAAAAAGAAGAAAAGCCTCACCTTGGGGGCCGGTAAAAACCCCTTCGGCTAGAAACCTGAAGCTTAAAATGTGGGTCCCTGGAGTGAGGGCTAACTTATTAGAAAGATACTTTTTTGAATTTTGGACAGGGTCGTTATAAAATGGGGGCTCAAAAAGGGAAAGTTGCCCCTTAACGACCTGTCCAAACTGCTGGAACTAGGAAGCCGAAATTCGGTACTTAAGTTCCTCTCAGCCTGCTCAAACTGCTGGAACTAGGAAGCTGGAATTCCCTGTCGATGGATTTTCGGAAATTCCTACCGAGAGGGGCACAAATAGTAAAAGTTGGCTAGAAACCTGAAATGTAAAACATATGTTACTTGGAGTATGTGCTCACTTACCGAGAAGGTGCTTTTTGGACAGGGACATTGCAAAAATGGGGATTAATGAAGCGAAAAGTGCCGCTTAAAGGCCTGCCCAAACCGCTGGAGGTAGGAAGTTGAAATTTGGTATTAAAGTTTCTCCTCTATTGTAGACATCCGCTAAGATGAGATTTTTGGAAATTTCTACAGGTAGGGTCAAAAACAGGAAAAGTCTCCCCCTTAACGGCCTGGCCAAACTGCTGGAACAAGGGATCTTAAATTCGGTATTTGGGTTCCTTCTCCAACGTTGACGTCCCCTAAGATGGTATTTTTGTAAATTCATACCGGGAGAGGTAAAAAGGGAAAAAACTTCCCCCTTGACGGCCTGGCCAAACTGCTGGATATAGAGACCTAAAATTATGTATGTAGTAGGTTCCTCCTCCAACGCAGACGTCCTCTAAGACGGAATTTTTGGAAATTCCTACCGGGAGGGGTAAAAACGGAATAATTCTCCCCCTTGATGGCCTAACCGAACCCTTCGGCTAGAAACCTGTAATATATAATATGTTTTCCTTGGAGTATGGGCTAACTTATCGACAAGGCATTTCTAGGACTTTGGACAGGAACGTGGTAAAAATGGTGGTTCAAAAGGGGAAAATTGCCCCCCCCCCCCTTTAACGTCTGCGTCTTTAGCTAGAAACCTAAAACTTAAAGAACAAGTGTATATGAAACACTAAAATTAAGAAACTAAATAGGAAACGAGTGGGATTGAAACACTACACAAGTGGAATGAAATGGATATAAACGTTGAACGAGTGGAATTGAAATTATAGACATTGCAAATGGATTGGAAGAGGGAATTACCTGTTCAAACACTATCAACGGAATATGAAACTTATGTAGCATTGAAACATACTCTCCAAAAAGTTAAACAAATTTTCTGAAAGAGAAAAAACCTTAGAAAAGGAATGGAACTTATATATTCCGATATTTAAACTTCATGTAACGAAGCACCGGTGGAAGAAACCGACGCAGTAAATTTTCCAACTAAATTTGTGAATTTACTTGAATTGCCAGGTCTACCTTTACATAAACTGGAATTAAAAAAAAAACTTTAAGACACGCTAACAACGTAGCTTTGCCCGCTATTTTTAATATTATAAAATGCTTTTCAACCCTGCTTTACGTTATTTATTTTCATTCAAAACACAAATGAACAAAACTACTTACGGGTCTATCTACCTAAGTTCGCACTTTACCAAATTATCTTGACATACACACGTATATTGCAAATTATTATGGATTCATTACTAACAATCCACTCTCATGAGCAAAAGTGATCAAATATTTATTTATTTTAAACCCATTGTTGTGCAGAATTATTTATTTGTGGTGGCTGGGTGAAGGCTTTAAATAAAAAAACGAATTTAATAAAAATTGAGGGGGGCGCAGCCCCCCGGAGGGGAGGGCGTAGCCCCCCCCCTCCCTTAACCTTTAAGGCACGCTAACAACGTAGCGGGCTGCGCCCGCTAGTTTTATATAAATAAAATATAATTTTATCCGACATTTACCTTATACAATTGTATTAAAGTTTTAAACTGATATCAGGTCAAAATTTGGATATTACTATATAATTTTGTATACAAATATATCTATTTGGACCTAAACTGATACCATGTGATATAAACCAATAAAATTGTATCAGGTCAAAAATCAGATACAATTTCTTCTGGTTAGCACATAATTTAATCAGGTCAGATATAAACTGATACAATTAGATAAAAACTGATAAACAACTGATACAATTTTATCGGGCCATTTTTCGGATCAAATGGTACATGGATCACTCTGAGTTTTCTCTATATATAAAAGAATAACGTGACTGACTGACTCAACATCGCCCAGCCCAAACTGCTGAAGCTAGGAAGTTGAAATTTGGTATGTAGGTTGCTCTTTCGGCGTAGACGTCCGATAAGACGGGATTTTTGGAAATTCCTACCGGAACGGGCAAAAAGGGGAAAAGTCTCCCCCTTGGCGGCCTGCCAAAACCCCTTTGGCTCGAAAGCTGAAATTTAAGATATGTGTTCCTTGGAGTATGGGCTAACTTTTCTGGAAAGTACTTTCTGGAATTTTAGACAGGGACGCTGTAAAAATGGTGGTTAAAAAGGGGAAAAGAGCCCCCCTTGACGGCCTGCCCAAACCAAATTTGGTATAAAGCTTCCTCCACTATCGTAGACATCCACCAAGACGGGATTTTTTGTAAATTTTTACAGGGAGGGGGAAAAAGTCTCCCCCTTGACGGCCTGCTCAAACTGCTGGAGCTATGAAGTTGAAATTTAGTATGTAGGTTCCTCGACCGGTGTAGACGTCCGTTGAGACGGAATTTTTGGAAATTCTTATCGGGAGGGGCAAAAAGGGGACAAAAAAGTACCTTTTTCCACTAAAGTACCTTTTTTCAAAAAAATTACCTTTTTCCACAAAAAGTACTTTTTCCAAAAAAAGTACCTTTTTCCAAAAAAAAGTACCTTTTTCCAAAAAAAGTACCATTTTCCAAAAAAAGTACCTTTTTCCACAAAAAGTACCTTTTTCCAAAAGAAGTACCTTTTTCCACAAAAAGTACCTTTTTCCAAAATAAGTACCTTTTTCCAAAAAAAGTACCTTTTTCCAAAAAAAAGTACGTTTTTCCAAAAAAAAGTACCTTTTTCCAAAAAAAGTACCTTTTTCCAAAAAAAGTACCTTTTTCCAAAAAAGTACCTTTTTCGAAAAAAGTACGTTTTTACAAAAAAAGTACCTTTTTCCAAAAAAAAGTACCTTTTCCAAAAAAAGTACCTTTTTCCAAAAAAAGTACCTTTTTCCAAAAAAAGTACATTTTTCCAAAAAAGTACCTTTTTCCACAAAAAGTACCCTTTTCCAAAAAAAAGTACCTTTTTCCAAAAAAGTACCTTTTTCCAAAAAAAGTACCTTTTTCCAAAAAAAGTACCTTTTTCCAAAAAAAGTACCTTTTACCAAAGAAGTACCTTTTTCCAAAAGAAGTACCTTTTTCCAAAAAAAGTACCTTTTTCCAAAAAAAGTACGTTTTTCCAAAAAAAGTACCTTTTTCCAAAAAAAGTAACTTTTTCCAAAAAAAGTACCTTTTTCCAAAAAAAGTACGTTTTTCCAAAAAAAGTACCTTTTTCCAAAAAAAGTAACTTTTTCCAAAAAAAGTACCTTTTTCCAAAAAAAGTACCTTTTTCCAAAAAAAGTACCTTTTTCCAAAAAAAGTACATTTTTCCAAAAAAAAGTACCTTTTTCCAAAAAAAGTACTTTTTCTAAAAAATTTTACCTTTTTCCAAAAAAAAGTACCTTATCCAAAAAAAGTACCTTTTTCCAAAAAAAAATAATTTTTCCCAAAAAAGGACCTTTTTCCAAAAAATAAGTTTTTCAAAAAAAGTACCTTCTTCCATAAAGTGCTTTGTATAAAGTATCTTTCTCCAAAAAATTTCGCTTTTTGCAAAAAATTCCATTTAAAAAAATATAATTTCACAAAAAGTACTTTTTTTCCTCCCGCCACGGGGGGGAAGGTTTCAAGGTTTCTTGATATTCGGCATAGACGTCCGCTAAGACAAGATTTTTGGAAATTCGTACCGGAATTTCCAAATATATTCGGCATAGACGTCCCCATAGACGGTCTCACAAATTGGAAAAGTGTCCCCATTAACTGCCTGCCGAAACTACTGGAGATAAGAAGTTGAAATTTGGCATAAAGATTCCTCCACTGTAGTAGACATCGACTAAGTTTGTATTTTTGGAATTCCCTACAGGATATCCCAAAAGGGGGATGTTTCCCCCTTGACGGCCTGCCCAAACTGCTGAAACTATGTAGCCGAAATTCGGTATGTGAGTTCCTCCTTCTGTGTAGGCGTCCGCTTAGACGGAATTTTTGAAATTCCTATCGGGAGGGAGATAAGGGGAAAAGTATTCTCCTTGACGGCCTGCCCAATCCCTTCTGGCCAACCTAAAATTGTAAATATGTATTCCCTGGAGTAGGAATAACTTACCGGCAACGTAATTTTTCTATTTTGGAACAGAAACATAGTAAAAGTGTGGGTTGAAAGGGAAAAATGTCCCCAATAATGGCCTGCCCAAACCGCTGAGGCAATGAAGTTGAAATTTGGTTCCTCATCCATCGCAGACAGCCGCGAAGATCGAATTTTTTTAAATTCCTAAAGGGAGGGGCAAAAAGAAGAAAGCCTCCCCTTGGTGGCCTGTAAAAACCCCTTCGGCTAGAAACCTGAAATTTAAAATGTGGGTCCCTGGAGTAAGGCCTAACTTATTAGAAAGATAGTATTTTGAATTTTGGACAGGGTCGTTATAAAATAGGGGCTCAAAGAGGGAAAGTGGCCCCTTAACGACCTGTCCAAACTGCTGGTACTAGGAAGCTGAAATTCGGTACTTAGGTTCCTCTTCCAGCCTAATTCCCACCGGGAGGGACAAAAAAAGAAAAAGTGTCCCACTTGATAGGCTGCTCAAACTGCTAGAACTAGGAAGCTGAAATTCCCTGTCGATGGATTTTCGGAAATTCCTACCCAGAGGGGTACAAATAGTAAAAGTTGGCTAGAATCCTTAAATGTAAAACATATGTTCCTTGGAGTATGGGCTCACTTATCGGGAAGGTGCTTTGTGGAATTTTGGACAGGGACATAGCTAAGATGAGATTTTTGTAAATTTCCACAGGTAGGGTCAAAAACAGGAAGTCTTCCCCTTAACGGCCTGGCCAAACTGCTTAAATTCGGTATTTGGGTTCCTTCTCCAACGTAGACGTCCCCTAAGACGGTATTTTTGGAAACTCATACCGGGAGGGGTAAAAAGTAAAAAACTTCCCCCTTGCCGAGTTGGGCAAACTGCTGGATATAGAGACCTAAAATTAGGTATGTAGTAGGTTCCTCCTCCAATGCAGACGTTCTCGGAATTTTGGGAAATTCCTACCGGGAGGGGTAAAAACGGAATAATTCTCCCCCTTGATGGCCTAACCGAACCCTTCGGCTAGAAACCCGTAATCTATAATATGTTTTCCTTGGAGTATGGGCTAACTTATCGACAAGGCATTTTTAGGACTTTGGACAGGAACGTGGTAAAAATGGTGGCTCAAAAGGGGAAAATTGCCCCCCCCCTGAACATCTGCGTCTTTAGCTAGAAACCTAAAATTTCAAGAACGAGTGTATATGGAACACTAAAATTAAGAAACTAAATAGGAAACGAGTGGAATTGAAACACTACATAAGTGGAACGAAATGGATATAAACGTTGAACGAGTGGAATTGAAATTATAGACAATGGAAATGGATTGGAAGAGGAATGGACTATAGAACGAAAAGGAATGAGAAGCGAGATGGCGTAGAATGGGGAACGAGTGGAATTGGAACACTGCAGTTAAAAGAGGAATGGCACGGAGCAAGTGCAAATAGAAGCGACTGATATCAATATCGATACACAAGACAGTAGGAACAAAATGGAATGAAACGGGGAACGAGTGGAAATGGAATAACAGATAATGGGAACGAAATGCAATGGAATGGTGAACGAAATGGAATCTTGGAAGGAGTTGCATTGGAACACTAAAATTGTTAAACAAAATGGAATGGAATTTGAATGACTCAAACTGCCGGAGTTTGGTACTTGAAATTTCGCATGCGATTGAGGCAAAATTATATATATTTGCGATTTTTAGGGGTGGAACAAAAAGGGGTGAAGAATCCCTTTTAATTACCTGTTCAAACACTATCCACGGAATATGAAACTTATGTAGCATTGAAACATACTCTCCAAAAAGTTAAACAAATTTTCTAAAAGAGAAAAAACCTTAGAAAATGAATGGAACTTATATATTCCGATATTTAAACTGCAGGTAAGGAAGCACCGGCGGAAGAAACCAACGCAGTAAATTTTCCAACTGAATTTGTGAATTTACTGGAATTGCCAGGTCTACCTTTACATAAACTAGAATTAAAAAAAAACAACACATACAACATAGCGGGCTTTGCCCGCTATCTTTAATATTATAAAATGCTTTTCCACCCTGCTTTACGGTATTTATTTTCATTCAAAACACAAATGAACAAAACCACTTACGGGTCTATCTACCTATGTTCGCACTTTACCAAATTATCTTAACATACACACGTATATTGCAATTTATTATGGATTCATTACTAACAATCCACTTTCATGAGAAAAAGTGATCAAATATTTATTTATTTTAAACCCATTGTTGTGCAGAATTATTTATTTGTGGTGGCTGGGTGAAGGCTTTTATTATAAAAACTGTACTTTTAATAAAAAAAACGAGTTTAAAAAAAATTGTGGGGGGGGCACGCTAACAACGTAGCGGGCTGTGCCCGCTAGTATTACCATATAAAGCTCCATATTATTTTTTTTAATAGCCCGTGAAAAAACGATTAGATTCAACGAAGTTAGGTTTGATCCAATTTTATCTATTCATATTAGAGAGTGAATAACAACATATCAAATTAGATTTGAGTTTATCTGCGATTCCGATTTTCAAAATTCTCGAATCGAACAAAATGTATGTTGATTTAAATACACTTATATACTTTTGCGTAAAATAGTAAATAATAAAGTTTTCCTCACAAGGTAAATGAAAAATTTTCTTAAACTAGATGAAATAGCTTCATATAATTTATGAATCCAGCTTTAATGAAACTTTTTCATTAAGTGTATGAAACTTTTAATAAATAAAGTGAATATTTTCACACCATTTTATGAAAAATTCCATTAATTCAATAAAAAGTTTCAGTGGACCTAGTGAAAATTCATCGGTTTTATGCAAAAATTTATTGATATCATTCAGATAATTCTCTCAGTTAATTAATTGGTTGTTTTCCTACACTATACATATTCATTTAAAAAAACAAAATTTAATGCAATTGAATAAGACCAAATCTCCGATAAAATTGGATGAAATTATATCAATTCAAATATCTTTTCTATTCGTTTATATACAATTAGATTAATCCATTTTCCGGATGAAATTCTATATAATTTAGTATGATGCCAAATTAAAAAAATATGCTACCGAATAAATTTTTTTTCGCGGGAGGGAACATACCATATATGGTGCCATTTAAAAAGTATATTGTCATATATGGTGCCATTTAAACAATATATGGTGATTATATGGTAACTCAACTACAATATTAACTGTATTTCAGAAGCTATTAATTGTATTTCAGAAATTTTAAATGTATTTCAGAAATTATGGAATGTATTTCAGAAATTATTAGTTGTATTTCAGAAATAATCAAATCTATTTCAAAACTTGTTGATTGTTTATCATAGTTAATAGAGAAAAATGTCTAAATTACATTTCATAATTTCTGAAATACAATTGATAATTTCTGAAATACAGTTTGATAATTTCTGAAATACAGTTGTGAATTTCGAAAATACAATTACTAATTTCTGAAATACAATTGATGAAACTGAAATTCAATTGACTAGTTCTGAAATAAAATTCATAAATGTGAAAAAATAGAAATGATAAGTTCTGAAAAACAATTGATAAAACTGAAATTCAATTGATTATTTCTGAAATACAATTGATAAATCTTTAAAGCAATTGATACAATTGGAAATGGTGTAGAGCGTTAAAAAAATGTAAATAAAATTATTTTTTTAAAAAAATTCAATTTAATAAAAAAAAAATATAATTTTATAAAAACATTTATAGAAAATAAAATTATAAATTTTATAAAAAGAAATTCATTTTATAAAAACAAAATGCATAGCCGTGAACGGTATCGAACTCACGATCTTCTGAGTTTAAACCTTATTTTAACAAAATATTGTAATTTTTATAAAATCAGTGCTCTACCAGTGTATTATTTTTTGAACTGTTGTCAATATCTGTCTGGGATCTTATTTAATCCCAAATAAATGGAGATTTTACGTAGTACCCAAATATAATGCGGGATCTAATTTTATCTGTCATTTTTCTGGATAGTTTTAGATGTCAATCCCCAAATATATTGCTGTTTCTAATTCGATCTGCCATTTTAATACCGAAATATATTGCTGGATCTAATTCGATCTGCCATTTTTTGGATCAATTTAGATCTAAGTTTATCCCCAAATATATTGCTGGATCTAATTCGATCTGCCACTTTTTCGGATAAAATTAGATCTAAGTTTATCCACAAAAATATTGCTGGATCTAATTCGATCTGCCAAAATTGAGATCAAATTAGATTTAAGTTTATCCACAAATATATAGCTGGATCTAATTCGATCCGCCATTTTTCGGATTAAATTAGATCTAAGTTTATCCGCAAATACATAGCTGGATCCGCCATTTTTCCGATCAAATTAGATCTAGGTTTATCCTCCTAATTTTGAGATATAACTTGATCTTAGTTTATCCCCACATATACAATGGGATCTAATACGATATGATTGGATACACCCAATTTTGAGATCTAATTGGATCACCTAGATATTACAGCAGATCTTAAACAATATCAAATTGGATATGATTAGATATTGCGCGAGATCAATTTTTTTTACTCGGGTTAGAAAAAATAAATTAATAACATTCTTTCAAAAAAGCAAAAATCAAAAATCTTAATGTTTTTCGCTCACGGAATTATTTTGGTGAAGAAAAAAAAATTTTTTGTTGAAGGGACTAGGCCCCGATTTATATGACTCAAAAGTCTAAATATCAGCAGTCTGTATTTGCGAAATTAATAATGGGATTAGAACAATATACATGTTGTTGAAAAGGTAATATAAATGTGTTTTAAATAAGGTATGACATGTATAAACTTAACAATCCTTTGGAAAAAAATACACTTATCCAACACTTTTTATTTTGTTGGTATTAAAAGTAAGATTATAAAATAAGAATGTTGCAAAAATTTTATATAGAAATATTACAAAAAAAAAAGTAAACTTAGCTGTGGAAGAACTCAAATTCAGAACTTTAACGAAATTATTATATATTACGATATCTAATTATATATTTAAAATACTATTGATTCCCAAGTAAAAAAGTTTTGATATAGTCATATATTATATATTGGAACATATATACAAAGATATAATTATATAAAATTTTACCAAATTATATCCTAAATATATAACTATATCTTGTTATATATTGCACAATATATAGTTCAACATATTACAATATGCAATTATATATAGACATATACATACCCGAGTAAAAAAAATTGATCTCGCGCAATATCTAATTATATCCAATTTGATATTGTTTAAGATCTGCTGTAATATCTAGCTGATCCAATTAGATCTCAAAATTGGGTGTATCCAATCATATCGTATTAGATCCCATTGTATATATGGGGATAAACTAAGATCAAGTTATATCTCAAAATTGGGAGGTCCAGTGATATCTTTGGGGATAAACCTAGATCTATTTTGATCCGAAAATTGGCGGATCCAGCTATATATTTGCGGATATTTTTAGATCTAATTTGATCCGAAAAATGGCGGATCCAATTAGATCCAGCTATATATTTGGGGATAAACTTAGATCTAATTTGATCTCAATTTTGGCAGATCAAATTAGATCCCGCAATATATTTGTGGATAAACGTATATCTAATTTGATCCGAAAAAGTGGCAGATCGAATTAGATGTAGCTATATATTTGGTGATAAACTTAGATCTAATTTGATCCAAAAAATGGCACAACTAATTAGATCCAGCAATATATTTGTGGATAAACTTAGATATACATTGATCTGAAAAATGGCAGATCAAATTAGATCCAGCAATATATTTGTGGATTAACTTAGATCTAAATTTATCCAAAAAATGGCAGATCGAATTAGATCCAGCAATATATTTGTGGATAAACTTGGATATAAACTGAATAGAAAATTGGCAGATCAAATTAGATCCAGCAATATATTTGTGGATTAACTTAGATCTAAATTTATCTAAAAAATGGCAGATTGAATTAGATCCAGCAATATATTTAGGGATAAACATAGATCTAATTTGATCTCAATTTTGGCAGATCTAATTAGATCTAGCAATATATTTGTGGATAAACTTAGATCTAATTTGATCCGAAAAAGTGGCAATATATTTGTGGATAAACTTATATCTAATTTGATCCGAAAAATGGAAGATCGAATTAGATCCAGAAATATATTTGGGGATTAAGATCTAAATTTATCCGAAAAATGGCAGATCGAATTAGATCCAGCTATATATTTGTGGATAAACTTAGATCTAATTTGATCCGAAAAATGGAAGATCGAATTAGATCCAGAAATATATTTGGGGATTAAGTAAGATCTAAATTTATCAAAAAAATTACAGATAAAATTAGATCCAGTAATAACTTCGGGATTGCGTAAGATCTTAACTTTTCCGATAAATTGCAGATCGAATTAAATCCAGTGATATATTTGGGGATTTGGTAGGATCTTAATTTATCCCATAAATTGCAGATCGAATTAGAAACAGCAATATATTTGGAGATTGACATCTGAAACTACCCTAGTAAAAATGATTTTTATATAATCAGATATGATTTTTATACAATGATTTATGATTTTATACAATTATAACTTGTCGAGTATTGTGAAACATATATTTTTATATGATTGTATCAAAAGATATTTAATTATATAAAATTATATTAACCAGATCCACCATTTTCCGGATCAAATCATGTATGGAGTAATATAATTATATAAAAAATATATTATCTGATCCGAAAAATGGTGGATCTGGTTAATATAATTTTATATAATTATATATCTTTTGATATAATCATATAAAAATATATAATATATACTCGACAAGTTATAATTGTATAAAATCATAAATGATTGTATAAAAATCATATATGAATATATAAAAATCATTTTTACTAGGGTATCCAGAAAAATGACAGCTAAAATTAGATCCCGCATTATATTTGGGTACTACGTAAGATCTCCATTTATTTGGGATTAAATAAGATCCCAGACAGATATTGACAATAGTTCAAAAAATAATACACTGGAAGAGCACTGATTTTATAAAAATTACAATATTTTGTTAAAATAAGGTTTAAACTCAGAAGGTCTCGAGTTCGATACCTTTCACGGCTATGCATTTTTTTTTATAAAAATGCGCATTCTCCTTGCTGGTCTGATCGAAATTTTTTCAATAATTTTTATTCTTTGTAATTTACTTGTAAAAATTGTATCATCTTTCTTTGATTTGAAAATAATTTAAACAGAAAGTGATATTAATTTATGATCTTGAGTCAAACTAAAATAACATTCATTTACTTAAAAATAACAGATCAACTAAAAACATTTCCCCCATTCAAAAGAATTTCTTTTTATAAAATTATAATTTTATTTTCTATAAATGTTTTTATAAAATTATATTTTTTTTTTATTAAATTGAATATATTTTAAAAATAATTTTATTTACATATTTTTAACGCTCTACACCATTTCCAATTGTGTCAATTGTTTTTAAGATTTATCAATTGTATTTCAGAAATAATCAATTGAATTTCAGTTTTATCAATTGTATTTCAGAACTTATCAATTATTTTTCAGATTTATGAATTGTATTTCAGAACTAGTCAATTGAAGTTCAGTTTTATCAATTGTGTTTCAGAAATTATTAATTGTATTTCCGAAATTCCCAACTGTATTTCAGAAATTATCAAACTGTATTTCAGAAATTATCAATTGTATTTCAGAAATTATGAAATGTAATTTAGAAATTTTTCTCTATTAACTATGATAAACCATCAACAAGTTCTGAAATAGATTTGATTATTTCTGAAATACAATTAATAAATTTCTGAAATACATTCCATAATTTCTAAAATACATTTAAAATTTCTGAAATACAATTAATAGCATCTGAAATACAGTTAATATTGTAGTTGCTGATGAGTTACCATATATGATGGCACCATATATGACAATATATTGTTTAAATAGCACCAATATGGAGCTTTATATGGTAATATATAACTTAGATTCATCCATATACCATTTGATCCGAAAAATGGCCCGATAAAATTGTATCAGTTCTTATTTGTATCAGTTGTTATCTAATTACATCAGTTTAGATCTGACCTGATTAAATTATGTGTTAATCAGATGAAATTGTATCAGATTTTTGACCTGATACAATTTAATTGGTTTATATTACATGGTATCAGTTTAGGTCCAAATAGATATATTTGTATACACAATTATATAGTTATATCCCAATTTTGACCTGATATCAGTTTAAAACTTTGATACAATTGTATAAGGTAAATATCGGATACAATTATATTTTATTTATATAAAATTTAACCAATTACGATCAAACCGATAAAATTGTATCAGGTCAAAAATCTGATACAATTTCATCTGATTAACACATATTTTAATCAGGTCAGATCTAAACTGATACATTTAGATAAAAATTGATAAACAATTTATAAAAATATATCGGGCCATTCTTCGGATGAAACTGTATATTTATACAGATATAACTTATGTAACTATTTTTCCTCGGGTTGTTTAAATGATACGATATATCAAAATATATGGTACTACATATAGTAGCATATATTATCATATCTGGAACTGTATTGAAAATGTTATTCATGCGGTCCCATATATGAGCATATATTGTTTAAATGGCACCATATATAATAATATATGGTTTAAACGGCACCATATATGGTAATATATTGCTTAAATAACACCATACATAAATATATATGGCACTATACATATTTTCTTATATTATTGTATCTGGAACTGTATTAAAAATGTTGTTCATGAGGTACCATATATGAGCATATATTGTTGAAATGGCACCATATAAGATAATATATGGTTTAAATGGCACCGTATATGGTAATATATTGCTTAAATAACACCATATATAAATATATATGGGACTATATATGGTAGCATATATTATCATATGTGGAACTGTATTAAAAATATTGTTCATGAGGTACCATATATGGGTATATATTGTTGAAATTGCACCATATATGATAATATATGGTTTAAATGGTACCATATATGATAATATATGGTTTGAATGGCACCATATATGCTAATATATGGTTTGAATGGCACCATATATGATAATATATAGCTTAAATAACACCATATATAAATATATATCGCACTATATATAGTACCATATATTATCATATCTGGAACTGAATTAAAGATTTTGTTTATGAGGTACCATATATGACCATATATTGTTTAAATGGCACCATATATGATAATATCTAGTTTAACTGTCACCATATATAATTATATATTGTTTAAATGATACCATATATAATTATATATTGCTAAAATGCCACCATATATATTAAGATATAGTTCTATATATAACTATATATGCAATAAGATCAACCATGTTATGTAATATATAGTTATATATGCCATATCTAATATTATGAAGGCCGATATCTAATTAGATGAAATTATATATGGCATAATATAAGGAAAATTTTTCGGAAAAAACGTCATATATAATTATATATGGATATACATAACCACATGTCTAATTATATGTTGTAATATATGCCACACATGATTATATATAATTTTTTTTACTCGGGTAGTTACATACGCCGCATATAAATATGTATAATTGTATAGAATTATATACCATTATATCTAGTTGGATATGATTATACTAGCGGGCGAAGCCCGCTACGTTGTTAACGTGCCTTAAAGTTTAGAATTAAATTTCTTTTAGATAAAATAAAACACAATATTTGTTGTTAAGGTAAAATAATTGTTAAGGTAAATTTATTGTAATGTTTAAGTGCAAACACTATTTTTTGCCTCTTCATTTTTATATAAATAAATCATTTAGTATATGTTGTATCCAAGTAACCATGCAGTTAAGATCACTAACGACATTTCATAATGGTATGATCTGGTAGCACGAACCAGACTAAAAAGTAAAAAGGATTCATTCTATAATCATCGTACATCATCAACCATCGTGTATCATCAATAAATTATAATTTAAGTCTAATTAGGGATATTAATAAATATTAAATAATAGAACCTAATTGACGTGCTTAATTTTATTTCAAATACAACAGTTTGGCGACGAGGGTGAAGAATCTGATTTAAGACAATTACGTGCATTTTTATACCCTACACCACTATGTGGTCAGGGTATTATAAGTTTGTGCTGATGTTTGTAACACCTAAAAATATTGGTCGTAGACCCACCTTATAGTATACCGATCGGTTCAGAATTTTGTCCGTCTGTCCGTCCGTCCGTCTGTCTGTCTGTCCATGCAATCTTGTGCGCACTCTACAGGTCGCAACTATTAAGATATTTTGATGAAATTTGGTACGCAGACATATGTTGGCCCAAGGACGAACAAGTTTGATTTTAGTGAACATCGGTCCATGTTTAGACCTAGTGCCCATATAAGGGTCATACCAACATTATATTGTTTATACGCTGCAGGTCGTAAATATTAAGATATTTTGACGAAATTTGGTGCACGGACCTATGTTAGCCCAATAACGCAGCCTATTCATTTTGGTGAACATCGGTCCATGTTTAGACCTAGTGCCCATATAAGGGTCCTACCAAAATTATACTTTTATACGCTGCAGGTCGTAAATATTAAGATATTTTGATGAAATTTGGTACACAGACCTATATTGGCCCAGTTACGCAGCCTGTTGATTTTGGTGAACATCGGTCCATGTTTAGACCTAGTGCCCATATAAGGGTCCTACCAAAATTATACTGTTTATACGCTGCAGGTCGTAAATATTGAGATATTTTGATGAAATTTGGTACACAGACCTACATTGGCCCAATAACGCAGCCTGTTGATTTTGGTGAACATCGGTCCATGTTTAGACCTAGTGCCCATATAAGGGTCCTACCAAAATTATACTGTTTATACGCTGCAGGTCGCAAATATTAAGATATTTTGATGAAATTTGGTACACAGATCTATATTAGCCCAATAACACAGCCTATTGATTTTGGTGAACATCGGTCCATGTTTAGACCTACTGCCCATATAAGGGTCCCCCCAAAATTATATTGTTTATACGCTGCAGGTCGCAAATATTAAGATATTTTAATGAAATTTGGTACATAGACCTATGTTGGCCCAAGGACGAAGCCTATTGATTTTGGTGAACATCGGTCCATGTTTAGAACTAGTGCCCATATAAGGGTCCCCCCAAAATTGGCTTGGTTACAAACTGCAGGTCGCAAATATTAAGATATTTTAATGAAATTTGGTGCGCTGACTCACATTATAGAAAATTTTGACACAAGCCCCATTTTAACCCATTCGAATTTCGGATCCAAACAATACACCAGACTGGTGTAGGGTATTGTATAGTCGGCATGCCCGACTTTAACCTTTTTACTCATTTTTTCATCAGATTGTAATCTTTTTCTAGAATATTCAACTAAAACAAAATGGATGCCAAGCAATTTGAGGAATTTATGAAATTGCAACAGGCAATGGTTACACAGTTAATGCAAATGGGGGTTGCAGTCTCAACGCAAAGTACAGTGCAAAGCGTAAATACATCGGTAATACAAAATTTCGACATATTCGATTCTGCTAAAGAAACCTACAAAAATTATATCCATCGGTTCACAAATTATGTGAAAATGAAAAATGTTGATGACAATAAGGAATATTGTGCAAAATTACTTCTGAACTCTATTGGGGCGAAGAATTTTAATATGTTGTCAGCGTTGGCGGCACCTAAGGCTCCAACGGAACTGAAATACGATGAATTGCTTAAGGTTTTGGAAACCCATTTGGCCCCGAAGAAAAATATTTTAGTGGCCCAGCACAAGTTTTTATTAAAATACCAGAGCGAAACACAATCCATAGCCGAATTTGTTGCTACATTACGTATGGATATAAATGAATGTGAATTCATATCCCCGTGTTCGTGTAACGTTTCTATACCCGAGGTATTTTTAAGAGCACAATTTATTAGAGGTATCCATAACAACAACATTCGAGAACAACTGCTACAGTCCAGTACGTCAAAGTTTGACGAAATAGTTTCGAAAGCGTTGGCTTGGAAGCTGCTAAGGCTGACGCTAAAGAGTTAACAACAAATTCTGCTAAAATTAACACGCCAGAGGTAAACAAGATATCGACTAATAAGAAACCATCAACACGTTTTAATAAACCACAACGGAAATCATCAAAAATTTATTATAAGGAATTAGGTATTGCTGGCCTATGCCTTCGGTGTGGCAAAAATAATCATTTTGCGAACGATTGCCACACTAATAAATCAAAATTAAAGTGCAACATGTGCAACAAAAATGGTCATGTAGCAAAAATCTGCATAAGCTCACATTTGGCGGATGGTCCTAATGCCGGTCCGAAAGGTAGACCCAAAACACGGGGAAACGCTACAAATCAAATTCAAGAAGATGATTATCAATACGGAATCTACAGAATAGATGATTCATATTCGGATCGATATTACGCAAATATTTATATTGAAGGTAAAGAATTTCGACTCGAAGTAGATTCTGGCTCTGCATATACATTTTTGCCGAAGAGTCAATTTGATGAGTTAAAGTTGGATACCAAATTAACTCCGGTACACAGAACGTTTTCTTGTTATAGTCATTATAAAATTCCGTCAGTAGGTAAAGCACGAGTCAACGTTAAGTTCAACAAAACGGCGATAACTGATTATCTCATTGTGGTTCCAGATGGCTATGCGGCATTGTTAGGCCGAGTTTGGATTCGACGACTTGGAATTAAGCTGGAAAAATTGGATGAAACTAATTTAAACGTAATCGTGACAAATTCTATCGATGAATCTGACAATGTACATGAATTAATGTCAGAATTTCCAAGTGTTTTTGAACAGAAAATAGGGTGCATCCCAAACTATAAAGTTTCGTTGAAGTTACGCGATAATGCTACTCCAGTATACACTAAGGAGCGACAGATTCCATATGCTCTCACCGAACGCGTTAATGAAGAACTTGAAGATCTTGAAATGGCAGGTACTATAACGAAAACTGATAGTAGTGATTGGGGTTCGCCATTAGTGGTCATTCCGAAAGCGGATGGAGGAGTCCGCCTGTGCGTTGACTACAAAGTTGGTGTTAATCAAAAACTCGTGAATGCACATTACCCTATAAGGAAAATGGATGATATTTTTAATAGTCTGAGGGACTCAAAATACTTCTGTTGTTTGGATCTGTACAAGGCATATTTGCATGTTCCAGTCGATGAAAATTCAAGCAAAATCGAAACTATTTCAACACACAAAGGAACTTATCTGATGAACCGACTGTCTTTTGGTATTAAAACTGCTCCAGCTGAATTCAACCGAATAATTGACCAAATTTTGCGTGAAGTCCCTAAAACACAATCATATTTTGATGATATCGTGGTACACGGTAAATCTAAGGCTGAGTGCAAGGCGAATTTAAAAGCGTGTTTAATTCAACTTCAAAAATACGACCTTCACTTAAACGTTTCAAAATGTAAATTTTTTGAAAATCAAATCGAATTCTTGGGCCATACAATTCAGTTCAACAAAGTAAAAAAATCTTCTTCAAAAGTAAAGGCTATTTTGGAAATGCCACAGCCTGTGTGCGTGGATGATGTTCGTCGTTTTCTTGGTATGGTAACGTACTATGCAAGGTTCATACCGAATGCTTCTACAATTACAACACCGCTACGACGATTATTACGGAAAACATCAAAATTTAATTCGACAAATGACTGTCAAAAATCATTTAATAAATTGAAAACTGAAATCGCTAGCGATCGGGTGTTAATGCCATTTAATCCAGAGCTGCCAGTGCAACTTGCGTGTGATGCTAGTCCCACGGTAATAGCGGGAGTTTTGTCACATCTTATCGATGGAGAAGAGAGGCCTATTGCTTTCGCGTCAAGGTCTTTAACTCCGGCAGAACAAAATTATTCCCAATTGGATCGCGAAGCTTTATCCATAATTTATGCCGTTCAACATTTTCATCAATAGGTTTTTGGCCGATTTTTCAAACTGGTAACCGACAATCAACCATTATCCCGTATTTTTCATCAAAATTCGAAATTGCCTCTGAGGACGTCATCACGCCTTCAACGTTATGCTGCATTTTTGACTGCCCGAGTAAAAAAAATTATATATAATCATATGTGGCATATATTACAATATATAATTTTACATGTCGTTATGTATATCCATATATAATTATATATGACGTTTTTTCACAAAATTTTTTCTTATATTATGCCATATATAATTTCATCTAATTAGATATCGGCCTTCATAATATTAGATATGGCATATATAATTATATATTACATAACATGGTTGATATTATTGCATATATATTATTACTATATCTTAATATATATGGTGGCATTTTAGCAATATATAATTATACATGGTATCATTTAAACAATATATAATTATATGTGGTGACAAAATCTTCAATTCAGTTCCAGATATGATAATATATGGTACTATATATAGTGCGGTATATATTTATATATGGTGCTATTTAAGCAATATATTATCATATATGGTGCCATTCAAACCATATATTATCATATATGGTGCCATTCAAACCATATATTATCATATATGGTACCACTTAAACCATATATTATTATATATGGTGCCATTTAAACAATATATGGTCATATATGGTACCTCATGATAAACATTTTTAATACAGTTCCAGATATGATAATATATGATACTATATATAGTGCCATATATATTTATATATGGTCTTATTTAAGTAATATATTACTATATATGGTGCCATTTAAACCATATATTATCATATATGGTGACATTTCAACAATATATGCTCATATATGGTAACTCAACTACAATATTAACTGTATTTCAGAAGCTATTAATTGCATTTCAGAAATTTTAAATGTATTTCAAAAATTATGGAATGTATTTCAGAAATTATTAATTGTATTTCAGAAATAATCAAATCTATTTCAAAACTTGCTGATTGTTAATCATAGTTAATAGAGAAAAATTTCTAAATTACATTTCATAATTTCTGAAATACAATTGGTAATTTCTTAAATACAGTTTGATAATTTCTGAAATACAGTTGTGAATTTCGGAAATACAATTAATAATTTCTGATAAAACTGAAATTCAATTGACTAGTTCTGAAATACAATTCATAAATCTGAAAAATAATTGATAAGTTCTGAAATACAATTGATAAAACTGAAATTCAATTGACTAGTTCTGAAATACAATTCATAAATCTGAAAAATAATTGATAAGTTCTGAAATACAATTGATAAAACTGAAATTCGATTAATTATTTCTGAAATACAATTAATGAATCTTGAAAACAATTAATACAATTGGAAATGGTGTAGAGCATTAAAAAGATGTAAATAAAATTATTTTATTCAAAGATTTCAATTTAATAAAAAAAAATAAATATATAATTTTATAAAAAAATTTATAGAAAAAAAATTTTAATTTTATAAAAAGAAATTCATTTTTTAAAAAAAAATGCATATCGAACTCGAGATCTTCTGAGTTTAAACCTTATTTTAACAAAATATTGTAATTTTTATAAAATCAGTGCTCTGCCAGTGTATTATTTTTTGAACAGTTGGCACATTGGATCTTATTTAATCCCAAATAAATGGAGATCTTACGTAGTACCCAAATATAATGCGGCATCTAATTTTATCTGTCATTTTTATGGATAGTTTTAGATGTCAATCCCCAAATATATTGCTGTTTCTAATTCTATCTGCCATTTTAATACCTAAATAAATTGCTGGATCTATTTCGATCTGCAATTTATGGGAAAAATTAAGATCTTACCAAATCACTAAATATATCACTGGATTCAATTCGATCTGCAACTTATTGAAAAAGTTAAGATCTTACGCAATCCCGAAATATATTACTAGATCTAATTTCATCTGGTATTTTTTTCATAAATTTAGATCTTACGTAATCCCCAAATATAATCCTCGATCTAATTCGATCTGCCGTTTTCCAGATAAAGTTAGATACAACTTAATCCTAAAATATATATGTGACCTTCTCCGAGAAAAGGGACCTAGTGTGTGAAAATTAAGTTTTGAGAAGAACGCATTTAAAGTTTCATAACGCATTATCACTTTGAACACACCTTCAGTTGGGAGATGCGATTTGGTATGGTTAGTTATGATTGGGTGTTTCAACTCATTTCATCTTATTCTACACCCTTTTAGGTACCAGAATCCACTCTTAAGTCCAAACCCGTTTTTTGACACACCTAGATCTACTTTTTCGTATAAATTTAGATCCAAGTTTATCCCCAAATATATTGCTGGATCTACTTCGATCTGCCATTTTCCGGTTAAATTTAGATCCAAGTTTATCCCCATATATATTGCTGGATCTAATACGATCTGCCATTTTTCTGATAAATTTAGATCCAAGTTTATCCCCAGATATATTGCTGGATCTAATTGGATCTGCCATTTTTCGGATAAATTTAGATCTAAGTTAATCCACAAATATATTGCTGGATCTAATTCGATGTGCCATTTTTCGGATCAAATTAGATCTAAGTTTATCCCCAAATATATTGCTAGATCTAATTCGATCTGCCACTTTTTCGGATCAAATTAGATCTAAGTTTTCCACAAATATATTGGTGGATCTAATTCGATCTGCCAAAATTGAGATCAAATTAGATCTAAGTTTATCCACAAATATACAGCTGGATCTAATAGGATCCGCCATTTTTCGGATCAAATTAGATCTAAAAATATCCCCAAATATATAGCTGGATCCGCCAATTTTCGGATCAAAATAGATCTAGGTTTATCCCCAAAGATATCATTGGACCATACAATTCAGTTCAACAAAGTAAAAAAATCTTCTTCAAAAGTAAAGGCTATTTTGGAAATGCCACAGCCTGTGTGCGTGGATGATGTTCGTCGTTTTCTTGGTATGGTAACGTACTATGCAAGGTTCATACCGAATGCTTCTACAATTACAACACCGCTACGACGATTATTACGGAAAACATCAAAATTTAATTCGACAAATGACTGTCAAAAATCATTTAATAAATTGAAAACTGAAATCGCTAGCGATCGGGTGTTAATGCCATTTAATCCAGAGCTGCCAGTGCAACTTGCGTGTGATGCTAGTCCCACGGGAATAGCGGGAGTTTTGTCACATCTTATCGATGGAGAAGAGAGGCCTATTGCTTGCGCGTCAAGGTCTTTAACTCCGGCAGAACAAAATTATTCCCAATTGGATCGCGAAGCTTTATCCATAATTTATGCCGTTCAACATTTTCATCAATAGGTTTTTGGCCGATTTTTCAAACTGGTAACCGACAATCAACCATTATCCCGTATTTTTCATCAAAATTCGAAATTGCCTCTGAGGACGTCATCACGCCTTCAACGTTATGCTGCATTTTTGACTGCCCGAGTAAAAAAAATTATATATAATCATATGTGGCATATATTACAATATATAATTTTACATGTCGTTATGTATATCCATATATAATTATATATGACGTTTTTTCACAAAATTTTTTCTTATATTATGCCATATATAATTTCATCTAATTAGATATCGGCCTTCATAATATTAGATATGGCATATATAATTATATATTACATAACATGGTTGATATTATTGCATATATATTATTACTATATCTTAATATATATGGTGGCATTTTAGCAATATATAATTATACATGGTATCATTTAAACAATATATAATTATATGTGGTGACAAAATCTTTAATTCAGTTCCAGATATGATAATATATGGTACTATATATAGTGCGGTATATATTTATATATGGTGCTATTTAAGCAATATATTATCATATATGGTGCCATTCAAACCATATATTATCATATATGGTGCCATTCAAACCATATATTATCATATATGGTACCACTTAAACCATATATTATTATATATGGTGCCATTTAAACAATATATGGTCATATATGGTACCTCATGATAAACATTTTTAATACAGTTCCAGATATGATAATATATGATACTATATATAGTGCCATATATATTTATATATGGTCTTATTTAAGTAATATATTACTATATTTGGTGCCATTTAAACCATATATTATCATATATGGTGACATTTCAACAATATATGCTCATATATGGTAACTCAACTACAATATTAACTGTATTTCAGAAGCTATTAATTGCATTTCAGAAATTTTAAATGTATTTCAAAAATTATGGAATGTATTTCAGAAATTATTAATTGTATTTCAGAAATAATCAAATCTACTTCAAAACTTGTTGATTGTTAATCATAGTTAATAGAGAAAAATTTCTAAATTACATTTCATAATTTCTGAAATACAATTGGTAATTTCTTAAATACAGTTTGATAATTTCTGAAATACAGTTGTGAATTTCGGAAATACAATTAATAATTTCTGATAAAACTGAAATTCAATTGACTAGTTCTGAAATACAATTCATAAATCTGAAAAATAATTGATAAGTTCTGAAATACAATTGATAAAACTGAAATTCAATTGACTAGTTCTGAAATACAATTCATAAATCTGAAAAATAATTGATAAGTTCTGAAATACAATTGATAAAACTGAAATTCGATTAATTATTTCTGAAATACAATTAATGAATCTTGAAAACAATTAATACAATTGGAAATGGTGTAGAGCGTTAAAAAGATGTAAATAAAATTATTTTATTCAAAGATTTCAATTTAATAAAAAAATAAATATATAATTTTATAAAAAAATTTATAGAAAAAAAAATTTTAATTTTATAAAAAGAAATTCATTTTTTAAAAAAAAATGCATACCGAACTCGAGATCTTCTGAGTTTAAACCTTATTTTAACAAAATATTGTAATTTTTATAAAATCAGTGCTCTGCCAGTGTATTATTTTTTGAACAGTTGGCATCTTGGATCTTATTTAATCCCAAATAAATGGAGATCTTACGTAGTACCCAAATATAATGCGGCATCTAATTTTATCTGTCATTTTTATGGATACCCGAGTAAAAAAAATTATATATAATCATATGTGGCATATATTACAATATATAATTAGACATGTGGTTATGTATATCCATATATAATTATATATGAGGTTTTTTCCGAAAAATTTTCCTTATATTATGCCATATATAATTTCATCTAATTAGACATCGGCCTTCATAATATTAGATATGGCATATATAATTATATATTACATAACATGGTTGATCTTATTGCATATATAGTTATATATAGAACTATATCTTAATATATATGGTGGCATTTTAGCAATATATAATTATATATGGTATCATTTAAACAATATATAATTATATATGGTGACAGTTAAACTAGATATTATCATATATGGTGCCATTTAAAAAATATATGGTCATATATGGTACCTCATAAACCAAATCTTTAATTCAGTTCCAGATATGATAATATATGGTACTATATATGGTGCGATATATATTTATATATGGTGTTATTTAAGCTATATATTATCATATATGGTGCCATTCAAAACATATATTATCATATAAGGTGCCATTCAAACCATATATTATCATATATGGTACCATTTAAACCATATATTATCATATATGGTGCAATTTCAACAATATATGCCCATATATGGTACCTCATGAACAATATTTTTAATACAGTTCCACATATGATAATATATGCTACCATATATAGTGCCATATATATTTATATATGGTGTTATTTAAGCAATATATTACCATATATGGTGCCATTTAAACCATATATTGTCATATATGGTGCCATTTCAACAATATATGCTCATATATGGTACCTAATGAACGACATTTTTAATACAGATGCAGATATGATAATATATGCTACCATATATAGTCCCATATATATTGATATATGGTGTCATTTAAACAATATTAATATATAGACATATATGGTATCATTTAAACAATATATTGTCATATATGGCACAATTTAAACAATATATGGTCAAATTTGGTACCACATCAACAACATTTGGAATACAAATCCATATATGGTTTAATTTGAATAATGTAAAACTATGGCGCTATAAAAAATATTATCAGATATGTTACTTCATTAACAATATTTGTAATACAGTGTCATATATTGTAATATATGCATATCATTCAATATATATTGATGTATGGTAATGGTACAATAATTCCAATATCAGTTGAGATACAATTTGTGGGTCCATATCAACAATTTGTTCACGTACATTTAACATATATATATGTACATTTAAGTTATAATTTATAAACACTTTATAAAGTTAAATAGTTCCATAAACCTCGTCTAACTGTATAGAATGTTTATGAATATACGATTTAATATATAATAATTACAACTACAAATTGGTGCCATTATCTAAAATTTAATTTAATGTTAACTTATAATAAAATAAAAATGTATTTCCTAAAAATAAAAATATAGTGTTAATTAATGTTAATATACAATAGGTTTAAGTTTAACATCCCAGACAGAAAAATATAATCGGCACAATGCTGGCAAACCGTTGGCGATGGTCGGTTATGCGTTGGCAGAACGTTGCATTAACTATCTTGGCAAAAAAATAGATTTCAAAAAACATTTTTGAAAAAATTGAGAAAACTTTTTTTAATATTTGCTTTTAAAAACATGAAATTTAACCCAGTCCACCAGATTGTCAGCCAAGACCTCTACACTCTAATCTAACGAGACTTGTTATAGATGTGTGATAGCTACAAATTAAATGAATGATAAAAGCATTTCGAGCTAACTTATAAGCATGGAAAAAAGGTATTCCAGAAATTATTAAATGTATTTTAGAAAATTTTAATTGTATATCACAAAATATTATTTGCACTTCAGAAACTACAATATTACGCAAATTTAATTATTTATTTATTTAGTTGTGTCCAGAAATAATGAAATCTATTTCAGAATTTCATAGCTAATAGAGAAAAATTTCTCAAATACATTTCATAATTTCGGAAATACGATTGATAATTTCTGAAATACAGTTTGATAATTTCTGAAATACAGTTGTGAATTTCGGAAATACAATTAATAATTTCTGAAACACAATTGATAAAACTGAACTTCAATTGACTAGTTCTGAAATACAATTCATAAATGTGAAAAATAATTGATGAGTTCTGAAACACAATTGATAAAACTGAAATTCAATTGATTATTTCTGAAATACAATTGATAAATCTTAAAACAATTAATACAATTGGAAATGGTGTAGAGCGTCAAAAAGATGTAAATAAAATTATTTTATTCAAAGATTTCAATTTAATAAAAAAATAAATATATAATTTTATAAAAAAATTTATAGAAAAAAAATTTTAATTTTATAAAAAGAAATTCATTTTGTAAAAGAAATGCATATTGAACTCGTTACCTTCTGAGTTTAAACCTTATTTTAACAAAATATTGTAATTTTTATACAATCAGTGCTCTGCCAGTCTATTATTTTTTGAACAGTTGGCAATATATGTCTGGGATCTTATTTAATCCCAAATAAATGGAGATCTTACGTAGTACCCAAATATAATGCGGCATCTAATTTTATCTGTCATTTTTATGGATACTTTTAGATGTCAATCCCCAAATATATTGCTGTTTCTAATTTGATCTGCCATTTTAATACCGAAATAAATTGCTGGATCTAATTCGATCTGCCATTTTTCTGATAAATTTAGATCCAAGTTTATCCCCAAATATATTGCTGGATCTAATTTGATCTGCCATTTTTCGGTTAAATTTAGATCCAAGTTTATCCCCATATATATTGCTGGATCTAATTCGATTAGGAATTTTTCGGATAAATTTAGATCTAAGTTTATCCACATATATATTGCTGGATCTAATTCGATCTGGCATTTTTCGGATAAATTTACATCCAAGTTTATCCCAAAATATATTGCTGGATCTAATTCGATGTGCCATTTTTCGGATCAAATTAGATCTAAGTTTATCCCCAAATATATAGCTAGATCTAATTGGATCTGCCAAAATTGAGATCAAATTAGATCTAAGTTTATCCCCAAATATATAGCTGGATCTAATTGGATCCGCCATTTTTCGGATCAAATTAGATCTAAAAATATCCGCAAATATATAGCTGGATCCGCCAATTTTCGGATCAAAATAGATCTAGGTTTATCCCCAAAGATATCACTGGACCTCCCAATTTTGAGATATAACTTGATCTTAGTTTATCCCCATATATACAATGGGATCTAATACGATATGATTGGATACACCCAATTTTGAGATCTAATTGGATCAGCTAGATATTACAGCAGATCTTAAACAATATCAAATTGGATATAATTAGATATTACGCAAGATCAATTTTTTTTACTCGGGTAGTTTTAGATGTCAATCCCCAAATATATTGCTGTTTCTAATTCTATCTGCCATTTTAATACCTAAATAAATTGCTGGATCTATTTCGATCTGCAATTTATGGGAAAAATTAAGATCTTACCAAATCACTAAATATATCACTGGATTCAATTCGATCTGCAACTTATTGAAAAAGTTAAGATCTTACGCAATCCCGAAATATATTACTAGATCTAATTTCATCTGGTATTTTTTTCATAAATTTAGATCTTACGTAATCCCCAAATATAATCCTCGATCTAATTCGATCTGCCGTTTTCCAGATAAAGTTAGATACAACTTAATCCTAAAATATATATGTGACCTTCTCCGAGAAAAGGAACCTAGTGTGTGAAAATTAAGTTTTGAGAAGAACGCATTTAAAGTTTCATAACGCATTATCACTTTGAACACACCTTCAGTTGGGAGATGCGATTTGGTATGGTTAGTTATGATTGGGTGTTTCAACTCATTTCATCTTATTCTACACCCTTTTAGGTACCAGAATCCACTCTTAAGTCCAAACCCGTTTTTTGACACACCTAGATCTACTTTTTCGTATAAATTTAGATCCAAGTTTATCCCCAAATATATTGCTGGATCTACTTCGATCTGCCATTTTCCGGTTAAATTTAGATCCAAGTTTATCCCCATATATATTGCTGGATCTAATACGATCTGCCATTTTTCTGATAAATTTAGATCCAAGTTTATCCCCAGATATATTGCTGGATCTAATTGGATCTGCCATTTTTCGGATAAATTTAGATCTAAGTTAATCCACAAATATATTGCTGGATCTAATTCGATGTGCCATTTTTCGGATCAAATTAGATCTAAGTTTATCCCCAAATATATTGCTAGATCTAATTCGATCTGCCACTTTTTCGGATCAAATTAGATCTAAGTTTATCCACAAATATATTGGTGGATCTAATTCGATCTGCCAAAATTGAGATCAAATTAGATCTAAGTTTATCCACAAATATACAGCTGGATCTAATAGGATCCGCCATTTTTCGGATCAAATTAGATCTAAAAATATCCCCAAATATATAGCTGGATCCGCCAATTTTCGGATCAAAATAGATCTAGGTTTATCCCCAAAGATATCATTGGACCTCCCAATTTTGAGATATAACTTGATCTTAGTTTATCCCCATATATATAATGGGATCTAATACGATATGATTGGATACACCCAATTCTGAGATCTAATTGGATCAGCTAGATATTACAGCAGATCTTAAATAATATCAAATTGGATATGATTAGATATTGTGCGAGATCAATTTTTTTTACTCGGGTGGTTACAACTATGAAGTCATTACAAAGAGAAGTGAGGAAAATATCAATGCCGATTGTCTGTCGAGAGCGCCTATAAATCCAGGTACGAATACAACAGTTTTTATAGATCGTGAAGTTCATTCTATTTGTGTTTCAACTATTTATCAAATCAGTTCGAACAAATTAAATTTCAATTCCATTCGAGAGGAAACGAGTAAGGATGCTACTCTTGCTAAAATTTTGAGAGATTTACGATTTTCAAATGTAGTCGAGTACACGATTGACTGCGATATTTTGTTCAAGGGTAAAAGAGTAATTGTAGCAAAATCATTACCAGCATCTGTATTGGAAGAATTACACCGTACACACATTGGTATAACTAAAATGAAACAGCTGGCAAGACGTTATGTATATTGGGGGTCCATTGATAAGGACATTGAAAACTACGTGAGTTCCTGTGCTGCATGTGCATCTGTAATGAAAAGTCCTCCAAAGGCAGTGCTTCATCCGTGGGAGGAACCAGAACATAATTGGCAGCGCATACATATCGACTATGCAGGCCCATATCAGGGACACCATTTTCTAGTTGTTATTGATTCAAAATCAAAATGGGCAGAAGTGGGAGTGACTGCATCTGCGCCAACATCAGCCTCAACAATTGAAATTTTACAGAATATCTTCTCAAGGAATGGATATCTCGACGTCATGGTTTCTGACAATGCCACCGTTTTCAAAAGCGAAGAGTTTACAAAGTTTTGCAACAATTGTGGTATTTTCCAAAAATTTATAGCTCCAGGCCATCCAGCAACGAATGGGTTGGCTGAAAGGAACGTTCAGACGCTAAAGCAACGTTTAGTAGCAATGGCCAACGATACGTCAGCGATTTCGAAGAAAATAATGAAAATCTTGTTCAAATACAGGGTAACGCCACTTCGTAATGGTAAAACTCCGTCAGAGATGTACTTGGGGAGACAAATAAGAACAAGATTAGATGCATTAAAACCTTCACAATTAGATAAACCGTCGACATCTCAGGGAACAACTAGGCAATTATGTGAGGGAGACCGAGTGCAAGCCCGATATTATACTCTAAATAAGCCGTCATGGAAACTTGGTATTGTTCTAAAGAGGTTAGGTCTTCTTCATTACATTATTAAGCTCGATAATGGATTCATCTTTAAAAGGCATATAGACCAACTTCGCCTCTCCAATGTTGGAACTATTGATGCAACAATTAGACAGCAGCCATATTCGAGTACGCAAAGTGAAACCCAGGAAAGTGATCAACAAATACATTATCAACCAATTTTAATACCGAACTCCACAGTAAACTTACCGGGCAACAGCGCATTGACTAATCCTTCCGAAAATCCAACAGTATCACAGGAAGCCACGGACAATGGAGCACAGAGTGAGGAATCAGAACAAAATCAGCAACCCAACCGACCAACACAACGACAATGTAAACCACCGCAGTATTTAAAGGACTATGTAGTGGGCTAACGGTAGTAAATTTATAAGTTCTATTCAAGTGTGGGAGAATTGTTGTATCCAAGTAACCATGCAGTTAAGATCACTAACGACATTTCATAATGGTATGATCTGGTAGCACGAACCAGACTAAAAAGTAAAAAGGATTCATTCTATAATCATCGTACATCATCAACCATCGTGCATCATCAATAAATTATAATTTAAGTCTAATTAGGGATATTAATAAATATTAAATAATAGAACCTAATTAACGTGCTTAATACAACAGTATACCAACACGTGAGCATGTAACAACTAATTGTCTGTTGTTCAAGCCATCGACGTAGATAGGTGGTATTCGTGGTGGTTGGCGCAGCCCCCCCCCCCCTCCCATAATTTGTTAAATTCGCTTTTTTATTTAAAGTACAGTTTTTATAATAAAAGCCTTCACCCAGCCACCACAAATAAATAATTCTGACACAACAATGGGTTTAAAATAAATAAATATTTGATCACTTTTTCTCATGAAAGTGGTTTGTTAGTAATGAATCCATTATAAATTGCAATATACGTGTGTATTAGGGTACTCCAACTTTGTATGGAGCAAAAAAAAAAGTAAGTTATTGACTTGTTATATTCCGGCCAAAATTATTTGAAATTAACAGAAAAAAAAAGAAAAACTTTCCTAAAAGCTAAATAAATGCCAAGAATCGCCGTTTTCTCGAAATCCGTTAAAATAAAATCTCTGCCCCAGCCAAATGAAAAAAGGAATTCCTACAATTTTTGTAGTTTTTAATCTACAATATGTTCTTTATAAAACCTTAAAGTCCAATCGTTGATTTTTTAAAATTTCTTTAAAAAATTTTTAAAAATGTAAAATTGTAAATTTGAAAACAGTGTTTAAGAATTCCTACCTAATTTAAAACGAGTTTGCAAAGCACATGATAAAAAATACTTTTTAATTGAGTACCTTGGAGTTAATAAAATAAGAAAATGTTTTTGCATTACATTATATCTACAAATTTCAAAATTTGGACTCGAACTTCTTGATTATGCGTTCTGTGACACATTAGTTGCCGGGGGCAATTGTAATAACTTAATTTTTTTTTAACCGATTTTAGTTTTTATTGCCTTATTAGAAAGAGAATTTACTGTTTATTACGATTTTTTAACATTTTAATTCAAGATTAATTTAAAATATTAAAAATTTTAACAAATTAAAAAAAATGTCATATTTTTCCTATATATACCGTTTTTCAAACTTCAGGGCCGTTGAGGCACGTGTTCCTCTTATCCTCTTATCCGATTGTGCTAATTTTTTGGGAGACGTGGTTTTACACCCAAATACATATTTTAAAGGGAGAGGGGGGCCCAGTCAATATCTCACAATTTTTTTTTTTGGAGCACCCTAGTGTGTATGTCAAGATAATTTGGTAAAGTGCGAACTTAGGTAGATAGACCCGTAAGTGGTTTTGTTCATTTGTGTTTTGAATGAAAATAAATACCGTAAAGCAGGGTGGGAAAGGATTTTATAATATTAAAGATAGCGGGCAAAGCCCGCTACGTTGTTAGCGCGCCTTAAAGTTTTTTTTTAATTCCAGTTTATGTAAAGATAGACCTGGCAATTCAAGTAAATTCACAAATTCAGTTGGAAAATTTACTGCGTCGGTTTCTTCCGCCGGTGCTTCGTTACCTGCAGTTTAAATATCGGAATATATAAGTTCCATTCCTTTTCTAAGGTTTTTTTTTCTTTTAGAGAATTTGTTTAACTTTTTGGAGAGTATGTTTCAATGCTACATAAGTTTCATATTCCGTGGATAATTTTTGAAAAGGTAATTAAAAGGGGTTCTTCACCCCTTTTTGTTCCTCCCAGCAAAAATCCCAAATATATATTATCTTGCCTCAATCGCATGCGAAATTTCAAGTACCAAACTCCGGCAGTTTGAGTCATTCAAATTCCAATCCAATGCAACTCCTTCCAAGATTCCATATCAGTCTCTTCTATTTCCATTCCATTTCTTTGCACTTGCTCCGTTCCATTCCTCTTTTAACTGCAGTGTTTCAATTCCATTCGTTCCCCCATTCTATGCCATCTCGCTCCTCATTCCATTTCGTTCTATAGTCCATTCCATTTCGTTCCCTCTTCCAATCCAATTCCATTGTCTATAATTTCAATTACACTCGTTCAACGTTTATATCCATTTCGTTCCACTTGTGTAGTGTTTCAATTCCACTCGTTTCCTATTTAGTTTCTTAATTTTAGTGTTCCATATACACACGTTCTTTAAATTTTAGGTTTCTAGCTAAAGACGCAGACTTTAAGGGGGGGGGGGCAATTTGCCCCTTTTGAACCACCATTTTTACCACGTTCCTGTCCAAAGTCCTAAAAGTGCCTTGTCCATAAGTTAGCCCATACTCCAAGGAAAACATATTATAGATTACAGGTTTCTAGCCGAAGGGTGCGGTTAGGCCATCAAGGGGGAGAATAATTCCGTTTTTACCCCTCCCGGTAGGAATTTCCAAAAAGTCCGTCTTAGAGGACGTCTGCGTTGGAGTAGGAACTACTACATACATAATTTTAGGTCTCTATATCCAGCAGTTTGGCCAGGCCGTCAAGGGAGAAGTTTTTTCCCTTTTTACCCCTCCCGGTATGAATTTCCAAAAATACCGTCTTAGGGGACGTCAACGTTGGAGAAGGAACCCAAATACCGAATTTAAGCTCCCTAGTTCCAGCAGTTTGGCCAGGCCGTTTAGGGGGAGACTTTTCCTGTTTTTGACCCTACCTGTGGAAATTTCCAAAAATCTCATCTTAGCGGATGTCTACAATAGAGGAGGAACTTTAGTACCAAATTTATCTTATCTTTCTCATAAGTTAGCCCTTACTCCAGGGACCCACATTTTAAATTTCAGGTTTCTAGTCGAAGGGGTTTTTACAGGCCACCAAGGGGAGGCTTTTCTTCCTTTTGCCCCTCCCTATAGGAATTTAGAAAAATTCCATTTTCGCTGCTATCTACGATGGATGAGGAACATTCATACCAAATTTCAACTTCATTGCCTCAGCGATTTGGGCAGGCCGTTATTGGGGACATTTTTCCCTTTCAACCACCATTTTTACTATGTTCCTGTTCCAAAATAGAAAATTTACGTTGTCGGTGAGTTAGTCCTACTCCAAGGAATACATATTTAAAATTTTAGGTTGGCCAAAAGGGATTGGACAGGCCGTCAAGGAGGAGACTTTTCCCCTTACTTCCCCTCCCGATAGGAATTTCAAAAATTCCGCCTAAGCGGACGCCTACACAGAAGGAGAAACTCACATACCGAATTTCCTTTTGGGATATCCTGTAGGGAATTCCAAAAATACAAACTTAGTCAATGTCTACTACAGTGGAGGAACCCTTATAACAAATTTCAACTTCTTACCTCCAGTGGTTTGGGCAGGCACTTTTCCAATTTGTGAGACTGTTTATGGGAAGACTTTTCCCCTTTTTGCCAGTTCCGGTAGGAAAATGCCGTCTTAGCGCACGTCTACGCCGAATATCAAGAAACCTTGTTTTAGTGGAGATATCCGTGGTACTCTTTTTGAAATTATATTTTTTTAAATGGTATTTTTTTAAATGGTACTTTTTGGAAAAAGCGAAATTTTTTGGAAAAATACACTTTGTTTTACAAAGTACTTTATTTGTACTTTTTTTGAAAAGGTACTTTTTTTGGAAAAGGTACATTGTTTTAGAAAAAGGTACTTTTTTGGAAAAAGGTACTTTTTTTTGAAAAAGGTACTTATTTTGGAAAAGGTACTTTTTTTGAAAAAGGTACGTTTTTTTAGTAAAAGGTATTTTTTTTGGAAAAAGGTACTTTTTTGGAAAAGGGTACTTTTTTTTTGCAAAAAAGTACTTTTTTGAAAAAGGTACCTTTCTTTGGAAAACGGTACTTTTTTTGGAAAAAGGTATTTTTTTTGGAAAAAGGTACTTTTTTGGAAAAGGGTACTTTTTTTATCCTCTTTTTGCCCCTCCCGATAAGAATTTCCAAAAATGCCGTCTTAACATACGTCTACACCGGTCGAGGAACCTACATACCAAATTTCAACTTCATAGCTACAGCAGTTTGAGCAGGTCGTTAGGGGGAGACTTTTTCGCCTTTTTGCCCCTCCCTGTAAAAATTTTCAAAAATCCCGTTTTGGTGGATGTCTACAATAATGCAGGAACCTTTATACCAAATTTCAACTTCCTTTGGGCAGGCCGTCAAGGGGGGCTTTTTTCCCCTTTTTAACCCCCATTTTTACAACATCCCTGTCCAAAATTCTAGAAAGTACTTTCCAGAAAAGTTAGCCCCTACTCCAAGGAACACATATCTTAAATTTCAGATTTCTAGTCAAAGGGGTTTTGGCAGGCCGTCAAGGGGGAGACTTTCCCCCTTTTTGCCCGTTCCGGTAGGAATTTCCAAAAATCCCGTCTTAGCGGACGTCTACGCCGAAAGAGGAACCTACATACCATTTCAACTTCCTAGCTTCCGCGGTTTGGGCTGGGCGATGTTGAGTCAGTCAGTCACGTTATTCTTTTATACCCGAGTAAAAAAGTCTTGATATAATCATATATTATTTTTTGTAATTGCATATAATAACTTATATTTACATATGCCCACATATGACTTTAAGTTGAAGCATATATACTTTTATATAATCATATATTAGGTTTCTTGTCTTCAAAGGTTTTTATATGGAGACATATGTGATTTTATATTATTACACATTGGCCTACATATAATTATGTGTTATATAGCGCATATAAAATAACATATTAAAGATATAATTACATATACATTTATATATAATTTAATATGACACTATATATTTTAATATAAAACTATATGTGGAACCATATATAAAATATTTTATAATTTGTGTTAGATATGATTATATATAAATGCATACGAACCCATATCTACCTTGATATGGTTTTATATCGACAATATTTCATGATTTATTTAATATATGATTATATAACACTCCTTATAAAATCATTTATAATTACATATCATCCCACGTAACCAATTTTTTTATATAAAAATAAAATAGGTCCATTACAAAACAGTATTAAGGGTGGGTGCGAACTGGCTAAATAAAATCTAAACTAAATTCAGGTTTCCAAGTTTCTATGAAAATTAAAAAGTTTAAAAGAACATTTCAAAGGAATTTAAAACCCTTTTGTCAATTTGTATTTAGATTAGAATTTATTTAGCCACCTCGCACAGGGCCTAAATATATGGTCCTATGCTAACAATGATTTTGAACTAATTTTAGATTTAGTAATTACTAGATTGGCGCGAGACTGAATAATATGTGATTACCTTTTACATCACTCTTATTTTAATTTTAAGATATGGTAGCCTTGCATACTGCTCAATTTAATGGCAACTCTATATATTGTTTGGTCGTTGTAGTTTCTTTTATTTGTACATTTTCTATTTTAAGTATTTTCCATTTTTTAATAATTTCTAAATATTAAAATAAGTGTTAATTAAATCAATAAATAGTGAACAGTGAACTTTAATATGCACTTATAAAAATAAAAGTCGCGGGAAATGAAATATATTAGAAGCCTCTGCGCAATACACGGAAAGAAAACAATTAGTTTCCCAAGAATGCAGTTCCGATTATTCTGAATATTATTGATTTTGAAGACTGGAGAACAACAGGGTATAAAAATTTGGTAAGTTTTAAATGGCTAATCAAATATAGTGTTGGTTAAAGTTGAGTTTAGTGACACAGCTCCGATCAGGTTAAAATTTTTACCACAGGTAGAACTTTTTATTGGGATTCCACAACAACTTTTATTTTTTGTCGGTCGGACCTATCTCGGGAGTTATTTCGGTTCAAAGTTGGACTTGCTTATAACTCCGTTATTTGTGGTCGGATTTGGACAGTAGGTGCACCATTAGAAAGGTATTAAAAAAATCTTTCATATGGCATTAAAAATTTTTATACCAATTAACCCATTGCGGCCCAGTTAAAATTTTTTTAATTTTTAGAAAGTTCATTTTAACAAAAAAGGGTTCTATTTCATAACATTGCGTATATAACAATATAATTTGTACTTATTACTTTATTGTCGAGACTTACACCTTTCATTCAAGATATAGCTCGACCTCTTAACCCATCAAACAACAAAGTTATTGGGTACTCAAATAAACGGAAATTTTCTTAAGAATTCAAACATGACTATAACGTACCAAAAATTAAAAATTTTTTGAAAAAATCGCGCGTTTTTTTCAAAAAATTTTTCGTCTGAGGCGCTTGTCGCAGTATACATAAAAAAACCCCCAAAATTCATTAAATTTCAATTTTTTCCAAAAAAAATACCAACTTTCACCAAAACGGAAATTTTCTTAAGAATTCAAACATGACTATAACGTACCAAAAAATGAAAAATTTTTTGAAAAAAAATCTAAAAATATTACTATTATTTTTGTCATCAAAAACCCAAAATTATTTTCCTGTTTAACCACTTTTTCATTTTCTTTCATTTTTTTCTTAACAAAAAAAAAAGTTTAACCCCTTACAACTTTGCCCGTGTAAGGGCTAAATGCAAAATTTGTACATCAAATTAAAGCGTATACTCTCTATTACAATTATGTTAAATCAAATCATACCATTATATAAGCACTTTTTTGATATTCAAGGGTTTTTCCCGCAAAACTCGCTCTAAAAATATGAAAAACTTGAACCGGCTCGTAATGGGTTAATAAATATTAAAAAATTGTATGTCATATTAAAGCCATTTCAATTACCTCTCCAATGGTGCTCATATTGTCCAGATCGGATAATAAATAGCGGAGATACGGGCAAGTCCATGTTTCAACTTTGACCCGAAATAGGGGTCTCCGACAAAAAAAAAATTTTTTTCCTATTCAGCCCAAAAAGTACTACCTGGGTGAAAAAAAAAAATCGGAGCTGTGTCCCTAAACTCAACTTGTTCCATAGTGTTGGACTATGGTCCAATATCTGCAGGTATTAACAAATCCATCCACATAAACAACTTAGAACGCAACCAAGTATTCCTTTTTTCCAACGTAGGTCAAGACTAGTAAAAACAATTTTTTAGGTTATATGGGTTTCCACAAGGTGCTCGTCAGGAAGAAAAGGAGTGATTGCATGTATAACTTACGAATTCAAAAGAAAGACTGAAAGTTTGAATGTTAAAACGGAGATAAAAATAATGAACACTTTTTTTATCGCCCAAACATATTTATTAAATTTGTCTTGGCGGCAACATATCCAAATTTCACTTAAATCGGAGTGAACCATTTCGCAAAATTTTAATTCCTTAGGGAAAGTTAATTCCCTAGGGAATTAAAAGAAAAAGTGAATTCCTTAGAGAATTAAACGAAAAAGTGAATTCCTTAGGGAATTCAGCGAAAAAGTTAGTTTCTTAGGGAATTAAATGTACAAGGGAATTCCTTGACTTAAATTTGAATTAACTCATGTTGAATGAATTCTTTAATTTTAATGCTTTGGCCAGGGAATTCATTCTCTAAATTTGAATTCTTTGAATTCATTCATTAATTCCTGCTTTTGTCTTATTAATGAATTCATTCTTTGAGTTAAAAAATTTAATTAAATTTTAGGGAATATATTCCAAAAAGGAATTAATTCTTTAAAGCTCTGACATAGCTTTAGCCCAAACGGCAGAGAAGACAGTGTTTTACAGCGGAACAAATGCCGTTTACTTACTTGCATAGCCCAGCTTTTTTTCCAATGCAGTATTTTTTTGTCGGCCACCCCTCCTTTCAAGTGGACTGGGCTTCAAATTTGAAAATGAAAATACGAATAAGTTCAGAAGTACTTATCTAAACAGCAAAAAATTAACAACAAAAGAAAGGTTTTTTTTACTGTGTATGTAACCTGTGTAACCAAAATAGGGAAGGTCTAAGTTTCACTCTCAATAACTTTAGCATTTCTATAGTTGAGGTGTTATTTAATGCCTGAACTGAAAGTCTTAGCTTTCTGTTTATGTAAACGAAAAAAAAAATGTCAACTTTTCCACAATTGGTTAATATACATACACAAGTTCATATTGGACCTCAATGGAAAAATATTTCATAGACCTTTTCTCTGGTGTACATTTTTCCCTACACTATGCAATATTATTGCACATATCGTCGTCTTGCAATAAGATATACATTATTTTTATACACGATGTAACAGATATATTATTTTCTAGATAATAATGGCACAATAAGAAACAAACCCATTTTGATTTTTTATAATATATTGTACAACCTTCCAAAATGATACACAAACTGTAAATTTTTCCCACAATACAAAAAAAAATTAATTAATTCCTTACTGAATTAATTCACCAAAAAAAACGTAAAAAATTTTACGTTCAATGAATTAATAACAAAAAATTACGTTCACTGAATTCAAATGTTCTCTTTTTCCGTGCTACAGAAGCCAACATTTATTTTCCAAATAAATGAATTTAAGTTCTCATAAAAGCAAATTGGAAACCAATTTTTTTATACATGTGGCTTGATAAACTGCAATATAATAAAAAACCTGAATATTTATTTTATATATGCCTTTTGATTTAGGGAACGTTACAAGTTTCTAACACTTTGAAATTATTTCTAACAAAATTGATTTGGTTTTTGTACAAAAATTAATTAATATTATTGTTAATGAATTCAATCAAAAGGAATTAATTCTTCAAAGCTTAGTGTATATTTTTACCAATTTATTTGCAACGTTTTTTTGAATGTATGCGCGACGTCCATATTTGATGGCGTTAATACTGAAATCCTCGACTTGAAACTCTAATCAATAAACAGCTTTTTTTTATTTTTGCCATAATTACATATATACATAAGGTGTGTTTGGGTACTTTTCCAGTGAAGTCCAGTAAAAATTACTCAGTAACAAATTTACAGAGAGTAAGGCAAAATTTACTCTCAAAAAGAAAAATATCTTAAAATGTACGCAAACAGAAAAATTGTAAGAATTAGTAAAATACTGCTGCCAACTTCTTTCCTAAAAATATCGCTATATCAAACTAAAAAATCACTAGAAAATATCTAAATTATAAAAAAAAAATAAAAAAGCGATAAATCTCTAAATTTCACGAACTTTTTAGGTCCTGTTGAAAAATTTCACAAAAATAGCTATATTTTTCAAACTTCTTAAAACTTTCTTAAGGCACATCTACACGAGAGAGAAAACTTCTAGAGATAGAGCAAAAACACCTCTAATTAGCTTTATTGTGAATGATTTAAACTATTTAGAGGTGTTTTTTGCTCTATCTCTAGCAATTTTCTATATAGATAATTGAAAACTATATAGAAAAATATATAGATAGAAAACTCGCTAGACTTTATGAAAATGCAGCTCTGTATAAGTCTACGAAATGTAATCTCTAGACCGTTGACAATTGCTGTCATATACAATTTCTTTAATTATTAACAATTTTTAAAATGTCTTGTAACACAATTGAACATTTCAATTTATTAAACTCACCTATTGGTATTTTGAGAAAAATTTATTCTTTGAAATACAACAATTTAAATAAAAACAAATACTTTACAACTAGCGATGGTACTTCTACGATAAAAATTAGTGCCAACAATATTAGAGATGACAAATTTAGCGTAAACTCTACGAGATTTCTATATCGTGTAGATGTGCCTTTAAAAAATTATTGATACATCGCCCAATTTTTCGAACTTTTTTGTTTTCCATAAAAATTTAACGATAAATCGCTGAATAATAATGATTCAAAAATTTTGTCAAGAAAATGAATGTAAAAAAATGCTAAAGGCACATCTACACGAGAGAGAAAACTGCTAGAGATAGAGCAAAAAACATCTCTAATTAGCCCTATTGTGAATGATTTAAGCTATTTAGAGGTGTTTTTTGCTCTATCTCTAGTAGTTTTCTCTCTCGTGTAGACGTGCCTTAAGAAAATGTCTAGACTGTATTAAAAAGAAAAATCGCTAGTTTTCCCGCTAATAGCTAAATTATATTTTATCCCGCTAAACGAGTTGAAATATCGCTAGATTTGCCGAGAAAATAGCTAAATTGGCAACAGTTATGGATATAGCTGATTGCGAAATAAACCTATTCAAATTATTGGATTAATAAATAAAACCTAATAAAATTATCACTTACTTACTCCTTCCATCGTAAATAAACTTATATTTAAATATCTTTTATTTTTACAAAAAATTATTTCAAAATTATTTAGACAAATGTTTTGTTTCTTTAATCATATGTTTTCAATCATATGTTTTTTTTTTCTTACAAATTCTTACTAACAAAAATTCATCCAGTAAAAACTTGTAAGTTCTCTGGTATTGAACTGTCACTTTACTCTCTATTTTTCCTCTCTCCTTACTGAGTAATTGTGTAAACAAACACCTTCCAGTAAAAACTTGTACAAATTTGTACGAATTTGTACAAATTTTCGGGTACGCAAACACACTTATAGTTTAGGTGTGTTTCTTTTCTTTTTGGGTAAAGTTCGGTAAAATGAGAGTAAGCACAAAATCCTCTCACAAAATGACAAAATTACCCAATAGTACAGGAACTCAAAAAACACTTTTCTAGCCCAAAAACTTATTTCAAAGAATAATGTTAAACAGTGAGGGGACTTGAAAAATTTTGTTTTGTGCCAAGTGTGTGACTAAAATGTGCCAAATGGGCCTTAATTGTGCCAAAACTCAATTTTTACTTAGAACCCGTGTTTTCAACTTTCATTTTGTAAATGCATTCTTATGGAATTAATTCTATCTTAAATTCTTATGGACTTAATTATATTTGAATGAATTAAAATTTTCTTTCAATTAAAAGGTGAATGATAAATTAAATTCATCCGATTCTTATTAAAGATTTGGGAATGCAGCCAATGAATGAATTCTTTAGGAATGGTTGCACGGAATGGTATACATATAAACATTTTCTAAAACTGAATTAATTTTTTCATGAATTAAACTTAAATTAATTCTTTCGAAGCTCTGATATAAATTTATAGCATTTGAATTTTTAAAATTCTATGGATTAAGCACCGTAAGTTTTCACGTGAAAAAACTGTTATACTCCATATAAAAAAAAAATATTTTTCACGACAATGAGTTTCACGTGAAAAATGTGCAAACTTAGTTTTCACGCAAATTTAATATACAACACTATTATTTTTCTGGTGAAAAAGTGACATTTTGTGTTAATTGTGATTGTGGCTTTGTTATAAAATTAAAATATTGTTAATTTTTTTAACTTAAATTGCAATTTAAAGCATTTAAAGTCTGAGAGAAATTTTTTCACGTGAAAAACAACTTACGGTGCTTTATTCGGTAATATCTACGATGCCATTTTTTAGTTTTGCTTTATTTGAAAAGGTATTTTAATACCAATAAATGCTTAGAAACTAAAAATTAAAGAATTGTTATTTTTTAAATTCATTTTCTATTAAATTTTGTAGATAACCAAAATGTGCCAAAATAATATCGGTTGTGCCATTGTACCAATCAATCTTAGATTGTGCCAAAAATCCCATCACTGATGTGAAAATACGTATAATTTCAGTTTGCAAATCGGCACAAATAGACATATTTATTCGCATTTATAAGTTGTTTTTGATTTTATTCAATTAATTTTAACAAAAAACCAAGTTTCTTTTGCTTATTTCTTTATTTAATTACAATTTTTAATTTAATTTCACAATTGTTTTTTATTTATATTTGCATGAGCTGTTTTACCAAAGTTTACCTGAAGAAAAAGTCTGGGTAAATTTTGGTAAAAAGAGAAGCACTAATACACTCTCATTAGCGCTCTCATTTACCCAATTCTCGCGTACGGGAACGCTTTTGGGTAAATTTCGGTAACTTTGGGTAAATTTCGTTAACTTTGGAAACGTACGGGAACACACTGTTTGTTTTAAACTTTTATTATATTTATATAAAGAGACAAAAGCGATCTTAAATAGATAATTAATTATCAAAAATTTGAATACAAAACTACAATTTTTTGGAGTAACTATTAGTTAACGCATGAACCTGCAGTATGAGATCCACCGTTAAAGGATAATATTTACAAACAAAACGAAAAATAAAGTGGATCTAAATCTTGAATGAAGATTTATTAGATACACCCCCGTAAATTGAAAGGCACTAAAGGTTACTTTTGGAAAAATAATATGTAAGTAGCAGCAATGAAAAATTTCCGTATTCCTTAGTTTATAGAATTCGATTTGCCAATTATATCTTGGCACTAGGGTTTGGGATTTCCCGGACTTTTTTATTTCCCGGGAAACGGGAATGAAAAAATTTGATTCCCGGGATTCCCGGGAATCCCGGTAAATTCTTTTGAACAAAATTTTTAATGAAAACCACCTATATAAGTAATTTTTGTTAAAAAGAAACACTATTTCAGTACAAATGCAGTCTGTGTAGTGAGAATTCAAAGTAAAAAATATCAGAATGTTGAACATTTGATTCCACATAAATTACTCGCAGCACTGCCAAATGAATTGCATGATTCTAGCAGAAAGCACCTACTACTGGACTGTCGGAAACAAACCGTTTCATCACACTTGGCCCATTAGATATGGTGGCCACAATGTTATTTTCCAAAGACAAATAAAACTATATTTCTACAATTCTTCTTATTTCATCAGCATTACATCTTCCTGATATATAAACCAACCCCAGGTTATAAAATGAATTATTTCCGTTTATACATATGTTCAAATATCTCTTTTGTGATATTCTTGTCCATTCATCTAAGATTATAGTAAATCTCCTATTGTTAGAAATATTGCTCGATATTTCTTTCATCATGATATCTTTTACATGATTGTAGTAATTTAATATAATGTTCTTTACATCGGTTTCATTTTTTTGCAATGCCAGGTTTTTTCTATAAAAACTTTCTCGAATAAACGAAGATCATCAAAGGAATTAAATATGCTAAAAATCCCAAACGTATTTAACAAATTGTGAAAAATAATCCGCTGCAGGCATGTCCCTATCCGGATTTCATTCTTGCCTAAGGAAATCGTCAGGGGACGACGTTTTTAGAATTTCTGGAAATATTTGTTAAGTTAAATTACAAACTCAATGAGAATTTTTTGTTCTCGTCTAGGAGCGTTATTAAACATTTAAAATATCAAAGAAAAAACAAAAACAACAACAGAAAATTTTCAACAATTTGCTGTGTCATCTTCCAATGTACTACTCTGTTGTTTTGACAGATCTAGCAATGTAGTGACATCCATTCATGTAGAAACAACAATAGAGAACAATGTTTTCTAAAGTGTCAGTAACATTCAAATTTGCACAAGCACCTGCATATTAGTTTTTTAATTTTATTTTATCGGGATATACATTAATTGCATCAAAGGAATTAAATATGCTAAAAATCCCAAACGTATTTAACAAATTGTGAAAAATAATCCGCTGCAGGCATGTCCCTATCCGGATTTCATTCTTGCCTAAGGAAATCGTCAGGGGACGACGTTTTTAGAATTTCTGGAAATATTTGTTAAGTTAAATTACAAACTCAATGAGAATTTTTTGTTCTCGTCTAGGAGCGTTATTAAACATTTAAAATATCAAAGAAAAAACAAAAACAACAACAGAAAATTTTCAACAATTTGCTGTGTCATCTTCCAATGTACTACTCTGTTGTTTTGACAGATCTAGCAATGTAGTGACATCCATTCATGTAGAAACAACAATAGAGAACAATGTTTTCTAAAGTGTCAGTAACATTCAAATTTGCACAAGCACCTGCATATTAGTTTTTTAATTTTATTTTATCGGGATATACATTAATTGCATCAAAGGAATTAAATATGCTAAAAATCCCAAACGTATTTAACAAATTGTGAAAAATAATCCGCTGCAGGCATGTCCCTATCCGGATTTCATTCTTGCCTAAGGAAATCGTTAGGGGACGACGTTTTTAGAATTTCTGGAAATATTTGTTAAGTTAAATTACAAACTCAATGAGAATTTTTTGTTCTCGTCTAGGAGCGTTATTAAACATTTAAAATATCAAAGAAAAAACAAAAACAACAACAGAAAATTTTCAACAATTTGCTGTGTCATCTTCCAATGTACTACTCTGTTGTTTTGACAGATCTAGCAATGTAGTGACATCCATTCATGTAGAAACAACAATAGAGAACAATGTTTTCTAAAGTGTCAGTAACATTCAAATTTGCACAAGCACCTGCATATTAGTTTTTTAATTTTATTTTATCGGGATATACATTAATTGCATCAAAGGAATTAAATATGCTAAAAATCCCAAACGTATTTAACAAATTGTGAAAAATAATCCGCTGCAGGCATGTCCCTATCCGGATTTCATTCTTGCCTAAGGAAATCGTCAGGGGACGACGTTTTTAGAATTTCTGGAAATATTTGTTAAGTTAAATTACAAACTCAATGAGAATTTTTTGTTCTCGTCTAGGAGCGTTATTAAACATTTAAAATATCAAAGAAAAAACAAAAACAACAACAGAAAATTTTCAACAATTTGCTGTGTCATCTTCCAATGTACTACTCTGTTGTTTTGACAGATCTAGCAATGTAGTGACATCCATTCATGTAGAAACAACAATAGAGAACAATGTTTTCTAAAGTGTCAGTAACATTCAAATTTGCACAAGCACCTGCATATTAGTTTTTTAATTTTATTTTATCGGGATATACATTAATTGCATCAAAGGAATTAAATATGCTAAAAATCCCAAACGTATTTAACTAGTTATGGTGCGGATTGACTGCGGCTAATTTGGATACCATTTCAGGAAATGTTTGCCCTACCATAAAACCTTTAATGCCTATTCAGCTTACACTTTTTTCTTAGGGTAATTTGCTAATTTTAGCTGAAACGTTATTCTTGTTGTTGTTTTCTTCAAGAGAAGTTGCATGACCATACATTTTTTTTTTTTTTTGTGAACCAAATTTAGATGTCGGATAACCAAATTTAGATACCACCGTTAACCATTAGTCTTTTCTTTTCACATTTATTAATGAAAACGGTACTTATAAAATTATTGACCCATAATATAAAGGAGTATTTTAAATTTAAAGTCGACTTTATTTTTAATCAAACGGTTTTGTTCATTTTGTATATGAAAACCTTACAAAAATATTTATATTTTCAAATATTTTGATTGGTTGAAAATAAATTAACCAATCAGAATGCTCCAAAAATACACCAAGTCAAGGTATACTGCCACCCAATATTTTAACTAAAGTCGACTTTACCGAAATTATACATTTGAAAAATTTAGATAGTAAGGGCGATTATTTGTAAGAAACAAAGCTTTTTTCATATTTCTTTTAAACATTTTACCAAAATTTTAGGTTTTACTACTTAAATTTTGAATAAGTTATGCGAAAAATCTTTATTAGTTGAAATGCTCCTAATTACTTGACAAAGATTTTATTTGTGTGTCAAATAAATGTATTTCCTTTTAAAAGATTTTAACAATGACATTTTTGTTTTGGTATTTAAAATGTTTTTTATGACTAAAATTAAAAAATCCTATTCGAAACAAAAACAATTTAAAAAATTTAATATATTTAAAATTTCCCGTTTTCCCGGGAAAAATATATTATTTTCCCGGGAATTCCCGGCAAACTTTTCCCGGGAATTCCCGCCCGGGAATTCCCGAACCCCAAACCCTACTTGGCACACATTAAGCCCAAATTAGTTTAGAAATATCGTAAAAAAGTAACGTATCAATCTCATAATGAATTAAAAGAGTATAAAAAATAAAAATATTGTATTTTTTATCTTTTTCTTGTGCATAGAATTTAATGTCAAGTAGTAAAATAGAAAATTTCTATTTTCAACAGAACTTTTTTACGATTTTACTTGACAACAGTTTCAATGCATAGAAAAAAGATAAAAATATATGTCTATATTATTTTAACACATTGAATTGATTACAGATACGTTTTTTTACTTTACGATTAGACTAATGAAGCCTTTAGGCTTCCAACTTCCCGGTAAATAAAAAATTCTGTGATCAACTTCTGTACATTATAAACCAGGAATTGCAGAAACAAACAAACGGGTGCAACTGGCTAAATAAATCCGAACTAAGTGCAGGTTTCCAAATTTCAATGAAATTTGAAGAAGTTGCCAAAGTATTTTCTTTTGTCGATTTGTATGTAGTTTAGAATTTAGTTAGCCACCTCGCACAGGCCATTTTTAAATATATTGCAAACAATAATTTTAGGAAACCAAATGAAAAAATTGTAAAATTTTTAAAGTTATTTCAAGGAAATTTAAATATTTTGTGGATAATTAGAACATTTTAAATAAATTTTACCCAGGTTAATACGAAGCTCGCTTACAACGAACTAATTAATCTAGTCCCCCGGAGTTCGTCTAAAGCGAGTTTTACTGTAAATATTTTTTTAAATTTTTCTATCAGTCATTCAATAAACAAAATACTTTCGGTAGCAGTTAAAATATTCAATCAAAATTTTCTTTATAAAAACCTATTATTTTTACTGACTTTGCCAGTTAATTAACAATTAAAAATAAACGATAAAATACAAATTGTTTTAAAGGAAAAGTGAGTAGGCGTTTTCTTTAACTTATTTTCCATTGTTTTAATGAACATATTCGGTAGATTTTAAGGAAAAAATATTGTGCGTGTAATCATAAAAAACGGGTTTGAAAATTTTGTTAAGTTTTTTTTTTTTGCATTTCGTCCTATAATTTTGTGCAAAACATGTAAATATGCATTGACGTGTTTAAATATAAATTAATTCATTTTTTTATTTCTTTAAATTTCGTATTTAATATTTTAAGAAGATTTCGCTGTTTCGCTTGTCAATATTAGGCTCAACATTTACAATACATTTTTTAATAAAAATATTTTTTTCTAGATTTCAATACTTGCTGACGGTCTGCTGGATGTTGCTGCAATTGTTTGGGATTATATACTAATTGGCACTACAACGTTTTTAAAAAATATATATGGGTGAAATCAAAAAAATTGATAAATTTTTGGGCCAAATTTGTGAGAAGCAAAAAGTGTTAATATTTCGGTTTTTTCTTAATGGAATCAGTAAGTTTAGTCATTATAAACCTAATTGCAAAAAATCTCTTCTACAAGTTGTCGCAATAACTTTTTTTGCACAATATATTAGTTTTTCGTATTTGGGTTTTCAACTTGCTTTCCAATGATATATAATTTGTGTTTATCAAATTGGCGGTTTCGCGAATAAAAATACAATTCATTCCGCGAAAAAAAGTTTTGCTTTTCAAAAATATACAATTTTTTAAAATCCAAACAGCGGTTGCGCAGTTACAAAATAATATTTATTTATTAAATTAAGTCTATGGAATATAATTTCCTTACAGACTAGAAGTTACACTTAAAAATAAATTATATCTAGCATATTTTTAAATATATTGATATTATCACTAAAATCTATATTAACATTAAATCTATCAGATTTCATACTCGCTAGCCTATTAAATTCCCTTAATGCCCTAGCAACAAGTTCATTCAATGAATAATTTGCTCTATGAACTGGATCATAAAAAATATCACTACTACGCAAACTCCTAGGGGGTATGTGGAAACAAATAAGACTAAGTAAATACGGACAATCCACTAAACCACAAATTACTTTATAAATAAATAGTTGAGATAAGAAGATTCTACGATTTTCCATAGTCTTTAATTGAATATATCTGCATTTTTCTATATAAGATGGAGGAGGACTTAGAAATGTAATAGAATGTAAACCATATTTTATAAATTTACGTTGAATTCTTTTGATCCTAGAAATATGTTTATTACAATTTGGGTACCATATAATACAAGCATATTCCAACTTGGACCGGACCAACGATGTATATAAAATTTTAAATGTATATACATCAGAAAATTCCTTGCAATTGCGTTTAACAAACGCAAACAAAGCATAAGCTTTAGGAAGAATAGTGGCAATATGATTAACAAAAGAAAAATGGGAATCAAAAACTACCCCTAAATCAGTAATTTCATTAAGCATCCCTAACGGAAAATTACTAATAAAATATGAATGAGAAATTGGATTTCTACTTTTAGTGTAACAAACATAAAAGCATTTAGATACATTAATTTCCAAAGAATTCTGAGAACACCAATTTACAATACTATTAAGATCAGTTTGAAGTCTTTGTGTATCATTAATCGAGCTAATCCGAGAAAAAATCTTTAAGTCATCAGCATATATTAGAACCTCTGACCATTTAACATTAGTAGAAATATCATTAATAAATAATATAAACAACAATGGGCCCAAAATACTACCCTGTGGTACACCAGATGTAGCTATATAGGAGTAAGATTCAGATGTATCAATTGATACAGAACAATTACGATTTATTAAATATGATTTAATCCATTCCAAGAAAGTAGAATGAAAACCAATCGACTCAAGTTTATGAAGTAAGATCGAGTGCGAAACTCTATCAAAAGCTTTAGAAAGATCAGTATAGATAGTATCTATCTGAAAACCATTCTCAAAATTATTAATACAGTAATTTGAAAAAATTGCTAAATTAGTTATTGTGGAGCGACCTCTGACATAGCCATGTTGGTATGGCGAAATAATTCTTTTAACCGAAAAATACATCTTTTCAAAAACAATATGCTCAAAAATCTTAGAAATGTTACATAATTTCGAAATAGGTCTATAATTAGCCACATTATCCTTAGCTCCAGTTTTATGAACTGGTGTAATTGATGTATTTTTCCATCTTTCAACAAAGACTCCCTCTCTTAAAGAGTTATTAAAAATATAAAGTAAAGGCAACTTCAAAGAATCAACACAGTTTTTAATAAAAATGCACATAAACCATCACTATCAATTCTTTGCGTGGATTTCAATTTTGATATACCAAATAAAATATCATCCTCAACCAACTCAATCATTCCAAAATTTAAATTTGAACTACTAGAAGCAGAGCTAAAAGAATTTGATGCCAAAACAAAATTCGAGCTAAAAAAATCAGCGAAAAAATTAGCGGCTTCCATATTCGAGTTAGAAACTCTTTCATTATAATACATTCTCGATGGATACTGAGAACAAGTACGCTTAGAATTCATGAAATGCCAAAAAGACTTAGGATTGACTTTAATATTATTCTCAAAATCTAAGATATATTGTTTATACAGGAACTTATTTAAAAAATTAAATTCCCTTGAATGAAGCTCATATAACTGTTTATTATTCAGATCATTTGTGGCTTTAAAGCGGTTATAGTGTTTATTACGTAAATTTTTTAATCTTTTCAAACCAGGCGTATACCAAGGTAATTTATGAACTCTAGGCTCTAAACGAGGTATATTTATAAAACAAATCTCATTAATAATGTGAATGAAAACTTCATAATTATCAATAACTTTGTCATTATGCAGAACTTGTAACCAGTCAATGCCATTAATTATTTCATTAATATAATTAAAATTGCAATTCCTAAAATCATAACCAAGTGCAGTATTATCTTGCACTTTACAATAAGAATAAAATTCCAAGCTAAACTCCAAAGCAACATGATGCATATCAGTATTACAAAATGGAAATGGGCACTCATTTACTATAAATTTCATGTCAGCACTTACAAAAAGAAGATCTAAAATCCTACCAAGATTATTGAAGAAATTGTTCACTTGAACTGAGCCCAAACTCAAAAAAACTTTCAATTAAATTGATTTCAAATGCAAAGTTAATATTTGAAGGGGAAAGATTACCAGACTCAGGTAAAAACGACCAAATAACTCTGCTGAGATTAAAATCTCCAAAAACAACCAACTCATGATCAGTGTATTTAGAGGCCAAATTAACAACATTCTGAACGTGATTATTATATAAAGTATCAGGGCTATTAGGAGGGATATAAGAAAGATTTAGGAGCAAGTTACCAGTTTCACCTTCAAGTTTAACACACAACTGATCAATAACCGAATCAGAATTTGAGAGCAAACAAAGCGAAGAAATTATATTTCTTTTTATGGCAATAACTATTCCACCACCTTTAGTACAATTAAGCTTAGAAAAGTCTCTATCTTTGCGATAAACTAAGTAAATCGAAGTATCAAGAAATTCTTCATTAAAAAAATCATCATTCAACCAAGTCTCCACAAGTAGTATTACATCATAATTTTATTGGGAAGAACCAACAAACACTTGATTTAATTTTGTTCTGATTCCACCCATATTTTTAAGTTTTTTAAATTTAGCAGCAACATTCTTTAAACATGTACGTCCTCGGTTCGAGGTTTCTGAAAAAACTGAAACAGACGAACCTTTACATCAGATGGCCATAAAGATGGTTTAAAAAGCTGTTTATAAAATGCAGCAGAAACACCAAGTTTGAACGAAACTTTTCTCATTAAACTTAAGACAGCATCCTTTTTGATTAATTTAAAGCATTCTAAATACATTTTTTGGATTCCAGCATATTTCACTACATAATCCATAATTTGGTCTGCAGTAACATTCGGCTTAAAGGATGACAAATGAACCCAGTTTTTATTAGCTACAACATCCAATTCACTATTAGCATTATCCCCAAAAATCACTTGATTTCGATTTCTTTTCGGCTTAACAATATTCCACATTGAAGTGTTTGCTGGGAAATCATTTTTAACCTGAGAGTTTATAGTGGCAGCATAACTAACCGTATTTTCAGATGTATGAGAAATAGAAATACTCTCATTGTCATCATTTGCTTGTACGTTAGTTTTATCAGAACCAACAACATTTACATCAACTTGTTTACTAGCATTAGCGACAGCACCACGACCGACATCATCATTAACAGCATCAACGAACACATCATGATTATTAGCATTATCATTAGCATTACATCCAGTTTTGCCGGTAAAAATAAATGTTTGTTACCGCTACCATAAAAATCAATAACCTTTTGTTTATTACTTTTTTTTAATATTTTAGGCAAAAAATATTTTTTTCTTCATACATTTATTTTTACCGTCAAAACTGTTGAGTATGTAGAAAAACGTTATATGAACAGATTAAAGGAATTGTAATTTTTAATTTTTTTAAAATTGTTTGAGCAAAATCGGACTAGTGGTTCTCGAGTTATGTCAAAAAAAAGACCTCCAAAGGTCAAATCGATATATCGCGATTCCTAGGGTTGACCCAGCGAAACGCCGGGACACGTATAACTTCTTTTTTACCGATATAACTTTCCCCGGTAGTTTGAACCCTTCCCGATCACTGACCCCTACCATTTGTCTCACAGTGTAATATATGCTACTAAATATAGTGCCATATATATTTATATATGGTGTTATTTAAGCAATATATTAGCATATATGGTGCCATTTAAACCATATATTATTGTATATGGTGCCATTTAAACAATATATGGCCATATATGGTACCTCATGATCAACATTTTTAATACAGCTCCAGATATGATAATATATGATTCCATATATAGTGCCATATATATTTATATATGGTGTTATTTAAGTAATATATTACTATATATGGTGCCATTTAAACCATATACTGTCATATATGGTTCCATTTCGACAATATATGCTCATATATGGGACCTCATGAACAACATTTTTAATACAGTTCCAGATATGCTAATATATGCTACCATATATAGTACCATATACTTTGATATATCGTATCATTTAAACAACCCGAGTAAAAATAGTTACATATAGTCATATATGTGATTAAGTTTTATCTGTATAAATATATAGTTTCATCCGAAGAATGGCCCGATATATTTTTATCAATTGTTTATCAATTTTTATCTAAATGTATTAGTTTAGATCTGACCTGATTAAATTATGTGTTAATCAGATGAAATTGTATCAGATTTTTGACCTGATACAATTATATTTTAAATAAAATATAATTGTATCCGACATTTACCTTATACAATTGTATCAAAGTTTTAAACTGATATCAGGTCAAAATTGGGATATAACTATATAATTTTGTATACAAATATATCTATTTGGACCTAAACTGGTGATATAAACCAATAAAATTGTATCAGGTCAAAAATCTGATACAATTTCATCTGATTAACCCATAATTTAATCAGGTCAGATCTAAACTGATGCAATTAGATAAAAACTGATAAACAACTGATACAATTTTATCGGGCCATTTTTCGGATCAAATGGTGCATGGATGAGTCTAAGTTATATATTACCATATAAAGCTCCATATTGTTTTTTTTTTAATAGGGAACATACAATATATGGTGCCATTTAAGTAATATATTGACATATATGGTGCCATTTAAACAATATATGGTCATATATGGTAACTCATCAGCAACTACAATATTAACTGTATTTCAGAATCAGAAATTTTAAATGTATTTCAGAAATTATGGAATGTATTTCCGAAATTTATTAATTGTATTTCAGAAATAATCAAATCTATTTCAGAACATGTTGATTCCCGACTAAAAAAGATGTTATATAATCATATATCACCATATATAAACCCATATATACGTCCATATATAATTTGATCCGAATATTGGAATATATAATTATATCAAGCGAGATACGCATGTTATCTAACCTGATACAATTTGATCCGAAAAATGGGTCTATCTAACTGCATCAAATTATATATAAATACATATAATTTGATGAAGATTTTCAAATAAAATTTCATTCGTATTAAATACTAATGCTTAATGTTTAGAAAAATTTTTCCTAATAAACTTGGAAATAGCTTACAAAATAAAACATTACAAAAATTTGTCGGAACAACTTTTTCTAGGTTAGAGTTTTGGTCTTTCTTATAAAATGTGTCTTTCTTATAAGATAAAAAAATTAACTTCCACAATTAATTTTTTTTTCACGGAAAAATAAATGAACTTAAACCATATTTATTTCAACATATGTTTGTCTAATTTTTATTTTTAAATTTAAAAGTAAAAATAATTATTTCGACCTTTAATTCCACAATGAAAAAACAAATTTTTTTTTTTTTTTATTTCTCTAGCATTATTTTTATTTTAATAAAGAGTATTTTGCCAACTATTTGAAAAATATATGTTAAATTCAATTATAAACTTCACAATTTCCTTGAGCTTAAGGTTTGTTTTTTAAATATAAAAAGTTTTTTATTTTTGATATTTCGCTACTCCATTGTGAAGCATCTTCAGGATGATCCAGATCCACAAATTGTGAGTTTTTGTTTAATTTTTATAGTGCAATTAAACTTTATAAAATTTTGTATAATTAGATATTATGTCAGATATAATTACATATAAAATTAATATAATTTTCTATTAACTTTGTTATATATTTTGATATAAGATTGCCCAGGTACAAAATTACAAAGGGGCCAACACTGACAAAGCACCGAAATGGGTGGTATTAGTGCTTGTTAACAGTGATTTCCCAACGCCCAAATGATAACACCGTCCCACGGTGGTGCCAATGCTTTACAAAGAACTGAGAAAGCACCCAGAAAAATAAAAATCAAATGCTTTCCCAACTCCCAAATAAAAAAATTAAAGTGCTTTCCTGGCACCCAAATGATTACACTGATCTATTTAATTCTTTCCAAAGTACTGAGATGGCACCAAGAAACACAAAAATCAAGTGTTTTCTCTGCCACCAAAATATGAGCCCTCATCACTGAAGAATTTCAAATTACCCTAAAAACAGATGATTCTTGGAGTTATTGTATTGTGGAGTCAAAAATTATTTAAATATTCACTCGCTTCTTTTTCATGATTATATATAATGTCATATCAAGCATATTTATAAAAGCAAAGTGTTAATATAAATGTATATGGTTACATAAAGCCACGCATATAAACATTTATTATTATATCAAATCATATAAGATTATATGAAAACTTTTTTAGTCGGGTTGTTTATCATAGTTAATAGAGAAAAAATTTATAAATTACATTTCATAATTTCTGAAATACAATTGATAATTTCTGAAATACAGTTTGATAATTTCTGAAATACAGTTGTGAATTTCGGAAATACAATTAATAATTTCTGAAATACAATTGATAAAACTGAAATTCAATTGACTAGTTCTGAAATACAATTCATAAATCTGAAAAATAATTGATAAGTTCTGAAATACAATTGATAAAACTGAAATTCAATTGATTATTTCTGAAATACAATTGATAAATCTTAAAAACAATTGATACAATTGGAAATGGTGTAGAGCGTTAAAAAGATGTAAATAAAATTATTTTTTAAAAAAAAAAAATTCAATTTAATAAAAAAAATATAATTTTATAAAAACATTTATAGAAAATAAAATTATAATTTTATAAAAAGAAAGATGACAAAGCAAATTGTGGAAAATTTTCTGTTGTTGTTTTTGTTTTTTCTTTGATATTTTAAATGTTGAATAACGCTCCTAGACGAGAACAAAAAATTCTCATTGAGTTTGTAATTTAAATTAACAAATATTTCCAGAAATTCTAAGAACGTCGTCCCCTGACGATTTCCTTAGGCAAGAATGAAATCCGGATAGGGACATGCCTGCAGCGGATTATTTTTCACAATTTGTTAAATACGTTTGGGATTTTTAGCATATTTAATTCCTTTGATGCAATTAATGTATATCCCGATAAAATAAAATTAAAAAACTAATATGCAAGTGCTTGTGCAAATTTAAATGTTACTGACACTTTAGAAAATATTGTTGTTTCTACATGAATGGATGTCACTACATTGCTAGATCTGTCAAAACAACAGAGTAGTACATTGGAAGATGACAAAGCAAATTGTGGAAAATTTTCTGTTGTTGTTTTTTCTTTGATATTTTAAATGTTTAATAACGCTCCTAGACGAGAACAAAAAATTCTCATTGAGTTTGTAATTTAAATTAACAAATATTTCCAGAAATTCTAAAAACGTCGTCCCCTGACGATTTCCTTAGGCAAGAATGAAATCCGGATAGGGACATGCCTGCAGCGGATTATTTTTCACAATTTGTTAAATACGTTTGGGATTTTTAGCATATTTAATTCCTTTGATGCAAAATCAACTCTAGAAATTCATTTTATAAAAAAAATGCATAGCCGTGAACGGTATCGAACTCGAGACCTTCTGATTTTAAACCTTATTTTAACAAAATATTTTAATTTTTACAAAATCAGTGCTCTGTCAGTGTATTATTTTTTGAACTGTTGTCAATATCTGTCTGGGATCTTATTTAATCCCAAATAAATGGAGTAGTACCCAAATATAATGCGGGATCTAATTTTATCTGTCATTTTTTTGGATAGTTTTAGATGTCAATCCCCAAATATATTGCTGTTTCTAATTCGATCTGCCATTTTCATACCGAAATAAATTGCTAGATCTAATTCGATCTGCAATTTATGGGATAAATTAAGATCCTACCAAATCCCCAAATATACCACTGGATTTAATTCGATCTGCAATTTATCGGAAAAGTTAAGATCTTACGCAATCCCGAATTATATTACTGGATCTAATTTGATCTGTCATTTTTTGGATAAATTCAGATCTTACTTAATCCCCAAATATATTGCTGGATCTAATTCAATCTGCCATTTTTCGGATCAAATTAGATCTAAGTTTATCCACAAATATATTGCTGGATCTAATTCCATCTTCCATTTTTCGAATCAATTTATATCTCTGGATCTATAAAGTAAAATTTCGCTACAAGTTTTTTGAGTTTTTTTCAGTCTACTAATATTCAGCAAAAAGTTTAGTGATTTTAGCAAGGATTTTTTTCATTTGCAGTCGACTAAGTGTTAGCAAAACTTTTGCTAAAGATTACTATTTTTTTGGTAAAAATCAGCTCGCTGATTTTCAGCAAACCAAAAAATAGTAATCTTCAGCAAAAGTTTTGCTAACACTTAGTCGACTGCAAAGTTTTGATATAGTCATATATTATCATATAAAAATTTGTATAATTATATATTGGAACATATATACCAAGATATAATTATATACAATTTTAAGAAATTATATCCTAAATATATAACTATATCTTGTTATATATTGCACAACATATAGTGCAACATATTACAATATCCAATTATATATAAACCATTATATAGTTACATATGCCTCATATAATTATGTATAATTGTATCGAATTATATACCATTACATCTAGTTGGATATGATTATATCATATTTGATACATTTGGATGAGGACAAAATCCGGATGAAATTATATCAAACCATATCTTATTCCATCAAATTAGATCTAATTGTGCCAAATTGGATCTAATGTGATCATAATACGATCTAATTTGATATATCAAAAGTCATATATTTTTTTTTAGTAGGGATGTGTTAATCAGATGAAATTGTATCTGATTTTTGACCTGATACAATTTTATTGGTTTATGTCACATGGTATCAGTTTAGGTCCAAATAGATATATTTGTATACAAAATTATATAGTTATATCCCAATTTTGACCTGATATAAGTTTAAAACTTTGATACAATTGTATAAGGTAAAAGTCGGATCCAATTATATTTTATTTATATAAAATTGAACCAATTACGATCAAACCTGACACCATTACAAAAATCGTATACAATTTCATCTGATTAACACATAATTTAATCAGGTCAGATCTAAACTGATACAATTAGATAAAAATTGATAAACAATTGACAAAAATATGTCGGGCCATTCTTCGGATGAAACTGTATATTTATACAGATATAACTATGACTATATGAAAATATTTTTACTCGGGTTGTTTAAATGATATGATATATCAAAGTATATGGTACTATATATGGTAGCATATATTATCATATCTGGAACTGTATTAAAAATGTTGTTCATAAGGTACTATATATGACCATATATTGTTGAAATGGCACCATATATCATAATGTATGGTTTAAATGTCACCACATATGGTAATATATTGTTTAAATCTCTATATATAAAAGAATAACGTGACTGACTGACTGACTGACTGACTCAACATCGCCCAGCCCAAACCGCTGAAGCTAGGAAGTTGAAATTTGGTATGTAGGTTCCTCTTTCGGGGTAGACGTCCACTAAGACGGGATTTTTGGAAATTCCTACCGGAACGGGCAAAAAGGGGGAAAGTGTCCCCCTTGACGGCCTGCCAAAACCCCTTTGGCTAGAAAGCTGAAATTTAAAATATGTGTTCCTTGGAGTAGGGGCTAACTTTTCTGGAAAGTACTTTCTAGAATTTTGGACAGGGACGTTGTAAAAATGGGGGGAAAAAGGCCCCCCTTGACGGCCTGCCCAAACCGCTGGAGGTAGGAAGTTGAAATTTGGTATAAAGGTTCCTCCACTATCGTAGACATCCGCCAAGACGGGAGTTTTGGAAATTTTTACAGGGACGGGCAAAAAGGGGAAAAAGTCTCCCCCTTGAGGGCCTGCTCAAACTGCTGGAGCTATGAAGTTGAAATTTGGTATGTAGATTCCTCGACCGGTGTAGACGTCCGTTGAGACGGCATTTTTGGAAATTCTTATCGGGACGGGCAAAAAGGGGACAAAAAAAGTACCTTTTTCCAAAAAAGTACCTTTTCCCAAAAAAAGTACCTTTTCCCAAAAAAAGTACCTTTTTCCAAAAAAAGTACCTTTTTCCAAAAAAAGTACCTTTTTCCAAAAAAAGTACCTTTTTCCAAAAAAAGTACCTTTTTCCAAAAAAAGTACCTTTTTCCAAAAAAGTACCTTTTTCCAAAAAAAAAGTACCTTTTTCCAAAAAAAGTACCTTATTCCAAAAAAAGTACCTCTTTCCAAAAAAAGTACTTTTTCCAAAAAAAGTACCTTTTTCCAAAAAAAGTACCTTTTTCCAAAAAAAGTACCTTTTTCCAAAAAAAGTACCTTTTCCAAAAAAAGTACCTTTTTCCAAAAAAAGTACCTTTTTCCAAAAAAAAGTACCTTTTTCCGAAAAAAGTACCTTTTTCCAAAAAAAAGTACCTTTTTCCAAAAAAAGTACCTTATTCCAAAAAAAGTACCTTTTTCCAAAAAAAGTACCTTTTTCCAAAAAAGTACCCTTTTCCAAAAAAAAGTACCTTTTTCAAAAAAAGTACGTTTTTTCAAAAAAAGTACCTTTTTCCAAAAAAAAATACCTTTTTCAAAAAAAGTACCTTTTTCCGAAAAAAGTACCTTTTTCCAAAAAAAGTACCTTTTTCCAAAAAAAGTACCTTTTTCCAAAAAAAGTATCTTTTTCCAAAAAAAGTACCTTTTTCCAAAAAAAAATTCCTTTTTCCAAAAAATGTACCTTTTTCCAAAAAAAGTACCTTTTTTAAAAAAAGTACCTTTTTCCAAAAAAGTACCTTTTCCAAAAAAAGTACCTTTTCCCAAAAAAAGTACCTTTTTCTAAAAAAATGTTCCTTTTCCCAAAAAACATACATTTTTTCAAAAAAATACCTTTTTCAAAAAAAAGTACCTTTTCTAAAAAAAAGTACCTTTTCCCCAAAAAAAAAGTACCAAAAGAAGTACCTTTTCCAAAAAAGTACCTTTTTCCAAAAAACATACATTTTTCCAAAAAAAAAACACCTTTTTAAAAAAAAATACCTTTTCCAAAAAAAGTACAAATAAAGTACTTTGTAAAAACAAAGTATCTTTTTACAAAAAATTTCGTTTTTCCAAAAAGTACCATTTAAAATAGTATATAATTTCAAAAAAACTACTTTTTTTCCTCCCCCCACGGATATCTCCACTAAAACAAGGTTTCTTGATATTCGGCATAGACGTGCGCTAAGACCGGATTTTTGGAAATTCCAACCGGAACGGGCAAAAAGGGGAAAAGTCTCCCCATAAACAGTCTCACAAATTGGAAAAGTGCCTGCCCAAACCACTGGAGGTAAGAAGTTGAAATTTGGTATAAAGGTTCCTCCACTGTAGTAGACATCGACTAAGTTTGTATTTTTGGAATTCCCTACAGGATATCCCAAAAGGAAACTCGGTATGTGAGTTCCTCCTTCTGTGTAGGCGTCCGCTTAGACGGAATTTTTGAAATTCCTATCGGGAGGGGAAATAAGGTAAAAGTCTCCTCCTCACGGCTTGCCAATCCCTTTTGGCCAACCTAAAATTTTAAATATGTATTCCTTGGAGTAGGACTAACTCACCGGCAACGTAATTTTTCTATTTTGGAACAGGAACATAGTAAAAATGGTGGTTGAAAGGGAAAAATGTCCCCACTAACGGCCTGCCCAAACCGCTTAGGCAATGCAGTTGAAATTTGGTATGAATGTTCCTCATCCATCGCAGATAGCCGCGAAGATGGAATTTTTGTAAATTCCTAAAGGGAGGGGCAAAAAGAAGAAAAGCCTCACCTTGGGGGCCGGTAAAAACCCCTTCGGCTAGAAACCTGAAGCTTAAAATGTGGGTCCCTGGAGTGAGGGCTAACTTATTAGAAAGATACTTTTTTGAATTTTGGACAGGGTCGTTATAAAATGGGGGCTCAAAAAGGGAAAGTTGCCCCTTAACGACCTGTCCAAACTGCTGGAACTAGGAAGCCGAAATTCGGTACTTAAGTTCCTCTCAGCCTGCTCAAACTGCTAGAACTAGGAAGCTGGAATTCCCTGTCGATGGATTTTCGGAAATTCCTACCGAGAGGGGCACAAATAGTAAAAGTTGGCTAGAAACCTGAAATGTAAAACATATGTAACTTGGAGTATGTGCTCACTTACCGAGAAGGTGCTTTTTGGACAGGGACATTGCAAAAATGGGGATTAATGAAGCGAAAAGTGCCGCTTAAAGGCCTGCCCAAACCGCTGGAGGTAGGAAGTTGAAATTTGGTATTAAAGTTCCTCCTCTATTGTAGACATCCGCTAAGATGAGATTTTTGGAAATTTCTACAGGTAGGGTCAAAAACAGGAAAAGTCTCCCCCTTAACGGCCTGGCCAAACTGCTGGAAAAAGGGATCTTAAATTCGGTATTTGGGTTCCTTCTCCAACGTTGACGTCCCCTAAGATGGCATTTTTGTAAATTCATACCGGGAGAGGTAAAAAGGGAAAAAACTTCCCCCTTGACGGCCTGGCCAAACTGCTGGATATAGAGACCTAAAATTATGTATGTAGTAGGTTCCTCCTCCAACGCAGACGTCCTCTAAGACGGAATTTTTAGAAATTCCTACCGGGAGGGGTAAAAACGGAATAATTCTCCCCCTTGATGGCCTAACCGAACCCTTCGGCTAGAAACCTGTAATATATAATATGTTTTCCTTGGAGTATGGGCTAACTTATCGACAAGGCATTTCTAGGACTTTGGACAGGAACGTGGTAAAAATGGTGGTTCAAAAGGGGAAAATTGCCCCCCCCCCCCTTAACGTCTGCGTCTTTAGCTAGAAACCTAAAACTTAAAGAACAAGTGTATATGAAAAACTAAAATTAAGAAACTAAATAGGAAACGAGTGGGATTGAAACACTACACAAGTGGAATGAAATGGATATAAGCGTTGAACGAGTGGAATTGAAATTATAGACATTGCAAATGGATTGGAAGAGGGAATTACCTGTTCAAACACTATCAACGGAATATGAAACTTATGTAGCATTGAAACATACTCTCCAAAAAGTTAAACAAATTTTCTGAAAGAGAAAAAACCTTAGAAAAGGAATGGAACTTATATATTCCGATATTTAAACTTCATGTAACGAAGCACCGGTGGAAGAAACCGACGCAGTAAATTTTCTAACTGAATTTGTGAATTTACTTGAATTGCCAGGTTTACCTTTACATAAACTGGAATTAAAAAAAAACTTTAAGACACGCTAACAACGTAGCTTTGCCCGCTATTTTTAATATTATAAAATGCTTTTCAACCCTGCTTTACGTTATTTATTTTCATTCAAAACACAAATGAACAAAACTACTTACGGGTCTATCTACCTAAGTTCGCACTTTACCAAATTATCTTGACATACACACGTATATTGCAAATTATTATGGATTCATTACTAACAATCCACTCTCATGAGCAAAAGTGATCAAATATTTATTTATTTTAAACCCATTGTTGTGCAGAATTATTTATTTGTGGTGGCTAGGTGAAGGCTTTAAATAAAAAAACGAATTTAATAAAAATTGTGGGGGGCGCAGCCCCCCGGGGGGGAGGGCGTAGCCCTCCCCCCCCTTAACCTTTAAGGCACGCTAACAACGTAGCGGGCTGCGCCCGCTAGTGATACCATATATCAATATATATTGCACCCCGACTAAAAAAGTTTTCATATAATCTTATATGACTTGATATAATTATAAATGTTTATATGCGTGGCTTTATATAACCATATACATTTATATTAGCACTTTGGTTTTATAAATATGTTTGATATGACGTTATATATACCCAGGTAGAAAAATACAAACGGCACAACGTCGGCCCGGTATTGGAGGCGGTAGTACATGTACTGGCAATGCGTCGGATATTCAACTTTAACTGTACTGGCTTGTTGTCAAAATGATAACACCAATAAACGCTTGGCCGTAGTTATTTCCCAACGTTGGCGCAGGCTTGGGATTTTATTTTTTTGGTATTATCCCAGCACATTTAATAACAAATTTAGTAGTTTACTAGTACTTTATTGTCGTTTTAGTGTACATCACAGATTTTTAATGCATTCTTTTGAAACTTCACAAGAAAAGAATGGCTATGTCTCTCTTACATAAATAATTGTGTAATAGATGTAAAAATACATAAAATTTTTAAAATTGTTAATTTTAATAAACTAAAAAAAGCTTGTTAATTTTCATAAAACATTACTGGCAAAGTACGTTTTAAGTAGTACCAGCATTTAGTAAAAAATAGTGCTCTCCCAGTACAATTTTTGTTGCAACGTCGGCAATTTCTATCTGGGTAATCATATAGGATTTGGTCTCCAGCCATATATTAAGAGATCTGCGATATAGTTTATATATAATTACATATAATGGCGTATAAGCTTCTATAAACAACCTTGTATGGAAATATATAACAAAGTAAATAGAAAATTGTATTAATTTTATATATAATTATATATGAAATGATATCTAATTATACAAAGTTTAATTGCACACTCAAAAAAGTCAGTAAAGTCAGCAAAAAATGTTGCTGTGTCAGCAAATTTTTAGTCAGGAGCGTGCTTGCAAAAAAGTTGGTAATTTCAGCAAAAGGTTTGCTGAAAATCAGCGAGCTGATTTTTACCAAAAAATAGTAATCTTCAGCAAAAGTTTTGCTAACACTTAGTCGACTGCAAATGAAAAAAATCCTTGCTAAAATCACTAAACTTTTTGCTGAATATTAGTAGACTGAAAAAAACTCAAAAAACTTGTAGCGAAATTTAATTTAGTTAATTTATTTGCTGAAAATTTAAATATAGAATATGTGTAGAGTTGTTTTTCTTTTTTTGTCATTTCCGTTTCCAGACAAGCTGCGACATCTACATCTTGTCTATCTGGTTGTCGTCCACGCTATGAATGCGGTTATCAGCACAATTTTTGCAACAAAATAAATTAGTAAAACATTAGTTCAAAATTAGTTTAGTGCTAAAAAAATATAACTAAAATTTTTGCTGAAAACGGAATTTCAGCAAAAAAATTGCTGAAAACTAGTACACTTGATATACAAGACGTTTTACTAATTTTTCTACTAACTTATTTTTTTGAGTGCACTATAAAAATTACGAAAAAAACTTAAAAATTGTGGATCTGGTTTTGAATTTTGCACTTTGACGTATACATAATTGAAATTAACATCTATTTTTCAAATGTTTGACAAAATACTATTTATTAAAAAATTATTTTAAAGAAATAAATAAGGAAAAAAATTTTTTTTTCGTTGTGGAATTAAAGGTTGAAAGAACTAATTTTATTTTTAAATTTAAAAAGAAAAATTAGACAAACTTATGTTGAAATAAATACGGTTAAACCAGGCGGTTTTCATCGCCTCTTTCGAACATTAACAGTTTGTATCGAAAAATGTTAGCCTTTGCAGCCGTGTGTAATTCTTATGGCTGAATTTTTCGATACAAATTAAGAACCCCATCAAAAAAACATTAGATCTAGCATATGTAGTCATATCTCATTTGATATAGATCGATATATGATCTTATCCAAGTTCATCTCAAAATTGGGGTATCCAGTAATCCAGTAATATCCAATCAGATCCCTCAAATATATTACAGGATTAAATAAGATCCAAATAGATCTCAAAATTGGGAGATCCAATAATATCCAATAATATCAAATTAAGATCCTGATAGATCCCAAAATATCCCATGGGATTAATTTACATCCAATTAGATGCAAACGGATAAGCTAATTTTGGCAGATCGAATTGGATAATTTGAGATCAAAATTTATCCTATGATATATTTGGAATTATTCAAATTTTAAAAAAATTTTAAAAATAACCCGATTAAAAAAGATGATATGGTGACATATCTAATTTGATGAAATACAATAACTAATCAGATACAATTTAATCCGAAAAATGGTGAATACAATTGTATCTACGTGGATCAAATTGGATTTAATTACTTTAAATTATATACAATTTAATCCGAATTTTGACCAGACATTATTGTATTAAATAATATCTTAATAGTTAAAATTTGATGCAATTAGGTCCAATTTGATCAAAATTTTGGAATTTTTGTTTTTATTAAATATTGCACTGAAAAACAATGGGGGATTCACGTAAGGTTTCGTGTATCGTGTAAATTAAGCAAATCTAGTCTTTATGTGAAACTGCATACATAATAAGTATCTACTTATTAATGAGTACTTATAGGAGCTATAAGCTGAATTTTGTCTCATGCCTATCAACATTAAATCTTCAAAGCAAATCTACGTTAAACCGATTGTAGTATAAAAATTTTTTAAACAGGTTATGTTTATAAATTTTCCGTTATACGGGAGTGTTCTGAAAAACGAAACCACATAAAATTATTCGTTTTTGTACAACAACAACATATCATTTTATGTGAAACCGAATAATTTTATGTGGTTTCGTTTTTCAGAACACCCCGAATAATCGAACCTACGTCAGCAAAAGTTCCTAGGAAGTAACGCGAATAAGTTACGTTAGATGTGAAAATGTATAAACGTTGAGTTTCAACGTTGATAATTATCCGTGTTGAAAGTTAACGTGCATACGAAAAGTAATGTGTTAGTTTTTGTCTTAAAAGCGTTTTTATGCACTTTGAGGGTTTTTATGAGTTAACGGATATAGTTAAGTCTAAAACACAGCTATAGTATAGTTCAAGAATAATCCATAAAATAAAAATATTCTAAATAAAATGAAATTTCAAATAATTTTCCATAAAACATTACTGGATTTTTCACTGAAGGTGAGATTCTTATTTTGAAAGTGAGAAAAGTTCAAATGAAGCTTTAATTTTTGGGCTACTCATTTTAAAATGAGAAAAATACATTAAAATTGTGATAACAAATTTGACTTGAGTTTTTAATAAAATTAAATGTCTTGAAATAATTGTTTAAAAATTTTTTGTTTTAATTTTCATTTGTATTTCATGATATTCTTCAAGCCTATTAAAAAATTTGGTGCTACGTTATTCCTAAACCAAAATAATTACTCCGAAGAATTGGCTCACTTTTATTAATATGGCCCAATATTCAATTTCAAAATATCTGATATATATCATATAATCTGTTGTTTCGATGTAAATTTATGACATTTTAAATGAAAATGAATTTCAATTTGAATTTACTAAGATTTAAGAGTTCATTTAAAACAAGAATATACCATAGATTATATAGGGAAAATAAATGTTTCTTTTTTAAATCGATAGGCTTGTTTTGTTGCTATACATATCTGGTACGAAATCATATACATAGTCTGACTGCGTATGTTAAGTATTAACTCTTTTAACATATTTTCAACGTCGATATTGTATGGGTCATCTGTCAGATAATATCACTCAGATTCTATTCAATACCGGTTTTTCGTTTTCATGTTATTATTTTTTAAATCCCTTGAACTTTATATCAAAATTTGTTTTTGTAAAATAATATTTTTCAATTACAAATGGATTGTAATTGATTTCGATAAAATCTTAAATGAAATTTAAATTGAACATGAAACTGGGCTATATTTGGTCTTATAATTTAAATTCCATGGTCGAGATCTGATTAAATATGACAACTTATGTAAAAAGATATATTTAGATATTGGGTCATATAAAATTTTTTCTAAAGACGAAAATTACGTCTTATTATATATACTGCCATACTCAGCAATATATAACGAGACATAATTGTATTAAATAATATAAAATAATGTATAACCCGTTTTACTCGGGAACACAAAAAATTAGAAAAAAAACATTTATTATTTAAAAAAATATTTATTTCATTAAAAAAAAAAAAAAAATGCCGTCGGCAGGATTTGAATCCAGGTTGCTGGCGTTGTAGTATATGAAACAACATTGTTCGTGTTACTGAGTCATATATAATTATATAAATTTATATATGTAGATAGATGACTTAGAAAAAATAAATTAATAACATTCTTTCAAAAAAACAAAAATTAAAAATCTTAAATGTTTTACACTGACGGAAATTTTTTGGTGAATAAGATAAAAAAAATGTTTGTTGAAGAGTCAAGGCACCGATTTATATGGCTCAAAAATCTAAATATCAACAGTCTGTATTTGCGAAATTAATAATGGGATAAGGGACAATATACATGTTATTTAAATGGTAATATAAATGTATTTTAAATAAGGTATGACATATATAAGCTTAGCAATCCTTTGGAAAAAATACTCTTATCCAACACTTTTTCACAAATTGTTTTGTTTGTATTAAAAGTAGGAGTACAAAAATCAAAATATTGCCAAAATTGTATGTATAAATATTACAAAAAAAAAAATCATTTCGCTCTGGAAGAACTCAAATTCAGAACTTTAACGAAATTATTATATATTACGATATCGAATTATATATTTAAAACACTATTAATTGAAAACATAATTTGCAGATGCTGTTGATACAAAATGGTTTAACCTTTTTAAGATCTGTAAAAAAATAATTTATAAGTTGTAATGGATTTATTGTTTCAATTTTATCTAATACGTAGTCTTAAAATAACAATACAAAATATTTCTTATTGCAACCACGCGTTTCAATATCCGGAAAAATAATAATAACTTAAGTTGGCTGCAGTATCGTATTGCATTTTATCGTCGGTGTTGCCAGATCGCATGACGCTAATGTCATATCGTAGATCACCACAATCTCGGCCGACCTGACAACACAATCGACCTCGATTGTTACTCATTTTCCAAAAATTCCTCTTCTAAAAATTCATAATCTTCATATTCAGAAGTGTTGCCTTCAGAGACCATAATATCATCTATATCATTTTTTGGTTCCAGCCACTTTTTTAAACGACTAGAATCTACTATACCGACATACGGCATTTGAGTAATTTGATAATTTTCCGTATCTGAAATTTCGTAACGATCATTAGCCAAACGTTTCTGAATGATATATGGTCCACGCATGCGCGGTTCCAGCAATTAATATAAGGGGAAAAATCATACGCCTCAGTGGCCAACTCGATGTATTTGTCTACTGTGGCGTATGATTTTTCCCCTTATATTAATTGCTGGAACCGCGCATGGATCCACGATATTTGGGTATAAATTTCTTGTTCACACCTGCAGTTGTATCTACGTTTCTTAAGACAACTAAGTCTCCCACTTTAAATGACCTCGCTGGTTTGTGATGCTGATTAAAATACTTTAAGTTATATGCCTGAGACTTCTCAATCGCTTCTGAAGCTTCCTTCCGGATAGAATTTAAATCTCCTATTTCCCTATTGTAAGTTTCCTGCAGATATTCGGTCAGTTCATCTATTGTTTCACCCCTCTGTTCGATTCCAAATAACAACTTACTAGGAGACTGTCCTGAAGTGCAATGAATGGTATTATTAATAGTAAATTCCACCTGTGCTAATTTATCAACCCAATCAGAGTGCTCAATGGGCTCGGTTAGTTTAGCAAGCATGGCCCTTAGATCACGATTTACCCTTTCCACCTGCCCATTCGATTGCGGTGATCCGACTGATACCTTTATATGTATAATATTCCGTTCAGTCACGAATTTTTCGAACTCATTGGATGTGAAGCATGTCCCCCGGTCGCTAATTATTCTCCTTGGACGACTATAATTTTCAAAATATTTGCGCAATGCGCAACATGCTTCTCTTGTACCAGGGGAGTTTACAGCATACAACTTTGTAAACTTCGTAAATGCATCTATCACCACTAAAACATGTTTTCGCTTAGACTTTATTGATGGTAAAGGCCCAAAGTGGTCAATATGTAACGTATCAAAAGGTATAGGTTTTTTATCAATATTGTGTAAGTTTCTCTCATTTTTTCTATGTGGCGTTGAATAATATATACATTTCAGGCAGTTCCTTATAAATCTATTCAATTTATCCTTCATATTCGGAAACCAGTATTGTTTCTTTATTTGACTTAAACACTTTTCTATTCCTACGTGCCCATATCCCTCATGAATCAGCCTCATAATATTTTCCTCTAGCTCTGCAGGCACATATAACTGTCTCTGTCCCCGTACACCACAACGAAAAACTAAACCGTTTTCCAGCACATATCCCTCTAGGTCTTCCCTTTCTAATTTATCTTTAATCGCTCTTATCTTCGCGTCCCTTGACTGTGTAACTTGTATATTCATATCAACATCGCCTCCCTCAATAACAGCAATGTAAGGTATTCGGCTTAGGGCGTCAACGTGGGCCATCAATTCACCTTTACGATGTCTGACTATATAGTCGTAGTTTTCCAACTCCAATGCCCATCGGGCTATTCTAGGGTTAATTAGCTTCTTGCCTAACGTCAAAGCAAGTGAGTTACAATCAGTTACTATTGTGAATGAAATCCCTTCTAAATATACGCGGAATCTTCTCAAAGCATATATTATAGCAAGCGTTTCTAATTCAAAACTATGATACCTAGACTCTGCAGGCGAAGTGCATTTTGAATAATAAGCCACTGGATGGAACTTTCCATCATCCTGTTTCTGTAAAAGAACTGAACCGTAGCCCTTTATGCTTGCGCCAGTGTGCAATTCCGTTTCACGTAGAGGATCATATACTGCAAGAACCGGGGAGTCAACTAATTTATCCCTTAAAGTGAGAAATGCTTCTGTACACTCACTTGTCCAATTGAATTTCTTACTCTTCAAATTAGTTAATGGTCTCGCTATTCTTGAAAAATCAGAAACAAAACGCCTGAAAAATGAAAATAGACCTAAACATCTCTCCAATTCCTCATAATCCGTTGGCATTGGGTATTCTTGAATTGTTCTAATATGCTCATTGTTAGGGCGTATTCCATTTTCATTTACCCGATAACCCAAATAATCCAATTCCCGATATGCAAATTTACATTCCGAAGTTCAATTTTAATCCGGCCTCCTTTAAAACACGTAACACGTCACTCAAAATACTTAAATGTTCCTCAAATGTCTCAGTGACGATACTGATGTCGTCTAAATAAACTACAATTTTCCCTGTTTCAATAAATTCTCTTAAAATTCTATTAATAAAACGTTGAAATACAGATCCTGCATTTTTAAGACCAAATGGCATATAACAGTACTCAAATTGTCCCAGTGGTGTGACAAACGCTGTATATCGAATTGAGTCCTCATGCATTGGTACTTGGTGGAAGCTATTCTCTAAGTCGAGTGTTGAAAAAAATTTTTTATTGCCCAGATAATCTAAACAGTCCTCAATAATTGGCAGTGGGTAATTATCTTTCAAAGTTATCTTATTCAATGCGCGGTAATCTACACACATTCTCATGTCACCATTTTTCCTTCTTACTAACACAATTGGAGAAGCATAGGGGGATTCACTTGGTCGAATTATTCGCTTTTGTAACAATTCCTCAAGTTTCAATTTTACGTCAATGCGCTCACGATACGAAAGTCGCCTCGGGCCACTATACACGGGTACGTCATTGGTCAATTTAATCTTCATACAATAGTCCGTCGATCGTGGCATACTGCATGAAGCATTCAAATAGTTATCTCTTATAACCGATTCCAAAGACAAAGTATCCGCCTGGCTCATCTCGTTATTAATGTTCAATGGGTGTTTCTATCGTACAAACTATTTGCATCAATTCCTCACATTCCCTATTCTCTTCAACTGTGTCTAATATAGACATGTCGGAATCAACGGAACCATTCAATTCAGAAACAGTTGTGTTTTTTCCGTTTAAATGCCCTATAGCATCTTCTACACTTTCCTTTAACACTACATCAGATTTCACAAAGTTATCTTCATTAAAGTTTTCTTCAAATGGTAAAATATTTAACATATAATTACTAGCAACGGCTGGAACCGCATTTAAATTCCGAGGATCTCTGTATAAATCAAAAAACATAAGCGCACTGATAACTTTTGTACTTGGTTTTTTATTCATATTATTTAAATTCAGTTTTAATAAAGTATTTTTATTATAAATTTGTCTTATTTGACGTAAGCGGATATTTAATTTATGTAAGAGATCACGTCCTATTAGCAATGGCACCACGGATTCTTCGTCTGGCAAAATAGAAAAACTATGAATTACTTTTCTACCCCCAAAAGAAATTTCACATGTAATAAAGCCAAGCGTACTTATTTTATAGTTGCCAACTCCGCGGTATGGCGTCAATTTTCTTATATCATCAGTTAAGAACGGAATAATGGATTTTTGAACACAGCTAATAGGGCTACCCGAATCAAATAAAGAATAAACACTCATTACTTCAGTGCGCTTATATTGATGAATGAAGGCAACACTTACCATTTGATATGCATCTAAGGAATCATCTGTGTTCTCTATTATTGCAGCGGTGGCGCTCTTTTTCTTTGGACAGTTTTGGTGGAAATGTCCCACTTCAGCACAAACGAAACAAGAGTTTGCAGGACGCTTCGGTTTTGGGCACCGACTTTGATAGTGGCCGAACTGGGAGCAGTTGAAACACCGGACTTCAGTCTCTGACATCTTAGGGGCATTACTGCCACTGGCAGCAGTTGTTTTTGTTTTGACGGCTACTGTCGCGCTAGCAGTTTTCATGGTTTTTATTTGCATTAGATTACGGCGATGTTCATAGCGGTCCATTCGTTTTATCAATTCGTCGATAGTGTCGACACCATACAGGAAAGTAATTGCATTGGTGCCGTCGGGTATGCCGTCGATTATAATATCGACTAGTTCTCTTTCTTCGATGTCAGACTGGGCAGCTATCGACTGCATGGAAACCACATAGCTTAAGCAGGATTCGTTTTGTTTCAATGTTCGCGAACGGAGCTGTCGATAAACATCTTGTCGGGACACACTACGTTTAAACATCTTTATTAGACTTGCTTTGAGTTGCCCATATTCTAATAAACCCAAATTAGTGACATGTTTTCTTGCAGTACCTTCTAGTCTGCGGCGGATTCCCACGCATTTTTCCTTATCCGTGTACCCACAAATATTTACATAGTCATCGAACTGGGCGAACCACTTTAATATGTCGTAGTAGTCGTCGCCACTAAACGGCGGTATTGCGGCATCCAGCTCTGTCAAATCAATACGATGAACCTGTGGAACACGGCGTTCATTTTCTTCCATTGATTTGATTTGCTGCTGCAACTTCAGTATTTCCATTCGAATTTTTAAATTTTTTAGTTCTTCCTCAAGGGCTGCATTGTGGCTACGCATGTCGGCATTAGGCATATTACCAGAAGGTGAAGCGTTGGCAGAGACACTAACGGCGAGTAAAGCGGTGGACAAAATATCGGCAGCAGAATTTTGGCACTGGGCGGACACAGCGGCCACAGTTGGTATATTGGTTTCATCATCGGCATCACTTACATCAGTACAAACAGCATTTTTAGATGGCACATTAGCGGCAGAGAATCTAACAACGGTTGTGGCAGATGCCAAAACATCAGCAGCAGAAGATTTATTAAGATTAAAATCTATTAGTTCATTATCGACATCGGTGTTAGCAGCGGAGACATCAGATACAGCAGCACCCGTATTGGGAGAAGCACTACAATTGGCTAGTGCCTGTTTTTCTTCACTCTGACCGTCCAAGGCAAAGGCATCGTTTTTATTTGCAACTGATTCATGCAGCATTCGAAGCTGACTTAGGGTAGCAGATTCTGGAAACTCGATGCCGGCTGCCGCTAATGCTGCCATAACTGATTGCCGTGTTGGACGCAAATCCATTTGAATAGAAGATTATCTCTCGAATCAAAATTTTTATTTTTTATATTTTCCGTGGTACGACAGTTGTACCCCACACCTGATGTAATGGATTTATTGTTTCAATTTTATCTAATATGTAGTCTTAAAATAACAATACAAAATATTTCTTATTGCAACCACGCGTTTCAATATCCGGAAAAATAATAATAACTTAAGTTGGCTGCAGTATCGTATTGCATTTTATCGTCGGTGTTGCCAGATCGCATGACGCTAATGTCATATCGTAGATCACCACAAAGTAAATCAAGTTGAGTTAAAAAAAGTAAAAAAAAAAAATTTTTTTTGTGCCCGAGCTGGGATTCGATAATAGTACATCAGTCATATATATAATTATGTGTGGGGTTATATATGACAATATATAATAACATATTAAAATATTATTAATTCCAAATTGCAGTAAACATAACTTTCAGGTGCTGTTGGCAGTAAATGGGTTAATTTTTTTAAGATCTGTTAAAAGAATATTTACAAGTAAATTAAATTGAGTTAAAAAAGTAAAAAAAAAAATTTTTTTTTGTGCCCGAGCTGGGATTCGATAGTAGGGTCTCTCAGGTAATATGTGACTATATATAATTATATATTAAACACAAAAAAAATATTACTGACGTGGGACCATATATAAAATTATATTGTTAATCTTGCACCATATATGGAATCATATATAATCATATCTTATATCATTTAATGTAATATATAATCATATATAAAAATATCTTACATCATACAACCAAAAAATTTTTACAACAGGGCATATATATATCTCAAAATATATGGCTTATATGCCACCATATGTGATCATATATTATGTTATATATATTGTTACGAAAATGGCTTGGCCTAGTATAGAAAACTCTGGACTTTTCTAGAAGAAAATAGCCCAAGAGACGGGTTGGGCAAAATACATCAATCTGGCAACATAGTACTACATTTAATTATACACCTAAGAATATGCTATGATTAATTACGCATTAGAATTGTATAGTTGGTTAATAATAAGAGTTTGTGTGTATGTATAATGTCAAGCCTAATGTAAAGTAATATTGAATAGTTGGTTAATTATAAGTGTTTGTGTGTATGTATTATGTCATATTGTATAGTTGGTTAATAATAAGAGTTTGTGTGTATGTATAATGTCAAGCCTAATGTAGAGTTATATTGTATAGTTGGTTAATGATAAATGTTTGTGTGTCTGTATAGTCTCTAAGCGTGATGTAGACTTATTATAAGTGTTTGTGTGTTTGTATAGCGTTAAGTCTAATGTAGAGTTATATTGTATAGTTGGTTAATGATAAGTGTTTATTATAACAGTTTGTGTTTGTGTATAGCGTTAAGACTAATGTAGAGTAATACTGTATGTATAAATGGTTGTATGTATAGTCTGTAAGCGTATGTAGAGTTAAGTATAGCATGCTAGAATTATCCAGTGTGTTGTAGAATTATGGCTGTTACTATATAAGGCGCGCGTTAACATTAGTAGAAAAAAGTTGATTATTAACATTTGTGTTGTTAAGACCGCGAGTTAGTATCGTGTTAAAGTTAGTAGCGCTTTAGTAATCGTCATAATAGAGAGAGTTTGTAAATAAGTAATAGTGTGTAAATAAATAAGAGCGTCTAAGCTATTTAAAACTCAAGTGTTTCGTGTTTTGGTTATTGGCTAATTGGTTGTTATTAACGCTGTGACAGCACCGTTGCTGGTTTATCTAAGGGAGATAAACGAACGTTTTGTAAGGTAAAACGTAATAATTGGTGTCAGCGTTGGAACTGGTTATTTTGATTGCAATAGAAAAGAATCCGGTTTATTTAAGGGAAATAAACCAACGTTTTTAAAAAGTAAAAACGTAACAATTGGTGTCAGAAGTGGGATTGCGAAAAATAGGTAACCAGGAGATTGCCAAATAAACATAACTAAAAGCAATGAAGTTTGAAGAGCTTAAAGTGGACCAGCTAAAGCAAGAATTGAGTGAAGAAGAACTGGAGAACATTAAGGCAATGTGCATAGCCTTGATGGAGAAAATGGAAGAAAATTCTAGAAAAATGATGGAAGTGAATTCTAGAATAATAGAAGAACACTCTAGAAGAATGGGCGAAATCTCTGCAAGAATGATAGAGAAAATGGAAGAAAATTCTATAAAAATGATTGAACGAAATTCTAGAAAAATGGAAGAAAATTCTAGAAAAATAATGGAGAAAATGGAAGAAAGCTCTAGTAAAATGATGGAGAAAATGGAAGAAAACTCTAGAGGAACTAGAGCCACAAATAAGAAACTAGATGAAGTTCTGGAAACACTTAGAGGCAAAAATAAGAAATTTCTAAATGGAGATCAAGAAACTTTGAGAGCAAATGAGGAACTACAAGTTGAAGCTGGAGCTACAAATACGAAAAGTCTAGATGAGATTCACGAAACTTCTAGAGCTGCAAATGAGAAACTTTTGGGTGAAGCTCAGGAAACTTCTAAAGCTACAAATGAGAAACAGCTGCGTGAAGATCCAGAAACTTCTAGCGCTACAAATGAGAAATTTCTAGATGAAGATTGGAAACCTTCTGGAGCCACATGTGAGAAATTGATAGATGAAGTTTGTGAAATTTCTAGAGTCACAAGGCAATCGAAGAGGCCGAAGGCAATCGAAGAGGTCAGGAAGCAAAGAGTGAGTTGTGTTGGGGCACAAGGCAGCAACTTTGATGAGATGCTGGTCGATTTTGAGAGTGAAATGGAAAATTTGGAGAATGACCTAGAGACAAATGTGAGCGATCTTCAATGCCAAGGTGGGCTGGTTCGAGTTCTTCGGGAAAGCTCTAGCAGAATAAAGACATCATGTTTTGATAGCAGTAAAGAAATTGCTTCAACTTTGCCGGTTTGGTTATCTACAGAAATGAAATTTCCTAGAAGTTCTACTGCGACTGGAGATAAAATGATATTTGCGAAAATGACAGCGGCTTTGAAACGTTTTGCAGAACACGAAGTTGTTCCCGATGTGATGGATACCGCTCCTACTGACCTTACTGACCTGCTGAATGGTTACTCCGATAATGTTCTGGTTAAAGAAGGTAATGCATTGATTCTAACTCAGGTGCGAAATAAACCACAGTTAAGCTGGAATGCAGACATCAACGCATTTTATACTGCGAGTATGCCTAATCCTGATGCACCAACTAGTAAGGAAGCCACGTACCGTGAATGTCATCATTGGCTGGTGGAAAATGTGCTATCTAACCGTATCGGTCCGGGACCGCCAAGAGGTAATGGTTTGCATCGTTATGGCTTTCTAAATTTCAAAAAGAGGAAAAAAAAGAAGAAAACGATGGAGCTGCAAGCTGTGTGGCATACAACGAGGGCCATTTGGTTCTATTTCTCTACACTCAACACAATCTAGGATTGTCATCAAAACCACAAACTCTTCGGGAAGGCCTTGATAAATCAGTCAAGGGGCTAATTGGCATGGTTGATGAATGTACAAGTATATCAGCCTACGATCTAAAATGAGGTGTGAACATCTGAAGAAACTAGCCAACTATAGAAGAGAAACAAAACAAGCCACAAGCTAAATGTTATAACTGCGGTAGAGTTGGCCATTTTCAGCGAAAATGTAAGGCACCAAGAAAACGATCTAGATCTTCTTCGCCACCACGGGACAATAAGCGGGCTAACCATCAAGTATCACAAGAGTCACCGTTAAACTAAAACGAGCTAGCACAACGGGGCATGAGCTAGCTCCCACAAACGAGGGCCCCACAATTTCCATATCAGTGATACAGCGGAAAAATAGCAATCTTACAATTTGTGGGTTCGTCTACGGCAAAAAGCACACCTTTACGATAGACACAGGGGCGTCACAGTCAATAATTAGGCCCGATGTCGTGAAAGGGGCAATTGAACCATTAAGCAACGTAAGTCTGCGAACAGCTACTGGGGATCCTGCTACTGTCTACGGTAAAGTTAAAACTAAATTAACTATAGCCAACATCAACGTAGATCATGTATTTATTGTTGCTGATATTGTGGACGAAGTAATAATCGGTGCAGATTTTATGATTAGCCACAACGTTAAACTGCATATGGGGCAACAAATAATGATTTGGCATAACGTTGAAATACCTCTTGATGTTGGTTATGAAAGTAAGGCTCAAATAAGAAAGCTAGCTACTGTTGGACGCCAGAAACTACCACCACAGTCAGAAACCGTAGTGTGGGCTCGTATGGAGGGAAATTGTGTGGACAATCGGTTGTGGGTAGTAGAACCTATAGAAATAAAGAGTGACCTTATAACAGCAAAAGCCCTCGTAAAAGCCTGTAACGACGGAAGAGTCCCGGTAAGAGTATTAAATCTATCCAGCAGCGAAAAATTAGTTAAACAAAACACCGACATAGGTCAATGTGCTCCAGCAGAGGCAATAATAAATTGTGAGCGAAGACCGGAACCTGCTAATATGTCAGCAAAAGAACATGAGTTACTAACCGAACATGCAAGGAAATGGGTAGAAGGATTAGCGGCGCCTGATAGAAATAAAGCCAAACAGCTGCTTAAGAAATATGCCTCCGTCTTCGCCTTTAAGAGCCAAAGCCATGGGAGAACGGCTATTGTTAAACACGAAATAAATACTGGCGAAGCGAGGCCAATTAAACAAGCACCTAGAAGTATCCCTTTAGCAAAGCGAGGTGAGGTAAAAGATCTAATCAATGAAATGGAGCAAAATGGGATAATAGAACCATCTACAAGTCCGTGGAGCTCGCCAGTGGTTTTGGTTAAGAAGAAAGATGGCAGCACCAGATTTTGTGTCGATTATAGAAAGCTAAACGACGTCACCAAGAAAGACAGTTATCCGCTACCCAGAATTGACGACACTTTGGACACGCTAGCCGGAACAAAATGGTTCTCCACATTAGATTTGCAAAACGGATACTGGCAGGTTGAAATAGCAGACAAAGACAAAGAGAAAACTGCCTTCAGTGCGGGCGATGGTTTATGGCAGTTTAACGTGATGCCATTTGGGCTTTGCAACGCTCCGGCTACGTTCGAGCGCTTGATGGAACGGATGTTAAAAGGACTTCACTGGAAGACTTGTTTGATGTACCTTGATGACATTATAGTCACGGGAAAGACTTTTGACGAACATCTGAAAAACCTAGAAGACGTGCTTAATCGTATATCAGCGGCTGGGCTAAAGCTAAATGCAAAGAAATGTGTACTATTCCAGAAAGAAGTTAAGTACTTAGGACATCGCGTAACAACAGAGGGTGTATCAACCGATGAAGATAAAATAGGAGCAGTAAAAGACTGGCCTCGTCCGAAAAATCTTCATGAATTGCGCAGTTTTTTAGGTCTTTGCACATACTATAGACGATTTGTGCCGAACTTTGCCAGAGTTGCTGCAAGTTTACATGAGCTGACACAAAAGTCCCAGCCATACCACTGGGGTGAATCACAAGAACATGCATTCCAGGAGCTAAAAGGGTTATTATGTACAGCACCAGTCCTGGCATATCCAATTTCTGGAGAGAAATTTGTACTAGATAGTGATGCGAGCGGTTACGGAATAGGAGGTGTGCTCTCGCAGATAGTCAATGGGGCAGAAAAAGTAATAGGCTACTACAGCCGAACACTCTCAAAGCCTGAGAGGAACTACTGCGTAACGCGACGGGAACTTCTGGCAGTATTAGAGTGCGTAAAACATTACCACAAGTATCTATATGGTCAGCATTTCACCTTAAGGACAGACCACTCCGCACTCAGGTGGTTACTACAATTTAAAAACCCTGAAGGACAACTTGCTCGTTGGATTGAACGCCTTCAAAGCTACGACTTCAGCATTGAGCACAGGAAAGGTGGTAAACATAATAATGCAGATGCTCTCTCAAGACGGCCCTGCAACCTGGAGTGCAAACATTGTAGCAGGGCGGAGAGGAAAGAATGCGTTATTGATATTCGGCTAACGCATATAGACTCCAGTGTGGACTGGGCAACGGCGCAGATAAATGATCCCTTATTGTCAAAAATAATATCTGCTAAAGAACGGGACAGAAGACCAGCTCGGCTCGAAATATCTTCAGAAAGCCCAATAATGAAATCATATTGGACACAATGGGACAGTCTTAGGCTGATAAATGGCTGCTTATACCGGACATGGGAAGATGCAGACGGAAAAGCGGTAACTGATTTAATTGTTGTACCATCCTCCAAAATAAACGAAGTAATAAAAGAATTCCATAATGGTCCTAGTGGCGGTCATCTTGGTGTGACAAAAACGCTAGCAAAGCTGAAACTAAGGTTTTATTGGGTTGGATGTCGACAAGCTGTGGCCGATTGGATAGCCAACTGCCCGCAATGCATTTTAGCCAAAGGTCCAATAAGAAGAAGTCGCGGGCAGCTTCAGCAATACAATTCGGGTGCCCCATTTGAGCGCGTAGCAATGGATATAGCCGGTCCTTTTCCTGTCAGTGAGGCTGGAAACCGATATATACTAGTAGTCATAGATTATTTCAGCAAATGGCCAGAAGTGTATCCGATACCGAACCAGGAAGCTGGAACAGTAGCAGACGTATTTGTTAACAATTGGGTGTGCCGTTATGGAGCTCCTTTAGAACTGCATTCCGACCAAGGAAGGAATTTTGAGTCTGCAATATTTAAGGAAATGTGTGAAAAATATGGAATAAGAAAGACAAGAACAACGCCACTACATCCGCAATCTGATGGCATGGTTGAAAGATTCAATCGCACCCTGGAGGAACATTTGAGAAAAGTGGTCAGCGGACATCAAAAGGACTGGGATGACCACATACCAAAATTTCTGTTGGCATATAGGTCAGCCGTGCACGACTCCACCTCACGAGCACCTGCAAAGATTATATTTGGAACTGAGTTAAGACTGCCTGGAGACTTAGAGTTTGGCATTAAGCCTACACCAACAGAGGAAGATGGTGGAGACCCCTCCATGAATGACCTTGAAGAACTTCATGAATTCGTGCGTAACCGAATCAAAATGACCAGTGATAAAATGAAAGCCAGATACGACCGAGCTGCAAACTCTGAAGGTTTCAACGAAGGGCAATTGGTCCTACTTTTTAACCCACAACGAAAAAAAGGATTGTCACCGAAACTGCAAACCCATTGGGACGGCCCCTATAAAGTAGTCAAGAGGCTAAATGACGTGGTTTATAGAATCCAAAAGTACAACAGCCCAAGATCTAAAATGAAGGTGGTACACCTGGAGAGACTAGCAAATTACGGGAAGGGAACATATGTGCCTATTCGGGACGAAGAGGCTTAAGTGGGCGGCAGTGTTACGAAAATGGCTTGGCCTAGTATAGAAAACTCTGGACTTTTCTAGAAGAAAATAGCCCAAGAGACGGGTTGGGCAAAATACATCAATCTGGCAACATAGTACTACATTTAATTATACACCTAAGAATATGCTATGATTAATTACGCATTAGAATTGTATAGTTGGTTAATAATAAGAGTTTGTGTGTATGTATAATGTCAAGCCTAATGTAAAGTAATATTGAATAGTTGGTTAATTATAAGTGTTTGTGTGTATGTATTATGTCATATTGTATAGTTGGTTAATAATAAGAGTTTGTGTGTATGTATAATGTCAAGCCTAATGTAGAGTTATATTGTATAGTTGGTTAATGATAAATGTTTGTGTGTCTGTATAGTCTCTAAGCGTGATGTAGACTTATTATAAGTGTTTGTGTGTTTGTATAGCGTTAAGTCTAATGTAGAGTTATATTGTATAGTTGGTTAATGATAAGTGTTTATTATAACAGTTTGTGTTTGTGTATAGCGTTAAGACTAATGTAGAGTAATACTGTATGTATAAATGGTTGTATGTATAGTCTGTAAGCGTATGTAGAGTTAAGTATAGCATGCTAGAATTATCCAGTGTGTTGTAGAAGTATGGCTGTTATTATATAAGGCGCGCGTTAACATTAGTAGAAAAAAGTTGATTATTAACATTTGTGTTGTTAAGACCGCGAGTTAGTATCGTGTTAAAGTTAGTAGCGCTTTAGTAATCGTCATAATAGAGAGAGTTTGTAAATAAGTAATAGTGTGTAAATAAATAAGAGCGTCTAAGCTATTTAAAACTCAAGTGTTTCGTGTTTTGGTTATTGGCTAATTGGTTGTTATTAACGCTGTGACAGCACCGTGGCTGGTTTATCTAAGGGAGATAAACGAACGTTTTGTAAGGTAAAACGTAATAATTGGTGTCAGCGTTGGAACTGGTTATTTTGATTGCAATAGAAAAGAATCCGGTTTATTTAAGGGAAATAAACCAACGTTTTTAAAAAGTAAAAACGTAACAATATATATATTCCCAGCGTTCCTATAAGGAGCATAGGGCCTCAACAAATTTCTTCCATTCGGATCTGTCCATCGCAATGCTTTTGATTTCGGGCCAGGTTTTTGGCATTTTACTAGCTTCGGTTTGGATTTGTCTGCGCCATGTATGAGCTGGTCGACCTTGTCTGCGGCTTCCTTGTGGGTTCCAGTCGATAGCATTTCTAGCAATATCTGATGGTACTTTACGGATGGTGTGCCCAATCCAGTTCCACTTTCGTTTTCGAATTTCTACGGCTATTGGTGTTTGTCGAGTTTCAAGACACAAGTTTTTATTCGAGATGGTGTGTGGCCAAAAAACACGTAGTATTCTACGAAGACATTTGTTTGCAAACACTTGTAGTGACTGGATATCTTTAGAGTTAGCATTCCAGGACTCACAACCGTATAGCAATGTTGACTTCACATGGGAGTTGAATATGTTCAATTTAACACGACGCGAGATAGAAGATGTTTTCCACACCCTCGTGAGCTGCCCAAAAGATTGAGTTGCCTTTTTAATTCGACTTGAGATGTCTGCGCCTGAACCTCCAGTATTGGTAATAACAGCCCCAAGATAACAAAAGGAGTCTACCTCCTCTAGTGTTTCGTTATTAATCAAAAAGGGACTTGTGTTTTCTGACCGAATTCTCATAACCTTTGTCTTGCTGATGTTAATTTTTAGCCCAGCTTTTGTTGATATTTCCGATAGTTTCTGAAGCTTCATTGACATATCAGAATAGCTGTGAGAGAGGAGGCAGATATCATCTGCATACTCGAGGTCCTCTAACCTTTCGTGGAGCCCCCAAACAATACCTCGGTTTTCGATCATTGCTTGACTCATAACAATATCTAGCATGATATTGAACAGTAGTGGTGACATTACACACCCTTGGCGAACTCCTGTGCCGACCTCGATATTGCGATAAAGCAGGCCATCGTGTAGAATCCGACAGCAAGCCCCTTGATATAGGCTTCTGATTATTAGAATCAGTTTCAGTGGAACGCCTTTACATTCAAGAGCTTTCCAGACAATATTGTGGGCTAGAGTGTCCAATGCTTTCTCAAAGTCAATAAATATAAGGTATAATGGAGATTTCAATTCGACTGATTGTTCCATGATTATTCTTAATGAATTAATATGGTCAATACATGACATATTTGGACGGAACCCAGCCTGTTGTTTTCTTAGAGTTGGCAACAAGTTGTCTGAAATTCTTTTGGTAATGACATCGTTTAATACTTTATTTATCATACTAAGTAGTGTGATTCCTCGCCAGTTGTTTCGGTTCGTTAAATCGCCTTTTTTGGAATCTTTACTATTATGCCTTCCTTAAGTGCCTCTGGTACCATTTCCGTCTCCCAAATATCTACAATAATTGGAGAAATGAGTTCAGCGCTTGTCTGGGGATTTGTCTTAAGGAGTTCCGGGGAAATATTGTCACTTCCAGGGCTTTTGTTATTTTTCAGAGATTTAATGGCATCCACTATTTCGGAAATAAGAGGGGGAGACGTATTTACATCAAGTTGGGTGTTGTGATTGTGGCAGTAACATATAGACAGATCATTTTCTGGCCGTGACGAGAGCATCTCGGAATAGTGTTCAGCCCAGAGCTCGAGCTGGTCATCCTTGGATGTGACGAGTGTGCCTAAGTTATTCTTTATGGGTTTCCCGGATACTGAGGTGAAGGTATTTTTTTTTTTTTTTTAACTCATTTGTTTATTTATTGAATCTTTCTTCATTATAGAAAATAACAATAAGTATTAAAATCTTAAAAAACTGAATATACAATTATAGTCCTATTGCCAGTGCAATAGTAACCATCGTGAGGAGCAGGCTTTTTTTTTTAAACGCCTGTGGCCTCTATATGAGAGTAGTTCCGGAGCTAGGGAATTTGGATGAGTTGTTAATCTCCGTACATATTTAGAGCAGAATTTCTTGATTTCGTCGGCAACTGTTGGAATGCTGAGATCTCTGTGGATGTTGCTGTTGCGGATGAACCACGGGTCACCAGTTATAAGGCGCAGTATTTTAGATTGTCTTCTTTGTAATTTGTTTATATTAGATGAAGATGCTGTTCCCCAGAGTTGGATTCCATATGTCCATATTGGCTTGAGGATAACTTTGTATAGTAAGACTTTATAGTCGAGGCTGAGGGTGGAATGAGAGTTGAGGAGCCAGAGTAGTTGAACAGTTTTAAGTTTCAACTGGGTTGATTTTGCTTCGATGTGTTATGTCCAAGTGAGGCGTCTGTCGAGGTGTATTCCAAGGTATTTAATATGAGACTGTTCAGGGACATGAGTGTCGTTAATTGTAAGTTTAGGACAGTTCCCTCTTCTCAAAGAAAATGTTACGTGGGCACATTTTGATGGGTTTACCTTTATTTTCCATTTGTTGAGCCATTTTTCCACATCATGTATATGTGTTTGTAAGTTTTGAGAAGCTATTTTCGGATTTTTGTGAATGCTTACGAACGCTGTATCGTCTGCAAAGGTTGACGTTTGAATAAGGGGGTTTGTTGGCATATCATAAGTATACTACCTTGTGGAACTCCGGCAGAAATGCTTCTGGTACTAGTGATGAAGTCTTTATACTTAACCGCAAAAGTTCTGTGCGTTAAATAACTCCTGAGTAGTTTGTGGGAGTTTTGAGGTAACAGTAATACAATTTTATATAACAAACCTTCAAGCCATACTTTATCAAATGCTTGAGAAATATCGATAAACAATGAAGAGCAATAGAGTTTCTCTTCAAAAGCCTTTCTGATAAGAGTCACGATGCGATGTACTTGTTCTATAGTACTATGATCCTTGCGAAATCCAAACTGATGAGCGGGAATAATTTGATGTGCATTTAGGTATGGCGTAAGAGAGTGAAAAATTAATTTTTCGAACATTTTTGATAATATCGAGAGAAGACTTATTGGTCTGTACGAAGAGACCTGACTAACATCCTTACCAGGCTTGGGGATCATTATAATCTCGGATATTTTCCAAGAGGACGGATAAAAACCAATACGCAGGATAGCATTAAATATAAATAGTAAGAGCCTTAGAGCAGTAATGGGCAGTTCACATATCATTCTTGATGTAATTTTATCCTTCCCAGGGGATTTTTTTGTGTTGAGATTTTTAACTGCTGCAAACTGAAGTTTCATTGGAGATACTACTAAATCGTTTATTTGTGGAATAGTTACATAGGAGTTGGTAATATTGGGAGTGAATACGTTTTGCAAATGATCGGCGAAAGCATTTGCTTTATCGGAGGGGCTCCTGGCTCAATTACCATCACTAAGTCGAATAGGCGATTCATAAACTATAGGTCTTTTCAGTTTTTTGGTGGCTTTCCACAGGCTATAGTCAGACTTTTCTGTTGGGTCAAGATTTTGTAGGTATTTCTTGAGAGACGATTCGTTGTTATTCTTAATTGCGCTATAAAGTGCTCTTTGACATTGTCTTAATTGAAGTTTCAATGCCGGAGAGCGGTGCAATTGCCATAAACGTCTAACATTTCTCTTCTCCTTTACCAGGTCTTGAATATTTTTGGGAAAATTAGTTTTTTTATTGTTTTGAATGATGGTGGGCGTCGATACCTTCGCTGCATTCGTGATTGTTTCCGTAAATAAGTTTATTGCCGATTCTACTTCTACTTCAGTTTTTAGAGAAGTATTTAATCTTAAGTGGGAACTTATATATTTTTTATATTTTAGCCAATTTGTGTACCTATTTGGAAAACAATTAGATTCTGGAATTGGTTGCTTCTGGAACAATGTCAAAATCGAGGGGGAATGATCTGAAGAGAGATCTGGAGATGTGACTGCAGATATATGATCGCGATTTATATTCTTGATGACAGCAAAGTCGATAACATCAGGAATTTTATTAGGGTCTGATGGCCAGTGAGTTGGCTGACCACCCGAGATGACATCTAGATTATAGGATAATATGGATTTTAAAAGTTGCCTTCCTTTAGTGGTTTTAAGGCGCGAACCCCATTGGGTATGTTTCGCGTTGAAGTCACCTGCTGCTATAAATTTATTGCCAAGAGCTCTGAAATAGTGTGTGAATTGGGATTCTGATATATTGTGCTTAGGAGGACAATATATGGAAGAAATAGTGAGTCTTTCTGACACGAGACTGATAGATGTGGCTTGTATATGTTCTGTCCTATATTCGTTTGTAGGAAAATGGCTAAGTTTGTCGCTTATAATTATTGCCGAACCACCACACGCCTTTCCGCTCGGGTGCTTTGTGTCATAAATGTAATAACCATTAATTTTAAAGCAATTTTTTAATGTGAAGTGAGTTTCAGAAATGAGCATTAGCGTTCCAGAAACATATTTTTAACTTATTCATCGATTATTGGTGAAAGCTTGGAGTAGCATACCCTGGTTTCTTAGCAGTCCTTGCATAAGGCCTTGCAAATTAGAAATGAAACTATTCATAGTTTGGATTAGCGCCTCTATAGAAGCTTCTAATGGCGATTTTTCTGGGATAACTTGGGATTCTTTTGCAGCTTGAGCGTACGAAATGTTATTATTCGAAAGATGTTGGGTTAGAGCCACTGAAATTATTACTTCGTTCAGAAAACCTATTTTCTGATAGAATACCCTTATTGTCTTGGAGATTTGGGAAGCCATTAGAATTAAATTGCCGATAAGCTGTCTTATTTGGAGCCTTTTGCTTTTGATTAACGAAAATTCGACAGCCTCTGAAGTTAGCGGTATGATTTTCACCACAGTTGCCACATCTTATACTTTTTGGATCGTTTTTCAGATTTGGACATTCGGAAGTTTTGTGAATATCTCCACATCTTACGCAGACTGATGGGAGTCTACAGTAGCCTTTGGTATGACCGAATTCCTGGCAGTTTAAACATTGAGGTGGATATTTACGTTTTCATGGCTCTTCCACAGAAATTTTGCGATTCAGAAGATACCGTAAATTGTAAATAGGATGAGGTTCATTTTTCTTAGGTTTTCTGGAGTCAAATGCAATTTCAACTCTAAAAAGAGGCTGAGGTTGTTTGTTTCTATTTATTATATTGTGCACTGATTTAACTTCGTAGCCTTCGTTTTCAATCGCTGTCATTATTTCGCTTGTAGAGACATTGCTTTCAATACCTTTGATTACTACAGTGAGACGTTTTGCACTTTTTAGTTGATGGGTGTAAAAACTTTTTTTATTAGAATCTAAATATGCCACAACTTTGCGATAGTTGGATTCAGTGTGAATCTGAATTTTGGTTTCAGAAAGAAGACCTCTGTGAAGGGACTCAACATAGAAGTTGTCTTTACCAACTATTTGGGATAATGAATTTATCAGACTACTTGAATTCTGTTCACGTAAGTAGATTGGTGGCGGTTTGTATTTTTTTTCAGGTTCAGCAACGTTGTTTTCAACTTCATTATTGGCTAGAACTGAAAAGCGGTTTGAACTAATTGGAGTTGTAGGTGCAGTATTTTTAGTAATTTTTGGGGTGGGCTGTATTTTTGTGGAGTTAGGACTTCTTTTACGCTTTGTTATTGTTATATAACGATCAATGCCTGTTTGAGGTTTGGTTTTTTTTAAGTTGTCAACTGGTTTACTTTTTGGTGTAGCACCTTTTGATGCGACCAATGCCGGCTGTTGTAGTTTTGGAGTTATTTGGATTTCAACTTGACTAAGAGAGTTTTTAATGTTTACGCTCTTCTGTGCATTAGAAGAGTTTAAATGAACTTGATTAGAAGAGTTTAAGAGAACTTGTTTAGCGGGGGTAAATAATGTTTGAACATTTGTTGTTGACATGATAGGCATAATCAAAGACGTGGTTGAGGATGTTACAGTAGTAGTTGTAAATGCCTGTGTACTTACAGTATAGCATGTTGTTGTAGTTGCTGAGTTGGTTAATGGGTATGTTGTAAGAGGAAGGGAAAGAGTTGGTAAATAAGTTGAGTTTGTTGGCAAATTTGATCTATTGCATTGAGAACCCAATAATATGGGTGATGATTGCGCATGCGCAGTGAGAAAGTTTGACAAGGATGGATCATTTACACTCACGTATGTTGGTGCGACTTGCGCGGGAGAGAGTGCCACATTTGTAGGTGGATTACTTACGGTGGTAATAGGGGCGGGAGGGTCCCCGCTTTGCATTTTTAATTATGGGCTCTCTGTTGTTTTATATTTATTTTTGTATGTATATAATTTATTATTATTATTGTTCGTTTAAGTATATTTTGATTTTTCTTTTGAATTAACATTAAATACACTTAATGAAATTCAGCGTCCTTTCGCAGATAATTCAATCAATATTTATTTATTTTTTGTATTGTTTAAAAAAGGTTTATATGTCGGAGCAAAACTGAACCGAACAGCATGATAGGCTGCATCCCATACGGTTGGTTTCACCCCCTGCTTGAGCTTCGAGAGCAATACCATTTGTCCAAGCTCTTTTGTCTCTACGGGCACTGTGCTTAACTTGCCGGTCTAATGTGGAATGTTGCATCCGTAGGGTGGCTTTAGAAGTGCGTGTTTTTGCAGAGTTGAGTGCTGCTTTGAGTTTCTTTCTCTCCTCAACTAATTCCCATGTTCCATCTGATAGCCAGTCTTTATGCTTTTGTTCCTTGAAGCCGATATGTTCCGAGGCAGCATATATGAAGATATTTTTTAAATTCCTCCAGTCTTTGCGTTAGTTACTAGAAGTTGCTGATAGTGATTCGCTTAGCGCTTGTGTGTAGTTCGATGCGACCGAGGGGATTTTCAGTCTTCAACATCGAATTTTTTTGCCACGGAGGGAGTTTTTCTTTTAATTGCGGCTAGCTTTAAACGGATACTCCCTATGAGTAGGTGATGATCGCTAGCTATGTCAGCGCCTCTTTTATTTCGAACATCCAGCAATGAGCCGCGCCATTTCCGGGAGATGGTAATGTGATCTATTTGGTTCTCCGTGATGTGGTCAGGAGATACCCATGTTACTTTGTGTGCCGGTTTGTGTGGAAACAAAGTCCCGCCAATCACCAAGTTGTTAGCTGTGCACATATTTATAAATAGGTCTCCATTTTCGCTTTTTCGTCCCAATCCATGTACAATCAAAGTCGCCCAAGACGACGAGAATATCACCACGGTTGGAGGATGTGATTGCACGATCGAGGAGACTATAGAATTCTTCTTTCAGGGCATAGTTGGAGACTTCAGTGGGAGCATAACATTGAATACATGTAATATTCCGAGCACGTGTACGAAATCTGGCAGTAATTATTCTGTCGGAAATGGGCTTCCAGCAAATAAGGGCTTTCCGTGCCTCCTTAGAGAGCAAAAATCCTACGCCCGAAGCTCTGTCTTCAGAAGCTGGTTTCCCAGAGTATAGGATGTGTAACCCATGTGTTGTTGTATGTTCCCCTGAATCTGGCCACCTCATTTCGCTTATTCCCAGAAAAAATAAATTGTAGCTGATAAATTCATTGCACAGCTGGGCTAGGCGTGATGGTTCAGATAGCGTCCTAACATTCCATGTTCCAAATCTTGTCCGGGTTTTCATGCTAAAGGTCGTCATCAAAGGATCAGATCGTTTCATTTGTTTTCTATTTGTTTCGGTTTCTGTAATCATTTTGGTTTAAGATGAAGTAGCTGATTAGGCTTCCGCATCCGATGCTGGTGCTGGGATTGCCAGCTGCATCCAGGCATGCTGTGGGTGGAGTTTTTTTCAAAGGGAGAGTTTTCGTTCATCCGTCTACTTCCCGAGACGCTGACTAAAGTCAAGCTATTCGGGGTACCCCTTGTAGGCTAATTTTCAGAGCGCTCTCCTACTTACCTAAAACTTCAATTTAAAATTTGACATTTAGGTTACTTAGCTGCCTTCTCACTTTAGCTAGCCTTGAACGGGTGTTCAAAAGCCATTGCCCGGGAAATACCTAGCATAAGCCGGAGGTAGTGAGATGCATTGACAGTACAACAAAGGAATCATTCCTGGTCACTCCCAAGTGAGTGACAGTCAGGAACTTTCAGCCTTTTCCTGTAAACTGCCCATTATATGATCATTTATAATTATATATGACAACAGATCTGTCATATCTCATTATGTATAGCATATATGGTTGATATCTAATTTTATAAAAGACAATATATAAAAATATATGGTTATATAAGGCACCACATAAGAAACATATAAATATATATGGCTATTCATGACAACATATATACTCACATATCCCGAGTAAAAAAGTTTTGATATAATCATATATTGTTTTATGTAATTGCATATAGTAACTTATAGTTACATATGGCCACATATGCTTTTAAATTCAAGCAGATATACTTTTATATAGTCATATGTTAGATATTTTTTCCTCAAAGGTTTTAATATGGAGACATATGTGATTTTATATTATTACATATTGGCCTACATATATATGTATGTGCTATATATAAGTACATAAAGTAACATATAAAAGACATAATTACATGTACGTTTATATATAATTTAGTATGACACTATACATAATAATATAAAACTATGTGGATCCATATAAGAAATCTTTTATAATTTGTGTTAGTTATGATTATATATTGACGAATTTGAACCCATATATAACTTATAACATTCTTTATAAAATCATCTATAATGATATATCATCCCACATAGGCAATTTTTTCAAAGTGATTTTATATAAAAATATATAAGGTCCATATAAAACCGTATTGTATTATATTTGGTTCCATGTTATCAATGATTTTGAACTAGTTTTAGATTTAGTAATTAATAGGGATTGGCGCGTGACACGAAATGTTCGTGAGTCACGTTATTCACACGTGATCGTGAGTAATAATTACTATACTTAAGTGATTCGTGCGTGAGCGTGAGTAAGAATAACCCGTGATTGATTCGTGTGTGAGTTTATTTTTTGCATCATATGTTTTTAGTAATTTTTACTGTTTTGCGTTAGAATTTTCTGATTGTAAGTTTAATAAATAAGTTAATATAATCATGTGTGCTGAGTAAAAAACGACATGCTCGTGCGTGAGTAATTTTTTTTTTGGTTTTTTTTTTGAGCATGAGTCAAAAATGGCTTTAATACGAAATTCTCTATACTATAACGTACACTTGACTGATTTCTTATATCTTGGTTGTATATCATAATCCTATTAACTTTAAAATTTCAGTGTTGTTAACTTTATTTTAAAATTACTAAATTAAAAGAAATTTTTTTTCATGTTTATTGCACTGTCATGATAAATCTGAATAAAAGTAATGGAAGATTTATCGAAATTATAAGATCTCCAGCAGGCCTGAGGTTAATCATTACATTTTGTAATTAATTACACATGCAATTACACAATTACATGTAATTGTAATTGAAAAAAAAAACTCATCTATAATTACATATTCGGCCTTATTACGAGAGTCGTAGTCGAAACTAAGTCGAATTTGCTGAAAATTCACTAAAAACGCAACTTTTGAACAATTTTTCAATTGGATTTACCATAGCACTTAGATTTAAAAAAATCCAGCATCAGAGTTTCATTTCTTTATAATTTCCATTATATACAAAATCATTTTATATGGAGTCGAAAATTTCGACTACAAATTCGACACTTGTAATCAGGCCGATTATTTGTAATTGCAATTCAAAAAAGAACAATTACAATTACAAGCAATTGAAAAATTTTTTTTATTTAAAAAAATTATTTTTGTATGTATGTATATTGTTAGATATGGTCCTATGTAAAGTATAAGGTTAATATTTAGATATAATTGTATCAAACTATGTCCACTTTTATAACATTTTATATAATTTTATACAAAAAGATATAATTTGATGTAATTGGATGAGGACAAAATTCGGATACAATTGTATCGAATTGCATTAAATTGTATCAAATTGTACCAAATTGTATACAATTGTATACAATTCGATACAATATGATACAATAAGACGTTCTCATTTTTCGGATATAATTATATCTAATTACATAAAAGATTATATATAATTAAATATAATTTCATATGGCTCCATATCAATTTTTTTTACTTGGGATTATAAGATAAAGCAAGATATTACTATATACGACTATATATACATTTTTTTGATCGGGAAGAGAGTGATTTAACAGAGTTAGGGAGAGTTGGGTAGTCTTTTAATTATTTAGTCGTTGGTTTAAGTTCAGTTATTTTTTCCGTGAAAAATAAATAATTGTGAAAGTTAATTTTTATATTTTATAAGAAAGACACACATTTTATAAGAGAGACCAAATTTTTGTAATGTGGAGTTAATCTGAAAATTTATTTTGTCAGCTATTTCCAAGTTTATTAGGAAAAAATTTGTCTAAACAACTTTTTGTTGTTTTGAATTTTGGTCTATATTGAAATAAAATAAAATTAACCACATTTTAAAAGAACAAGCAAGTTACAAGTTACAAGCTGCGTTATTCTAAGTTTAAGGAAACTCTGCGTCCTAAAAACGGTCTGAATCGCATTCAATCCTCATTTAATACATCTTTCCATCAATAAAATTTTTCTGTATAGCTTCAACATACGAAAGATCGTCCAATATCCACTTTTTTAGCCAAACTGTTCTGTCGGACATTAGTATTTAATATGAATGAAAATAAGTGATCTCAACAATAGTTGTGTTTGTGTGACTCTCTATCAGTGTTATCAAGAACGATTTTGACAGTTTTTTAACGTATTCCGGCTTTCTACTGTCAAAATTGTTCGAGATATCATTGATAGGAATGCCGCACAAACGCAGCTAATATTTACTAAAATTTTCATAAAATTATTTTTTTATATATAATTTGATACAATTAGATAGACCCATTTTTCGGATCAAATTGTATCAGGTTAGATAACATACTTATTTTGCTTGATAGAATTATACATTCCAATATTCGGATCAAATTAGATATGAACATATATATAGGTTTATATATGGTGATATATGATTATATAACATCATTTTTAGTCGGGACCATATATAGTAGCATATATTATTATATCTGGAACTGTATTAAAAATGTTGTTCATGAGGTCCCATATATGAGCATATATTGTTGAAATGGCACCATATATGATAATATATGGTTTAAATGGCACCATATATAGTAATATATTACCCGACTAAAAAAGTTTTCATATAATCTTATATGATTTGATATTATTATAAATGTTTATATGCGTGGCTTTATATAACCATATACATTTATATTAACCCTTTGGTTTTATAAATATGTTTGATATGACGTTATATATAATCATACGCGATTTGGTCTCCATCCATATATTAAGAGATCTGCGATATAGTTTATATATATAATTATATATAATGGCGTATAAGCTTCTATAAACAATCTTATATCAAAATATATAACATGGCATGATATGATATCTAATTATACAAAATTTTATAAAGTTTAATTGCACTATAACAATGAAGAAAACAAACTTAGAAAGTTTTTTTTATTTTATAAGAAAGACACATTTTATAAGACCAAAACTATAAACTAGAAAATGTTGTTCCGACAAATTTTTGTAAAGTTGAGTTAAACCGAAAATTTACTTTGTGAGCTATTTCCAAGTTTATTAGCATACATTTTTCTAAACAACTTTTTCTCGTTTTGAATTTTGCTTTTTATTGGAATTCAGTTACAAACTGCGTTATTCTAAGTTTAAAGACAATTTGCGTCCTAAAAACGTCCTAAATCGCATTCAATCCTCATTTTCATCAATACCCAAGATCGACCAATACCCACTGACGGCCATTAGTATTTAATATGAATGAAAATAAGTGATCTCAACAATATTTACTAAAATTTTATTTGAAAATTTTTACATTTTTCGGATCAAATTGTAGCAGGTTAGATAACATGCTTATCTCGTTTGATATAATTATATATTCCAATATTCGGATCAAATAAGATATGAACATATATATGGTGATATATGATTATATAACATCTTTTTTAGTCGGGTACTTAAATAACACCATATATAAATATATATGGCACTATAAATTGTATCATATGTTATCATATCTGGAACTGTATTAAAAATTTTGATTATGAGGTACCATATATGGCCATATATTGTTTAAATGGCACCATATATAATAATATATGGTTTACATGGCCATATATATGCTAATATATTGCTTAAATAACACCATATATAAATATATATGGCACTATATTTAGTAGCATATATCATATATACCATATCTAATATTGTAAAGGCCGATATCTAATTAGATGAAATTATATATGGCATAATATAAGGAATACTTTTGGAAAAAGACGTCATATATAATTATATATGGATTTACATAACGACATGTCTAATTATATATTGTAATATATGCCACATATGATTATATATAATTTTTTTTACTCGGGATTAGTTAATTTTCCTGTAATATTACAGTTTTTTCTGTAACTTTTACAGACTTTTTTATTTGAGTGTAAATTTATCCCCAAATATATTGCTGGATCTAGTTCGATCTGCCACTTTTTCGGACCAAATTAGATCTAAGTTTATCCACAAATATATAGGTGGATCTAATTCGATCTGAAAATTTTTCGGATCAAATTAGGTCTTACTAAATCCCAAAATATATTGCTGGATCTAATTTGACCTGCCAATGTTTGTACAAATTTATATCTTAAGTTTACCTCCAAATATTTATATTGCTGGATCTAATTCGATGTGCCATTTTTCGGATCATATTATATCTAAGTTTATCTCCAAATATATTACTGGATCTAATTCAAGCTGCCACTTTTTCGAATCAAATTAGATCTAAGTTTATCCACAAATATATTGCTGGATCTAATTCGATCTGCCAAAATTGAGATCAAATTAGATTTAAATTTATCCACAAATATATAGCTGGATCTAATTCGATCCGCCATTTTTCGGATTAAATTAGATCTAAGTTTATCCACAAATATATAGCTGGAGCTAATTCGATCCGCATTTTTTCGGATCAAATTAGATCTGGGTTTATCCCCAAAGATATCATTGGACATCCCTATTTTGAGATATAACTTGATCTTAGTTTATCCCCATATATGCAATGGGATCTAATACGATATCATTGGATACACCCAATTTTGAGATCTAATTGGATCAGCTAGATATTACAGCAGCTCTTAAACAATATCAAATTGGATATGATTAGATATTGCGCGAAATCAATTTTTTTTACTCGGGTAAGCACTAACTACAATATTTTAACTAACACTTTTACATTTAAATATCTAATATATCTCTTTTACAACAGTATAAAATATCGATTGTCTGGTCAAACAAAAAATAATTTTAAAAAATTATAATTTACAGTCACTGTTACTCAAGAAATTACCATGTCATTGGTTTTCCCATCATATCTAGATCACATGCAATGGCATAGCAACAACCACAAGATGTTACCAAACTGACCATATTGATGAAAAAGCCCAAGAATATTTCATATCGTAAGTGTTTTTTGTTGATGCCTTTCGTAGCTCTGGATAGCATGATATATGGCAATAAGACCGAACAAACGACAATAATATAATTGAATATTGTTGCGAAATCTTCAGAATACATTATAAAATACACTCCTAACACGTCAAAATAGATAGAAGAGCCATCGAAGTCTTTCTAAAATAAAAAAAAATATTACTAATATTTATGTGCATTAAGGCAAACATACACGTTCAATATTATTGATCAATGTTTTTAAATTCAACCAATCAGAACAAAGTATTTAAAAATAAAATGTTCTGATTGGTTGTTTTTTAAAAATTTATCAATAATATTGAACGTGTAAGCCCTACTTTAGGAATTATAATATGTATACTAACTTCAATATTTCCCAACTGATCTGAATCTGCCAATATTTTTGTTAATTCTAATATGTTATATCCAGTGTGTTGTAGGCAACCACGTGATAAATATTCTAATGAATCAAATTTTGTGTGATATCTGTGCCCGTTGAAGATATGCGCAAAATCTAGACCAGGCAATCTACCAAAATCCCGAAAAATCCGATAGTCTGTGTCGGAGGGAATAAGACCGGACTCAAAGATTTCTTCTGCTGCAACTTGCGCACTTGGATATGGTGCTGATTTACCATACATCTGAAAAAAAAGATACAACATTTGATTATATGATTTCCGGAAATAAAAAAAAGAAGATTGCTGCGTAACCAACTTTATTTTGAACATGGGTAAACAAACATCACTGGATGTTCTTGAACTTATGTTAAAATGTTATAAATAGCGGGCAAAGCCCGCTACGTTAATACCGTGCCTTAAAGTTTATTTAATTCCCGTTTATTCAGAAGTAGACCCGATAATTCAAGTGAATTCACAAAATCCAGTGGAAATTTTACCACATCAATTTCTTTCATCACTATCAATAGATAACTTGCTAGCCCGATGCTTCGCTACCGGCAGTTTTAAATATAGGAATATCCCAGCAAAAAATACTGCTTGCTTGGAAGCATGTCGTCAGGGAAAGAAAATAGTGTAGCGCTTGCATTATTGGTGGTATAAGGCATGATTTTTGTTCGAGATAGCTCGCGTGAAAGCACTTGTTTCGATATCCGATATGCGCTTCTATCATAGCTCCAAATAATGGCATGAAATCACAGCTTTTAGCTAGTAAATTGGGTTATAATTGTCATTCTTTCGTTCTTTGTTAGAGCGATAAAGTGTGGTAAACAAAACTCTATTGCCTTTTTTTAACACACTATATAAATCCTCAGAAGCAGTAGACGAAGCAGAAAAGCAGCACTTATCATTTTTACCGCTTCCGAATTTCTGCTGGGATATAAGTTGCAATCATTTTCGTTTTTTTTCTCTTTTAATAAATTTGTTTAACTTTTTTGTAGACTATTTTTCAATGCTAAGATTCAGATTTCTGGCTTAAAGGGTTTGCAATTTCCCCGTAAAAATTTCCGAATACATACATATAATACTAAAAAACTACCTTCAATGCCGAGTGGTGGTTTTTGAAATTCAGTATGGTGGATTCAATATGACGTAACTTTTTTTTATTTATCGGATTATTTGGGGTTGGTAAAAAAGAATCTGAAATTATGTTTTCAAAATATATATATATATATATGTTTGCGGTGCGTATAGTTCAGAGACATACCCCCCAACTGTTGACTTTTGTCCCGTAGGGTCAAGTTTTGAAAAATCCCACTTTGACCCATTTAGAGTGCCCCAATCGAGTCCAAATGTATGACCGACCCCAACTAACTTTGGAGGGCCGATCCACCCATGCCAGTGGCACACCCCCTGGAACTCCCCTGGGGGTTCCCCATACAAACATTTTAAAAAATCACCATTTTTGGCACTTTATTTTATTATTTTTTATTTATTTTATTTATTTTTATTATTTTATTTATTTTTTCTCTTTAGAAATTTATTTAGTCAGAACATATGTAAATGAAAAAATTAATTTAACTTAGTAATAGAAAAGAAAATAAAAAAAATTACTGTTTGAAGTCTTTTTTGCTTTCAAGTCTGGGCAATTTCGCACGGCTCTCTAATGTCGTCACCATAACAGCCTCTACATTTTCCGGTATAACTCGTTTGGAAACGCTAGCTAGCAATTGAACGTGTCGTTCTGTTGCAGGTCGTAAAATAGGTTGTGTGGGTTTTTTAAGCCACCACAAGACACAGCTGCATGTCGTAAACTTACTTAAGCTAAATCGGTTACAGGTAGAATTGAGCATAAAATTATCATAAAGGATTTTCCAGAAGTAATAAAAGGCGCACTTGCTTAACAGAATTTGTGGTCAGATTAACATTTAATTTACATGTAAGTACTTTATGGGCAGTTTTGACAACAAAATCGGTTACAGGTAGAATTGAGCATAAAATTATCATAAAGGATTTTCCAGAAGTAATAAAAGGCGCACTTGCTTAACAGAATTTGTAGTCAGATTAACGTTTAATTTACATGTAAGTACTTTATGGGCAGTTTTGACAACAAAATCGGTTACAGGTAGAATTGAAATTACAATTTCATTCTTATTACCTCGTCTCCTAGACCATATATAACGCAACAGTTTTTGTGAATGCATTAAGTCGTTGTGAAGAACTCGAAGTGTGAAGTGCTAATTTGAGATAAAAAAATATTTAAAAAAAAATCATTCCAAATCAAGAAGTTTACAATGAATCCACCATCCTCTACACCGCAAGATGAAGCAATAACAACATCAACAACTATCGAAAACCCAATGAGTCATATACCCAGGCATGATGTTACTGTTTTTGGTGTGTCTACTGATTTGACTGATCTTAATTTACCAACCCATCTGGATATCTTGAGATATTATTTTTACTTGAGCGAACAAAAAAAGTTGTCCTATAAAGCATTCACTATTCAAGTACAAGATAAGTTGATTGGAATTTGGGAAAAACTTGGTATGGAAATAATGCTGAAAAAAAGTGTATGTAATAAATTGAATAGATTGCTTGACAAATATCAAGAGCAAATCAAGAGAAGAAACAAACCCCAACAATTTACAGAGTATGTAAAATCTCTGGAAACAATTTTTTTCATTGGAACATGTAAATGCGATTTGAAGGCAGCTCCATGTGCATGCGGTTTGGTTCCCGAACGCCTCAAAGAGTTTATGCACGATCAACATAATCAGAGAAGTCTAACAATGGATGGATTTGCGATGGAAATTGAAGAGCAAGGAGCAACGTCTATGTCATCAATGCCAACATACCAAGATCCCGATGATTCAACATACGCACCGCCACCGGTTCAAGAAGATTTGGATATAAGCACAAGTTCACAATACACACAGAGATACGATTGTTTTAACTTTGCCTTGGTATGTGACAGATTTGGCGTGCCTGATAGAGTAGCATCAGCAATGGGAACAGCTCTTTTCCAAGATTTTAAAATGAAAGATATCCATGGCAAACCTCTCCTCATGGATAAATCGAAAGTTCGCCGAGAAAAAGAGAAATGCAGACAAGAAGTGCTTCGCAAACGGTTAGATGATACCAATTTGTTAGTATTTTCATTCGATGGCAGAAAAGATGATACTTTAACGAGAGATACAATTGATGAGAAGTATCATACTAGAATGGTAAAAGAACCTCATCTTGTTATTTTGAGAGAACCGAATTCTGAATTGATTGGTTACGTAAGACTGGAACATGAAACCGCTGAATACAAAACAACCAAATTAAATGATTTTTTCAACGATAAAAATATATCACTGGATGCATTAATTGGCATATGCACTGACGGTGAGCCAACAAACACTGGCCCAAACGGTGGAATTATACGACGATTCGAATTGCTGTTAAAAAGACCATTGCATTGGTTCGTTTGCTTTCTACACTTCAACGAACTTCCGTTTCGGCATTTGTTTGAAGCTTTGGATAAATCAACCAGCACTGGACCAAGATCGGCAACCGGAAAATTGAGCCGTCAAATCGAAACTTGTGAAACTCTTCCTGTAAGTTATTGCTATCACTCATTTATTATAATTGTCAACCGTTTTTAATTGTTTTATTTTTATATATTTTCAGGTGGTGGACGGCTTTCAGAAAATTGAGTTGAAAAATATGCCCCCAGCTCCAGAAAAAATTGAATTTTCCACCGATTCCAAGTACTTATACGACATGGCCCATGCAATTTCTAGCGGCGTGGTTTCAGTGGATCTGGCAAACATCAAACCAGGGAAAATTGTACATTCTCGGTGGCTCACCAAGGCCGCTAGACTATTACGATTATATGTGACAACGGAAAATCCAGATGCAAATTTAAGAATACTGGTTGAATTTATAATTACATGTTATGTGCCAATGTACTTCAATATCAAGTATTACAGCTCTGTCGTGTACGGTAGATTATTTTTCAAATTCATTAGTTGGTCAAGATTTCTAGAACCTCGTTTACGCAAAATTGTCAATAAAGTAATTACAGATAATTCATATTATGCGCATTCGGAAAATATCTTGTTATCAATGTTGTTTGATGATAGCAAAGAAAAGCGCGACTGTGCTATCAAGATAATTCTACGCTATCGAACCGATGTTGACGACCCAACGGGACTTAGAGCTTATAAAAAACCAGATATAAACTTTTATTGCACAAGTTACACGGAAATGATCAATATGAATGACATAAATGACGTATTTGAACCACCATTCACGCGAAGCATTCCATACGATACTTTGAAAGAATATTTAAATCAAGATGATCCACCGTTTAATGATCCAAAAATTCCATCACACATACAAGAAACAGAACGACACGTTCAATTGCTAGCTAGCGTTTCCAAACGAGTTATACCGGAAAATGTAGAGGCTGTTATGGCGACGACATTAGAGAGCCGTGCGAAATTGCCCAGACTTGAAAGCAAAAAAGACTTCAAACAGTAATTTTTTATTTTTTCTTTTCTATTACTAAGTTAAATTAATTTTTTCATTTACATATGTTCTGACTAAATAAATTTCTAAGGAGAAAAAATAAATAAAATAATAAAAATAAATAAAATAAATAAAAAATAATAAAATAAAGTGCCAAAAATGGTGATTTTTTAAAATATTTGTATGGGGAACCCCCCAGGGGAGTTCCAGGGGGTGTGCCACTGGCATTGGTGGATCGGCCCTCCAAAGTTAGTGGGGGTCGGTCATACATTTGGACTCGATTGGGGCACTCTAAATGGGTCAAAGTGTGATTTTTCAAAACTTGACCCTACGGGACAAAAGTCAACAGTTGGGGGGTAGTAGAATTCGTTTTAGAGGTATGGTTCCTTCGGCAAAGTTTCTTATTTTGATCCCTAGAATACGATTTTCCCTGAGCCATGGGCGATTTTTTTGCCTCCCCACAAATCGACCCGGCCTAATATATATGTATGTATAGCGCATGGTACGGGGACATTTTTTCGATCAAGTGTTTAGTATGGAGAGATTTGGTTAGTTTGGGGACTGTCCTCAACTTTCCTAGGTCTAGCGAATAGTATGGAGACATTTCTGACCCATATACCGCATATTTTGGGCACATTTTTGGCCATGTCTCCGAATTATGCGCACCACATACATATACAGTAGTGGACTAAAGTGGATACATAAATTCAACATTTTTCGAAATTTGTTGTAATTTTTATTTTATTATAGAAACTTAAATGATTTTTTTTAAAGGATAAAACTAAAACATTCTTCTTCAATAAAAACCTAAATACAGTAGACTATATCATTAAGAAGTTAATGAAAAAATAATTGCAAATTGTGACCGCTTTTATCCATTATTGTTCATATTTGAAATTTTCGGCAAGTTCTTTCTTTAATATTTTGTCGAAAGTCCTTATTTCTTTAAAACAGATTTTATGCGAGAAGGAATGCTTTCCACGAGATTTTTAATAGTTTGAGGTGGAATATTAGCCCATTCCGCTGAAACTCCTGGCAAAGATCATCTAAGTTGGTCGGTGCTCGTTCGCAACTTTTTAGAAGGTTTTTGCGCCAATAAAAATAATGGCGTTTTTATTTTTGAAAAATTTCAACTCCTTCAACCCCCTCTCGGCGGCTAAATTTGGGTAACTTCTTTTGTAGAACAAAAACCGCTAAATATATTTAAAATCTGACTTCACGAATCGATTCTACATGAAAAACTAAGCTTATAAGCAGTTTTTTACGCTTTTAGAATGCACCGGATAGCCATTAGGGTGGTCGGAAAAAATTGATTTTTTTTATTCTTTAATTTTTATTAACAAATAACAACAACAACCCCCTCTCGGCGGCTAAATTTGGGTAACTTCTTTTGTAGAACAAAAACCGCTAAATATATTTAAAATCTGACTTCACGAATCGATTCTACATGAAAAACTAAGCTTATAAGCAGTTTTTTACGCTTTTAGAATGCACCGGATAGCCATTAGGGTGGTCGGAAAAAATTGATTTTTTTATTCTTTAATTTTTATTAACAAATAACAACAACATTTTTTTGTTTTGTAAATTTTATTGCAAAGTAAATTTTATTTATTAAAAACAAAGTAAACATTTTTTATTAACAAAATAATGATAATGATTATTAGAAACAATAAATAGTAATTATTTAATTAATTACCCTTTTTTCAACTGCTGAGAGAGCTAAACAATTCAAATTATCTCTATTTTTTACTAAGCCAGAAGTGTTCAACCGCGAAATTTTACCAACAAGTTGTTCGGTGTAAATGTTTGTTGATTGAATATTTCTGGAGGTTTCAATTTTTTGGGAGAAGGTACTTTTTTTTAAATGGTACTTTTTTTGGAGAAAGGTACTTTTTTTTGGAAAAAACTCTTTTTTCTTGTCCCCTTTTTGCCCCTCCCTGTAGGAATTTCCAAAAATCCCTTCTTAGTGGATGTCTACCACAAAGGAGGAACCTTCATACCAAATTTCAACTTCGTAGTTCCAGCGGTTTGGGCAGGCAGGGTATGTAAAAATAAAAGTTTAAGGAATAATAACTTTTTAACGGGTAGTAATAGAAATAAGTATAGTATACCATTTTTCTCAAGTAAGTATTATCCTCTTTAAATGTGTATACGAAAAAATAATTAAAATGAAAGAATAAAAAAAAATCCATTTTTTCCGACCACCCTAATGGCTATCCGGTGCATTATAAAAGGGGAAAAAACTAATATTAGCCTAATTTTTAATGTAGAATCGATTCGTGAAGTCAGATTTAGCGGTTTCTGTTCTACAAAGTAAGGTACCCAAAATTCGCGATTTTAGCCGCCGAGTGGGGGTTGAGTTGAAGGAGTTGGAATTTTTCAAAAATAAAAACGCCATTATTTTTATTGGCACAAAAACCTTATAAAAAGTTATGATATCCAAAAATCAAAAACAAAAACCCAAAAAAAAAAACACTAATATATATTCCTCTAACTCCCACTCCAGCATAGGGCGCCATAGCGATTCGTTAGGGAAAGTTCAGAAAAGTGGGTTGCTAGCCCTCCTTTCTTAGATTGGTGATAGGGCTGCTATCCTTGTGTCCAATCCCACGTTGAAGTCATGCTTCAGCAAACGTTCATTCATCATTTACCTACTTCCCTGAGACGCCAAGTTGTCCGTGGCCATTCAGGGTACATGACTAGCTTTCAGCGGGTGCTGGAAAGCCATTGCCCGGGAAATACTTGGTCTAGGACCGGAAGTAGTGAGCTACTTGAACAGTCAAAATGGTTTTCAAAATGGCGGATCCCAAATAGCGCTTTTGTTTTTCTACAACACTACGTGGAAAGGGTAACACATCGGCTGAAAAATCCGTAAGATGCCACATAGATGGCGCCTCTAATGAAAAATCCATATGATTTTTTGAAACTGCCAACCTTCAGATGCTACCTGTCAAAATTTAAAGACAAAGAATTTCGTTTGAAGACAGCTCTTCTTTATTTAAAAAATTTTTGAATTTCTCGACAGTGACAAATAAAGAAAATACAAAAACCTGCTTTATCGACAAAACGTTGCACTATGACAAAACACTGTCAACACTGCGTTTATCTGGTTTAAGCTTTAAGCCCAAACCACATCGTGAAAGTGCCAGTGGACAGTTGCAGTGCTGTCAAACTTTGCTCTTGAATTTCGCGAAGATGATTCAAAATTTTTTAAAATTTCTTATTGTGTTTTGTTTAGAAATAGCTTTTGTTTATTTAGAAACTTTTCTAATTTCTCGGCAGTGACAAATAAAGAAAATATAAAAACTGCTTTATCGACAAAACTTCGCACTGCGGTCGACACTGCACTTATGTGGTTTAGGCTTTAGTCTTAGTAAAATGAATTATAAACTGCACAAACAGATGAAGCAAATTTTTAAATCCAAAGATGATTCAGAAACGACTCAGAAATATAAATAAATTTGAATATTTTGTGAACAAATCAAAAATGACTAAAAAAATATTAATTTTTTAGCAAAACAATTTTTTAAAATATCTCTGAGTCATTTTTGAATCAAAAAAGAAGTTGTTTTAAAAAATTGGGATAAGGCGAAATTGTTTGCTGATAAAAATTCAAGACGTCACAAGCCTTTAAAAAGCGGTATAATCCCGTCAAAAGCGAGATGGTTGGTCAGGTTAACTACACTAATAGAAAAAAAGCCTGTAAAAAGTTTTGCTAAAGCTGCTAAAAATTAGTTAAATATTACCTTGCATAAAAAACTGCAAAAATAAAATTTCCCTTGCTAAATATTAGTAAGATCAGAATAGCAAAAATAAAGCTGTTAATTTTACAGAATTTTAGTTGAATTTGAGCTAAATTTTAGTCAATTGAAATAAAAATTTACTCTGCTAGAATTAGCAACAAATTTTGCTAAATATTAGTAGAATAAAAAACAAAAAAAAATTTAAATTGTTTTAAGAGAATAAAAATGTATCTGTGAAATCAGTAGTCTATTACTTTTCATCATACATTTTTGTTGATTTTAGCAGGATGGCTATTATTATATTAAACAGTATATTTTTGCTCTTCTAATCTTACCAATATTTAACAAAAATCGGCAAAAAAATTTTTACAAAGTTAATTTTTTGAGGCTCCATTGGATGTTTATTTTGTTATCGCTGTTTTCTGTTATGTATATTTTTAAAATCTGGTTTTCAATTTTTTTAATTTAATTAAAAATTTGTTTTAATTTAATTAAATTTTTTTTTAAATTTAAAATTTTTTTTTATTGTTTTAAAATTAATGAAGGGCCGCATGAAATTGGTTGGAAGGCCGCATGCGGCTCGTGGGGCCGCATTTGCCCCTGTATGATATAGTAGCTTTACTCATTTTCTGTCATTTGAAAAAATTAAGTAGTGTTTGTAATTTTACTTGTAGATATGGTTCTTAATACCACTACAACTACATGAGATAGGCTCTCAATTTTTTTAATGAGTGGAGTTACTATTGTATACTATGGGTACGACCTTCACCAATTTATTAGTAAACATAAACCTGATTACGTGCTCTTAGGCGAGACTAAACTTAACCCTAAACATAAAAATCAATTCGAAAACTTTAATTTGATACGAAAGGATAGAAAAAGTGCAACCCAAGTCGGTGGCACAGCAATATTAATCAAAAATAGCTTTAAATATAGTTCTTACACAAACGGCGTAATAAAATTATTTAAAACTTTGGAAACATGTATAATTAAAGTTCCTTTAGCTACAAATAAAATATTGTTTATTATGATAATAATGCTAACCTAAAAAGCGAAATTAACAAGCTTTTTGAATCTATGAATTTTAGGGCGGGTCAATTTTTGCGACAAGAAATCGTAGGGGGGAAATGATTCTACGAAGAATTCTAAGCAACTTTGCCCTAGAAACCATAGTTCTAAAATGGATTTCGAGCTTACGGAAATTCCAACATATGTTTTAAGTAGTGCTTTATGAGTTTAAATAATGAGATTTTTTATTTATTATTATACCCTGCACCATTATTTGTACAGGGTATAATAAGTTTGTGCTTATGTTTGTAATTCCAAAATATATTGGAACTAGACCCATCTTTAAGTACACCGATTGATTCAGAATAACATTTTGTTTCGCTGTAACGATATACGTCTGTCTCTCCGTCCGTCTGTCTGTCCATATATTCTTGTGCGCACGGTACAGGTCGTAAATATTAGGATATTTTTACAAAATTTGGTAACTGACATATTTTGGCCCAGGGACAAACCCATTTCATTTTGGTTGAAATCGGTTCATGGTTAGACCTAGTGCCTATATAAAGCGTGCCCCAAAATTGAATTGTTTGTGCACTACATGTCGCAAATACCAAGATATTTTAATGAAATTTGGTACACGGATTCCAATGGGCTCATGAATAAAGCCTACTAATTTTACATGGAATCGGTCCATGTTTAGACCTAGTGCCCGTATAAAGGTCCCCTAAAAATGAGCATATTCGCAAGCTAAAATTCGCAAAAATTAAGATACTTTGATAAAATATGCTACACAGTCTTATAGAGGCCCAAGGACGAAGCCAATTGGCTTTCAACCAGACTAGTGTAGGGTATCGTATAGATGTCATGCCTGAATATATGATGCCCTACAACAGTCTGGTTGAAATTCGAATGGCCTGTAATGGACTTGTGTCAAAATTTGTCTATAATACGATAAAAAGTTAGAAAAACGGTAAGAAATTTTGATTTTATCTAATGTTAGATGTATTTAAGAGAAAATCGGAAATATAGTCCATATGGGCGATATGTTCAAATATGGACCGATAATATCTAGAATCCACAGGCTTTGTCCTTGGGCCCATGTGTGTCAACGTACCAAATTTCATTAAAATATCTTCCTATTTGCGAACTGTAGCATACGAAAAATCAATTTTTGGTGACCTTTATATGGGTACTAGGTGTATCCATGGACCGATTTTAATCATAATACATATCCTTCTTCTTTGGGACAATATAAGTCGGTGTACCAAATTTCAATAAAATATCTTAATATTTTCTAACTATAGAGTGCGGATACTCAAATTTTTGGGGGACTTTTTACAAGCACTAGATCTAAAAATTGACCAATTCTAAAACAAAACAATAATCTTTGTCCGTAGGTCCATCCCAGCAAAACAGATATTACCGAATAATCAAGCGAGTACGTAGCACACAAAGGGTTTCACTACTTACCAGGCTATTTACTCGCAACATTACTTTTGTTCGCGATGTCCAAAAATTCATGGGTGGTCCGTCCGTATTGGTAATCCGTATGGTAATGAATTGTCAAAACCATTATCTTAGTTCACAATACTTACATGTTAACGCAAATTTTACACAAACATTGCAGTGAAGCACTACTCACAACATATTTTGAAATTTTCGCAAGCTTGAAATCCATTTTAGACCTATCCCAGCAAAATCTTTCATTACCAAATAAGTGGTTATATAATAGAAATTCATAGCTCCGCACAACTTATTTTTTGGCGTCTAAACTCATTATTTTTATTTGGCGTGGTAGTTTTTATAAGTAGTCACTCGTCATAAAAATTTAAACATAAAACATATTTACATATAATAAATAAAAATGTATAAAATTTAACTGTGTAAAAAGTACTTATTTAAACTATTACGAGTAAGTCATTATTTTATATTTAGAAACAATGAATACAATAGGCCGTTATTAGGAAGTCATTATTTTATATTATAAAATAATGCAAAAGAAAAAAAGAATGGCGTTTTTTTATTTTTTATTTCAACTCCTTCCACTGGCGCAAGACGCTGATTTAAAGACCCTTTTCCTCCAGAGCAAAAACATCTGCATTTATAGGAAATCTGACTTTACCATTCGATTCTACAACAAAATTTAATATAAAAAACATTTTTTTTCCATTTTCAAAATATACCAGATAGCCATTAGAGTGGTTCGAAAATCCACTTTTTTCAAATACTTCTAAAAAGTTACTTTTTTATTACACACAATGAAAATGTATTTCCTCCTGAGTACATGGGTACAAACATTTTGGATATACCGCCAACCGTTAAAAAGTTATTAGCTAATGAAATCAAAAAAATTAATTCAATGAAAAAGTATTTGAGCTAATTAAAATGCAGCTTTCAATAGTCGCTTCCGCATTATAAATTTATTTTTTAGTAGAGACAAAATAATTTGTAAGTTTTGTAATGTTTATTACAAAGATTATTTTTATTAAACGTATTTGATTACTAAATAATTTTTTAACGGGTCGCGGTATATCAGCAATTTTTATACCAATGTTCTCAGCAGGGAATACATTTTTGAAAAAAGTGGATTTTTGGACACCTCTAATGACTATCTGCTGTATTTAGAAAACGCAAAAAAAATGTTTTTTATATTAATTTTTGCTGTGGAATCGAATGGTAAAGTCAGATTTCCCAGAAATGCAGCCGTTTTTGCCCTGCAGAAAATGGGTCTCAAAATCAGCGTTTTCGGCCGACTTGCGCCAGTGGAAGGAGTTGAAATAAAAAAATAAAAAAACCCCATTCTTTTTTTTAGTGCAAAAACTTAAAAAAAAATTATATCCTAAAATCAAAGAAATTTTATATAATTCTGACGAACTCTAATGTAGATATTTTATGAACTAGATGCAAGAGGTTATAAGATTAGGAGTCCCAATCGCTATCAGATCGCACATGGGACCGGACATTGGACAAAACATTTGCGTCAATGACGATAATCTTTTTTCTTAATTCTAACATTTTTAAAAATTTTTAAAGTTGTTGTAAAAAGTACCAAAAAGGATTTCGGCATAATCTGCTCAACCCCATTTCGACATTTTTAAATGTTTAGTGTTTTTTTTCAGTAAAAATCTGCTTCATTAGTGCGGTTTTCGTTACCGATTTTATCAATATAGCTAACTCAAGACAACTGTCGGTTAAGTAAACGTAAATCTTATTCTGTAATATTTTATAAGAAGCACCAACTAAATTAATTTCAATTTTAGTTGTTTTGAAAATGTACGAATTAACTAAAAAATTCTTAACATAAACTTAAAAGAATTTTCTATTGTAAATTTTGTCATAAAGAGATCGCAACACAGAATCCGAACACTTTATAAGAGAAAATATTTCTAAATTCGCAAACTTTTCTATTGAAATAATCACAAGATTTTAATGTTCTGTTTTGTAAAAAGCATTTAATAATAATATTTTCATAGGCAACACAATTAAGATTCTGTTAAGACAAAAAAATTCTCAGAATGTGGTATTAGTCGACATAAATCCAGATCCCAAAAAAACCTTCTACTATTAGCCTTCTACTATATTTCATTTTTTAAAATCGTTGAAAAAGCTTCATATATTTTAAGAAACTTTTTCACAACTATGTGGTCAGGGTATTATAAGTTTGTGCTGATGTTTGTAACACCAAAAAATATTGGTCCTAGACCCACCTTATAGTATACCGATCGGCTCAGAATTTTTTTTTATTTCGATTTAACGATGTCCGTCTGTCCGTCCGTCCGTCTGTCCATGCATTCTTGTGCGCACTCTACAGGTCGCAAATAGTAAGATATTTTGATGAAACTTGGTACACCGAGTTATGTCGGCCCAAGGACGACGCCTATTGATTTTGGTGAACATCGGTCCATGTTTAGACCTAGTCCCCATATAAGGGTCCTACCAAAATTATATTGTTTATACGCTGCAGGTCGCAAATATTAAGATATTTTGATGAAATATGGTACACCGACTTATCTCGGCCCAAGGACGAAGCCTATTGATTTTGGTAAACATCGGTCCATGTTTAGACCTAGTGCCCATATAAGGGTCCTACTAAAATTATATGGTTTATACGCTGCAGGTCGCAAATATTAAGATATTTTGATGAAATTTGGTACACCGACCTATGGCAGCCCAAGGACGAAGCCTATTGATTTTGGTTAACACCGGTCCATGTTTAGACCTAGTGCCCATATAAGAGTCCCCCCAAAATTGACTTGGTTACAAACTGCAGGTCGCAAATATTAAGATATTTTGATGAAATTTGGTATACCGACCTATATCAGCCCAAGGACGAAGCCTATTGATTTTGGTGAACATCGGTCCTTCTTTAGACCTAGTGCCCATATAAGGATCCCCCCAAAATTGACTTGGTTACAAAGTGCAGTTCGCAAATATTAAGATGTTTTAATGAAATTTGGTTCGCTGACTCACATTATAGAAAATTTTGACACAAGTCCCATTTTAACCCATTCGAATTTCGGATCCAAACATTAGTTGGCTTTTACCCAGACTGGTGTAGGGTATTGTATAGTCGGCATGCCCGACTTTAACCTTTTTACTCGTTTTTATTTAAATATTTTTTTTAATTTGATTTTATCGGGATATACATTAATTGCATTAAAGGAATTAAATATGCTACAATCCCAAAAGTATTTAACAAATTGTGAAAAATAATCCGTTGTAGGCATGTCCCTATCCGGATTTCATTCTTACCTAAGAAAATCGTCAGGGGACGACGTTTTTAGAATTTCTGGAAATATTTGTTAAGTTAAATTACAAACACAATGAGAATTTCTTGTTCTCGTCTAGGAGCGTTATTAAACATTTAAAATATGAAAGAAAAAACAAAACCAACAAAAGAAAATTGTCCACAATTTGCTTTGTCATCTTCCAATGTACTACTCTGTTATTTTGACAGATCTAGCAATGTAGTGACATCCATTCATGTAGAAACAACAATATTTTCTAAAGTGTCAGTAACATTTAAATTTGCACAAGCACTTGCATATTAATTTTTATAATTTGATTTTATCGGGATATACATTAATTGCATTAAAGGAATTAAATATGCTAAAATCCCAATAATATTTTTTATTTGTATATTAAATTAAAATTAACATATTTTAATACTACATTTACAGTTGACCAAAAAATAGTACATATTTTTTAAAAACTACTTGTATTTACTTATGAAATTCATTACAAATTTTTAATCAAAAACTAAAAGTTTTTAAAACCCCAGTTTTTCTCATATAAAAAAAAATTTTTAAATCACTAAAAAAAATGCACTGATATTCAATTTATCTACAATTTCTTTTAAATAATACAAAAAAGCACTAAAAATATTTTAATATTTTTTTAATAAAAAATACGATAAAAAGTCAAAAAATATGAGGAGGTTTTTCACAAACATTTTTAGAATTTGATAATTAGAATCTGATATTTTTTAATGTTTTAAAATTAACAATTTTTTTTTAAGTGTAAAATTTTTCTACGGTAAAAAGTCAAAAAATATGAGGAGGTTTTTCACAAAAATTTTTAGAATTTGATAATTTTCATATCATATCATATCAAAGAATCCGAAGGAAGACATTATAAATAGTAAACACCATAAAACCAAATACTTAAGTGAAATTTTTCCGAGATTTAAGGTGTTTCTGAGCATTACTTACGGTTGAAATGGCGTTCTTAAGACCATAAAACTCAAAAAATTTATTAAGAAGTTCACTTAAGAGATTTTTATAGTAGTGCACTTTAATTTCAACACAAAAAAAAACCTTTGTTCTAAGTTTAAAATATAAGGGCGAGTTCTAAAGCCAGAACTAAGCACGATTGTTTTCTTAAATATTTATAATATAAGTAATTTCTTTTTTAAAAAAAAAGTACCTTTTTCTAAAAAAATGTTCCTTTTCCCAAAAAACATACATTTTTTCAAAAAAATACCTTTTTCAAAAAAAGTACCTTTTCCAAAAAAAAAGTACCTTTTTCTAAAAAAATTTTCCTTTTCCAAAAGAAGTACCTTTTCCAAAAAAAGTACCTTTTCCAAAAAACATACATTTTTCCAAAAAAAAACACCTGTTTAAAAAAAAATACCTTTTCCAAAAAAAGTACAAATAAAGTACTTTGTAAAAACAAAGTATCTTTTTCCAAAAAATTTCGTTTTTCCAAAAAGTACCATTTAAAATAATATATGTATAATTTCAAAAAAACTACTTTTTTTCCTCCCCCCACGGATATCTCCACTAAAACAAGGTTTCTTGATATTCGGCATAGACGTGCGCTAAGACGCGATTTTTGGAAATTCCTACCGGAACGGGCAAAAAGGGGAAAAGTCTCCCAATAAACAGTCTCACAAATTGGAAAAGTGCCTGCTTAAACCCCTGGAGGTAAGAAGTTGAAATTTGGTATAAAGGTTCCTCCACTGTAGTAGACATCGACTATAGGATATCCCAAAAGCAAATTCGGAATGTGAGTTCTTCCTTCTGTGTAGGCGTCCGCTTAGACGGAATTTTTGAAATTCCTATCGGGAGGGGAAATAAGGGGAAAAGTCTCCTCCTTGACGGCCTGCCCAATCCCTTTTGGCCAACCTAAAATTTTAAATATGTATTCCTTGGAGTAGGACTAACTCCCCGGTAACGTAATTTTTCTATTTTGGAACAGGAACATAGTAAAAATGGTGGTTGAAAGGGAAAAATGTCCCCACTAACGGCCTGCCCAAACCGCTTAGGCAATGCAGTTGAAATTTGGTATGAATGTTCCTCATCCATCGCAGATAGCCGCGAAGATGGAATTTTTGTAAATTCCTAAAGGGAGGGGCAAAAAGAAGAAAAGCCTCACCTTGGGGGCCTGTAAGCACCCCTTCGACTAGAAACCTGAAACTTAAAATGTGGGTCCCTGGAGTAAGGGCTAACTTATTAGAAAGATACTTTTTTGAATTTTGGACAGGGTCGTTATAAAATGGGGGCTCAAAAAGGGAAAGTTGCCCCTTAACGACCTGTCCAAACTGCTGGAACTAGGAAGCTGAAATTCGGTACTTAGGTTCCTCTTCCAGCCTAATTCCAAGCGGGAGGAACAAAAAAAGAAAAAGTGTCCCCTTGACAGCCTGCTCAAACTGCTGGAACTAGGAAGCTGAAATTCCCTGTCGATGGATTTTCGGAAATTCCTACCGAGAGGGGCACAAATAGTAAAAGTTGGCTGAACCTGAAATGTAAAACATATGTTACTTGGAGTATGGGCTCACTTATCGGGAAGGTGCTTTTTTAACAGGGACATTGCAAAAATGGGGATTAATGAAGCGAAAAGTGCCGCTTAAAGGCCTGCCCAAACCGCTGGAGGTAGGAAGTTGAAATTTGGTATTAAAGTTCCTCCTCTATTGTAGACATCCGCTAAGATGAGATTTTTGGAAATTTCTACTGGTAGGGTCAAAAACAGGAAAAGTCTCCGCCTTAACAGCCTGGCCAAACTGCTGGAACAAGGGATCTTTAATTCGGTATTTGGGTTCCTTCTCCAACGTTGACGTCCCCTAAGATGGTATTTTTGGAAATTCATACCGGGAGGGGTAAAAAGGGAAAAAACTTCCCCCTTGATAGCCTGGCCAAACTGCTGGATATATAGACCTAAAATTATGTATGTATTAGGTTCCTCCTCCAACGCAGACGTCCTCTAAGACGGAATTTTTGGAAATTCCTACCGGGAGGGGTAAAAACGGAATAATTCAAATGAAAAATAGAAGATATCGCTTTAATATCTGCTTGCAGGGAAAGCTTTTTTTCATATTTCTTTTAAACATTTTACCAAGTTTTTAGGTTTTACTACTTAAATTTTGAATAAGTTATGCGAAAAATCTTTATTAGTTGAAATGCTCCTTATTACTTGGCAAATAAATGTATTCCCTTTTAAAAGATTTTAACAATGACATTTTTGTTTTGGTATTTAAAATGTTTTTTATGACTAAAATTAAAAAATCCTATTCGAAACTAAAACAATTTAAAAAATTTAATATTTTTAAAATTTCCCGTTTTCCCGGGAAAAATATATTATTTTCCCGGGCATTCCCGGCAAACTTTTCCCGGGATTTCCCCAAATCCTAGTTACATTTCAAATGATTGTTTTTAATTTGTATAATAGCTGGTTTCCTATTTTTTGGGCCATTTTTCATTTCCTATTTTTGGGTGATTTTTCATAATGAAAAATGGTTCAATTTTAAAAATGAAATATAAGCCAAAAAAATACAACAAATCGCCCAAAAAAGTTGGGCTATTTTTCATTTCATCATTTTACGGAAGTTTGTACGGGAGGCTTTTTTTGTCATTTTTCATTTTATTTTTTAAGCAATTTTTCATTGGGCGATATTTCGATGGCTATATGTTAACAACCCGTCTCTGACGATAAATTTACCACTGTCGTTTACGAAATATCAGCTTATAACCATCGATATAGGAGTTTACTAATAAAATTCTTGGAAATAAGTCATTACCTGTATGAGCCACGAGTTATTGCGATTACTTTGAAAAAGGAGTTCTTTACCACCAGATCCTACGGATTCCAAATTAATAAATGCTAAAAAAAGTTTAAAAAAATATTAAGTGTTGGATTAATCGATATGAATAGGTTTTTTTTTTCTTAAATACACACCTTTGATTTCTGATGCCCACTTGTGTTTTGTGATAAATCCATGAGATGCCTGTAGACCAGTTTCTTCGGCTCCGTTAAACAAGAAAACAATTGAATTTTTGAGACGCTCATCGCTGCGCGACAGAACTCTGAGAATTTCCAACATCACAACACAACTAGCAGCATCATCACTTGCCCCTGGACTGCCGGGAACTGTGTCGAAATGACAGTTTAACAACAATGCTACGTCAGTTTCATTTAATTGATTAAACTCCTCACGAGCTCTGGATTGGCCGTGTAATTTAACAACAACGTTTTGTACGTTACGATATATTGTGGTCATTCCATTGGGCTTCAAACCAGTCCAATAGGCACCATTTACCACCTTAAAAAGATGCGTTTACTCATTATAAATAAATCGTCTGAACTCAGCTCACTACTTGCCTGTACATCTAACTCAATACGTTGATTTCTATGAGCCAACTGCTTAATGTAGGATATTTCTCTTTTAAGAAAGTCCACCGCTAAAACTTCATTGCTATACGTTCCAATTGGGCGTGGTCCAAAATTTGTTAAAATCTTTAGATCTTTCCAAGCTCGTTCGGCTATAAAAGATTGAGGGTTGTGAAGCAGATCGGTGTTTCCTAATGCCTTTGGTAGATTCTCTCGCAAATTGTATCGTGATCCGTAGCCCAAAAGTAGTAGTACTGCAAGTACAACAAATCCCCATCCTTCCCAAATATGGTGAACATTACGTTTGCTGTAAACTTCTTTAGCTTATTAGCATCAATATAAATCTTATAATAGTTTCAAAACTTACCAGTTTCGAAAACATTATCAGTCCCTCTTGTTTGACGCCGACAGTCCTATTACGAAAATTTGACAATCAAAAGAATAATAATTATAGTATCAAAGAGGTTATAAAATAAAGAGAATGAAATCCTCTCATTCAGAAAAAATTTATAAAATGTGGCTACAAATAGGAAATTGAAATTTTTTCGCACCTTTTCCGGTGGGTCTCATACTGCAGGTTTAAGCATTAACTAATAGTTAAACCAAAAATTTGTTGTTGTTTTGTATACAATTTTTTCACGGTTTCTTTTGTTAATAGTTAAGTTAAAGTTAAACCTATAGCATGAAAGCCACTGTTAATAGATAAATTGATATTTTTATTGTTACTACTGATAGTTTTTTTCGGCCCTATGTTCCACTGGGAATTAAACAATTAAATATAAATACCCTACGGGGAATGAGGGGTCAATTGCCCTGAAAGTACCTATCCTGTGAGTGGTTAAATCAAGACTTGTCACAGGATTGGTATAATTTACCATTGCTGTGGGTTAAGCAGTGACAATTATATTAAAGGACTAGTCCCATGACTGGTGAAACGGTGGCATACCACTTAATCGTCCTCAAAGTACCTATTCCGTGACTAGTAAAAAGAGGACATACCACTAAATTGCCCTCAAAGTACATATCCTGTGACTGTTTAAAGAAGGACTTGCAGCAGGACTGGTATAATTTACTATTTCTGTGGGTTAAGCAGTGTCAATTATACTTAAAGGACTGGTCTCGCGACTGGTGAAATGATGACATACCACTGAATTGTCCTCAAAGTACCTATCCCGTGAGTGATTAAAGATGGTCTTGTCGCAGGACTGGTATAATTTATTATTTCTCTGGGTTAAGCGCTGTCAATTATACTTAAAGGACTGGCCCCAAGACTGGTGCAAAGAGGACATATCACTTAACTGGATAAATGTGTTATAAAAAAAAACACAAGTAAGACTTTTTTAAAGAGAAGCAACACTCAGGAAATTCTTCCTATTAATTAACGTGTTGCTTCCTTTGGAATGGGGATAGAGAAGAAGGTGGTGAAAGAAAGGGCTTCAAATATGGTGACACTGTAATTGTGCGAGATGTTGAATTTTAGAACAGTTGTTGAGCTCCATCTGATGGTGATTTGGCGAACTTTGTTGAAGCTTTTTAGTTCATAGCCCTGTTATATTATTTTACTTCGGTGCGGTTAACTGCTATGGGAACACTGAAGGAGGACGCCGCGATATGTATGAGAGATAGAAAAACGCATACATATTTATATTTTTCATAAATTGATGTTGCCTTGGTTGGGGATCGGACCTGCAACCTCACGTGTAACACTCCAACGCGCTAACCATTACACCATAGCGCCCACAATTGGTCGGTTTCTTAGTACACTGATAGAATTATCCTTCATGATGAACAATTTCATAGAATTTTTTTCGTAAGTTCAATGAAGAATTTCGTTAAATAAAATTATCAAAAAATCGTAATTTGTGAAAAATTACGATTTTTTGATAATTTTAGTTCTAGATCTAAGCACTTGGAGTTTTCTTTAAATTTTAGCATCAAGAACCCTGAGCTTATTGCTAACAACTTCAGCTCCAATCTTTTGGAGGATGTTACAGGAATTTTGGAAACGGTAAAAGGTTCGACGCATATATATCTTATATCTTAAAAGAACATCTTAAAAAAGGAATATGTATTTCATATTTTATTTCTGTGAAAAAACATACCAAAATTCTTCAAAAAAAAAAACAAATTTTTATATTTTAATTTGTTGACAAATGAAAATATTTGTGCTTTTTATTACATAACAATTTTGTCAAGGTTTTGCTGTGAAAATTTTACTTATAATACCAAAACCATAACAATTTCCATTCACCTCAGTTTTGTCACTGTTTTTGTCAGTTTTGTAATGGGACTGGTTCTGTATCAGTTCCTTTTAGGTTAGTTGGGTGACATGTCACAAAATATACAAAGCGTGACTCATTCTTTGAAGGATCGTTTTGGATTAGTTCGGTGACATGTCTCTTTAAGTCAGTTAGGCGACATGTCCTTTGGGGCTAGACCTGCGACATGTCGAAAGGTGTCTAATCTGTGGCAATACGTCATTTCCAATGACAACGCCATGTTAAAGTGATATGTCTCTTTCAAAGAAAAAGACCGATCAACGACCTGTCTCTGCCCCCTTGTGACGTATCCTGCGTGTCATCTGGGACCGGTCCCTTTCCCCGTAGGGTATATAACTGATCGTTTTTGTCATATTTATTATCATTTAAATATAATATGAAATACCCGTGTAAAAAAGATCAGATCTGGCCAGATCTCAGTAGATCTTACCGGATCTAATTAGATCTCAAAATTGGGGACAAAGTTGAGATCTAATTAGATCTGATCAGATCTAGGCATAACTGGCGCAATTGTCCAGATCACTTTAGATTTGAACAGATTTGGCACTAGATCTGATCAAATCTTGACATAAGGTATAATCACATATGCCATATCTGATCATATTTGATGAGATCTGCTGCAGGATCTAATTAGATTCAATCATATCTATTTAGATTCAAAAAGATCTGATCAGATCTAAACTTTTTTACACGGGTAGTCATTGATTGATTTTTTTTAATTCGGTACATGTTTAAACCTACACTCAAAAAAATAAGTTAGTAGAAAAATTAGTAAAATGTCTTTTATATCAAGTGTACTAGTTTTCAGCAATTTTTTTGCTGAAATTCCGTTTTTTTTATTTTATCTTTACCCGGTGAAAAATGTCCATATATGAAGATTTATGGTTCAACCATATATGTATGGATCCGAAAAATGAGGTAACACCTAAGTATATGTTCATATATGGACATATATGAACATATATATTTATTAAATATATGCGAATACATGCGAACGTTGCTGTCCTTTATTATAAGGTTGTACGATAGATATAAATTTATGTATGACATTCAAATTAGGCGCTACATATGTTCCTTTTTTTATTCATGGCATTAAATATAATTCCATATTTATCCAAATATGAGTTCCTTTTACATATATGGAAAAATGTATTCTTCGAAATATGTTCATATACAAGTCCCTTTTGCATAAATTGAATAACATATACTTTCATATTTGTCCATATATGAGTGCCATTTCCATATATGAAATAACAGATGCTTCCATATATGTTTGTATATGAAATTTTTTCCATATATGGAATCACATATACTTCCATATATGTTCATATAAAATCCATATATGTTCATAAAAAATCCATATTTGTTCATATGTGTCCATACATAAACCATATATGAACATGTTTGAGCGTATGAGCATTTTTCACCGGGTATTCATAAAATATGTGTATTACAAAGATAGTGCCTCAGCGTCATTTGGACATTATTGAGGCGAGTTGGCAAAAAATAATTTACAAATTTAACAAATTACAATTTTTTTTTCAAAAGTTATGCAATATTTAAAATTTAAAAAAATGTCATAATTTTTCTAATTTTTTGCTTTGTTACGAGGTTATTTTTTGAATATCTCAAAAACTATAATAGCTACAAAAATGGTTCTTAGCTCGTTTTAAAGAGGCCGTATTAAAAAAAAATATCTAAAATAAATATTGAAAAATAAAAAAATTAAAAATTTTTCAATTTTAAAAATCCAAAAACTTAAAAACCATTTTATTTGCTCAATTTTTTTTTTTAATAAAATCTCTAACTGATCTCAAAAGATCCTGAAATTTACAAGAGGGCTTTTTTTTTTAAAAGATATGAATTTTTTAATTTTTTTATTCTCTTTTTTTAAGTTGAATCCTATACAATAAAATTAAACAAATATCGAATTTTGAAATTTTGAGCAATAAACAACAAATTGAAGGCTTTAGAAGCACAGAAAAATTTTTAAATCGAAATTACGCTTTTATTTTTTTGGTAATAGTTGAAAAACAAATAAGGTAGGAAACGGCACATACACACACACATAAAAGGAAGTGTGCCATTTCTTACCTTATTTGTTTTTCAACTATTACCAAAAAAATAAAAGCGTAATTTCGATTTAAAAATTTTTCTGTGCTTCTAAATCCATCAATTTGTTGTTTATTGCTCAAAATTTCAAAATTGGATATTTGTTTAATTTTATTGTATTAAGATTCAACTTAAAAAAAGAGAATACAAAAATTAAAAATTCATATCTTTAAAAAAAAAAACGCCCTCTTGAAAATTGCAGGATCTTTTGAGATCAGTTAGAGGTTTTATTTTAAAAAAAATTGAGCAAAAAAAATAGGTTTTTGAGTTTTTGGGTTTTTAAAATTGAAAAATTTTTAATTTTTTTATTTTTCAATATTTTTTTAGATATTTTTTTTTAATACGGCTAAATATCCTCTTTAAAACGAGCTAAGAACCATTTTTGTAGCTATTATAGTTTTCGAGATATTCAAAAATAACCTCGTAACAAAGCAAAAAATTGGAAAAATTATGACATTTTTTTAAATTTTAAATATTCCATAACTTTTGAAAAAAAAATTTGTAATTTTTTTCCTTTGACAAAACTTCGTTATATGATGAAAGAAAAGTTCTGACCAAAATTCATCCAAATCGAAGGGGTCGAGTCCAACCAATGGCCGATTTGAGATGGAATGACCCATATATATTAGACTGTCCCTTAAAATACCGATTTGTCGTTTTTCGTTCATTACACCCCTAGTTTTATTGGAAATGGTCCCAAATGGAAGAAATCGATTTTTTTTTTGGAAAACGTTAACCCGTGCCGAAGGTTGGACGAAAATGGCCTATTTTGGAAAAAAATGTATTACTATTAAAAATTCCCAAAATCCGAAATTTCGAAAAAAAATATTTTTTTATTCCATTTATTCATTTAATACATGGATGGTAACCGCAACGATGCGGTTATCGGTAACTGTAACGCTATTTGAGATTATTTCGGTAACGGTATTTTAAGGTTAACGGTATAACAGTTATTTCGGTAACGGTATTTTAATGATAACGGTAGTCAGTTATTTCGATGCATCCTGCAATTTTTTTACAAAAAACAAACGAGATTAAAAACAGAACCAATCTACCATCTTAATGTACGAAAAATACTAAAAATCATGTGCAATTACAAAAAACAGAAAATTAAAAATAACAGTAACGGTATTTCATTTATTTCGGTAACGGAATTTTAAGGGTATCGATATTTCATTTATTTCGGTATCGGTATTTTAAGGATAACGGTATTTCAGTTATTTCGGTGACAGTATTTTAAGGATAACGGTATTTCGGTAACGGTATTTTAGGGGTAACAGTAGGCAGTTCAAAGGGTTTTGAATCGATAACGGTATTTTAGCGGTATTGCCTGCCAACCCTGATTTAATATTGTCAAAATGATTCATTTCCAAACACAAACTCGAATTATCATTTTTCCAATTTATTTTTTTTTTTAATATCAACTATTATGTGGTACAAACAGCAATCGACATCTCCAAATTAGGCATTTTAAAAAATCTTTACAATTAAGTTTTAAGTTTAAGTTTATTTCATTTTTTTTTCACACAAATAAGACTTTAAGTCTCTTAACATTATCTCAGACATTATAAATTTTATGTAAGATATATTATTTTTAAAAGCTAAGCAAAAATAAATAAATACAGATTTTAACAAATATGATAATTATAAATTAAAAAAACAATTTTAATATAAAATTAGAAAAAAAAAGAAAAACATTAAAAAAATAATAATAAAAATTCAATATAATAAATAAAATCCATTTTAAAAACAAACACACGGGGTTCGGATTTAAGATTATGAGGTAACCTATTCCAAAGATTTATAGCACTAACAAAAAACATTCTAGAGGAGGAGAGATATGTATAATCAGGTGCAATTATATTGCACGTGCGTGCAGAATTTCCAATTGTCAATTTGGTATAAATAGTCTGGTTGTCGTGTGTAAAATATTTTGTGTAAGAAAATAACGTTTCGAATATTTAAGTATGATGTTAAACTACATCCCAAAATTTGCAAAGAATATTGAGATATCCGATCGTATTTTCTTTTATTAAAAACGTACCTTGCGCAATTTTTGAAAACGATCTGCTATTTATGTTTCGATATTGCATCAAGATTCACAAACACGTTAGCTCCATAGGTAATAAAGGGTACAATTAGGGTTTTAACTAATTTTAATTTTATATCACAGGGTATATATGGGGAATAATACCAAAGCTTTCTTAGCACGCTATATATCTTCATTATGGTGTAGTCGATATGGTGTTTACAGTTAAGAAGGGAGTTGACCATAAATCCTAGATTTTTAACTACACTAACATATTTGATTTGTTCAGTTTCCATATAAATGTCTGTCATCCTTGTAAATCGCAAGTGCTTGTGGTTTTGAAGCGTTTATAAACAGATAATTTTCATGTGACCATCTGCAAATTTCTTGTAAGTCCTCATTTAAATGATATACCAGATCTTCACGGAGTCCGGATGGGCGAGATAAATAAATTTGTGTATCATCAGCGTAAAGATTAACCAAAGAACTTTTACAGCAATGAACTATGTCATTGATAAAAAGACTAAATAATATTGGTCCAAGAATCGAACCCTGTGGCACACCAGAAAAAAATGGTCTCATATTCGAAAATGTGTTGTTTGAGTTAACTCGTTGATAACGTTCAGAAAGATATGATTTCAGAAGATTACATGCAAATTTGCTAAAGCCGTAATATTTTTCAAGTTTTAATATTAAAACATCATGGTTGACAGTAACGAATGCCTTAGAAAAGTCAATTACGACAAGAATAGCCCAGTATACCAAATGAGTCGAACTTATATCGAAACTGAATCATTTTCTCGTAAAATTTATTCGATATCGAGTTCGATATAATACTAGGGTATTCAGTCGATTAATCGTTATTCGATTAACCGAACAATTTTGCTCAAAAATTGTTCAAACAATTTAAAATGGCCATATTTCGAATAACGAATAATTCGAATAATTTAATACGATTAATCGATTAATCGAAATTGGTAAAAAATTAATAAAATGTTTCAAAAATATATATTTTTTATTAAAGTAAATATGGGATTTTATTAAAACTTATTTAACAAATTGTTTAAAAATATCTTAAATATCAAAGAAAAAACAAAAACATCAACAGTAGTGAGCACTCTACATTAATAATATCCTTTAGCAAAGGATATTATCCCAAGCCATAGGATTCGAATTATCCGATCCGATCAGTACTCGCTAAATTTTACTCTGTAATTTGATAACAGGTCGATATCGATAATTTTTCATTGAAAGCCACACCCACTTAAAACAAGTGACAAAATAAAAAAACAGACATTATGTTAAAATTCTTCACAATATTCTAAACCACATATTTGCCAACGAATAAAAAATTGCCACCCCTGTATATGAGCTTTTCAGAGCCCAATTCTCTGCTAGAAACAAATTTGTCAAAATTAATCACAAGGTTTTTTTTAAATTTCCTGCGAAATAGTTGCTAAAATCAAATGAAGTGATGGAGGGACGTAAACGTGGAGGGAAAATCAATTCTCAACAGAATGTCTCTGTCTCTCTCTCTGCATACGAAACAGATACAAATTAATCTACGAATTGTTCTATTCTTCTTCTCATTGAAGATATTATAGAGAGCTATGTATAATATATAAACGTCTGGTTAATTTTTATAAAATGCTAAATTTAAAGAAAGGTCTGCGGTGTGGTTCTCCCCTATTAGGATAAAATTTTAATATGTTACAGAGAGGACAGAAATAATAAAAATTTTTATAAAATATGATCTCAGTTATAGCATTTTTTATTTTTATGAATTTTCCGAAACTCTATTTGTTCTTTTTTTTAATAAAATTATTAAAAATACAACAAATGTATGTATATTATTTTACATAACATTTTTTCGATTAATTTTAAAATTTTATTCGATTAATAGGTTAAGAAAAAAACCGAATAATTATTTGAACGATTAATCGATTAAATTAAAATGTCGATTAACTGAATACCCTTTATAATACCAAGAATGAGGGTATTTTCCTATGTACTACCATGCAAGGTGATATAGATCCGAAAAATTGTTGATTTATAGATTCGATATTTCATCGAAACACGGAGTATTTTTCGAGGAAAAATATGATAAATAAAAAGGAAAAAATATATTTTTCTTTTTTTTACCTTTCTCTTTGTTTATTTTTTTATTTCTCTTTAACTTAATTTTCTTTAATTTAAATTCAAAGCAATTTTGTTTTGTTCCAACACCAGCCAAGATTCGAACCAACGTCCTTTGGTTTAGAAGTTCATCGCCTTACCTCTTGAGCCAAACCGTAATGATACATATAGTTTCATAAACATTTTTTTATAATTCAAATTGTTTTTATTTTATTTCAATCTACCTTTGTAAACTACATATTACCCAACAAACATGAATGTAAAAGTTAAAAGAAATGCCGTAGGTGGAACGAATATGCTCTTCTTTTCCAATTTTTCGTAAATAAATTTAATGCTTAATACAGAAAGGCCCTAACTCGACTTAATATTTCATTAGAGGAAAAAGAAATCTGAAAAACTTTGATTATACTTTTTATTTTATTGTTTTTGTATTAATAAAAAAATTCATTCAGAGAAACTCTATATCGAAGGTTTTTAGATTTGTATTGCCTTCCCTTCAATAGAAATTAAGAATGAAGTTAGGGTCTGTCTTCATTAAGCCATCGATATTAAACTTTGGAGCAAAATTACATAAAAATATGTTTATACTGAAATAATCTAAAAGATTTTAAAACCATCCTGTTCGAAGATAATTATTTTAAAAGTGACAATACACTCTGATTTAAGATGGTAATAAGATTTGTTAGTCAGCAATACAAATTTGCATAAATCAAAGTACCTAAGGAGTGAGATCATAAAAATATTAACACACATTTTTGCCTATAACTTTGGTTTAAAGCTTCTCATATTTTTTTTCGGCAGTTTACATTTTAAAAATATGTCAGTTAATAAATTAATTTACATCATGAGGTTTAGTTTGCAATTTTTCACAGAATGGACGATGAAAGCAAAGTGCGTTCAAAAATAATTAAATATTTTCAACATAACCAACATGGACATATAAAAAAATTGCCAAAGAAACTAATGTATGCCGCCAAACAGTTTCAAAAGTGGTAAAAGGGTATCTGGAACACCTAACAATTGAAAGGAAGACGGGAACAGGAACAACGACTGGTTATCATAACATTGGTAAGGCATATAAAGTTAAAAGCATCCTTAAGAGAGCTCCTAACACATCTGGCAGAAAAACAGCTCGGTTAGCCCAATGTTCGGACTTTTTTATACGTAAAGTGAAGCGTAAGGTAGGACTAAAGTCCTACAAAGTTCAAAAAATTTCCGATAGCAACGCTTTTAAAAATTTGGAGGCCAAAACCAGAGCTCGAAAATTTAAATCAAATTTTATACAAAAATACAACTTTTGTGTAATGCACGACAAAACTTATGTCCTGGCTGATTTTTCGCAGCTCCCTGGTCAAGAATTTTATGTTTCCAATGTTCGAGGAAATGTTGCGGAAAAATTTAGGTCGAAAAAGCAAACGAAATTCCCTAAAAATTCCTAGTATGTAAAGCCATATGTAGCTTCGGCCAAAGAAGCCAGTCATTTTTGACATCTGGCTCTATAAACAGCGAAATTTATATCAAGGAGTGTTTGCAGAAGAGACTTCTTCCATTTTTGAGTCAGCACAATGTATCCACTTACTTTTGGCCCGATTTAGCATATTTTCACTACAGCAAGAAAGTGCTGGAGTGGTATAATGATAATAATGTGGTTTTTGTACCAAGAGAGGCAAATCCACCAAACTGCCCGGAGCTCAGGCCAGTGGAGAGATATTGGGCTCCTGTTAAAAGAGAATTAAAGGCCACAAAAAAGGTCTCCTAGGACATGCAAGATTTCAAACGTAGATGGACCACCTGCTCTGAAAAGGTGACAGAAACTACCATAAAAGCCTTAATGGGAGGGTTTCCGGAAAAAGTGGATATCTTTGTTCGTAGTGGTTAGAATTCCATGCGGTTTTTTTTGTTTGATTTTGTATTAAATTTCATTTGTTTGAAGTCTTAAAATTCAGTGGTTTGTTTATTTAACTTTATGTGCGTTAACATTTTTATGATCTCACTCCTTAGAATTTGGTGTTTAACTGCAGTTTAACAAATTTAATTTTGATTGAGAAAAACTTGCGTTATATTTACTTTTTTGATTTTTAAAGTTAAACTTTTATTTGATATTTTATTCTATATATTTTATTCTCATAAAATATAAAATCTATCCTTGTTACTTCAACGTAAAATAAAAATAAAAAAATATAAAAAAGCCCGAAAAGGACATTATAAAAAGTGTTTGTTTTTAAATTTTATTTTCGTATTTTATATTTATTATTTATATTTTGTATATTTTTAGTTTTTATAACTATTTGTGTGGTGAACATTTAAGTCGTATATGTCGACCCTATTGATAGCAACTGAAATCGAGATTTCTTCACATTTTTCAAATAAATTTGGCAATCGATTTTGATAATTTCGTTGTCCTAAACTCTGGTTGAATTCATATCATTTAAAATTGAAATATTTAATATACAACAAACAAAAGAATTTAGATATAAAACGAAGTTTACAGTTGTTCAGTTTTTCTTGTCGTGCAGCTACAAAACCTCGTTTTTATAAATTCAAATTGTTGGCTGGGTACATTTGTTTGTTTAAATTTCCCTTTGTTCAATTTATAGATATGTCAAAATATTTTAAATTCAAATTTAATTCATACAATTTTTAAATCGGTTGTGGTGTAGATGTCTGGAAGGTCAGCCATAGACAAAATTTCACTTTATGAGGGTCGTGGTTCAAATCTCTATTACAGCCTATTTCATATCGATATCTATTAATTTCCTCGAAAAAACTTCGATATATGCGTGGCTTTATATAACTATATACATTTATATTAACACTTTGGTTTTATAAATAGTTTGATATGACGTTATATATAATCATATGCGATTTGATCTGCGATGTAGTTTATATATAATTATATGTATATAATGGTGTATAAGCTTCTGTAAACAATCTTATATGAAAATATATAATACAGTTAATAGAAACCCGAGTAAAAACAGTTACATATAGTGGTATAAAATGTGATTAACTTATATCGGTATAAATATACAGTTTCATCCGAAAAATGGCCCGATGTTATTGTATCAGTTGTGTATAGGGTTTATGTCCCGGGAATTCCCGGGACGGGATTCCCGGGAATCCCGCCCCTTTTTCAATCCCGCAATCCCGGGATTTTTTTTATCCTTTTACAGAAGTTTTAGCTAATATATTACAATTTTGTAAGCATTATTTAAATTTAAAGCATTAATTTTTTTAAATTAATTGAAATAAAATAGAGTTTGCTGTTCGGTTTTATTCGAAACCGAAACCGCGGTTTTTTTAGCCTCAAAACCGAAACCGAAAACCGACAAAAATAAGTCGGTTTTCGGTTTCGGTTTTTAAATTTTTCTTAAATACTTTAACAAATTAAAATAATTTAATAAATTGCAAAGATTCATAAAAGAGCTCTAACACCTTCTGATGCAGCCTCCGAATAATGGGAATTATTGGAAAGTTTATAATTTTCTGAGCCATTATGAGGTATTTATTATTAATTTTTATGCACTCATAAATACGAGTCCAATATGTTTCATTTATAAATCTAAAATTTGAGCACTCTGAAAAATTTTTAATGAACTCATAAATACGAGTCTAACATGCTTATTTGTAACTCCAAAATTTGAGTCTTCTACGAGTAAAAATTTCAGAGCGCTCAGTAAAATGTCGGCTGAGATATTATTGAATCTCAGCTCCTATTTGACAAAATTTTGTATTTAATTGTAATTAAAATTTTCTCCATTAAACATTACTTTAAAGAATTTTTTATTTTTGTTATTACGGATAACATAAGCTGAGGCTTATAATTTTAGAAAAAAAATTGCACCAAAAAATCAAGTGGTTTAAGAGATATTTAGTTTCACATATTCGGTTCAGATTTTAACCCTGTATTTTTCAAAAAGTCCTTTTTCGTAGTCTGCGAAATTTATAAATTTTATCTTTATATTGTTTTAAATAAATTGCTAAAATTTAAATTTATTCTCTTGAAAATACAGATTTAATTGCGGACAAAAGAATAAAAAAAATGTAATTCATAATAGTTTTCCACGTTTTTTTTTCTCCCGCAAAGCCCTCGAAACGGCGTTATTGCATATATTTGAGTGAGAAATTCAATTAACTTTTAAGTAATAAGTATATTGTGCGTTTTAAACTATTTACTTTTTATACTTATTTAATTATTTAAAAAAAATTATATTATTAGCAGAAGAAAACCGAAAATTAACCGAAACCGCGGTTTTTATAATTTTGAAAAACCGAAACCGCGGTTTTCAGATTTTTCGGTTTTTAGCAAACTCTAAAATAAAATATACATTTAAAATTAAAAAATGCGATTTAAAATTCAATAAACAGAATTTAGTATTAAAAAAAGTACTATTTATGCCGAGTTTTTTTATATCAGTTGAATTTAGTTTAGTTAAACCGAAAACAAATTTTATCAGCCATTATTAAGTTTACCAACAAAATTTCTCGTACCTCGGAAAGAACGTGTTCTTTAAAATGATGACCTTTCTCCAAATAAAGTAATATATACATTTCAACATCAGTATTTCGGTTCTAAATACATACCTCCAAACTTTTAATTAATATAAGTACTTTTTTACTTCAAATAATTTTTTTAAAATTAATATTCCTTAATTTCAAATATATTTTTTAAATTTTATTTATTTTACAAATAATGCATAAAATGTTTTTTTTTTAATTTTTTGGGGTTTTTTTTGTATGTTAATTTAAAATGCAACTATGAAAATTAAATAATTTATTTTTAAGTAGTTGTGGCATAAAAATTTGCAATTCAAAAAATAGCAATTGAAGTTAAAAAAACTAGTCAGGCCCTGTGCAAGGCGGCTAAATAAATTCTACACTAAATGCAAATTCAAAAAAGGGTTTTAAATTTCTTTGAACATTTTTTGAAAACTTTTTAAAATTTTATGGAAATTTTAGAAACCTGAATTTAGTTTCGATTTTAGTTCGCACACTCCCTTAATAATATTTTAGTTTATATTTTTATAAAAAGATTTAGGCGAATTTCCTAAAAAAAATTTTGTGAAAAATACTCACTTTTAAACTTTTTAAAAAAAAAATAATTCTGGACGAATAGATCTGAAAATCTACATAGAAACAAAATATCTAGAAATATAAATATTTTGGCTTCATTTTTAAGAAATATTTATGCAAAAATCGATCTTGGTTCTTACTATAAAACTCGCCCTAAATATCGTTTTTTATCATAATACATAAGCCAGGGGCCGAATTACGGCATTCGTGAACGAGCGAAATTGTTCGAAATCCGTCTTTTCAATGTGTAAATACATAAAAACTAACAGAGATAACACCATATTTTATATCCAATCTAAGGCAGATTTGTAGAATCCCTGGCTCAAAAAACTTTATCCAAATGCTTCATTTTCCGAAATCAAAAATTAATTTTAAACGAAAAATTTCGATCACGAATGCCGTAATTCGACCCCAGGGCTGAAATTTTAAATTCGTGTAAGACACAAAATGAATTGGTCCAGAATTTCATATAATAAACGACTAAAAATATTCTTTTAAATCTCTCTAAAACTTCATTATAATAAATTTGTCATTTCCCTCCCATTAACAATTCCAATATATCGTGAAAGTATGGATGAAAAAATACACATGTCTTTTAATTTTTTTTTAATTTAATTTCTTTCACTTTTTCTAAATCAATTCGTTTCTCGTTTGAAAAGATAATTAAAATTAAAACGTCCTTCCATAAAAATATATTACTAATATTAATTCGCGAGTTAAACTGTTAAACGAATTGATTAAGAAAAAGTGGCTATTTTATATTTAGCCCTTTTTCAGAATATATTAAGTAGATTTTCTCATGGGTACAACCAAAAAATGGAATTTGTCCGACGGTATTTTGATAGAAATTGAGTTTTTCAAGTACAACATATGTCGGATTTATTTATTTTCGAAGGAGCGGGAATTCCCGGGATCCCGGGAAATTCTAGAAAAAATCCCGCTGTCCCGGGAAATGAAAAAGGCCGGGAAAAGAAAAACCCTAGTTGTGTATCAGTTTTCATCAAATTGTATCAGTTAGGATCTCAACTAGAGTTTGGGGTTCGGGAATTCCCGGGAAAATAATATATTTTTCCCGGGAAAACGGGAAATTTTAAAAATATTAAATTTTTTAAATTGTTTTTGTTTCGAATAGGATTTTTTAATTTTAGTCATAAAAAACATTTTAAATACCAAAACAAAAATGTCATTGTTAAAATCTTTTAAAACGGAATACATTTATTTGACACACAAATAAAATCTTTGCCAAGTAATTAGGAGCATTTCAACTAATAAAGATTTTTCGCATAACTTATTCAAAATTTAATTAGTAAAACCTAAAAACTTGGTAAAATGTTTAAAAGAAATATGAAAAAAAGCTTTGTTTCTTACAAATAATCGCCCTTACTATCTAAATTTTTCAAATGTATAATTTAGGTAAAGTCGACTTTAGTTAAAATATTGGGTGGCAGTATATCTTGACTTGGTTTATTTTTGGAGCATTCTGATTGGTTAATTTATTTTCAACCAATCAAAATATTTGAAAATATAAATATTTTTGTAAGGTTTTCATACACAAAATGAACAAAACCGTTTGATTCAAAATAAGTCGACTTTAAATTTAAAATACTCCTTTATATTAAGGGTCAATAATTTTATAAGTAACGTTTTCATTAATAAATGTGAAAAGAAAAGACTAATGGTTAACGGTGGTATCTAAATTTGGTTATCCGACATCTAAATTTGGTTCACAAAAAAAAAAAAAAATTGATGGTCATGCAACTTCTCTTGAAGAAAACAACAACAAGAATAACGTTTCAGCTAAAATTAGCAAAGTACCTGAAGAAAAAAGTGTAAGCTGAATAGGCATTAAAGGTTTTATGGTAGGGCAAACATTTCCTGAAATGGTATCGAAATTAGCCGCAGTCAATCCGCACCATAACTAGATCTTCGTTTATTCGAAAGAGTTTTTATAATAAAAACCTGGCATTGCAAAAAAATGAAACCGATGTAAAGAACATTATATTAAATTACTACAATCATGTAAAAGATATCAGGATAAAAGAAATATCGAGCAATATTTCTAACAATAGGAGATTTACTATAATCTTGGATAAATGGACAAGAATATCACAAAAGAGATATTTGAACATATGAAATAATTAATTTTATAACCTGGGGTTGGTTTATATATCAGGAAGATGTAATGCTGATGAAATAAGAAGAATTGTAGAAATAAGACTACAAGAGTTTTATTTGTCTTTGGAAAATAACATTGTGGCCACCATATCTAAAGGGCCAAGTGTGATGAAACGGTTTGTTTACGACAGTCCAGTAGTAGGTGCTTTTTGCTGGAATCATGCAATTCATTTGGCAGTGCTGCGAGTAATTTATGTGAAATCAAATGTTCAAAATTCTGATATTTTTTACTTTGAATTCTCACTACACAGACTGCATTTGTACTGAAATAGTGTTTTTTTTTTTAAACAAAAATTACTTATATAGGTGGTTTTCATTAACAATTTTGTTTAAAAATATCCGAATCCCGGGAATAAAATTTTTTCATTCCCGTTTCCCGGGAAATAAAAAAGTCCGGGAAATCCCAAACCCTAATCTCAACTAATAAACTTATACATTAATCAGATGAAATTATATCCGATTTTTGACCTGATACTATTTTACCGGTTTATATCTAATGGTATCTGTTTAGATCGTAGTTGGTACAATTTTATATAAATAAAATATATTTGTATCCGACATTTGCCTTATATAATTGTATCAAAGTTTTAAAGCAGATATAATTGCATCAGGTCAAAATGCAGATATAACTATATAAGTTTGTATAAAAATGTATCTATTTGGATCTAAACTAATACTATGCGACATAAACCGATAAAATTGTATCAGGTCAAAAATCAGATAAAATTTCATCTGATTACTATATAATCTAATCAGTTAAGATCTAAACTGATACAATTAGATAAAAAGTGATAACCAACTGACACAATTATATCGGGCCATTTTTCGGATGAAATGGTATATGGATCACATTAAGTTATATATTACCATATAAAGCTCCATATTAGTTTTTTTTAATAGGGAAATTTTATTAATCTTTATATATAATTATGTCTGACATGATCTCTAATTATACAAAATTTTATAAAGTTTAATTTCACTATAAAAATTAAGAAAAAAAATTAGAAATTGTGGATCTGGTTTTGAATTTTTCCCTTTGACATATAAATTAATGTTTATAATTGAATTTAACATCTATTTATCAAATATTTGCAAAATACTCTTTATTAAAAAAAAATTTAGAGAAATAGATATGGAAAAAAATTTTTTTTAATTGTGAAATTGAAGGGCGAAATAACCATTATTTTTAAATTTTAAAATAAAAATTAGACAAACATATGCTGAAATAAATACGATTTAGGCCCATTAACTTTTCTCGAGCAGTTAACTATACCTTAACCATGGGTAACTAACCAATACTAAATATTTATCCCTATGAAAATTTAACCATAATATCTTATCAATATTTTAACTCTGGGTAGTTAACCTTAGTATGAAATGTCAGAATAAAAACAAAAGGAAAAACAAAAATTAATAACAAAAAAATTTTTTTTCAATACGGGAAAATTAAAAGTTTTTCTCGCGGTTTTTTGTGCGTTTCTGGTCATAAAAAAAATAATACACTTGACCACGTCGTTTTTTTTTAAGAATCGCGGTCGCTAAATGCTATAAAATGATTGTGTCTTTTTGCATACTACGAGAGGTGATTTAATTAAATCCATTTGGTAAGTCTATAAAATAAAAGTGGATTATTTGAACTATTACTAAGTTTTTCGAGCTAAAAGATTCGCGCATAAAATAAAAAAAAAATAGTGGAAACTTTGTGATAGATTATTAAATTAAGGCAACTTATGCGATCAGCACATCAAAGTGAGTAGAGAAATAATTGCTGTGCATGATTTTGTATCTTTTTGTAATTGCGAGTCAAAACTGTGGGTTGTCCAGGGGTTCCTCACATACTTTTTAAATATTTAAAAAATGATTGGTTCACATTTCGTAAATGCGAGAGTGATTTCTATGCGCTTTTTTATATTTAAGAATCAAATTCAGCAGTCTTGTACTTCACGTTTACCAAAATTCTGCAAATCCTTGATAACACACCTCAACAAACTTTCAGAGGTTTGAGCTTTGATACATGATTCATTTGGAATTTGATACGCTGATTCCAAATTCTTAAATGTAAGTTACCAAAAATTGATGGAATAATTGTTTTTCCGAGAGTGGGTTCAAAAGAAGTTTTACCTATAACGGTACACAAATTAAACATGTTTTCCTTTGTATTTTAGAGAACAAAATTCATTCTTTACTACCATCGTAACAGAAAGTCTTAGAGAATAGAGATTTGGAATCAGCAAGTAAAATACTAAAAGTATGTGTCAAGCTTCTACCGACAGCGACTTTTCATTTTGTAGAGGTGTATAATTCGTATCAAATTGTTATAATATTGGTCACTATTTTTGGTTTTAATTACTCAAGACAGATTTTGGCTCCTTGAACCATAAAAAAATTAATTTTTCCTATTTCCTTATATGAGTCCAATTTCTGTAAGCTATAGCAGAAACCTTTTGGCTCTTTGTTCCCAATAGGAACCAGAGGACATAATAATATATCGCAGAAACCTAAATCCTAAATAGCAAAAATTTATGCACGTTTTTAAGTACTGATGCAATTTTTTTAAGTTTAATATATATCATAAAAGATTCTTAGTCAAAGTTTGGTTAAAGCTGCGCTTTCAATTTTTTTAATAATCATCATTACCAGTTTAATTTATTAAAATTTCTTATGTAGGGTGAATTGTTCTAAAATAGCCTTGGTTAAGTTTCTTAACCATAGAAATTTCTATGGTTAAATTTTAGCATTGGTTAGAAGAAATGCTTGGTTAAAATGTAGATAAGTTATTCAAAAAATATGTTTACCAGTGGTTAAGGTTAGTAGAGGTCTTAACCAGGGTATAAATTGAGATAAGTTAACGGGCCTTAAGTTTAGTTATTTTTTCCGTGAAAAAAAAATTAATTGTGAAAGTTAATTTTTTAATTTTTTAAGAAAGACACATTTTATACGACAGACCAAAACTAAACTAGAAAAAGTTGTAATTTTGACTTAAACTGAAAATTTATTTTGTCAGCTATTTCCAAGTTTATTAAGAAAAATTTTTCTAAACAACTTTTTCTCGTTTTGAATTTTGGTCTTTATTGAAATAAATCAAAATAAACCACATTTCAAAAGAAGGATTTCAGTTACAAACTGCGTTATTCTAAGTTTAACGACAATCTACGTCTAAAAACGGCGTAAATCGCATTCAATCCTTATTTCGAACATCTTTCCATCAATAAAATTTTTCTGAATTCCATCAAAATACCAAAGATCGGCCGATCTCCACTTTGGTAGCCAAACTGTTCTGGGCATTAGTATTTAATATGAATGAAAATAAGTGATCTCAAGAATATTTACTAAAATTTTATTTTAAAATTTTCATGAAATTATGTTTTTTTATGTAATTTGATGCAATTAGATAGACCCATTTTTCGGATCAAATTGTATCAGGTTAGATGACATGCTTATCTCGCTTGATATAATTATATATTCCAATATTCGGATCAAATTAGATATGAACATATATATGGGATTATATATGATGATATATGATTAGTAGTTTGTAACAAAATGAGCAATTTTTGTAAAATGTCCTGGAAAGCAGTCGCTCCAAACACAAACTCGAATTATCATTTTTCCAATTTATTTTTTTTTCTTTAATATTAACTATTATGTGGTATAAAATAGCAATCGACATATCCGAATTAGGCATTTTAAAAATCTTTAAAATAAATTTTAAAAAAACACGTTTTTGCATTTTTATCAAATTCGTGGATCATTTTGGATTCCAGGCTAAAGTAGGTTAATGATAGCCGATGAAGTCAAAATTCCATGTCTGAATCATTTTCACTATATTAAATGAATAAATGAATTTTTAATAGTAATGGGACATTTTCGTCAAAATGGGACATTTTCGTCAAAATGGGACATTTTCGTCCAACTTTCGGTAAGGGTTAACGTTTCCCAAAAAAAATTTTGATTTCTTCCATTTTGGACCATTTCCAATAAAATTGGGGGGTGTAATGACAATTCTATTTTTAGGGACACTCTAATATATATAGATGGATTAAATAGAAGTTATGATATATTTTAAAAAATAACCCAGGAAAATTTTCTGTTCCAAAGAATCGGTTGTACAATAGCTACTTTCCATTCACAAGCCCTTCTACTGTCGATTCTAACACCGATTCTTTTTGTTTGAGATTGTCCCAAAAGCAACCCCTTCTATAACTCCAAAGTGGAACCGGTTGCTCTAGAATCAGTTCTGGAACTAGTTCTGGAACTGATTCTACGTCACCCACACCTTCCATATAGGATCCCAGGAACTGGTTCCGGTTGCAGTGGAACCAGTTGTAGAATGGGTGTGGTTGGCTACCGATTGTAAAAAATTTTCCTGGGTAAGATAAAATTTACAATAGAAGCATTTCTAAATTTTCTAATAAATATTCTTTAATATTCTGTTTAAAAACTGTAATTCTTTCAATGATTTTAATATTTTACGGAAGATGATTATATTCCAAACTACCCACGTGCCCCACTCTCTGTTTAGTTTTTTCCAATCGGCATTTTGCCACTCTTAGATTCACAGAATTTCTAGTATTAAATACAGTTTGATTTCTTAAAAATGAAATAGTATGGTAACCAATGTTGTTAAGGGATTTAAAAACAAAAAGTAGAAGTTGCATTTTATAAAACCCATATACAGGGAGAACTGTTTCAGATACATCTCTATTAGGGTTTATGTCCCGGGAATTCCCGGGACGGGATTCCCGGGAATCCCGCCCTTTTTCGGATCCCGCAATCCCGGGAATTTTGTGCGGGATTTCCCGGGATTTTCTTTATTCTTTTACAGAAGTTTTAGCTTATATTATTGCAATTTTGGAAGCTTTATTTAAATTTAAAGCATTGTTTTTTTTAAAGTAATTTGATCAAAAAATATTTAAAATTAAAAAAATACGATTTTAATAAACTGAATTAGGCCAAATTGTTTTTAGATGCTAGTTGAATTTGGTTTAGTTAAACCGAAAAAATTTTATCAGCCATTACCAAGTTTACCAACAAAAATTCTTGTATGTACTTCGGAAATGTCTTTTTCTTTAAAATGATCTTTGTTCAAATAAAGAAATATTTGTATAGGCTGGTTTACACTATATTTTCGGAAAAATTCTGCAAACTTGCCTATATGTTTTGCATGTGTACTAAAGTAAAATCGTACCGAAAATCTTATAGTGTAAACCAGCCTTATTCAACATTCCAACATCATTATTTCAGTTCCAAATACCTCCAAAAAACTAGACATTTAAATTAAAAAATTTGTGATGTTTTCATATTTTCAATTGACAAGTATTTTGAGTTTCTTTTATTTAACCCTCTAACCGGCCTAAGCTTTTTTGCAATGAAATTTATACCATGTGTTCCTCACGAAAAATAAACAATAAGTTCTTCTACAAATTTTTTTTCGTTGCCTACTTTAGGCGATATGGGCCAAAATAGTTTAAGGGTGAATCTTGAAAACTAGCGCATAAAAATTACTAGGTTTAGGCACAAATTACTTCTCTTACCAAGATGTAATTGCAATAAAAAAAATTACATTTTTTGTGCTGTTACTTAAGAGGATGAGGCGATTTTCGTTTTTCGAAAAACGCGAAATTGAGCGAAAACCCACCAAAACTTCAATATATATTATTCAAACTTATAAACTTTGCTACCTATACCAAATATATTCTTTCTACCAAATTTCAGAAAAATCCGTCCATTCATTTTGAAGTTAAGGCCATGTCCTTTAAACGTATCCTTATGGAATCCTGTGCGTCCTTGGACCAAAGTAAGGAACTTTTTGAATAGCTTAAGCTCCAATCTTACTTCAGTCAATTTAAATACGTTTTTAAGATTTTTGAAAATTTTGATTGATTTAAAATATTTAGTTTTTTAAATTTTACGAAATTTTATCTTTGACAATTTCTCGCTTCCAACCGTGCATTGTGTACCAAAAAATTCTTCACAAAAAATTTAGTTTGCTGTTGAAAAAGCATAACTTCATATTATAAAATACTCCTTTGGCGCATTTCTGGTCAATTTAATATACCCCGCCTGGAGGCGGGCTTGCCGGTTAGAGGGTTAAAATAATTTAATTTTAAGTTCAATTGTTATTCCTTTATTTCAATTGTATTTTTTAAATATTATTTGTATTCAAAATAATCCATCAGATGCTTTTTAAAATTATTTTGGATTTTTTATATGTTAATTTAAAATGCAAATAAATACGAAAATTAAATAATTTATTTTTAAGTAGCTATGGCATAAAAAATGTCTATTCAAGAAAACCAATTAAAGTTAAGAAACTATTTAATAATGTTGTAGTGTCTTTTTTTATAAAACGATTTAGGCGAATTTGCCTAAAAAGTTATGTGAAAAATACTCACTTTTAAACCTTTTTTTTTTAAATAATTCTAGACAGATACTTTTGAAAATCTGCATAGAAAGGTATATATAAAATATCTAGAAATAGAAATTTTTTTATTTCATATTTAAGAAATAGTTTAGCAACAAATCGATTTTATTTCTGACTATAAAACTGGTCCGACACAATTTTGCACCCATTAACAATTCCAATATATTCTGAAAAAGGGGATGAAGATAAAATACCCGTGTCTTTCACTTTTTCTATATCAATTGGTTTAACCGTTTAAACGGCGAATTAATATTTAATTAATATATTTCTAAGAGTTTTTTAAAATTAAGACGGCCTTCCATATAAATATATTACCTAAATATTAATTCACGATTTAAATTGTTAAACGAGTTGATCCAGAAAAAGTGGAAGACATGGATATTTTATATTTAGCCATCATTTCAGAATATATTAAGTGCATTTTCTCATGGGTACAACCAAAAGAGGATTTTTGTGGGACGGTGTTTGAACAGTAATCGAGTTTTTCAAGTGCAACATATGTCGAATTTATACATTTTCTAACGAGCGGGAATTCCCGGGATCCCGGGAAATTCTGAAAAAAATCCCGCTGTCCCGGGAAATGAAAAAGTCCGGGAAAAGAAAAACCCTAATCTCTATATAGAGATAAAGTTCAAAAAGTTAGCGGAAGATTAAACTGTTATTAGCGCCTTATTTTGAGATCTTTGCAGCGATTTAAACATTACTAGGGCAAGGAATTTCATGCACTTAAAATGGAAAATATGCGCCTAAAATATGCGGTTAAAAAAGAAAAATATACATTAAAAATATAAGAAATATGCACTTAAAACTATTATTTTTGCAAAAATAACGCACTTTGAAACTTAAAAATATAGTTTAGTTAGTTATTTTGCAAACAGACACAGAACTCGAAGATTTCCCATAGGTAATAAGGTTTTAAGAATGTTTATTTTGATTGAATCAAAGTATGAAAACGTATCAATTTTTTATATTTTTTTACAAACTAAAAAATGCTACTAAAAATGAAAAATATGCACGAATATGCATAAAAAGCACAAAATATGCATTAAAAAGACACCAAATATGCATTTAAAGTCAAAATATGCATTTAAGACAAAATATGCAAAAAATATGCAACTACAAATCGATGCCATTTTGTTCTAAATTTGATCATTCGGATAAATATTTAGTCTATAATAGTTTTGGACTATCGAGAAAAAACATGCATTTGCATGGAATTCCTTGCCCTACTCATTACTTTTATTGTAGGCGTAAATGATAGGATAATACTTTAAGTGACTGTGAATTAACGCTTGATAAATGATTATTTTGGTTTTGGTATTAAATTTATTTTTAAATTTATAAAGCAATTACAATTTTAGTTTTTAGTTGTTGGATATGCATATCCCATGACAGATTACTTTGTAAGATTACACCGAGATATTTTGTTGACTGCTTTCCCACCTACAAAAATGCTAAAACTTTGATTGTGCACTAAGTATGGCCTAAACCTAAGTACACTTAAGTCTCTTTTTATGCGGTTTTTTTATGCGGATTTGAAGTTATGCGGTTTTAAAATCGACTTGCGTTGCGTTTTTTTACAACTTTTATAATACTTTTTATTTAATTTTTTATCATTTTTAGCATTTTTAAATATTGCCACAACTCATTTTTCAAAATAAGAAAGCTTTTTGAAATAAAATTTATCTTATTTTTTTAAAGGTTTTTCTTAAAAGAAATGGATAAAACCAAGAAACAAAAATGGTAATTTTAGATCCCGTAGAAAATGGTGAAAGATATGCTGCTAATGGAAAATATTTTAAACCTGGAGAATCTTCAATAAGAGCAATTAAAATGAATGAGTCTCCAATAAGATAATCAGTTATTTGTGACTCACAACTAGGGTTTGGGATTTCCCGGACTTTTTTATTTCCCGGGAAACGGGAAATATTTTTGAACAAAATTGTTAATGAAAACCACCTATATATATAAGTAATTTAAAAAAAAAAAAAACACTATTTGAGTACAAATTCAGTCTGTGTAGTGAGAATTCAAAGTAAAAATATCAGAATGTTGAACATTTGATTTCACATAAATTACTCTAAGCACTGCCAAGTGAATTGCATGATTCCAGCAGAAAGCACTACACTGTCGGAAACAAACCGTTTCATCACATTTGGCCCATTAGATATGGTGGCCACAATGTTATTTTCCAAAGACAAATAAAACTCTTCTAGTCTTATTTCTACAATTTTTATTTCATCAGCATTACATCTTCCTGATACACATATGTAGTTACAAAAGTATACATACGGGAAACAAATTTCTGTTTTCTTGAAGAAAATATGATTTTACTTTCTTTTTACTTGCATTTTTCATTTAAAGTAAAACATAAACCATTTTTATCATATTCTAGAAAACTTTTGTTGTTTTTGTTAGCAAATAACTACAAAAAACATATAATTTGTCATTTTTAAAAGTTACATAAATATACATACATACCCCTCTATAAAAAATTATGTACCGTTACAAGTGCCGCTACAAATTTTATGATTATATGGTACAATTCATTAGTAGAGCTTGTACTTTCGGAAAAAGTGATCATATTTGGAAAATAAAAATCATAACGTGTCAGTAGTGGAGCAAAATGGGAAAGGCAAAGAAATTTCGGAACCAATTCAAAAAACCGTCATTAAATTGCGGAATTATGGTAAGTCTCTTAATGAAATTGGAAATTTATTAAATTTAAAAAAGGCCACAGTACAAATGATAATAAAAATTTAAAAGAAAATGGAAATTATGAAAGTAAGGCACGTTTTGGCCGCCCTCGTATTCTCGACAACCGAACAGAACGGGCCGTTCCGTTCAAGAAAATCCTAAGCAAAATGTAGTCGAACTGAATCGAAAATTAAAAGCATTTCTGTTTCCGACCAGACAGTTCGCAGAACCATCAAGAGAAATGGGTACAATAGCAGAGTTGCGAGAAAAAAACCACTACTTAGATCTGTGAACATCCAGAAACGATTGGAGTACGCCCAAAAGTACGAAAATGTTCACGTAAATGACTCAACATTTGGGAGAGGGTAATATTCACCGATGAATATAAGTATTCGAAAATTTGCTGTTTTTACCAAATTTTAATATTTATAGACTAATTTTAAAATAAATTATTATATAATAATTGTTGTTAAAAAATATATATTCGTTTCACTATCAAGCTTTTTCTACACGAAATAAAACGAAAAAAATAACTCGGATGTGGATTACGGAACAGCAAAAAAATTGGGAATGTTTCACATTAGAATTTTTTTTTTGTGGAATCGGAACTCAGAACAGCGTCGATTATTGTAAATATCTCCCCAATTTTATAAGTCGACCGACCGACTTACTTAACATTTTTTTCGTCCGCAATGTCTTAAAAATGTGTCTTTTGATAATAATTTCAGGTATACTGAAATTTCTGAAAAATGTGATGTGATCTACTTAACCAAACCTACGACCATAGATTCGAATGAATTAATTCTTTAATTCACTTTTGGATTTTTAATTAAAATTTACTAATATATCATTCGTTTATACCATTCCTTATGAATTCATTCACTGGCTTCATTCTTTTAATTTTCATGCATAGTGAATGAATTCTTTCATGAATTCATTCTTTTTGTAATGATCTTTCACGTTTCATTCGGTTTTTAAAGGATTAAAACAAATGTTTTTTAAATTTTGTTTAATTACCTTCATTATTTTTATGGGTTGTGTATATGATATCAATATTAAATCCCTAAAATAAGCCACATTTTTATTTAATTTGTAATTATAAACTAAAGTGTTGTCAGAATTATTAGTATATTCATACCTTAGATCTTTTACGGATTGAATAAAATGACAATTTTGATAAGCCATTTTGTAAAATTAGAATTAATGAAACAATTAATTATTTAAATTGATTGTAATTCTATGAGGAATGTATTCAACATAAGAATGCATTCTATTTAATATTAATTTAGATACAAACTATGGGTGCTAAAGACATGTTCATTTGGATTTTCTCCTCTATTGCATATCCAAATTTCAGCGAAATCTGTCAGAAGTTTTCAAGCAAAACTTCCAACTTAAGAAATATTTATGACAAAAATCCTTCTTAGCTCTGACTATAAAACTAGTTCTTTTATTTCTTTTGAACTAAAAAAAAATACTCTTGATGGTTTAGGAAATGATTAAGTAGAAAATTTATTTTAAAAATGACATTTGTTTTTAATTTTTTTTATTTTGGAAAATTGATACTTCCATCCGAAATGAGCCAAAAAAAATCGGCGGCGGCGGCTTAAACGGCTCACGGTGGTGTTGCGTAAAATGAAGGATGAGAATTATGGTATAATTATGACTGAATTTGTCGGTCTCAGATCGAAACTATTGACAATAAAGAAATTAAAAAAATCAAAGGGGATTAAAAAGTCAGCTTTAAACAAATATTGCCTGTTTGATTATAATAAAACTGCTTTATTTGAATGTAAAATTTTTACAGATAATATGTGTTTGTTTTTATCAAAATTACATGTTTTCACAATAGATGTCTATAAAATTGTTTTAAGTTATCAAGATGAAAAACGAATAATTATGAGCAATCAGGTTAACACAGTTGCTAGGGGTCATTGTGAATATGATGAGGATAATAAAACCCCCGATAATAACTTTGTAAAATGTCATAATTTTAGTTTTGATGAGGATGGTGATGATACTATTATGCAAGTAAATATTGATATACTACAATTCCAGAATGATTCTAACGATCTAATATTTGATAGAATCGATTATTAGGAAATAAAACATTGTTTTTAATATATTTAATTTTAATAATTAAGATTCTATTTAATTATTTTTTAAATTTAGTTAATTTTCGATAACAATATGTATTAAATATAAATAAAGATTTTTGAAAACAAATAAATATTTTTTGAGAAATAAAGCATTTGTGATTTGTTTTTTATTCAAATGGTAAATTGGGTTCACTTCTTTGAAGTTTAAAAAAATTTCGTAGTAAAAGAGCATTTTTCAGCGCACAAGTTCCATGATTGTGAGAACTCCAACGGATGCAATCGGGTTATTTTTCATCGAGTTGTTTCAAATTACAGCAATTCATATCTTCTATATTGAATACATTTTTCTGCAACACATCCTCCAGCCATTTTTTCTTTTCCAAACCCTTCACAAAAATGCAGGAACCCATTGTATTTGCTTTGAGAAATTTACAAACAGACTTGAATGATCCATCTCAAAATAAACCTTGGTTTGTTTTATGATGATTCCCAAAATATTTCGAGTCTAAGAATGAGATGTCACAAGCTGGACCATTTTTAAAAAAGGTCTTTTTTTAGTTAATGTAAGAAATTTGCATTTTAGCTGAAGAAAACATACTCATATCATATGAAAGGTTTTTTAGAGGTGCGTCCAGCGGTATATATAACATGTTCAAGCAAATCCTGACATGTACTATTTTCAAGGATATTCTATAAAAAAACAAATTTTTTACTCTTTAAGTGAACACGAATTTCAGGTTTTTTGAAATTCGCGATTGTTTGCGTTTTATCAGAAATTCAATGTGGTGAAAACAATGTGTTCTACGTAGGGCAATATGGATAACAAAACTTGTCTTTTGACTAGTAAATCATCGCTGAGTGGATATAGTTTAGAATTTTGCAAATTTAATACATTTTTCACGGTGCTCTGGACCAAATTTTAATAAAATTTAGAGCTACCCTAATTCAATAAAAAAATTTTATGAATTTTTTGTAGATTTATTATTAAATAAAATATTTTATCGAAATACGCGTGTCTGTAATTTTTTTAAGAAAAGTCTAAATATAGACGGACCCTAAATAAAACTTTTTAATACGTTTTTTCGCGAAAAAAAATAAATTCCGCCAAAAAAAGCGCGTGTTGGGTTTTTTCTGCTAAGTTGCATTTTTATCCTTACATCCAGTACAAACTGAACTTAAATTATTATTAAAAATTTATAAAAAACTTTTTTCGCGAAAAAAATGCCCCCCTCAAAATAAATCTTGGTTTCCCAGCAAAATATTTCATTACCAAATAAGTGGTTATATAATAGAAATTCATAGCTCCGCACAACTTATTTTTTGGCGTAAGCGTCACGCTTACCCGCTCGCTTACGAAAAAATGAGAAATAAGTAGTTATGAGATTTTGAATAATAAGTGGTTACACACATGCTTATAAAAAGTTGAATTATAAGTGGTTATCCGATTGCTTACTTGATTCTTAAAAATAAGTAGTTAAGCAAATACTATTAGCTTAAGGAAATACATTCAGAAAAATTTAAGTTTTCTCTAGTGTGTAATTATTAGTGTTTCCAATTCGGTTAATCGATTCCTCGATTAATCGCCTCTATTTCGGTTAATGACGAAACAAATAATTTAAAACTCAAATAATTATTCGATCCGAATAATCGGTTAAAACAGTTCGATTAACCGGTTACAATTTTAATATAGAATTTTTTTTCCCTTATTTTTTTCCCAAAACTTCATAATTTTCTTAACTTTGGTTAAAAAATTACAAGAAAAGCTTAGAATAAACATAAAATTACTAAAATACCATCAAATTCTTTTAAAATTGAGTGAAGAAGGTCGTTAAGCCTTTAGATAGCTTTTTTAATCAAAATAAAGGTGTTTCTAAAACTACCCAAAATACACGAAGTGTCTGGCTGGATCAGCGTCGAAGTGCTCTATAGGCTTTAATCAATACAATAGGCGATTTTTGATTCTATTCTTTTAAAAATTAAAACTAATGTAAATTATATTTCCATGTCCTTCAAGGCAAGGTTGCATTTTTTTCAAATATGTGTCCCACAACTGCCAACTGGCATCTTAATTCTGTAGAAACTCTACCTTTTCTCACATCTCCAAAGAAAGTGTGTATAATCGATTCAAAACCACATCAATTCTACAACATGTCCAACTACACCATTTTCAGTTTTATTTCAAAATTGTTTAAAAATGTTTTAAAATTAGCCAAATATATTTTAAAATTGTCTAAAAAGGTTTCAAAATTGTCTAAAATGTTTCAAAATTATACAGAAATTTTTGAAATTCTTTCAAAAATGTTTTAAAATTGTCCAAAAATCACTCAAAATTGTGTAAAAATGTTTTAGAATTATCCAAAAATCTTCCAAAATTGTCCAAATATTGTTTAAAATTGTCTAAAAAACTTTGATATTTGTCCAACATTTCAAAATTGCCCAAATGTGTTTTAAAATTTTCAAAATATATTTCAAAATTATACAAATATATTTAAAAATTTTTTGTACCTTATGTAATGTCTCGGTTTGAGTAAGAAAGTTATCATTTTCTTATTGCGGACAACTGAAGAGTAGAGTGATGTCTACGAAACAATTGTATTGTCTATCATGAAAATGATCAACCCTTTTTTGAAACAACAAATAAAAATCTAATATGACAATATCATATTGGAATTTGGAATTGAGGTGGAAGAATATTCTAACTAAATATATGAAAATATAGAAAGTCCGAAAAAACAATTTTTGTATTTTTTAATGCAAAAATTAAAATAATTGTTGAAAATAAGCACACCACGGCTAAAATCTCATACAAATATTTATTTTGTTTTGAGTTTAAAATTAGTTGTTTTTACAAAATGTATTGACAACAGACATACATATAAATAGTACCCAAAGGGTACTTTTATGTAATTGTTGCTTTCAAAAAGGAGTTGATTTATAACTGGTTTTACCAAATCAGACAGTTCATATACGAAAGTACAAAATTCTCATCCCGTTGGTTTTTTGTACCTTATGTAATGTCTCGGTTTGAGTAAGAAAGTTATCATTTTCTTATTGCGGACAACTGAAGAGTAGAGTGATGTCTACGAAACAATTGTATTGTCTATCATGAAAATGATCAACCCTTTTTTGAAACAACAAATAAAAATCTAATATGACAATATCATATTAGAATTTGGACTTGAGGTAGAAGAATATTCTAACTAAATATATGAAAATATAGAAAGTCCGAAAAAACAATTTTTGTATTTTTTAATGCAAAAATTAAAATAATTGTTTAATAGCTTCAGCTATATTTTACATACATTTTTCTATTAGTCTAAGAAATGTTTCAATTTAGATAATCTCAGATTCAGAAACTTTTCAACCTTAAGGTACATTTACACGCGAGAGAAAACTGCTAGAGATGGAGCAAAAATACTCCAAAATAGCTAAACTCATTCAAAATAGAGCTAATTAGAGGTGATTTTTGTTTTATCTCTAGCATTTTCTCTCTAGTGTAGATGTGCTTTTTTAATTTGAATTTTTTTAAATACATCGTGTTCATGTGTCATGTTGATATTTAACAAAAACAGGAAGCTGTTGGTGTTTTTGTTGATAAAAAGTTGAGGAAATACATTAATTTTGTTTTAAACGATTAATCGCCAATTTTTTCGAATAACCGGTTAATCAGTTTTAGTGATTTTTCGAATAATGCAATAACCGGTTAACCGCCTATGTCGAATAATTGGAAACAGTAGTAATTATAGGACTCGTCATAAAAATTTAAACATAAAACATTTTTACATATAATAAATAAAAATGTATAAAATTTAACTGCCCGACTAAAAAAGTTTTCATATAATCTTATATGATTTGATATAAATTTTAATGTTTATATGCGTGGCTTTATATAACCATATACATTTATATTAACACTTTGGTTTTATAAATATGTTTGATATAACGTTATATATAATCATATGCGATTTGGTCTCCAGCCATATATTAAGAGATCTGCAAATATAGTTCATACATAATTATATATAATGGCATATAAGCTTTTATAAACAATCTTATATCAAAATATATACTTAACAAAGTTAATAGAAAATTGTATTAATGTTATATATAATTATATCTGACATGATATCTAATTATACAAAATTTTATAAAGTTTAATTGCAATTTTTAAATTTAAAAATAAAAATTAGAAAAACATGTTGAAATAAATATGGTTTAAGTTCAGTTATTTTTTCCGTGAAAAAAAATTAATTCTGAAAGTTATTTATTTTATTTTATAAGACACACATTTTATAAGAAAGACCAAAACTCTAACCTAGAAAAAGTAGTTTCGACAAATTTTTGTAATGTTTTATTTTGTCAGCTATTTCCAATTTTATTAGCAAAAATTTTTATAAACATTAAGCATTAGTATTTAATATGAATGAAAAGTGATCTCAACAATATTTACTAAAATTTTATTTGAAAATCTTCAAATCAAATCAAATTTTATGTATTAATATATAATTTGATGCAGTTAGATAGACCCATTTTTCGGATCAAATTGTATCAGGTTAGATAACATACTTATCTCGCTTGATATAATTATATATTCCAATATTCGGATCAAATTAGATATGGACGTATATGTGGGTTTATATATTGAGATATATGATTATATAATATCTTTTTTAGTCGGGTGTGTAAAAAGTACCTACCCAAGTAAAAAAAATTGATATGGAGCCATATGAAGTTATATTTAATTATATATAATCTTTTATGTAATTAGATATAATTATATCCGAAAAATGAGAACGTCTTATTGTATCATATTGTATCGAATTGTATACAATTGTATACAATTTGTTACAATTTGATACAATTTTATGCAATTCGATACAATTGTATCCGAATTTTGTCCTCATCCAATTACATCAAATTATATCTTTTTGTATAAAATTATATAAAATGTTATAAAGTGGACATAGTTTGATACAATTATATCTAAATATTAACCTTATACTTTTTATCATATTATATAGGACCATATCTAACAATATACATACAAAAATAATTTTTTTAAATAAAAAAAAATTTTCAATTACTTGTAATTGTAATTGTTCTTTTTTGAATTGCAATTACAAATAATCGGCCTGATTACGAGTGTCGAATTTGTAGTCGAAATTTTCGACTCCATATAAAATGATTTTGTATATAATGGAAATTATAAAGAAATGAAACTCTGATGCTGGATGTTTTTAAATCTGAGTGCTATATATGGTAAATCCAATTGAAAAATTGTTCAAAAGTTGCGTTTTTAGTGAATTTTCAGCAAATTCGATTTAGTTTCGACTACGACTTCGACACTCGTAATAAGGCCGAATATGTAATTATAGATGAGTTTTTTTTCAATTACAATTACATGTAATTGTGTAATTGTATGTGTAATTAATTACAAAATGTAATGATTAACCCCAGGCCTGCTGGAGATCTTATAATTTCGATAAATCTTCCATTACTTTTATCCAGATTTATCATGACAGTGCAATAAACATGAAAAAAAATTTCTTTTAATTTAGTAATTTTAAAATAACGTTAACAACACTGAAATTTTAAAGTTAATAGGATTATGATATAACCAAGATATAAGAAATCAGTCAAGTGTACGTTATAGTATAGAGAATTTCGTATTAAAACTTCAGTGTTGTTAATGTTATGGGTGCGGTGCGTAAGCCATTTTTGACTCATGCTCAAAAAAAAAACCAAAAAAAAAACAAATTACTCACGCACGAGCATTTCGTTTTTTACTCAGCACACATGATTATATTAACTTACTTATTAAACTTACAATCAGAAAATTCTCACGCAAACCAGTAAAAATTACTAAAAACATATGATGCAAAAAATAAACTCACACACTAATCAATCACGGGTTATTCTTACTCACGTTCACGCACGAATCACTTAAGTATAGTAATTATTACTCACGATCACGTGTGAATAACGTGACTCACGAAAATTTCGTGTCACGCGCCAATCCCTAGTAATTACTAAATCTAAAACTAGTTCAAAATCATTGAAAACATGGAACCAAATATAATACAATACGCCCAGGTAGAAAAATACAAATGGCACAATGTCGGCCCGGTATTGGAAATGGTAGTACATATATTGGCAATGTGTCGGATTTTCAACTTTCACTATACTGGCATGTTGTCGAAATGATAACACCAATAAACGCTTGGCCGTAGTTATTTCTCAACGTTGGCACAGGCTTGGGATTTTATTTTTTTGGTATTATCCCAGAACATTTAATAACAATTTTAGTAGTTTGCTAGTACTTTACTGTCCTTTTAGTGTACATCATACATTTTGTCGAAACTTCACAAGAAAAGAATGGGGTTATGTCTCTCTTACATAAATAATTGTGTAATAAACGCAAAAATACATAAAATTTATAAAATTTTTAATTTTAATAAATTAAAAAAAGCTCGTTAATTTTCAGAAAACAGTACTGGCAAAGCACGTTTTAAGTAGTACCGCCAATTCGTAAAAAACAGTGCTCTCCCAGTACAATTTTTGTTGCAACGTCGGCAATTTCTACCTGGGCGGTTTTATATGGACCTTATATATTTTTATATAAAATCACTTTGAACAATTGCCTATGTGGGATGATATATAATTATAGATGATTTTATAAAGAACGTTATAAGTTATATATGGGTTCATGTTCGTCAATATATAATCATAACTAACACAAATTATAAAAGATTTCTTATATGGATCCACATAGTTTTATATTATTATGAATAGTGTCATACTAAATTATATATAAACGTACATGTAATTATGTCTTTTATATGTTACCTTATGTACCCGGTGAAAAATGTTCATATACGCTCAAACATGTTCATATATGGTTTATGTATGGACACATATGAACAAATATGGATTTTTTGTGAACATATATGGATTTTATATGAACATATATGGAAGTATATGTGATTCCATAATGGAAAAAATTTCATATTCAGTCATATCTAACATATGACTATATAAAAGTATATCTGCTTGAATTTAAAAGCATATGTGGCCATATGTAACTATAAGTTACTATATGCAATTACATAAAATAATATATGATTATATCAAAACTTTTTTACTCGGGTATTTAAAATATTACGAGTAAGTCATTATTTTATATTTAGAAACAATGAATACAATAGGCCGCTATTAGCAAGTCATTATTTTATATTATAAAATAATGCAATATGTAATAATATATCATTTTTGGTAATGCAGATAGTAATGAGGTGTCATTACCAATATTTTGTTGGGTTGTTTTATGATGATTCCCAAAATATTTCGGGTCTAGCAATGAGATCTCACGAGCTGGACCATTTTTAAAAAACGTTTTTTTTAGCTTTTGTAAGAAATTAGCATCTTACCTGAAGACAACAAACTCAATATAGGTATCATATGAAAGGTTTTTAGAGGCGCGTCCAGCCATGTTATATAATGTTCAAGCATATCCTGACATGTCCTATTTTCAAGGATATTCTATAAAAAAAACAAATTTTAGATTTTTTTGTACGGAGATGTTTGTGATTGAAATGTCAAACTTACATATCATAATCCATAGACGATTTAAGTGAACACGTGTTTCAGATTTTTTTGAAATTCGCGATTTTTTCCCGTTTTATCAGAAATTCAATGTGGTGGAAACAATATGTTCTAAATAGGTCAATATGGATACCAAAACTTTTCTTTTGACAAGTAAATCATCGCTGAGTGGATATAGTTTAGAATTATGTAAATTAAAAACATTTTTCACGGTGCTCTGGACCAAATATTGATCAAATTTGGAGTTACCCCAATTCAATAAAAAAATTATATGAAATTTTTTGTAGGTTTATTATTAAATAAAATATTTTATTGAAATACGCGTGTCTGTAATTAAGTTGCATTTTTATCCTTACATCTACTAGAAACTGAATTTAAATTATTATTAAAATTTTATAAAAAAAATTTTTTCGCTAAAATATGATATTCCGCCAAAAAAAAAAAAGGCCCTTGATGGATTTTTTCTATTAAGTTGCATTTTTATCTTACATCAACTACACTCATAAAAATAAATCTGTAAAAATAGTAGAAAAAGTTACTAAAAATTAGTTAAAAATGATGCTGCAGAAAAAACTGCTAAAATTAGCCGATTTTTTTACTAAATACTAGTAAAATGAGAACAGCAAAATTAAAACTGTTAAATTTACATAATTTTAGTTATATTTAGGCTAACTTTTAGTTAATTGAAAATAGCAAATTGTACTGTAAAATCTGCAGAAAAATTTGCTAAATAATTGTAGACTAAAAGTAGCAAAAATAAACTGTTAAATCTACAAAATTTTTGCTATTTTTAAGCTAAATTTAGTTGAATGCAAATAACAGTCTATTCTGCTAAAATTAGCAGAAATATTTGCTAAAAAATTTAAAACTGCTGTTTTCAAAAAGCTCGAATTTTATTTGCATTTAAAAAAATCCAAAAAAAACTTCGAAAATTTAAATTTTTTGGTGCTTTTTTAGGCTACTAATTATTTACCAAAATTTTTGCTGATTTTAGCAGCTTAATTTGCTATTCTCCAATTAAAAAAATTTAGCTCAAATATAACTAAAATTCTGTACACAGAAAGAATTTACAAAATTCTAATTAAATTTTTAAACACCTTTCTCATACCAAATTTGTAAATACAAAAAAAAAACTTTTTAAAAAGGCACCAACAAAAAATTTTGTAAATTCAAAAAAAAAATTGTTTTTGTTTTTGTAACTTTGAATTTTTATTTTTAAACAATTTTTATATGAAAGATAACAATTTAAAAACGAGTAACAAATATTTCAAACAAAAAATTGTTGGAAATAAAATTTCAATTTAAAAGCAAATGTGATTGCTTCTACAAATTCCCATTGTTGGTGCCTACACTCATACAAATAAGTCCGTAAAAATAGCAGAAAAAGTTACTAAAAATTAGTTAAAAATGATGCTGCAGAAAAAACTGCTAATATTAGCAGAATCAGTTTGCTAAATATTAATAAAATGAAAACAGCAAAAAAAACTGTTAAATTTACAGAATTTTAGTAATATTTGAGTTAAATTTTTTTCAATTGCAAATAACAATTTAACTTGCTGAAATCGGCAAAAAAATTGCTAAATAATAGTAAAATGAAAATAGCAAAAAAAAACTGTTAAATCTACAAAATTTTTGCTAAAATTTTCTGAAATCAACAAAACTTTTGCAGATTACTAGTGGACTGGAGAAAGGTAAAAAAGGAGCAAATGAAATGAAAATTAATAAATAAAAAATAAATGTGTATTTAAAAACATACTTGGGACCAGTTTATTGAATGTGTCAATTAATTGAAATTTTTTTCAATTGGCATTGTTCAATGCCTAAATGCCCATTTATAATTGATGAAAGAAGTATTTGTTTTCATGTTTTAATAAAAGAATAAATTAAAAAAAAAATTAAAAATTCGCGTATTTCTTATATTTTTTTTATATTACAATTAGTGTTTCCAATTATTCGACATAGGCGGTTAACCGGTTAATGCATTATTCGAAAAATCACTAAAATGGATTAACCGGTTATTCGCGTCGGTTATTCGAGAAAATTGGCGGTTAATCGATTAATCGTTTAATGCAAAATTAATGTATTTCATTTCATTTCATATTACTCTTTTCATTAAATATTAACGTCACATATGAATACGATGTATTTAATAAAAAAGTTTCCATATTCGAAGGTTGAAAAGTTTCGCGATCTGAGATTTTTTTAAAAAAAGGTCTGTAAAAATGTTGCTAAATCTACTAAAATTTTGTTGAAGATGGCAGAAAGAACTGCTGAAACTAGTAAAATATTAGTAAGTTAAGAACAGCAAACCTAAAACTGTTACATATGGTTTACTTAACGTACACAGAAAAAATTTACAAAATTCTGTTTGTAATGTTAAACACCTTTTTTGCATAAACAAACAAAAAGTTTTTTAAAAAGGCACCAACAATGGAATTTGTATATACAAATCCCTTTTTGTAACTTTTTTGTAATTTGTTAAAAATAAAATCAATTTTTTTTAACAATGTGTTTTGTAAATACAATAATTTTTTTTTGTAACTTGTTTGTATTTGTTAAAAATAAAAAAATAAAATTCAACAACGAGTTTGTTATATTAAAACAATTATTCGCTTTATGTTGTCGTATTGACAAAAAAAAAATACTTTTTTGAAATTTTTGTTACAATTTACAAACATTTGAGCAATTGAAAACAAAAAATAAATGATTTGTTTTTTTTTTTGTTTCAAAAAATTCTAAGGCTATTTTTTTGACATTTTTGATACAATTTACAAACATTTAATAAAAAAATTGTTAGATATCTAAGTAAAAAACCAACAATTTTTTTTAATTACTTAAAATTTTGTGATACTTTTTTCTGTGTAGATTTTTTATTTAGAAAAAAATTTAAAAATCTGAAAAGCTTAGATACAAAATTTCTTTGAATTTGATTTTTAATCAATCCCAGTGTAGAAAATCATTACCAGATATATGGTTATGTAACTACATACTTGGTAATGGTAACTAGTTACTTTTGTTATTACATTTCTTATTACCTTTATATGGCGATGTCGCGAAAAATGAGTTGTCGTTACACACCAGCATAAAAAATATATCGTTACCTATGTGCTTACCAGTACTGACAAAAATAATGAGTCTAAAAATAGATTTTCTAAAAAATAAATTATATAAAAAAAAATATATTTTTTATTGTATTTTTTTTTAATGGTGCGGGAATCGAACCTGGGTCTACAGATTGCCAGTCAACAGCTCTACCATCTGACCTATATCGATATGTAATATTTAATAGATAAAAACACAATTGACCTGCTGCACACAAGTAAGCTTACTCGCCAACATACAAAAAATCAAAAAATATGTGGTTATATATATCCTTACCAGTGTTTAAAAAATATTGAGTCTAAAAATAGATTTCAAAAAAATCTAAAAAATTATTTTCTATTTGAAATAATGATAAAAATAAGTAATTATCAGTAACTCATTATTATATGTTTTAAAATAATACAGAAGGTAAGTGGGTGTCATTACTGGTAGTCCAAAAAATAATGATATGTCATTACCGTTTCTACACTGGGATACTGCACTGAACCAAAAACAGCTGTGAAATCAACTAAAATCCATATTAAATTGATGAATGGGTGATCACTATACAACTAACAAAACCTGTTCATCAATTTAACGCATTGTTTAGTAGATTTATATTTTGACGTTTAACTATTTTATGTGGTATTATTTTGACAAAATATCGTCAAATGCATTACCAAAAATTAGTTGTCTTAACAATTATATTTAATTAATTTGCATAATGATTTTGTTGTTTTACCAATGCATTTTATTAAATTCAACAATGCATTTTATTTAATTAATTAATTTTTTATCGATTTATTATTAATTTTTAGACTTATATTTCATTATTTCTTATATTTCACCAATTTAAAATTTTTTTAAGCAATGTACATACAATGTCTTTTTTATAATGAATTTGATAAAATATAAAAAATAATGAAATACAAAATTGAAATTATAATATAGCATATACTAAAAACTCTTTATTTAAAACACATGTACCATTTTATATACAAAAACATATAACTTTATTTAAATTAATAATTCAAATAGTTTGCCTTAAACAAAATAACAAAAAGATAGATAATAATATCAAAATTAATGACAGAAATTTTAATGTACGATTTAATTGAGAACGTTCAAAATTATATAAATTAAAATTAATAAATCTTCAATTAGCAATTCACTTTAAGTCACTGAATTTGTTAATTATACTTTGAAAAACAAAAACACTTAATGTCAATTTATTGATATTTCCGACAATTACAAATACACATGCTAGCACGAGTAATGACGCGACAAAACCAACTTCACTAAACTTTTTTCCACAGATTTAATACTCTTTTTTTCAAATTGAAGAAAAAATATATCAAATTTATGTTGCAGCCTTTTTACAAAATTTTTTAGAGTTAACAAATTAAATTTTGTTAAAAAATGGACAAAAAAATTATCAAAACAACAATTGTTTTGTAGAGAATTATTGACGGAAATAAGTATGTTCATTTAAAAAAAAAAAGTAGTTGATTTAAAAAAAACACACATTAATTTGAATAAAAAATATATTGTTTTAACAATTCGTTTCATTAAAAAGTAACAAAATTTTTATGTTGATTTCACTTACGACTTTTGGTTCAGTGTTACACTATAAAATTTAATATTGCATTTAACTTTTTCAGACCCAACTTGCTTGCAAAAATGTATTCATTTTATAACTTCAAGGTAAAATTGTACTAAAACTATTAAAATTTCCTAGTGTCAATTCATATTTTATGAAATATAATTTAGCTAAAAGTATAACTGCTTATCTAAATAAACCTATTAGTGTTGAAAATATTTGTAATTTTAAGAGAAAACATCACATCTCACAATCGTGTATGCTGGGTCTGAAAGGGTTAAAGAAATGCTATACCTAAATTTTTTTAAATTTTAATAAGATTCTTCCTACAGCTACGAAATTTTCATTAAAGGCATCGATAACAAAATTTGAGTTCTCTTTGAGATTAATTTCAGTTAATTGAGAATACCAATTTACTTTGTTTCTCAGTATCTTTTTCGTTACTAAGGCCTGGTATCTTATGTAATATTAAACAATGATTAACCCTTTGACACGGGAATTTTAATGGCTGGGAATTTTCCGACCAAACTTCGTGGAAATGTAGATATATGCCCAAGAAATATTGTGTATTACTTTTATGGCTTTGCAGCACCCCCTAGCGGAGATATTTGGAATTCAAGTTCAAACATTAACATGCTGCCGACCCCTAGCGGGTTAAAATTTTTTTAAATTTTAACTTTATATTTTTTCTATTACTAATAGAGTTTGGGATTTCCCGGACTTTTTTATTTCCCGGGAAACGGGAATGAAAAAATTTAATTCCCGGGATTCCCGGGAATCCCGGGAAATATTTTTGAACAAAATTGTTAATGAAAACCACCTATATAAGTAATTTTTGTTAAAAAAAAAACTATTTCAGTACAAATGCAGTCTGTGTAGTGAGAATTCAAAGTAAAAAATATCAGAATGTTGAACATTTGATTTCACATAAATTACTCGCAGCACTGCCAAATGAATTGCATGATTCCAGCAGAAAGCACCTACTACTGGACTGTCGGAAACAAACCGTTTCATCACACTTGGCCCATAGATATGGTGGCCACAATGTTATTTTCCAAAGACAAATAAAACTCTTCTAGTCTTATTTCTACAATTCTTCTTATTTCATCAGCATTACATCTTTCTGATATATAAACCAACCCCAGGTTATAAAATGAATTATTTCCATTTATACATTTTTGTGATATTCTTGTCCATTCATCTAAGATTATAATAAATCTCCTATTGTGAGAAATATTGCTCGATATTTCTTTCATCATGATATCTTTTACATTATTGTAGTGATTTAATATAATGTTCTTTACATCGGTTTCATTTTTTTCCAATGCCAGGTTTTTATTATAAAAACTTTCTCGAATAAACGAAGATCTAGTTATGGTGCGGATTGACTGCGGCTAATTTGGATACCATTTCAGGAAATGTTTGCCCTACCATAAAACCTTTAATGCCTATTCAGCTTACACTTTTTTTTCCGGGTACTTTGCTAATTTTAGCTGAAACGTTATTCCTGTTGTTCTTTTCTTCAAGAGAAGTTGCATGACAATCAATTTTTTTTTTTTTTTTTGTGCACCAAATTTAGATGTCGGATAACCAAATTTAGATACCACCGTTAACCTGTCTTTTCTTTTCACATTTATTAATGAAAACGTTACTTATAAAATTATTGGCCCTTAATATAAAAGAGTATTTTAAATTTAAAGTCGACTTTATTTTTAATCAAACGGTTTTGTTCATTTTGTGTATGAAAACCTTACAAAAATATTTATATTTTCAAATATTTTGATTGGTTGAAAATAAATTAACCAATCAGAACGCTTCAAAAATAAACGAAGTCAAGGTATACTGCCACCCAATATTTTAACTAAAGTCGACTTTACCTAAATTATACATTTGAAAAATTTAGATAGTAAGGGCGATTATTTGTAAGAAACAAAGCTTTTTTTCATATTTCTTTTGAACATTTTACCAAGTTTTTAGGTTTTACTACTTAAATTTTGAATAAGTTATGCGAAAAATCTTTATTAGTTGAAATGCTCCTAATTACTTGGCAAAGATTTTATTTCTGTGTCAAATAAAAAAAAAAAAAAAAAGATTTTAAAAGATTTTAACAATGACATTTTTGTTTTGGTATTTAAAATGTTTTTTATGACTAAAATTAAATAATCCTATTCGAAACAAAAACAATTTAAAAAATTTAATATTTTTAAAATTTCCCGTTTTCCCGGGAAAAATATATTATTTTCCCGGGAATTCCCGGCAAACTTTTCCCGGGATTTCCCGCGAATTACCGCCCGGGAATTCCCGAACCCCAAACCCTAATTACTAATCTCTACATAAAATCCTTTGAGTTTTTGAATTTTATTCATCACACAATTTTTGAGATTAAAATTTAGCATTTTTTTAAATTCTAACTTCTAACACATTCTCTGCAGCGTTGACGATCACAAGACAAAACGCACTCTACTGATCTCATGTTATTTTGAAATTTCATAGCCTGCATAAAATTTTAATAAGAACAAAATAACGAACCGATAACAGTAAATGAATAGCGCTTTGGTTAAAATTCAAATCAATGACGAGTTGATAAGTAAAGTCGACGTACATTATAATGTACGCCACTCGCCAAAGGGTTAAGAAGAAAATCATTATTTAGCCCTTAATTACAGTAACTCGTCAAATTTTAACCTCTGATTTTACTCTAAACATTGATTAAATTTAATTACAGAAATTTCTGTGATTAAGACCTTAAACATAGGTTTTCCACCCTACAAATCATGTTAGTATTTACATTTTTTTCTAATGTTGGTAACTTTTTAAAAAGTTTTACGTAGACCAATTAATTTGTAAATAAACACCTTACAACATGTTTATGTGCCATATAAATAATAACTCGCGTAGTAATGCACATATATGTATGTATCTTCTCTAAAAATACACAGAGAAAACAGATTCATTGCGACAACCGAATTTCTTGCCAACCGAAATTCTGTTTTCTTTACCTAATTTCTGTTGACACAAACAAATATATCGGTGGTTCCAACCAAACCATTCGGTTGGCAAAGAATTCGGTTGTCACAATGAATCTGTTTTCTCTGTGTACCAATTCGAATTAAGAAAATATTTAGGGGAAATTTTAACAATATGCCATAATATTGGATTCTGTTACGAATAGTTTCTTAGAATTTGTTATAATTTTGATCTTTATTTAGTACGTTGGAGGAAAATTTTACCAAAAAATGTGTTTAAGGTGTCGCAGAATAATTTTTTTAATTCTGCCGTTTTTAATTAAAAATAATTAAAATTTTCTAATTTTCTGGAAAAATATGAGATATAGGCCTGGTATCTTATGTGATATTAAACAATGATTAAGAAGAAAATCATTGTTTAGCACTTCAATACAGTAACTCATCAAATTTGAATCTCTGATTTTACTCTAAACATTGCTTAAATTTAATTACAGAAATTTCTGCGATTAAGACCTTAAACGTAGATTTTCCACGCTACAATTCATGTTAGTATTAACATTTTTTTCTAATGTTGGTAACTTTTTAAAAAGGTTTACGTAGACCAATTAATTTGTAAATAAACACCGTACAACATCTTTATGTACCATCTAAATAATGAACATCTTTAGTAACTTGCACATATATATTCTCTAAAAATACCAATTGGAATTATGAAAATATTTGGGGGAAATTTTAATAATATGACATAATATTGGATTCTGTACGAATTGTTTCTTAGAATCGGTCATAATTTTGATCTTTATTTAGCACAAATAAACCATGATTCGTGGAGAGAAAATTTGACCAAAAAATGTGTTTAAGGTGTTTCACAATAATTTTTTTAATTCTGCCGTTTTTAATAACAAATAATTTAAATTTTCGAATTTTCTGGAAAAATATGAGCTATATAAAGATATAAGACATACTTCACGTGCTCCTGCAATATCTTAAATTGCAGTTAATGAGTATAGTTTTTTATAAAATTTTTTATTTTGCTTATTTATTGAACCAATTTTTACTATTTATTAAAATTTAACCATAACACTTAATCTACCACATTCTATTAAAAATTGTTGAAATGTCGGCCAGGGTCAGTTAAGAGAGGTTAAGATTTATGCATACTGTTAAGATTCTATGGTAGTTGTTTAGACCAGTTAAATATTTCCTGCAGTACAATTTTTATGTACGCCATATATTTTTTCCTCCGAGGAATATTTTTGGATTCATCTTTATTTTCCACAAAATTAGAAAATTCTAATTTTTTCAATTAATACAAAATTTTACAGACTCTTCAGAAGATTTTTGCTTTTTACACAAAATTGTTGGAAGATATCTTAAAAATAGAATCAAGAAAATCAAGCGTTTAAGTTTCGCGCTTTGTAAAAATTTACTGCTTTGGGAGATGTCACTGTATGTGTATATTAAATTTGATCCAGATATATTTACCTAAACGAATAACAAATAATATAGAGGCATAGTTATTTTACTTTGCCTTTGAACCTAGTTTTCTAAAAAAATTCTGACTTTAACATTTGTATTGAATGTATCAAAAACATCAAAAATCATCTTGTCCTTCATAAATATTTCTTAATAACACCTTATTGGACTAAAAACAAATTTACAATTATACACAATGAAAAAAATAAGATATGCATGTAGCATGCAAAAAGACACTTCCTATTTAAGGCATTTAGCGATTGATGATTTTTAAAACAACAATTTGGTCATCTATTTTATAGATTTATGACCTCGTATCATGCGAAAAATTCAATAAAAAAACTCTTATTTCGCGAGTTTCCAAACTTTTTTTGTTTTCTTTTATTTCGTATTCGTATTGTCAAATGAAAATATCTAAAATTAACAAATCATTGATTAAATTTTTGTGAGTTACCGATATTATTTTAAGTAAGTTTAAGGGCTAATCAATGATTTCTAAATCAATGATTAAAGTAAACTAAGCATTGGAGATAAGATACCAGCCCATATTAATATATAAGACATACTTCACTTGCTCCTCCTAGACCCTAAATTGCAGTTAAAGAGTATAGTTTTTTATAAAATTTTTTCTTATTTTGCTTATTTATTGAACCAATTTTTACTATTTATTAAAATTTGGAAATTTTTACAGGGAGGGGCAAAAAGGGGAAAAAGTCTCCCCCTTGACGGCCTGCTCAAACTGCTGGAGCTATGAAGTTGAAATTTGGTGTGTAGGTTCCTCGACCTGTGTAGACGTCCGTTGAGACGGCATTTTTGGAAATTCTTATCGGGAGGGGCAAAAAGGGGTCAAAAAAAGTACCTTTTTCCAAAAAAGTACCTTTTCCCAAAAAAAGTACCTTTCCCAAAAAAAGTACCTTTTTTCCCAAAAAAGTACCTTTTTCCAAAAAAAGTACCTTTTTCCAAAAAAAGTACCTTTTTCCAAAAAAAGTACCTTTTTCCAAAAAAAGTACCTTTTTCCAAAAAAAGTACCTTTTTCCAAAAAAGTACCTATTTCCAAAGAAAGTGCCTTTTTCCAAAAAAAGTACCTTTTTCCAAAAAAAGTACATACCTTTTTCCAAAAAAAAGTACCTTTTTCCAAAAAAAGTACCTTTTTCCAAAAAAAATTACTTTTTTCAAAAAAAGTACCTTTTTCCAAAAAAAAGTACCTTTTTCCAAAAAAAGTTCCTTTTTCCAAAAAAAGTACCTTTTTCCTAAAAAAAGTACCTTTTTTCAAAAAAAAGTACCTTTTTCCAAAAAAAGTAAATTTTTCCAAAAAAAAGTACCTTTTTCCAAAAAAACTTCCTTTTTCCAAAAAAGTACTTTTCCCAAAAAAAGGACCTTTTTCCAAAAAAAGTACCTTTTTCCAAAAAAAAAGTACCTTTTTCCAAAAAATTTACCTTTTTCTAAAAAAATGTACCTTTTACAAAAAAAAAATTACCTTTTCCAAAAAAAGTACGTTTTCCCAAAAAACATACATTTTTCCAAAAAAATACCTTTTACCGAAAAAAGTACCTTTTTCAAAAAAAGTACCTTTTTCAAAAAAAAGTACCTTTTTCTAAAAAAATGTTCCTTTTCCCAAAAAACATACATTTTTTCAAAAAAATACCTTTTTCAAAAAAAGTACCTTTTCCAAAAAAAGTACCTTTTCCCAAAAAAAAGTACCTTTTTCTAAAAAAATTTTCCTTTTCCAAAAGAAGTACCTTTTCCAAAAAAAGTACCTTTTTCCAAAAAACATACATTTTTCCAAAAAAAACACCTTTTTAAAAAAAAATACCTTTTCCAAAAAAAGTACAAATAAAGTACTTTGTAAAAACAAAGTATCTTTTTCCAAAAAGTACCATTTAAAATAATATATAATTTCCTCCCCCCACGGATATCTCCACTAAAACAAGGTTTCTTGATATTCGGCATAGACGTGCGCTAAGATGGGATTTTTGGAAATTCCTACCGGAACGGGCAAAAAGGGGAAAAGTCTCCCCATAAACAGTCTCACAAATTGGAAAAGTGCCTAGCCAAACCACTGGAGGTAAGAAGTTGAAATTTGGTATAAAGGTTCCTCCACTGTAGTAGACATCGACTAAGTTTGTATTTTTGGAATTCCCTACAGGATATCCCAAAAGGAAACTCGGTATGTGAGTTCCTCCTTCTGTGTAGGCGTCCGCTTAGACGGAATTTTTGAAATTCCTATCGGGAGGGGAAATAAGGTAAAAGTCTCCTCCTGACGGCTTGCCCAATCCCTTTTGGCCAATCTAAAATTTTAAATATGTATTCCTTGGAGTAGGACTAACTCACCGGCAACGTAATTTTTCTATTTTGGAACAGGAACATAGTAAAAATGGTGGTTGAAAGGGAAAAATGTCTCCACTAACGGGAGGGGCAAAAAGAAGAAAAGCCTCACCTTGGGGGCCGGTAAAAACCCCTTCGGCTAGAAACCTGAAGCTTAAAATGTGGGTCCCTGGAGTAAGGGCTAACTTATTAGAAAGATACTTTTTTGAATTTTGGACAGGGTCGTAATAAAATGTGGGCTCAAAAAGGGAAAGTTGCCCCTTAACGACCTGTCCAAACTGCTGGAACTAGGAAGCTGAAATTCGGTACTTAGGTTCCTCTTCCAGCCTAATTCCAACCGGGAGGGACAAAAATACAAAAAGTTTCCCCCTTGACAGCCTGCTCAAACTGCTGGAACTAGGAAGCTGAAATTCCCTGTCGATGGATTTTCGGAAATTCCTACCGAGAGAGGCACAAATAGTAAAAGTTGGCTAGAAACCTGAAATGTAAAACATATGTTACTTGGAGTATGGGCTCACTTACCGGGAAGGTGCTTTTTGGACAGGGACATTGCAAAAATGGGGATTAATGAAGCGAAAAGTGCCGCTTAAAGGCCTGCCCAAACCGCTGGAGGTAGGAAGTTGAAATTTGGTATTAAAGTTCCTCCTCTATTGTAGACATCCGCTAAGATGAGATTTTTGGAAATTTCTACAGGTAGGGTCAAAAACAGGAAAAGTCTCCCCCTTAACGGCCTGGCCAAACTGCTGGAACAAGTGATCTTAAATTCGGTATTTGGGTTCCTTCTCCAACGTTGACGTCCCCTAAGATGGTATTTTTGGAAATTCATACTGGGAGGGGTAAAAAGGAAAAAAACTTCCCCTTGACGGCCTGGCAAAACTGCTGGATATAGAGACCTAAAATTATGTATGTAGTAGGTTCCTCCTCCAACGCAGACGTCCTCTAAGACGGAATTTTTGGAAATTCCTACCGGGAGGGGTAAATACGGAATAATTCTCCCCCTTGATGGCCTAACCGAACCCTTCGGCTAGAAACCTGTAATATATAATATGTTTTCCTTGGAGTATGGGCTAACTTATCGACAAGGCATTTTTAGGACTTTGGACAGGAACGTGGTAAAAATGGTGGTTCAAAAGGGGAAAATTTCCCCCCCCCCCCTTAACGTCTGCGTCTTTAGCTAGAAACCTAAAACTTAAAGAACAAGTGTATATGAAACACTAAAATTAAGAAACTAAATAGGAAACGAGTGGAATTGAAACACTACACAAGTGGAATGAAATGGATATAAACGTTGAACGAGTGGAATTGAAATTATAGACAATGCAAATGGATTGGAAGAGGGAATTACCTGTTCAAACACTATCCACGGAATATGAAACTTATGTAGCATTGAAACATACTCTCCAAAAAGTTAAACAAATTTTCTAAAAGAGAAAAAACCTTAGAAAAGGAATGGAACTTATATATTCCGATATTTAAACTTCATGTAACGAAGCACCGGTGGAAGAAACCGACGCAGTAAATTTTCCAACTGAATTTGTGAATTTACTTGAATTGCCAGGTCTACCTTTACATAAACTGGAATTAAAAAAAAAACTTTAAGACACGCTAACAACGTAGCGGGCTTTGCCCGCTATTTTTAATATTATAAAATGCTTTCCAACCCTGCTTTATGCCTAACTGCGCCCGCTAGTTAGGCATAAAGTATGTAATGATACCTATTTATGTTCTTAAAAATGTTTCGGAATATACGAATTTTATGTAAAATTACAGAGTTTGTGCTTAAAATAGTATTCAAAAGTATGTAAAGATACAGACAAAATGCTTACAACCACACGTAAAATATGTATATATACATTCCTGGTGCTTTATATTAAACAACCCAAATGATTCCCACTGCGAATTCGTTTAAAATTTTTTATTTATAGTAAAACATTTGGCATCAAAAAAAACTCACAAAAGATGTCCTTAAAAATGTTTTTAAGAGCTAAGTCTTTACTAAAGAGTATAAAGCTTTAGCTTTTGGAAGATACAATAAGTTTACTCTAAACCTTTTGCAATTGTAATTCAGAAAATATCAATTGAAATTCAGAATTTCCATTTGAAATTCAGAAAATATCAATTGAAATTCAGAATTTCCATTTGAAATTCAGAAAAGATCAATTGAAATTCAGAATTTCCATTTGAAATTCAGAAAATAATATTTGAAATTCAGAAAATATCAATTGAAATTCAGAAATTATCATTTGAAATTCAGAAAATATCAATTGAAATTCAGAAAATATCATTTGAAATTCAGAAAATATCAATTGAAATTCAGAAACCGTCATTTGAAATTCAGAAAATATCAATTGAAATTCAGAAAATATCAATTGAAATTCAGAAAATATCAATTGAAATTCAGAAATCGTCATTCGAAAATCAGAAAATATCAATTGAAATTCAGAAAACATCAATTGAAATTCAGAAACCGTCATTTGAAATTCGGAAAATATCAATTGAAATTCAGAAATCGTCATTTAAAATTCAGAAAATATCACTTGAAATTCAGAAATCGTCATTTGAAATTCACAAAATATCAATTGAAATTCAGAAAACATCATTTGAAATTCAGAAAATATCAATTGAAATTCAGAAAACATCAATTGAAATTCAGAAAATATCAATTGAAATTCAGAAACCGTCATTTGAAATTCAGAAAATATCAATTGATATTCAGAAAATATCAATTGAAATTCAGAAAAATGTAAACACATTTTTAAAAAGAATCCGTCCAGGTAGATAATGTTATCCCCTATAAAAATTTATATATGGGGTTTATCAAAATAAGTAAAATTCATTTTACTCACGCAAGTGAAAAATATTTAAAATTTGTGTGCCTCAATGATTTTATGTAGACTAATTTTTTTCTTGTAACGAATTATGGCTCAATTAGACATTAAAACGTAACGCTGATATTAAAGACTATTATTTGGCTTTAAATTTCAGCCTTACATTTTGGAGCTATAATTCGTAACAAGAAGGAAATTAGTCTACCTAAAATCATTGAGGCACACAAATTTTAAATAATTCTCACTCGCGTAAGTAAAATGAATTTTACGCCCACTTGTTAATCAAACGTATTTTGATGAAATCCATATATAAATTTTTTATAGGGTATAACATTATCTACCTGGCCGGATTCTATAAAAAATGCTGTTTACATTTTTCTGAATTTCAATTGATGTTTTCTGAATTTCAATTGATATTTTCTGAATTTCAAATGATATTTTCTGTATTTCAAATGATATTTTCTGAATTTCAATTGATATTTTCTGAATTTCAAATGACGATTTCTGAATTTCAATTTATATTCTCTGAATTTCAATTGATATTTTCTGAATTTGAATTGATATTTTCTGAATTTCAAATGACGATTTCTGAATTTCAATTGATATTTTCTGATTTTCAAATGACGATTTCTAAATTTCAATTGATATTTTCTGAATTTCAATTGATATTTTCTGAATTTCAATTGATATTTTCTGAACTTCAAATGATATTTTCTGAATATCAATTGATATTTTCTAAATTTCAAATGATATTTTCTGAATTTAAAATGATATTTTCTGAATTTCAAATGATATCTTCTGAATTTCAATTGACATTTTCCGAATTTCAAATGATATTTTCTGAATTTCAATTGATATTTTCTGAATTTCAAATGGAAAATCTGAATTTCAATTGATGTTTTCTGAATTTCAAATGGAAATTCTGAATTTCAATTGATGTTTTCTGAATTTCAAATGGAAATTCTGAATTTCAATTGATATTTTCTGAATTTCAATTGATATTTTCTGAATTACATTTGCAAAAGGTGTAAACGTTTGATTTTCTGAGCCGTTCCAGTACTGCTGTGCTTTCTTTGAAAATTTCACTATTGGAAAAATCCACTTTATCCATAAATATATATGGATGATATTTAGCTGCAAATTTAAACCATATCTTAATTTGTAAACAATCGGCACTTGGCGCAATCTTCATATTAACGGAACTCTAATGGGTTTAACTTTAATTGCTGAGTATGTAGTCAATAGCAAAAAGAAAATTCTTCCTTTGTATTGTTTTTAAAATTCGTGGAATGCAAACCTATTTAACTTTCATACGCTTAATATAGGGACTACCGTTGTAAGCTTTTCCAGAAACGAGCAAAAAATACGTTTTATAAATATCTACTCAATACTTATATCCAGTGTTGCCATAAGACAAATGCGAAAAGGTGCTAGATCGTCGAAAAAAAGTGCTAGAAAGTGCTAGATTCAAAATAAAAAGTGCTAAAAAAGGTGCTAGATTTTTTTTGTTTTTAACATGCATAATGGGTTTTTATCAGAGTTGGCAACCGATTCATAAGGTTAAGGCCAGCTTACATTATAAGATTTTCGGTAGTATTTTGCTTTAGTACACATGCAAAACATATAGACAAGGTTGCAAAATCTTTCAGAAAATCTTATAGTGTAAACCAGTCTTTAGTGTTAATGGATAACGTTATTTCATAAATATTTCGTTAGGTTGTTTTAGAGTTACCGGTATTTAAAGTTATTTCGTTTGATTATTTTAAGGCTTTTTAAGTTATTTCGTTATGGCTATGATTTTGCTTTAGTACACATTAAAGGGCTGCATGAGTGCAATCGGTTTGTTGTAGTCATTAAATCACATAGGGCTAGTGTGTGTGCATTACGATTTAAACCACCCTGTTACGACTAGACAACAAATCAAAACGTAAGCGAGCTTAAGCATTAGACATGGCAACGAAAAAGCAATAAGTGATTGTTGTGACACACGATAGTTCGCTACCATAACATATCAATTAGTACTTTGAACTAGTGTTTAAGTATCGCAATGAATGCTATGGTGCGATGGTGTGTTGTGTTATAATATGTAGGTTTTATAAAACGAAAAAGTACACTCAGATAAAAAAGTTAGTAGTTAGTTGTTCTTTATTTTCAATTCAATGTTTGTTTTACAAATTTTTATATTATTATATAAAAAAGTTAGTAAAAAAATAAATTAATAATGTTAATGCATAAGAAATTATAAAAACAAAAAAAAATAATTTATATTAATTCTTATTAAATACAAGAAAATTAAAAATCTCTGCGTTGTAATTGTTTTTAATATAAACAATTATAATGCAGATTTTTAAGTTTTATACATACATATATTTTAATTTCATTGGTTGTTGCAAAATATTATCTGTGTACTTATTTTGTCAAACAAAGCGACATAGACCTACTCTGTTGACAGGATTTTTTTTTGTTCGACTTTCGAATTGTTCTTCATAAAGCTTTTTGGCGATTTTTTTAATGTCGATGATTTTTTTAATTTTGATGATTTTTTTCTAATTTTATACGATTTTTTTTAATTTTGCCGATTTTTGTTTTTTTTTTCTAAATTTTGCTATTTTCAAAATTTTGGCGGTTTTTTATAATTTTTTCAAATTTTGACAATTTTTAAATTTAAACGATTTTTTAATTTTGGCAATTTTTAAAATTTTTAACTTGGTTGGCAAACACTAACCGTAAAATACCTTTAACGATTCGAAACCCTTTCAACGAACTATTTTTAACCCTAAAATACCACTAACGAAATAACTTAAAATACCTTAAAATATCTTAACGAAATAAATTAAAATACCGTTAACCCTAAAATAACTTAACGATATAACTTAAAATACCGATAACCTTAAAATAACCTAACGAAATTCTATAAAATAAAATTTACCAAATTCATTCCAAAAAAAAACATTTAAAAATAATACCCTGACCACATAGTGGTGTAGGGTATAAAAATCGGTGGTATAATTAAACAATATTGAAAAATAAAATTAAAAATAAATAATATAATAAAACCAATACGTAGTAGAGTTTGCTAAAAACCCTACTCAAGGTTCCTTAATGTATTCGGCGCTTTAGAGCTTTTTATACCCTACACCACTATGTGGTCATTATACCCTACACCACTATGTGGTCAGGGTATTATAAGTTTGTGCTGATGTTTGTAACACCAAAAAATATTGGTCGTAGACCCACCTTATAGTATACCGATCGGTTCAGAATTTTTTTTTATTTCGATTTAACGATGTCCGTCTGTCCGTCCGTCCGTCCGTCTGTCTGTCTGTCTGTCCATGCAATCTTGTGCGCACTCTACAGGTCGCAAATATTAATATATTTTGATGAAATTTGGTACGCAGACCTATGTTGGCCCAAGGACGAACAAGTTTGATTTTGGTGAACATCGGTCCATGTTTAGACCTAGTGCCCATATAAGGGTCCTACCAAAATTATACTTTTTATACGCTGCAGGTCGCAAGTATTAAGATATTTTGATGAAATTTGGTACACAGACCTATGTTGGCCCAAGGACGAACAAGTTTGATTTTGGTGAACATTGGTCCATGTTTAGACCTAGTGCCCATATAAGGGTCCTACCAAAATTATACTGTTTATACGCTGCAGGTCGCAAATATTAAGGTATTTTGATGAAATTTGGTACACAGACCTATGTTGGCCCAGTAAAGCAGCCTATTGATTTTGCTGAACATCGGTCCATGTTTAGACCTAGTGCCCATATAAGGGTCCCACCAAAATTATACTGTTTATACGCTGCAGGTCGCAAATATTAAGATATTTTGATGAAATTTGGTACACAGACCTATATTGGCCCAATAACGCAGCCTATTGCTTTTGGTGAACATCGGTCCATGTTTAGACCTAGTGATCTTATAAGGGTCCTACCAAAATTATACTGTTTATACGCTGCAGGTCGCAAATATTAAGATATTTTGATGAAATTTGATGTTGGCCCAATAACGCAGCCTGTTGATTTTGGTGAACATCGGTCCATGTTTAGACCTAGTGCCCATATAAGGGTCCCACCAAAATTATATTGTTTATACGCTGCAGGTCGCAAATATTAAGATATTTTTATGAAATTTGGTACATAGACCTATGTTGGCCCAAGGACGAAGCCTATTGATGTTGGTGAACATCGGTCCATGTTTAGAACTAGTGCCCATATAAGGGTCCCCCCAAAATTGGCTTGGTGACAAACTGCAGGTCGCAAATATTAAGATATTTTAATGAAATTTGGTGCGCTGACTCACATTATAGAAAATTTTGACACAAGCCCCATTTTAACCCATTCGAATTTCGGATCCAAACAATACACCAGAGTGGTGTAGGGTATTGTATAGTCGGCATGCCCGACTTTAACCTTTTTACTCGTTTTGGTATCATTAGAGTATTTCACATATTAAATAGTTGAAATATTCATTACGATCAACTAAAGAATTTTTTGGGGGTAGCCATTTGTCTATTTTAGTTTTTTCATTATTTATATATCAGTGGTCGTCACCCATAGCCACTAGTGGCCGATCATAATCGGCTTTTCATACGTACATAACACGAATGACAACAAAACTCTCAACTAAGAGAATAACAAATAAAAATATTCCGTCATTAGCATGATAGCTTTCAACAAAGTAGGTACGTATTTCGGTTACATACATTAGTGTTGCCAGTTTTTTCATACCTTATCCCCAATTTTCAATTTGCCATCCCAAAAAATCCCCAACTTTTATTTACCTGAAAAATTCGTTTATTTTTTCGAAAAATTAGTGGAAAATACCATATTCGTTTATTTTTTGCGATAAGTTGTACACTCAGACTCAATAAATTTGTGCTTGCAACAAATTATAAAAAAGAACAAATAAATTTAAATAACAGCAAAGAAAATTTGAACCAAAATTTTTCATTTTAAATATCTAAGAATAAAAATTGTCTGATTCATCAGCTTCAGACATTTTGTTGTGCATGGTACTGCATTAAAAAGTTTTAGCATTTCAGCAGATGGATTAAACTTTTGACAATTGAGTAACTTGTAAAGTATATATTTAATTTAAGAAGAGCTTCTTATTAAATTTAAATAACTTTAAAAAAATTATCAAGATTAAATTCTTAAATTCATAAAAATATGAAAAAGCAATAATATATTTTATCCCCAAATAATCCCCTAAAATTTGTATTATCCCCAATAAATCCCCAGTTCTACAAACGGAAGTTTTTATCCCCATTGATGATACAATTCCCAATTTGGGGATAAATCCCCCAAACTGGCAACACTGTTATACATAAGTTTTCAGTAACACTAAAACGATGGTGTTGATTGTGTGTTGGTTGCTTAAGTTCACAATAATATGATGTGGTAATGTACTGTTGTCATCCGTGATAAACGATTCATGATTCGTCTCACTATCCATATGCTTTTTTGCCATGTTGTTTTTTTTTTGTTGTTTGTACTAAAGGGCTGAACGATTCATCTTAAATGAGATTTCAAGACACATGATAGCCTACAAGCCATAACAAGTTGTGTGGTTTTACTTTTTATAACGATTGAATCAGTACAAACAACAAAAAAAAACACGATGGCAAAAAATCATATGGATAGTGAGACGAATCCCATCATGAATCGTTTATCACGGATGACAACAGTACATTACCACATCATATTATTGTGAACTTAAGCAACCAACACAATATCAACACCATCGTTTTAGTGTTACTGAAAACTTATGTATAACAGTGTTGCCAGTTTGGGGGATTTATCCCAAAATTGGGAATTGTATCGTCAATGGGGATAAAAACTTCCGTTTGTAGAACTGGGGATTTATTGGGGATGATACGAAATTTTAGGGGATCATTTGGGGATAAAATATATTATTGCTTTTTCATATTTTTATGAATTTAATCCTGATAATTCTAAATATTTATGTTTTTTTCTAAGAATGATGATAATAGTGAATGATTTTTAGCTACAAAAATTTGAGTCTGGCAAGGTAATGTTCCTAGAAACTATAATTCCTCTTGGTGAAAATTCAAATTCGTTTTGGTTCTAAAATTTTTAAAGTTATTTAATAAGAGTTATAAGAAGTTCTTCTTAAATTAAATGTATACTTTACAAGTTACTCAATTGTCAAAAGTTAATCCATCTGCTGAAATGCTAAAACTTTTTAATGCAGTACCATACACAACAAAATGTCTGTTATTTATTAAATGTCTGTTTATTATTAAATATTTAAAATGAAAAATTTTGGTTCAAATTTTCTTTGCTGTTATTTAAATTTATTTGTTCTTTTTTATAATTTGTTGTAAGCACAAATTTATTGAGTCTGAGTGTACAACTTACCGCAAAAAATAAACGAATATGGTATTTTTCCACTAATTTTTCGAAAAAATTAACGAAAACAAATTTTTATATAAAATAAAAATTGGAAATTTTTTGGGATGGCAAATTAAAAATTGGGGATAAGGTATGAAAAGACTGGCAACACTGATGTATGTAACCGAAATACGTACCTACTCTGTTGAAAGCTATCATGCTAATGAATGGAGTATTTTTTTTATTTTTTGTTATGCTTTTAGTTGAGAGTTTTGTTTTCATTCGTGTTGTGTAGGTATGAAAAGCCGATTATGATCGGCCAATGGTATAATGAAAAAATTAAAATAGACAAATGTCTACCCCCAAAAAATTCTTTAGTTGATCGTAATGAATATTTCAACTATTTAATATGTGAAATACTCTAATGATACCAAAAAAAGCTCTAAAGCGACGAATACATTAAGGAACATTGAGTAGGGTTTTTAGCAAACTCTACTACGTATTGGTTTTATTATATTATTTATTTTTAATTTTATTTTTCAATATTGTTTAATTATACCACCGATTCTTTTTAAATGTTTTTTTTTGGAATGAATTTGGTAAATTTTATTTTATAGAATTTCGTTAGGTTACTTTAAGGGTATCGGTATTTAAGTTATATCGTTAAGTTATTTTAGGGTTAACGGTATTTTAATTTATTTCGTTAGGTTATTTTAAGGTTAACGGTATTTTAAGTTACTTCGTTAGTGGTATTTTAGGGTTAAAAATAGTTCGTTGGGTTTCGAATCGTTAACGGTATTTTACGGTTAGTTAAGTTAAAAATTTTAAAAATTGCCAAAATTAAAGAAATCGTTTAAATTTAAAAATTGTCAAAAATTGAAAAAATCATAAAAAACCGCCAAAATCTTGAAAATAGCAAAATTTAGAAAAATCGGCAAAATTAAAGAAATCGTCGAAAATTAGAAAAAAATCATCAAAATTAAAAAAATCGCCAAAAAGCTATATATATTTATATTAATAAGAATTAATATAAATTATTTTTTTGGTTTTTATAATTTATTATGCATTAAAAACATTATTAATTTTTTTTTTACTAACTTTTTTATATAATAATATAAAAATTGTAAAACAAACATTGAATTGAAAATAAAGAACAACTAACTAACTGCTAACTTTTTTATCTGAGTGTACATTTATACTTTTTCGTTTTATAAAACCTACATATTATAACACAACACACCATCGCATCCATAGCATTCATTGCGATACTTAAACACTAGTTCAAAGTACTAATTGCTATGTTATGGTAGCGAACAATCGTGTGTCACTACAATCACTTATTGTTTTTTTCGTTGCCATGTTTAATGCTTAAGCTCGCTTACGTTTTGATTTGTCTTCTAGTCGTAACAGGGTGGTTTAAATCGTAATGCACACATACTAGCACCATGTGATTTAATGACTACAACAAACCGATTGCACTCACGCAGCCCTTTAGTTTGTACTGATTCAAACGTTATAAAAAATAAAACCACACAACTTATTATGGCTTGTAGGCTATCATGTGTCTTGAAATCTCATTTAAGATGAATCGTTCAGCCCTTTAGTACACATGCAAAACATATAGGCAAGGTTGCAAAATCCTACCGAAAATCGTATAGTGTAAACCAGCCTTTAGTGTTATTTTAAGGTAAATGATGGTCGCTAGGATATTTAAAATTTTTGAGTTAGGGTCTGTTAGGTTAAACGGTATGTTAAATAATTTCGTAAAAGTATTTTGCGGTTAGTGATATTTCGTTAATGGTATTTTTAGTTATTTCGTTAATGGTATTTTTAGGTTAATTGTAGTTATTTGAATGCATTTTAGAGGTTAATCACATCTGGGTCGATTGTCGACCGACGACAGCAAAAGTCTTCGCGATTAATTTAAATTCAGCTACAATCGACCGTCGACAGTTGTTGACGTTTAGAAAAAAAGGAAAGCAAAACAAGAATATGGTTGTATTTGTTTCACCACAATTCTTCACCAATTCAATTGGTCTTTCACTAATTCTTGTTGTTTTATATTTTATTGTATTTAATTTTGCTTTTTTGCCGTAAATTATGTATTTTAAATTTCAATTATATTTCTTCTGTCAAAAAAATTAATTTTTTGTAAACAAAGTACGAATTTTTGCAGCTCTAATGCGAATTTCTAACAACTCTGTTCTAATGGCAATCTTTAATTAGTTAAAAATATGGCAACAATTTGAAAAATATTTTAAGTGTGTATTAGTGTGTCGTCACGAAAATAGAATAGATTCTATTCCGACGACAAATCGCCGGACGACATGGCGACATTTTGCTTCCCATACAAAATATATGAAAAAGCAACTCTGGTTGTCGTTGTCGACCCAGTTCTGATTAAACGCTTAATCGTTATTGATGTTTTGAGGTTAGTGTTGACAAACCATGGTTTTTATTGATATATTGAATTATTAATAAAAAAAAAAAACTATGCATTTCATACAGTCGCCATTTCAAAGGGTCATCATTTATTGCTGGCTTTAAATCATTAAAGGAATCAAAAAATCATAATTTGGAGATAAATTAGAAATGTTCTCCATAGAAATAATTTCAGATTTTGCGGCTAAAACATATCGTATTCTACAGAAAGATTAGCTATTATACGAAATATTGTAGGTTTTGTTAACTATTTCGTTAGAAAAGTCATCAATTATGTGAAATTTTTTCACAAAAATGCCTTCAGATTTTGAAAATATTTTTTTATATTGATAAATCTTCAGATTCGAATGCCTCTTGCGTTCAAGAAAATTATATTTATATAGAGAAACCATCTAATTTTAAATACTTCCTGCTGTAGAAAAACTATTTAAGATTCAGAAAATTTTTACTGAACAATATTTTTTGTTAGTCCTATACTTTTGTAATTTTAATATACATGCAGGAGCACCAGAGTCTTAGCAATATTTCTTTTCGAAACAGATTTTTACCATTCTTTCCAAAAGTTTAAAAATCTGCTAACAACCTCAGACAGGGTTTTCGGGTTGTACTTTAAGGTCATTTCGATTGCCGTTAACAATCAGATGTTGGTTTTCAAATTGGAACTCTTTTGGAAGTGATCTAGTGTGAACTTAAGTCAGAAATGCCAAACTAACTTTTCTTATTTCTTCTTTTTAGAAATTCGTAAATATTGTTATGCCAATATTTAACAAAAAGTTGGCATGACTGGTAAAGATATTTATTCACTATTCAACTTTAACCCAATTCAGAGAAGCTGTATATTTGTGTGCGGACTGTGATATTTGTAAATCCTGTTATTTCTTGAACTCGAGAAGTGTTTCAAGACATTTTTCATATAGATATTGAATTATTTAAAAAAGTGCTAAAAAATTTCAATATTTTTAAAAAAAGTGCTAAACTAGCACTAGCACTTTTTTAAAATTTTTGGGTGCTAACTCCCAAAAAAAGTGCTAGATCTAGCACCTAAAGTGCTAAACTGGCAAGCCTGCTTATATCTGCGTTTTTATTCAATAACTGCAAAAAACACATCCAAAATTATTATAACATTTGAATAAAAATTTTAATTGCATAACTGCATCTACCCACTTTTAATTTCAATACCAATATTGTTTTCATCCAGTTCTGCATTTAGAATTAAAGGTTTTCATGTTCTATTAGTAGCTTTTGATGTTTAAATTTATTGTTTGATAGTTATAAGCCGGAAAATTTGCTAATTAGTTAAAATACAAAAAATTTGTTTGGTTTTTTATTTTTAATTTATATTTTGACATTCTAGATATTGCTTATTAAAGTACGTATAGTTACGCATTTTATGCCTAATATATAATTTTAGGCACAATGTGTGTAATTATAAAGAATTTATGCTTATAAACGTATAAACATGTTCCTCAACAAACAAATTACTATATTAAGTATGTAAATGTGTAGACACGTATGTAAATAAAATTTTCAAGCATATTGTGCTTAAACTTACGCATTTTCTCTAATTTTACATGAAACTTTGCACCCTTTATTATAATAATATTGCATGCATTTTTTAGAGTGTACGATAAATAGAAACTTTTCTCATAAATTTTAATAAGTTAGATATTTTATGAGTAGGACAAATTTTCAACCATTTCAATTTAGCTTTATTTAACACTTTGACACGGGAATTTTAATGGCTGGGAATTTCCCGACCAAATTTCGTGGAAATGTAAATATATGCCCAAGAAATATTGTTTATTACTTTTATGGCTTTGCAGCACCCCCTAGCGGAAATATTTGAAATTAAAGTTCAAACATTAACATGCTGCCGGTACCGAGCGGGTTAAAATTTTTTTTAAATTTTAATTTTATTTTTTAATTTTATTTTATCGGGATATACATTAATTGCATCAAAGGAATTAAATATGCTAAAACGCTCCTAGACGAGAACAAAAAATTCTCATTGAGTTTGTAATTTAACTTAACAAATATTTACAGAAATTATAAAAACGTCGTCCCCTGACGATTTCCTTAGGCAAGAATGAAATTCGGATAGGGACATGACTGCAGCGGATTATTTTTCACAATTTGTTAAATACGTTTGGGATTTTTAGCATTTTAATTTAATATTTTTTCTATTACTAATCTCTACAAACCTTTGAGTTTTTGAATTTGATTCATCACACAATTTTTGAGACTAAAATTTAGCCTTTTTTTAACTTCTAACTTCCAACACATTCTCTGCAGCGTTGACGATCACAAGACAAAACACACTCTACTGATCTCATGTTATTTTGAAATTTCACAGCCTGCATAAAATTTTAATAAGAACAAAACAACGAACCGATAATGAATGGCGCTTTGGTTAAAATTCAAATCAGTGACGAGTTGATAAAGTCGACGTACATTATAATGTACCCCACTCGCCAAAGGGTTAAAAACTTTTTGCATTATTTTTGTCGAGTTATTTAAAATTCTGTTTATAAGCGCTCCAAAATTGGTGGTTTGGTTTACAAAATATTTGTAAAATTAGCAAATCTTCTGTTAAAAATTAGTAACTAAAATTCAGCAAAATACTGTAAAGTTAGCAAATTTATTGTTAAAAATAAGTAACTAAATTCAGCAAAAAAAAATAGCAAAAAAGTTTGTAGGTTAGTAATGTGGAGGTAGCAAAAAAATTAACTAAAAATTAAATTTCAACTAAAAATTAGTTAAAAGTTTGTTAAGTTGAAGTACAAACAGTTTTACTAACTTTTCTACAAACTTTTTTCTATGAGTGTACTATCGCGTCTCACAATTTCAAGTCTCCTCCTTGGATATTTTAATTCAGTCTTTCCGGTTTCAAATTTTGGCAGCAGATAAACATTTGATACTGATACACTACGTTATCTTTAAATCAACTGCAGGGAGTCAGTGATAATTAAATGGTAATTATATTTGTCTTTACTTTGTGGTTTAACCTTCACAAGGACAAATATTACTTAATTATAACAGCCCTGTTGATCCTAATTCACCTGCCAACGTTTGATAAGGGATGTACGTCACTGCAAACCTTTTTGGTTATCTGCTTGTGAAAATCTAGAGGAGAGCGTTGATACCAATAGCGATCTGGAGTTCTAGACCCTTTTTCGTTTGAGGAAAACTTTATCTGGGAAATTCATTTTCATCTAGGACGGAACTTTTAGGGGAAAATTTACCGTATACTTTGCTAATTTTCTGGAAGAGAAAATTCACGTTGCATAAATCTTTAGCCATGAATCCTGGTTAACATTAGTGTTAAAATTGAATTTACTTTGTGGTTGGAAGAAAATAAGGTAAATACAAAAACTCTACTAAATTCTAGATCTGTGGTTCTCATGCCAAAACAACCATCTTTTTCTTTTTTTCTTGAAGTGATCTCTGTTTTTTTTGATCTAGTTGGAAAATTCCAGGAAAAGAGAAAAAAAAAAAATTCCTGGAACAGAAAGAAGAAGAAGCTGAACTTGTCTATCCACTTGACAAACATATCAACCTTCTCAGTCGTTAAAGTATTTTATAAGGGACCGTTAGAATTCTACTCAAGCTCGCAATTCTAAGTGTAATGATAGTGCTAAAATTATATTATCAGAATTTAAATTATAAATATTAAAAGAAAAAGCAGAAAGTTTAAAGTGGTATGTTAGAAATAGCAAATATTTTTTTGATAAATCTTAATTTTCTTTGTGAAAAGTAACGAGAAAGAATTTGCACAGTGTCGTGAGTCATAGAAAAATTGAAAAAAATAGAAAAGAAAAAAATCCCCAAAGAAAGCTGTTCAAAGCAATATAAAAATAAAAAAACTAGTAAAATTTATTTGTTAAGAAAAAAAATCGAGTGTTCGGTAAAAATTATTAAATTGCACAAAATTTATGATAAAAATAACTAAAACATAAATTAACAAAAAAGAAAATAATATAGAATACACATTTTTACAATAACTAAAGAAAAGAACAAAAGGAATCGAAAATTTTAATTTGCAATATTCAAAAGAAAATCGAAAATAAGAAAGCGTGATAAGATGAAAAAAGAATAATTAAAAAAAAAAAAGAACCAAAAGTACAATATAACAAGAGCAAATTTCAATAAAGGAGAGTAAAGAGCGCCAACAAGAACAACAACCCCATATTCATCGATGGAAGGCCTTTCAACATGCATATGTAAGTTTTTGTTATAAATTTGTATTCTTCTCCATTAACCCAGCTTTGTTGGTTTAACCTAACTTAGTTAACATATTTACTTTAACTGATCAATTGTAACTTTGCTGTTAAACTAGACAAGGTTGGTTAACATTTTTTTTATGATCTCATGATTGCTTGTAATATTTAATAACTCTTCAAAAATATTTATTTGTATTTTTTTTGTTTGTGTCATACAAATTGGTAATGATCCAAATATTGAAATGAATTAACTTTTAAATATAATACCAATTCAATTAGTTTCGTTAAATATAGAAGGTTTTCTTAAAAGTCCTTAGAGTAACGACGTTTATCTGCTGGCAATTATGAGGTCATAATTCTTTACACATTTTCTTATTCGCGAAATCAAGTTTAATCCAATAAGTACTAAAATAAAAAAAAAAACAAACAAAAAAAAATTTTTTTTAATGATATAGGCAAACCCACTTGTTGAAAAGAGAACGTTATATCGGACACGAATACCGAAATCAAAACAAAACCGATATTGTAATTCTAATATTGTACCCTACAGTGAGTAAATATAAATATCGAACGCGCATAACTTTAACACCGTGCAGGTTTTTCTCGTTCTTTATTTTTTTTATTGTCATTACTTAAACGTTGTCCAATAGTGCGTTAGCGATAAATAAATCATATTACATCATTAAGTTTATGAACCACTATCATTTGTAACTAAATTAGTGGTTATTTTTAACTAGTTAAAGACACTTTTTCTTTTCGATTTTCTATCGTTATTATTAGGCCGCCTCTAAAAATATTTAAGTTTTTAAAAATAATTGTTTTTATTTATTATTTACCCGCATATTAAATTTTACAAATTTAGTTAGAAATAAACCTAGAATATGAATAAAGTGAATTTTAAATGAAATTAAAAAAGAAAAAGAACTAAAATGTCGAGCTAATTTACTATTTTAAACTTTCCTTTGGGGCTATAGGGTAATTGGGTATCGGGTTCTCTGGATTTCTTTATCAGGCTAATGAGAACATGGTTGGGAGGGTGATGATGCCTGGGACTTAACATCGGTCCTCATTAAAACGTGGATAGTATGCCGTCACTTTTAGAATTCATTCATAGCATAATTAGTAAATTTTGTTTTGTTTCTAGTCAATAGAATTTTTCTTTGGTCCATCACTATTAGTTTACACAACCCTAGTTTAAGAAGGAAGGGACTCTGATAATAATATTTTTGTGATTTGAGTCTGGTATGTTAGGGTCAACAACCTACCCCCACCACTGAGGCTAGTCCAAGAGAAGGGTCCCGCCGACCTGAGTCATTCCAGACGAGAGTGCTTCTACCGAGGAGATGAATGGTAATTCGATTTATCATTTAAATGGTACAGCTTATGTAGCTTACTCGTCACTGCCCCAGTTCAGACTGCTATAATGGCTTTAAATTCTGGTTTCTTGGCTTGAACGTTCATTATAGTTCTCCTCATCGTTCCCATCTAACTCACTCTCGGCAATCGCACATTACAGATGTAGTTGCAATAAAAAAATTACATTTTTTGTGCTATTACTTAAGAGGATGTAGAGATTTTCGCTTTTCGAAAAATGCGAAATTGAGCGAAAACTCACCAAAACTTCAATATATATTATTTAAATTTATAAGCTTTGCTATGTATACCAAATACATTCTTTTTACCAAATTTCAGAAAAATCCGTCCATTCGTTTTCAAGTTAAGGCGATGTCCTTTAAAGGTATCCTTATGGAATCCTGTGTGTCCTTGGACCAAAGTAAGGAATTTTTTGAATAGCTTAAGCTTCAATCTTACTTTATGGTCATTATCAATTGTTTTAGTCGCTTTAAATATGTTTTTAAGATTTTTGAAAATTTTGGTTGTTTTAAAATATTTAATTTTTGAAATTTTATCTTTGACACTTTTTCGCTTCCAAACCGTGCATTGCATACAAAAAAATTCTTCACAAAAAATTTAATAAATTTTGTTTTCTGTTGAAAAAGCAAAATTTCTTATTATAAAATACTCTTTTGGCACATTTCTGGTCAATTTAATATACCCCGCCTGGAGGCGGGCTTGCCGGTTAGAGGGTTAACTGTATACGGTCACGAATAAGGTTTTTAGGGAAAGAAAAGTGGTATTGAAGAAGTTTTTAATTTCAACAGTTTGCAAAAAATTAATTTTAGTATGCACTCTCCATGATAACTGACAATAGGAACTACATATTTTCTTGATTCTATTTTGTTTTGTTCAATATACTCTCAGGTTGTAAAGAACTCATTTGTTATTACTTTTGTATTATTTTGCGATTTGTCCAAAAATACCATTATTTCTTTATTTACATTCTAATTTATTTTGTAACATGTGCAAATGTTGATTGACTGATTATTGTCAAAATGTGTATCAAATTAATCGGTTGATGAAAAATAAAGTAAGTGTAATTGTTAATTGTGAACTAAACAAAGTTTAAAGTGATTCTAAAAAATTTAACTAACGGTGATACGTTTTTTTTTTAAATTAAGATTTCATTGCAATCGATTCATAAATTGAATCGCATTGTAATGCCGCCAATAAGAAGGAGCAATTTAGGTCGCAGAACTCGGAATGCTTCAAACCAAGTGTATTTTCGATCTAATCAAACTGCGGAGCAACTTGAAGAGCGAAATGAAATTGAACGGAATCGATTATCACAAACACGTTCGGCATGTACACAAGAAGAAAGAGATTATGCAAATGAAGTAGGTATGCATTGAATGAAACACAATCGTTCAGTAGAATCCATTCGAGTGGTAATAAATTCAAATGTTCGTGCAAGAAGAGAAACAAATGTTGCGTTAAATACTCATCGAGCTGCATTCCATTACAACAGGACAATTGATTACAGTGCAGACCATTCCGTTGCTATTGGTTTGATGAGCGTTGTGTGCCCACATTGTAAGGCATTGAAATATAGAAATGAAACTCCTGGATTGTGTTGCGCAAGTGGCAAAGTGAAATTGACACCGTTGATTCCACCACCAGAGCCATTGCGCTCATTGGTTTCTGGAACAGGAGCTCATTCCAAACATTTCCTGACACAAATCCAGAACTACAACAATTGTTTCCAAATGACTTCATTTGGCGCAACATATGTGATTCGGGATAATTTCATGCCTACTTTTAAGGTAATTTCAATACAATCACTTACAGCATTTCATTTTGTTTATGTAAATTAAACATTATAGATTCAAGTCCAAATATATCATCGTGCAGTTCGCTTTTGCCAGTTCCGGGTGCTGACTATAAATTTCTGCAGATTTACTTCATGGGCAATGCACCACAAGAAGTAGATCAGTGTTGTGCATACAACAGTTCGGTAAAAAGACCAATTGTTGAGCAACTGCAAACTTTTTTTCATCAACACAATCAATTGATTGCATTGTTCAAAACCGCACTAGACCGCATGCGCTCTGATAATCACAAAATTGTTATCAGAGCCGATAAGACTCCTGCGGGAGAACACGCAAGACGTTTTAATGCACCAACAATTGATGATGTCGCAATTGTCGTCGTTGGTAAAAATTTGGAATCCCGTGATATCGTTCTACATCGACGAAATAATCAGCGGCAGCGTGTGTACGAAACGCACCGATCATATGATGCGTTGCAATATCTCATTATAATTTGGCAAAGTGAAGACGGTTATCATTTCTCTATCAAAATGATAAATCCGCTTACAGGTGAATAGCAAATCTGTATTTTCTGTAATATAAGATTAATTCATTTTATTGACACGAAATTTAATTTACAGGCGCTGAAACAAACAAAAAAGTAAGTTCAATGAACTATTATTCTTATCGACTGATGGTTCGTGAAAATGAGGATAATCATATCTTGAAATGTCGTCGTCTTTTCCACCAATATGCTGTCGATATGTATGTAAAAATTGAAACAGAACGATTGACATTCATCAGATTGAACCAGAAAAAACTGCGTTCCGAAGAGTATATACACCTTCGAGATGCTATAAATGCGGACGGAAACGCACAGAATGTTGGCCGCATGACGATTCTCCCAGCAACGCACGTCGGAAGTCCTCGACATATGCATGAATATGCCCAGGATGCCATGTCGTACGTTCGACACTACGGCACAGCCGATTTATTCATAACTTTTACTTGCAATCCGCAGTGGATAGAAATTCGGCAAGAGTTATTTCCTGGCCCATCACCCATCGATCGTCATGACGTCACCGCGAGAGTCTTCAAACAAAAATTAAAATCACTGATGGATTTCATTGTTCGGGCGAGACGCGCTGCTGGATGTATTCAGTGGAGTGGCAAAAACGCGAATTGCCACACGCACATATCCTCATTTGGTTGATTGAGAAGATAAGACCGAATGAAATCGATGATCTGATATCAGCTGAAATTCCTGATGAAGTAGAAGATCCAGGCTTGCATGAGGTTGTTACTAAGAACATGATTCATGGCCCCTGTGGATCATTAAATATCAATTCTCCGTGTATGGTCGACGGCAAATGTTCGAAGCGTTTCCCACGGCCATTAGTAGCAGAAACAATTACCGGAAATGACGGTTACACACTGTATCGTCGTCGTTCAACTGCGGACAATGGAAGATCAATAATGGTGAAAGTGAATCAACAGGACATTCAAATTGATAACCGTTGGATTGTTCCGTATTCGCCAATACTCTCCAAAACATTCAAAGCGTCGAATCTTGCCATTCGTTGAAATCCATCAAATATATCTGCAAATATGTGACCAAAGGCAGTGATATGGCTGTGATTGGAGTTAGTACGGAGAATGCCAACGATGAAGTCAATAAATTTTAAATGGGCCGCTATGTTAGCAGTAACGAAGCAATTTGGCGCATTTTTTGATTTGCCATTCATGAAACACATCCAACTGTTATTCATTTAGCCGTACATCTGGAAAATGGTCAAAGAGTGTACTTTACTGAGGAGAATGTTTTACAACGAGTTGATCGACCGCCTACTACAACATTAATCAGATTTTTAGAAATGTGCCGGAATGATGAATTTTCCCGAGATATTATACTTGGAATTAATCGTCAAAGAAATTTCAACGGCGGAAACAAGGAAATCCAGTTCCAGGCTTCCCCCATTTATTTTCCACCAACGCATTAGGTCGCACTTACACAGTCCATCCAAGAAACAATGAGTGTTTCTATTTGCGCTTGCTATTAGTCAACGTTCGTGGCCCAACATCATTCCAAGATTTGCGAACTATAAATGGTGAATTGTGTGACACGTATAGAGAAGCATGTCAACGCTTGCGATTGTTAGAGAATGACACTCATTGGGAATACACCCTCGGAGATGCTGTACTTTCGTCAAATGCTCATCAAATACGAACATTGTCTTCGATAATTATCTCAACCGACTGATTTGTGGATAAAATACAAAGATACCATGTGTGATGATATTTTGCATCAGATGCGTATTAGAACATCAAATCCAAATTTGCAACTGAGCGAGGAAATTTACAACGAGGCTTTGATATGTGCTTGATGATGTCGAACAAGGTATTATCTGAGTTAGGCATGACAGCTCCCAATCGTCCGATGCACGACGCATTTAATCAAGAGTTGCGACGCGAAAAACAATATGATTGCGATGCCTTGAAGGAATTAGTTCGAACAAACGTTCCACTGTTGAGTCGACAGGAAAAATATGCGTATGACACTCTTATGAAAGTTGTGAACGATGGAACTGGAGGGATTTTTTTTGGACGCTCCCGGTGGAACTGGAAAAACTTTTTTTATCGCTCGCAGAATGATATTGCACTTGCATCATCAGGAAATGCAGCTACGTTGTTGGAAGGCGGTCGAACTGCGCATTCAGCACTCAAGTTGCCACTGAATATGCAAATCAATGAAAATCCACCATGCAACATTTCCAAGAATAGTGCGGTGGCCAAAGTTTTGCAGCAAAGCAAACTGATCGTTTGGGATGAGTGTACAATGGCGCATAAAAAGTCTTTGGAGGCATTGGAGAAAACATTGCAAGATTTACGAAACAATCAAAGCAGGTTTGGTGGTGCGATGATTCTTTTGGCAGGTGATTTTCGGCAAACATTGCCAGTGATTCCACGGTCAACGCCAGCCGATGAACTTAATGCATGTTTGAAGTCGTCCGTTTTGTGGAAACACGTTAAGAAACTCAAATTGACTGTGAACATGCGTGTCGAGCTGCAGAACAATCGATCTGGAGAAGTATTTTCCAAACAATTGCTGGACATTGGCAACGGCAAAATTCCGGTTGACATTTCCACCGGCTGTATTCAATTTCCCGTCGCTTTCTGCCAGTTCACTGAATCAAAATCCGAACTCATCCGAAAGGTGTTTCCAAACATTGCACAAAATTACAAAAATCATGATTGGTTGAGCGAACGTGCTATATTGGCTGCGAAAAACATTGATGTCGACGAATTAAATTTTAAGATTCAAAGTGAAATTGCTGTCGAATTGATGACGTACAAATCGGTGGATTCCGTTACTTCCCAAGATGATGTCGTCAACTATTCAACCGAGTTTTTAAACTCGCTGGAATTACCTGGATTACCGCCTCACAATCCCAAACTGAAAGTCGGATCGGTAATCATAATGTTACGAAACATAAACCAACCACGCCTTGGTAATGGCACTCGACTTGCGGTAAAAAACCCTGATGAATAACGTCATCGAAGCAACAATACTTAAAGGAAAGTACAAAGGAGAAGACGTTTTGATACCACGGATCCCAATGGTTCCGACCGACATGTCATTTGATTTTAAACGCTTGCAGTTTCCGGTACGGCTTGCATTCGCAATGACAATTAATAAATCCCAAGGGCAGTCATTGCGTGTATGCGGCATTAACCTTGAAAATCCATGCTTCTCGCAATTCAATTGTATGTCGCCTGTTCCCGTGTCGGAACATCATCAGCATTATTTGTTTATGTGCCAGACAACAAAACAAAAAATGTCGTGTATCATAGAGCATTGCAATGATCGATTCAGAGATTCGATCGTGAAAGTGATGAGTGATAGACGCATTACGGAGATCAGAATTATCTATTCGTGTTACACTATAAATTTTCTAATCGTTATTAATTTAATTTTTTATAATAAAAACTATTATCGTTTGGTTATTTAATATTAATAAAAACATATTAAAATAAAAACCTTTAACAAGTAATGAGCGAGCAAAATGCTCAGTGCTCAAAAAATAATGTAAAAATAAATACCAGCAATAATAATACTGAAAACAGTAGAAAAAGAAAAAACCAAAATATGGATTTACATTTACCCAAACAATCCAAAAACAATAACAATATAAACTACTATTCTGTGCTTGACATTGAAAGTGATAATTAATGTGATCAAGATTTACTAAACAAATTTAAAAAACATGTAAAAGAAAGAAAAGAGAAATCTCTAAAACTTAATTCAGCTATTGCTGTTATGGATGAAATGAGTAAACACAACAAAAACAACCTTACATCAAAACCAATTCATACAAACACAGTGGTTAACAAAACAAACGCTAACATTAAAAAAGTTCCCCCACTCAATATTATCGATATTGAAACTAAAGAATTGATTGAATTTATAAAAAACGGATTAAAGATAAACGACTTTAAGATCCAAGAATTCAGAAATAAAAAATCCTTATATATGAATACTCTAGATGACTTTTTAAGAGTGAAAACTTATTTAGAGAAAACGCACACCAACTTTTATACATTTACGCCAAAAGGTATAAAAACCAAAACTTACCTGCTTAAAGGTCTTGATGCTAATACATCACCCGATGATATATTACAAGAACTGAACCAATTTAAAGATGATGACTTACAGTTTACCAAAGTTAGTCAATTTTCAACGAAAAAGTCCGCTGAAAAAGGTTACAGTTTACCTATGTTTATAGTTCAAATAACACCAGAAAGTAATATAAGAAAACTGAGAAGTATAAAAGCACTTTCCTACCGTTGTGTAAAATGGGAACAGATTAGACGTCCAGAAATTCCTCAATGCAGAAATTGTCAAGGGTTCTTCCACAGTGCTGCAAACTGCTTTCTGCCAAGTAGATGCGTGAAGTGCGACAAAACGCATGAAAAAGAAAATTTTTCTGTGTTCTATGTAGCAAATATGGCCATCCAGCTTCTTACAAAGGTTGTGAGAAATATAAACAATTGCAACAAAAACTTAAAGCAAAAAAAAATATACAAATGGAATGCAGAACAAACAACATCAATTACCCTATTAATTCGGGAACAACATTTGCCAATGTACTTAAGGGCAACAACTATAACAATGTAGATATTACTAACCCAAATATTGAAACTAATAACGCTTTTTTGTTAGAACTAAAAAATATGATGTTAAATCTAAATAACCAACTTGCTAGCCTGCAAAAACAATTACAATTACAAGCAACACGTATTGATACAATTTTTTCCATGGTAAATGTGTAATGATGGGTACTAATCAGAGAAACTCTTTATTAAAAAATCTTAAAATATATCATATTAATGTAAATTCTTTGATATTAATTAGCAGAAGATATGACCTTCAGCAATTTTTAAATAAATATACCCCTGATATCGTCCTTCTTAACGAAACAAAGCTTAGTCCTAAACATAAAGTTCAATTCATTAATTACAATGTAATTAGAAAGGATAGAAATGGTGCAGTAAGAGGAGGAGGAATAGCCATATTAATCAGAAAGTCTTTAAAATTCAAAGTGGTAAGAAATATAAATAATACATTTCAGCATCTTGAAACTTGTGTTATACAAATTTCCGCAATCGAAAATAAGTCACTATTTATTATATCGGCTTACTATCCATCGGGAAATAACGATTCTGTTTACATACCCGAATTAAAAAAACTTTTTGAATCATTAGAACTCCAAAATACTAATAACTACTACATATTGGCCGGCGATTTAAACGCTAAACATACGGATTGGGGAAACCCATGTAATAACACTAAAGGCACTAAATTGAAAGATTGGTTAGCAGATAATGAAATAGGTTTTAGATGTAGGTTCTACGCTTCTAGCTTACCGTCTTATCCCTGGACGGGTTCTTATTTAGATGTTTGTATCTCAAACTGTAGAATAAATATTCTCACAGAAAATAACTCTCTAAATTGCCTTCCAACCTTTGATTATGACAGCGATCATAATGCTATACAAATTATTACAACATTTAATAATGAGCAGCAATACTTAGCGTTAATAGAGGAAACAGTTACCTCTGAAAAGAATTACAAAAAAACGAATTGGAAAAAATTTAAAAAGAAAGTCAAACAGAAAGTTGAAAATGAAATACAAATTCCTAATAATCGAAATCTATCAAACAGTGAAATAGATTTTCACTTGAATTCGCTAAATAATATAATCATTGAAACAATAGAGAGAACAACACCTAAATATAAGGAATACGATCCGTTCAGAAAAATAAATAATTCAATTCTAAGGAAATTACATTCTGAGAAAAGTAAAATTTTAACAATTATTAAACGACACAACAGATTAGAACAAACTCTTTCAGAAACTGCACTTAATTTATGCAAGATTAAGTTAAAATTAATTAAGAAACTCATGAACGAAAACATTAACGTAGCTGTAAACAAGTACTTTGAGGAAAAATTGACGGAAATAGACCCAAAAGATTCTAAACATATGTTTGGAGAAATTAAAAAAAATTTTAAAAAATTTAGGCCCTTGAACCTTGATTATATAAAAATTCCAAAAGATTCAGAGTATTTGCTACATAATGTTGATATAGAAACAAGAGTCTTGGAAAAGGATAACTTCGATAATTTTATAGTGAAAGATCAAGAGCAAATGCTTGATGCTATCGGCTCCTTTTTAGAATCTATTCACGCATTTAAAGAAATTAATCCGGAGAACAACGTACATGTTCAAGTCAATAATTCCTTTAATAGTTTCTTAGAAACGAAAAACTTTTTTGAAAGCCAACAAACTACAATTACAAATTTCAATGATGAAAAAAAATCCGATAGTTTAGATGAAACACAAACTGAAAATTATTTCATAACAAAACATATATTAATATACATTTTCTCTAAATTGAGAGGAAAACTATCCTCTGGTGTAGACAAAATACCGAATATAGTTTTAAAAAATATTCCAGAAGCTATGATTTTAGAATATTGTAAATTATTTAATAACATGTTGAATAACTCGTATTTTCCCGAAATTTGGAATATAGCAAAGGTAGTTATTCTACCAAAGAAAGATAAAGATGTTAGTGACCCTAAGAACTTGAGACCTATAAGCTTACTACCGAACATAAGTAAAATTTTTGAAATGTGTGTTAATAATAACATAAACCACTTTTGCAAAGACAAAAACTTAATAAATGAAAAACAGTTTGGATTTAAATATAAACACTCAACTGTAAACGCAATACACCAGCTTACGTCCAACATTAATTGGAACTGGAACAAGAAATTATGTACAGGTGCATGCTTAATAGATATGGAAAAGGCCTTTGATAGTATTTGGATTCCAGGTTTAGTATTCAAATTAATTGAATTAAAATTTCCTCTTCATCAAATTATCTTAATATATAATATGGTTAGTGATAAAACTTTTAGAATATTTCACCAAAATTGTATGAGCTCAAAAATTTTTAAAATTGTTAATGGATTACAACAAGGAACGGTCAACTCTCCCCTCCTTTTTAATATTTTCCTTTTAGACCTACTTAAAAAAATCGAAAACATCTCGTTTGCTGATGATATTATTATATATCACGCTGATAAGACAATAGACAAAATAAACCAAAAACTGCAGGCATCATTTAACGCTGTAGAGAAGTTTACAATCGATTGGAATTTGACAATCAATGTACAAAAATGTGAAACAATTTTGTTTAGACCCCCAGTAGGTAAATGCAATAGTGACATAAGAAGAAATTGGAAAGAATTTGGAATTAAATCGAATTTATCTAATTTCAATATAACAAACAAAAATGTAGTTAAATACTTAGGTATTTACTTAGACAAATTTTTATATTTTAACTACCATGTTATTGAAATATTAACAAAGGCTAGAAAGGCCTTTTTCGTTTACAAATCACTATTTTACTCAAGGCATATCAAACCCAGAGTTAAAATTTTAATGTACCAGTCGCTGATAAGACCAATCATTACATATGGTTGCCCTATTTGGTGGAACATTTCACCATCATACATGGAAAAAATAAGAATTTTTGAAAGAAAATGTTTAAGGGCGTGCACATCATTATTTAGATCACCTCAAAGCAACTTTAAAAAATATATTTCAAACAAAAAATTGTATAATAATTCCAATGTTATAAGAATAGATAATTTTATAATTAATTTAATAAGGAATTATATTGTAAAATGTACTCTTTGCAAAGATAATAATGGCACCGTATTATACGAATGAAGAATATATAGACGAAACATTGAGAAATGGATTTGTAGCACCCGAAGCTTTTTTATATCTTGAAAAGTTAAAGCTTATACAAAATGAAAATGGAACACCTACATTTTATCATAAATATAGACGTGCCAATATAAAAGCTGTTAATATCGATGAAACAGCAAATAATACAAATTTCAGACATGATATTAGTATTGGTTACAGAGAATTCTCTAATAATCAAATTTCAAAAACTAAAAATTATTGGTGGCTAAACTGATTACTAGTCAAGCCTATTTTCTTTTACCTTTCGACTATTATTTTATATCTTGCCAATACAAAAGTAGTGTTTTTTAAGAAATTTTTCATTACAAAGTAAAAACATAAATCATATATTCTTCATTTGGATGTACAAAACTAAATCTTCTTTTTCCAAAACAAATTACAAATTATATTAATAATACTCGAGATCTCGTTTAAGGGACAATGTATATATGAAAAAAATTTATATTGTTAACTAGTGTTTATTATAGTTTAAGTTATCAATATTGTGAATAAATAAACGTTATAAAAAAAAAAAAAAATTGCAATGATCGAAATTATGATATCACAGCAAAGCAATCCAAAAAAATATTTCTTTATTTTAATTGGTTACCTGAACGTCGATATGTAAATAGAACACCATAAGATTCATTGTACATATTTTCAAATGTAAATCAAACATACCCCAAACCTATATGAATAAAAATTATCATTCAAAAATACGTTTTTTGTTTCTATTTTTACACATTTCAAACAGCTTTTCACAAATTCACAAATCAAACACAAACGTTTTCTAAGTTCGACAGGAAAACCTCTGTCGGGTCAGCTAGTATAAAATAAATTTTAAATTTTATTAAGATTCTTCCTTCTCCTCTGAAATTTTTAATAAATAAAATAAAAATGTTCATAAAGTTTTATGTAAAACTGCATTAATATAATGAAAGTTTTCAATGGACGACTTCCAGCGAATATTCATTGGTTCAATGAAAAAAGTCATAAATAGCATGTAGACAATTCTCTCAGAGTACAGCTACAGATGTCAAATTCCATATAAATTTGAATTTTTTAACTTTCATTCTGTGTTAACTTAAGGCTATTCGTTTATTGTTAATGAAACCAATGCGAATAAAAATTAAAATCATGGATGGCAACCGAAAAAAATAATGGACGATTTTTCAGTCTACATTACCTTTTTAGTGGCAGAGTTTCTATGTTTAAGAATATACAGCACTTAAATACTCTTCATCCATTCAAATCGACTTCAATTTTGTAAGTATGGCACTAACTGCATTAAACTATGATCTATAAAATCGACCCTAATTCGTTTCGGTTGCCAACCCTGATTTAAATTCAGTAAAATGGGTTAGGACCAGAGAAAGAAACCAGCCGACGTGAGCCGTTTAAGCCGCCGCCGCCGGTCATTTTTGCCTCAGCCGCCGCCGCCGATTTTTTTTGGCTCATTTCGGCTGGAAGTATCAATTTTCAAATATAAAAAAGATTAAAATAAATATATTTTTTAAAAAGAATTTACTAATTCATTAAACTTGAACAACTAGAGCTAAAAACAATTTTTTTATATGAAAAAAAAAAAGTTAAAATCTTCTAAATTTAAAATTTTTATAAATATAATTTATAAAAGCTTATGTAAATTTATACTGTGAAAAAAATTAAAAAAAAAAGTTCTTAATGGGTTAATATAATACTTTAGAATGCAAATCTTTGCAGATGTGTAAAAAATCAATTAATAAAAAAACATAGCTGCTTAACTTTGCATTTAAAACTCAATATATGTATTTGGTGTATGCATTTTTATCAAAAATTATGACGAAAAATCGTTACAGAGTTGAAGTCGTGTTAGCATAGATATACGAAAAAGTTTGTGAAATGTATTAATTTTTTATGAATTTAAAAAAAAAAATTTTAATTTTTAGGCAAAAAAATATTTTTTTTTTCTCCACAAATTTATTTTTACCGGCAAAACTGTTGATTATAAAGAAAAATGTTATATGAACGGATTAAAGAAATTGTAATTCTAAATTTTTCTAAATTTGTTTCATCAAAATCGGACAAGTGGTTCTCGAGTTACAACTAAGCGAAAAAACATCAAGATAAGGAAAAAATTTAAAAGGTCATAAAAAAATTACACATACGAACGCCAAACCCTTTGAGGGTTTTACTATACTGACCTAGTACCATCACCCTGACTTGGAATTTCTCACCCCCCAGACAATAATCCCAAAAATGTTCCATAGTGTAATTAACAAATTCAGTGACTTAAAGTGAATTTCTAATTGAAGATTTATTAATTTTAATTTAAATAAATTTATATAATTTTGAACGTTCTCAATTAAATCGTACATTTAAATTTCTGCCATTAATTTTGATATTATATGTCTATCTTTTTGTTATTTTATTTAAAGCAAACTATTAATGAAAGTTATATAATGTATTTGAATTATTAATTTAAATAAAGTTATATGTTTTTGTATATAAAATTGTACATGTGTTTTAAATAAAGAGGTTTTAGTATGTGCTATATTATAATTTCAATTTTATATTTCCTTATTTTTTATATTTTTTCAAATTCATTATAAAAAAGACATTGTATGTATATTGCTTAAAAAAATTTAAAATTGGTGAAATATAAAAAATAATGAAATATAAGTCTAAGTTCAGTAGTGATTGTCGTTTAAACAAGTTCATTTTTATTTTTTCTTCCTAATGCAGTCTAATACTGATTGTGTTAGTTGCTTTAGAGCTGTTGGTAGTATATTTATTAGATGCATAACATGCAGTGGTCTATTCCATAAAGGATGCTCTGGTGTCAATAGTGATCGTGATTTTAATGTTTTAATTTCATCAAATAATATTGTTTATAACTGCAATAAATGCGCTAAAGGATCTAATAATTTAATTGCTATAATAACATTTTTGTCAAATGAAGTAAGAGAATTAAAAAAGTTATTCAATGCCTGTATATACAACAACAATGCAGTTGAGAGTGCATCCATTAAAAATAAAAACATACATGCTGAGTCAAGCTTAAATTCAAAAAATAATGATTTACAACAAAAAGGTTGTTCAACTCTGAGTGATTCCTTTTCTTCAAGTTCTGCTAATTATGCTTTTCGTAAAGATGTTGTTGATACTACTGAACCAAGTAAAAATGTTTTAAATTCTAATATGCGAATACGTAGAGCTAGTCTTTGTCTTTCTTTACATGATGATGATGATATTCATAATGATAATATTGCTACAATTAAACCAAATGATGTTATTGCTGCTACTGAGCCAAATGCCGTTTTAAATTCTAAACGAAGAGCTAGCATTTGTTGTTCTCAAAACTCTGACAATACTGTTAGCTCAGCTTCAATTGCATACTCTCAAGCAGAAAGTAATAGCCCAGTTAACAATGCTGGATGGACTAATGTTAACTACAAAAAAAAAGCAACGTAAGCCTGTGGTGTTTGGAGATAATAATTCCAAAGACTTAGAAGTTATTGCTAATCAAAAATGGGTGCATATTTCCTCATTTAAGCCCAGCGTAACAGCAGAACAAATCCTGAGTTATGTTGCAAAAGGTGCTAATATTTCCAAAACCCATCTAAAATGTTTTAAATTGGTTAAAAAGGAAATTGAGCAGAACACATTGAGGAGTGTTTCTTTTAAAATTGGGATCTCCGCTGAATTATATGATAATCTATTTGAGCCTTCCTTGTGGCCTACTAATGTAAAAGTGCGTCCGTTTTTGTTCTTTCAAAAGCCTATATCTTAAAACATGTATAATAATAATTACTATTTATAATTATTTTATAGTTTAATCATAGTCTGTAAGGTAATGATGTTCCATAGACTGAATAAAGAATAATAATAATAATAATAATAATAATAAATTAATAATAAATCGATAAAAAATTAATTAATTAAATAAAATGCATTGTTGAATTTAATAAAATGCATTGGTAAAACAACAAAATCATTATGCAATTTAATTAAATATAATTGTTAAGACAACTAATTTTTGTTAATACATTTGACGATATTTTGTCAAAATAATAGCACATAAAATAGTTAAACGTCAAAATATAAATCTACTAAACAATGCGTTAAATTGATAGACAGGTTTTGTTAGTTGTATAGTGATCACCCATTCATCAATTTAATATGGATTTTAGTTGATTTCACAGCTGTTTTTGGTTCAGTGTATGGTCTTTGTTTATTCCTTAATTTGTTAAAATTAAAAAGAATAAATAAAAAAAAATTGATTTCCAGTATGCTTTAATTGTCTGAAAATTCTATAAGAGGCAAAAATTGTTTTGAGTTCCAAGGGGGTTACATTTTCTCAATGTTGAGATTACTATGGAGCCCTCTACATTGGCAAAAAAATATGGTAGCAAAATTAAAATTTTGCAAGTTATGTTTCAACGAAAAGGACTTGGTACTAAAAGGGTATGTTTATAATTTATTAAATAAAACTTGTATGTTATATTAAATATTTAGGACAATTTGTTAGATATAGTCTTGACTAGCCATAGCCAACAACAAATCTTATATAAATTGATTTTATATATATTTTTTTGCGAGTGATTTTCTGACCGTGATAAAGTGCGGACGTTAATTGTGATCTCTTTTCTATAATTCTATTTAAAATTAAAAGCAATAACATTTGTTATTGTTTTAAAAAAAATTTTTTTTCTTAATACATTTTATATTGAAATCAACAACAAATTATTACTTATTATTCAGGCATGTCACAGACTTCAATTTCACTTGAAAGTGAAATTGAAAACGCAAATTGCTTCTCCAGAAGTAAATGGTATATATGTATATGTAGACCAAAAATAACAGATAAACGTAATTAATTATAAGTTAAGAATGCTGTTTTTAATAATTTCACTTAAAAAAGTTTTTGTTCAAGAGCATATTTAAGGTTTTAACACATATTTCGCATAAAATTAATATGATTTCGATGTACAATTTCGTAACGTTTTACTTTTTCTTCTTCAGGTTTTTTTGCGTTTTCGTAAATTCTAAAATGTTTAAAAAAGACTTTTTGTGGTAAATTCGTGTTTCAACTGCTAAATTTCGATATAAGTTGCCATTTGTAGTTAAAAAAGAGAAGATCGCCGATCAAAATTTTAATTTTTCAGAAAAAATTACGTTTTGCTAATCAACAAGAAAATTATTCAATTTACCAACAAAAAGCGTTTTAAATGTACATTTTTTTAAGTGAAATAGTTAACGACATTTTAGGGAATACATACCAAGCACTATTGAAAAGCTTTTATGAGTTTAAGCTGCTCTAGATATCAATTCCACTTTGGTTTTTGAAAGTGGAATGAAAACGATTTTTTTTTCGTTTTACGTTTCGTGGAGAAACTTTTAACGTTTTAAGTACAAATATTGAGCCTGTAGTAGGGATGCCAAACGGGAAATCCCGAAATCCCGGGATTTTCGGGATTGGCCAAATCCCGAATCCCGGGATTATTTCTCAAAAATCCCGGGATTTTCTTATTTTTTAATATTAATATAAACACAAATAAACAAAGTGAGACATTTTAGATTAACTACGTTTTTTCTTGAATTTTCTCATATTGACAAGAAATTGATGCCAAGATATTGGTAAAATTATAAATTAAGTAGATTATTTGAGTAAACTATGCAAAGACTTTGCAGAAAAATTTTGAATTTTGGTAAACAATATTAAGTTTTTGAGTAATACTTGCGAAAAATCAAGTTTGTTTGTTATTTTACCGATTTATTCTTCCAAGCGAAATTCGATTTCTGGCTGGGACTGTAAGTTTGAATTCTTACATGAAAACATTTGAAAACGATAACCAAATAACTTTGTTGCTGTAATTACACGATTTAGTGGGCAAGGTTATCGCAACTGGGCGCAAGTGTACTTAATGACAGGCCTTCATATATTATCCCAGCCAGAAAAATACAAACGGGAAAGCGATGGCAAGGTATTTTAACAGGTGGTACAAGTACTGACAAAAATTGCTTTCCCATTTCCAATATGATAACGTCAATAGACAAAAGGACCGGCAGTTCAAAAAGCGCCGGAAAAGTACTGGAGAAACAAAATTTTTAACTTTGGCAAAACGCTGCCAAAACCAATAAATAGGTGGTTTGGAATTATATTTTCCAAAATAAAATTTAAAAAAAGTTCATATGTATCTTTTTTTTGCCCTGCCGTGATGTTTTGTAAAACAAATACTGGCAAAACGATTTTTGCAAACGCTGGCAAAGTGTCCCAAATGAGTGTTCTGCCAGTCATTTATTTTTAACATCGCGGTTACCCAGTGGTATGCAAGTACTTGATTTTTTGTACCACTATCAATTTCTGACTGATATGTTTCAATATTCATAAAATGTACCACATTATTAAATAACAACTATTAAATAATTATAAAACGCATTATTCTATAAAAAAATTAGTTACATAACATACAAATTTTTACAAATAAAGGAAAATTGAAATCCCGAAATCCCGTAAAATCCCGGGATCCCGAAAAATCCCGTAGTCCCGAAAATCCCGGGATCCCGAGATCGGGATCCCGGGATTTCATACAAAATCCCGAATCCCGGGATTTTCAAATATCAATCCCGATTGGCATCCCTAGCCTGTAGCATACTCGATACTTACCAAAACGTTTCATTTTCTATACAAAATTATCCGTAGCACCCTGAACTGCAAATTCAGAAAGAACAAAATTGTTTTCGATCACTTTAGGAAAAAAATTGCGAAACTGAAATTGCGAAATCAAATCAATTCCGTAAAAAACCTGTGACATGCCTGATTAAGTAGTAAACAAAGGGATTAATATTCTGCTATACTAATCCTCTGCTGTTACAACAGAATGGATAGTAGCAGCGAGTCTACTGAAGAAAGCGATATTGTCTGGTAGACAGTCGCTGAAAACAAAACAACGAAACGACGACAAAATCGATCACCAGAATTAGTTAAGCATGCAATCAAAATAACAAAAACTACCAACAATGATGAGTAGGGCAAGGAATTCCATGCATATGCATGTTATTCCTCGATAATCCAAAACTAATATGGACTAAACATTTATCCGACTCATCAAATTTAGAATAAACTGGCATCGATTTGAAGTTGCATATTTTTGCATATTTTGACATAAATGCATGTTTTTGCATATTTCGACTTTAAATGCACATTTGGTGGCTTTTTAATGCATATTTAGTGCTTTTTAATGCATATTTGTGTATATTTTTCATTTTTAGTAGCATTTTTTATTGTGTAAAAAAATATAAAAAATTGATACGTTTTCATATTTTGATTCAATCAAAATAAACATTTTTAAAATTGACCTATGGGAAATCTTCGAGTTCTGTGTCTGTTTGCAAAATAACTAACTTGAATATATTTTTAAGTTTTAAAGTGCATTATTTTTGCAAAAACTATAGTTTTTAGTGCAGATTTAGAAGTTATTTTAAGGGCCCGTAATCAACTGATTGCAATATTAAAATCAGCTGGATTTGAATTCAAAAGAAATTTTAAAATGGTTGCCCGCAGATTTTTTTTTCATTATTCATTTAAAATTTGGTATTTACATTTCAGCCATTACCTCGCAAAGCCATTGTGGCTTTTCTGCAGGCAGGAAATAAACTTAAAAGTTAGTATTTCAAATCTTATAATAGTTCCTTATACTATTAAATATGAATAAAAATGTTTGAAATGTTATTTACAATTGAACAAAAAAATAATTTGATTCTAAGTTTTTACAATTTGAGTTTTTTTTTGTTGAAGAGTATTAATTGCTGATTAATGAAATAATTTTTCAATACTCGGTTTCTAATCCTCTGATTGTTGCATTTTTCCAGAACTTCAACGGGTATGCTGTTCAAAATTGTTGGCAGCATAACAGGTAGGGTGCTTCTTACATATTCGTTTTTGTATTTTAAGATGCGATATCTTCCTTCAACATATCTCCTAGTTTGGTAGTTGTGGTCTATTTTCCCTAAAAAATCTGGTGTCGTTGTAAAATTCAATGGATAGTGTTGTGTTGTATCCCTACGGGGAAAGGCACCGGTCCCTGATGACACGCAGGATAGGTCCCAAGGGGGCGGAGACCGGTCGTTGATCGGTCTTTTTATTTGAAAGAGACATATCACTTTAACATGGCGTTGTCATTGGAAATTACCAGTTGCCACAGTTTAGACACCTTGTGACAGTAAGGTGGTATATCTAAAAATAGCTTTTCCAATAAACTAATAAAAAATTAAGAATTAAAAATAATCTACTTGGCGTCAAGTATGGCTCGATAACACAACCTCTTGCTTGTAAGGCAAACGCTCTACCGTCTGTGCTAATGTTGCTTGTGGATGATGACTGGCTGATGGTAAAGTTAAATTTTTTTTGTTTCTGTTCAAATAGAAAAGAAAAAATAAACACTACAAGCAAATAAAAAAATGGAAAAGAAAAAAATAGAAAACAAAATAAACACACACACAAATATAGTGGAAGTGCCTTGAACATGCCCCCGATTGACCGGTCATGGGATAGGCCCTTTAATGGCAGTTGGCAAATAAGCAAATCGTAAAAAAACAAAGTTCAAAATAAATAAAAGAGTAAAATAAATAAAAAAATTTTAAAAATATGCCCCGAATTTTGTTTTTTATTTCGGTATCGGTCAAGTTTTTTAAAAGCGACAGTGAAAATAACGGATCAGAAAATATTCATTCTCTTTTGTTTATATGTATTTGTACTAATTTAGTAATATGACTTCGGTTGACCGGTCACGGAATAGGTCCTTGGAGGGCAATTGACTCCTCATTCCCCGTAGGGATATGTTGTAATATGTAGCTCTTTTGTAATGCTGTTGTTTGCGTTGTTATTTACGTTGTAGTATACGTTGTGGTTTACGTTGTTTACATTGTTGTTTATGTTATTACCCGGCTGGGTATTTATATTATTTTTTACGTTGTTGTTTAAGTTATTGTTTACGTTATTTACATTGTTGTTAACGTTGTTATTTATGTTATTATTTACGTTGCTATTTTGGTTGTTGTTTATGTTGTTTACATTGTTGTTTACGTTGTTATTTATATCATCCCAGTGTAGAAACGGTAATGACATATCATTATTTTTTGGACTTCCAGTAATGACACCCACTTACCTTCTGTATTATTTTAAAACATATAATAATGAGTTACTGATAATGACTTATTTTTATCATTATTTCAAATAGAAAATAATTTTTTAGATTTTTTTGAAAATTTTTTTAAATCTATTTTTAGACTCAATATTTTTATTTAAAAAAAAAATATGTACAATAAAAAATATTTTTTTTTATTTACCCAGTGTAGAAACGGTAATGACATATCATTATTTTTTGGACTACCAGTAATGACACCCACTTACCTTCTGCATTATTTTAAAACATATAATAATGAGTTACTGATAATAACTTATTTTTATCATTATTTCAAATAGAAAATAATTTTCTAGATTTTGTTTGAAAATTTTTGAAATCTATATTTTTTAAACACTGGTAAGGATATATGTAACCACATATTTTTTGATTTTTTGTATGTTGGCGAGTAAGCTTACTTGTATGCAGCAGTTCAATTATGTTTTTATCTATTAAATATTACATGTCGATATAGCTCAGATGGTAGAGCTATTGACTGGCAATCTGTAGACCCAGGTTCTATTCCCGCACCAGCAACGTTTATTAAAAAAAAACTACAATAAATATATTTTTTTCTATATAATTTATTTTTTTGAAAATCTATTTTTAGACTCATTATTTTTGTCAGTACTGGTAACCACATAGGAACGATATATTTTTTGATTTTTCGTATGCTGGTGTGTAACCATAACTCATTATTTTTCGCGACATCGCCATATAAAGGTAATAAGAAACGTAATAATAAAAGTAACTAGTTACCATTACCAAGTATGTAGTTACATAACCACATATCTGGTAATGATTTTCTACACTGGGATTGTTAGCGTTGTTGTTTATGTTGCTGTTTGTATTGTTGTTTATGTTGCTGTTTACGTTGTTGTTTATATTGCTGTTTACATTGTTGTTTATGTTGTTGTAGACGGTGTTATTTAAGTTGTTGTTTACGTTATTTACATTGTTGTTCACGTTGTTATTTATGTTATTATTTACGTTTATGTTTAGGTTATTGTTCATATTGTTTACATTGTTGTTTACGTTGTTGTTTATATCATTGTTTACGATGTTGTTTATGTTGCTGTTTATGTTGTTATTTACAATGTTGTAGACGTTATTGTTTACGTTGTGGTTTATGTTGCTGTTTACATTGCTGTTCATGTTGTTTATTTGTAGGCGGCTATCATTCGTTAACACAGGACGCCGTGCAGAAATACTGGTATGTGATTTTAGAATTTTTAGTATTTGATTTTGCGTTTTCTGTAGGTTGTTTCAAAATGTTGAGTTTCCCCAGGCCGTAATTCCATGGCGAATGTGTGATTCAGCGAGCGAAAAATACACTTGCCTCATGACCATATTATTTGATCAGTAGCTTAGATGGTGCAAAGTGTAAGCTGTTTTCCTTAATTTTTTTCGAACTTCTTCTATGTGTGCGTTCCATTTGAAATTTTGTTCAACAATTACTCCAAGGTATTTATATGTATTCACAATTTCGATTTTCGTGGTACATTGGTCGTAATCATAGTTAAAATTCATAAGTTTGTGTCTGTGTATACATTCTATATTATGAAATCTAAGATAAGAGATATGCTTACACACCAGCATACGAAAATTCTAAAAATATGTCATTACCTATATGCTTACCAGTACTGACAAAAATAATGAGTCTAAAAATAGATTTTCAAAAAAATAAATTATATAAAAAAAATATTTTTTATTGTATTTTTTTTGTTTAATAAAATTTACTGGTGCGGGAATCGAACCTGGGTCTACAGATTGCCAGTCAATAGTTTCCCAGCAAAATATTGGTAATGACACCTCATTGCTGTCTGCATTACCAATAATGATATATCATTACCTTTTGCATTATTTTGTAATATAAAATAATGACTTCCTAATAACGGCCTATTTTAGTCACTGCTTTTAAATATAAAATAATGACTTACTCGCAATAGTTTAAATAAGTACTTTTTACAAAGTTAAATTTTATACATTTATATTTATTACATGTAAATATGTTTTGTGTTAAAATTTTTATGACGAGTACTAAAATTACACACTAGCAAAAACTTTCATTTCTCTGAATGTATTTCCTGAAGCTAATAGTATTTGTGTAATTCCTTATTTTTAAGAATCAAGTAAGCAGTCGGATAACCACTTATAATTTAACTTTTTGTAAGCATGTTTGTAACCACTTATTATTCAGAATCGCATAACTACTTACTTCTCATTTTTTCGTAAGCGAGCGGGTAAGCGTGACTACTTATAAAAACGACCACGCCAAACAAAAATAATGAGTTTAGACGCCAAAAAATAAGTTGTGTGGAGCTATGAATTTCTATTATATAACCACTTATTTGGTAATGAAAGATTTTGCTGGGTTTACCATCTGAGCTATATCGACATGTAATATTTAATAGATAAAAACATAATTGACCTGCTGCACACAAGTACAAAAAATACAACATACAAAAAATCATAAAATATGTGGTTACATATTTCTTTACTAGTGTTTAAAAAATATTGAGTCTAAAAATAGATTTCAAAAAATTTAAAAAAAATCTAGAAAATTATTTTCTATTTGAAATAATGATAAAAATAAGTCATTATCAGTAACTCATTATTGTAGTGATGTTTGCTTTAACTACTTTGTAATTATAACACTTGTTTTAATTTTTAAATGCAAAATGTTTTTTTAAATGTTTCAAAATATTATTTTCTATATTTGTCAATTTGGTTTTACATAATTTTAAAATAAACAAAGAATAGAATTGTTGTTCTGGTGAAACTATACATTCTTTTTATAGAAATATAACCACTATAATTGGCGATCCTGCTTCGGACACTTATAACGATTTTGTTGCATAATTCGAACAAATAAACGTTTTAAATAAAGGAATAAAACAGTCATAAAATCTGTTTAAATCCACAGAATCCCAAAATATATAAAAAAAAACCGAGAAGAAAATCAATTAATTTGCTACTTCATCATTGTTACATGAAATCAAGGTTCATACGAGTATTCATCAAATTCGGCAAACTTAACGGTTACCATCATATTGTAAAAACAAGACTCAATTTGTCAAGTCAAGAATCAAGCAAATTAATTACATTTTAAAGTCAACTCGCAGTCTTATTAAAATTTTCAAGAAACAGATTCAAGAACACGAATCAAGATTCAGGATTGAGTTCGTGTAATTATTTACCATAGGCTGTATAACAACGGATTGAACCGATAAGTTTTTATTTATTATCTTATATATTATTATTTCTCTTATTTAGTTCAGTTTTCTGGTTATATAAATATTATTAACATTGTTCTATTTTACGTAAACATCACCATATACTTTTCTTGACATGATTCGTACTCCTACTACTTCCCCTAATCGTATTTCTCCTAATGATGGAAGTCATAACCCCCGAGTGCGTGATTCGGAAACACAATGTCTTATTTCTAATAATTATACAGATAATTCTGCTCTAGCGGGCTCTTACAATGTCAATCCACATTTAGAAGTTGCCGCTTCTTCAGTTAAATTACCATCATTTTGGGTAGACCATCCAGAGGCGTGGTTTATCCATATTGAAACCCAATTTGCCTCAAAGGGTATTACTAGGGACAATACAAAATATGAATATTTAATAGTTTCACTTCCGCAGGAAGTTATTATGTCAGTGATCGATGTTGTTCAGAATGTTCCAGCTAAAAATCGTTACTTAAATCTCAAGAACAAACTCCTTGAACGTCATTCTCTCAGTGAACAAAGGAAACTTGATAAGCTTCTTTCAGATTCAGAAATCGGTGATCGTAAACCATCTGAATTTTTTAGATCTCTCGTTCTTTTAGCCGGAAGGAATATTAATTCGGACTCTCTAAAAAATTTATGGCTAAGAAAATTGCCCAGAACTTTAAATATAGCTTTGGCAGGTTCTAATGTAGTAAACATTGATGACCTTCTGAAATTAGCTGACAATATTTGGGAAGTTTCAAATAAATCTGAAATATATTCTATTAATGTTGATGGTTTTGATCGAGACAGATTGAATTTGAATAAAGTGGTTGACAATTTAGTTAAGGTAACTTCTGCCATGTGTGATCAGTTCAGCAAACTTTCTGCTGAAATTTCTGAAATGAAACAGTCTACTTATACTGATCGTTCAAGGACACCCTTTAGAAATAGAAGTAAATCTAGAGGTCGATCATCGAACCGTAGTTGGCTTTGCCGTTTTCATTATCGCTTTGGAAGCAAGGCTAGAAAGTGTGAACAACCCTGTTCTTATGTTTCACAAAATCAGGAAAACTAGATGTCCCTATTATTGTGGCGACTGATAATAGGAAGAATTCCATCACAAGTCGTCTTTTTATAAATGATGGTCATAATCGAATACAATATTTAATTGATAGTGGTGCTGAAATTTCTGTTTTGCCTTCATCCAAATTTAAACATTTTAAACGTTCATCGGATGTACTTTTAACTGCTGCAAATGGAAGTTGTATAAAAACGTTTGGAACTAAGTTGCTGAAAGTAAATTTAGGGTTGAGAAGAGAATTTCCTTTCGTTTTTACTATAGCTAACGTTTCGAAGCCTATAATTGGTGCAGATTTCCTCTCTAAATTTGGCATACTAATTGATCTAAGAAATAGAAAATTAATTGACCCACTTACAAATTTATCAGTTGATGCAATAGAGGCTTTTAGCAACATTGCTCCTCCAAAATTATTTTCAGTTGAGAACAGATTTGTAAATCTTTTAAAGGAATTTCCATCAATTACTTCTACTCCTGATTACAATAAAGAGGTGAAACACTCAACAGTTCACAGAATAGAAACTGCTGGTCAACTTCCATTTTCAAAACCTCGACGATTAGATATAGTTAAATATAAAATAGCTAAGGATGAATTTGATTATTTGATTGCAACAGGTATTTGTAGACCTTCGAGTTCACATGTGTCATCCGCTCTACATTTAGTACAGAAAAAGGAACCCAATGACTGGCGTCCTTGTGGAGATTATCGTAGACTTAACTTTGTAACAATACCGGATCGTTATCCACTTCCTCATATTCATGATCTAGGGATGAATTTGAGGGACAAACACATATTTTCAAAATTAGATTTAGTGCGAGCGTATCACCAAATTCCTGTTGCAGAGGGCGATATACATAAAACGGCTATAACTACACCTTTCGGTCTTTTTGAGTTTGTAAGAATGCCTTTCGGTTTAAGAAATGCAGCGCAGACATTTCAACGATTGATAAATGAAGTGTTTGCAGGTTTAGATTTTGTGTTTGTATATTTGGATGATGTTTTGATTGCTAGCAATGATGAAGAGGAACATTTTCATCACTTAAGGTTGATTTTTGAGAGATTAGATAAATATGGACTCAATATTAAAGCGTGTAAATGTATCTTTGGAGCAACTAATATTGATTTTTTAGGTTACACTGTTTCTCATGATGGAATAAAGCCCTCAGACGAGAAAGTTAAAGCAATTCGTGAATTCGAGAAACCAAGGTCTGTTAAGCAATTGCAAAAGTTTGTAGGAATGGTAAACTATTATCATAAATACATTCCAATGATAGCTGAATTATTAAGTCCAATACACAAAATCTTGAATGAAGCTCTAAAAGGAAAGAAAAAAATTTTAGTTTGGTCTGATAAAGCTTCAGATTCATTTATTAAGCTAAAGGAAAAATTTGCGTTGAACACTTTGTTGAATCATTTTCAATCTGAAGCAACTTTGTCCTTAACTGTAGATGCATCAAATGTGGCGATTGGGGGTGTATTACAACAACAGGTGGGCAATATTATTGAACCATTAGCGTTTTACTCGAGGAAATTGACCCCTTCCGAAATTAAATATAGTTCTTTCGATAAGGAATTATTAGCAATTTATTCGAATATTAAACACTTTAGACATTGCTTAGAAGGAAGTTATTTTATTACTTATACAGACCACAAAACTCTTACACAGGTACTTAATTCTTGTGTTGAACGTAGTCCAAGACAAACGCGGCATCTTGAATATATTGCTCAATTCACTAGTGATATACGTTATATCAAGGGTAAATCTAATGTAGTGGCAGATACGCTTTCAAGGACTCCGGAGATCGATTCAATTTCAAATGGAAAATTAAATCTTGTTGAACTTGCAAAGGAACAGGAGAACGATTTTGTTTTTAAGGAACTTGTTAAGCAGAAAGATTGTCCTTATAAGTTTAGACAAATAAAAGTTCCTGCACATGATGTCTCTGTTTGGTGCGAGGAATCAGAAGGCAAACTTCGGCCGTATCTTCCAGCTTGTTTAAGGAAATTTACTTTCGAAAAGTTGCACAATATTTCTCATCCAGGGACTAGAGCTTCCAGGCGACTACTGGTTGCTCGGTATTTTTGGCCGTCAATGAATAATAATATTAATGAATGGGTGACTAATTACGTGCATTGTCAAAAGGCAAAAGTTTTTCGTAATACAAAATCTGGGGTTAAGAGTATTAGGATTCCCAAAGGAAGGTTCGAACATTTACATATTGATATAGTAGGTCCATTGCCTATTTCCAATGGATATCGTTATATATTAACGATCATAGATAGAAGTACTCGTTGGCCAGAGGCTTTCCCTCTTAAGGATATAACGGCTAGAACAATATCTTTGGTGTTTTTAAGAGAATATGTATCCAGATTTGGTGTCCCTCTTTATATTACTAGTGATCAGGGTTCACAATTTACATCTTCAATTTTTAAAGAACTGTGTGAATGTCTAGGAATAAATAAAATTTATACTACCGCTTATCATCCTCAATCTAATGGGTTAGTTGAACGTTTTCATCGTCAGTTAAAAGCATATATTTTAGCTCGAGGAAATGAATACAATTGGTCAGAGGAATTACCCATTGTCTTGTTAGGTTTACGTTCAGTATTTAAGGAAGATTTAAATGCATCTGCGGCAGAAATAGTTTTTGGTCAATGCTTACGTTTACCGGGAGAATTAATAGTACAGTCTGAACAAAATTTTAATAATTCTGAATTTTTGGATAAAATTAGAAGACACTTTATGAATTTTCGGTCAAGTGTAACATATCATAAAAATTTGGAAAAATTATATATTCCTAAATACCTTGATGAGTGTAAATATGTTTTTGTTAGAAAAGATTCCAATAAAATTGGTTTATGTTGTCCCTATGAAGGACCTTTTGAGGTTCTGGAAAGAAATTTAAAATATTTCAAGCTGAAGATGGGGAATTCAATAAAAAATGTGTCCATTGATAGATTAAAGCCAGCTTTTCTAGAATGTCAATATTTGCCAACTGGTACTAAAAATAATAAATCTGTTACTTTTAATTTGAATGAAATTTTTCGAACGGGGGGGGGGGGGGGGGGGGGGGGTAATGTAGTGATGTTTGCTTTAACTACTTTGTAATTATAACACTTGTTTTAATTTTTAAATGCAAAATGTTTTTTTAAATGTTTCAAAATATTATTTTCTATTTGGTTTTACATAATTTTAAAATAAACAAAGAATAGAATTGTTGTTCTGGTGAAACTATACATTCTTTTTATAGAAATATAACCACTATATTATTATATGTTTTAAAATAATGCAGAAGGTAAGTGGGTGTCATTACTGGTAGTCCAAAAAATAATGATATGTCATTACCGTTTCTACACTGGGGTGTAACGTCGCAATTAATAAATGAGTTAATTGGTAAAAAATCGAATAACGTTGATGAAATAATATTGAAGAATTTTAAGAACAAAAATCTAAATCAAATATGTAATAGATTTGCATTTACTTTTAATCAAAATGTTAAAAATATTTTACATAACTGTGAAATAAAAACAATTAATCACTCTTCTAGAACAATACAAAACTCATTTTTCCTACGAAATACATTTAATGAAGAAGTTTTTAATATATTAAATACCTTATACATTAAAAAAAAGTGCTGGATCTGATGGAATCAGACCAATAGACTTAAAATCTAATGCTGAAATAACGACACCGGTGATAACTAAATTAATAAACCTGATTATCGACACTGCCATTATACCTGAAGCTCTAAAAATTTCTTACGTGCGACCAATATATAAAAACGGCATAAAATCGGATTGCAATAACTATCGTCCAATCGCAATACTATCAGTTGTAGAAAAGATCATGGAGGAAATAGTGTGTATTTACACGAGTAAATACCAAACAATAAACAATAATCAATTTGGATTCCAAAAAGGAAAAAACATAAACCAACTTCTTGGAAACTTTGCTAACTACGTAAATGAACAGTTAAGTAAAAAACACCATTGCCTAACTTTGTTCATAGATTTTAGTAAAGCATTTGATATTCTATCACATGGAAAATTACTGATAATGCTGGAAAACATTGGAATTCGAGGGCAAACTCTGGCATGGTTTAAGAAGTATCAAACACTGAGGAAATACTATGTAAAAGTATCTAATAACTTAAGCAATGAAACTGATTTAGATTATGGTGTACCTCAAGGTGCGAAATTAGGTCCTATTCTATATATCATTTATTCGAATGAACTAATTAATATGCTGACGCAGAGCAAAACATTTGCTTACGCAGACGATACTGCCATTGTTGTTGCCCATAGAAATATAGAAGATGCCACGAGAATAATGCAACAAGAACTCGATAACACGATTAAATGGTGTCATGATCATGGGCTGATAATTAATGCATCAAAACCAAACTAATGCATATCAAATCACCGCATTTACGTTATATGAACATAAGGAATTACACAAATACTATTAGCTTCAGGAAATACATTCAGAGAAATGAAAGTTTTTGCTAGTGTGTAATTTTAGTACTCGTCATAAAAATTTTAACACAAAACATATTTACATGTAATAAATATAAATGTATAAAATTTAACTTTGTAAAAAGTACTTATTTAAACTATTGCGAGTAAGTCATTATTTTATATTTAAAAGCAGTGACTAAAATAGGCCGTTATTAGGAAGTCATTATTTTATATTACAAAATAATGCAAAAGGTAATGATATATCATTATTGGTAATGCAGACAGCAATGAGGTGTCATTACCAATATTTTGCTGGGAAACTATTGACTGGCAATCTGTAGACCCAGGTTCGATTCCCGCACCAGTAAATTTTATTAAACAAAAAAAATACAATAAAAAATATTTTTTTTATATAATTTATTTTTTTGAAAATCTATTTTTAGACTCATTATTTTTGTCAGTACTGGTAAGCATATAGGTAATGACATATTTTTAGAATTTTCGTATGCTGGTGTGTAAGCATATCTCATTATTTTTCCCGACATCGCCATATAAAGGTAATAAGAAATATAATAACAAAAGTAATTAGTTACCATTACCAAGTATGTAGTTACATAACCACATATCTGGTAATGATTTTCTACACTGGCACGTGTATTATTATTTTTTTCTAAAAATTTATTTTTATAATAACAATTTTTAGCATAATTCAATTTTTTATTTAAGACATTTCTATATTTTTTATATTCGTTTTCAATTATTTTATTATTTCTATTCAAACGCCATTTTTTATAAAGTTTATCCCTAATTTCGCAATTTTTTATTAAATTTTCAGTAATCTAAGGATTTGGTTTACGATTATTCTTTTTTCACGTATCAATTTTTGCATTTTCGTAAATATAGCTCAACTTTTCATTTATACCATTAAACATTTGATTCGGGTCAGTATAGTTTGTTGTTGCGTGCCAGTTGGTTGCACGTATCTGTTGATTGACTTTGTGCTTAGATATATTTGTTTGCTGGGTATCATTATTACGTATTTTTTGCATCGGTTCATTTGCAGAGATACAACAGAAAATAGTATAATGATCTGATATGTTTGTTTTTACTATGGATGTATATACGTGTGTCAGTGATGGTATTTGAGAATTTTCGTTTGGTGCCTAAATGCTGCCAAAAAAGTGCCAAAAATGCTTTAAAAGTGCCAAAAAAAATTAAGCAACATGCAAATGTTTCAAAAAATATGTTCACCTTTTATTTCAAATATTTGTACATTTACACCCTTATTCTAAACTTTATAACAATAACAAAATTGTCACAAAACTGGTGTGAATGGAAATTATTATAATTTTGGTATTCTCAGAAATATTGCCACAGCAAAACCTTGACAAAATTGTCATGTAATAAAAAGCACATAACAAACAAATATTTTGAATTGTCAACAATTTAAAATATAAAAATTGTATTTTCTTTTGAAGAATTTTAAAATTTTTCTCCACAGAAATAATATATGAAATACCTCATTCATATTTTGAGATATTATTTTAAGATGCATCGAACCTTTTACCGATTCTAACATTCCTGCAAATTCCTTCAAAAGATTACGTATTAACATGGAATTTTTGGGGCTAAAGTTGTTAAGAATAAGCTCAGGGTGCTTGATGCTAAAATTTAAAGGAAACTTCAAGTGCTTATAACTAGTTCTCTCGTGTTCTGCGGTTCCTGGACATTTTTTAAGTTTTCATATCATTTAAGATTTCATAAAATTATCGAAAAAATCGTAATTTTTCACAAATTACAATTTTTTGATAATTTTATTTTTGGCAGAAAAAGTTTTCACCATTGTATGGTGAAATTTTTAAAACTTTTGCTTGTCATAAAAAAACTAGAATACCATAACAAATTTTTCAAAAATTCCAGTGATGGACAATATAATAGAATCAATTAAAGTTCTAATTTTATCCCCATTGCTTTTATTTTTAAAGATCAAAATAATGATTAAATTTTCCCCGAAGAACTGGAAGCTGGTCCAGAAAATTGTAGAAATTTTTAGTGTAGCGTTTGTTTTTAAATTTTGCTACCCGTTCTAAGTAGGCGTGGCTTTTAATGAAAAACCGGCGATATCGACCTTTTATCAAATTATATAGAAATTTTCTTAAAAAGTGCCAAAATTCTATGAAGAGTGCCATGGTGCCATTGAACATTCAATAGTGCCACAAATGCCACTTGTGCCACTTTTACCAACAGTGACGTGTGTATTTATATGTTTTTTCCGTACAAAGAGATGGTCTATGCATGCGCGCAGTGTTGCCATATAGCCAGTTTTAACTGTTTTTACAGTTTTTTGGGAAGCCTAACAGTTTTTCAGTTTTTGCATGTAAAAAACAGTTTTTTTTAAATTCATGGATTTTTTTTACAGTTTTTTCATATTAAATCGGCATATTTGTTTCATTTACAATTTTTTTTTAAATTTTTTAACGAAAAATTAAGAATTCAAATATAAAAGTGCTTATGCATAATAATTTGAAAACCTTATAACTCGTTTATAAAATGAATTTTGTATAAAATATTTTTCTTATAAGCCATTTATAAACTTAGAAAGTGATTATGCATATGACCCAAAAATTAAAATAAAACTTTCATATTGTGCTGAAAAATTAGGTACAAATCGAAACATAAATAAATTTAAAAATGCCATTATACTACAAAATATGCTTACTGAAAAAACGACACTTTTAACAAATTTCATCAAATATTAGCATGGAGTAAAATTAGCTAAACCGCATCTGACATGGACATTTTTTAGCCGAACTTTTGAGATCATTTCTAAATGAAGGATAATAATTTAGAAAGTTATATTTTTTTTTGAAAAAAATTTTTAAAACAATGTCTCATCAAAAAAGTCCGAAATTAATTTTTTTTAAATAAATATTTGCCAATTCTGGATAACAGTTTACTACTTTTTTAAATTTAATCAATAAATTTTTTAAAATTTTAAATTATGATCAAGGACTATTCCAAAAAACGCGATTTTCGCGATTTTTACGGGGTTTTTACACGCTGTCAAACAATTCCCGACATAATAATACTCAATCGAATAAAAGGTAATTTTATGCAGAATTCAAATCCATAAAAAAAAAATCCTAAGTCAGGAGTTAATAAAAAAAGGCTCACATCTCGGAAGGGTGATTCGATGAACTTTTTTTTAACTTCAGATTCGGGCCTAGGAGACCAAAATTCTTAAAAAAGTTTTTTTAGAAGGCTGTGCAAAAAGTCGATTAATATAAATGCCAAACTCAATTAAATTGTTCAAATCCCGATATTTTGAAAATTGAAAATTTTGAAATATTTTAATCCCACTATACTTCGGGATCCCAGAATTTCTTCCGATTTTTTAAATTTTTTCGAAAAAAAATTTTTCTATAAAGAAACAGTTTTTTTTTACAGTTTTTCTAAAAAAATATATGGTAACACTGCATGTGCGTGAGTTTTTGTTTATGTCTTCTGTTGTATATTTGTTGATCATACAGTGCATGCCATTGGATGATAACATCCCAGCGGTAAATGAAACGAAGTACCTAGATTATAATCAATGACATCAGTGTGACATTCTTAGCGAGCGATTTAAGTACTAAGAATGTTATGCGTGTGTAATCTGAAAAATATCATCCACTAATTATAACTCCGATTACAATATAAGCGGAGAGTTAGTGTGTATATGCACAAAAAATGCAAAGAAATACAAAAATGCCGTTATAGTGGCTTTGGAAAAAACATAAAAAACAAGAAATATGCATCACTATTATTGATGTTAGTTCAAAGTTTATCGTGCAACAAAAAGGTTGAAAGGGTTTAAGGAATTTAAAGCGCTACATGATGCGGTTTTCGGTAAGATTAGTTTACACTTTTTATATTTGTATTTATACTGATAAGTACTTCAAAAGGGTTTGTGCTTATCGATATATTTGTATTAGGGTTTGGGGTTCGGGAATTCCCGGGAAATCCTGGGAAAAGTTTGCCGGGAATTCCCGGGAAAATAATATATTTTTCCCGGGAAAACGGGAAATTTTAAAAATATTAAGTTTTTTAAATTGTTTTGTTTGGAATAGGATTTTTAAATTTTTCAAATGTATATTTTAGTTAAAGTCGACTTTAGTTAAAATATTGGGTGGCAGTATACCTTGACTTGGTTTATTTTTGGAGGATTCTGATTGGTTAATTTATTTTCAACCAATCAAAATGTTTGAAAATATAAATATTTTTGTAAGGTTTTCATACACAAAATGAACAAAACCGTATGATTAAAAATAAAGTCTCCTTTAGATTTAAAATACTCCTTTATATTAAGGGCCAATAATTTTATAAGTAACGTTTTCATTAATAAATGTGATATTTTCAAGTAAGTTTACTTTATTTTAATACACCTGCTTTCAAACTAATATATTCTTTTATATTAAAGAATAAAATAATAAAAATGGAAATACATCACAAAAAGGACAATGCAGCGCAGTGCAATATTTGCCCTAATGGTTAACGGAGGTATCTAAATTTGGTTATCCGACATCTAAATTTGATTCACAAAAAAAAACTGGTGGTCATGCAACTTTTCTTGAAGAAAACAACAACAAGAATAACGTTCCAGCTAAAATTAGCAAAGTACCCGAAAAAAGTGTAAGCTGAATAGGCATTGAACGTTTTATGGTAGGGCAAACATTTCCTGAAGTGGTATCCAAATTAGCCGCAGTCGACGGAATGTCAATCCGCATCATAACTAGATCTTCGTTTATTCGAGAAAGTTTTTATAATAAAAACCTGGAATTGCCAAAAAATTTTACAATCATCTAAAAGATATCATGATAAAAGAAATATCGAGCAATATTTCTAACAATAGGAGGTTTACTATAATCTTAGATGAATGGACAAGAATATCACAAAAGAGATATTTGAACACTCCCAAAACGATTCCGTTGTGACAACCGAATTTTCATCAATTCGGTTGGAAAAAAATTCCGTTGCCACAACGGAATTGTTCTGAGAGTGAACATTAGACCGTACCTCAAAAAAAAGTTCGCAGTACACCCTCCAAAATGATGTATTTTTGGAAGGCGATTTCAAAAAAAAAAAATTTTTTGCCGACTGTAGGGGTCGCCTTTTTTAATTTTTTGTTATAGCTTTGGCATTTAAAATCGGATTTTAAAGTGTGATATATCGATTTTTTTGCCTCGAGGAGACCAGTGTTTTGCTATATAGTAAAAATCCAATTAAAAAAATTTAAAAAGGCGACCCCTACGTTCGGCAACCAATATATAAAAAAATTTCTACTGGGTTTAGCGAAAAACTTCCTTAGCAAAAGTTTAATGATTTTTTGCGAGCTTTAATGTAGGGTCGTACATTAGGGTGGTAGCAACTGAGATCTGGTGGCTAACTACTAGAACGGGATACTTGAGGTCAAAATGTCTTTAGAGCAAAACACTGGTCTCCTCGAGGCAAAAAAATCGATATATCACACTTTAAAAAGAAAAACATCGATGTATCATACTTTAAGATCCGACTGTAAATACCAAAGATATAACGAAAAATGTAAAATGGCGACCCCTACGTCCGGCATAAAAAAATAAAAAATTTTTTTTTGAAACCTCCTTGCAAAAATACTTCATATTGGAGGGTGTACGGCGCACTTTTTTTTTGCCTGTAAGGTGGTACGCTCTAGTGAACATATGTATAAACGGAAATAATTCATTTTATAATCTGGGTTGGTTTATTTATCAGAAATAAGCCTAGAAGAGTTTTATTTGTCTTTGGAAAATAACATTGTGGCCACCATATCTAATGGGCCAAATGTGATGAAACGGTTTGTTTCCGACAGTCCAGTAGTGGGTGCTTTCTGCTGGAATCATGCAATTCATTTGGCAGTGCTTAGAGTAATTTATGTGAAATCAAATGTTCAACATTCTGATATTTTTCTTTGCATTCTCACTACACAGACTGAATTTGTACTGACATAGTGTTTTTTTTTTAACAAAAATTACTTATATAGGGGGTTTTCATTAACAATTTTGTTCAAAAATATTTCCCGGGATTCCCGGGAATCAAATTTTTTTAAAGTCCGGGAAATCCCAAACCCTAATTTGTATGAACTATGCTTTCCTTAATGTATACAGCAATACCTCCACGCCTTCTACTTGCTCTGTTTACAAACGTTGCATTAAACCCGTGTATACTCCCTACGGGAAATTTTAACAAACTGTCGCCGAATTGGCCCCTTTACATGAAATAGACTGGTCACTTTTACATGGCGTTGTCATAGGAGGGGGAAATTGACCTCTTGTGACATGTCACAAGACAAATCCTGGGACAGGTTACTGAACTCTCATAAAAAACAAAGTTCAGGGACTTGTCCTGGGATTTGTCTTGTGCATGCATACAGAAATGCATTGCTAATATCAGATTCCTGAATGTTAACATTAACAGAGTCGGCGATCGTTTTTATTACTTGTGTAGCAGTTAGGTTGTTGTCTTGTAAATTTTTTATTTCTACGTTCCTGTTTATTAATTGTAGTTCTAGTTGATTAACTTTGTCTTCCATATTTTGTATGCGTATGTCTCTCTCCACATTTTGTTTTGTAAGTTCATTGACCTGAATAGCTAAGTTTGTCATTGTTTCAGTTAGTTTAACAAATGCATTAGTCATCTCTTCCCTCAATGCGTTATGAGCTGATGTTACGCTACAATTTAGTTCTTTAATACTGGTATCTATGTTCATCAAACTGTTTGATACCGTAGTTTTAAATGAAGTTATATCAGTTTTCATCTCCAATAAATTTGATTTGACGGTGTTTAGAGACAGTGCAACTTTAAACTTTTTATTGGTTCCATCATCTCGTTTATCATCATCATTATCTGCATCTCTCTGTTGCTTGTTAGATTGCTGCTTCTGTTGTTGTTGTTGAGGACTTTGTTGGTCTCCATGAATTATTTCGCGGTAACGACTATTAGGTGACTTACTTTTATTACCTCTACATTTGTGACAAGTCAACATTGCCTTCTTTTCTACAGTCATAACTGAGTATGTCGACTCAGAAAGTGTACCACACGGGGAGTAGTGGTAACCAGTGTTACACTTAAAACATTTAATGTGATCTCCTGTTAAAGGCAAAGCATTATTACATGTACCACAGAGCGCACTTGTTGCTGAGAGATATTTGTTATTAGGCATTTTAAGAGATTATTTTTTTTTTCCATTCATTCTTTATTTACAATCTGTCCGAGGACAATAAGCAAATTTGTTAAAATAAATACATCACAGAGGTTATGTGACTCCAATGAGATACATAATAAAAAAATAAAATATATTACATAATTTTTAAAAGATTAAATAACAATTCATAAAAGTTAATATATACAAATGAATATTATGTTTTATTTTCGGAATGGGAGATCTGAGATATGGTTGCGTTTCAGTCTTCTAGTTTCATTGGTGCTGTCTAATAATGAGATCGCCTCAGGATTATCGTGATTACTTAATCTTTGCAAGTATCTGTCACTTACGGATCTAATTTCCTCTCGAACAGATGATACAGAAAGATCTATTTTGATAACATTATTCCTAACATACCATGGTGCATCAAGAATTTGCCTCAGTGTTTTAGATTGATATCTTTCAAGTATATCAATATTGGAATTACTTGCGGTACCCCATAGTTGGATACCATATGTCCAGACTGGTTTAAGAATAACTTTATAAATGCGTAATTTATTATTTAGGCTTAGCTGAGATTTTGAACCCAAAAGCCAGTAAAGTTTTTTTGTTTTAATTTTAAGTTGTTGTTGCTTATTTTTAATATGAGCTTTCCAGGTAAGACGTCTATCAAGAATCATTCCTACACTCATAAAAAAAAGTTAGTACAAAAGTCTGTTAAACGCGTTCTAATTCAATTGAACTAATTTTTCCTGTTGTTTTCGTTTAAATCCGTTGTTTAGCTAAAGTTGTTAGTTATCAAATTTCACCACAAAAACATATTTCTGCTGTACTTGAACTAATTTTTCCTCCTGATATTTAGTTATTTTTTTATAAATGATTTTGACAATGTTATTAGCTAATATAGATAAATTTATTGACAAATTTTTTAATATTTGCGTTTTCAAAAGAAAATGATAGGGGCGCTAGTGTATAGTGATTGACGGTGCTTGATGGCGCTTGCTGGTGAAGTGTGTATTGGTGAGTTTGCCGACCAATACAAATTAGAAAATTTATAGTAAGTGTATTTTAATGTGTGGGATGCGTCATCACTGATGACGCTTACCAATACAAATGAAAATAGTATGCGCTTGTTTAGAAAGTTCTAGTAAATAAAATAATATGATAAGAGCATGTTGTCTTTTGTTTCTGTTAGTCAGCAAAGGAACGCAAAAGAAAACGGAGGTATACAGGACATTAACATTTCGCAGCTAAAATTGTATTTAAAAAATAAAATAATAGAGGTTTGTTTTATAATATAAACTATATTTAAGGGAATACTATTAAATATGTTATTCTTTTTCTTTTATTTCAGCCCTTTAACATTTTCATCTAAATTCGACCCGCAGGTAGACGAAAAAAAGGAACCAAATAATATAACTCCGGCGGAAGTTTAACATATTGGCAAGAAAATAAAAGTGCAAATAGTGTTTTTGGATTGTGTAATTTATTTGAAAATAAAATTAACAATATTTACATTATTTGTTTTTATTCAATTAATAACAAAAAGTGATTGTAATTTTAGCAGCATGTTAACCCACTTTCATTTCTATTAAACGAAAATTCTTCTAAATTTTTGAATGTTAACTAAATTTTTTACCTGTTTATAACCAACTAAAATTTAGCAGAAAACATGTGCTGATTTCAGCTAAGTAATTTTCATTTCCATTAAACAACATTTCTTATAAATTATTGTATTTGAACTAACTTTTTTACCTAAAATTTAGGTCACCTAAATTTAGCAGACCATGATTCTCAACATCATTGAAATTTCTGCTGGCGCAAATTCAGGTACTATTTCCTGTTATTTTAGCAGAATTTTTAACTATTTGTACAGGCTTTTTTTTATGAGTAGATATTTTACTGTTTCCCGCTTTGGAATCAATTTACCATTTAGGGTAACATCAGGACAATTACCACGTCTAAGTGCAAATGTTGTGTGATTGGACTTATCAGAGTATACTTTCACGTTCCATTTCATTAGCCATTGGTAAAGTTTATTAAGCTCATTTTGTACAAGTGACGATGCTTCATCAGGAGAATCGCTTGTGGCAATTATTGCTGTATCGTCAGCGTATGTTGCGACCAATATACTTTCATGTGTGGGTATATCTGCTGTGTATATTGTATATAAAATTGGAACCAATACACTTCCCTGCGGTATACCATCATTTATTTCATATAGTTCTGATCTTTTGTCGTTGACTTTAACGTAAAAATGTCTATTGGATAAATAACTTCTAAAAAATTGAAAATAAGGTGCAGGCAAAAACTGTTTTATTTTATAGAGTAACCCCAGATGCCAAACCCTTGCTGGATATCAAGAAAAACCGCAGAACAATATCTTTTTTTCTCAAGAGCATCTCTTATAACCTTCACGATTCTATGTATCTGTTCAGGAGTACCGTGATTGTGTCGAAACCCAAATTGATGTTCAGGAATTATGTATCAGTATCTTTTTTTCTCAAGAGCATCTCTTATAACCTTCACGATTCTATGTATCTGTTCAGGAGTACCGTGATTGTGTCGAAACCCAAATTGATGTTCAGGAATTATGTTTCGTTCATTTAGAATTGGTGATAATCTTCTTAAAAATATTTTTTCAAATATTTTGGAGAAAGTTGTAAGCAAACTTATTGGTCTAAATGAAGATGCTACGTTGTTTGGCTTGTTAGGTTTTTTTTTTCATTATAATTTCTGCACATTTCCATTGAGATGGGAAGTGTCTAAGACGTAAGATTGAATTATAAAGTGTAGTTAGAAATACAATACATTTCGGAGTTAACAGATTGACAACATTTGCGTCAATTAAGTCGTATCCAGGACATTTCTTTTTATTTAACATTTGTATTTCATTTTTAACTTCGTTTGGTGTAAAACATTTAATTGGAAGGTCCATTTGTAACGGACAAGTTAAATTGTCTAATACTTCTTCTTGTTGTGTTGTTGTGTTGAAAGAAAATGTCGTAAATATCTTTTAAGTGAAGAGCAAATGCCTCTGAAGTATTATTGATTTCTTCAAGAAATTCCGACGTTTTTGCATTCTTGTATTCAAACAGCAAATGTTTAAGATCTTTGCATGCTTTATTAAGTAGCCTTAATTTTTCTGTTATGAGTTGTCGAATTTCGAATGATATTTCAAGGTTTACGGGTTGTTGTGATATTTCTTGCATTGGAGTTGAAATTTGTGCTGCTTTGTGTATCTCATTTGTGAAATATTCAACCGCTTCGTCTAGCTCGAAAGCAGTTTTGAGACTTATTCTAAGATTAACATTGTCATCCAAGTATTGTTGAAATAATGAAATGTTTGTGTTTGATTTTAATACCTGATACTTTTGAGGTTTCATGGTGACAGTGGCGTTAAGGTTTACTAAGACAGGCATGTGATCTGAGCTTAAGTCAATAAGACTTTTAATTTCTAATTTTTGGCTATCTATACCAGTGTATACAATAAAGTCCAAAATATCTGGAATTTTACGCGGATCACTTGGCCAATACGTTGGCGTTCCAGTAGATAAAGATGAATAGTTTCTCTTTCTTAAGCATTTGAAAAGTTCTGTGCCTTTAGGGTTTGTCAGTCTTGAACACCACCACGGATGTTTGGCATTATAGTCACCACCAACGATAAATCGTCTACCAAGTGATTCGAAGAATTCCTCGTATTTTTCACATTTAACGTTATGTTGTGGTGGAAAATAGATTGAGGAGACAACCAGATCACCATCATCACATTTAAGTTTAATGTTTGCTGCCTGCAGATATGTTTGCTGAACTCCATTTAAGATTTCATATTTTATTGTTGATTTTACCAAAATTCCTGAACATGCATGAGCTCTATCATCAGTATTTATAAAGTCATAACCATTAATTTTAAAGAAACTTCTACTAGTAAAATGAGTCTCAGAGACTAAAAGTAAATCAATGTAGTTTGATTTGAGAAAAATTTCGATTTCTCTTGTATGATTGGATATGCCATTAGCATTCCATATTGCTAAGCGTATATTTAAACGCATAATTTTGTTATAATGAGTTGCATCATATTTAAAAGTTTGTTGGTTAATTCATTTTGTTTTTGTAAAAAAATTTCTAAACTTTTCAAAATGTTTTGTTCTTGTTGGCTGCTATTATTTCTAACAGCTTGAGCATAGCTGTACTGATTACCTTCAAAACAATTGCTAGATCCGTTGTTATTATTGAACGTAGTAAAACCATTAGTTGTAAACGGGTGGTTTGTTTCCGGTGTATTTCTATGTTGGGATGATTTAATCCACACTTTACACAATTAAACAGTTTCCTACAATATTTTTTTGAGTGACCAAACTGCTGGCATCTATAACATTGGACAATTTCATTTATTTTTATAGGGGGTTCCACTTTTACAACTGCACTGAGAAGATATCTGACTTTATAAATCCTCTTGTTGTTTTGATTTGGCTCTAAGTCAATGTAAAACATAGACATTGGTTGCTTGGTTACTCTACTTTTAATATTTATAACGTTCCGGACTTGATGCCCTAGACTTGGAATTTCTTCTTTAATCGCCGAAACTGGTGTAGAAAACTGTAGATTTTTAACAACTACTCTGTAGGCTCTCTCTTGCTTAAGTTGGTAGGTGTGAAATAATATTTTTGTATCATCAAGATATTTGACTAAAACCCTATATGATTTTACATTTTTAATCATCAGTCTTACCTGACCATCTCTCGATAGATTTGTAGGAAAAATCTTCAGGATTTATTAATTTATTAAAGTTATTTATCATCACTTTTATATCAGATACATCAGGAATTATTATTGGTGGTGGTTTTGCTTCAGAAGCTTCATTATTATATATTATTTACTGACTTATTGCAAATGTTGAATTTTTGTATATATATTTTTCTTATTTTTTAATATATTTTATTTAAATAAACACTTTGCTGTATTAATAATATTTCACTTTGATTTAATTATTAATATTTTTCACTGAGGTTCATCTAATCTTTTATCTTGTGATTTTATAGGGTTTAATTAGCACAATTTCGCTTGTAAAGTATGCGGTTGAAGAAAAACACGTCCGATCGCAATGAATACTCAAAAATAATCATTTGTTGACTGAAAATTTTTTATGTGTTGACGAGGAAAGTAACGCAAAAACTTTGTGAGTTCGCTGCAATGCGTCAACCGATTATTTTTATTTTACGACGGAGAAAATTCCGCTCAAATCTGCTTATACTAAGATGGAAGTTCTTTCTATAATTGCAAGACTTTTATCCGCTGGTTGGTTAGCTCCAGTAATTATCACCGCAAAAGTTTTTATGCAGCAAATGTGGCTCGATAAAATTGACTGGGACGAGAAAATTAAGCCAGCGGCTTTACAAAATTGGTAGTCTTTTGTTTCTCAATACAACGATATTGATACAATTACAATTCCACGTTGGATTCAATATTCTCCAAATGCTCATATTGAATTTCATGGCTTTTGTGACGCATCGGAATTTTATGCTGCTGCTTTATATGCAAGGGTTCAAGTTGGTGAAAAATTTTTTTAAAATCTTTTGACTTCAAAATCAAAAGTCGCCCCAATTAAAAAACCGCCGATCCTTCGCTTAGAATTGTGTGGTGCTGTGCTTTTAGCAAAACTGGTTGACAGTATTATGCCCCAATTCAATTTGAAAGCATCTTCGCTCTATTTTTGGTCTGATTCAACGATTGTTTTAGCCTGGCTGAAAAAACCTCCATGTAGTTGGAAAACCTTTGTGGCTAACAGAGTTGCCACGATTTTGGAAAAAGTTGGCAACAAAAAATGGGCCCATGTAATTTCTCAAGATAATCCCGCCGATCTAGCAACCCGGCGGCTGATCCCATCTGAATTAAAATTTTGCAAGCTGTGGTGGCATGGTCCTGAGTGGCTCAAATTACAAAAATCTGCGTGGCCGGCGTTGCCCTCTGATTATGGATCAACAGAGAAAATGAAAAGTATCCAGGTTCATGTTGCTAGATCGTCTGAAAATGAAAATATTTTAGATCGTTTTTCCAGTTTGCCCAAAGCTATTCACGTAATTGCGTACATTTTTCGCTTTTTTAATAATGCTCTTTTAAAATCTCGCAAACATATTCATTCTGTAAGGCTCTCTGCTGAGGAGTTAAGATTTGTAAGGAATCGTCTTTTATCGTTGTCCCAGCAGATATATTTTCCTAAAGATTATAATTGCTTGGCTGAAAATAGGAAAATTGAATCTAGTAGCCCTTTGTTGACGCTTACGCCCTTTTTAGATAAAAATAAAATTATTCGTGCCAATGGTCGCCTTACTGCAGCATCCAGTCTCTCGTACTCTGAAAAATATCCCATAATTTTGGGCTATCGCAGCAGATTAGCTCGCCTGTACGTCGATTTTGCCCACAAAATGACTCATTATGACGGCTTACGGTTAGTCCATAGTGTAATTCAACACGAGTGCTGGATTATTAAAGTAAAAAATCTGATCAAAAGCTGTGTAAATAACTGCAAGGAATGCATTCTACACAAAAAAACGCGTCAAGGACAAATCATGGCTGCTTTGCCCGACGAAAGAACAACTTTGAGTCGTCCATTTGCCAACACAGGTTTCGATTTCGCTGGCTTCTTTGAAATAAAAAGTTTCACCAGTCATTACTCAAGAATAAGTAAAGGTTACGTGTGTCTCTTTGTTTGTTTCGCTACCAAGGCAATCCACCTCGGGTCAGTCAGCGATTTATCAACTCCAGCATTCTTAGCAGCTTTCGCTCGTTTTGTAGCCCGTCGCGGTTGCCCAAATTGTGTTTACTCCGACAACGGTAGAAATTTTTTTGGCGCAGCAAAGGAGATTGACTCAAACTTCGAAAAATGCGTAAAAGAGCTTCGCGATCGCGCTGTTTTAAAATATTGTGGCATTATTGTGGCATTATATCCCCGCTGCAGCTCCGCACATGAGCGGACTCTGGGAGGCAGGAGTAAAAAGTTTTAAAACTAAAATATACGTTTGAGGAGTTTTCTACCCTGTCAGCAACGATACAATCATGTCTTAACTCTCGTCCACTTGGCCCTTTATTTGAAAACGTCGAAGATTTGTCTTCGCTCACTCCAAGTCATTTTCTAATAGGTTCGGCGATGCTTACTCCGGCTGAACCCGCAGAACTCACATCCGCTGTTAGTCTTCTGAATCGTTGGCGAAAGATAAAGGCAATGCAACACGAAATATGTCGGCGCTGGAAGGACGAGTATTGAAAAGAATTGCATAAACGCAGCAAATGGAAAACACCCCAAATTGATTTGCAAGAAAACGACCTTGTTGTTCTTCGAAATGAACCACTATAATTTGATATTTATATTTACTTGCAGCAAAATATGAGCGATATGAGATGGTTCAACGCGAATTTTGGTTGCCCCATATGCACTCGATTGCACGCCATGCGCCGATGTATGCGCTTGGCGCATGGCGGCGCATACATCGTCCCATTTGCTTCGAGATTGCCGAAGCCTTGATTGCTGCAAACATTGCCGTCAGAAGCATAGCACGTTGCCTCAACCAGTTGCTTAAGGAGCTTGAACGGGCCGCTGAGGGCAAACCCTTATAAATTTGTATACAAGAGACGAATTTTGGCGATGCTGATTTTGGCGAAGAAGAAGTTGCGGTGCCCATGTTAAAACCAACATGTATATATTTAATTTTTCTAATTAAACTGTTTCATAATACTCAATTTGAATTGTATAATATCCTTTTTTTGCTCAATTAATTAACTAATCATTGCTTTGCTCAAGCATGTATTTATGAAATTTTTATATTAATGAATTGTAAAATCACTTTTTTAAACATATAATTATGTTTTATATTCAGTGTTGCCATAACGGCGATTTTCTCGTTCAGATCTAGCGATCTATAAAAATCGGTTCTGTGTTAAAAACTGTTATAATGTTTGCATATTGATATTCTTTTATTACAAAAAACAACCTTTGAAACGATTTTAGTAAAAACAACTTTCTAAAATATACAAATTTTTCATCGTACAACGTCATTTTGAACAATCTAGAGATAAAATCGCTAAACTTTGCACTGTTTATTGGCAACACTGTTTATGCTTTGTTTTTCGTAATATATTTCATTAAATTTATTGTAATATATTTTGTTTTTTGCAGTATTTTTTCCATTTGCTCTTTTTCCTTAATTTTCTTCTTCTTTATTTGCCGTGGGTGAACATGCTGCCTCGTTGCACTATTAGTGCAAGGGGGCGGTATGCTTGCGCCGGCAATAAAACTCCGCCAGACGAAATACTCATTGAGTACTCATGAGAGTACTCATCGATGAATACTCACATGAGTATTTTACTTCGCAACATCGTTGCGAAATTTTATTATTGTTCGTGATCGGCCGGCGGCAACAGCAACAAGTCGTAAAGAAAATTAAATGAAAGTGTAAATTAAAGTGAAAAGGAAAGACTAAATTGTAAACCTAAATAGAAAAAGAAGTGATAAATTAATTAACTGAAATAGTGATCTTAAAAAGGAAAAAGGCAAAAGTTACAAAAGAAAAGTTTTGAAGACATGTGTTTTTTAATAGATTTTCAGGAGAGCGAAAAAACTGTTACAAAATCTACTTTTAAGATATTTTATTGGCATCATATGCCTTAATGATTCACGACCGCATTTAGTAAAATCATCATTAATGCATATGATGCCAACAAAATATCTTAAAAGTAGATTTTGTAACAGTTTTTTCGCTCTCCTGGAAATGCATTAAAAAAACACATGTGACATTTTGCAGGCCTGTCGACGATATATTAAAATATAAATAATAATTGTTTTATTTATAATTAATTTCATACAGAAATTTTAGGCATAAGGGACCACAATTAAATGAATTATATTTTTGATGTTGTCTATAATTGTACTCTATATTAGAACCTAAATATATAACTAATTCGAGTGGTGGCTGCAAATTTCCAAAACTATCGAAATAATATTACTTATGATCTTTATTCTTTAGTATGCTACCCAATGCGTGCCGTCTCCAACTGAGGCGTCTAGGTTGATAATGCCACATTCTATTCGTCGAGGATGTTTGGGAGTGAATCTCATAAAAATCCCTCTAAAGATAGCAATATATGCGCTGAACTTAACCAAATCGATGTCAGTAAGTGGTCTCTTGGGCAGCATCTTTTATAGTTTTTTGACATTTTATCGAATACAAGACCATACCCCTTCTTATATGGTTTAAGATAAAGACCTTTTCCCATTGCTATAGCCTCCATAATCTTATTGCGTCTAGAAGCCTCTTCGAGTTGTTTCTTAGCATCTTTTGCAGCATTAATAGCTTTCACAATAGCTGCTCCACCAGATGATATACCACCTAAGGCTCCTAGAGCAGTTAGTATTGGTACTAGCGGTAAGAAACCTCATATTTTGGGTACACTGATAATGCGAGGTATAACAACTTTTGATTTTTTTTCCTTTCAGCGATTTATTTTAAATTTTTCGAGCAATTTTGATTGCATCATTTATATCTCCAGGTTTATCCTTCTTTAAAGTTGTCGTAGCCATTCGTATTGCGGTGCTAAAGATCTTCTTTCCAAATTTGTTTTTTTCCTTTTGGCCCATGCCTAATTTCACTTTAGCCTTCATTGTGTTAGTTATAAAATATGCGTTCGTTTTTTCTCCGATACTGCTGTCTTTGGATAAAACTCGCTGCCAAGCTCGATTTTCGAGTATTTTATCCTATTGATGTCGCTTATTGATTTTCTTATTTTGAGAATAAGCTATATCGTGCTCTCTGCAAGCAGCATCCAACGGATTTATCCCCTTATCACCTCTTTTAAAACGCTTTTGTAGCTTAGTACCTGGTCCACAAAATTCATAGCCTGGTAAATGAAGTTCAAATGGGAGAAAATTTATAACTCTTATCTACTAATCCACTTCCAGTGACAGAACTCATATGACTAATAGTTTTGTGATATTTAAACATCTATTTATATAGTCTGAACGCTACTGAAAAGGAATTATAACATTAGCTTTAGTTGTTAAAATGCGGTTGATCAAACAACGTAACAATATATTTGTAAGGAATGTGGATTCCACAACAAACACAGATAGGAGGATAAGAAGGCACAATTCTGTATTACCGAATTCTATTAGATCACTTATAGTAGGACCTTCCAAACGTGGAAAGACTAACATAATGATTAGCTTGATTGAAAGTCCGAATGGACTAAAATTTGAAAATATTTATTTATATTCGAAATCATTATTTCAACCTAAATATGAGTACTTAAAGAAGCTCATATCACCGATTAATAGAATGGGGTATTTTACATTTTCTGACAATGACAGCGTTATCCCACCAGACGAAGCTAAAAATAAGTATAATTATATTTCATGACGTTGCATATGAAAATCAGAATACTATACGTGCATACTTTCGTATGGGTCGTCATAAAAATGTGGATTCATTTTATTTATGTCAAACTTATACCCGAATTCCTAGACATTTGATACGAGATAATGCCAATATGATTAAGCTGTTTCTGATTAGGGCAGGCCGATTTGTAACGACAAAAATTTGTCGATATTGTGCCATTGATTTTTCGATAGCTTTTGGTATGAGGAAAAAAAGTTCCACTGCACTCAAAAAAATAAGTTAGTAGAAAAATTAGTAAAACGTCTTGTATATCAAGTGTACTAGTTTTCAGCAATTTTTTTGCTGAAATTCCGTTTTCAGCAAAAATTTTAGTTATATTTTTTTAGCACTAAACTAATATTTTACTAATTTATTTTGCTACAAAAATTGTGCTGATAACCGCATTCATAGCGTGGACGACAACCAGATAGACAATATGTAGATGTCACAGCTTGTCTAGAAACGGAAATGACAAAAAAAGAAAAACAACTCTACACATTTTCTATATTTAAATTTTCAGCAAATAAATTAACTAAAGTAAAATTTCTCTACAAATTTTTTGAGTTTTTTTCAGTCTACTAATATTCAGCAAAAAGTTTAGTGATTTTAGCAAGAATTTTTTTAATTTGCAATCGACTAAGTGTTAGCAAAACTTTCGCTGAGATTACTGTTTTTTGTGGTAAAAATCAGCTCGCTGATTTTCAGCAAACACTTTTGCTGAAATTACCAACTTTTTTGCAAGCACGCTCCTGACTAAAAATTTGCTAACACAGCAACATTTTTTGCTAACTTTACTGACTTTTTTTTTTGAGTGTAGGAACTTCCTTCACAAATTCATCTGGTTCACGTAAAAAAAATTGCCGTCAGCTGAGTGATACGTTCTCACCTCAGCTTAACAGACAGTAATGTATTTAACATACTAGATTTGTACCCCTGTGTCTAAATCAAATTTCTGCAATTTCACAAAGTAAATTGCCATTGAAACAATCGAGGAAAAAAAAATGAATACAACGAAAGTGATTACTAGGGAAAATCGTATAATTTTTTAAAGTATTGCTACACTCAGGGAACTTCTGCAGTCAGGATTTATTAGTAGTAGTAATTCAGTTTTGTTATTTAAATGAAAATTACATTCATTCGTAGAAAAAATGTAAATTTTAACTACATCAGTGAGTCATTAAAAAAACAAACAACATAAAAGGTTGAAGATTAGTAACATTTATTTGATGCAGTCGTTTTGGTTTTAAAAAAAAAATAAATCTAATAAAATGTAGGTATGTAAGTAAATTTTTTTATACAATATTACTTTTAAAATAAATTATAAAAATTTTCGTCTCAGGGCTGCCAAATCACAATTTTGCAGAATACCACAAAGTTCGAAAAATTCGGAAATATTCCCAAAAAGCAGATATATTAGCATATATTTATTATTTTACGTGGATAGTACACTCAGCCAAAAAAATCGGTTATGCTTATGAAAATTTTGCGGTTATGTTACTTTTGAATTTAACTATTTTGAGCACTGCGGTATATTCCTCTAATTTTGTTTATGCATGTCCACTAATTTGTAGTACAATGAAATTAGTAAAAAAAATAGCATCTTTTCAAGGATCGTTAAAAATTTGCCTAAATACAATGCGAAGCCAAAGCTGGACATTACAAAACCGTATAATCTGACGGTTTACCATGAAGATTAGCCGGAAATAGAAGCTATTGTTTTATATCTTTGGCGTGGTAAGTACCGGAACCGTTTCCTTCAATGTCTTCCAAAACATAGTAACAATTTCCCAATTTCTGTTTGACACGGGCTTTGATATAACTGGGGCTCAGTTTAGCACTAAAGGATTTTGAGGCATCACTTTGGGCAAAGTTTCTTCGAAAAACTTCTTGCCCAATTGCATACGTGATCGCCCTGGACCGTAAATTATATGTCTTTACATTCGTTTCGTAAGCTCTCCGTATGTTCCCCGAAATCTGATTACGCAAGAGGCTGAGTTTATCATCACGGTTTAAAGTCATAGATGGCTCTTCTAAGGATTCCAGATCCCTCAAAAGTTTATAAGTAGAACCGTGGGTTATCATGTCGAAACCGTACAGTGCATGATAAGGGGCTATTCCTATTGAATGATGCAAAGAGTTCCGTAGTGCACAACTAATAGATGTTAGGTTTGTGTCCCACTCTCTATGATCTTGTTTAAGATATGCTCTAATTGCGGCTATTATGGATCGATTGACTCTCTCAGAGGCATTACTCTGAGGGGAATATAAAGCAGTGTAGGTATGATTTATACCATATTGTGTTAAGAACGCGTTGAAGTCATTTGCCTTGAATTGACTACCATTATCACTTACGATAACTTCAGGTACCCCGTATTGGTGAAATATTTGTCTTTCTAAAAATTCAATAATAAGAGCTGAGGTGAATTTCTTTAAAGTACAAAGCCAGTGATATTTAGAAAAATGATCCATTACGATAAGGATCCCAATAAACCCCTTTTTACTTCGCGGATATGGTCCTAAAAGATCAACATAAAGTCTTTGAAATGGTCGAACAGAACAAGCCATTTGTCCCATTTGCGGCTGAGTACTTGATTCGTCGCCTTGGTAGATTTACAAACTTCGCATTGGGATATATATTCTCTAACATCCGTGACCAACCGAGGCCAATAAAAATTTCGACGTATTAGGTTTAAAGTTTTCGACATCCCACCGTGAGCTGCAAGTACCGAATTATGCCCTCGAATTAAAATATCCTGCCTAAGTCCCTCTGGAATCCACAATTTCCATGCCAGTTGATCTTCTGCAAGAATACCTGTAGAGAATTTCAAACGAATATAAATATAACGCCCGAGTATTTTGATATCGGGAAAATTACTAGAATTTTCTTCGAAATTTTTTCTAAGTTTGACGTAGTCGGTATCTAAAAAGTGTGGAGAATCTAAGTCCACTTCAGGACCAATTATTTCTAGGCCTGCTACTTCGCTCTCGTGCATTCTGCTAAGGGCATCTGGGACTACATTCTCTTTGCCTTTACGATGACTAATGCTAAACTTATAAGTTTGTAATTTAAGTGCCCATCTGGCCAGTCTACCTTTTAGATTTGGTTGTTTCATTAACCAAAGTAAACTACTATGGTCGGTTATTATCTCGAACTCCTGCAGTTCAATATAGCATCTAAACCGTTCTATGGCCTCAATTGCGGCCAGACACTCTTTTTCGGTTACCGTGTAGTTACGCTGTGCCGAATTCAGCTTACGAGACATAAACGCAATAGGGTTTTCATTTTGATCATCATCTAGTTGCACTAGCACTGCCCCTATACCAAAGTCCGACGCATCGCAATGAACGTAGAATTTTTTTGAAAAATTGGGGTTCTTTAAAACTGGAGCTGTAGTCAAAAGTAGCTTAATTTTCCGAAACGCTGCTTCCGCTTCATCAGTCCACTCGAATTTTTTTCTTTTTGAGAGCAAATCTGATATCGGATGAGTGCCATCAGCAAAATTACTGATGAACCTTCGGTACCACCCTGTGAGACCGAGGAACCCTCTCACTTGTCTTAGTGTTTTTGGTATGGGCCAGTTCAAAATCGAATCAATTTTCTCCGGATCAGTTGATATACCCCCGTCTCCTATGATATACCCTAAGTATTTTACTTGACGCACACAAAATTTGCTTTTGCTAAGGTTAAGAGTCAGATTGGCTTTTTTAAATTGCTCCGCCAGTCTCACCAAGATCGTCATATGGGTTTCAAAATTATCCGAGACTACACAAACATCATCTAAATACCCAAATACACAGTGCTTTAGATCTGCTGGAATAAGATCGTCCATGAGCCTGCACATGGTTTGAGGGGCATTGCAAAGCCCAAATGGCATCACGCAAAATTGATATAATGGACGTCCGGGGATAGTAAACGCGGTTATGTATTTTGATTTTTCATCCAAGGCTATCTGCCAGTAAGCGTCCTTGAGATCGATTTTTGAAATTATATTTGCTTTTGGCAACCGAGCAAATATTCCCTCTATGTTTGGTAATGGGTATGCGTCTTTTAGCGTTACCTCATTAATCTTTCGTGCATCCAAACACAATCGTATTTTACCGGGTTTAAGGACCATACGCATGGGAGAGCTCCAGGGACTGGTACTAGGCTCTATTACCCCTAGACTCAACATTCTGTCTACCTCCTCGAACATCAACTTTTCGACAGCGGGAGAGACTGGATAAAATCTTTGTTTGACGGGTCGAGCGTTTCCAACCTCAATTGAATGCTTTATCAGCTCCGTGCGACCCAGTCCCTGAATTTCAAAGTTAGGGAATAAAGATTTAACAACTTCAAGTTGATGCTGTTGGGTCACGGTTAATGGATAGGATTCCGGGTCTACAGATGCAGTTATCAAGGTCTCATCTTTAAAAGTAATTTCGGAAATAATTCCCTTAAGTAAACCAAAGGACTCCCAAAAATCCAAGCCCAAAATTACGCGTTGGTTTAAACTCGGCACGATATATAGGGTGATCCTCCTGACCATATCCTTATAATTCATATTAACTACAATAAGCCCAGTGACATCCTGAATTTTCCCATCAGCTGTTCGGCAATAAGAGCTAATTTTACGAAAACCCATAACGTTGCTAAAATCACTGTCTGCTAATTCCTGCCCGATACAACTTATATTTGCCCCCGTATCCAATAAACCTAATTCCGATCGCCCTAAAAATTCTACCCTAGCATAAAGTCTGCGATCACCGTCGGTGTTGATTATAGAAGAAATAATTTTCCGTTGAGCTCTTTTAATTTTCTTATAGAAGTTTCGCAGCCGTACCGTAGATCGTTTATATTTTCTTACTACTTCAGTACCCAATTTTGCATCAGAGAAAAGTTTATCCCTAGCCACTATATAATTTCTTAATCGTTCGTGAAATGGTCGTATTACAAAATTATCTACGGAATTCCCTCCACAATTTTCTCTATTCTTTAATATATTCATCGTCTCGTAATTTAAATCCAAATCCTTACCATTGCCGTCGTCATTTTCCGAAATCGCTACATTTTTGAAGAAGTCAGAGGAATCGATTACTTTCGCGGAATGGGAAGACCCGACCCCCTGGGGCTTTTCACGTTTTTTGAGCAAACCAAACATTGTGGTGTATACACATTTTTAAGGCCACACCCGTAGCAAAAAATATTCCTATCTTTAAGGCACATATCCCAATTATGTCCTGCTTCATTGCAGTTCCAGCAAGTTATCGTCTTTTCAGATTTGGAAATGGCATTCACGGATAAAAGGGAATCTTCAACTGAATCAAAATCATGGTCCTTAGCAAGTTCCCCGTTATAGTTTTCTCCTTCTACACCTGCTACTTTTCGCAAAGGGAAACCTCGAAATGAATTATTACGTTTAAAAGCTTCCTCGTTTAAAAGTTTTTCCCGCTTAAGACAAAGTTCTTTTAATCGCGCTAGAGAGCAGAGAAACAAGCCAGCCGCCGTGAGCCGTTTAAGCCGCCGCCGCCGGTCATTTTAGCTTCAGCCGCCGCCGCCGATTTTTTTCGGCTCATTTCGGCTGGAAGTATCAATTTTCAAATATAAAAAATTTAAAAATAAATATATTTTTTAAAAAGAATTTACTAATTCATTAAACTTGAACAACCAGAGCTAAAAACAATTTTTTTATATGAAAAGAAAAAAGTTAAAATCTTCTAAATATTAAATTTTTATAAATATAATTTTTTTAAGCTATAAAAGCTTATATAAATTTGTACTGTGAAAAAAATTAAAAAAAAAGTTCTTAATGGGTTAATATAATACTTCAGAATGCAACTCTTTGCAGATGTGTAAAAAATCAATTAATAAAAAAACGTAGCTGCTTAACTTTGCATTTAAAATTCAATATATGTATTTGGTGTACGCATTTTTATCAAAAATTATGACGAAAAATCGTTACAGAGTTGAAGTCGTGTTAGCATAGATATACGAAAAAGTTTGTAAAATGCATTAATTTTTGTTAAAAGCGTTACTTCTCCTCTTCATATAAATTCTTACAGTTAGTGTTTAGCTTCATTGGTTATTCAAATATAAGCTATTAAAGTTAAAAAACCTTACGAGTTACTGGTTACGGAGTTTACATTTGGCCTATAAAATTGGTTACAAATTTTATGTATTAACCAAAAATTGGTCAGATTGTTATAAATTTTGTAAAACAGGTGACAATGCGCTGATATATATCGAAATATATAACTCAAATGTAATCCATGCATTTGAAATTAGTTGGTTACATGGTTTTTATCACATTTTTTGATATCACCCATATATATTTTTTCAATTCTAAAATACATTTTTAAAAATGGTCCAGTTGAATATTTTGGATAAATGAGACATTTTGTAACAAATAAATGAAAAAGTAAAGATAAGAGATATTGTAAAATTCTATAATATTTAGAAAAGGACACTTTTACGGATAAAATGCTCAAACCAATGTTCGAATTGATCACATAATTTCATCATTTAAGGACATTATTGATTGGGCATCTAATTCAAATGGGTCCATACAAGATATGTGCATCCTGCCCAAACTTTCTAACAAAGCCTCCATTCAAAAGCCTTCAAACAAGTTTAATTTCTTAAATCAATCGATATTTATTTTTTCTTTGGTCTTTATTTATTCCTTAATTTGTTAAAATTAAAAAGAATAAATAAAAAAAAATTGATTCCCAGTATGCTTTAATTTTCTGAAAATTCTATAAGAGGCAAAAATTGTTTTGAGTTCCAAGAGGGTTACATTTTCCCAATGTTGGGATTACTTTGGAGCCCTTTACATTGGCAATAAAAATATGCTGGCAGAAATTAAAATTTTGCAAGTTATGTTTCAACGAAAAGGACTTGGTAGTAAAAGGGTATGTTTATAATTTATTAAATAAAACTTGTATGTTATATTAAATATTTAGGACCATTTGTTAGATATAGTCTTGACTAGCCATGGATCTGTGCGAACATGAAACAAATCACACGTGAACCAACAACAAATCTTATATAAATTGATTTTATATATATTTTTTTGCGAGTGATTTTCTGACCGTGATAAAGTGCTGACGTTAATTGTGATCTCTTTTCTATAATTCTATTTAAAATTAAAAGCAATAACATTTGTTATTGTTTTAAGAAAAAACTTTTTTTTTACATTGTATCAGTGTTGCCATAACGGCGATTTTCTCGTCAGATCTAGCGATTTTATTTCGCCCCTAGCGGGAAAAATTGTTCTGTAGCTATTAGCCAAAAATCTAGCGATTTTTTATCAGCCGTAATATAATTTTTAAAACTCGGTTTTATGTTGAAAAATATTATAAAACTCGCACATTGATATTCCTTTATTATAAAACACAACATCTTAAACGATTTTAGTAAAAAAAACTCTAAAAATACACATTTCGATAAAATATGGGTATGCACTTTTTCATCGTACAACGCCCTCTATTGTGTATTCGCAATACTAAGATTAATTCAATGAAAATCAGGACTCATTATTTGAAGCTTAATCGTAAAATTTTTCATTATTTAATTTATTATTATTTTTCTTATTAACATATTAAAGAAATTTTTGAGTAAAAACTGCTTTAAGTACCATTTTTCAACAATCTAGCGATTTTTGGGTCTGATCCAGCCATTTATTTTGAAAATTTGTTGGCAACACTGCATTGTATATTGAAATCAACAACAAATTATTACTTATTATTAAGTAGTAAACAAAGGGATTAATATTCTTCTATACTAATCCTCTGCTGTTACAGCAGAATGGATAGTAGCAGCGAGTCTACTGAAGAAAGCGATATTGTCTGGTAGACAGTCGCTGAAAACAAAACAACGAAACGACGACAAAATCGATCACCAGGATTAGTTAAGCATGCAATCAAAATAAAAAAAACTACCAACAATGATGATTAGGGCAAGGAATTCCATGCAAATGTATGTTATTTCTCGATAGTCCAAAACTAATATAGACTAAACATTTATCCGAATCATCAAATTTAGAACAAACTGGCATCGATTTGTAGTTGCATATTTTGACATAAATGCATGTTTTTGCATATTTCGACTTTAAATGCATATTTGGTGGCTTTCTAATGCATATTTTGTGCTTTTTAATGGTTCATATTTTTCATTTTTAGTAGCATTTTTTATTTTGTAAAAAAATATAAAAAATTGATACGTTTTCATATTTTGATTCAATCAAAATAAACATTTTTAAAACTTTATTGACCTATGGGAAATCTTCGAGTTCTGTGTCTGTTTGCAAAATAACTAACTTAAATATGTTTTTAAGTTTTAAAGTGCATTATTTTTGCAAAAATTATAGTTTTTAGTGCATATTTCTTATATTGTTAGTGCATATTTTTCTTTTTTAACCGCATATTTTAGGCGCATATTTTTCATTTTTAAGTGCATGAAATTCCTTGCCCCAATGATGATATACCAAGTACCTACTAGCACCAACATGTTTGCTGCACTTGATGTAGACAATAATGATGATGTTAATTATATTAACGATAATGCTAACAAAGAACTTTCTGAAGAAAAACCGCCTCCAATAATTATTGAAAATGTTTCAGATATAAGAGCGATGATGAATAACTTTTCAAAAATAGTAAACCTTGAAGATTATTCGTACAAATCCTTTAGAGGTGGACAGGTAAGAGTAATGGCAAAAAACGTAAAGGCATATAGAGTGATAGTAAAATATCTATCTTTCGTAAAAAAACTTAAACGTTTTCAAATCACATTACAAAATGTTGTTTTCAGCCGATCAAGCCGCCGCCGCCGCCGATTATTTGGTTGCGCCGCCGCCGCCGATTTTTATCCGGCTCAACCTCAATCGCCGCCGCCGCCGCCGATTTTTTGCTTGCGCCGCCGCCGCCGATTATTTTGGTCGGCTTGTTTCTCTGCTAGAGAGTCAATTTTTATATATAAAAGTTCGTGACGGATTTCCGGTCGAAGATTTCTGCTAATTATTTCGACAGTTTCCGACTCATTTAGAGGAGTGGATAACTGATCGAGAATCTCATTAATTGCATCATAAAATGCCTCAAATGTCTCATTAGGTCTTTGTTTCCGATTGTGTAGCTCTTCTCTAATATCAAAGGACGTTCGATAATCCTTATATTCATAGCGCAGAGCTGAACAAAATGTTTCCCATCGGATAGAGTCTTGGGATTTGTGGAACCTCCAAAACCAGTCCCTGGCTTTTCCAGTTAAAAGCATATGGAGATTATGTTCAATCACAGTGAAATTCCCCTCAAAATTCTCTCGAGTCAAACATTCAATCCTGTAAATGAACTCATCACATCTCAGGCCTTTGAAAGATCCATCAAAACGGACATTCCAACTTTGTATCAGGGTGGTAGCCTTGACTGCGGCCAATGACGAAAAATTTGAAGCAATGTTGGAGTCCTGATGGGGGTTGGTTTCACCAGAATGAGTGTCCAAATTCCCCGGAACCGTCCGGTATTGATATGGTTGTCGTATTTGCTGCGGTTGTCGCAGTGAATCCTGAGGATTCAAATTTTCCACCGCACGCCGTACGGAAGATTGTATTAGGCTAGCAATATAGCCATAATCCAGATTATTCGCAGAATTAGGACCAAAAGGTGGGTTACTAAATTGCGTATTAGCATTGGTACTCTGAGTAGGAAAACTGAAATTATTACCCGTATTTTGTGACCAACTTCGGTTGTAGGCCGAATTATCGCCCTCGTAAAAATTATTTTCCGCCGTTAGTGAAGGAATATTTGACACATTCGAAAAATCCCACTGTGTGGGATTATCACCAGTATTATCTTTAGGGCGTTCGGACCCACGACCCCTATTTCGAGTGGTAAAAGTTCTAGTCCTATTCTCTGTCCTATCAACAGGATGACAAACTGGTATAGCCAGGTCACGTTGGTGACAAAGTTTTCCACATTTCGGACATTTGGGGGTATTTGTCAAATATCCCGAGATACATTCCCGGTGAAAAACGTGGTTGCATTTCGTAGCCAAGCTGTCTGTCGGATTGCCCAACTCGGTTTCACATAAAGAGCAAACAATGCTCCGTGTAAAATTCAGAGAAGCGTATCCGGAGGTATGGTCGCCGTATCTTGCCATAGCAATAACCCAATCCCACCGAAAAACAAAATTATCAAGAAATAAAAATTTCGCAACAAAAAATTTATTAACTTATATTCCACAAACCTTGAACAAAATTTTAAGAAGAGGGGAAAAAAATTCCATGAAAAATAGGAAACGAGCGGATACGAAATTTTATAATAAATTTTAAAATTGATTCTTATGAACACAGTGATTATACAAATTTGCGCTTCCGCCGTTACGATTTCAAACAAAATTCAAAGGGTTCTAAGCAAGGCTACAGATCGTTTAAAAAAAATGGAAGAGCATCAAATATAAAAAATCGTGATTTCAGATTTCAAGGATAAACAACAACTTACATATAATCTTGGATTCGACTGCCATATGTTATTAAATGACAGCTGGATATATATGTAGATGAAAACTTAAACAGAATATTCGTAGTTATTATATCAATTTACTGACAGAAATGGAGAAAAAAAATATCTAAAATTTTCTTTAAATTTAAACGCAAAAATTACGATTAGAGGTCAAATAATTTTTTTTTAATGTTGCCAGAGATTTTTGCACCAGCTTAGGTACATGCTATTCATAAAAGAAATATTCAGAATAATAAATAAAAGTTCTATACGGTGCCTAACAAAAAAAATTACGGGAAAAAAAATTTATAATATACAAAAAAAATAATATGCGTAATAATATTTACCTCGGTAAATCAAATTCAAATTAAAGCAGTATAATAATATAAATTTCATATATAGACTTTCCTTCTTAGGGGCTTATTCAGGATAATGTAACAACATTTATTAGATTTTGTATCTCATAAAAAAAATTATTTCCTTAGTTAAAGAAAAAATTTTGTTCATAAATGCGTGAATACAAAACTTGGATAGTATGCAAAATAGAATAAACCGGGCTATTTAGTCAATTGCAGAATTGGTTCTCTACAACGAGTTTTGAACTGCAAATAGTTTAAGGATCAGACTATGCCTTGGGAAGCATCAGTTTAATATTTCCGCAAAAATACTTACTGAATCTCCACATTATTGCAGTTAAACCAACTCTACCATTTTAAGAACTCTAAGTAATGTTAACCAAGAAAATATCAAGCAGAAAAGGAACCCTCAGGAGCATTTAGGTCGAAATCTATCCAGTCATAGGCTACGACAGATAGTCGAATTCCATAAAGGACTAAAGATTTATTTCCATAAAATATTTCCAAACTAACACCACTTAAAAATCCCATTCAAAAATAGTTTAAAAAACTTAACTTAAAATAATGTTATTTTTCGTGCACACAGGCAAGTACCTGCTACACTGGAGCATTTAGTACAGTCAAAAGTAAAAACATTAAACTTCTGAAAGATAACCAAACACTCCCCGCTGGAACCTGAAACCTCGACAAAATTATCCATCTTTAAACACATAACTCATCGAAATTGTCAGGCCCCACGTTGGGCGCCATTTCGTAATGTGCGATTGCCGAGAGTGAGTTAGATGGGAACGATGAGGAGAACTATAATGAACGTTCAAGCCAAGAAACCAGAATTTAAGGCCATTATAGCAGTCTGAACTGGGGCAGTGACGAGTAAGCTACATAAGCTGTACCATTTAAATGATAAATCGAATTACCATTCATCTCCTCGGTAGAAGCACTCTCGTCTGGAATGACTCAGGTCGGCGGGACCCTTCTCTTGGACTAGCCTCAGTGGTGGGGGTAGGTTGTTGACCCTAACATACCAGACTCAAATCTCAAAAATATTATTATCAGAGTCCCTTCCTTCTTAAACTAGGGTTGTGTAAACTAATAGTGATGGACCAAAGAAAAATTCTATTGACTAGAAACAAAACAAAATTTACTAATTATGCTATGAATGAATTCTAAAAGTGACGGCATACTATCCACGTTTTAATGAGGACCGATGTTAAGTCCCAGGCATCATCACCCTCCCAACCATGTTCTCATTAGCCTGATAAAGAAATCCAGAGAACCCGATACCCAATTACCCTATAGCCCCAAAGGAAAGTTTAAAATAGTAAATTAGCTCGACATTTTAGTTCTTTTTCTTTTTTAATTTCATTTAAAATTCACTTTATTCATATTCTAGGTTCTAGGTTTATTTCTAACTAAATTTGTAAAATTTAATATGCGGGTAAATAATAAATAAAAACAATTATTTTTAAAAACTTAAATATTTTTAGAGGCGGCCTAATAATAACGATAGAAAATCGAAAAGAAAAAGTGTCTTTAACTAGTTAAAAATAACCACTAATTTAGTTACAAATGATAGTGGTTCATAAACTTAATGATGTAATATGATTTATTTATCGCTAACGCACTATTGGACAACGTTTAAGTAATGACAATAAAAAAAATAAAGAACGAGAAAAACCTGCACGGTGTTAAAGTTATGCGCGTTCGATATTTATATTTACTCACTGTAGGGTACAATATTAGAATTACAATATCGGTTTTGTTTTGATTTCGGTATTCGTGTCCGATATAACGTTCTCTTTTCAACAAGTGGGTTTGCCTATATCATTAAAAAAAATTTTTTTTTGTTTGTTTTTTTTTTTATTTTAGTACTTATTGGATTAAACTTGATTTCGCGAATAAGAAAATGTGTAAAGAATTATGACCTCATAATTGCCAGCAGATAAACGTCGTTACTCTAAGGACTTTTAAGAAAACCTTCTATATTTAACGAAACTAATTGAATTGGTATTATATTTAAAAGTTAATTCATTTCAATATTTGGATCATTACCAATTTGTATGACACAAACAAAAAAAATACTTACAAATAAATATTTTTGAAGAGTTATTAAATATTACAAGCAATCATGAGATCATAAAAAAAATGTTAACCAACCTTGTCTAGTTTAACAGCAAAGTTACAATTGATCAGTTAAAGTAAATATGTTAACTAAGTTAGGTTAAACCAACAAAGATGGGTTAATGGAGAAGAATACAAATTTATAACAAAAACTTACATATGCATGTTGAAAGGCCTTCCATCGATGAATATGGGGTTGTTGTTCTTGTTGGCGCTCTTTACTCTCCTTTATTGAAATTTGCTCTTGTTATATTGTACTTTTGGTTCTTTTTTTTTTTAATTATTCTTTTTTCATCTTATCACGCTTTCTTATTTTCGATTTTCTTTTGAATATTGCAAATTAAAATTTTCGATTCCTTTTGTTCTTTTCTTTAGTTATTGTAAAAATGTGTATTCTATATTATTTTCTTTTTTGTTAATTTATGTTTTAGTTATTTTTATCATAAATTTTGTGCAATTTAATAATTTTTACCGAACACTCGATTTTTTTTCTTAACAAATAAATTTTACTAGTTTTTTTATTTTTATATTGCTTTGAACAGCTTTCTTTGGGGATTTTTTTCTTTTCTATTTTTTTCAATTTTTCTATGACTCACGACACTGTGCAAATTCTTTCTCGTTACTTTTCACAAAGAAAATTAAGATTTATCAAAAAAATATTTGCTATTTCTAACATACCACTTTAAACTTTCTGCTTTTTCTTTTAATATTTATAATTTAAATTCTGATAATATAATTTTAGCACTATCATTACACTTAGAATTGCGAGCTTGAGTAGAATTCTAACGGTCCCTTATAAAATACTTTAACGACTGAGAAGGTTGATATGTTTGTCAAGTGGATAGACAAGTTCAGCTTCTTCTTCTTTCTGTTCCAGGATTTTTTTTTTTTTCTCTTTTCCTGGAATTTTCCAACTAGATCAAAAAAAACAGAGATCACTTCAAGAAAAAAAGAAAAAGATGGTTGTTTTGGCATGAGAACCACAGATCTAGAATTTAGTAGAGTTTTTGTATTTACCTTATTTTCTTCCAACCACAAAGTAAATTCAATTTTAACACTAATGTTAACCAGGATTCATGGCTAAAGATTTATGCAACGTGAATTTTCTCTTCCAGAAAATTAGCAAAGTATACGGTAAATTTTCCCCTAAAAGTTCCGTCCTAGATGAAAATGAATTTCCCAGATAAAGTTTTCCTCAAACGAAAAAGGGTCTAGAACTCCAGATCGCTATTGGTATCAACGCTCTCCTCTAGATTTTCACAAGCAGATAACCAAAAAGGTTTGCAGTGACGTACATCCCTTATCAAACGTTGGCAGGTGAATTAGGATCAACAGGGCTGTTATAATTAAGTAATATTTGTCCTTGTGAAGGTTAAACCACAAAGTAAAGACAAATATAATTACCATTTAATTATCACTGACTCCCTGCAGTTGATTTAAAGATAACGTAGTGTATCAGTATCAAATGTTTATCTGCTGCCAAAATTTGAAACCGGAAAGACTGAATTAAAATATCCAAGGAGGAGACTTGAAATTGTGAGACGCGATAGTAGGAACTTCCTTCACAAATTCATCTGGTTCACGTAAAAAAAATTGCCGTCAGCTGAGTGATACGTTCTCACCTCAGCTTAACAGACAGTAATGTATTTAACATACTAGATTTGTACCCCTGTGTCTAAATCAAATTTCTGCAATTTCACAAAGTAAATTGCCATTGAAACAATCGAGGAAAAAAAAAATGAATACAACGAAAGTGATTACTAGGGAAAATCGTATAATTTTTTAAAGTATTGCTACACTCAGGGAACTTCTGCAGTCAGGATTTATTAGTAGTAGTAATTCAGTTTTGTTATTTAAATGAAAATTACATTCATTCGTAGAAAAAATGTAAATTTTAACTACATCAGTGAGTCATTAAAAAAACAAACAACATAAAAGGTTGAAGATTAGTAACATTTATTTGATGCAGTCGTTTTGGTTTTTAAAAAAAAATAAATCTAATAAAATGTAGGTATGTAAGTAAATTTTTTTATACAATATTACTTTTAAAATAAATTATAAAAATTTTCGTCTCAGGGCTGCCAAATCACAATTTTGCAGAATACCACAAAGTTCGAAAAATTCGGAAATATTCCCAAAAAGCAGATATATTAGCATATATTTATTATTTTACGTGGATAGTACACTCAGCCAAAAAAATCGGTTATGCTTATGAAAATTTTGCGGTTATGTTACTTTTGAATTTAACTATTTTGAGCACTGCGGTATATTCCTCTAATTTTGTTTATGCATGTCCACTAATTTGTAGTACAATGAAATTAGTAAAAAAAATAGCATCTTTTCAAGGATCGTTAAAAATTTGCCTAAATACAATGCGAAACCAAAGCTGGACATTACACATCTTGGTAAGAGAAATAATTTGTGCTTATCGCCTAAAGTAGGCAACGAAAAAAAATTTTGTAGAAGAACTTATTGTTTATTTTTCGTGAGGAACACATGGTATAAATTTCATTGCAAAAAAGCCTAGGCCGGTTAGAGGGTTAAACTTGTATATAAAATTACCCGACGATTTAATAAAAGTGGGCATATTAGTGGGCGTGGGAAATTTTTCTTTCTGTAAAAACTTTTGTGGACTATTACGAACATTTAAATAAAAATTAGCCAAATCGGTCCAGGGCTTCTGCGATTTTAGATATATCGAAAAAAGAGGGCGTAAAAGTCGGCGTGGTAAATTTTTCTTTCAGTAAAAACTTAATGTGGATTACTACGAACATTTAATAAAAAATTTGCCAAATCGGTGCAGTCGTCTTCCGATTTTAGATAAATCAAAAAAAGTGGGCGTAAAAGTGGGCGTGGGCAATTTTTCTTCTAGTAAAAACTTAAATTGGATTACTACGAACATTTGTAAAAAAAATTAGCCATATCGGTGCAGCCGTTTTCCGTTTTTAGATAAATCAAAAAAGTGGGCGTGGTTTCCGTAAAAACCTAAGTTGGACTATGACGAACATTTAAGAAAAAAATTGTCTAAATCGGTCCAGCCGTTCTCAACTGATGCAATTACCAACGAACGACATTTAATTTTTATTTATATAGATTTTATTGTTGGCAGTATTGATTGAAAATTGAATTAAAAAAATTGTATCTAGTTTTTTAAATTTTTAAAATTTTATTCTAAAGAAATAAAAAATCTACATTAAGTTATCGATATGTAACAGTTTTAGATTTGCTGTTCTTAACTTACTCCGTTTTTGAGTATTCCCCCCTCAATTTTTATTTAAGTTTTAGTAGATTTAGCAAAATTTTTAAGAGATCTTTTCTATTAAATAGTACAAGAAATGTTTCAATTTAAAAAAATTTCAGATTCCGAAATTTTTCAACCAATATGATATCTTTTTTAAATACATCGAGTTTATATACCACGTTCATATTTAACAAAAACAGGCATCTCTTTGTGTTTTTATCAAGGACCGGAAACTTTTTATTTTTTGGTTTTTATCAAATATAAATATCGTAAAAGTATTAAAATAAAAATTCAAACGTACAAAAAAATAAAAAGAAAAAAATATTTATTTAAAATACCCCTCATGATAAAAATAAAAAACTTTTTCTGTTTTAATTTTCTTTCAAAAAAAAAAAAAATAAATAGATGGATGGAAAAAAAGAAACTTTTTTTGTGTTGTTATAAATAAAAAAAGAAAAATATATATATAAATATATTTTTTTTTAATTTTCTTTTGCTGTAAATATCTGGCCTAAAATGTGTTCTTTTTTCCGCGACTTTTTTTCGCTATTTGTTTTTTGCAACTAGCCACAGAACGTTGTTCTATGAATTGGGTATTATAGTCTCTTGAATGCATATTTAACAAAACCGCACCTAAAAAATTGTAAAATATTGGCGGAACGCAAAAAATACTTTATGGTACAAAAATTGTATTAAAACACCTTATCAGCGATTTTCATTCTGCAAACAAATATACTGATCTAAGAATTTTCCTTTTTGCAAATTTTTTTCCCGCGACTTATTTTCGCGATTTTTTTTCAATTATCCACCAAACTTTGTTGTATGAAATGGGTATAATAGTCTCTAGATTACATATTTAACAAAACTGCACCTAAAAAATGGCGAAATTTTGGCGCAACGCGAAAAAATACTTTATGGTAAAAAAATTGTATTAAAAACCCTTATCAGTGATTTGCATTCTGGAAACAAATATACTGATCTAAGAATTTTCGTTTTTGCAAATTTTTTTCCCGGGACTTTTTTTTTGCGATTTTTTTAAAATATTTACCAAACTTTGTTGTATGAAATGGGTATTATAGTCTCTAGATTTCATATTTAGCATAATCGCATCTAAAAAAACGCGAAATTTTGGCGGAACGCGAAAAAACACGTTATGGTTACAAGATTGTATTAAAAACCCTTATCAGCGATTTTCATTTTGCATAAAAATATACTGATGTAAGAATTTTCCTTTTTGCAAATTTTTACCCCCGAGACTTTTTCCCGATTTTTTTTCAACTAGCTACCAAACTTTGTTGTATGAAATGGGTATTACAGTCTTGGGTATTACATATTTAACAAAACCGCACCTAAAAAAATTGGTGGCTAATTGCAAAAAAATCGCGAAAACAGTCGCGGAAAAAAATTTCTAAAAAGTAAAATTCTTACATTAGTATATTTGTTTGCAGAATGAAAATCGCTGATAAGGTTTTTTAATACAATTTTTTTACCATAGTGTTTTTTCGCGTTCCGCCAAAATTGCGCGTTTTCTTAGATGCGATTATGCTAAATATGAAATCTAGAGACTATAATACCCATTTCATACAACAAAGTTTGGTGGATAATTGAAAAAAAATCGCGAAAAAAAAAGTCGCGGGAAAAAAATTTGCAAAAAGGAAATTTCTTACATCAGTATATTTCTTTGCAAAATGAAAATCGCTGATAAGGGTTTTTAATATAATTTTTTTACCATAAAGTGTTTTTTCGCGTTCCGCCAAAATTGCGCGTTTTCTTAGATGCGATTATGCTAAATATGAAATCTAGAGACTATAATACCCATTTCATACAACAAAGTTTGGTGGATAATTGAAAAAAAATCGCGAAAAAAAAAGTCGCGGGAAAAATATTTGCAAAAAGGAAAATTCTTACATCAGTATATTTCTTTGCAAAATGAAAATCGCTGATAAGGGTTTTTAATACAATTTTTTTACCATAAAGTGTTTTTTCGCGTTCCGCCAAAATTTCGCGTTTTTTTTAGATGCGATTATGCTAAATATGAAATCTAGAGACTATAATACCCATTTCATACAACAAAGTTTGGTAAATATTTAAAAAAAATCGCGAAAAAAAAAATCGCGGGAAAAAAATTTGCAAAAACGAAAATTCTTAGATCAGTATATTTGTTTGCAGAATGCAAATCGCTGATAAGGGTTTTTAATACAATTTTTTTTACCATAAATCTAAAATTTTATAAATTAAAAAATAAAAACTGTTTTTCTTAATAAGGAAACTTTTTTTTCTACAAAAAAAACAGAGTTTAATATCTATCATATATCAGTTTTTTGATTTCTAGCGGCTATGGAAAAAATATCCAAAGCTTGGATATTAAACAACACGCTAGATAAAAATAGCTGTCTGTATACGATATATACGAAAGAGATATTTCTGTTGTGTTGTATATTTTTAGCCATTGATAAATATCTAGCAAATATCACTTCATTAATTTCTAGCGGCTATCGAAAAATATCCAACGCTTGGATATTAAACAATATGCTAGATAAAAATAGCTGTCTGTGTACGATATATACGAAAATGATATTTCTGTTGTGTTGTATATTTTTAGCAGCTTTCTTAAAATATATATTTTTCTAAAAATATCTTGCATTGCTAGATATATCTGTTTAAAAATATCTTGCATTGCTAGATATATCTGTTTAAAAATATCTTGCATTGCCAGATATATCTGTTTAAAAATATCTTGCATTGCTAGATATATCTGTTTAAAAATATCTTGCATTGCCAGATATATCTGTTTAAAAATATCTTGCATTGCCAGATATATCTATCTAAAAATATCTTGTTGATTTTGCTGCTATTAGCAGTGAAAATATTCTTGCATTGCTAGATATATCTATCTTGTGAGTATTTGTTTTTGGTGGTTGGATATTTATTTTATACAAATATCTAAAAATATCTTGTTGATTTATAAAAGTATTAATTTTTAGTCTAAATAATGCTGCTATTGAAATGAATTTTAAGTGTGCGTGAATATATCAATAAAAAAACAAGAGGACTTTAATAATTATTATTAGAAATTAGATTTCCATTTAAAAATTTATAATTTATAGAAATAATAAAAAAAATAATAAAAATTCCTTAATAATTATTATAAATTTTACTTAATAAAAAAACAATTTTTTTGGTCAATTTTATTTAAAATTAGTACGACTAAAGCCTAGGAGAGTTCTGAAAAATCACTTTTTTTTAACTTTGAAGCGCAATTTTTGAACGTAAGAGCAAATTAAGTTTTTGCTAAGTTCAGATTCAGTATATTTCTACACTAAGAGAATTATGTCGGTAAAATTAACTGCAATTTCATTTAATTTTAAATGCCTTTACAGTTCCCAGTAAAATAGCCCATGAATATCATCGCTGCGCCTAAGAAATTAGATATTGTTAACAAAAACTATTTCTGGTGCACCTAAAGTAGGGCTATATTTTGTCTCTTGGCTAAGTTTTATGGAAGTAATTCTTTTATAAATAGAAAGTTTGGAGTTTTGTTTTCATATGTGTAAAAAAATAATTTATAAAAAGTTTCGCGAAAAGCTCAATAAAGGTGTTTTGTTGCTCTCCTCCTTAAAAATTTTACCTGTTTTCTTAGGTTTAGCGACGATATAGTCTATTTGTTGCTATCTTATAATGTCGCCGAATAGCCATATATAATTATATATGTATGCACAGCGCATAGTTCGGGGACATAGCCAAAAAAGTGCCCAAACTCTGCGGTATATTAGTCAAAAATGTCTTCAAACTATTCGCAAGACCTAGGAAGAATTTGAGGACAGTCCCCAAACTAACCAAATGTCTCCGGACCGGAGAAAACTGTTCCCGTAGCATGCGCTGTGAATACACTCGACCAAAAAAGTCTGTAATGGTTACTGAAAATTTTGCTGTTATTTTAATTTAACTGTTTTGAGCCCAGCAGTATTTTTTTGCTAATTTTAGCAACACATGTCTGCTGATCTGTAGTACAACAAAATTAGTATCAAAATTAGTAGTCGCTACTAAATTTTAGGAAAATTGTTGTAAACTGCAATTTAAAATCGATTTCTTAAAATCAGTTAAAAAACTTACTAATTATCAATAATTTTAGTACAATGAAATTGGTATAAATAATTAGTTGCAGCTACTAAATTTCAGTAAATTGTTGTAAACTGTAATTCTTTTGGAGCTCTTATGGGGGAAAACATTTTGCTCGTTTAAAAAAATACAAAAATTTCTAGATCTCTTAATTCTCCTAATTTTTAATAATTTGTTTTGTATACATACGTATTTTAATAAAAAAAAGCGAAAGAATATTTTTTATGTGTTTAACTTGAGCTTTCAATAGTAAGGAGTGAGATCATAAAAATCTTAACACACATTTTTGCCTATAACTTTGGTTTAAAGCTTCTCATATTTTTTTATATTTTATATTTGATATCATTGACGCAAACTTATGTATCTATATGGGCCAATTTCTCGGATAAAATTTTATAAACCCGGTGAAAAATGCTCATATACGCTCAAACATGTTCATATAGGGTTTATGTATGGAGACATATGAACAAATATGGATTTTTTATGAACATATATGGAATTATATGTGATATATTTTGTTGAACAAAATTCTATAAAACTCTAAACTAAAGTTTTGCAAATTTATAAAAAAACAAATCCCATTTTTGGCCATACCTGGGACTAGGTTATCATGAGCCAAGAGGGACAAAAATTTATATCTGAATATTAGAAATGAAACTGGAGTATAACATTGTAAACTTTTTAAAGAAATATTTTATTTCTACGATTATTATAATTTATCTAATTTTAACCCTAAATGGTCTGAGGAAATTGCAATTACTAAAACATTTTCCAATCGATTTTGGATTTTTATACATTACAAGAAAGATAATTCAGTCTAGATGATTCTATTTACCTTTTCCAAAAATACGGTTACTACAGAGCGAGTATTTTGAAAGAAATCATTATAAATCGTATTTCAAATTTCAGGGCCGATGCGGCACGTGTTCCCGTTATCCGATCACCTTAATTTTCTGCATGGTGTATTTTTAAACACAAAGGCACATTTCTAGGGGGGGGGGGGGGGCGGGTCACAGGTCGCCATTTTTTCTCGTCCATATAAGGTAGGTCACCCTAATATACCCTATACCCTAATTAAAGTATATATAAAAATATATGATTATAGTGTATACTCAGATAAAAAAGTTAGTAAAAAAATTTGTAAATAGTTTCCAATCACACTTTACTATTTTTATACTGATTTTTAGTACAACCTTGTTTAGTAATCATTTTTGCTATTCTCTCTCTTATTACAAATTACGTATTTTTTTTAATCATTTTCGCTGCTGATTTCAGCAAAACATTTTACTAATTTTTCAAAACCGAGTGCTGAGTAAGAAACGAAATGCTCGTACGTGAGTAATTTGTTTTTGTTTAGGAGCATGAGTCAAAAATGGCTTACGCACCGCACCCATAACATTAACAACACTGAAGCTTTAATACGAAATTCTCTCTACTATAACGTACACTTGACTGATTTCTTATATCTTGGTGGTATATCATAATCCTATTAACTTTAAAATTTCAGTGTTGTTAACTTTGTTTTATAATTACTAAATTAAAAGAAAAATTTGTTCATGTTTATTGAACTATCATGATAAATCTGGATAAAAGTAATGGGAGATTTATCGAAATTATAAGATCTCCAGCAGACCTGGGATTAATCATTACATTTTGTAATTAATTACACATGCAATTACACAATTACATGTAATTGTAATTGAAAAAAACTTATCTACAATTACATATTCTTTGTAATTGCAATTCAAAAAAGAACAATCACAAGTAATTGAAAATTTTTTTTTATTTATTTCTCATTTTTCGGATATAATTATATCTAATTACATAAAAGATATATTCTTAGTCTGGAAAAAACGCATAAAAACGTAATAACTGGAGAACCGTTTGCAATTTTGACTCCAAATTTCAAGTACGATGAAGTAATTATACGCTTGTTACAATCGAAAGAAAAAAAGTATTTTTTTTTTATTAATTTTTTTTTTAGATTTTAGAGTTTGTTTATTTTTGAGTACACTTTTTTGGTAATTTCAACAGATTGATTTTAAATTACAGTTTACAACAATTTACTGAAATTTAGTAGCTGCAACTAATTATTTATACCAATTTCATTGTACTAATTATTATTATTGATAATTAGTAAGTTTTTTAACTGATTCTAGGAAATCGATTTTGAATTGCAGTTTACAACAATTTTGCTAAAATTTAGTAGCGACTACTAATTTTTTCTACTAATTTTGTTGTACTACAGATCAGCAGACATGTAGCAGTAACCATTACAGACTTTTTTGGTTGAGTTTATCCACAGCGCATGCTACGGGAACAGTTTTCTCCGGTCCGGAGACATTTGGTTAGTTTGGGGACTGTCCTCAAATTCTTCCTAGGTCTTGCGAATAGTTTGAAGACATTTTTGACTAATATACCGCATAGTTTGGGCACTTTTTTGGCTATGTCCCCGAACTATGCGCTGTGCATACATATATAATTATATATGGCTATTCGGCGACATTATAAGATAGCAACAAATAGACTATATCGTCGCTAAACCTAAGAAAACAGGTAAAATTTTTAAGGAGGAGAGCAACAAAACACCTTTATTGAGCTTTTCGCGAAACTTTTTATAAATTATTTTTTTACACATATGAAAACAAAACTCCAAACTTTCTATTTATAAAAGAATTACTTCCATAAAACTTAGCCAAGAGACAAAATATAGCCCTACTTTAGGTGCACCAGAAATAGTTTTTGTTAACAATATCTAATTTCTTAGGCGCAGCGATGATATTCATGGGCTATTTTACTGGGAACTGTAAAGGCATTTAAAATTAAATGAAATTGCAGTTAATTTTACCGACATAATTCTCTTAGTGTAGAAATATACTGAATCTGAACTTAGCAAAAACTTAATTTGCTCTTACGTTCAAAAATTGCGCTTCAAAGTTAAAAAAAAGTGATTTTTCAGAACTCTCCTAGGCTTTAGTCGTACTAATTTTAAATAAAATTGACCAAAAAAATTGTTTTTTTATTAAGTAAAATTTATAATAATTATTAAGGAATTTTTATTATTTTTTTTATTATTTCTATAAATTATAAATTTTTAAATGGAAATCTAATTTCTAATAATAATTATTAAAGTCCTCTTGTTTTTTTATTGATATATTCACGCACACTTAAAATTCATTTCAATAGCAGCATTATTTAGACTAAAAATTAATACTTTTATAAATCAACAAGATATTTTTAGATATTTGTATAAAATAAATATCCAACCACCAAAAACAAATACTCACAAGATAGATATATCTAGCAATGCAAGAATATTTTCACTGCTAATAGCAGCAAAATCAACAAGATATTTTTAGATAGATATATCTGGCAATGCAAGATATTTTTAAACAGATATATCTGGCAATGCAAGATATTTTTAAACAGATATATCTAGCAATGCAAGATATTTTTAAACAGATATATCTGGCAATGCAAGATATTTTTAAACAGATATATCTAGCAATGCAAGATATTTTTAAACAGATATATCTAGCAATGCAAGATATTTTTAGAAAAATATATATTTTAAGAAAGCTGCTAAAAATATACAACACAACAGAAATATCATTTTCGTATATATCGTACACAGACAGCTATTTTTATCTAGCATATTGTTTAATATCCAAGCGTTGGATATTTTTCAATAGCCGCTATAAATCAAAAAATTTATATATGCTAGATATTTATTTCTGTTGATATTAGCTAGCATGTTGTTAAATATCACAACGTGTTTACTATTTTTAGATATCTTTCATGAAAATTATCAAATATTGGATATTTTTGGATGCTGTCAGCAGTTTTTTTAAACCCTGAAAAAAACTTTTCTTTTTTTTGTACAAAAACTTTTTTTTTATTTTTTCTTTTTCTTTTTTAGTTTGGGGTTGAAAATAAAAAAAATATAATTTGTATAAAAATCATTTGTAATTTTTGTTTTTCTTTTTTTTATAAAGATAAATATATTTTCAATTTTGGATGAATATAAAAAAAAATAATTTAGAAATTTACTTTATTTTGAACAAAATACTTTTTTATTTCTTGATGAAAACTTAAAAATAAAGTTTTTGGTTTGTAAAATCCGGTGCCTGGTTTTTATTGATAAAAAATTAAGGAAATACATTAATTTTGCATTATGCGATTAATCGCCAATTTTCTCGATTAACCGACCCGAACAACCGGTTAATCAATTTTAGCGATTTTTCGAATAATGCATTAACTGGTTAACCGCTTATGTCGAATAATTGTAAACAGTAGAAAATACTCTAAACGATAGCAATTGACAATTACTTTCTTCAAAAATATATGGGAAACAAAAACAAATTTTCGTTACTTTGCTTTCGTTTAGACCATTTTCGTAATACATAAACAGGTGCTTATTTTTGATAATAAAAATAAATAAAACCTATAGGCAAAAAAACCAAAAAAGTCACAGTAAAAATTAAGGGCCTTTTTATATATTACGAAAATACTCTAAACGATAGATAGATAGATACATGGGAAACAAAAACAAATTTTTGTTACTTTGCTTTTATTTAGATCATTTTCGTAATACATAAACCATCAGTAGTTTAGAAGATCCGTAGTTATTACCATTTTTTGAATTGGGAACTACTGTGCACAATTTGGTGACAGGCTATTTTGCTTTATGTAAATCATGCACTGGATGATACCTTATTTTGAATTTTATTTATAAGCAATTGCTGTTTTTGGACGCAGAAGTATAATATTTCGTAGAGACATGTAGTTTAGTCACATGAATCGTAATCAATTAAAACCTCGATTTTGAGATTTTTGATGATAAGTAGTATAAAATGTTTACAATGGGAGCCAAATGCATTTTTAAAATCCTGAGAAAATTTTTATTCCAGTACCAAAACTTATATATTTGTCGGGGTACCGGTTTTTTAGAACTTAGAAGGAGCTTAGACAAAAAATTTTGTGTAGGCGGCCCATATTTTTCAAGTTATGGGCCTCTAAAGTTTGGATATATTATTATTATTTCTAACAAAAAACTAACAAAACTCTATCAAACAAAAACCACAATAAAAAAACTCAAAAAAACTTTGTATATAAAATTTTATATACAAACTAAACGTAATAAAAAAACCATACTGAAAATTAACGATGGGCACTTGTTCCAAGTCCCACAAACAAAAAAAAACCCACAAAAAGTTACAAGTTACATTAACCCACCACGGACAGGCATTCATACAAGCAATATTTTACTAATAACAATAGATTTTATAGGGACAACAGATGGCATATGTCCCACTAGCTGTCCTCCCTACCGTGATAACCTATTCCTTATTCTAGTAGGCTACCCCACAAATAACATAGTCACAGGTATGTGTGTGAAGATAAATTCGAATTTAACTAGCAAAGACGCAAACCACATTATTTAGCAAAGATCCGTGTAAGGGTTAACAGAGTATAGGAAACAACAGAAAAACACTATTGTGGACATTTGGAGATAGATGGGTTCACCAAACCAAATAAAATATTTACCTCCAAGGCTCTGACTTTCATATTCCACAGTGTCTTACTTCAAATGATTTCCAGAATTCCATAATTTTTGAAATTAAGATTCGAGTATATCTGGCCAGTGTGGACATTTGGAGAAAGATGGGCCCACAGAACCAAATACATTATACTTCCACAAGTGTCTAGTTTTCATATTCTATAGTGGCTTAGCCCAAATGATTTTCAGAATTCGTCAATTTTTGATTTTTTATTATAAGTATGTGATGAAATCCTGTCGAGGATTTTTGGCCACTGTGGACGGTTGGAGAAAGATGGGCCCACAGAACCAAATACATTATACTTCCACAAGGGTCTAGTTTTCATATTATATAGTGGCTTAGCCCAAATGATTTTCAGAATTCGTCAATTTTTGATTTTTTATTATAAGTATGTGATGAAATCCTGTCGAGGATTTTTGGCCACTGTGGACGTTTGGAGAAAGATGGGCCCACAGAACCAAATATATTATACTTCCACAAGTGTCTAGTTTTCATATTCTATAGTGGCTTAGCCCAAATGATTTTCAGAATTCGTCAATTTTTGATTTTTTATTATAAGTATGTGATGAAATCCTGTCGAGGATTTTTGGCCACTGTGGACGTTTGGAGAAAGATGGGCCCACAGAACCAAATACATTATACTTCCACAAGGGTCTAGTTTTCATATTCTATAGTGGCTTAACCCAAATGATTTTCAGAGTTTGTCAATTTTTGATTTTTTATTATAACTATATGATGAAATCCTGTCGAGGATTTTTGGCCATTGTGGACGTTTGGAGAAAGATGGGCCCACAAAACCAAATACATTATACTTCCACAAGTGTCTAGTTTTCATATTCTATAGTGGCTTAGCCCAAATGATTTTCAGAATTCGTCAATTTTTGATTTTTTATTATAAGTATGTGATGAAATCCTGTCGAGGATTTTTGGCCACTGTGGACGTTTGGAGAAAGATGGGCCCACAGAACCAAATACATTATACTTCCACAAGGGTCTAGTTTTCATATTATATAGTGGCTTAGCCCAAATGATTTTCAGAATTCGTCAATTTTTGATTTTTTATTATAAGTATGTGATGAAATCCTGTCGAGGATTTTTGGCCACTGTGGACGTTTGGAGAAAGATGGGCCCACAGAACCAAATACATTATACTTCCACAAGTGTCTAGTTTTCATATTCTATAGTGGCTTAGCCCAAATGATTTTCAGAATTCGTCAATTTTTGATTTTTTATTATAAGTATGTGATGAAATCCTGTCGAGGATTTTTGGCCACTGTGGACGTTTGGAGAAAGATGGGCCCACAGAACCAAATACATTATACTTCCACAAGGGTCTAGTTTTCATATTCTATAGTGGCTTAGCCCAAATGATTTTCAGAATTCGTCAATTTTTGATTTGATTATTATAAGTATGTGATGAAATCCTGTCGAGGATTTTTGGCCACTGTCGACAATTAGAGTTCCTCAATTTTTGATTTATTATTTTAATTATGTGATGAAATCCTGTCGAGAATTTTTCCCCACTGTTGACATTTGGAGGTAGATAGGCCCACCATATGAAATTCTTACTTCGGTAAAAGTCTAGTTTTCATATTTACGGAATAATAAAAGGTTTGTTAAATGCAATTAATATAGATGGTAATTTCTTTATTAAAACATTTTAAAAATGGTTATCTATTTACATTTATACATACATTCTTACATGTTAATTAATTTAAAAAAGTGTATACTAGGGTTATGACTTTTTGATTTTTTTTTGCAAATATCAAATTTTACATGCCCTAGTCAAAAAGGCCATAAAAAAATATAAAGAAACGCAAACTTACTTTTTCGCTGCTGTCAAAAAATTTCCGCACCAAAAGGATTGAAATTTGCTCTATATGGTTTTAGTTTAATTAAAATATTTCTCCGAAGTTTTAAGCAAATGAGACTTAAACGATACTTATTAAAAACTATTTACGGCAAAAATTACGAAACCTTTTTGTAGGAACTTCTGGATACATTTTTTGTCCTTGATAATAATTTTTGTAATATTTCGTTATGTAAATTAAACAAAGTCCCCGAGCAAAGATTATTTTTAGAAATTGCATTTGGTGCGGAAGTTTTTTTTTGCCGAAATGACCCGTAAACAAGATTTTTATTATTAATTTAGTATTACCTATCACGTGGTGATAGGTAAAATTTTTGTTAAAAATGGATCATAACTATAGTGTACACATAACATAAATAGTCGCTAATGAATCTTATTATTAAGTGTTTTTGAGGAATCCTAAAAACAGCTTTATTTTGTACTTTCTTTGTTGTTTAAAAATATTTTTTTCTTAAACTGGCATATAGCTAATTTCCTAGACGTAGCGTTGATATGTGTTTACTAAGAATAATTTGCAGTATAGGATTTTTTTTTACAGTCGTAAGATTTTTTGGCACTTTTAAGTCTGGAGACTATTTGTAGATAAAAATAATGCAAGACTTAAGAAAATTTAATAGGATTTCCAAAAATATACAGTTTGTACGGAACCGATCAGTACTGCCTAAATTTTACTATGTAATTTGATAAAAAGTTGATATCGCTAATTTTTCGTTAAAAGCCACGCCCACTTTTTTTTTTTACTATTTTGATATTTAAAAATAAAAGCAACAACAATAAAAATAGAAGAAAATAGAAAACTTGAATTGACTTAAATGCTTGGCCACAACTGTATATGTGACCTTCTCCGAGAAAAGGGATCTAGTGTGTCGAAAAACGGGTTTCGATAAAAATTGAGAAAAACATTAAAATTTTATTTTTAATTTAAACTTTAAATGCGTTCTTCTGAAAACTTCATTTTCACACAATAGGTCGCTTTTCTCGGAGAAGGTCACATGAATTAATTTTGGACTTTTTTTTCCAAATTGGCTTTAATATTTAAAATCGGATTTCTACTTATATTAAAAAAATTTTTTTTCAAAAAAAAAACCTTACAAATTTTTAAAATTTTTAATTTGAGCCACTATATTTACAAAAGTTATTGGGATAATAATACACACTTAAGTTTAAAAAATAAGACCCTTGTGGAAGTATAATGTATTTGTGGCCAAAAATACTCGACAGGATTTCATCACATACTTATAATAAAAAATCAAAAATTGACGAATTCTGAAAATCATTTTAGCTAAGCCACTATAGAATATGAAAACTAGACACTTGTGGAAGTATAATGTATTTGGTTCTGTGTGCCCATCTTTCTCCAAACGTCCACAGTGGCCAAAAATCCTTGACAGGATTTCATCACATACTTATAATAAAAAATCAAAAATTGACGAATTCTGAAAATCATTTGGGCTAAGCCACTATAGAATATGAAAATTAGACCCTTGCGGAAGTATAATGTATTTGGTTCTGTGGGCCCATCTTTCTCCAAACGTCCACAGTGGCCAAAAATCTTCGACAGAATTTCATCACATACTTATAATAAAAAATCAAAAATTGACGAATTCTGAAAATCATTTTGGCTAAGCCACTATAGAATATGAAAACTAGACACTTGTGAAAGTATAATGTATTTGGTTCTGTGGGCCCATCTTTCTCCAAACGTCCACAGTGGCCAAAAATCCTCGACAGGATTTCATCACATAGTTATAATAAAAAATCAAAAATTGACAAACTCTGAAAATTATTTGGGTTAAGCCACTATAGAATATGAAAACTAGACACTTGTGGAAGTATAATGTATTTGGTTCTGTGGGCCCATCTTTCTCCAAACGTCCACAGTGGCCAAAAATCCTCGACAGGATTTCATCACATACTTATAATAAAAAATCAAAAATTGACGAATTCTGAAAATCATTTGGGCTAAGCCACTATAGAATATGAAAACTAGACACTTGTGGAAGTATAATGTATTTGGTTCTGTGGACCCATCTTTCTCCAAACGTGCACAGTGGCCAAAAATCCTCGACAGGATTTCATCACATAGTTATAATAAAAAACCAAAAATTGACAAACTCTGAAAATAATTTGGGTTAAGCCACTATAGAATATGAAAACTAGACCCTTGTGGAAGTATAATGTATTTGGTTCTGTGGGTCCATCTTTCTCCAAACGTCCACAGTGGCCAAAAATCCTCGACAGGATTTCATCACATACTTATAATAAAAAATCAAAAATTGACGAATTCTGAAAATCATTTAGGCTAAGCCACTATAGAATATGAAAACTAGACACTTGTGAAAGTATAATGTATTTGGTTCTGTGGGCCCATCTTTCTCCAAACGTCCACAGTGGCCAAAAATCCTCGACAGGATTTCATCACGTAGTTATAATAAAAAATCAAAAATTGACAAACTCTGAAAATCATTTGGGTTAAGCCACTATAGAATATGAAAACTAGACCCTTGTGGAAGTATAATGTATTTGGTTCTGTGGGCCCATCTTTCTCCAAACGTCCACAGTGGCCAAAAATCTTCGACAGGATTTCACCACATACTTATAATAAAAAATCAAAAATTGACGAATTCTGAAAATCATTTGGGCTAAGCCACTATAGAATATGAAAACTAGACACTTGTGGAAGTATAATGTATTTGGTTTTGTGGGCCCATCTTTCTCCAAACGTCCACAATGGCCAAAAATCCTCGACAGGATTTCATCACATAGGTATAATAAAAAATCAAAAATTGACAAACTCTGAAAATCATTTGGGTTAAGCCACTATAGAATATGAGAACTAGACACTTGTGGAAGTATAATGTATTTGGTTCTGTGGGCCCATCTTTCTCCAAACGTCCACAGTGGCCAAAAATCCTCGACAGGATTTCATCACATACTTATAATAAAAAATCAAAAATTGACGAATTCTGAAAATCATTTGGGCTAAGCCACTATAGAATATGAAAACTAGACCCTTGTGGAAGTATAATGTATTTGGTTCTGTGGACCCATCTTTCTCCAAACGTCCACAGTGGCCAAAAATCCTCGACAGGATTTCATCACATACTTACAATAAAAAATCAAAAATTGACGAATTCTGAAAATCATTTGGGCTAAGCCACTATAGAATATGAAAACTAGACCCTTGTGGAAGTATAATGTATTTGGTTCTGTGGACCCATCTTTCTCCAAACGTCCACAGTGGCCAAAAATCCTCGACAGGATTTCATCACATACTTATAATAAAAAATCAAAAATTGACGAATTCTGAAAATCATTTGGGCTAAGCCACTATAGAATATGAAAACTAGACACTTGTGGAAGTATAATGTATTTGGTTCTGTGGGCCCATCTTTCTCCAAACGTCCACAGTGGCCAAAAATCCTCGACAGGATTTCATCACATACTTATAATAAAAAATCAAAAATTGACGAATTCTGAAAATCATTTGGGCTAAGCCACTATAGAATATGAAAACTAGACACTTGTAGAAGTATAATGTATTTGGTTCTGTGGGCCCATCTTTCTCCAAATGTCCACAGTCGCCAGATATACTCGAATCTTAATTTCAAAAATTATGGAATTCTGGAAATCATTTGAAGTAAGACACTGTGGAATATGAAAGTCAGAGCCTTGGAGGTAAATATTTTATTTGGTTTGGTGAACCCATCTATCTCCAAATGTCCACAATAGTGTTTTTGTGTTGTTTCCTATACTCTGTTAACCCTTAAACGGATCTTTGCTAAATAATGTGGTTTGCGTCTTTGCTAGTTAAATTCGAATTTATCTTCACACACATGTCACAGGTCACCCTACATACTTACATTAACACACTAACTGAAATTATTAACCAGACATCATCTTATTCGATGTCAGCTAAATAAAAACATGTCAAAAATTTAAATTTAAAATATAAAAATGGAATTTGTTTTATTTACGAAAAAAAATTTAGGATTTTAAAATGGAATAAAGAAACGTAAGTATACTACAAAGATGGATTAACAAAAAACAAGGCTAACAAAAATTTAATCAGATAGGAAAGATTAAAAAAAAGTAAGTATAACCACAAAAAACTTTAAACTTAATTATTAATAAAAAAAAATAGTAGCCGTTTTTTCTAATAACTTGGATTTAATAAATCCAAAAAGTATTTCTAAAAGTGCTCAACAGATGGCGTTAGATTCTCCATATTTTCAATTTCAATTTATTTCTTATAATATTTATATTATTTACATTTGACTTAGAATCAAAGAGTTTAGGAACTTCGTTCCTTTTCTACTTAGATATATAAATATATTTTTTTAATTTATGAAATTTATGTACATTATTATTAAACGGAAGGAAAAAAATTTACAAAAACCTTTATGAAGCAGAGGTATACGATAAAAATGAGAAAAAAAAATAAAGTAGATAAAATTATGATGAGATGAGTTCATTGATATGTATATGTTGTGAGAGTTGGCATCTTCCATTAAAATTTATAGTCAATCTTGCGATTTTATCCAGAATGAGTTCGAAGCCAGCGAGACTATGTAGGCGTCGGGTGAAATAGTGCCGTGGTAGTTTAAATATCATTTTAAGTAGCTTATTTTGTGCTACTTGGAGTTTTTTTATATGACATTTTGCAGACGTGTACCAAACTGGAGCACAGTAAAACATTATGGGGTGGAATATAGATTTGATGATGAGTTTTTTATTGTCTATGTTCATTTCCGACTTTCTGTTTATAATTGGGTACATTATTCTAATAATTTTGTTAAATTTGTCCACTACCTAGGGAATATGATTATTAAAATTAAGCTTTGGTTCATGAAACGAGGTAAACTCTGGGGTATAAAACAAGACTTACGTTTTCTTGTAAAATAAATAGCCTGCGTTTTTTCAGGGTTAACCAAAATCTTCCATTTATCAAAATAATTACTCAACCCAGTAAGACCAGACTGCAAGTTTGTAATAATATCAGCTGAATAAACATCAGAACTAAGAATTGATGTATCATCTGCAAATATAGACGTAATGCAATTGGAAAATGTTGGAATGTCAGCAGTAAAGATATTGTAAAGAACTGGCGACAGGCAAGAACCTTATGGACATCCTGCAATGATATTAACTTGTTGTGAACAGGTTTTACCCAAGTAAACGCTGAACGATCTATTTTGAAGAAAGTTTTGAATAATTTTTATGAGTTCAATTGGAAAGTTGAATTTTTTCAATTTAAAAATAAGTCCATTATGCCAAACGGAGTCAAACGCAGCTTTTATGTCTATCAATATCATTCCAGTTGATTTGCCGTTTTGAAAATTATTTTTAACAAATTTTCTGATTTTTAGTAGGGGTTGAGACGTATTATGTTCACTTCTGAACCCGAATTGTTGCGATGGAAGTATATTGTTTGCATCGATAAAATTAATAAGCTTTTCCTTAATAATTTTTTCCAAGAATTTACTTATAGAAGAGAGCAGACTTATTGGTCTATAAGAAAGTGGAGAATCAGGAGGTTTATTTGGCTTGAGTATTGGTATGGTTTTTGAGATTTTCCAATCACTGGGAAAGTAGCATAATTTAAGGCAAGCATTAAAGATGTTCGTTAGATAGTTGATACCTTTATTAGGTAAATTTTTTAGCCATTTATTATTAATGCCGTCTAAACCTGGAGTTTTTTTTTTTTCAATTTTTTTATAATTACACCAACTTTTTCAGTAGTAGTGAAGTAACAGTTTTGTGGGATTGGGTTAATATTACGAATAAGTTTTGCAACACCATTAACCTCAGTAATCGTAGTAGTATCACTTAAATTTGATGAAATACAGTGGTTCAAATTAAAGTTGTGAGTCAAAATTTCATACTTTTCTTGCTGGGTGAAACATACTACATTGTTGCGTTTTAAAATTGGAATATTGCTAGATTTCTTCTTTAACATTTTTGAAACTTTCCAAAACGGGAAAGATGCTTTGTCCAAATTGGACAACATGTTATTCCAAGTTTGGTTTCTGAAGTGGTTTATTTCATTAGTAATATTTTTATTTAAACGTGTCATAGCTCGACGATCATTAACATCTCTGTAACGCTTCCAGTTCCTTTTAAATACGTTCCTTAATTGTATCATAATTTTTATGCTGTTTGGTAAGGGTTTAGAGGTTGGTGCAATTCTACTCTTGGGCACACTTTCATCTATTCCCATTTTTACTACATTATTGAAAACATTTATCATGTTGTCAATTTGAGAGCTGTTGTTTATTTCATTAACGCTATCCGCCACAGGAAGATTCCTGTTTATGAATTTCATAAAATGCGGCCAGTTTGCCTTGGTGAAAGCGTAGCATAAATTGTCTACCATTTCATAATTTAAATTAATTGTACTAATGATTGGTAGGTGGTCAGAACTCAAGTCATTTATAACTTTTACTGCGGACATATTTTGAGATATGTTAGTTAGAGAAAAAAATCTAGAGTTGAAGGTTGTTTACTTGCATCAGCCGGAATATAAGTATATTCATGGGGAAACACTATTTGTGTTTGGTTTAGTTGGAGTTTCTCATATAATATGTTACCCCAGCCATTACTTCTTTGACATCCCCAATAACTATGTCTGCAGTTAAAATCTCCTCCTAATATGTATTTATTTGAGCTCGTTAGTTTACGAATATCTGACGCAAATGTTTGTTTTCTTCTAGGGTCCCTGTTTGTTGACCCACCAGGATAATAGCAAGAATAAATATTTATAAAGTCATTACCAGATTTTACCTTAACACCTATGTTTTCAATCAGTTCTGTGTTAATAGGAGGTATAAGTTGATGCTGAATGTGTTTTTTAATTAAAATAGCTACTCCACCTCCTCCACCACGTTGTCGATCGTATCTGTAGCAGTAGAAGTTCTGATGTTTTATTGTAATTTTTTTATTTAGCCAGGTTTCACAAAGTAAACAAATGTCAATATTGGTTTTTTCCAAGAAATGGAATAATTCGTCTTTTTAAGTGCGAATGCTACGAGCATTCCATTGTAATAACGTTATGTTGCTGCTCATTGGTACAAAAATTTGCATGCAAAGTTTGTAACAACCTCGAATTGCTCTTCACGAGACCTGCATTTTTTTAAATTTGAAATTAATTCAAAGGTAAGATTTTTTAATTCTTCTAAAGAGAACAAATTATTATTAATTGTTATTTCCTGAAGATGCTACACATTGGAGTAGCGAAATATCGAAAATAAAAAACTTTTTATAAATAAAAACCAAACCTTAAGCTCAAGAAAATAGAGTTAAAAAATTATTATTTCGTTATTTTGGGTGTATGGTTGATTATAACCCGTTCTAGATGGATTTGGTGTTTCGCTCTGATTTAAAGCATTTGGAAAATTAACATTGTAATTTGATTGGTTGTTGAATTGTTGGCTTCTTTGTCTGGTACTCTTTGGTTGAGCACGTTGCCTTATTTGCTTATATGTTTCCCTATTAGGGCAGTCAGGGGACATAGCCTTATGGGGGCCTTTACAATTAGCACATTTTACAATGGTTGACTTGCATTCTTCAGTTTTGTGATTCCCGGCGCAATGGGCACAAAATGTTTTAACATTGCATCTGCTGGCACCGTGTCCATACATCTGACAATTATAACATTGGGTCAGTTTTGTTTTGTTGGGTTTTTGGTATTCCCACCTGACTTTTATGTAGTTGATGGCTGAGTAATTTTGCCTTAATTCTCTTAATGTGATTGACTTTTTTTCAAAGAAGACAATGAATATAATTTGTTCGTTGTTACTGTCCCTAGCTCCAGCATAGCTCTAGTAACAATTTTAACATCGATACATTTAAGGCCCATGTCTAAAAGTCTGGACTTAACAAATGATGGGTCTGTTTTATCTAGACCTAATAGTACAGCCTTATAAGGCTTTTCGTTTTTAGCAGCATATGTGAAATATTCGAGCTGAAACTTCTTAGTGAGAGAGTCACAAACGGTAGTAAAATCTACGTTATTTGTGCAAAACAATTTTAGACCGATGGAAATTTTACGTATAGAGTAATCTTTGATTTTTAATATTCTACATATTTCATGAACTTGTTCAATTTTACATTTTAATATTGTTATTGGTGGTATGTTAACTTTAACAGCTGGTTCGATAATTGTTTCATCATTATCGTCATCATCGATAGTTTGCAGAGGTGCAAATAATTTGAATTGCTAGCTCTCTGAGAGCTGTTTGTGACCATTTTTTTTCTATTCATGTTATACCCAGAGCAGGCATCAACATCTTCTTCACGATTGCGTTTAATTTTGTTTTTGTTTTTTTTAATATTTAGATATTGTTAACAAACAATAACAACAAGAAATAAAGAAAAAAAATAAACCGTAAACTTTTATTACACTTTAAACAGAATAAACTATGACTTAACACATCAAATGATAATGCAAGACTGTTCTCCCTATTTTAAAAAGAATTTTTTGTCCGAAACTTCTTTCACCCTAATTTTTAATACCGAATTCGATGATGAAGGATTTTACTTTAACTTTTATTTTTTAATTATATTTTATATAAAACAGCGATAAACAGTCTGCCTTTTCAGTTTTATCGCTTCATTTTATATTTTTACACAATTGAAAAATTCCATTGCAATATTTAATATTCACTAATTGGATTTAATTAAATTACTTACTGTAGAGTGAAAAATTGCCATTTCTATTTCAGCTATTTCGACATGTCCAAGATTAAAAATATGTATTTGGTGAGGTGTAGTTTTTTTTCTAAACATATTTCATAAAAAAAAATTTAATAAAAACCTTTTAATTGTTAGTTTTTCAATTTGTTTGTTTCTCTTTTAATTTTTATTCGTATTTTTTTCTGACATTAAATTAATAGGCTGTTTCATAAATTTGTGCTTTTATTTTGGATTTATTAAATCCAGCTTTTTTTTGGATTTAATAAATCCACTTTTTGTATGAAAAATTCTAAATCCAGGTGATTAAAAAACACGCTAAGTGTATAATTTTTTCTAACACTACCCTACGGGAAATTTTAACAAACTCTCACCGAAGTGGCCCCTTTATATGAAATAGACTGGTCACTTTTACATGGCGTTGTCATAGGAGGGGGAAATTCACCCCTTGTGACATGTCACAAGACAAATCCTAAGACAGGTTACTGAACTCTCATAAAAAACAAAGTTCATGGACCTGTCCTGGGATTTGTCTTGTGACATGTCACAAGGGGTCAATTTCCCCCTCCTATGACAACGCCAGTGTTACCCGTAGGGTAACAACAACAATAAAAAAATCCTAACCTATTCTCCCAAAAATAATCTTCTGAATACCCTAACCAAATTTCTGGTATATTTTAATAAAACAAAACAAACATTTTCCTATACGAGAGAGCTCTCTAGTATAAATTTTTTCCTCACGGCTAAATTGACCGTATACGCGGGTTATTTAAAAAGGGTATTTTCTCAAAAAATTTCCGGGCTCACAAAAACCACTAATATACAAAAATTTAAACACTAGGCACTAAAATAATAAAATTTTCTTTAACTAATTACTGTTTTTTTCTGAATTTTAGATTTCTTTCTTTTCAAGTAATTTCTTTAAAATTCTTTTTTCTTTATATATTTTTTTTTTCTTAATTTTTTTATGGATTAAAATTTTTAAAGTTTTCTAATTTCTTTTTTCTTTCCTTATTATTTTTATAACCTGAATAAAATTTTCTAATTTTTTTCTTTGGTGTTTCAAAAAAACCACTAACACCGCTTAATATTTTACACTGCCGGATATTATGTTTTTCACTTAAATAACTTTCAATTAAATTACTTCTTCGGACTCACCAAACTTCTTCTTTCTCTCCTACACCAAAGATCTTCTACCGCACCGTAGCTAACCAGTAGTTTGTTGGCACAATTCAACAAAAAAACGGTGTCAGAATTATTCAGTTTGTTGCAAAGACTCCAATAGTTGGTGGCACAAATTACATACACGGTGTAGCAATCCAAATATTGGTTGGTAAAACTGCTACTTGGTGGCAAACCCCAGAAACACAGTGGCAAATTCCCAAAACGGTGTAGCAAAACAACAAAAATGTTGGCCCAATTCAAAAATGGTGGCAAAATCAAATGGCCTGTCAAAGCAAAGGTTTATAGTACACAATATCCTGTAGAAACGGTTGCAAATCTTTCTACAATTTGCACCTTTAGAAAGCTGGTGAGTCCCCCACAAAATGGCCTCCAAATGGTTAGGCTGATGTCTTTGGTTCTCAAATTTCTCCGGCATTAGCAGCCTGTTGTCACGATAGTTTCTTACAGCAATCTAGCTACCGCGAAACTTTAGTCTCAACCAAACCATTTGCAAGTCACTCACTAAACAAAAATCAATAAACAAAAATAAAATTGGTTTCTAAAGGTCAATAAACTTCATACATTTAAGCCTTGCATCTTTGGACAAATTATAAAACTAATTTGGTTGAAACACCAGGCTAACAGAAAAATTAGCCAGCATCCGTTATTTTATTTTTCAAAATTTAGATTCCTATATTCCAATTTAATTTATTTTCAATTACCCCATTCTATCCTCATTTATTATATCTTCCTTCTCCCACTTTCTAAACAATAACAAACGTCAGCTGATTTGTTATTGGAAAGTCAGGAGTTGGTTTAAGTACTAACCTGGTACAGAGGATATGCAACTCTGTGCAACTATGTCACCGCTACAAATATAACAGATTTTTCACGTGAAATCGAAACAACTTACGGTGCTTTAAGCCCGGTATTTTGTTCGTACTTTTGCGAAAAATCTGTCAAACTTCATATAAAAAAAGCGATTTTTCACTTGTGTGGAATTACTTCGAAATTGCGGTGGAATTTTTTTCGCATCAATTTAATAGACAGGACCATTTTAAAATGTAGCGAAAAAGTGACATTTGGGTTAATTATGATTGCAACTTTTTATAGACCATAAAAAATTTGTGCATTTTAATGTTTTTATTATAGTTTTTGAGCTCAAAGAGAGCGAAATTTTTTCGCTCTTTTCAACAAAATACTGGACTTTATCCAGTAATTGAATGGACCTCTTCTTAACCTCAAACTTACTAAATTAAAATTTTACCTCAAAAAAAAAGTTCGCCGTACACCCTCCAATGTAGGGGTCGTTTTTTTCAATTTTTCGTTATAGCTTCGGTATTTAAAATCGGATTTTAAAGTGTGATATATCGGCACGCACGTAATTTTTTTATTTACAATAAACAAACACATGTTTTCGAAACAATTTTTTTTCTGCTAGCAAATTCTTAAGCACCGTAAGTTGTTTTTCACATGGAAAATTTTACTCGAACTTTAAAGGCCTCAAATTGCAATTTAGTTTATAAAAATGAAAAATTTTTTAATTTTATAACAAAGACACAATAAACACTAAACATTACCTTTTCCCAAGAAAAATAATAGTCTTGTACATTAAATTTGCGTGAAAACAAACTACACATTTTTAAAGTGGAACTCGTTATCGTGAAAAATAATTTTTTTTATATGGAATATGTTGCAAAACCCTTGACCAAAGCTTCCCAGAATGACCCATTCTAACCGCCTAGCTCAGGGACGTCAGGGGGTATCGACCGATCACCTGGGAAGAGGGCTGAACAATAAAATTTCTAACAAAAAACTAACAAAACTATCAAACAAAAACCACAATAAAAAAAACTCAAAAAAAGTTTGTATATAAAATTTTATTTACAAACTAAACGTAAACGGAAAACTAACGTTCCAAGTCCCACAAACAAAAAATACATAAACCAGGGCTAAGATTTTGAAATTTGAAGTTAAATATTTTTAAAATATTAATAGCTACTATGGTACTTAAAGCATGATTTTTTCTCATCTTATAATTTAGAATACAGAAATTCGAAAATCAGCGAAATCAGTCCACATCTATAAAAGTTATACAAACATGAAGCTCACATACATCCGAGATGGTCAACTTTGACTCCCTGTAGCACACCCTGTCTTAAAACAGGGTAACTATAAAGGTAATTTTCTTAAAGCTTAGGTACTCTTCAATTTTTGTAAAAACTTTTTCCATCAGTAGTTTAAAAGATCCGTAGTTATTACCATTTTTTGAATTGGGAACTACTGTGCACAATTTGGTGACAGGCTATTTTTCTTTATGTAAATCATGTACCTGGATTATACCTTATTTTGAATTTTATTTATAAGCAATTGTTGTTTTTGGACGCAGAAGTATAATATTTCGTAGAGACATGTAGTTTAGTCACATGAATCGTAATCAATTAAAACCTCGATTTTGAGATTTTTGATGATAAGTAGTATAAAATGTTTACAATGAGAGCCAAATGCATTTTTGAAATCCTGAGAAAATTTTTATTCCAGTACCAAAACATATATACATATATAGCTTAGAAAAAAAATTTTGTGTAGGCGGCCCATATTTTTCGAGTTATGGGCCTCTTAAGTTTGGATATATCATTTAATTTATTTTTAATTTCGGAATGCGTTATCTGAACGGAACGAAATGGGTATCATTAGAAACCTTATTCAAGCACCTTTAATTCGGCATATTTTCGAAACTGTTAACCCATTGCGGCCCAACTCACAATTTTCTGTTTTTGAAATGGGATTTTTCCAAGAAAAAGGCTGTTTTCTCAATATTTTGCCTATTTAAAGTACAAAATAACTATTATTTATTAGTAGATAAGGCTTTAAGCTTTAATATATGGTATAATTTAAGCCTTTAACCCTTCTAACAGCGCAGATATTAAGAGGTAAATTTTAAATTTTTCTATTTTTCGAACTTTGCACAATGTTGAACTTTTAGAGTTGATTTCAAAACCCCTTTCGAGCTGGGCTTAGGGGTTTTTTCGGATTTTCGGCTTGCTCATAGTTGTGGTTTGCAGTGGATTAATATATTTATTTTAAGAATTTAACTTTTATTTATTTATGTATATAAGCACAAAAATAAAAAAATTAATATTAAATTTAACTGTGTAATAAGGGTTACAGATATAAATTATATCTTAAATGAGAGCTCAGAGCAATTAAATAATAGCTCTGTTCCACGTACGTTACCGCGGGTACCCGCGGGAACCCAAACTTACCAAAAAGCGTTTCTATTGTTAAAAATTGGGTAAATGAGAGCGTTGATTAGAGATTAATTTGTTTCTCTTTTTACCAGAAGTTACCCGTACTTTTTTTGCGGGTAAAATGGTAAAACTGTCAAATCACTAGTTGTTTGTAGATCATCGGTTTTAAAATTGTAAAAATAATTTAAATATTAACAAAACTTGTAAACAATAATTAATATCGTTCTACATTTTTTCTTTATTCCCTTCGATATCTTATTCTTAAAAATAGCTTTTGTTTATATGAATAACTGTGACGTTAATTTTTGGGCTTGAAATATAGTTTTTTGCGTTCCAGGTATTGTGAGCAATTTTACCATTTTTTGAGATAATTATTTGTTTACTCTCATTTTACCAGACTTTACCCAGAATTACGTGGAACAAACCTAATAGTTATTTTGTATCTTTATATTGGTGAAATATTGAGATAATGGGCGTTTTTTTCTAAAAAGTATAGATAGAAAAGGGGTTAATGGACTTGGGAGTATTATATCTCAAATTAAAGGTTATTCAATAAAATTTTTAACGATATATATTTGTTTTGATCCGATAAAAAATGACGAAGATACAATGAATTCAGAATTCAAACTTTGGGGGTTTATAACTCGGGAACCTTGGGTCGCCGACAAAAAACATGAATCGTTGAACTCGACATTGAAATTTCTGTCGTCTGTGAAAATTTTAAACAAATCCCAGTTATGCCCTTAAACTAGAGTTTATCCAAATGAAGTACAATCCATCGGTAAAGTGCAGTTCAACCGTTAAATATTCAATCGCAATCACTTCAAAGAATTAAGATTTTTCCTTTAACTGGGACTTACCCAAATTAGTTCCCTAATATTTGAGTGCATAATAGAAAAATACTTACAATATATCCACCATCCAGGAGAGACATTGCTTATAACTAAAAATGCACTATTTTATGGTATAATCAATACTTTTTCTTCACCGTTATGTCTTGTTCTCTTCGAAAACGCTTTGAGACTTTGGTTAATATATGTTTAATACCATTTATCATTAACTATTTCAATTGAACACCATTTGTTAATTTGTTAACAAAACTACTAAACGAATTTTTGTATCTCGTCCTTTGAAATTTTAACTCAGTATTTCAATTGCACAAATTGGTTTACGTATAGACCAGTGTTGCCCCCTTTGGAATCATTATTTAAAAACGGGACAGTTTAAACCTCGTCGTTTGAATATTAGGTTGCGTTTACACTTGCCTCGAAATTTGTACATTTATATGCTTTACTTCATTGTTTTTTGAGAGTGGTGAATAGCGAAATCCCGAGATTTCGCTATTCACCACACTCAAAAAACAATGAAGGAAAGCATAGAAACTTTAAATTTTTAGAAAATGTATTTATTATAGCTAACTATGTGTGTTTTATTAAAAATTGCACATTTATATGCTTTTCTTCATTGTTTTTTCAGAGTGGTGAATAGCGAAATCTCGGGATTTCGATGCAAGTGTAAACGCAACCTAACACTATATTTTTTTCGAAATGTACATGATTCATTCAAGCAAAAAAAACTTAGTGTAAAAGTATCGAAGCCAACTTTATAATTTTTTGGCTAAAGTTCAGTTTAGGAGCAAACTCCGATCACTTCAAAATTTTTATGAAAGGTACACGCAAAGAAAAACTATAGTATTTTCATCTAAATTAAGCGTATAAGTTGCCTTATGCTGCGTTTACATCTACACCGAAATCCCGAGATTTCGATATTCACCACTCAGCTGGAGGCTGCATTTACATCTGCACCGAAATCCCGAGATTTCGATATTCACCACCCCGAAAAAACAGTGAAGATATGCGTATTAACTTTAATTTTTTTCGAAAATATATTTATTAGAACTAAATACCCAAGAAACAATTTTACGGACTCTCCGTTACTTACGGAATGATGAATCCGTTGTTAACAGACCGTTTTCGGTCCGTAAAAGAGCTATCCGTAAAAGCCGATACGAAAACGGACAATTAACGTACCGATTCATCGGATTTTCGAAAGCAATCCGTTTGCACTCCGTTTTTCCGTATCCGTTTCGGTGCCGGTAGAACTCCATCAGATTCGGATCCGGTTTTCATAAGTTTCAGCCGGATATTGTTATTTGTCAAATTACAAATACATAAACAATATATAAATTTATTTTTAAATTTGTTAAAAAGATATGATAATCAGCAAAAATGGTTGCTTTTAATAGACTGTAATTATGGAGAGCTATCCCGAATATATAATGGTAAATATTGTATATATTTTAGTACTTTATAGCGGAAAACAAAACACTCCAAAGTATTGCCACAAAACTGTATGTAACTTGCTGGTGTAACTTTCCCGCGATGAAGAACCTAAATATTAAAATAATTCCATGAAATCTAACCTAGTAGGTAAATTTATTTTTTCTCTGTAGCTAAAGACAACAAAATTTATTAATTATTGCACATATGACTGGCTTCAAAGGAGTTGTCTTAAAAGGCGAGGGGTTGTCTGTTATTTGGAACACCGCTTGCAAAAACGGAAAGATGTTGAAATCAGGCAGAAGAAAATTGCTTCCTTAGGTTGCGTTTACATTGCATCGAAATCCCGAGATTTCGCTATTCACCACTCTCAAAAAACAATGAAGGAAAGCATATAAACGTTAAATTTTTAGAAAATGAATTTATTAGACCCAACTATGTGTGCTTTATTAAAAATTGCATATATATATGCTTTTCTTCATTGTTGTTTCGGAGTGGTGAATAGCGAAATCTCGGGATTTCGATGCAAGTGTAAACGCAGCTTAACACAAATTAAGTATTGTAAGTTTTAAATTTTTTTCAGAATATAAATTAATTAATAATTAGGTTGTACATATGTTATTTCGTTACTTTTTTAGTTTTCTGTAAATAAATCTTTAAAAAAACACAAAAAAAAACCACTTATTTATAAATAATTAATAAAAGTAGGGTAGGGCTAGATATACAAGTCCGTTTTTTTTAAACAACGGTACGGATACGGACCAGAAACTGCATTCTAAAAACGGAGTCACTCCGTTTTTTATACGACATAACGGACCGTAAACGGTCCGTCTTTGACGGACTTTCAACGGACACATGTTCATATTTTACACGACATAACGTCCAATGCTGACGGACTTTCAACGGATTCGAATCAGTTTCGATGTTCCTTAAGATCCGTTGCTGGTCCGTATACGGATCCAGAAAACGGTACGTAAACGGAGTTGGATTCCGTTTATGGCGGTCCGAAAACGGTACACAAACGGAACGAATTGTTTGTTGGGTACACTCTAAAATATACGTAGTTGATGAACACTATTTTTTTAACTATGCCATAGGTGAAATAACCATCACTATGATAGTTATTACGAAGTAGTGGAAGATGACTATGTCTATTCGAAATCTACAAATCAACTACGGAGGTAGTTTATGGTTACGATTTGCTAGTGGAAATTCAATAAAAATTAAACGTAATAGATATCAACTATATTATATTTGAAAATGGTTATTACAAACCACGGATGTTTCATTTCGACCTCTATTTTCCATTAAATAATATGCAATATTTGTATCATTTCTTATTTATTTTTTAACACATTAGAGAGAAAAGAAAGTTACATAAATAAAAATAATAATTCCATTTAAAATACCAAAATGCACATTGTAAAAAGAGATCAATTAAATTTAATGAAAGTGGTGATATTTCATTCAATATGCTCTGCTAATATATCTTCAGAAACCTATTCACAAAATATTCGTCAGCATCTGTCCAGAATTTTAAACATCTTACATTCTATGAGTAAAATGTTTTAAATGAAAATGAAAATAATATTACACTATACACGATTACCTGCTTAATTCGATTTACCGGTCTGAAAATTGCAAGAAATTATTTTCGTTTGTTCATCAGAAATTTTCGTGTGCTAAAGATTTCGATTTGAAGTTAATTTTTTAATAAAATTTTGTTTTTTATTTCTCTTGATATTTTATTTTAAATTGTTATTTACAGGGTAACTATTACATTGCTAATATTATCTAAATCATAGTTGTTTATAATTACAAAAAGTTATTTCAAATTTATTTGGTTTCAACTATGGATTTTTTTTAACTATCCTACTATGGAATATTTTGGGTGTATGTATACTTCCTTCATTGCTTTTCAGAGTGTTGAATATCGAAATCTCGAGATTTCGCTGCAGATGTAAACGCAGCTTAGGTTGCGTTTACATTGCATCGAAATCCCGAGATTTCGCTATTCACCGCTCTGAAAAAACAATGAATAAAAGCATATAAATGTTCAATTTTTAATAAAGCACACATAGTTAGCTCTAATAAATACATTTTCTAAAAATTTAACGTTCATATGCTTTCCTTCATTGTTTTTTGAGAGTGGTGAATAGCGAAATCTCGGGATTTCGATGCAAGTGTAAACGCAACCTAAGGTTGTTTTGTTTTTTCAGAGTGGTGAATAGCGAAATCTCGGGATTTCGATGCAAGTGTAAATGTAACCTAAGGTTGCGTTTACACTTGCATCGAAATCCCGAGATTTCGCTATTCACCACTCTCAAAAAACAATGAAGGAAAGCATATGAACGTTAAATTTTTAGAAAATGTATTTATTAGAGCTAACTATGTGTGTTTTATTAAAAATTGCACATTTATATGCTTTTCTTCATTGTTTTTTCAGAGTGGTGAATAGCGAAATCTCGGGATTTCGATGCAAGTGTAAACGCAACCTTAGGTTAGATTTACACTTGCATCGAAATCCCGAGATTTCGCTATTCACCACTCTGAAAAAACAAAACAACCTTAGGTTGCGTTTACACTTGCATCGAAATCCCGAGATTTCGCTATTCACCACTCTCAAAAAACAATGAAGAAAAGCATATAAACGTTAAATTTTTAGAAAATGTGTTTATTAGAGCCAACTATGTGTGCTTTATTCAAAATTGCACATATATATGATTTTCTTCATTGTTTTTTCAGAGTGGTGTTTCGCTATTCACCACTCTGAAAAAACAATGAAGAAAAGCATACACGCAAAAAATTAACGTATGTTATATTATACAAACATTCTTGGTAAAAACGATTTCCTACAGAAAAAAATAGTTTTCATTAGGCTGCGTTTACATCTGCACCGAAATCTCGAGATTTCGATATTCACCACTCTGAAAAAGCAATGAAGGAAAGCTGATAGATGTTCAATTTTGAATAAAGTACACATATTTAGTTCTAATAAATACATTTTCCAGAAAATTCAAGTTTATACGCATATCTTCACTGTTTTTTCAGAGTGGTGAATATCGAAATCTCGAGATTTCGGTGCAGATGTAAACGCAGCTTTAGCTTAGTTTAAATCAACCACCTAAATTTTTATATAAATTACCTAAAAACATAATTTTTTATTGGTACATTATAAATTATTTTGTACACTCAGAAAAGTTCTGCAGTTACTACATGACAGTTATTTGTGTAGTAATGCGGTTGTAGTTATTTTAACTACAATTGTAGTTAATTTACTTAGAGCAAAATATTTCAATGTTTTTGACAGTTATTTTTTCAAACCAACTACAAAAACTACCACATTGTAGTAGCATTTATTTTATGCAGTTATTTTGAATTTTTTTTACAAATACTTATATTTTCAAGTGTGTGTGCACACACTAGGGATGCCGATCCCGATCTCGAAAATCCCGGGATTTTCGGGATTTAGAAATCCCGAAGTCCCGGGATTGGACTTGAAAAAATCCCGGGATTTCCGATTTCATTATTTGGCATATTTTACCTCTTTTTGTATTTGTTTTTATTGTTATATTCGACCAAAATCACATAAATCTAATATCTTATTAAATGTACAAAAATCAAAAGATAAACGCGTTCTGATTAAATTGAACTAATTTTTCTGTTATTTTCTCTAAAAAAGTCCGTAGAAATAGGTCAAAATTCTGCTAAAATAACAGGAAATAGTACATGTATTTGCGCCAGCACAATTTTGACCTATGCATTTGTACGTAATTTTTTTATGAGTGTAAGTAATAGATTCAAATAGATTACAGATTGAATAAATCTGAATAAAAACCTTAATAATTTAAAAACTTTTATTCAGCTGTGAAACTTTTAAAAATCATAATTCAGCTTTATTTAATCTTTAAACGGATATGTTTTTATTTATTTTATTGATGATTTGCTAAAATCATAACTTCATTCAAAATAATTTTGCCGACTAAAAACAGCAAGTTTTTGTTAAATTATAAAAATCTCACAAACTGCCTTTCTGAAATCAGCAGAGGTATGTGTTTAATATAGTATTTAATCATCCTAATTTTTGCATTAAAAATACAAAAATTGTTTTTTGGACTTTCTATATTTTCATATTTAGTTAGAATATTCTTCTACCTTAAGTCCAAATTCTAATATGATATTGTCATATTAGATTTTATTTATTGTTTCAAAAAGGGGGTTGATCATTTTCATGATAGACAGTACAATTGTTTCACAGGCATCACCCTACTCTTCAGTTGTCCGCAATAGAAAATGATAACTTTCTTACTCAAACCAAGACATTACATAAGGTACAAAAAATTAACGTGACGAGAATTTTATACTTTCGTATATGAACTGTCTGATTTGGTAAAACCAGTTATAAATCAACTCCTTTTTTGTCTATCATGAAAATGATCAACCCCCTTTTTGAAACACCAAATAAAATCTAATATGACAATATCATATTAGAATTTGGACTTAAGGTAGAAGAATATTCTAACTAAATATATGAAAATATAGTATTTAATGTTAGTTGATTTAAAAAAACTAATAGTCACTAAATATTTCTGATGATTTCGGCAGAGTAGTTTGTATTTGCATTCAATAAATTTTTTACAAATATAACTAAAAATTTGTAGATAAGCAGTGTTTCGGCTAGTTAAAAAGTTTCTTCAGAAGTAAATTGTAATTTGAAATTTACTTAAATTTAACTCATAAGTATATTACTTATATTTCGGAAATTTAACAATTGTTTAGCAAACAAGTTCTGCTGATTTCAGTAGATTTAATCGCGGAACCTTTTTCTACTAATGTTAAGTAGCTTTCTCTGCTATATTTACATACTTATTTCTATGAATGGAGTTTCTGTTTAAAGCCAGATTCACAATGCTGTGGTACTCCATATTTTTTGTATCATGCTATCTCTATTTTATATACTCCACTATGCAGCGAGGAGTACTCCAGCATTGTGAATCCGGCTTAATTTGTTTATTTCTTCATACTACAAAAAATAATAAGTAGATTTATAATGAATTATTTTAATTTGTAGGATTTATTTGGGCTATTTGGTTTTAAAATTAAAAATATTATGAAACAAGAAAATCCCGAAACCCGGAAAATCCCGAAATCCCGATAAATCCCGGGATCCCGAAAAATCCCGGGATCCCGGGATTTCAATTTTCAAAATCCCGAATCCCGGGATTTGTAAAAACCAGTCCCGTTCGGCTTCCCTAATGTGTATGCACGCTTGTTTAGAAATTTCTAGTGAAAGAATATGAGTAGAACATGTTTTCTCTTGTCTTAGTCATAAAACAACGCCAAAGAGTGAGGACGCGTAATACGGAAAAGTTTATATATTTTTTATTAAGTTATTAAAATAATAAGGTAAGTTTTATAATATAAATTTATTTACGGGATTATTAAAAATTATTGTATTTATTTTCTTTCAGTTCTTTTATATTCTCATCTCCTTCTACCTGGAGAAAAAAAGGAAGCCAAACAACGCCATATTTCATCCCTCACAGACGGACATCTACAACAATATCTTACTAGTGAAAAATAAAAGTGACAGTGTAAATTTTGATTTCTCAATTTTAAATTTTATATAGAATAAAATTAAGTTAATAGTGTTTAAATAAATTTGTTTTTTTTATTAAATTAATAATTAAAAAAAAAAATTTTATTTATGTTTTTTTAACTACATTTGCAAGTTGTTTGTACAGTTTTACAATAATTTGCATGTATGTTGTTTCAATTGCATTTGTAGTTGTTTTTACTACATTTGTCAGTTGATTTTTAACAGTTAAAAATTACTTCATATTGCAGTTAATTTAACTGAAAATGTAGTCTACACCTTTTTAAGTGCAAATGCAATTATTTTAACTGTCATTTGCAGTTGATTTTACCTACATAATTCCCTGAGTGTACATCTTCTTGATATATAAACCAACCCCAGGTTATAAAATGAATTATTTGCGTTTATACATATGTTCAAATATCTCTTTTGTGATATTCTTGTTCATTCATCTAAGATTATAGTAAATCTATTGTTAGAAATATTGCTCGATATTTCTTTTATCATATCTTTTACATGATCGTAGTAATTTAATATAATGTTCTTTACAACGGTTTCATTTTTTTGCAATGCCAGGTTTTTATTATAAAAACTTTCTCGAATAAACGAAGATCTAGTTATGGTTCGGATTGACTGCAGCTAATTTGGATACCATTTCAGGAAATGTTTGCCCCACCATAAAACCTTTAATGCCTATTCAGCTTACACTTTTTTCTTCGGGTACTTTGCTAATTTTAGCTGAAACGTTATTCTTGTTGTTTTCTTCAAGAGAAGTTGCATTACCATGAATTTTTTTTTTGTGAACCAAATTTAGATGTCGGATAACCAAATTTAGATACCACCGTTAACCATTAGTCTTTTCTTTTCACATTTATTAATGAAAACGTTACTTATAAAATTATTGACCCTTAATATAAAGGAGTATTTTAAATTTAAAGTCGACTTTTATCTTAATCATACGGTTTTGTTCATTTTGTTTATGAAAACCTTACAAAAATATTTTTATTTTCAAACATTTTGATTGGTTGAAAATAAATTAACCAATCAAAATGCTCCAAAAATAAACCAAGTCAAGGTATACTGCCACCCAATATTTTAACTAAAGTCGACTTTACCTAAATTATACATTAAAAAAATTTAGATAGTAAGAGCGATTATTTGTAAGAAACAAAGCTTTTTTTCATATTTCTTTTAAACATTTTACCAAGTTTTTAGGTTTTACTACTTAAATTTTGAATAAGTTATGCGAAAAATCTTTATTAGTTGAAATGCTCCTTATTACTTGGCAAATATTTTATTTGTGTGTCAAATAAATGTATTCCCTTTTAAAAGATTTTAACAATGACATTTTTGTTTTGGTATTTAAAATGTTTTTTATGACTAAAATTAAAAAATCCTATTCGAAACAAAAACAATTTAAAAAATTTAATATTTTTAAAATTTCCCGGGAATTCCCGGCAAACTTTTCCCGGGATTTCCCGGGAATTCCCGCCTGGGAATTCCCGAACCCCAATCCCTATTGCTGCCACAATCTAGGGGTGATCAACGTGTTTTAGGCTTGAAGGCTATTATTTATATGGCCCAACGATTGAGACTGGAAAAGGAATTAGTATTAAAAACAGAACAGGCTGACAATGCCTTGTGTGGAATGATAACAAATTAAAAAATTAGTTTTTATGTTGTAATTAAATAGTTTTCCAAATTTAAGATATTAAAGCAGAAATGAAAATTATACTGCTTTATTTGCATCCAACTATTAATACCAATAATAAGTATACAATAAATAATTAAATAAATTAATCAAGTTGTTTTAATAAGGGAGAAGGAAAGAGCTAAATAATTTAACATAAATTAATAAACAAAATATGGCTTAAGTTCAATAAATTAGTGCTAACAATTCCAAAAACAGAATAACAAATATTTACCAAGTTTTTTTGTATAGTTATTGTTAGTTTTTGTTTTCTTATTTTATACCAAGCATATTATATAAGTTATACCCAAAACTTGGGTAGAGCTATAATACATACTAAAACTAGGTAACTTATACCCTTATTTTATGGGATTTCCCCCTTTTTATTTTTTGCGTGTATAAACGTTAAATTTTTAGAAAATGAATTTATTAGACCCAACTATGTGTGCTTTATTAAAAATTGCACGTATATATGCTTTTCTTCACTGTTTTTCAGAGTGGTGATTAGCGAAATCTCGGGATTTCGATACAAGTGTAAACGCAACCTTAGGCAAATGTTCAAAAACACACATTCGTTGGAATGTCTATGTTCTTTGATAAAATTTACATCTTTTTTCCAGGTTCAATAAACTATTTTTTATAAATAAAATTACTCCTGTTTTATTGGAAATTTATATTTTTATTAAACATTACATATTTTGGATCATATTTATAAAAAAACAATTAAATACCTAAACAATGGCATCATTCCTCTAGCCTCTTGCTTCTGTTGTGAGAAAAAAAGATGAGTCGTCCACATTAAAGTACATTTTGTCTGAAAAAAACAACAAATTTAAAATTAACTCTTTGAATATTTTATTTGGATTTGTTGCTTACATTTCTCACAATTTTTTATGTTTAATTTTTTATTTTATTCCACATTCCTTTTTTTATTACCCTTTAAAAAAAGTTGAAAATCATTTCCTTTATATTTTTCTGCAAAATAATGCATCAGCCATCTTGGTTTCTGTATGTCAAAGAATAATCTTAAGTTGCGTTTACATATGTTTTCAAATCCCGAGATTTCAATGGAAATCTCGACCCGAAATCTTGACCGTTTACATTTGCACTTTATGACAGTAGCGAGATTTCGATTTGATGCATTAAACACATAGACGACTGCGGCTACATGACTACACGACTACAAATGCTGCTGGCTGCAATTGTAGTCGTGTAGTCAGCTACTTAATTTTTTTGAAAACGACAGCAATAAAATAAATAAATGTTAATCTTTTTTGGTTTGTGCTTCTAAAATAATGGCTGAGGAATATTTTGTTAATTTTGTAAGATCCATTTTTTTTACAAAACATCACAATAAAATTAGTTCCAAATATAAATTAATGACACCTTCAAACAATCGTAAAATATAAACAGCTGTTTCTTTAGTGTTCCCATAACGGTGATTTTTTAGTCAGAACTAGCGATTTCATTTCGCCTCTAGCGGGAAAAATTGTCCTGTTTTACATATTTTGTTATATTGTCAACACTATTTTTGTTTTGTAGCCAGCAAAAATAGAAATTATCCTAAGTTGACTACAGCAGGAAAAGTAGTCGTGTAGCCGTGTAGCTGTGTTGTTGTCAAAATAATCGTTTTCATATAAACGTGTGTATTTTATTTTTGACAGGCTGTAGTCGTGTAGCTGCAGTCGTCTATGTGTTTAATGCTTGACAGCTGCACTTTTTTTTTAAACAAAGTACCATAAAAAAATAACCTCAAAATAAAAATATTTCTAAAAACCATTTTATTCATTGGCGGAATACAATTTACATTATTTTATGTAAAGATCTAACGCTAAATATGTTAGTAAATTTGTTTTTGTATAAGGACGACAAGCTAGAAGCCAGATTTTGCAATATTTTGGCGGAAGGAATGCTTTCTTCATAGTTATGCTTCGCGGGAAGCAAAAATTAGAACCACGCAACACTTCTTATAATCATTAGTACATTTCCATTGGGTCTAAAGTCATATTTATTAAATTAATAATAATTTTTTATTTCATTATTTTGTGTTATTTTTAGGTTATTTTTTTAGTCAGCTGTTGACGATCGTTGCCACTTTTTCATACAAAAACTCTACAAATTAAGCGAAATACAGTGTTGTATTCTGCAAAAGTCTCCAGATTTGTGAGATTTTCATGAGATTTCTTAGAAATCTCGCAAATTTACGGGATTTCCTTTGTATGGGGAATCTCGGGATTTCACATAAGATTTTCACTGAAATCTCAATTTTAGTCGAAATCTCGGGATTTGGGTGCAGATGTAAATGCAACATTAGTTGCTTTTCTCAATTATCTTGTTTTTTTGTAAGAACATATATACATCTTGTTGTCTCGCCAAAATTCATCAACGGTATTTTGCCTAAGTACTACTTCAATAAATTAACCCACAAAATGTTAATATACAACAACAAATATTGGCTATGTAGAAATCCTATGCCGTGTTGGTCATTCCCGAAAAAAGGGCGTTAAAAAGTTGTGGCCCGTCAAACTTTTGGAATTTCCAAAAAACTCCCTTATTTATGAAATCATATATATTTAGGTTTTTATTCAGCAACACGAAAAACTTAGTGGTGCATCAACCTAAATGATACCGATGTACTCGGGAGACCTGTAGAAATCCTATGCCGTGTTGGTCATTCCCCAAAAAAGGGGCGTTAAAAAGTTGTGGCCCGTCAAACTTTGGAATTTCCAAAAAACACCCTTATTTATGAAATCATATATATTTAGGTTTTTATTCAGCAACACGAAAAACTTAGTGGCGCGTCAACCTAAATACCGATGGACTCAGGAGACTTGTAGAAATCCCATGCCGTGTTGGTCATTCCCGAAAAAAGGACGTTAAAAAGTTGTGGGCCGTCAAACTTTGGAATTTCCAAAAAACACCCTTATTTATGAAATCATATAAATTTAAGTTTTTATTCAGCAACACGAAAAACTTAGTGGTGCGTCAACCTAAATAATACCGATGGACTCAGAAGTCCTGAAGAAATCTTATGGCTTGTTGGTCATTCCCGAAAAAAAGGGCGTTAAAAAGTTGTGGCCCATCAAACTTTGGAATTCCCAAAAAAACCCTTATTTACGAAAATTATATATATTTAGGTTTTTATTCAGCAACACGAAAAACTTAGTGGTGCGTCAACCTAAATGATACCGATGGACTCGGGAGACCTGTAGAAATCCTATGCCGTGTTAGTCATTCCCGAAAAAAGGGCGTTAAAAGTTGTGGCCCATCAAACTTTGGAATTTCCAATAAAACACCCTTATTTATGAAATCATATATATTTAGGTTTTTATTCAGCAACACGAAAAACTTAGTGGTGCTTCAACCTAAATGATACCGATGGACTCGTGGCCCGTCAAACTTTGGAATTCCCAAAAAAACCCTTATTTACGAAAATTATATATATTTAGGTTTTTATTCAGCAACACGAAAAACTTAGTGATACGTCAACCTAAATGATACCGATGGACTCGGAAGACCTGTAGAAATCTTAGGCCGCGTTGATTATTCCCGAAAAAACGGCGTTAGAAAGTTGTGGCCCGTCAAACTTTGGAATTTCCAAAAAACACCATTATTTACGAAAATTATATATATTTAGGTTTTTATTCAGCACCACGAAAAACTTATTGGTGCGTCAACCTAAATGATACCAATGGACTCGGGAGACCTGTAGAAATTTTATGCCGTGTTGGTCATTCCCGAAAAAGGGCGTTGAAAAGTTGTGGCCCGTCAAACTTTGGAATTTCCAAAAAACTCCCTTATTTATGAAATCATATATATTTAGGTTTTTATTCAGCAACACGAAAAACTTAGTGGTGCGTCAACCTAAATGATACCGATGTACTCGGAGACCTGTAGGAATCCTATGCCGTGTTGGTCATTCCCGAAAAAAAGGGCGTTAAAAAGTTGTGGCCCATTAAACTTTGGAATTCCCAAAAAAACCCTTATTTACGAAAATTATATATATTTAGGTTTTTATTCAGCAACACGAAAAACTTAGTGGTGCGTCAACCTAAATGATATCGATGGACTCGGGAGACCTGTAGAAATCCTATGCTGTGTTAGTCATTCCCGAAAAAAGGCGTTAAAAGTTGTGGCCCATCAAACTTTGGAATTTCCAATAAAACACCCTTATTTATGAAATCATATATATTTAGGTTTTTATTCAGCAACACGAAAAACTTAGCGGTGCGTCAACCTAAATGATACCGATGGACTCAGAAGTCCTGAAGAAATCTTATGGCTTGTTGGTCATTCCCGAAAGAAAGGGCGTTAAAAAGTTGTGGCCCATCAAACTTTGGAATTCCCAAAAAAGCCCTTATTTACGATAATTATATATATTTAGGTTTTTATTCATCATCACGACAAACTTAGTGGTGCGTCAACCTAAATGATACCGATGGACTCGGGAGACCTGTAGAAATCCTATGCCGTGTTAGTCATTCCCGAAAAAAGGGCGTTAAAAGTTGTGGCCCATCAAACTTTGGAATTTTCAATAAAACACCCTTATTTATGAAATCATATATATTTAGGTTTTTATTCAGCAACACGAAAAACTTTGTGGTGCGTCAACCTAAATGATACCGATGGACTCAGAAGTCCTGAGGAAATCTTATGGCTTGTTGGTCATTCCCGAAAGAAAGGGCGTTAAAAAGTTGTGGCCCATCAAACTTTGGAATTCCCAAAAAAGCCCTTATTTACGATAATTATATATATTTAGGTTTTTATTCATCATCACGAAAAACTTAGTGGTGCGTCAACCTAAATGATACCGATGGACTCGGGAGACCTGTAGAAATCCTATGCCGTGTTGGTCATTCCCGAAAAAGGTCGTTAAAAAGTTGTGGCCCGTTCCAAAAACACCCTTATTTATGAAATCATATATATTTAGGTTTTTATTCAGCAACACAAAAAACTCAGTGGTGCGTTAACCATAAAGGTACCGATGGACTCGGGAAACCTGTAGAAATCCTATGCCGTATTCGTCATTCTCCAAAAAAAGGGCGTTAGAAAGTTGTGGCCTGTCAAACTTTGGAATTTCAAAAAAACACCCTTATTTATGAAATCATATACATTTAGGTTTTTATTCAGCAACACGAAAAACTTAGTGGTGCGTCAACCAAAATGATTCCGATTTACTCGGAAGACCTGTAGAAATCCTATGCCGTGCTGGTCATTGTCGAAAAAAAGGGCGTTAAAAAGTTGTGACCCGTCAAACTTTAGAATTCCCAAAAAAAAACTTATTTACGAAAATTATATATATTTAGGTTTTTATTCAGCAACACGAAAAACTTAGTGGTGCGTCACCCTAATGATACCGATGGACTCGGGAGACCTGTAGAAATCTTATGCCGTGTTAGTCATTCCCGAAAAAAGGGCGTTAAAAAGTTGTGGCCCGTCAAACTTTGGAATTCCCAAAAAAACCCTTATTTACGAAAATTATATATATTTAGGTTTTTATTCAGCAACACGAAAACCTTAGTGGTGCGTCAACTTAAATTATACCGATGGACTCGGAAGACCTGTAGAAATACTATGCCGTGTTAGTCATTCCCGAAAAAAGGGCGTTGAAAGTTGTGGCCCGTCAAACTTTGGAATTTCCAAAAAAACACCCTTATTTATGAAATCATATATATTTAGGTTTTTATTCAGCAACACGAAAAACTTAGTGGTGCGTCAACCTAAATGATACCAATGGACTCGGGAGACCTGTAGAAATCGTATGCCGTATTGGTCATTCCCGAAAAAAAGGGCGTTAAAAAGTTGTGGCCCGTCAAACTTTTGAATTTCCAAAAAACACCCTTATTTACGAAAATTATATATATTTAGGTTTTTATTCAGCAACACGAAAAACTTAGTGGGGCGTCAACCTAAATGACACCGATGGACTCAGGAGACCTGTAGAAATCCTATGCCGTATTGGTCATTCCCGAAAAAAAGGGCGTTAAAAAGTTGTGGCCCGTCAAACTTTGGAATTTCCAAAAAACACCCTTACTTATGAAATCATATACATATATTTAGGTTTTTATTCAGCAACACGAAAAACTTAGTGATGCGTCAACCTAAATAATACCGATGGACTCGGAAGCAGAGAAACAAGCCGACCAAAATAATCGGCGGCGGCGGCGCAAGCAAAAAATCGGCGGCGGCGGCGGTGATTGAGGTTGAGCCGGATTAAAATCGGCGGCGGCGGCGCAACCAAATAATCGGCGGCGGCGGCGGCTTGATCGGCTGATAACAACATTTTGTAATGTGATTTGAAAACGTTTAAGTTTTTTTACGAAAGATAGATATTTTACTATCTCTCTATATGCCTTTACGTTTCTTATCTGACCATCTCTCAAAGATTTGTACGAATAATCTTCAAGGTTTACTATTTTTGAAAAGTTATTCATCATCGCTCTTATATCTGAAACATTTGGAATAATTATTGGAGGCGGTTTTTCTTCAGAAAGCTCTTTGTTAGCATTATCGTTAATATAATTATCATCATTATTGTCTACATCAAGTGCAGCAAACATGTTGTTGCTAGTAGGTACTTGGTATATCATCATTAGGGCAAGGAATTTCATTTTTTATATTTTTTTACACAATAAAAAATGCTACTAAAAATGAAAAATATGCATTAAAAAGTACAAAATATGCATTAAAAATCCACCAAATATGCATTTAAAGTCGAAATATGCAAAAACATGCATTTATGTCAAAATATGCAAAAATATGCAACTACAAATCGATGCCAGTTTGTTCTAAATTTAATGAGTCGGATAAATGTTTAGTCCATATTAGTTTTGGACTATCGAGGAATAACATGCATTTGCATGGAATTCCTTGCCCTAATCATCATTGTTGGTAGTTTTTGTTTTTTTGATTGCATGCTTAACTAATTCTGGTGATCGATTTTGTCGTTGTTTCATTGTTTTGTTTTCAGCGACTGTCTACCAGACAATTAGCGTGTTTTTTAATAACCTGGATTTAGAATTTTTCATAAAAAAAATGGATTTATTAAATCCAAAAAAAAAGTGGATTTAATAAATCCACAATAAAATCACGAATATATGAAACAGCCTATTAATTTAATGTCAGAAAAAAATACTAATGGAAATTAAAAGAAAAACAAAAAAATTTAAAAACTAACAAATAAAAGGTTTTTCTTAAATTTTTTTATGAAATATGTTTAGAAAAAAAAAAACTACACCTCACCAAATACATAGTTTTCATCTTGGACATGGAGAAATAGCTCAAATAGAAATGACAATTTTTCACTCTACAGTAAGTAATTTAATTAAATCCAATTAGTGAATATTAAATATTGCAATGGAATTTTTCAATTGTGTAAAAATATAAATTGAAGTGATAAAACTGAAAAGGCAGACTGTTTATCGCTGTTTTATGTAAAATATAATTATAAATTAAAAGTTAAAGTAGAATCCTTCAGCATCGAATTCGGTATTAAAAATTAGGGTGAAAGAAGTGTCGGACAGAAAATTTTTTTAAAATAGGAAAAATCTAACCCCATCTGTTGAGCACTTTTAGAAATATTTTTTGGATTTATTAAATCCAAGTGATTAGAAAAAACGGCTAATATCGCTTTCTTCAGTAGACTCGCTGCTAATATCCATTCTGCTGTAACAGCAGAGGATTAGTATAGCAGAATATTAATCCCTTTGTTTACTACTTAATAATAAGTAATAATTTGTTGTTGATTTCAATATACAATGTATTAAAAAAAACAAATGTTATTGCTTTTAATTTTAAATAGAATTATAGAAAAGAGATCACAATTAACTTCTGCACTTTATCACGGTCAGAAAATCACTCGCAAAAAAAATATATAAAATCAATTTATATAAGATTTGTTGTTGGTTCACGTGTGATTTGTTTCATGTTCGCACAGATCCATGGCTAGTCAAGACTATATCTAACAAATGGTCCTAAATATTTAATATAACATACAAGTTTTATTTAATAAATTATAAACATACCCTTTTAGTACCAAGTCCTTTTCGTTGAAACATAACTTGCAAAATATTAATTTTGCCAGCACATTTTTTTGCCAATGTAAAGGGCTCCAAAGTAATCCCAACATTAGGAAAATGTAACCCCCTTGGAACTCAAAACAATTTTTGCCTCTTATAGAATTTTCAGACAATTAAAGCATACTGGGAATCAATTTTTTTTATTTATTCTTTTTAATTTTAACAAATTAAGGAATAAATAAAGACCATAGAAAAAAATACATATCGATTGATTTAAGAAATTAAACTTGTTTGAAGACTTTTGAATGGAGGCTTTGTTAGAAAGTTTGGGCAGGATGCACATATCTTGTAGGGACCCATTTGAATTAGATGCCCAATCAATAATGTCCTTAAATGTTGAAATTATGTGATCAATTCGAACATTGGTTTGAGCATTTTATCCGTAAAAGTGTCCTTTTCTAAATATTATAGAATTTTACAATATCTTTTATCTTTACTTTTTCATTTATTTGACGAAATGTTTAATTTATCCAAAATATTCAACTGGACCATTTTTAAAAATATATTTTTGAATTGAAAAATCATATATGGGTGATATCAAAAAATGTGATAAAAACCATGTAACCAGCTAATTTCAAATGCATGGATTACATTTGAGTTATATATTTCGATATATATCAGCGCATTGTCACCTGTTTTACAAAATTTATAACAATCTGACCAATTTTTGGTTAATACATAAAATTTGTAACCAATTTTATAGGCCAAATGTAAACTCCGTAACCAGTATCTCATAGGGTGTTTTAATTTTAATAGCTTATATTTTAATAACCAATGAAGCAAACACTAACTGTAAGAATTTATATGAAGAGGAAAAATAACGCTTTTAACAAAAATTAATACATTTTACAAACTTTTTCGTATATCTATGCTAACACGATTTCAACTCTGTAACGATTTTTCGTAATAATTTTTTATAAAAATGCATACACCAAATACATATATTGAGTTTTAAATGCAAAGTTAAGCAGTTATATTTTTTTATTTATTGATTTTTTACACATCTGCAAAGAGTTGCAATCTAAAGTATTATATTAACCCAATAAGAACTTTTTTTAAAAAATTTTTTTCACAGTATAAATTTACATAAGCTTTTATAGCTTAAAAAAATTATATTTATAAAAATTTAATATTTAGAAGATTTTAACTTTTTTCTTTTCATATAAAAAAATTGTTTTTACCTATGGTTGTTCAAGTTTAATGAATTAATAAATTCTTTTTAAAAAATGTATTTATTTTTAAATTTTTTATATTTGAAAATTGATACTTCCAGCCGAAATGAGCCGAAAAAAATCGGCGGCGGCGGCTAAGGCAAAAATGACCGGCGGCGGCGGCTTAAACGGCTCACGGCGGCTGGCTTGTTTCTCTGCTCGGAAGACCTGAAGAAATCTTATGCCGTGTTGATCATTCCCGAAAAAAAGGGCGTTAAAAAGTTGTGGCCCATCAAACTTTGGAATTCCCAAAAAACCCTTATTTACGCAAATTATATATATTTAGGTTTTTATTCAGCAACACGAAAAACTTAGTGGTGCGTCCACCTAAATGATACCGATAGACTCGGGAGACCTGTAGAAATCCGATGCCGTGTTGGTCATTCCCGAAAAAAAGGGCGTTAAAAAGTTGTGGCCCGTCAAACTTTAGAATTTCCAAAAAACACCCTTAATTATGAAATCATATATATTTAGGTTTTTATTCAGCAACACGAAAAACTTAGTGGTGCGTCAACCTAAATGATACCGATGGACTCGGGAGACCTGTGAAAACCTCAGGCCGTGTTGGTCATTCCCGAAAAAAGGGCGTTAAAGAGTTGTGGCCCGTCAAACTTTGGAATTCCCAAAAAAAAAACGCTTATTTGCGAAAATTATATATATTTAGGTTTTTTTCAGCAACACAAAAAACTTAGTGGTGCGTCAACCTAAATGGTACCGATGAACTCGGAAGACCTGTAGAAATCTTAGGCCGTGTTGGTCATTCCCGAAAAAAAGGGCGTTAGAAAGTTGTGGCCCGTCAAACTTTGGAATTTCCAAAAAACTCCCTTATTTATGAAATCATATATATTTAGGTTTTTATTCAGCAACACGAAAAACTTAGTGGTGCGTCAACCTAAATGATACCGATGTACTCGGAGACCTGTAGAAATCCTATGCCGTGTTGGTCATTCCCGAAAAAAAGGGCGTTAAAAGTTGTGGCCCATCAAACTTTGGAATTTCCAATAAAACACCCTTATTTATGAAATCATATATATTTAGGTTTTTATTCAGCAACACGAAAAACTTAGCGGTGCGTCAACCTAAATGATACCGATGGACTCAGAAGTCCTGAAGAAATCTTATGGCTTGTTGGTCATTCCCGAAAGAAAGGGCGTTAAAAAGTTGTGGCCCATCAAACTTTGGAATTCCCAAAAAAACCCTTATTTACGAAAATTATATATATTTAGGTTTTTATTCATCATCACGAAAAACTTAGTGGTGCGTCAACCTAAATGATACCGATGGACTCGGGAGACCTGTAGAAATCCTATGCCGTGTTAGTCATTCCCGAAAAAAGGGCGTTAAAAGTTGTGGCCCATCAAACTTTGGAATTTTCAATAAAACACCCTTATTTATGAAATCATATATATAGGTTTTTATTCAGCAACACGAAAAACTTAGTGGTGCGTCAACCTAAATGATACCGATGGACTCGGGAGACCTGTAGAAATCCTATGCCGTATTGGTCATTCCCGAAAAAAAGGGCGTTAAAAAGTTGTGGCCCGTAAAACTTTGGAATTTCCAAAAAACACCCTTACTTATGAAATCATATACATATATTTAGGTTTTTGTTCAGCAACACGAAAAACTTAGTGATGCGTCAACCTAAATAATACCGATGGACTCGGAAGACCTGAAGAAATCTTATGCCGTGTTGATCTTTCCCGAAAAAAAGGGCGTTAAAAAGTTGTGGCCCCTCAAACTTTGGAATTCCCAAAAAACCCTTATTTACGCAAATTATATATATTTAGGTTTTTATTCAGCAACACGAAAAACTTAGTGGTGCGTCAACCTAAATGATACCGATGGACTCGGGAGACCTGTGGAAACCTCATGCCGTGTTGGTCATTCCCGAAAAAAGGGCGTTAAAAAGTTGTGGCCCGTCAAACTTTGGAATTCCCAAAAAAAAACGCTTATTTGCGAAAATTATATATATTTAGGTTTTTTTCAGCAACACAAAAAACTTAGTGGTGCGTCAACCTAAATGGTACCGATGGACTCGGAAGACCTGTAGAAATCTTAGGACGTGTTGGTCATTCCCGAAAAAAAGGGCGTTAGAAAGTTGTGGCCCGTCAAACTTTGGAATTTCCAAAAAACTCCCTTATTTATGAAATCATATATATTTAGGTTTTTATTCAGCAACACGAAAAACTTAGTGGTGCGTCAACCTAAATGATACCGATGTACTCGGAGACCTGTAGAAATCCTATGCCGTGTTGGTCATTCCCGAAAAAAAGGGCGTTAAAAGTTGTGGCCCATCAAACTTTGGAATTTCCAATAAAACACCCTTATTTATGAAATCATATATATTTAGGTTTTTATTCAGCAACACGAAAAACTTAGCGGTGCGTCAACCTAAATGATACCGATGGACTCAGAAGTCCTGAAGAAATCTTATGGCTTGTTGGTCATTCCCGAAAGAAAGGGCGTTAAAAAGTTGTGGCCCATTAAACTTTGGAATTCCCAAAAAAACCCTTATTTACGAAAATTATATATATTTAGGTTTTTATTCATCATCACGAAAAACTTAGTGGTGCGTCAACCTAAATGATACCGATGGACTCGGGAGACCTGTAGAAATCCTATGCCGTGTTAGTCATTCCCGAAAAAAGGGCGTTAAAAGTTGTGGCCCATCAAACTTTGGAATTTTCAATAAAACACCCTTATTTATGAAATCATATATATTTAGTTTTTTATTCAGCAACACGAAAAACTTAGTGGTGCGTCAACCTAAATGATACCGATGGACTCAGAAGTCCTGAAGAAATCTTATGGCTTGTTGGTCATTCCCGAAAAAGGTCGTTAAAAAGTTGTGGCCCGTTCCAAAAACACCCTTATTTATGAAATCATATATATTTAGGTTTTTATTCAGCAACACAAAAAACTCAGTGGTGCGTTAACCATAAAGGTACCGATGGACTCGGGAAACCTGTAGAAATCCTATGCCGTGTTCGTCATTCTCCAAAAAAAGGGCGTTAAAAAGTTGTGACCCGTCAAACTTTAGAATTCCCAAAAAAAAACTTATTTACGAAAATTATATATATTTAGGTTTTTATTCAGCAACACGAAAAACTTAGTGGTGCGTCACCCTAATGATACTGATGGACTCGGGAGACCTGTAGAAATCTTATGCCGTGTTAGTCATTCCCGAAAAAAAGGGCGTTAGAAAGTTGTGGCCTGTCAAACTTTGGAATTTCCAAAAAACACCCTTATTTATGAAATCATATACATTTAGGTTTTTATTCAGCAACACGAAAAACTTAGTGGTGCGTCAACCAAAATGATTCCGATTTACTCGGAAGACCTGTAGAAATCCTATGCCGTGTTGGTCATTCTCGAAAAAAAGGGCGTTAAAAAGTTGTGACCCGTCAAACTTTAGAATTCCCAAAAAAAAACTTATTTACGAAAATTATATATATTTAGGTTTTTATTCAGCAACACGAAAAACTTAGTGGTGCGTCACCCTAATGATACTGATGGACTCGGGAGACCTGTAGAAATCTTATGCCGTGTTAGTCATTCCCGAAAAAAAGGGCGTTAAAAGTTGTGGCCCGTCAAACTTTGGAATTTCCAAAAAAACACCCTTATTTATGAAATCATATATATTTAGGTTTTTATTCAGCAACACGAAAACCTTAGTGGTGCGTCAACCTGTAGAAATCCTATGCCGTGTTGGTCATTCTCGAAAAAAAGGGCGTTAAAAAGTTGTGACCCGTCAAACTTTAGAATTCCCAAAAAAAACTTATTTACGAAAATTATATATATTTAGGTTTTTATTCAGCAACACGAAAAACTTAGTGGTGCGTCAACTTAAATTATACCGATGGACTCGGAAGACCTGTAGAAATACTATGCCGTGTTAGTCATTCCCGAAAAAAAGGGCGTTAAAAGTTGTGGCCCGTCAAACTTTGGAATTTCCAATAAAACTCCCTTATTTATGAAATCATATATATTTAGGTTTTTATTCAGCAACACGAAAACCTTAGTGGTGCGTCAACCTAAATGATACCGCTGGACTCGGGAGACCTGTAGAAATCGTATGCCGTATTGGTCATTCCCGAAAAAAAGGGCGTTAAAAAGTTGTGGCCCGTCAAACTTTTGAATTTCCAAAAAACACCCTTATTTACGAAAATTATATATATTTAGGTTTTTATTCAGCAACACGAAAAACTTAGTGGTGCGTCAACCTAAATGATACCGATGGACTCAGGAGACCTGTAGAAATCCTATGCCGTATTGGTCATTCTCGAAAAAAAGGGCGTTAAAAAGTTGTGGCCCGTCAAACTTTGGAATTTCCAAAAAACACCCTTACTTATGAAATCATATACATATATTTAGGTTTTTATTCAGCAACACGAAAAACTTAGTGATGCGTCAACCTAAATAATACCGATGGACTCGGAAGACCTGAAGAAATCTTATGCCGTGTTGATCATTCCCGAAAAAAAGGGCGTTAAAAAGTTGTGGCCCATCAAACTTTGGAATTCCCAAAAAACCCTTATTTACGCAAATTATATATATTTAGGTTTTTATTCAGCAACACGAAAACCTTAGTGGTGCGTCCACCTAAATGATACCGATGGACTCGGGAGACCTGTGGAAATCCGATGCCGTGTTGGTCATTCCCGAAAAAAGGGCGTTAAAAAGTTGTGGCCCGTCAAACTTTAGAATTTCCAAAAAACACCCTTATTTATGAAATCATATATATTTAGGTTTTTATTCAGCAACACGAAAAACTTAGTGGTGCGTCAACCTAAATGATACCGATGGACTCGGGAGACCTGTGGAAATCTCATGCCGTGTTGGTCATTCCCGAAAAAAGGGCGTTAGAAAGTTGTGGCCCGTCAAACTTTGGAATTCCCAAAAAAAAACGCTTATTTGCGAAAATTATATATATTTAGGTTTTTTTCAGCAACACAAAAAACTTAGTGGTGCGTCAACCTAAATGGTACCGATGGACTCGGAAGACCTGTAGAAATCTTAGGCCGTGTTGGTCATTCCCGAAAAAAAGGGCGTTAGAAAGTTGTGGCCCGTCAAACTTTGGAATTTCCAAAAAACTCCCTTATTTATGAAATCATATATATTTAGGTTTTTATTCAGCAACACGAAAAACTTAGTGGTGCGTCAACTTAAATTATACCGATGGACTCGGAAGACCTGTAGAAATACTATGCCGTGTTAGTCATTCCCGAAAAAAGGGCGTTAAAAGTTGTGGCCCATCAAACTTTGGAATTTCCAATAAAACACCCTTATTTATGAAATCATATATATTTAGGTTTTTATTCAGCAACACGAAAAACTTAGCGGTGCGTCAACCTAAATGATACCGATGGACTCAGAAGTCCTGAAGAAATCTTATGGCTTGTTGGTCATTCCCGAAAGAAAGGGCGTTAAAAAGTTGTGGCCCATCAAACTTTGGAATTCCCAAAAAAACCCTTATTTACGAAAATTATATATATTTAGGTTTTTATTCATCATCACGAAAAACTTAGTGGTGCGTCAACCTAAATGATACCGATGGACTCGGGAGACCTGTAGAAATCCTATGTCGTGTTAGTCATTCCCGAAAAAAGGGCGTTAAAAGTTGTGGCCCATCAAACTTTGGAATTTTCAATAAAACACCCTTATTTATGAAATCATATATATTTAGGTTTTTATTCAGCAACACGAAAAACTTAGTGGTGCGTCAACCTAAATGATACCGATGGACTCGGGAGACCTGTAGAAATCCTATTCCATGTCGGTCATTCCCGAAAAAGGTCGTTAAAAAGTTGTGGCCCGTTCCAAAAACACCCTTATTTATGAAATCATATATATTTAGGTTTTTATTCAGCAACACAAAAAACTCAGTGGTGCGTTAACCATAAAGGTACCGATGGACTCTGGAAACCTGTAGAAATCCTATGCCGTGTTCGTCATTCTCCAAAAAAGGGCGTTAGAAAGTTTGGAATTTCCAAAAAACACCCTTATTTATGAAATCATATACATTTAGGTTTTTATTCAGCAACACGAAAAACTTAGTGGTGCGTCAACCAAAATGATTCCGATTAACTCGGAAGACCTGTAGAAATCCTATGCCATGTTGGTCATTCTCGAAAAAAAGGGCGTTAAAAAGTTGTGACCCGTCAAACTTTAGAATTCCCAAAAAAAAACTTATTTACGAAAATTATATATATTTAGGTTTTTATTCAGCAACACGAAAAACTTAGTGGTGCGTCACCCTAATGATACTGATGGACTCGGGAGACCTGTAGAAATCTTATGCCGTGTTAGTCATTCCCGAAAAAGGGCGTTAAAAAGTTGTGGCCCGTCAAACTTTGGAATTCCCAAAAAAACCCTTATTTACGAAAATTATATATATTTAGGTTTTTATTCAGCAACACGAAAAACTTAGTGGTGCGTCAACTTAAATTATACCGATGGACTCGGAAGACCTGTAGAAATACTATGCCGTGTTAGTCATTCCCGAAAAAAGGGCGTTAAAAGTTGTGGCCCGTCAAACTTTGGAATTTCCAAAAAAACACCCTTATTTATGAAATCATATATATTTAGGTTTTTATTCAGCAACACGAAAAACTTAGTGGTGCGTCAACCTAAATGATACCGATGGACTCGGGTGACCTGTAGAAATCGTATGCCGTATTGGTCATTCCCGAAAAAAAGGGCGTTAAAAAGTTGTGGCCCGTCAAACTTTTGAATTTCCAAAAAACACCCTTATTTACGAAAATTATATATATTTAGGTTTTTATTCAGCAACACGAAAAACTTAGTGGTGCGTAAACCTAAATGATACCGATGGACTCAGGAGACCTGTAGAAATCCTATGCCGTATCGGTCATTCCCGAAAAAAAGGGCGTTAAAAAGTTGTGGCCCGTCAAACTTTGGAATTTCCAAAAAAACACCCTTATTTATGAAATCATATATATTTAGGTTTTTATTCAGCAACACGAAAACCTTAGTGGTGCGTCAACCTAAATGATACCGATGGACTCGGGAGACCTGTAGAAATCGTATGCCGTATTGGTCATTCCCGAAAAAAAGGGCGTTAAAAAGTTGTGACCCGTCAAACTTTTGAATTTCCAAAAAACACCCTTATTTACGAAAATTATATATATTTAGGTTTTTATTCAGCAACACGAAAAACTTAGTGGTGCGTCAACCTAAATGATACCGATGGACTCAGGAGACCTGTAGAAATCCTATGCCGTATTGGTCATTCTCGAAAAAAAGGGCGTTAAAAAGTTGTGGCCCGTCAAACTTTGGAATTTCCAAAAAACACCCTTACTTATGAAATCATATACATATATTTAGGTTTTTATTCAGCAACACGAAAAACTTAGTGATGCGTCAACCTAAATAATACCGATGGACTCGGAAGACCTGAAGAAATCTTATGCCGTGTTGATCATTCCCGAAAAAAAGGGCGTTAAAAAGTTGTGGCCCATCAAACTTTGGAATTCCCAAAAAACCCTTATTTACGCAAATTATATATATTTAGGTTTTTATTCAGCAACACGAAAACCTTAGTGGTGCGTCCACCTAAATGATACCGATGGACTCGGGAGACCTGTGGAAATCCGATGCCGTGTTGGTCATTCCCGAAAAAAGGGCGTTAAAAAGTTGTGGCCCGTCAAACTTTAGAATTTCCAAAAAACACCCTTATTTATGAAATCATATATATTTAGGTTTTTATTCAGCAACACGAAAAACTTAGTGGTGCGTCAACCTAAATGATACCGATGGACTCGGGAGACCTGTGGAAACCTCATGCCGTGTTGGTCATTCCCGAAAAAAGGGCGTTAGAAAGTTGTGGCCCGTCAAACTTTGGAATTCCCAAAAAAAAACGCTTATTTGCGAAAATTATATATATTTAGGTTTTTTTCAGCAACACAAAAAACTTAGTGGTGCGTCAACCTAAATGGTACCGATGGACTCGGAAGACCTGTAGAAATCTTAGGCCGTGTTGGTCATTCCCGAAAAAAAGGGCGTTAGAAAGTTGTGGCCCGTCAAACTTTGGAATTTCCAAAAAACTCCCTTATTTATGAAATCATATATATTTAGGTTTTTATTCAGCAACACGAAAAACTTAGTGGTGCGTCAACTTAAATTATACCGATGGACTCGGAAGACCTGTAGAAATACTATGCCGTGTTAGTCATTCCCGAAAAAAGGGCGTTAAAAGTTGTGGCCCATCAAACTTTGGAATTTCCAATAAAACACCCTTATTTATGAAATCATATATATTTAGGTTTTTATTCAGCAACACGAAAAACTTAGCGGTGCGTCAACCTAAATGATACCGATGGACTCGGGAGACCTGTAGAAATCCTATTCCATGTCGGTCATTCCCGAAAAAGGTCGTTAAAAAGTTGTGGCCCGTTCCAAAAACACCCTTATTTATGAAATCATATATATTTAGGTTTTTATTCAGCAACACAAAAAACTCAGTGGTGCGTTAACCATAAAGGTACCGATGGACTCTGGAAACCTGTAGAAATCCTATGCCGTGTTCGTCATTCTCCAAAAAAGGGCGTTAGAAAGTTTGGAATTTCCAAAAAACACCCTTATTTATGAAATCATATACATTTAGGTTTTTATTCAGCAACACGAAAAACTTAGTGGTGCGTCAACCAAAATGATTCCGATTTACTCGGAAGACCTGTAGAAATCCTATGCCGTGTTGGTCATTCTCGAAAAAAAGGGCGTTAAAAAGTTGTGACCCGTCAAACTTTAGAATTCCCAAAAAAAAACTTATTTACGAAAATTATATATATTTAGGTTTTTATTCAGCAACACGAAAAACTTAGTGGTGCGTCAACTTAAATTATACCGATGGACTCGGAAGACCTGTAGAAATACTATGCCGTGTTAGTCATTCCCGAAAAAAACGGCGTTAAAAGTTGTGGCCCGTCAAACTTTGGAATTTCCAAAAAAACACCCTTATTTATGAAATCATATATATTTAGGTTTTTATTCAGCAACACGAAAAACTTAGTGGTGCGTCAACCTAAATGATACCGATGGACTCGGGAGACCTGTAGAAATCGTATGCCGTATTGGTCATTCCCGAAAAAAAGGGCGTTAAAAAGTTGTGGCCCGTCAAACTTTTGAATTTCCAAAAAACACCCTTATTTACGAAAATTATATATATTTAGGTTTTTATTCAGCAACACGAAAAACTTAGTGGTGCGTCAACCTAAATAATACCGATGGACTCGGGAGACCTGTAGAAATCCTATGCCGTGTTGGTCATTCCCGAAAAAGGTCGTTAAAAAGTTGTGGCCCGTTCCAAAAACACCCTTATTTATGAAGGTTTTTATTCAGCAACACAAAAAACTCAGTGGTGCGTTAACCATAAAGGTACCGATGGACTCGGGAAACCTGTAGAAATCCTATGCCGTGTTCGTCATTCTCCAAAAAAAGGGCGTTAGAAAGTTGTGGCCTGTCAAACTTTGGAATTTCCAAAAAACACCCTTATTTATGAAATCATATACATTTAGGTTTTTATTCAGCAACACGAAAAACTTAGTGGTGCGTCAACCAAAATGATTCCGATTTACTCGGAAGACCTGTAGAAATCCTATGCCGTGTTGGTCATTCTCGAAAAAAAGGGCGTTAAAAAGTTGTGACCCGTCAAACTTTAGAATTCCCAAAAAAAAACTTATTTACGAAAATTATATATATTTAGGTTTTTATTCAGCAACACGAAAAACTTAGTGGTGCGTCACCCTAATGATACTTATGGACTCGGGAGACCTGTAGAAATCTTATGCCGTGTTAGTCATTCCCGAAAAAGGGCGTTAAAAAGTTGTGGCCCGTCAAACTTTGGAATTCCCAAAAAAACCCTTATTTAAGAAAATTATATATATTTAGGTTTTTATTCAGCAACACGAAAAACTTAGTGGTGCGTCAACTTAAATTATACCGATGGACTCGGAAGACCTGTAGAAATCCTATGCCGTGTTAGTCATTCCCGAAAAAAAGGGCGTTAAAAGTTGTGGCCCGTCAAACTTTGGAATTTCCAAAAAAACACCCTTATTTATGAAATCATATATATTTAGGTTTTTATTCAGCAACACGAAAAACTTAGTGGTGCGTCAACCTAAATGATACCGATGGACTCAGGAGACCTATAGAAATCCTATGCCGTATTGGTTATTCCCGATAAAAGGGCGTTAAAAAGTTGTGGCCCGTCAAACTTTGGAATTTCCAAAAAACACCCTTACTTATGAAATCATATACATATATTTAGGTTTTTATTCAGCAACACGAAAAACTTAGTGATGCGTCAACCTAAATAATACCGATGGACTCGGAAGACCTGAAGAAATCTTATGCCGTGTTGATCATTCCCGAAAAAAAGGGCGTTAAAAAGTTGTGGCCCATCAAACTTTGGAATTCCCAAAAAACCCTTATTTACGCAAATTATATATATTTAGGTTTTTATTCAGCAACACGAAAAACTTAGTGGTGCGTCAACCTAAATGATACCGATGGACTCGGGAGACCTGTAGAAATCCGATGCCGTGTTGGTCATTCCCGAAAAAAGGCGTTAAAAAGTTGTGGTCCGTCAAACTTTGGAATTCCCAAAAAAAAAGCTTATTTGCGAAAATTATATATATTTAGGTTTTTTTCAGCAACACAAAAAACTTAGTGGTGCGTCAACCTAAATGGTACCGATGGACTCGGAAGACCTGTAGAAATCTCAGGCCGTGTTGGTCATTCCCGAAAAAAGGGCGTTAGAAAGTTGTGGCCCGTTTTTTATTCAGCAACACGAAAAACTTGGACTCGGGAGACATTACCGTAGATGAACAGTTAGTTCCGTATCGTGGTCGAAGTCCGTTTCGTCAGTATATTCCATCCAAGCCGGCGAAATATGGCATCAAAATTTGGGTGCTATGCGACTCAAAAAGCTGGTATGCATACAACACACAAATTTATGTTGGTCGGAATTGTAATGTCACTCCTGTAGTGGGATTCTCTAACTTTCTTAACGGTTTTATCGATTTCGTTAACTAACGATAATTGCCGCTTGAGTTACCGAAAAAGTGATTCACTATATTTTAGTTAACGATATTATTCGCTAGAAAAAGTTACCGACAAATTTCGATAGAAATAAAAAATGCCAAACAAAAAGTATTTGTAAACAAAAAACAAAATGAAAAACAACATTTGTATCAAGAAATTTTTTTTTTTTTAACCAGCGAATTAGAACTTGTTTTCGTGGTTTTTTGCTTGCTATCGGACTTAAAAAATATGGAATACCGTTTCATATAGTGTTTTTTAAAATCGCGAAAGCCTAAATGCGTTAAATTTAAAGTGTATTTTTTCACCCTATAGCAGTATTATAATATAATCCATAAGGTAAGTGTATGTAATAAAAGCGACTTAAAATTAATTAAGTGTCTTTAAAGGCGTTACGAGCCCCAGTGCAGTTCTTGTTTTTTTTTTGTAATTGTGAAACTGTCGGATCGTTAGTGAAATTAAGGTTTTTCAAGAGAGTTATACGTATTTTGAATTTGTTCATTCAGCGACTAAGGCCCGATTACTGAATGTCCAGTTAGCTACTAACTGGGACTTTAACTGGCACATTTGTTGTTGTTTCTCATACAAAATTTTAATTTAACTGTTGGCTAAATATTAACTGAACATTCAGTAATCGGGCCTAAATTGCATAAAGTTAGTTGAGTGATACGAAACTTTCGCGGTTTGCATAAGTGAGATTTTTCACAAATCTTGTATTGATTACGCGTTGAACCAAAAAGTTAAATAAGTTATTTTCAAATTGTAAAAGTACAAAGAAATTGTGTTAATCGCAAAAATGTGTCATTAACTTTGTAGCTGATTCACAGCTACTTGTTCAATCACGTATACGCAGGACATACTTGAATAACTTTAATTTCACTAAGAATCACACAGTTTATCAATTAAGAAAGTAAAAAACCGCGGTAGAGCGCATAAAGCATAACTTTTAAAAGAAATTAAAAAAAAAAAATGTTCAGTCGCATTTATAACATACACCTAATGGAATTAATTCTAATACTTCTATAGTTTAAAAAATATACCTTAAATTTAACGCTTTTGGCATACCGCGATTCGAAAAAAATATGTGATTCGGTTTTCTATATATTTATTTTCTGGTTATTTTGAAATATGTTATTTTATATCCCAGCAAAAAATATACATGGTTTTAGCAGCACTGCAAAACTAGAAGAGCTTTTTGATTGCTACTTGTATCCAGAGGTGGGCCAAAATAATTAACATTACATTTTCATTAGAATTTCTTTATGTAATGGTAATGAAAGTTTTATCTTCATTTATATTATATAACGTAATGGTTTGATTTTCATTTCCATTATTTTTTCATTAATTGTAATGAAATGAAAAAAAAATCACTACTTTACTAAAAGCGAAATACGTTTGATTTTTCTATACACTGATATTAATCCACGCATAAAATTACGAAAAAATGTCAAAATAACAAAAATATTTGTAAAATATACGAAAAATGGTTTATTTTACGAAAGTTTTTGTTGTTTTGACATTAATTTCGTATTTTTATGCATGGATTATTATGTGTGTAGTCGCGCCTTTATTGGCAAAGTTATAAATTTTCATATAAAATATTGTGGTTGAGGAGCGCTTATGGGGCATTTTATACCTTGAGCCCTCAAAATTTAAGCTTATTCGTCATTTGAGCTTTAAGCGACGAATCAGCATACCATGAATTCAAATTAAAGCACACGAAAAAAGAAAAATATTTACATTTGTATAAAAGTAACGGCAATAAAAATCCATGTCTAATTTTGTAATAATTAAAATTAATTTCATTACAATTACTTGAATGTAATGGAAATGAAAAATGTTTCATTAAAATTACGTATATGTAATGGTAATGAAAGTGCTTGTATCTTTCGCTTACAAGCAGAGCCACAAAAATGTCTATTTTTTGCTGGGTTGATATTAATTATCACTACAAACAAATTCAAAAGGCACAAAAGCGATCAATTGGATTAATTTTATTTGCACATGTAGGGTAAAAAATTATGTAATTAATTTTAAGCACTAAGCCGTTATAAATATTGGAAAATTTTATTTTTAAGAATATAGAATGGTATTCCATTTATATTTTCATAGAATATAAATGGAATACCAACCAATCCTGATTCCTGGGTTAATATACGGATGTGAAGTATTTGCAAGTTGTGATGATACTAGCAAACGTAAGTTAAATGTTTTATACAATAATGTTCTTCGATACGTTTATGGATTGCGAAAGTTTGATCATATTTCTGAAGTTGCCAATAACTTATATGGTGTATCTTTTGAAAATCTCCTTAAGATACGAGTACTTGTATGTCTACATAAAATAATATATACTGAAACACCACAATATCTTTACGACAAAATACGATTTGCCAGATCACGAAGAGGAAGGAAAATTATTGTCCCTTTACACCACTATCTTGTATCTGAATGGAATTTCTTTGTATATGCAGTACGTCTTTGGAATTTACTTCCACATACCCAACAACTCAATAGCAACGCAAATAGTTTTAAAAAATTCCTATTTGCATTTTTTGCCTAAATGAACACATATTATTTCGTTTGAATATGTTAACTTTTATTTTTCATTAAACTCAATGTTTGTATTAGTATGTACTTAATAATTTTGTAAACTGTCCTTTAAGAATATTGGATTCCTGTACTATAATTATAAGATTCACTCTTGTTGTACAGGAAATGGAAAATAAATAAATAAATAAATAAAAATAAATAAATCCACTAAAATCCTTGTTTTCGCGATTTATAAAAATTTTAGTCGAAAAAACCAGTATTTAAGCACTGTTAATTCACTGATTCGCTGTTAAACGAGAGCCATTGAATTTAATGCAAACGGCAGTTTCTTATTCTTAATGTAAATTGTTAAGAAATTTGCAATAAAATACATTTCTTTAACCCATTTTGAAATTATTAAATTTTTTTTACTCATATTTTACCTTATCTACAACTTTTTTTCTGTTGTTAACTTAACAATAATTGTCGAAAGTTAACTATATTATTTAACGACAAAATTCGGTAGAAAAAGTTACGGAATCAGTTTTAACGACAATTGTAGTTAATTATCGAATTTTGACAATCTAACTACCGATTTTTGTCGTTAAAAAGTTAGAGAATCGCACTACTGAACGCAATCTCGGACGGCGTGTTGTTTTGGATTTGGTGGAAGGACTTTCTGACAGAAATGTAACGTGTGACAACTTTTTCACTTCGTATGAATTGGCAGAAGATTTGCATAAGAATCACATGACTATTTTGGGAACAATAAGGAAAAATAGGACCGAAATTCCTTCAGTTCTACTCGACATGCGTCAAAAGCCAATTTATCATATAAAGGGTTTTTCAATAAGAGCGCTACAAAAGTAAAAAAGTTTAAATAAAACAAAAACGGTTTTGGATATCAATGAAATTCTTTATTCCTGTGAAAGTACGTTCGATGCCATTATGTATGGAAATCGATCTCTTTTGCATGGCCACCACGGGCACGCTTGCAGAAGTCCAGACGCTGAACCCAATTTTCGACGGTTTTCAAGCATAAATCGGCCGATACTGCTGCAATTTCACGTTCGATATTCGTACGAAGTTCATCAATCGTCGCTGGCTTGTTGGCATAGACCATAGATTTGACGTAGCCCCACGCTCAATTGTTGATCTGCTAGGACGATTATGACGACCATAAATTGGAAGTAGCGCTCTTAACGTTGAGGCCACTGACTCCGAATTTCGGTAGTAAATTTTAATAATTTAGACTCGTTGTTGGCTCGTATATCTTTCCATCATGAAATGGCAAACCTTACTGAAGAGAAATGACAAAAGAGCGGCAAGAAATATGGCGTCGTTTGCTGTCCCTGTCTTTCTACTTTTGTAGCGTCCCTGTTGAACAACCCTTTAGAAGTTGTATATGAACATAAATTGCATGCAGTTATGTTGTCATATGTTCCTCGCCGGTACCGATTTGTGACATTACTCAGTACATACCACAATGTTGTCAGCATAAATGAGAATAGTGAACAGAAGAAACCTAACATCATTGAAGACTACACTCAGAAAAGTTCTGCAGTTACTACATGACAGTTATTTATGTAGTAATCCGGTTGTAGTTATTTTAACTACAATTGTAGTTAATTTACTTAGAACAAAATTTTTCAATGTTTTTGACAGTTATTTTTTTAAACAAACTACAAAAATTACTACATTGTAGTAACATTTATTTTATGCAGTTATTTTGAATTTTATTTACAAATACTTAAATTTTCAAGTGTGTATGCACACACACGAAGCAAACAGAAGTATGTGTATGAATCACTTGTTTAGAAATTTCTAGTGAAAGAATATGAGTATAACATGTTTTCTCTTGTCTTAGTCATAAAACAACGCCAAAGAGTGAGCACGCGTAATACGGAAAAGGTTATATATTTTTTATTAAATTACTAAAATAATAAGGTAAGTTTTATAATATAAATTTATTTACGGGGAATGTTAAAAAAACATTGTATTTATTTTCTTTCAGTTCTTTTATATTCTCATCCCTTTCTACCTGGAGCAAAAAAAGGAAGCCAAACAACAGCATATTTCATCCCTCACAGACGGACATGTACAACAATATCTTAATAGTGAAAAAAAAGTGACATTAAGTGTAAATTTTGATTTCTCAATTTTAAATTTATTATAGAATAAAATTAAGTTAATAGTGTTTACATTAATTTGTTTTTTTTTATTAAATTAATAATTTAAAAAAAAATTTTATTTATGTTTTTTTAACTACATTTGCAAGTTGTACAGTTTTACAATAATTTGCATGTATGTTGTTTCAATTGCATTTGTAGTTGTTTTTACTACATTTGTCAGTTGATTTTTAACAGTTAAAAATTACTTCATATTGCAGATAATTTAACTGCAAATGTAGTCTACACCTTTTTAAGTGCAAATGCAGTTATTTTAACTGTCATTTGCAGTTGATTTTACCTACATAATTCCCTGAGTGTACAACAAAACCAAGAGTGGAGTTGATACTATGGATCAAATGGTCGCTACGTACACATGCAAACGAAAAGTCAATCGGTGGCCAATGGCAGTATTTTGTAACATGCTTGATGTTAGTGCGTTGAATGCATTCGTGACGTTCATTGCATTGTTCCCGAATTGGAAAAATTCTAAAACGAACCATAATATTCGTCGTCGCCTTTTTATCGAGGAGCTTGGATTGAATCTCGTTGAAAATTGTCTGCGTCATGTTTCTCCAAGCATGATCTCATTTTCATGACTTACAATTTCCAACTTGTAATACCAGTTGAGAGAATTACTTTTCGAGATTTCAAAAATATTAATTTTAGAATTCTTGAGGAAGAATTTTTTAAAATCGATTGGAATGTTTTGTATTCTTTGTATTCTGTAGATGATCAACTTTCTTTTTTGGAGCAAAATCTAAATTATCTGTTTGATCTAACTGTACCAATAAGGACAAAAATTATTGGTAATAAACAAAAACCCTGGTTTTCATCTGAAATTAAAACTTATATCAATCAAAGAGATTTTGCGTATGCTCGTTGGAAAAGATTTAAGACTACAACGCTTCATGAGGATTATCTGACTGCTAAAAGAAAAACAAATAAAATTATTAAAAAGGCCAAATCTGTTTTTTACGCTGAAAAGTTTTCTTCCGCCATTGACTCCAAAAGAACATGGCAAACGATACGCGAAGTTGGTATCGGTAAATCTACGAATGCAGAACCATGTTCGATTGATGCCGATACAATCAATGAAAAGTTTTTAAATGTCCCTATGGTTCAAGCAGATCAAAATTATTATATCAATAATAATTCGAATAACAATTCTGAATCTTTTTTTTCTTTTGCTGCCGTAGATCAGTGTGACGTTTTATCCAGTATATTGTCTATAAAATCCAACTCTATAGGAGTGGACGGAATTAATCCAAAGTTTCTAAAGATTCTATTACCTCAACTACTTCCAATGATAATATTTTTATTTAACAAAATATTAACTTCAAGTTACTTTCCCTCTAATTGGAAAATAGCTAAAATCGTTCCAATACCCAAAGCTGGTTCTGATTATAGACCAATAGCGATTCTTCCATTTCTCTCTAAAGTATTTGAACGTATTATGCATAACCAAATGACTTGTTTCTTGGATAACAATAACTTGTTAACAGATCGTCAATCTGGGTTTAGAAAGAAACACAGCTGCATAACGGCCTTAGTTGATGTTACAGAGGAGATTAGGGAGAAACTTGATGATGGCAAGACTACATTTTTGATACTTTTAGATCATTCAAAAGCGTTTGATACCGTGGATCATAACATTCTTTGTTACAAACTTAATCATTTTTTTAACTTCTCTTCGACCGCTACTCAGTTATTGTCAACATACTTACGTAACAGATATCAGTATGTTGAAACTGGAATCCGGAAATCCAAGGCACTGCCTGTGGCAAGAGGAGTACCTCAAGGGTCCATTGTTGGGCCACTATTATTCTCACTGTACTCTAATGACCTCCCAGGCATTTTAACAAATTGTAATGTAAGAATGTACGCGGATGACGTTCAACTTTATACCAGTTGTATTAATGCCTTAATTGACCAGTGTATTATCTCTATTAATCAGCAACTTGATCGTATTTATACATGGGCAACGGCAAACGGTTTAGGAATAAATCCGAAAAAATCTAAATGCATTGTAATTCAAAAGCGACTTGCCAAGCTAAATATTATACCCAATATATTTATAAATAATCAACAAATTGAAATAGTAAATTCTGCTAAGAATCTCTGAATTTTTTTTAATGACACTCTTTCATGGTCGAACCACATTAACTATGCTTGTGGTCGCACATTCTCTATGATTAGAACTCTTTGGCGGACCCAGCATTGTACACCTATGAGAATAAGAATACTACTTGCCAAAACATATCTGATGCCCGTTTTACTGTATGGTTGTGAGCTATTTGCTAAATGTGATACAACTAGTAAAAGGAAATTGAACATTGCTTTTAACAACATAATCCGATACGTGTATGGACTTAATAGGCGTTCTAGTGTATCATTGTTTTCATCTCAGCTATATGGGCTTTCTTTGGATAATCTACTAAACATAAGAGTTTTAGTTTTCTTACATAAAATAATATACACCCATAAACCTGATCATCTGTACAGCAGACTTTGTATTTCAGATATAAGCAGGGGAAAACGAATTAGATCATTTGGATACAAAAGTTTAATTTCGGAGTGGCATTTCTACATATTCGCAGTAATTCTCTGGAATTCTATACCCCATAGCACGCAACTTTTAAGTAACGCACGAAAATTCAAAGAAAATATTTTTAAACTGTTTTCGGCATAACAATTTGAAAAAATAATTATTTGATATGATATGACTTAATTATTTAAATTGATTTTTTTTTTTATATTTATATTTATATTTATATTTATTGTTTAATTGTAATTGTTTAATTGTTTTTTGTATTTTATATAAAAATTTTTAATTAGTTATTAACTTATTAATTGATTAATGATTTTCATAAATTTACCTATCCTCAGTTCCATACTGCAAAATAAGACTTTTAGTCTTGTGTATGGAGCAATTCTACAAAATAAATAAAATAAAAATAAATAAAAACAGATCACTAAACGTAAAAAATAACCTCAAAGTAATGACGCTTCCAGTGTTATTCAAAGAATTCGGGAGATTCGCCATTTACCGAGTACATCAAAACGAGGCCGATGCTACATCTGCACATATAAAAATAACAAAAATCTTTTTGCTACACGCTGTGAAAAGTGTAGAAATTTCATTTGTGCTGAACATAATTTCAATTTATGCGAAAAATCAAATTCACTGGTGAACACGTTCAATTTTATAAATCGAACGGAAAAATGTGAATTAATTCCTTACTGAATTAATTCACTACTGAATTCGTTCAATTTCATTTTCATTCAGTGAATGAAAAAAAATAATTTTTCAAACTAGTTATATCCCAGCAAAATATTGGTAATGACACCTCATTACTATCTGCATTACCAAACATGATATATCATTACCTTTTGCATTATTTTATAATATAAAATAATGACTTCCTAATAACGGCCTATTGTATTCATTGTTTCTAAATATAAAATAATGACTTACTCGTAATAGTTTAAATAAGTTCTTTTTACACAGTTAAATTTTTTTATAATATGTAAATATGTTTTATGTATTTCCTTAAGATACCCAGCAAAATATTTGCTTAACTCCTTATTTTTAAGAACCAAGTAAGCAATCCACTTATAATTCAACTTTTTGTAAGCATGTGTGTAATCGCTTATTATTCAAAATCTCATAACTACTTATTTCTCATTTTTTCGTAAGCGAGCGGGTAAGCGTGACTACTTATAAAAACGACCATGCCAAACAAACATAATGAGTTTAGACGCCAAAAAATAAGTTGTGCGGAGCTATGAATTTCTATTATATAACCACTTATTTGGTAATGAAAGATTTTGCTGGGATAGTTATATTTTTTTCCAAATTTATCTATATCTTTAAAGTTTTTATTTTTAATAGTAAAAGGCTTTATTTTTTAATCATGTAGGTTGATAAACAGCATCCGGTTTCTAATTTGTTACTAGCACACGCTGTTAAATTGCTTATTTAAAAATTTTATTTGTAAAAAATTGTTTTCTTCTACTGAACGGCAGAAAACAGGCTTTGAATTCATTGAACTTATTTTATTTTTTTTTAATTCAGTGAACTTATTTTATTTTTTTCAATTCAGTGAACTTATTATTTTTTTTTTAATTCACTGAATGTAATTTTATTTTTTTTTTAATTCACTGAATGAAAATTCAGTAAGGAATTAATTCACTTTTTTTTCCGTTCGATTTATAAAATTGAACGCGTTCACCGGTGAATTAATTCATTTGATTTAATAAAAAGAATTATTGCAATTGAATTAATTCTTTGAATTTGTTGTTTGATGAACGCATTCAGTTGAATGAATTCAGTGAATTACTTAAGAAAAGGAATTCATTCAATTCTAGAGAAAATTGAATTCGATTGGTAGTGAATTCATTCAAAAAGAAATTAATTCTTCAAAGCTCTGCCCGAACACAGCTTTTATGCCCAATATAATAGGTGTGTTTCTTTACTTTTTGGGTAAAGTTTGGTAAAATGAGAGTTAACAAGAAATACTCTCACGAAGTGACAAAAATGCCCAGAAGTGAACGAACGCGAAAAACCATATTTGAAGCCCGAAAAACAAACGTCAATAGAATTGTCCATTATAGTTCGTTTTGGTGAGCGCTCTTTCTAGTTCTTGTTCAATTTATTTATTTATTTATTTTAACAATGCAGTACAACAAGCGCTGGTCTTATATTAAAGTACTGGGAAGATAAAGTTACAGTATGCGTTTGTTAAAATAAAAATTTTATAATACTTAATACTACAACATACAATTTTAAAATCATTAAATAAATTAATTAATTTTAACAAATTGGCAAAAACTAACAATAATAAATAATAGTACATATAAAGATTTGTTGTAAAAATCTTGATAGATTTTCTATTAAACCCCTTTTTAAATCAAAAATTTTGATAAAAATTTTCTTCTCAGGCATTTTTATATACAAAAAGGAATACGTACTTTAGTAAATTTGGTAAAGATTTTAATATTAAACAAAAGCTTCGATTTATTTACATATTTATATCTTTAACACATTTAAACAAGCGTCTTCAAAAAATTGTCGGTAATTTTATGGAGTTGTAACATAACCGATAAATTTCTGCAACTTTTATACTAATTTTTGTAAATGATAAACATATTTTCTGAATGAATTAAATGAGCGATTGAACTAAAAGAGCTATTAGTTGTGAACTAGGTCTTTGGTCTGATGATATAACAGCTGATAAAAACAATTTACCCAAATTTACACGAAAAAAAAGTCTGGGCTTTTTCGTGCAAGAAAAACAAGATTATTACTCTCTCATGACAGCTCTCATTTACCCAATTGTGCAGTAAGAAAACGCTTTTTGGTAAAATTGGGATCCCGCGGGATCCCAATGTTGAGTACCCGAACAGACTTAATAGGTGTGTTTCTTTACTTTTTAGGTAAAGTTCGGTAAAATACAAGAAATACTCTCACGAAGTGACAAAAATGCCCAAAAGTAAACGAACGCGAAAAACCATATTTGAAGCCCGAAAAACAAACGTCAATAGATTTGTGCATTATAGTTCGATTTGGTGAGCGCTCTTTCTAGTTCTTGTTCAATTTGTTGTAAAAATCTAGATAGCTTTTCTAGTTAAACCGCTTTTTAAATAAAAAATTTAAAAAAAATTTCCTTCTCCGGCATTTTTATATACAAAAAGGAATTCATAGTTTATTAAATCTGAAAAAAATTTTAATATTAAACAAAAGGTTCGATTTATTTACATATTTATCTCTTTAACACATTTAAACAAGCGTTTTCAAAAAATCGTCGATAATTTTATGGAGTTGTAACATTACCGATATGCCTTTGCAACTTTTACGCTAATTTTTGTAAATGATACACATATTTTTCTGAATGAATAAAATGAGCGATTGAACTAAAAGAGCTATTAGTTGTGAACTAGGCCATTGGTTCAAATAAGTGAATAGTTCAATTGAACTAGTTGAATCCAACAGATGATATAACAGCTGATAAAAACAATTTACGCAAACTTTCACGAAAAAAAGTTTGGGCTTCTTCGGGCAAGAAGAACAAGAATATTACTCTCTCATGACAGCTCTCATTTACCCAATTGTGCAGTAAGAAAACGCTTTTTGGTAAAATTGGGATCCCGCGGGATCCCAATGTTGAGTACCCGAACAGACTTTTTTTGTTATCACCCATATGTATTAGGCACGTTCACATATAGGGTGAGGATCAAAAGTGTAACAGCCCTACGGGAAATTTTAACAAACTGTCACCGAACTGGCCCCTTTATATGAAATAGACTGGTCACTTTTACATAGCGTTGTCATAGGAGGTGGAAATTGACTGTTTGTGACATGTCACAAGAGAAATCGCAGGACAGGTCCCTGAACTTTGTTTTTTATGAGATTTCAGTAACCTGTCCTAGGATTTGTCTTGTGATATGTCACAAGGGGTCAATTTCCACCTCCTATGACAACGCCATGTAAAAGTGACCAGTCTATTTCATATAAAGGGGCCAGTTCGGTGACACTTTGTTAAAATTTCCCGTAGGGAGTGTACACATTGTTCAGATATTCTGCTTTATATTTTTAACTACGAAACGAAATCAAATAATTTTTTCTAAATTTGTTTGTTTATTAACATCTCCTAATTAGAAATCAAATATTTAAAGTATTTTAATTAACGAAGAAAATGAAGACATTTTTCTATATTATGACAAATGTTACACTTTTGCACCCTGTAAAGTTTTGATAAATTTTTTAAGAAATTTTAAATATTAACTTAAAAAATCATAACATTTTTGGGGTTTTTATGTGTAGATGGGAAAATATTCCATTTATCTGGTGAAAAAGTGAGTTTTAAGCAAGGTTGGTTACCGTTATCGTTATAATACCGTTATCGCTATAATACCGTTTCAAATTGAATACCGTTACAGTTACCAATACCTCTAAAAAAATTTCCCAGTACCGTTATCGTTACCGATACCGTTATTTTTATGGGCAGTTACCGGTATTTTACCGGTATTTATTAATTTATATAAAAAATGCCAATTTTTTAACTTTTTTATTTTATAATCTTGAATTATTTTTACAAACAAAATTAGAGACAATCATTTTAATTATTAAAACTACCAGCATTGAATTTATAGGTTATAATCTGTATTTTTAAGACTTAAAATCAAGAACATGCTATGTTTTGACTTGTTTTTATATGTTTTTAACGTTTAATTTTCTTAAATCCAAAAGTATTAAATATATTTCATGTCGAGCAGTAGCACGGACTATTTTTCATTGAGAAATGTGCTCTTTGGGTTGCATTTCCTACTAAAAAAAGATAAAAAGATGACTTGAATTTGGGCACAGTTCTACACATTTCGCAAAAAATGTGATAGTTTTATATGATAGCTAGTAAGTTCGGTTACTAAATTTTGAGGCATTAAATTTCCTTTGATATACCGTCAATATAGAACTTCAGATGAAACCCATTTTACTAAGTAGCCCCATATCCTGAAGTAGATTGCTACAAGTTTCTTTGTTTGAAGCCCTCTTTTTGGGGGAAACGTCGTAAGGTCGATAAACGAATTAAAAGCATATTATTTTTATATATTTTATTTAAAAATGTGGCAATAAATACTTTTGTATACAAAACTGGTTCATATTACTAGTTTAGTAATAATTTTGATAACACTACCATATAGGGATCACCAAACCATGAAAGCTGTTGACATGTTCATTACAATTTGAAGCGCCCTAATGAAAATGGGTTTCATCCGATGTTTTAAATTGACAATATGTCTGTTTCCGTACTTTACCGAAGTTACATAAACTAGCCCAAAGGCGTTCCCGTACTCAAAATTGCGTGTAAATTGTTGTTGTTTGGGCTGTTTTGTACGTACGGGAACGCACATAATATATTGAAGAAAAATTAATGGCTTAGAATTAGAGGATTGATTTTACTAGCTACCATAGAAAAATAAGGCATTTTTTGCCAAAAATGTAGAATTTCGGCCAATATTGCAATATACATAGTCTTCAAAAACATTTTATTTAAGAGGGAAAGCAACCCAATCGAAAAATGTTTGAATGGCAAATAGTCCATTCTATTGTCCCGTTAAATATTTATGGCTTTACTAAAAATATCAACATGGTTCATATTGCCACACCCCAAGATGGGCTCGCGACCTGAACAATAGGGAAAATTTTGTGTGACACTTTACTTTGTAATACGCCCGCTAATTCTTGAGTAGATTTTTCTACAAATTGTCCAAATTCTAATATAATAAATTGCGGTATGAGTTTATGTCAAGTCTGGCATGGTAAAATAAAAACGAAACCCTGTCTAGCTCTGTCAGGTTGGTAAGTTCCCTGACCCGTGCTCATGGCGTATTGACATATTCCTAAACTCTCCATGCCACAATAAAACCAAGAGATTAGTAAAAAAAATTAATAAAAAAAATAAAATTTATTTGTTCTTTCAAAAATGTTTTCCCGAATGAAATGATTGGCAGCTATCGGTGTGGTATGATTAGATGTTGTGTCATACCGGGGTACATTTGACCCACCCTTACGCCATTGACAGCATGGGTACCCTACTATTTTACTGTCCCTAATTATGACAATTTTTCCTACTTACCTGTTTCCCCTAACACTCCTTCCAATTAATAATATTTAGTATTTCATTTTTAATTCTAATTTAATGTTTTATTTAAAGAAATATAAAGAAAAAACTATTATCTACAACGGTTACCCTTTTCTGTTCCTTTTCAATAAAACCCTTAAATTGTAATTTTAAGTAAGGCAATGATAAATGTAAGTAGTTATAAAATTAAGTATATATTTAATAATTATAATAGGTAAGGTTATAGGTTAATATAAGAATAATAATAAAGGTAGGTAGTTATAAAATTAAGTATATCTCTAGTAATAATTACAATGGGTAAGTACATAGGTAGGTATTAAGGTTAATTTAAGGTAAGTATAAAAATAAGTATAGAGGTAAGTATTAAATATAAGTTATAATATAATTGGAAAAACAAAAATATGATATATTTAATAATAATTATAATAATACTAATTATAATAATAATTCCAATAATAATTATAATAATAATTATATTAATAATTATTATAATAATTATAATGATAGTTCTGATAACAACGACAATAATAAAAGTCTTATTTTTCTTTTTCTGTTTTGGTGACTACGTTTTTGCTGCTATGCCGCTACCGTTGTGTTTTCATGGCTGTTTCTGTTGTTAACTTTATAACTGATGTTGTTGTTGATTTATGTAGTTTATGTTTTTTTCATACTTGTTAGGTCTTTGTTACCGTTAATTTTCACAAATGTTTGTATAGTAAATTTTTTTTTTTCTTCAAGGAGAAGTCAATGTCAACTATACTTTTTTTTCTCTCCCCTTCAAGGAGAAGACAATGTCAAACAGTGATGGTATTTGAGAATTTTCGTTTGGTGCCTAAATTATGCCAAAAAAGTGCCAAAAAAGCTTTAAAAGTGCCAAAAAAAAATTAAGCAACGTGCAAATGTTTCAAAAAATATGTTCAGCTTTTATTTTAAATATTTATACATTTACACCCTTATTCTAAACTTTATAACAATAACAAAATTGTCATAAAACTGGTGTGAATGGAAATTATTATAATTTTGGTATTCTCAGAAAAATTGTCACAGCAAAACCTTGACAAAATTGTCATATAATAAAAAGCACATAACAAACAAATATTTTTAATTGTCAACAATTTAAAATATAAAAATTTTATTTTCTTTTGAAGAATTTCAAAATTTTTCTTCACAGAAATAAAATATGAAATACCTCATTCATATTTTGAGATATTATTTTAAGATGCATCGAACCTTTTACCGATTCTGACATTCCTGCAAATTCCTCCAAAAAATTACGTATTAACATGGGATTTTTTGGGCTAAAGTTGTTAGGAATAAGCTCAGGGTGCTTGATGCCAAAATTTAAAAGAAACTCCAAGTGCTTAGAACTAGTTTTTTCGTGTTCTGCGGTTCCTGGACATTTTTTTAAGTTTTCATATCATTTAAGATTTCATAATATTATCGAAAAAATCGTAATTTTTCACAAATTACAATTTTTTGATAATTTTATTTTATTTTTGGCAGAAAAAGCTTTCACTATTGTATGGTGAAATTTTTAAAACTTTTGCTTGTCAACAAAACTAGAATACCATAACAAATTTTTTAAAAATTCCAATGACGGACAATACAATATAATCAATAAAGTTGTTCTTATTTTATCCCCATTGCTTTCATTTTTAAAGATCAAAATAATGATTAAATTGTCCCCGAAGAACTGGAAGCTGGTCCAAAAAATTGTAGAAATTTTTAGTGTAGCGTTGGTTTTTTAATTTTGCTACCCGTTCTAAGTAGGCGTGGCTTTTAATGAAAAACCAGCGATATCGACCTTTTATCAAATTATATAGAAATTTTCTTAAAAAGTGCCAAAATTCTATGAAGAGTGCCATGGTGCCATTGAACATTCAATAGTGCCACAAATGGCACTTTTGTGCCACTTTTACCAACAGTGATGTCAAACTGTTTTCTGTTTTCACAAACATTTGTATAGTAAATTTTTTTGTTCTTCAAGGAGAAGTCAATGTCAACTATACTTTTTTTCTCTCCCCTTCAAGGAGAAGACAATGTCAAACTGTTTTCTGTTTTCACAAACGTTTGTATAGTAAATTTTTTTGTCTTTTTTTTACAACTTATTTATATATCAGTATACATATATGTATTTCTTTTATGTTTAACAAAAAAAACTTATCCAAGAAGGATATTCAAGTTTTATACACGTTTAAGGTATTTTTTCATGGAAAATGAACCAATTAGTAAAGCAGATGGAGTATCCAAATTTTCTTGATTTATATTAGAGATGAGCGATATTTTCATACCGGTGATTTAATCACAGTTATTGATAAATCACTGGTAACGGCAGTGATCAAATATTTCAAGTCGCAGTTACTCGGAATGTCGTTCTTTTAATATTTTTGTACTATTCTTTCTTGCAAATTTCATTGTGCACAGTAATACATGTTGTTTTTAAAAATAACAATGACTTGCTTTCACACTCTTCTGAATAAAATGTCTCCTTCTATCATGTCTTTGTTACCGGTCGCAACTATTCTTCTTTTAAGGCCCAGTTTTTAGGAAGGGGATTATCTTTAAACTTAGTTTCACGCAGTTTGTAACTGGAATACTACTCAATAAAGAAATAAATTATGCTCGAGAAAAAGATTTTCCGGCAAATTTTTGTTAATAAACTTTGAAATGGCTGACAAAATTCGTTTTCGGTTTAACTAAACCAAGTTTAACTGACATCTTAAAAACTCGCCATAAATATTATTTCGTTTATTTATCAGAAAATCGTAGTCTTTTCCATAGAAAAACCGTGACAGTCCAAAAGAACAACGATTTGCAAATCACATTCACTGAGAACAATTTTGCTGAAAAAGCGCCAGATCGCCCATCTCTATTACAAACCCGTGATCACGGTCACTGTTTAAAAGAACCGTGATTTGAAAATCACGATCACTGGTAGCAGCGTTATTCAAAAATCACCAGATCGCTCATCTCTAATTTATATATAGATTTGTAAAAAAAAGGCATGTGGTCAATTATTTTATATTTTCACTTTAGTTAAGTTTTGTATTTATTTACAAATTTTATTCTTTTTAAACAAATTTTCACCGCTTATTTCATATTTTAATTATAGTTCTAAAATTATGTAGGTCATTGAAGTCTTTATATGAAAAAAAATATAAAACGTAGATGTTCTTTTTGTTACGCGTTATTAAATGTTCCATCGACGAAAATACTTGGTGCCGATTTAACAACTTGTGCGCACCGGCCACGATCGCTGTTCAAATCCAACTTCCTATTTTTTCCCATTTCGATTTAATACTGCACTCAATTTTCCTTTTCTTTTTTTCCACACCAAAGATCAGTGCTGCCAGACCTTTTTGACAAAAACCATCGTTAACAATTTCCTCTAAATCGTCACAACATATGACGATTTTTCTTTGAAAATCGCCAACAGGAGGGATCGTCAAAATGACGAAAAAAAAAATCCGTAACAACTTTTATTAAAGCTGAGTTACCCAACCGTAAACGTATCTGTAACGAATCAGCTGTTCCGATACCACAAGAATAAATGTATACGAATGGTTACTAACACGTAAATGTAAACGAACTTGCCGGATCATTCTGTTGAAATCAGAATTTTCTATCCGGCATCGAAGCAGCTGAATGATTTTAGTCGCAAAAAATATGAAATGAATAAAGAAAATTGATTCAAACAACAAATAAGGAATAAAAATTAACAAATAAATGGAAAAATTTAGAATAAAATATAAAACCACATGAAATAGATGCTAAATAGTAATGTCGTTTACGGTAATCTATAAGTGTACTTTTTAGCTACGGCACGGTACAGTTACATCACATTTACGTTTACGGTCCCATAATCCGCCCTTTAGAATGCCATGTGTACCGCCGGAGGTGCACAGGTACTTGTGAATTCAATACAAATATTTTCTGCGGCAGCACAGTAAAGTGCCCAACAAACAAATCGTTCCGTTTACGTACCGTTTTCCGGATCCGTATACGGATCAGAAAACGGATTTTAAGGAACATTGAAACTGATTCGAATCCGTTGAAAGTCCGTCAATGACGGACCGTTTACGGACCGTTATGTCGTGTAAAAAACTGGCAAGTCCGTTGTAAGTCCGTCATTGACTGACCGTTTACGGACCGTTGTGTCGTGTAAAAAACGGACAAGTCCGTTGAAAGTCCGTCAAAGACGGACCATTTACGGACCGTTATGTTGTGTATTACCGGAGTGACTCCGGACCAAAACCGGACTTGTATATCTATCTAAATTGACTAATTTTGAGTAAATTTTGTTTTTTTGATTTTTAATAGATTTATTAGTAACGATATTATTTACATTTACACTATATTTAGTACCTCAGTTTACTTTTGAGTTTACCTCTTTATCTAGCGCATCAATTCACGACAGTCACCCATAATAGAATCGATCATCTACATGCAAAAGAAAAAATAAATTAGTTATGTTTAAATTAGTTATTAGTTTAATTGATTGTATTTACGATGGTGTTTTACTCGAAACAACAACAATTTACACACAATTTGGGAAAAATTGCGTAGCCGCGTTAACGTATGTGGAACAGAGCTTTTGTTATAAAAACAAACGATCTTACATAAACCACAAACCATTGTAAAACACGCACTAAATTTTATTAATCTTACCATCTAATATATGTATGCGACTTGATGTGTTGATGTGTTGATTTTTTTTTTTTTTTTTTTTTTTTTTAAAGAGAAGCAACACTCAGGAAATTCTTCCTATTAATTAACGTGTTGCTTCCTTTGGAAAGGGGATAGAGAAGAAGTGAAAGGTGGTGAAAGATGAAGGGCTTCAAATATGGCAACACTGTAATTGCGCGAGATGTTGAATTTTAGAACAGTTGTTGCGCGCCATCTGCTGGTGAGTTGGCGAACTTTGTTGAAGCTTTTTAGTTCATAGCCCTGTTATATTATTTTACTTCGGTGGGGTTAAGTGCTATGGGAACACCGAAGGAGGACGCTGCGATATGTATGAGGGATAGAAAAAACTCATACATATTACTATTTTTCATAAATTGATGTTGCCTTGGTTGGGGCTCGAACCCGCAACCTCACGTGTAACAGTCCAACGCGCTAACCATTACCCAGCAAAATCTTTCATTACCAAATAAGTGGTTATATAATAGAAATTCATAGCTCCGCACAACTTATTTTTTGACGTCTAAACTCATTATTTTTGTTTGGCGTGGTAGTTTTTATAAGTAGTCACGCTTACCCGCTCGCTTACGAAAAAATGAGAAATAAGTAGTTATGAGATTTTGAATAATAAGTGGTTACGGAGTGGTTAAGGAGTTAGGCAAATACTATTAGCCTAAGGAAATACATTCAGAAACATTTAAGTTTTCTCTAGTGTGTAATTTTAGGACTCGTCATAAAAATTTAAGCATAAAACATATTTACATTTAATAAAAAAATTTAACTGTGTAAAAAGTACTTATTTAAAGTAATACGAGTAAGTCATTATTTTATATTTAGAAACAATGAATACAATAGGCCGTTATTAGGAAGTCATTATTTTATATTATAAAATAATGCAAAAGGTAATGATATATCATTTTTGGTAATGCAGATAGTAATGAGGTGTCATTACCAATATTTTGCTGGGTACACCACAGTATATTCTAGCTTTCGCCACCAATTTATCGCCACAAAAAGTTTTTAAGAGAATTTAATTGTTTTTATTTTGAACACAAATTAAAATCCATTAAGTTCGTATTTTACGGTACGGAAACGGAGTTAAATCGTATTATGTTCGAAAATCCGATTACACGGTCCGTTAATGTTCCGTATACGTACAAGCTTTGACGGATACGTATATTACGGACCGTTAATGTGCCGTAAAAGCCGGATTCATGATTCCGTATATGCCGGAGTGTCCGTAAAAATGTTTCTTGGGTGAATAAATATTATGTTTTAATTTTTTTTAAATTAATTTCAACCTGTTATTAAGGAGTGAGATCATAAAAATGTTAACACACATAAAGTTGAATAAAAAACAAACCACTGAATTTTAAGACTTCAAACCAAATTTTTATTAAATTAAATTTAATACAAAATCAAACAAAAAAAACCGCATGGAATTCTAACCACTACGAACAAAGTTATCCACTTTTTCCCATTAAGGCTTTTATGGTAGTTTCTGTCATCTTTTTAGAGCAGGTGGTCCATCTACGTTTGAAATCTTGCATGTCCTGGGAGACCTTTTTTGTACCCTTTAATTCTCTTTTAACAAGAGCCCAATATCTCTCCACTGGCCTGAGCTCCGGGCAGTTTGGTGGATTTGCCTCTCTTGGTACAAAAACCACATTATTACCATTATACCACTCCAGCGCTTTCTTGCTGTAGTGACAAGATGCTAAATCAGGCCAAAAGTAAGTGGATACATTGTGCTGACTCAAAAATGGAAGTAGTCTCTTCTGCAAACACTCCTTGATATAAATTTCGCTGTTTATAGAGCCAGATGTCACAAATGGGCGCTGTGGTGTAATGGTTAGCGCGTTGGACTGTTACACGTGAGGTTGCGGGTTCGAGCCCCAACCAAGGCAACATAAATTTATGAAATATGGTAATATGTACACTAGGGCGGGTCGATTTATTTTTCATCAATTTCCCTACGATTTCCGTATTCTATGGGTTATTCCATGAAAATTTGCCAAAGGAATAATACCTCTATCGTTAAAATCGAGTCCCCTACTTTTTGTTGGTAGATTTTTTCCCAAATTGACGTTCGTATAAAATATTACCTACACGTTCACATCCATAACTCAAAAACTATCGATTGGGTTTAATCACCAGTAGGCGCGTTGGAAAGGTGATTTTTTGATCAATTTACAAAAAAAAATCTCCAACAGTGGTCCAACGGTTCAAAAGTTACGGGCATTTTTGTCCAAATTTTGGAGCATTTTTCCATAAGGGACATAAGAAATAACTTTTTCCTATAACACTGTTTCTATAATGATGTAACCAGCACCATCTAGACACTTCTGGCAACACTACTTAATTGTGTTTACTTTAATAAATTTTGTGTTTAAATAAAGTTAAAGTAAATCAATTTCAAGGACTTATTAAATCAAAGACTTATTATTTTAACAATATTTTAACAGCGATTATAAAAGGATAATCGTAACAATATTTAATTCTTTTAGTGACGGTTTAAAAAATGGATTCAGAGCCTGGTAGTTTGCAACATTTGGTCTCTCATGATGTTTTTTCTTTTGGCGTGGCCTGTGAATTACCTGATATTAATCTGTCAACTAAACGAGATATATTGAAGTTCTATTTTTTCTTGGCCGAACGTTCAAAAGCCCAAAGCAAAATGTTTTCGTATAAAAGATTTACTCCCCAAGTAGCAGACAGATTGTTAGAAATTTGGAATCAACTTAATATTGAACTTATACTCAAAGGTAGCATCATTAGAAAATTGAATAATATGCTTGACGCATATAGTAATGCAGATAAACAACGAGTAAAACGCGCAACAGAATTCAAAAAATTCGTAGAATCAACAAACCAATTATTCAACATTGGAAAATGTAAATGCAACTTGAAAGAAAACGACTGCTCATGTGGATCTATCCCAGAAAACTTAAAAGATTTCATGCGCGATCAATATAATGACAGAATACAAACGATACCGGAACACGATAATGGAAGTGAAGAGACGATACCAACGGCTATACCAACAATCTCAGTGAGCAACGATCCTACATACGAACCACATTATGACGAAATGGAAGTTGATGTGAGAGGAGGTTCAGAATTAGTTCTACCACCACAAACATACACTCCCAGATACAATACTAAAAACTATGCAATGATGTGTGACAGATTTGGTGTGCATGATAGGATGGGATCAGCATTGGCAACAGCTCTGATGGAAGACCTGGGCGTAAAAGATGGTCATGACAATCTTGTCATCATGGATAAAAGTAAACTTCGTAGAGAAAGAGAAAAATGGAGACAAGACGCACTTCGTAAGTGGTATGATGGCTCGAATTTGATATCATTTTCATTCGACGGCAGGAAAAATGATGCTCTAACTGTATAAAAAATTGATGAGAAATTGCATCCAAGGATGGTTAAAGAACCTCATCTAGTTGTTTTGAGGGAACCAAAATCTCAATTGATAGGCTACACAAAACTAGAAAGTGAAACTGCGGCAAGCAAAGTCAACAAATTGATCGAATTCTTCCAAGAAAAACAATTGTCTCTAGATTCATTAATTGCCATATGCGCTGATGGTGAACCAACAAATACTTTGCGACTATTCGAAAAACAGTTAAAGAGACCACTGCACTGGTTTGTGTGTCTTCTGCACTTTAACGAGCTGCCGTTTAGACATTTGTTTGACACTTTAGACAAATCAACCACCACTGGACCACGATCAACTACCGGAAAGTTGAGCTCAAAAATTGCTGATTGTGAAAATCTTCCGGTATGTAATTTTTATAGCTGATTCTTTACCATTTTTTATTCTATTTTTTAGCTTTTATGTTTTCTTTTCAGGTGGTAACCGATTTTGAGGAAATCGCTTTGGAAAATATGCCTCCTGGTGATTTAAATCCAGAAGAATTATCTACTGATTCGAGGTACTTGATGTTAATGGCCAATGCAATTTCTAATGGTGTGGTTCCTGCGGATTTGTCTCACATAAAACCAGGGCCAATTGCACATTTTTAGAGTTTATAAAAAATCTCTTATAAACTTTAATTGTACGGAATATACAAATATGATTGATTTAAATGACGATACCATTTTATTCGAACCACCGTTTACGCAAAGTTATTCGTATGAACATTTGGAGGGATATTTAAATTACGAAGTGCCACCGTTCGATGATCCACAAATTCCTTTACACATTCAAGGAACGGAAAGACATGTCCAATTGCTGGCTGCCACTGCTAAACGAGTTGCAGGAAAGAATGTAGAAGGCGCTATGGCGACGACATTAGAGAGCCGTACGAAAACACCCAGACTTGAAAGCAAACAAGACTTTCAGAAAAAATAATGGTTTTTTTCACATTTTGTCTTTTACTACACTCAAACTGAATATTTTTTTTGATAATAGGTTGATAGATACTTTATTATCTCTTAATTTGAATTTTTGTACAAAAAAAAATAAAAAGGGAAAAAAAACAAAAATTTGGTTTTATGTGTTATTTTGTTTTAGCAATATCGCATGAATTAATCAACCGAATTCGATAAATTTGGGCTTAAACTCTTCGTTTTGAATTGTAAATTGAATAAAATAATGGATTGAGCCAAAAAAATGGCCCTGAAAGTAATATTCTTGGACAAAATCATGAAAAAAATGGAAAAATGCTCCAAAAATGCCCGTAACTTTTGAACCGTTGGACCAATGTTGGAGATTTTTTTTTGTAAATTGATCAAAATGAGCTCACCTTTCCAACGCGCCTACTGGCGATTAAACCCGATAGTTTTTGAGTTATGGATGTGAACGTGTAGGTAATATTTCATACGAACGTCAATTTGGGAAAAAATCTACCAACAAAAAGTACACAGAAAAAAGTATCACAAAATTTTAAGTAATTAAAAAAAATTGTTGGCTTTTTACTTAGATATCTAACAATTTTTTTATTAAATGTTTGTAAATTGTATCAAAAATATCAAAAAAATAGTCTTAGAATTTTTTGAAACAAAAAAAAAAAACAAATCATTTATTTTTTTTTTTGTCAATACGACAACATAAAGCGAAAAATTGTTTTAATATAACAAACTCGTTGTTGAATTTTATTTTTTTATTTTTAACAAATACAAACAAGTTACAAAAAAAAATTATTGTATTTACAAAACACATTGTTTAAAAAAAATTGATTTTATTTTTAACAAATTACAAAAAAGTTACAAAAAGGGATTTGTATATACAAATTCCATTGTTGGTGCCTTTTTAAAAAATTTTTTGTTTGTTTATGCAAAAAAGGTGTTTAACATTACAAACAGAATTTTGTAAATTTTTTCTGTGTAGGGGACTCGATTTTAACGATAGAGGTATGGTTCCAAATTTTCATGGAATAACCCATAGAATACGGAAATCATAGGGAAATTGGTGAATTTTTTCACTCCCTACAAATCGACCCGCTCTAATGTACACTCAGGGAATTATGTAGGTAAAATCAACTGCAAATGACAGTTAAAATAACTGCATTTGCACTTAAAAAGGTGTAGACTATATTTGCAGTTAAATTAACTGCAATATGAAGTTATTTTTAACTGTTAAAAATCAACTGACAAATTTAAAAACAACTAGAAACGCAATTAAAACAACGTACATGCAAATTATTGTAAAACTACAAATAACTGCAAATGTAGTTAAAATAACATAAATAGAAATTATTTTAAAAATTATTAATTTAATAAAAACAAATTCATGTAAATACTCTTAACTTAATTTTATTCCATAATAAATTTAAAATTGAGAAATCAAAATTTACACTTAAATATAACTTTTATTGTTCACTATATTGTTCTAGATGTCCGTCTGAGAGGTATGAAATATTGTTTGGCTTCCTCTTTCTCTCCACGTAGAAAGGGATGAAAATATAAAAGAACTGAAAGAAAATAAATACAATATATTTTAATATTCCCGTATATAAATTTATATTTTACATTATAAAACTTACCTTATTATTTTACGGTGGGTCTCATACTGTAGGTTTAACTTTAACTTAACTAAAAACGAGTAAAAAGGTTAAATTCGGGCATGCCGACTATACAATACCCTACACCATTCTGGTTAAAGCGAACTAATGTTTGGATCCCAAATTCGAATGGGTTAAAATGGGACTTGTGTCAAAATTTTCTATAATGTGAGTCAGCGAACCAAATTTCATTATATCTTAATATTTGGGACCCTTATATGGGCACTAGGTCTAAACATGGACCGGTGTTAACCAAAATCAATAGGCTTCGTCCTTGGGCTGATATAGGTCGGTGTACCAAAGTTCAGCAAAATATCTTAATATTTCCGACCTGCAGCGTATAAACAATATAATTTTGGTAGGACCCTTATATGGGCACTAGGTCTAAACATGGACCGATGTTCACCAAAATCAATAGGCTTCGTTCTTGGGCCAACATAGGTCTGTGTACCAAATTTCATCAAAATATCTTAATATTTGCAACCTGCAGCGTATAAACAATATAATTTTGGGGGGACCCTTATATGGGCACTAGGTCTAAACATGGACCGGTTTTAACCCAAATCAACAGGCTTCGTCCTTGAGCTAATATAAATCGGTGTACCAAATTTAATCAAAATATCTTAATATTTGCGACCTGCAGCGTATAAACAATATAATTTTGGTAGGACCCTTATATGGACACTAGGTCTAAACATAGACCGATGTTCACCAAAATCAATAGGCTTCGTCCTTGGGCCGACATAAGTCTGCGTACCAAATTTCATCAAAATATCTTAATATTTGCGACCTGCAGCGTATAAACAATATAATTTTGGTAGGACCCTTATATGGGCACTAGGTCTAAACATGGACCGATTTTAACCAAAATCAATAGGCTTCGTCCTTGGGCCGACATAAGTCGGTGTACCAAGTTTCATCAAAATATCTTAATATTTGCGACCTGTAGAGTGCGCACAAGAATGCATTGACAGACAGACGGACGGACGTCGTTAAATCGAAATAAAAAAAATTCTGAGTCGATCGGTATACTATAAGGTGGGTCTGGGACCAATATTTTTTGGTGTTACAAACATCAGCACAAACTTATAATACCCTGACCACATAGTGGTGTAGGGTATAACAAAAGAAAATGTCAAAAAAATGTACACAAAACAACAACAAATTTTTGGGTTAACTATTAATTAAAGTTTAAACCAGAAGTATGAGACCCACCGTTAATAATTCAATAAAATATATAACCTTTTCCGTATTACGCGTCTTTATTCTTTAGCGTTGTTTTATGACTAAAACAAGAGAAAACATGTTCTTCTCATATTCTTTTACTAGAAATTTCTAAACAAATGCTTCGTACACACATTCTTCTTTACTTCGTACACATACACACTTGAAAATTGAAGTATTTGTAACAAAATTCAAAATAACTGCATAAAATAAATGTTACTACAATGTAGTAGTTTTTGAAGTTTGTTTAAAAAATAGCTGTCAAAAACATTAAAAAATTTTGCTCTAAATAAATTAACTGCAGTTGTAGTTAAAATAACTACAACCGCATTACTGCACAAATAACTGTCATGTAGTAATTGCAGAACTTTTCTGAGTGTATGAGTTTTTTCTATCCCTCATACATATCGCAGCGTCCTCCTTCGGTGTTCCCATAGCACTTAATCCCACGGAAGTAAAATAATATAACAGGGCTATGAACTAAAAAAAAAGCTTCAACAAAGTTCGCCAACTCACCATCAGATGGCGCGCAACAACTGTTCTAAAATTCAACATCTCGCGCAATTACAGTGTTGCCATATTTGAAGCCCTTCATCTTTCACCACCTTTCACTTCTTCTCTATCCCCTTTCCAAAGGAAGCAACACGTTAATTAATAGGAAGAATTTCCTGAGTGTTGCTTCCTTTAAAAAAAAAAAAATGTCACAAATAACTGGCTTCTTTGGCCGCAGCTACATATGGCTTGCCATACTAGGAATTCTTTAGGGAATTTCGATTGCTTTTTCGACCTAAATTTTTCCGCAACATTTCCTCGAACATCGGAAACATAAAATTCTTGACCAGGGAGCTGCGAAAAATCAGCCAGGACATAAGTTTCGTCGTCCATTACACAACAGTTGTAGTTTTGTATAAAATTTGATTTCAATTTTCGAGCTCTGGTTTTGGCCTCCAAATTTTTAAAAGCGTTTCTATCTATAACTTTTTGAACTTTGTAGGACTTTAGTCCTGCCTTACGTTTCACTTTACGTACAAAAAAGTCCGAGGATTGGGCTAACCGAACTGTTTCGTTGTTCCTATTCCCGGCTTCCTTTCAATTGCTAGGTGTTCCAGATACATTTTTACCACTTTTGAAACTGTTTGGCGGCATACATTAGTCTCTTTGGCAATTTTTTTGTATGTCCATGTTTGGTTTTGTTGAAAATATTTAAATATTTTTGAACGCACTTTTCTTTCATCGTTCATTGTATAAAAAATTGTAAATTAAAATTCATGATGTAAATTAATTTATTAACTGACATATGTATTTTTAAAATGTAAATTGTCGAAAAAAAAATATGAGAAGCTTTATAGGCAAAATGTGTGTTAGCATTTTTATGATCTCACTGCTTATATATTGGCACTTTTCTAATATATTTTTTTATTATATGGTGGCACTCAATGTGTTAATAAGGGAGAAGGAAAGAGCTAAATAATTTAACGCAAATTAATAAATAAAATATGGCTTATTTTATTTAATAAATTCGTGCAAAAAATACCGCGAAAAAATGCCGCGCAAAGGAAATTTTGCAAAAAGGAAAATTCTTACATCAGTATATTTGTTCGCAGAATGAAAATCGCTGATTAAGTTTTTTAATTAAATTTTTGTAGCATAAAATCTTTTTTCGCGTTTTACGATTATTTTACAATTTTTTAAGTGCGGTTTTGTTAAATATATAATCTAGGGACAATAATACCCAATTCATAGAACAAAGTTCTGTGATTAATTGAAAAAAGAAATCGCGAAAAAAGTCGCGGAAAAAAAATTTACAAAAAGGAAAATTCTTACATCAGTATGTATGTTTGCAGAATAAAAATCGCTGATTTAGTTTTTTAATTCAACTTTTGTACCATAAAGTCTTTTTCCGCGTTCCGCGGTTATTTTGCAATTTTTTAAGTGTGGTTTTTTAAAATTTATAATCTAGGGACTATAATACCCAATTCATAGAACAAAGTTCTGTGATTAATTGAAAAAAGAAATCGCGAAAAAAGTTGGGGGTAAAAAAATTTCCAAAAGGAAAATTTATACATCAATATGTTTGTTTGCAGAATGAAAATCGCTGATTAAGTTTTTTAATTAAATTTTTGTACCATAAAGACTTTTTTCGCGTTCCGCGATTATTTTGTAATTTTTTAAGTGCGGTTTTTTAAAATTTATAATCTAGGGACTATAACACCCATTTCATAGAACAAAGTTTGGGGGCTAGTTGAAAAAAAAGCAATCTACCCATCCCCCTTTTTTTTGTAAACAAATGCTTTTTTTTACTCAATTGTTCATAGCTTTTAAGGCATTAGTGCGATTTCATTAGCATTAGTATTATTATTCAGATTTTATTTGTCAATTTTATGATTGTGTCGATACCTATTCTTAATTTTTTTGAAGTTTTCAAGCGAAAATTTTAAAAAATATAATTTATTGTGACTTTGCAATAACAAATACATGGGGAATATAGTCACAACTAAGAGTCGCAGACCTCTCGTAGGAATAGGCACGTTAACGGTATCACATGGATGTAAAAAATCGTTGAAATTGAAAAAAAGTTTCAAATATTAGAAAAAATCGCCAAAACAAAAATTTAAAAAAAATCGTCAAAATTAAAAAAAAAAAATCGCCAAAATTGAAAAAAAAATTGTCAAAAGTGAAAAAAACCCCAAAATAAAGGAAATTCTAAAATTTTAGAAAATCTTCAAAAATTAAAAAAAAATTGCCAAAATTGGAAAAAATTTAAAAAAATGGCAAAAATTTAAATAAAAACGCAAAACTTGGAAAACTAATCGCCAAATTTAAAGAATCATGCAGATTTTATAAAAGAATTTAAAAAATCGACAAAATTTTTAAAAAATTTTCAAAATTTATCAACATCGTCTAAATTATAAAAAGAGCGCCATATTAAAAAAAATCGTTCAAAATTAGAAAAACTCGCCAAAATTTAAAAAATTTCCAAAATTGAAAAATTTTGTAAAAATTTTTAAAAAATCGTCCTAACTTGAAAAAATCGTCAATATTTGAAAAAATTGCCCAAATGGTCAAAATTAAAAAAAACAATCGTCAAAAATTAGACAAAATCGCCAAAATTAGACAAAATCGCCAAATTTGCAAAATATCGTAAAAATTTTGAAAAAATCGTCTTGAAAAATTGTCAATATTTGAAAATTACCAAAATCGTCAAAATTTCAAAAAGTCGTCAAAAATTGGAAAAATTTAAAAAATTGCCAAAATTGAAAAATTTTATGAAAGTTTTAAAAAATCGTCATAACTTAAAAAATCGGCAATATTTGAAAAAATTGCCCAAATAGTCAAAATTTAAAAAAAATTAGAAAAAATCGCCAAAATTGCAAAATATCGTAAAAATTTAGAAAAAATCGCCTTGAAAAAATTGTCAATATTTGAAAAAATTACCAAAATCTTCAAAATTTCAAAAATTGGAAATAATCGGAAAAATTGCTAAAATTTAAAAACTCGTAAAAATTTGTGAAAATCGACAAAAATTAGAAAAAATCGCCAACATTTTTTCCTTGCTCCAAAACCGTTGTCCGTTTTCATTTAACTCATTCAGTTTTCGAGATATGGGCGATATACCAAATAAAAGTCCTTTTCTCTCTACGAGGCTTAGTTTTCGAGAAAAACGCGATCTTAAAATCTAGCAATGAAAGTCAAAATTCAGTTTCGGTATCGAGGTAGGTGGTGGGTTTTGACATTTGGTGCAAATATTTTTCCTCAAGCTCTTTTAGTTTGGGAGATATGGACGAGTAAAATTTTATTTAAGCGATTTTCACACTTGTTTTTCCACATACGACTCACTATCACTTCCCCGTTCCAAAACCGTTGTCCGTTTTCATTTAACTCATTCAGTTTTCGAGATATGGGCGATATACCATATAAAATCCCTTTTCTCTCGACGAGTTTTATTTAAGCGATTTTCGCCTTAATTTTTTCACAGGTGACTCAATTTTGGAAGGAAGCCATTATGAATCATCTGTGAAAAAATTAAGGCGAAAATCGCTTAAATAAAACTTAAATCGTCCATATCTCGAAAACTAGAAGGGCTGTGGGAGAATTGTTTGCACCAGAGGTCAAAACCCTTATAATCGCGTTTTTCCCGAAAACTAAGCCTCGTAGAGAGAAAAGGGATATTATTTGGTGTATCGCCCATAGCTCGAAAACTGAAAGAGTTAAATGAAAACGGACAACGGTTTTGGAAGGGGGAAATCATAGTGAGTCGTCTGTGGAAAAATAAATCCGAAAATAGTTTAAATATAATTTTAATCATCCATATCTCCCAAACTAGAAGAGCTAGAGGAAAAATTACTGCACCAAAGGTCAAAACCCATTACCAGTATCCCGATACCGAAACTAAATTTTGACGTGCATTGCCAGATTTTAAAATCGCGTTTTTCTCGAAAACTAAGCCTCGTAGAGAGAAAAGGGCTTTTATTTGGTATATCGCCCATATCTCGAAAACTAAATGAGTTAATTGAAAACGGACAACGGTTTTGGAACAAGGAGTTCATTGTGAGTCACCTGTGGAAAAATTAGTGCGAAAATCGCTAAAATAAAATTTTAATCATACATATCTCCCAAACTAGAAGAGCTAGTTTGGGAGATATGACTGCACCAATTTTGTAATATCGCTAGTATCTTTAAAACCAAATGAGTTAAATGAAAACGGACAACGGTTTTGGAACAAGGAAAAATAAATGCGAGAAATAAATTTTGGAAATTTCGTTTTTATTACCTGGACAATTTTGGCGATTTTTTCTAATTTTTGTCGATTTTCACAAATTTTTACATTTTTTCAATTTTGGCAATTTTTGCAATTTTTTCCAATTTTGACCAACTTTTGAAATTTTGGTAATTTTATTAAATTTTTTAAAATTTCCCGATTTTTTCCAATTTTTGACGACTTTTTGAAATCTTGACGATTTTGATAATTTTTCACATATTGGCAATTTTTTCAAGACGATTTTTTCAAAAATTTTACGATATTTTACAATTGTGGAGATTTTGTCTAATTTTTGACAATTTTTTTAAATTTTGACTATTTGGGCAATTTTTTCAAATATTGACGATTTTTTCAAGTTATGACTATTTTTTAAAAATTTTTACAAAATTTTTTAATTTTGGCAATTTTTCAAAATTTTTTCCTAATTTTTGACGACTTTTTGAAATTTTGGTAATTTTTTAATATATTGACAATTTTAAAAATTTTTACGATATTTCGCAGTTTTGGCGATTTTGTCTAATTTTTGAAGATTGTTTTTTTAATTTTGACTATTTGGGCAATTTTTGCAAATATTGACGATTTTTTCAAAATTTTTCAATTTTGCCAATTTTTCAAAATTTTCCGATTTTTTTTTAATTTTTCAAGTTATGAAGATTTTTTCAAAATTTTTCAATTTAGGCAATTTTTCAAATTTTGGCTATTTTTTCTAAATTTTAACGATTTTTTTTAATTAGGAGATTTTTTTAATTTTTGACGATGTTGAGAAATTTTGAAAATTTTTTAACATTTTGTCGATTTTTTAAATTTTTTTATAAAATCTACAAGATTTTTTAAATTTGGCGATTTGTTTTCTACGATTTTTTAAATATTTGCCATTTTTTTAAATTTTTTCCAATTTCGCCGATTTTTTATTAATTTTTGACGATTTTTTAAAATTTTAGATTTTTTTTATTTTGGTGATTTTTTCACTTTTGACGTTTTTTTTAATTTAAAAGTTTTTTTCCCTTTTGATGATTTTTTTTTTAATTTTGGCCATTTTTTAAAATTTTTGCATTTTTTTTTTTGTTTTGGCGATTTTTTCTGATATTTGAAACTTTTCAATTTCAGCTATGTTTTTTTTCAATTTTTAAAAATCTAGGGACTATATTACTGTTGGATATAGTCATGCGCGGTTTCCGGTAACGAAAAAAAGGGGAAAGAAAAGAGAAAAAGAAAAGAAAAAAGGGAAAGGAAAAAAGGGAAAGGAAAAAAGAGAAAGAAAAAAGGGAAAAGAAAAAAGGGAAGAGAGAAAAAGGAAAAAATGGAAAAAATTAAAACAGAAAGCAATATAGAAACAAAAGTTTTTCCAAAGTGAAAAACTGTTCTAAAGCAATTTAACCAAAAAGTCACCCCTATACTCAAACGTTTCAGATTCTGAAAAAATCACAAAATATTTAATCAATTACGAGAAGAAATACACAAATTACCAAATACTTAAGTAAATTTTTATTTCTGGCAATCTTTCATTTAGAAAAAAAAACTACAAATTAATACGTTTATATAAATTTTCCTAAAGAACATTTGGGATATTTCGTTTGAGAACTCTTTTTATAAAAAGTTTGCCAAACTATAAAAAGATTTTTTTTTAAGAATTAAATTTAATTAAAAATTAATTGTGATACTGTTTTTCGTAAGAAATTTTTTTTTATATAAAATTATATTATAGTAAAAATCTAAGAATCTATATCTAGGGCAAAGGTTTTAAAAACTACATTTTTACAGTAACCTTGGGAATTTGTTCCCCTTTTCCCTTGAAAAAAATTCACCCGAACTTGAACTCTAAAGGCCTCAAATGGTTATTTAAATTGTGAATGAAAATATTTTGTATTTTATAGAAAAGATGTTGTTACAACAAACACAAAACGTTAATATTTCACCATATAAATAATACTAATTTTGCTGAAAAACAAATGATACAGAATTTTCACAGATAACACTTATCGTGAAAAACATTTTGCTTATTTGAAAAATCGAAACAACTTACTGAGCTTAAAATAACAAATTTTTAAAAATTTTCTTATTCCTCAGACTCTACAATTGTTTCTCTTTTGAAACTGTCGAGTGTATATTAAAACTTCAAAATATGATAATAAATTTTAATTTTTTTTCCTTCGGTATGCAATAATAGAATAGATAAATTTTTTAAATGAGAATTTGATTGAGATCTGAGGATTTAAATAAACTATATTTTCAAATTGGAAATTTATTTATTCTAGTTCGAGGCCAATTTCCTTATTATGAATTAATATAATAAGCACTTTTTCCAAAAACTGCTATCTGTCTTCATCAGGATATTCTCCTGACAAATACTTTACAGAGTTTTTGCTTAAAAAAGGACATATTATATTAATTCATAATAAGGAAATTGGCCTCAAACTAGAATTTATAAATTTCCAATTTATCAATTAAAAAAGTCGAAAAAACAATTTTTATTTTTAAATAAAAATTGAAAACCAACATTTTAACTATATTTTCGCTAAAAACGCAATGAAGTAAAATTTAAATATAAAATGTTAAAAATTATTTATGGTCTTGAAATCTACGGAGATTAAGTTTTCATTTGAGTATAATATAGTATTTGTATGTACGCAGATTTTCCAGGAATAAAAAAATTGTAATTTTTTAGTTCAGTTATCATTTTTACAATATTAAATTTTACAAATCTAGATAATTTAATAAACAATGCCTCAAAATATTAAAAAAAAAATCGAAATTTCAACCAAACTTTACATGGAAGTTAAAGTTTTTCTTAGATGAAAAACAGTGTTTCTTTTAACAGTTAAAAAAGTTTTTTCATATAATAAATAAAAGAATAATTAAAATTTATGTTAAAATTTCGATTTGTTATTCAAATATTTTAGAGCATATTCAACGGTTAGGTACACAATTTTAATACAAAATATTGTTTACTAAAGACAAAATATAAACCCATTGATTATTGTGAAAAATAATTTTCCTTTTATGGAGCGTAATAGTTGTTTCACATGAAACACGAACCACTTTCCAAAAAAAGAAAATTCTATATACAGTAACTCGACAATCTCAATGCCGTTAATCCGAACGTTTTCTAATTAATTTCATGGTTCTCGAAGTTTTTCAAAAATTTCTTAAATTTTATTAAAAGGTTCATGATTGTTATGAAACTCCTTTTAATGAAACTTTTTCATTGGGTGTATGATATTTTTAATAAATAATATGAAAATGCTGTTAAAACTTTATGAAAAACTGCATTAAGACCTGCTAACTTATCTTAAAATAAACTGACTTTAGTTCTTAACCAAAGTTATGAATTTCAAATTTATATGGAAATATGTGTAGTTATTGTTTAACCTTGGTTATGTTGGAAATAAGTTACTCGCCCTAAATCAATTAAAAGTTTCAATGGACGAATTCCAGCGAAACTCCATTAATTTAATGTAGAAATTCTAGAGGATTTCTACATTAAATTAATCCAGAATTAAACGAGTTCTGTAAAATAAATATCCTGGAAATCTAATTGGTTTTCTACGGAAGAGTCCTCACTATTCGAGTAATATTTCCATAAGAGTCTTTTAAATGTTAGGGATGAATTTCTCAAAATCTTAAAGTTATCGTAATAAATTGCTGTTAGAATCTTACAATTTTTTAAAGAAATTGTAAGAGATTTCATTATGAAACAATCCTCAGAATCCGAAATAATTTTAATAAAAGTAAATCCCTATAATCTTAAAATTACACACGTTATAAGATAATATTGGGCAAATACTCTCCCAATATATATACTAAGAAAAATACACAGAGGGAATTTTACTGGACGAGTTTTTTTTAATTTTGCAGTAAGCCAATGAAGTTTTATTCACAAAATAAATGAAAAATTTCTTTAATTTATATATTTTATGAATCCCGATTAATTGAAACTTTTTGATTGAGTGTATGAAACTTTTAATAATTAAAATAATATTTGTCACAACATTTATTTCAATGAAAAGTTTCAAAGGTCGAGTTCCAGTGAAACTTCATTGGCTTAAGCATAGTAAGTTGTTTGAGTTTCACGTGAAAAAACTGTTATACTTCATATAAAAAAATTATTTTTCACGACAATGAGTTTCACGTGAAAATTATGTAGACTTTGTTTTCACGCAAATTTAATATACAAGACTATTATTTTTTTTGTGAAAAAGTGATATTTTGTGTTTATTGGGATTGTGGCTTTCTAACTAAATAAAAAAAATTTTCATTTTCAGAATTTAAATTACTATTTAAGGCCTTTAAAGTTTGAGTGAAAAATTTTCAACGTGAAACACAACTTACGGTGCTTTAATGCAAAAATTCATTAATATCATGCAGGTAATTCTCTTAGTGTAGTGCTGAAGCTTCAGAATAAATTTTAGGTTTTTCTTCAGATATGTTTACTTTTCAATTTTTTTAAAGAGAAGAAACTCAAGAACTTTGTTACATTAATTAAAATGCTACACCCAGAAAACAGATTCGGTGGTGACAACCCCATTTGTTGCCAATCGAATGGTTCAGTTGCATCAAATGAATTTTTCGGTTGCGGCTACCGAATTATTCTTGATACAACTAAAATTCCGTTGCAACAGTCAAACTAGTCCTGTCTCAATTGGTTTTCTGTTGCCACAACTGAAAAATTCGGCTACCACAACCGAACCATGCGATTGTTTTCTGGGTGTACCTTCTTTGGAAAGAAGATAGAGGACAGATAAAAGGTGGTGAGAGATGAAAAGCTTCCATTAGTAATATTATTACCCACTTAAAAAATAAAACCATAATTTTTTTACCCCATTCAGTAAAATGAATATTTTGATAATCAGAACTAAAAACGATTTTTGTCTTAAATGCAACTTATATAAGAAATTTTGTTTAAAATTTTATTACTTAAGTCAAATTTTAGAAAAAATTAATTCTTAGTTTTCGCCCATAATAGTTTGTTCTAAAACAATTTCAAAAAGGTTTTCGTTACTTTCGAAAAATTACTCAATTTCTGTCTAAACCCAATTTCGAATTTTGAAAAATGTAACATGTATTTTTTTCACACAAAGGTAGTCACAAAATTCTCGGTAGAGCAATTAGTGGGCAAAAATTGGTTAACAGGTTAATTAAAAATATTTCGACTGATATAGCAGCCCTATGGATTAAACGTGACGTATGAGTAATAAACAAAATTTTAAAATCCCCCCCCCCCCCCCAAAATCGAAAGCTGGAACCGCCACTGGATATAGTGTAACTAAGTTACCGTTTTTGTTTTTTATAATAACTAAATTATTTTAATGGGAGCGAGCTTTTTTAGCGGCTCGTTTTCAAAAAACTCAATTAAATTTCGTTAAAGAGCTGCTCGATAAAAAAAGCTCTATGAAATTTTTATACGAGCTGCTCGATTTAAAAAACTCTATTCAGTTTTGTAAACAAGCCTTTTCATTTTTATAAGCTCTTTATTTTTTTTTAGTTGCGAGCTTTTTTCATTTGAGCAGCTCTTTTAATTTTGGCTTCCGAGCTTTTTAAAAAAATGTATATATTTATGGCTCGCTCGAGCTTTCTTTCCATCCCTGGTATAAATACAAGGTTTACGCTATGCAACATTAATATACGACGCTACATGAATACCACTAATCTTTTTTAGGCTTGTTAACTGGTTCTTCATGAGTCTTTTATTAAAATTTTTAATTTTTTTTGTATTTTTTTTTTTAAAGACATAAACAGACAAAATATAGTATCATAGTACTTAGCAAGTACCAAAGTAACATGGTACTTCACAAGTACCAAAGGTACTTAACAAGTACCATAGTACTTAACAAGTACTAAAGGTACTTAACAAGTACCATATTACTTAACAAGTACCAAAGGTACTTAGCAAGTACCAAAGGTACTTAGCAAGTACCAAAGGTACTTAGCAAGTACCATAGTACTTAGCAAGTACCAAAGGTACTTAACAAGTACCATAGTACTTAGCAAGTACCAAAGGTACTTAAAAAGTACCATAATACTTAATAAGTACCACAAGTACTTAGCAAGTACCATAGAACTTAGCAAGTACCAAAAGTACTTAACAAGTACTATAGGACTTAGTAAGTACCAAGTGTACTTAGCAAGTACCTTGGACTTAGCAAGTACCAAGTGTACTTAGCAAGTACCTAGTACATTTTAGGGTATTGATACTTAAGTATCAAGTACTTCCCTAGTAATTGGTACTCACTACAAAGTACATTTGAAACTTGGTAATTGTACTTAAAAAATTTCAAGTACAAGTACAATGGTACTTGTACTTGTACTTAATGTACTTGTGCCCATCTATCATCATCTACTTGTACTTAATGTACTAGTGCCATATATATTTACATATGGTGTTCGTTCCCGCGGCACTCGGTTCTTCGTACCGGAACGTCTCGGAGCCCAACAAGCCCCGACCAAGGAGTGCCAACTCAACAAACCAACAATACGTATGTATGCCCTCTTCTTTTTTCTAACCTGGAGCAACTTTATCCGGCGAACTTGCTCCATATCCTTTTGGTCCGTGCCGGAATCGAACAAAATCCAGGACCATGGTTCTGCTCGGTTTGCCAGGACCGGTTACACTCTGGCGGAACATCAGTCAGGTGTAACATCTGCAATCAGTGGGTTCACCTCAGGAAGGACAGCAGTAGAAACTGCAGTGGGTTAAGAACCCATAGGGACTGGGACGGTAATTACGTGGCCCCATGCTGTATAGGCCAACGTAACAGCTCATCGTCATCGGAGCTGTCAACGTCGGCGACATCGTCGGCCTTGACATCTCCGGTCGTGATGACCCCGATCTCGTCCCAACAGCAACAACCACAGCAACAACACCAGCTACAACACCAACAGCAGACACCACAACTAACACCACATGTGGCTGTCCCCCGACCTGAGGTGATAACACTTATGCAGTTTAACTGCAACGGCCTCCAAGGTAAGATCACGGAGATAACCCGATTCATGCAGCTCCACAAAGTCATGGTCGCTGCGGTCCAGGAAACTAAACTCAATGCCACCTGTAGACTCCAGAGTTGTAGTAATTACAACATTCTGCGCAAGGACCGCACACGGAGCGGAGGCGGGGGCCTCGCATTCATTATCGACAACACCGTGCAGTACAGAATGATCTCGCCTGACCCTAACGTACGTGACGTATACATGGAACATCAATGTATAGCAGTAAGGTCAGAAGCTTGCAAGATCGAACTGTACAATGTGTATATTCCGCCAGTGGCCAGCTGCCCCGCAGGATATCACCCGGACATCAGATTCCTTCTGGTGGGTGATAACCGCATGGTGATGGGCGACTTTAACGCACACCATGAGCTCTGGCACTCCAATCTGGGGGAAGACCAGAGAGGGATATCCTTGGCGGAACAGGTCGATGACTCCACATTCTGCACACTGAATGAGGACGCCCCCACCAGAATTGTAGGAAGTTGCACTAGCTCGCCAGACATAACAATTTCGAGTGCAGGTCTGATAAATTACGCCTCCTGGCGGCTGATTATATCGTTGGCCTCAGACCACCTTCCTATAGTTATATCGCTTGATAGACCAAATGACTTCATCGTCTCTGAACGCCGCACGTACATTAACCACAGGAAAGCTGACTGGTTAGCGTTCAGAGAGTTCACCAACCGCAAATTCAGTGACCTACCCACCCCAACCGATATGCGCTCCGCGGAAAGGAAGTTCCGTGAAATCGTCAACGCAGCGGCTGCTCGCTTCATTCCGGCTGGAAGGATCGCCAACATCAGACCAAATTTCCCAGCCGAAGCGGCAGAACTCGCAGATGAGCGGGACGAGCTTCGTTCGACCAACCCCAGCGACCCCAGGATCAACGAACTCAACCGGGAGATCAGCAAGTTGGTCAACGAGCATAAACGGAATAAATGGGTAGATCATCTGAAAACATGCAACCTCAGCACCGGAGCCAGCAAGCTATGGTCAACGGTCAAAGCTCTCTCGAACCCGTCCAAAAGGGACGACAGGGTATCGATCTCATTTGCCGACAGGACGATATCGGACCCGAAGAGGTGCGCGAGCTATTTTAGCCGGCAGTTTATAGAGCACCCCGAGAGAGACAAGGCGAAAAGGAGTGTCGTGAGGAGAATCCACGAACTCCGAGTCAATGACGAGCCATTAGCTTTTACGTCAACAGAGGTTGCCGAAGCCATCAAAAGAGCCAAACCATCTAGGGCTCTAGGACCCGACGGAATTTCCATGCTGATGATCAAAAAACTGGAGATACCAGGAGTAGAGTACCTGACAAAGGTCTTTAACCTTTCCCTATCCACCCTAATAATACCCGAGGTCTGGAAGATGGGCAGGGTGGTACCACTTTTGAAGCCGGGAAAGGATGCGAACCAGGGAGTATCGTACAGACCAATCTCCCTACTGTCACCAGTCGCTAAGATACTTGAGGCTCTACTCCTCCCCAGTCTCACACGGCATTTTCAGCTTGCCCAGCACCAGCATGGATTCCGGAAACAGCACAGCACAACAACAGCTTTAACCGCCATTGCCACACAGATAACCAGCGGTCTAAATCAGAGCCGCCCTTGCGAAAGGACGGTTCTAGTGGCGCTTGACCTATCGAAGGCATTTGATACGGTCAGCCACGCGACCCTCTTCAGAGACATCGCCGAATCCACTCTCCCAAATGGTACGAAGAGGTGGATAGCGAATTATCTGTGTGGTCGCCAGTCGTTTGTGGAGTTTCGTAACAAAAGATCCAAACCTCGTAGGGTTAAACAAGGAGTTCCTCAGGGTGGAGTTCTCTCCCCGATATTGTTTAATTTCTACGTTTCGAAACTCCCGGCACCACCAGAAAGGGTGCAATTGATTTCTTATGCCGACGACTGTACGATACTGGCGACGGGTCACGACATTGATGGCTTATGCGGTAGGTTGAACAGTTATCTTCATGATCTTACGAATTTCTTCACTGGAAGGAATATGCAGCTCTCCCCTGCAAAATCCTCGGCGACTCTTTTTACCACTTGGACGAAGGAAGTAAGGCTGGAACTGAATGTAGTAGTCGATGGCGTACGAATTCCGACACTAAACCACCCCAAAATTCTTGGGGTTACATTCGACAGCCTGTTCATGTCCTCAGCGCACACCACTGCAATTTGCAACAAGATGCAGAGTAGGAACAAGGTCCTCAAGTCGCTAGCCGGCAGCTCTTGGGGTACGGACAAAGAAACCTTGTTGGCAACCTGCAAAACAATTGGTCGGTCAGTGGTTAATTATGCTGCGCCAGTGTGGTCGCCTAGAGTCAGCGATACCCAGTGGAGAAAGCTCCAAACCTGCCAAAACTCTGCCCTCAGGACAATAACAGGATGCCTACAAATGTCCTCGGTTCAACATCTTCACGAGGAAACGAAGGTCCTAACAGTAAAGGAACACTGCCAAATGCTCTCGAAGCAGTTCCTGCTGGGATGTCATCGGAGGAACCACCCGAATCACCATCTTACGGAGGTGGATCCCCCCCCGAGGCATGTCAGAAAGGACCTTCGTATCTTTGAGGGCACGGTCCAGCGTTATATGAGAGATCCGCTGGACGAAGCATCCTATAGGGCAGGTATAAACGATATTCATCGGGACACGGTAAATGACGCCATCAATTCTTACCGGATGAATATCGTTCTTGGAGGTCGCCCCCCACCTATTGCGGAGAACGAGGAGAGGACTCTCCCACGATCTACGAGAGTTCTCCTCGCGCAATTGCGTTCGGGATGGTGTTCACGCCTTAATTCATATTGGTCTCGGATCGAGCCCACCATCCCGAACACATGTCCCGCATGCCAGAGAGGTCCCCACGACGTAAACCACCTCTTTGGCTGCACGGCAAACCCGACTCACCTAGATCCCACGTCACTATGGACCTACCCGGTGGAGGCGGCCCGGTTCCTGGGTCGGGATCTAGCTGAGTCAGCAGAAGAAGATGAAGAAGAAGATTAATCTTATATATGCTTACATATTTATTGTAGGAGGCGTTGCTACAACAACAACAACAACATATGGTGTTATTTAAGCAATATATTACCATATATCAGGGGTGGCAATACTTTTTTCGCTGCGTGCCAGAAACGGCAAAATTGTTTTTGTAAAAATTTCTCGCGTGCCACCTTAAATTTAGTTGTCTTTTAAAAGTCCTTTTTTAAAAATTTTTAAAATTTGGAAAAATTCTCTTAAAAGGGAAAATTTAAATAACATCCAAGAAATAACTTAAAAATGTTTGACGGCTATTTAATTGTTTGCGGTTTATTTATTCTTTAAATCTTGAGACTATTTCATTATAAAAAAATCCCCAATGAAATAAAATTAAAATATAATAAGTACTTTCTTCAAAAACTGCTATTTTTCTTCATCAGGTTACTCTCCTGACAAATACTTCACAGAGTTTTTGCTTTCAAAAAACCTCTACACTTTTAGGAATGAAAAGTCGATCGTTTCGGGGATTTTCCAGGTCCCCTTCATCAGTTTACTTTAGAAAGTGGTGGCAATAGTGCAATGCAGTTTAAAGCATCAAAATCTCATATTAATATAGTCTGCTACATCAACAAAATGCAAACGGAGCAAACAATAAAATATGTTTTCGAAGTCTTCTGCAAAGCATAACCAACAATAGAAATATTATGTATTTGTATTTCATACAATCGGTATAAATAAATACAAATTTTATTTTTCCCTTACTTCTTTGTTGGCCTCGAACTAAATTAATAAATTTCTAATTAATCAATTAAAAAGGTCGAAAAAAAACAATTTTTATTTTTAAATAAAAATTAAATACCAAAATTAAAACAGTTTGAGCATTATTGCCTTTTAATTTTAGGAGGGGTTTTTCCATTTTTGGTGGTTATTTCATATTGTTAAAAAAAGTTAAATTATGGGCGCCTTCAATATTTAAGGACGTAAGAAACTAGTTGAAAAATGTGCTTCGGCAAAAATTTGATTTTGTTAAATTAAATCGCGCGGTTTTTATTATCATAATAATGAATAAAAAGCGAACATTAGAGATTTGAATAGAGAATTTTCTATTTCAAATGAAATGGCTCTGCGAAACACGATCAAAACCCAATTTCAAAATCCAACAAAGGGGGTTATTTCATTATGAAACTTATGTTTAGTATTTCATTGAGGGTTATTTCGTAGCACATATTTTCCCTTTGAAAAAAAACTTAATTTTTTAGCTCCAATTTTAATGCAAGTTGTTTTCCATTTTTGTGGAATTTTCTGGTACTTTTTATTTCTCCGCTTATGAGACATTTTCTCATCGAAACATTTAAACTTCTTTCAATCTAGAATTTTCTGATAATTGAATTTGCGAGTTCTGTATTAAACATATTTCTTAAAAAAAATGGTGGCAATGCAGAGTTTTATTCATTTTAAAAGACGATTTACAAGTCCTTAGCAAAATATTGGTAATGACACCTCATTACTATCTGCATTACCAACAATGATATATCATTACCTTTTGCATTATTTTATAATATAAAATAATGACTTCCTAACAATAATATTCATATATTCATTGTTTCTAAATATAAAATAATGACTTACTCGTATTAGTTTAAATACTTTTTACACAGTTAAATTTTTTTATTATATGTAAATTATTTTATGTTTAAACTAGCGGGCGCAGCCCGCTACGTTGTTAGCGTGCCTTAAAGTTTAGGGGGGGGGGCTGTGCCCCCCCCCCCCGACAATTTTTTTTAAATTCGCTTTTTATTTAAAGTACAGTTTTTATAATAAAATCCTTCACCCACCACTAAAACATTTATTATAGATGTAATTTTAAATTAACGTTTTCGGGTGTTATTGCTCACAAACAGATAGTTGAAAAATTTTATAAAAATTATTTTAAGGAAACTTCTCCCCGAGCATTAATTTCTGCCACTTGTTTCTCTGAGTTACGAAAGTGAGTACGATTTTATAGTACACATATTTAAGTTCTATTTTATAATAAAGTTTTTTTCAGGTAAAATGCCACACACAAAAATATATTTAACTATGTGTATTTGAAGACATATTCAGTGTGTTCGTTTACTCGAATTTCTTACTACTTTTACTACAATTGCAAAGTTTTTTTTTACTTTCTGTATTGAATTTTTCCAGCTGTAGTAAATATAGTAACTTGTAGTAAGTAAACGAACAAGCTTATTGTAACCGATACCTGAATTTTTACATTTATGTTAGTTTTTAATAAATATAATTTAAAAAAAAAATTTATTTTTAATTGCATATTTTTTGGTTTTTAGTGCATATTTCGTTATAAATGCATATTCAAGTGCATATTTTCCATTTTATAGTGCATATTTTAAGCGCATATTTTCGATGTTTTAGTGCAGGAAAGTCCTTGCCCTGTTAATAACATTGAAAGAAATGTACCATGCCGTGGTATGATAGATGTAGTAGTTTTTGAAATAATGAAACAAAACCTAATGGTAGAAAAACCATAAAGGAAGTACCATTTAATTAATAAATATTTAAAATATAAGCAAAACAAACCAACCAACGTATTTCATAAACGAAATTAAAAAGAAATATAATAATAAAGAAATTTAAATTTAACAAGATAATTACGGAACAGATCGTTTTGGCCACATAATGTGCTAATTTTGAAATTAAACGGGTAACGTATAGGCGCGGCTAACCAAGCCTTGGCTTTAAAGGGGCACTAATCAAAAGTTGCCATTTGGGGATTACTACAGTAATCCATAGGGGGGGGGCAAAGGTGGGTACTCAACACCCAGTTACCCACCCGTCAAATTAAGGGAACTCCTCGGGACCACAATTGTGGTGTGTATATGTTTTTTTTCATTTTTGGTTTGGCACAAATTCTTTTGTATGGGGACGAAGTGGAACCCGAACCTCATCACTATCACGAGCCTAGCTGGGCAGAGCAGTGTGCCTTGTGTTCCACCGTTATCAAAATTTTTATACCCGGCCGCCGTAACAGAGTTTTCTATCTCGTGTAGATGTACCTTTAGAACTAAATGTCTGTACTTTATTCAAAATTGAACATCTAAAGGCTTTCCTTCATTGCTTTTTCAGAGTGGTGAATATCGAAATCTCGAGATTTCGGTGCAGATTTACACGCAGCTTAACATCGTTCTGATTTTCAGTTTTGCATTTTCTTGCAAAAAGTTTACCAACAAGTTCTTTTTTTTCATAAAAACTGTTTCATAAACTATAGCTAACTTTGAAATACTAAGGCCATATTCGTGATCTACTTCCCAATGTCTATTATAAATGATATGTCGCAACCCCGATGCATCTTTAAAGTGCTATTGTGCAAAAAATCGCGATAGTGTATGTAACACTCGTTGCACAATATATTAAAAAATAAAAATTTAAAGAATTTTTGGAATTCATTGGATATATTGTGGAATTTTTATATCCTTCCAAAATAGAAAAAACGTAAAAAATTATATCATTTTTGCATTTGTTTTTTCAAAGTTGAAAATCCGGTAATACACGAAGGAACATTCGTGAAAAATTCCCATTTTTTTACGAATGTTCATTTGTGTATGTTAATGTTCGTGTTGACATTCGTACAATTCGTGATTACAAAATTTATTGATATTTTTTGTTCCCTACTCAATGTTCCTTCATGTATTCTCCGCTTAAGGATTGCTACAATAAAACCAATACTTGACAACACTGGTATGGTGAATTTGCTTGTTGGGTCACAAACCTTTCTGAATGAAAAAGTTTAATAAAAAGAAAAAACAAACTATTAATGCTAGCAAGCCATGGGGAATGCCAAAAAGTTTGTTTTCTTTCATTCCAATACCAATCCATTCCATACACTATTAAAACAAACTATTAATGCTAGCAAGCCGTAGAGAATGCCAAAAAGTTTGTTTTCTTTCATTACCAAAGATTTTTTACAAAACAATTCTATAAATTTGGTAACTACTTAAACCATTTATTTATATGTTTTAAAAAATTATCCATATCTTATTTCTCTGATTAAATTTTTCTAAAGGTCTCCCGAGTCCATCAGTATCATTAGGGTAACGCACCACTAAGTTTTTCGTGTTGCTGAATCAAAACCTAAATATATATGATTTCATAAATAAGGGTGTTTTTTGGAAATTCCAAAGTTTGACGGGCTACAGCTTTTTAAAGACCTTTTTTTCGGGAATGACCAACACGGCATAAGATTTATGCAGGTCTTCTGAGTCCATCGGTATCATTTAGGTTGACGCACCACTAAATTTTTTGTGTTGCTGAGTAAAAACCTAAATATATATGATTTCATAAATAAGGGTGTTTTTTGGAAATTCCAAAATTTGACGGGCCACAACTTTTTAACGCCCTTTTTTTGGGAATGACCAACACATAAGATTTATGCAGGTCTCCCGAGTCCATCGGTATCATTTAGGTTGACGCACCACTAAGTTTTTTGTGTTGCTGATTTAAAACCTTAATATATATAATTTCATAAATAAGGGTGTTTTTTGGAAATTTCAAAGTTTGACGGGTCACAACTTTTTAACGCCCTTTTTTTCGGGAATGACCAACACGGCATAGGATTTCTACAGGTCTCCCGAGTCCATTGGTATCATTTAGGTTGATACACCACTAAGTGTTTCGTGTTGCTGAATAAAAACCTAAATATATATAATTTTCGTAAATAAGTTTTTTTTTGGGAATTCCAAAGTTTGACGGGCCACAACTTTTTAACGCCCTTTTTTCGGGAATGACTAACACGGCATAAGATTTCTACAGGTCTCCCGAGTCCATCGGTATCATTTAGGTTGCCGCACCACTAAGTTTTTCGTGTTGCTGAATAAAAACCTAAATATATATGATTTCATAAATAAGGGTGTTTTTAGGAAATTCCAAAGTTTGACGGGCCACAACTTTTTAACGCCCTTTTTTTCGGGAATGACCAACACGGCATAAGATTTCTACAGATCTCCCGAGTCCATCGGTATCATTTAGGTTAAAACACCACTAAGTGTTTCGTGTTGCTGAATAAAAACCTAAATATATATAATTTTCGTAAATAAGTTTTTTTTTGGGAATTCCAAAGTTTGAAGGGTCACAACTTTTTAACGCCCTTTTTCTCGGGAATGACCAATACGGCATAGGATTTCTACAGGTCTCCCGAGTCAATCGGTATCATTTAGGTTAACGCATCACTGAGTTTTTTGTGTTGCTGAATAAAAACCTAAATATATATGATTTCATAAATAAGGGTGTTTTTGGAAATTCCAAAGTTTGACGTGCCACAACTTTTTAACGACCTTTTTTCGGGAATGACCAACACGGCATAGGATTTCTACAGGTCTCCCGAGTTAATCGCTATCATTTAGGTTGATGCACCACTAAGTGTTTCGTGTTGCTGAATAAAAACATAAATATATATAATTTTCGTAAATAAGTTTTTTTTTGGGAATTCCAAAGTTTGACGGGCCACAACTTTTTAACGCCCTTTTTTCGAGAATGACTAACACGGCATAAGATTTCTACAGGTCTCCCGAGTCCATCGGTATCATTTAGGTTGACGCACCGCTAAGTTTTTCGTGTTGCTGAATAAAAACCTAAATGTATATGATTTCATAAATAAGGGTGTTTTTTGGAAATTCCAAAGTTTGACGGGCCACAACTTTCTAACGCCCTTTTTTTGGAGAATGACCAACACGGCGTAGGATTTCTACGGGTTTCCCGAGTCCATCGGTACCTTTATGGTTAACGCACCACTAAGTTTTTTGTGTTGCTGAATAAAAACCTAAATATATATGATTTCATAAATAAGGGTGTTTTTGGAAATTCCAAAGTTTGACGGGCCACAACTTTTTAACGACCTTTTTTCGGGAATGACCAACACGGCATAGGATTTCTACAGGTCTCCCGAGTTAATCGCTATCATTTAGGTTGATGCACCACTAAGTGTTTCGTGTTGCTGAATAAAAACATAAATATATATAATTTTCGTAAATAAGTTTTTTTTTGGGAATTCCAAAGTTTGACGGGCCACAACTTTTTAACGCCCTTTTTTCGAGAATGACTAACACGGCATAAGATTTCTACAGGTCTCCCGAGTCCATCAGTATCATTAGGGTAACGCACCACTAAGTTTTTCGTGTTGCTGAATCAAAACCTAAATATATATGATTTCATAAATAAGGGTGTTTTTTGGAAATTCCAAAGTTTGACGGGCTACAGCTTTTTAAAGACCTTTTTTTCGGGAATGACCAACACGGCATAAGATTTATGCAGGTCTTCTGAGTCCATCGGTATCATTTAGGTTGACGCACCACTAAATTTTTTGTGTTGCTGAGTAAAAACCTAAATATATATGATTTCATAAATAAGGGTGTTTTTTGGAAATTCCAAAATTTGACGGGCCACAACTTTTTAACGCCCTTTTTTTGGGAATGACCAACACATAAGATTTATGCAGGTCTCCCGAGTCCATCGGTATCATTTAGGTTGACGCACCACTAAGTTTTTTGTGTTGCTGATTTAAAACCTTAATATATATAATTTCATAAATAAGGGTGTTTTTTGGAAATTTCAAAGTTTGACGGGTCACAACTTTTTAACGCCCTTTTTTTCGGGAATGACCAACACGGCATAGGATTTCTACAGGTCTCCCGAGTCCATTGGTATCATTTAGGTTGATACACCACTAAGTGTTTCGTGTTGCTGAATAAAAACCTAAATATATATTATTTTCGTAAATAAGTTTTTTTTTGGGAATTCCAAAGTTTGACGGGCCACAACTTTTTAACGCCCTTTTTTCGGGAATGACTAACACGGCATAAGATTTCTACAGGTCTCCCGAGTCCATCGGTATCATTTAGGTTGCCGCACCACTAAGTTTTTCGTGTTGCTGAATAAAAACCTAAATATATATGATTTCATAAATAAGGGTGTTTTTAGGAAATTCCAAAGTTTGACGGGCCACAACTTTTTAACGCCCTTTTTTTCGGGAATGACCAACACGGCATAAGATTTCTACAGATCTCCCGAGTCCATCGGTATCATTTAGGTTAAAACACCACTAAGTGTTTCGTGTTGCTGAATAAAAACCTAAATATATATAATTTTCGTAAATAAGTTTTTTTTTGGGAATTCCAAAGTTTGAAGGGTCACAACTTTTTAACGCCCTTTTTCTCGGGAATGACCAACACGGCATAGGATTTCTACAGGTCTCCCGAGTCAATCGGTATCATTTAGGTTAACGCATCACTGAGTTTTTTGTGTTGCTGAATAAAAACCTAAATATATATGATTTCATAAATAAGGGTGTTTTTGGAAATTCCAAAGTTTGACGTGCCACAACTTTTTAACGACCTTTTTTCGGGAATGACCAACACGGCATAGGATTTCTACAGGTCTCCCGAGTTAATCGCTATCATTTAGGTTGATGCACCACTAAGTGTTTCGTGTTGCTGAATAAAAACATAAATATATATAATTTTCGTAAATAAGTTTTTTTTTGGGAATTCCAAAGTTTGACGGGCCACAACTTTTTAACGCCCTTTTTTCGAGAATGACTAACACGGCATAAGATTTCTACAGGTCTCCCGAGTCCATCGGTATCATTTAGGTTGACGCACCGCTAAGTTTTTCGTGTTGCTGAATAAAAACCTAAATGTATATGATTTCATAAATAAGGGTGTTTTTTGGAAATTCCAAAGTTTGACGGGCCACAACTTTCTAACGCCCTTTTTTTGGAGAATGACCAACACGGCGTAGGATTTCTACGGGTTTCCCGAGTCCATCGGTACCTTTATGGTTAACGCACCACTAAGTTTTTTGTGTTGCTGAATAAAAACCTAAATATATATGATTTCATAAATAAGGGTGTTTTTGGAAATTCCAAAGTTTGACGGGCCACAACTTTTTAACGACCTTTTTTCGGGAATGACCAACACGGCATAGGATTTCTACAGGTCTCCCGAGTTAATCGCTATCATTTAGGTTGATGCACCACTAAGTGTTTCGTGTTGCTGAATAAAAACATAAATATATATAATTTTCGTAAATAAGTTTTTTTTTGGGAATTCCAAAGTTTGACGGGCCACAACTTTTTAACGCCCTTTTTTCGAGAATGACTAACACGGCATAAGATTTCTACAGGTCTCCCGAGTCCATCAGTATCATTAGGGTTACGCACCACTTAGTTTTTCGTGTTGCTGAATAAAAACCTAAATATATATAATTTTCGTAAATAAGTTTTTTTTTGGGAATTCTAATTCCAAAGTTTGACGGGCCACAACTTTTTAACGACCTTTTTTCGGGAATGACCAACACGGCATAGGATTTCTACAGGTCTCCCGAGTTAATCGCTATCATTTAGGTTGATGCACCACTAAGTTTTTCGTGTTGCTGAATAAAAACCTAATTGTATATGATTTCATAAATAAGGGTGTTTTTTGGAAATTCCAAAGTTTGGCGGGCCACAACTTTTTAAAGCCATTTTTTTCGGGAATGACCAACACGGCATAAGATTTCTACAGGTCTTCCGAGTACATCGGAATCATTTTGGTTGACGCACCACTAAGTTTTTCGTGTTGCTGAATAAAAACCTAATTGTATATGATTTCATAAATAAGGGTGTTTTTTGGAAATTCCAAAGTTTGACGGGCCACAACTTTCTAACGCCCTTTTTTTGGAGAATGACCAACACGGCATAGGATTTCTACGGGTTTCCCGAGTCCATCGGTACCTTTATGGTTAACGCACCACTAAGTTTTTTGTGTTGCTGAATAAAAACCTAAATATATATGATTTCATAAATAAGGATGTTTTTGGAAATTCCAAAGTTTGACGGGCCACAACTTTTAAACGACCTTTTTTTTCGGGAATGACCAACACGGCATAGGATTTCTACAGGTCTCCCGTGTCCATTGGTATCATTTAGGTTGACGCACCACTAAGTTTTTCGTGTTGCTGAATAAAAACCTAATTGTATATGATTTCATAAATAAGGGTGTTTTTTGGAAATTCCAAAGTTTGGCGGGCCACAACTTTTTAAAGCCATTTTTTTCGGGAATGACCAACACGGCATAAGATTTCTACAGCTCTCCCGAGTTCATCGGTATTATTTAGGTTGACGCACCACTAAGGTTTTTGTGTTGCTGAATAAAAACCTAAATATATATGATTTCATAAATAAGGGTGTTTTTAGGAAATTCCAAAGTTTGACGGGCCACAACTTTTTAACGCCCTTTTTTCGGGAATGACCAACACGGCATAAGATTTCTACAGGTCTCCCGAGTCCATCGGTATCATTTAGGTTGATACACCACTAAGTGTTTCGTGTTGCTGAGTAGAAACCTAAATATATATTATTTTCGTAAATAAGTTTTTTTTTGGGAATTCCAAAGTTTGACGGGCCACAACTTTTTAACGCCCTTTTTTCGGGAATGACTAACACGGCATAAGATTTCTACAGGTCTCCCGAGTCCATCGGTATCATTTAGGTTGACGCACCGCTAAGTTTTTCGTGTTGCTGAATAAAAACCTAAATGTATATGATTTCATAAATAAGGGTGTTTTTTGTAAATTCCAAAGTTTGACGGGCCACAACTTTCAAACGCCCTTTTTTGGGAGAATGACCAACACGGCATAGGATTTCTACAGGTTTCCCGAGTCCATCGGTACCTATATGGTTAACGCACCACTAAGTTTTTCGTCTTACTGAATAAAATACTAAATGGAATGGAAAAGGAACGAAAACAAACTTTTTGGCTTTCACGATAGCTTGATAACATGCGTTGATGGTTTGTTTTTTTCAGGGTTTGTCTTCAGTATAGACTAACAAATTGCGTACATATTTATTGCTGGCAATATATGTCGCAATAATTGTTAACGAATCTTCGTTAACAATTATTGCCTACATATTGCTGAGATGAAATGTCAAACTCAGATGACATTTTAGTTTGACATTTATAAAAAAAATAGGAGAAAAAACTGAAACTTAACCAAAATAGTACTTTTTCGAACCCGACGACACTTTCTTATATAAAGCTTCAGTTTGTTCTTATCATTAAAAGAGTACTAAACCTGGTGCATACACCGTGACTGTTTTATAGATCAATCGGAAGCTTTACAAGACATGGCCTATTTGTATTATTGGGGTGAGTTAATTCTCTAGTGGATTAAAAATTTTGTCCGTTTTGCTCTATCTCGCTTAGTTTTTGAGATACGGGCCATTTTATAAAAATCGCCATTTTACAAAATGGCCCGTATCTCGAAAACTAAGCGAGATAGAGCAAAACGGACAAAATTTTTGCAAGTTTTGCATTAATGTACACTAGACCAATATGAAGTATTTTTGCAAGGCAATTTAAAAAAAAACTTTTTAATTGTTTTTGCCGAACGTAGGGGTCGCCTTTTTCAATTTTTCGTTATAGCTTCGGCATTTAAAGTTGGATTTTATAGTGTGATATATCGATTTTTTTGCCTCGAGGAGACCAGTGTTTTGCTATAAAGGAAAAATCCAATGAAAAAAAATTGAAAAAGGTGACCCCTGCGTTCGGTAACCAATATATAAAAAAAATTCTACTGGGTTTATCGGAAAACTTCATTAACAAAAGTTTATTGATTTCTTGCGAGCTTTAATTTTCCGACATTAGGGTCGTACATTAGGGTGGTAGCAACTGAGATCTGGTGGCTAACTACTAGAACGGGATACTTGAGGTCAATGGCCCTCGAGAGAAAATCATCGATGTATCATACTTTAAGATCGGACTGTAAATGCCAAAGATATAACTAAAAATGTAAAATGGCAACCCCTACGTTCGGCAAAAAAAATAAAAAAATTTTTTTTGAAACCTCCTTGCAAAAATACTTCATATTGGAGGGTGTACGGCAAACTTTTTTTTTACCTGTAAGGTGGTACGCTCTAATATACACGCTCCTATTATTCACGTGAGGTAGGCCCGAGAGCGATTCCCAGGAATCAATTTTTATGAAACAGCCAAAGAGTGACCACCCATTTTTTCCATTTATTGGATAATAGGAATTAAAACATTAATATAATAAGAATTTACATATTATAACAAAATACACCATGTTTAAACTAGATCACTGAATGAGTAAACAACTGGTTATGATAGCGAACGATCGTATAGAAAACTAACATCATTCTTTTTTTTTCATATACAATACTAATGTTGACTTTTGTTTTTGCCTGTTGTTAAGAGTAGTTGTTATAGTTTTTTACAATACAGTTGAAGCGTGTCGTACGTAAAGACAAAAAAACGAATATATTTATGCTGGCCTTTAGTGCATACACATTTTTTCTTGCATCATTTGGTTTTTCTTTTTACTCTTTAGTTAGTTGTGTACATTTTGCTGATGTTTACTCGTGCTAGGGTGGTTGAATACACATTTTTTTGTTTGTTTGTTTGTTTGTTTGTTTGTTTGTTTATATATATACATACATATTTTTTCTTTGTTAATAATTTAACGCGTGCGCTGGTAAAAGAAATTATTTCAACAAAAGATTAAGATTTGGTGAAAATACAAAGAAGTCGAAAAGGATAAGAAAAATGGAATATCTTCAAAAAATGGTGGAGTCCAATTCAACAAAAGAAATTTTAGAATTATGGCCGGAGTATGGAAAACCTTCTGGTATTCATTTGGTAAAAGAAAGTTTTGTTTTAGCCAATTTTTAACCATTTTAACAATGTTTTTTAATTATTTCAGATTGAAATAGATTTTTCTTTAAAATTTCCAATGGCAAAGGATTTAAAAGCAAGATGGTCATATATTGAAAGCAAAGTTCTTTATTATTTGAAAACGAAACTAACTTCTGCATTTGTTGTGTTTGTTATTATTTTTATAATAGAGTCTAAAACATTATTGATTTCAAAGTTTCAATTTCAACAACAAAATTTATTGAATGAGCGGTTTTCGTGATTGAAATGAGTTTTTATTTTTTGTGTAAGTAATACTCGTATCTTGTATATAAATATGAAGTCGAAATTCTAATTGTATTGTTTGTTTTTGGTTTCCTTGTGATATGTTATTTGGAAGAATTCGAAGATACGGAACATCGTACACACATCAGGAGAACTTTAATAATTTTAATAAAAATTTTATTTTCAAACTTTTACTTTAATTTTTGTAAATGTTACACCCTTTTTTCAGCATGTATTTGAAATTTTAATGGAAATCAACTGAGGAATTTTTTCTGTGTAAAAATTCAAAAGTTTCAAATAAAATTTTATTTGATTTTTGGTAAACATTTTTATTAAATTTACTAATATTTAGTTAAATTTACAAATTTTTTTCATAAAAGTAATTTTACTAAAAAAATTAATTTAGTAAAAAAAAATGGCTGATTTTAGCAAATCGATTTCCAATATGAGTTTACTAAATTTTAGTAACCATTACAAATTTTTTCTACTACTTTCACTTTACTAATAATTACAGACACGTTTTGCTAAAATTAGCTAAACGGTCTGCTGGCCTAATATTATTTAATTTTTCTGTAATATTGTAGTTTTTTCTCTAACTTTTACAGACTTTTTTGAGTGTACAGTTTTTCTAATTTTTTATCACTGCCCCTGATTATGTAAGGCGTAGGCGTATACGTTTTTTTGGCGTTTTTAAAGCAAAGTCGTTAGAACAAATATTTTTGCAATATTTATACTAAAAAAAAGTTAGTATAAAAATTAGTAAAAGTATTTCCAATTTTATTATACTAGTATTATACTAATTTTTAGTATAAAGTTGTTTTTTAGTAAAACAATTTGGTATTCACATTTTACAAATTACAGACTTTTTTACTAATTTGAGTTGCTAATTCTACAAATTTAATTTCACTAACTTTTGAAACCCGATTAGCTAAAATTAGCAAAAAAAATTACTAATCTTTTTTTATTTTAAAGGTTAAAATTTGTTTGTATTATTTTTTGCAACAATCTGTAATGCGTCGTGCGATCCGCTGGACAATCGACAACAAATGGATGGACTCTACTTAATAAGCGAGTATTACGAATAAAAACCTGGGCTTTGGGGATAAGTTCACTTATCTCAGCAGAGCACTTGCCATGGTAATATCGATAGAACAGGGTTACACATCCCACATTCCGACGATGCTCCAATGAGTCAATAGAGCTGGATACTCTACTGTCATTGATAAGCGCCGACGCCCTCCTTTGCACACGGTCCAGAAGCTTCAAAATAGACTTCGAAGCTCCTGCCCATATATGGGAGTTGTATTCCATCTTCGGTCGGATATAGGTGGTATAAATAGTGAGTAAATCGGATGGAGTGAAGTACTTCTTGCACCGACTTAAAAAACCTAGACACTTGAATGCTTCTTTCGACACCTGAAAAACATGCTTATTCCATCGGACATAACACTGAATTTTCATGCCCAGAACATCAAGAGTATCCGATTCCTCAATATCGATATCACCCATATGTACAGATGGCAGTGTTGACCCCGCAGCACTATGGGTCAACATACAACTCTGGGTCTTACGTGCATTAAAATCCACTTTGTTCGCATGACCCCACTCAGAGATTGCAGAAAGGTCACGATTTGACAAACAAAAAATGGTTTTTGGAATACACGGACAAGCATGCTGTAAAATTTGACTTCAAAACCACAAAATCAACACAGCGGATGATAATGACAAAATTATTTTTATTAATTTTTTTCTTGGAAATTCATTTTTGAATTTATGTTTCTGCATTTTTAGTTTATTTATTAACGTTATCCATTTCTTGACACAAAATAACTTATTAAAAATGTAAAATTCTCCAATTCTTGATGATTTTTTTCATTAGACGGTAAAGCGTGTTTGACAAACTTGCCGAAAAATCAAAAAGTTTTGTTTTTCGTCCAACATGCTTAACAAACCGCCAAATTAGACATTACATGGTCAAATTCATACAGCCGTCCAGCATGCTGTACAGCATGCTTGGTCGTATATAGGCCGCTTAACCTAGTGTCTTCAAATGCAATAAAATGTGCAAAAAAATTTGAAAATAATACACAAAACAATAACAATGAAAATAATTTTGTTGTTGCTTTCTGTGTTATTTTCAAATTTCTTTGCACATTTCATAGCATTTGAAGACACTAGGTAACAGTGAGGTTACACGATCAGTGCTGCCAGCCCATTTTGTTGAAAAATCGTCATTTTTAGTGAAAAAAATCGTCAAAATCGTCATTTTGTAAATAACCCCCCGTTTCCACAGTCAAGTGCAAGTTCGAAAAACTCAATACACTCACACTTTTTCACTAATACAATCACACTTATACGACTTGCGACTCAACTTGCAAGTAAATTTTGAAGACAGTGGATTTTTGATACTTGCGGCAAGTGAAATGACAGAATAAAGAAAACAGTGTTGCCTAGTAATGTTTTCTATTAATTTACTAGTATTTGGTAAAGTAAAAGTTGTAATGCAACTGATTTTGTATTTGTAAAAAAAAAGTAAAAAAGAACATAACGACATATCTTAATGGTAATTTAAAATATCAATTTTAAAGGTTTCTGAAAAAAAAATTGTTAAGAACAAATTTTTTCCCAGCTTTGTTAGAATATTGAATACTTGGCAATACTGGAGTGCTATTTAGTGACAACCTATGACTTCGACGACATTTTAAAAATGAACTTGCAGTGGACACATGTAAAATTTTCATGTTTTTTCGGTAATTTTCGAAATTTTCGCTGATAATACGTATTATCAACTTGCAACCATTTACTTGCATGTGGAAACGGGGGTAAGGAATCGTCAAAAACTCCTTGTAATTCAATGAAAGAAGGGAAGAGTTTACTTAAAAAGCATTTTACATTACTTTATTTGACATTTTTATGTAAAAATGTGTCCCAACAATTATTCCTTTAGTACTGGCTTCTGTCAGTAGGGTAAAGTGGAAAACTGATCCTGCTTCAAAATGTATCAAGAATATGTTTGGCTTATTTTGAGGGCCCTGGACTCTAAAAAAATACAATTAACTTTACTTTTTGAGAGATTTTTCTCCTTCTTCTCTCCTACTAATTACCCGGAATTGAAACAGTAATTTTCACGACGAATGCTTTAATATTTATGTTTCATTCGTCCTAATATATTTAAATTTTTTTTTTTTTAATTGAATTAGTAGTATTCAAAATTATCAATGAGTCTGATAGAACCCTGCAGCCAAAAAATTTCTTAGTTGATTGTAACGAATATTTCAATTATCTAATAGGTGAAATACCCCTAACTAATATATAGTTGAACTGATTTAGTTGATGATAACTAAGTTTTTTAAATATCAAAAAATTAGTATAAATCAACTAGGTATATCATAAAAAATAGTTAATGGGTCCTACATATGTCGTTATATCGTTTTATTTTTAAGTAGTATTAACAATTGAATATTGACAAACTTTTTATTAAAAAAAATTAAAAATTTTACGACACAAAAATGTTTCACAAAGTGGAATAACACTAAAACAATTCAAAATTAATAAAAAGTTTAATTGTATACTTAAAAGCCAAATTTAGTAGTTTGTTTAAGTATTTGTTTTAAGTCCATCTTTAAAACGTATTTAAAACATGGAGAAATATTTTCATTCAAGATTTTTCTTGTTTCTTATTCTTAACCATTTCGTTGTGTTATTAAAACTTCCAAAATTGTATCTGCAAAGCAATGACAATAAATATTCATTTTAAATGGATTACAACTTCTAAAGACTAGACTTACCAAATTTATTTCATTCTAATTTTTTTTTTCTGTTTTGTTTTCTAAGAAATATAAATGCAAACTTTGATAAGTGAAAATTTATTGAAATATTTATTAACAGGGTTACCAAAATATTTCACGAAAGCAATAGTTGCTTTTGATCATGTTAGTAATTTATATATTTTTTGAATTCAACTATAGATTTTGTTAACTATCTAACTATGGAATTTTATCGGTGTGGTATTCTCTTCAACAAAATTAATTTGAAATCCTTTAAATTTTTGTTTTGTTTTTCTTGTAGAATGACGTTTTTTTTACCATAAACTATTCAAATTATTTCGGTTTTAAAAAATCGTCATATTTCAACATAAAATTTTCCAAAATCGTCAATCGTCATTTCATCAAATTTCACTTCAAAAATCGTCAAAATGGAGACAAATCGTCAAAGTTGGCAGCGCTGTACACGATTAAGATTTTGCTTTCAAGTTGATAACACATACTGCTTGTCAAATTCAGTTGAACTTGAAGCTGTGACGTAGGCTGCATGCAACTTGATAGTCAATTTTGCTTTCAAGATGCCGTCGTCAAGGAAAGAACTAAAAATGCTCGCCTCTGTGGGCTGTTTCCGCACTGTAGGCTGTTCGAAAAGACTTTAGTTTTTTCTTCACATATTCCACAGACATTTTTATGTCAGCAGAAATTGATTTTTTATTTATTTTTATTTTTAAATCATTTCGTCGATATACCGAAATGTTCACATTCCGTATTTTATCAATCGTGTTGTATTGCGGCACAATATTTGGAAAAAGAAAAATAAATTTACAAGAAATTGATCAGCTGTTTAAAACTTGACCGTCAAGTTTTCCCAAAACTTGAAAGCAAAAATTGATATCAAGTTGCTGTTCAATTTTTAAAATGTGAGTGTGTTAGTAAAAAAATGTGAGTGTATTGAAACTTGAAAGGCAAAAATTGATCGTGTAACCCCTATGTAAGGGAAAAAAAGAGTCGTGATATTTTGATAACACTGTCTCATAAATCGTTTAATAACAATGTTCTCAACACACTACATTTTTAAAACGTTTATTAATTTTATTTAACTGTTAAGCACCGTAACCCAGTGTAGAAAATCATTACCAGATATGTGGTTATGTAACTACATACTTGGTAATGGTAACTAGTTACTTTTGTTATTACATTTCTTATTACCTTTATATGGCGATGTCGCGCAAAATAATGAGTTATAGTTACACATCAGCAGACAAAAATAATGAGTCTAAAAATAGATTTTCAAAAAAATAAATTATATAAAAAAAAATATTTTTTATTGTATTTTTTTTTTAAATAAAATTTCCTGGTGCGGGAATCGAACCGGGGTCTACAGATTGACAGTCAATAGCTCTACCATCTGAGCTATATCGACAGGTAATATTTTATAGATAAAAACATATTTGACCTGCTGCACACAAGTAAGCTTACTCGCCAACATACAAAAAATCAAAAAATATGTGGTTACATGTACCCTTACCAGTGTTTAAAAAATATTGAGTCTAAAAATAGATTTCAAAAAATTAAAAAAAAAATCTCGAAAATTATTTTCTATTTGAAATAATGATAAAAATAAGTCATTATCAGTAACTCATTACTATATGTTTAAAAATAATGCAGAAGATATGTGGGTGTCATTACTGGTAGTCCAAAAAATAATGATATGTCATTACCGTTTCTACACTGGGAAGTTGTTTCGATTAATGTAATGATAATGAGTTTCACGTGAAAATTGTGTAGAGTTTGTTTCACGTAAATTTAATGTACAAGACTATTATTTTTCTGGTGAAAAAGTGACATTTTGTGTTTATTGTGATTGCGTCTTTCTTATAAAATAAAAAATTGTTAATTTTTATAAATTAAACTGCAATTTGAGGCCTTTAAAGTTACAGTGAAATTTTTCCACGTGGAAAACAACTAACGGTGCTTTAGCATGAAATAAATCATAATATATTGAAACTACTTAAACTAAATTAAGCCCATCAAAAATACTTTTTTTTATGTTTTACACTTATTTTTGGTTTTATATTTCGTAAAATAATATAACAAACTATAAAACATTGTTCCCAAAAAAAATCAAACTATAAAACATTTTAATACGCGTTTATTTTTAATAAATTATATGCAACACTTTTCCAAATCCATCAAGTTTGTTCTTGTTGACAAAGAATAAATAGAAATGGAAGAAAAAATGCATTGCAAAGAAGAAAACTTAGATTTTTGAAATGGTACTGAAACTTCACCAAAATAGTACTTTTTCCAACCCGACGACACTTTTTTTATATAAAGCACACTAAATCGGTTGCAGCAGTACTGTGGTACAAAAGTACTGAATTTTTCATCCCTGATGCACACACATTTTTTCTTGCATCACTTCGATTTTTTTTCTATTTACTCTTTAGTTAGTTGTGTACACGTTGTGTACATTTTGTTGACGATTACGCGTGCTCGGGTGGTTGAATACACATTTTTTTTGTTGGCTTCCCAGTGTAGAAACGGTAATGACATATCATTATTTTTTGGACTACCAGTAATGACACCCACATACCTTCTGCATTATTTTAAAACATATAATAATGAGTTACTGATAACGACTTATTTTTATCATTATTTGAAATGAAAAATAATTTTCTTGATTCCCAGTGTAGAAACGGTAATGACATAGCATTATTTTTTGGATTACCAGTAATGACACCCACTTACCTTCTGCATTATTTTAAAACATATAGTGATGAGTTACTGATAATGATTTATTTTTATCATTATTGCAAATAGAAAATAATTTTCTAGATTTTGTTTTAAAATTTTTTGAAATCTATTTTTAGACTCAATATTTTTTAAACACTGGTAAGGATATATGTAACCACATATTTTTTGATTTTTTGTATGTTGGCGAGTAAGCTTACATGTGTGCAGCAGGTCAATTATGTTTTTATCTATTAAATTTTACATGTCGATATAGCTCAGATGGTAGAGCTATTGACTGGCAATCTGTAGACCCAGGTTCGATTCCCGCACCAGGAAATTTTATTAAAAAAAAAAAATACAATAAAAAATATTTTTTTTTATATAATTTATTTTTTTGAAAATTTATTTTTAGACTCATTATTTTTGTCAGTACTGGTAAGCACATAGGTAACGATATATTTTTTGATTTTTCGTATGCTGGTGTGTAACCATAACTCATTATTTTTCGCGACATCGCCATATAAAGGTAATAAGAAATGTAATAACAAAAGTAACTAGTTACCATTACCAAGTATGTATCGTAGTTACATACCCAAGAAACATTTTTACGGACTCTCCGGCACGTACTGATTCATTAATCCGGCTTTTACGGCACGTTAGCTGTCCGTATCCGCCAATGCTTGTACGTATACGGAACATTAACGGACCGTATAAATGGATTTTCGAACACAATACGTTTTAACTCCGTTTTGGTGTATCCGTTTCCGTACCTTTAAATACGGATTTCATCGGTTGCAGTTTGTTTATAAAATAAAAAATTATATTTTTGAAAAGTCGGTGAAAATATTATTATAACGGGAATATATGGAGAATATGCAATGGAGGGAATTCTTTCTATTACACCATTAATCAAACAACATCAAGTAGTAAGGTAAGATTTATGAAAATTAATGTTTTTTGTATAACATGTGAGAATTTGCATCGTGTACAGTCAATTAAACCATAACTAATTTATTGTCTCTTTTTCATATAGATGTTCGATTTTACTGTGGGTCTCTAAGCGCTGGATAGATAGGTAAACCGAGCCGGATATGCTAAATATTGTAATTGTATTAATTAGAAATTTATTAATAGTAATTGTAAATAATAATTATTACCAAATTTATAAAAAAGGAAAAAAGTATTGTGAATTGAAAATAATAAACATATGGTCTATTTTTGTGGAAAAAATCGGTAGGATACGGACAAGGAAATACTCAGTTTTTCGCACGACATAACGGTCCGGCATTGACGGACTTTCAGCGGACTAGTCTGTTTTTTACATGACATAACGGTCCGTAAACGGTCCGTAATTGATGGACTTTAAACGGACTTGTCCGTTTTTAATACGACATAACGATCCGTCATTGACGGATTTTCAACGGATTCGAATCAGTTTCGATGTTCCTTATGTTCCGTTTTCTGGTCCGTATACGGATCCAGAAAACGGTACGTTGACGGAGTTGGATTCAGAGCTTTGAAGAATTAATTCCTTAATTCAATTTTTCACTTCTGAATTAAAAATTTGATGAATTAATTCACAAAGCACCATATATTGAATGGAATTAATTCATATTTGTTTTCTTTCGATTTATTTTGTTATGAATTAATTCAATTGCTATAGTTCTTTTTATTAAATCAAATGAATTAATTCACTAGTGAACGCGTTCAATATTATAAATCGAACGGCAAAAAAGTGAATTAATTCCTTACTGAATTAATTCACCACTGAATTCCTTCAATTTCATTTTCATTCAGTGAATTAAAAAAAAAATAAAATTACATTCAGTGAATTTAAAAAATAAAATTACGTTCAGTGAATTAAAAAAAAAATAAAATTACGTTCAGTAAATTAAAAAAAAAAAAAAATACGTTCTTTGAACTCAAAGCATGTTTTCTGCCGTTCAGTAGAAGAAAACATTTATTTACAAATAAAATTACACATATATTAAGTGTTAGAGAAACCCGATGCACTTTATCAACCTACATGATTAAAAAATAAAGCCTTTTACTATTAAAAATAAAAACTTTACAGATATAGGCCCGTTAACTTATCTCAATTTATACCCTGGTTAAGACCTCTACTAGCCTTAACCACTGGTAAACATATTTTTTGAATAACTTATCTAAATTTTAACCAAGCATTTCTTCTAATCAATGCTAAAATTTAACCATAGAAATTTCTGTGGTTAAGAAACTTAACCAAGGCTATTTTAGAACAATTCACCCTACATAAGATATTTTAATATATTAAACTTGTAATGATGATTAATAAAAAAAATCTAAAGCGCAGCTTTAACAAAACTTTGACTAATAATCGTTTATGATATATATAAGTATTTTCGATGTGCATTTCCCCACTTTACCAAAACTTACAAAAATTGTATCAGTACTTAAAATCGTGCACAAATTTTTGCTATTTAGGATTTAGGTTTCTGTGATAGCTTACAGAAATTGGCCTCATATAAGGAAATAGGAAAAATTTATTTTTTTGTTGGTTCAAGCAGCCAGAATCTGTCTTGAATAATTAAAACCAAAAATGGTGACCAATATTAAAACAATTTGAGACGAATTATACACCTCTACAAAATGAAAAGTCGCTGTCGGTAGAAGCTTGGTACATACTTTTAGTATTTTACTTGCTGATTTCAAATCTCTATTCCGAATTCTCTATCACCTCTCAATTTTGAGAAAATCGTGATTAAAAACGCGAAAGATAGCTTTTGACGTATTTTAAAATACTATACAAAACGCATTCAAATAGCTTAAGACTTTTTGTTACGATGGTAGTAAAGAATAAATTTTGTTCTCTAAAATACATGACATTTTTTTAATTTGTGTACCGTTATAGGAAAAAATTCTTTTGAAAACCACTCTCAGAAAAACAATTATTCCATCAATTTTGAGTAACTTTCATTTAAGAATTTGGAATCAGCGTATCAAATTCAAAATGAATCATGTATCAAAGCTCAAGACTACTGAATGAAGTACAAGACTACTGAATTTAATTCTAAAATATATAAAAAAGCGCATAGAAATTACTCTCGAATTTACGAAATGTGAACCAATCATGTTTTAAATATTTTAAAAGTATACTGATCACATAAATTGCCTTAATTTAATAATCTATCACAAAATTTCCACTATTTTTTTTTTTAATTTATGCGCGAATCTTTCCGCGGTTGTATCGATTAGTACTAAATACTTATTAATAGTTTAAATAATCCACTTTTATTTTATAGAATTACCAAATGGATTTAATTAAATCACCTCTCGTAGTATGCAAAAAGACACAATCATTTTATAGCATTTAGCGACCGCGAATCTTAAAAAAAACGACGTGGTCAAGTGTATTATTTTTTTTACGACCAGAAACACACAAAAAACCGCGAGAAAAACTTTTAATTTTCCCGTATTGGAAAAAAAAATTTTTGTTATTAATTTTTGTTTTTATTCTGTTATGATACTTCGTCCACATCGGATCTAGGTTGACACCTCAGCTAGCTCTGAGCAAGTCGTGTTTTCCCAACCCGCAACCATTACATGCAACGTAAAACAAAAACTTCATAACAAAAAAAAAACAAACCACAGGAAAACAAAAGGTAAGTTCTTAATAATTTTATTCATTTTACTTTCACTTATATATACAAGAATAAAAACTTATCTTTTACCATAAAATTTAAGTTCCACATTTAGTATAACAGTTCTCTTTTGCTTATCAGGTTCATACCGGGCACTCACACCTTTGGCCCTGGCAAGTATCATCAACTATACAGAAGCAAACTCAGTTCGGAACAAGTTTCGCACCAGTTAAGATCTGAATTATACAGATAACAACCTCACAAATCTGTCTCCAAATAAACTCCAAAATACTTTGTGAGTAAGATTTCTAATCACAATAAAAAATTTTTGTGTGTATTTGTAAACGCAGAGTGTATTATTTAAAACAAAGGTAAACAAAACTAGAATTTCAAAATTCGCATTCTAATTTAGGTAATTTGTTTAAACAGTTGCTATATACAAAAAAAATGATTTTGTGAACTAGTTTCGTAACTACTAGTCAAACAACTGGTACTTTCTCCTTTTCCTCTCTATTTCGTTTACATTTATTTTAAAATTTATCCATAAACTCATTCCCTTTATTTCCTAGCCATTACCACCGCTTCCACAACCACACCCATAACAAAACTCTGAGGTTTCAAGGCCTGCCGCAGAAACAACAGTGACGGGTGTTCATCAAGGAAGAGCTCCGCTAATGAATCTGACTGCTGTAAATTGGATAAGAGTCTTCCCAGCGCCCAACGTAGGCCACACCCACGTTCTAGTTCCTATACCAGAGTTAGCCGGGCACTAAATCAGCACTAAGTTGTACAACTTCAAAAAAAAATTATAGAGCTATTAGGGAAGTATTATCTTTAAAATATTGCCTCATATAAGACTTTTCTTTGTGGAACTTTGCTCCCTCTTTTTAGGTACTTAAAAAAAACTGGACTTCTCTACAATGATCACAGTGGGCCTAATACTAAATCGGAGTAGTAATTAAAATGAAAAAAACTGGACATCACTACATTTAACACAGTGGGCCTAAAACTAAATTGGAACTATCTAATATTGCACTGCGGATTTTCCTTGGTCAACCTACTCAACCATGGGCAGTATTGCACTCTTACGAGCTTTTTCAGGTACTAAACTGTATTATCACCTAAAACATTGAACAAAGAGAACAAATGCATTTATTGATTGATTGATTAATTTATTGATTGATTATTGATTGATTTATTTATTGATTTCTTAATTTATTATTATTTTTTTTTTTATTATTTGTTTCTTTATTTATTTTATTTGTCTTTAGAGACGAAAACGCGTTCAACCTACTATTGCCCCATCTAATCAAATTATTTTCAATTGTAGGTGTGATTTCCAAAACATATATTGCACATTTTCCCCCTTTATGATTTCTATTGCACTTGTTTCAATTGGTCATCACTGCTTTAGATACTTTACGTGATATATACCTACAGGTTTCCCCGCGAGCGTTTCAAGCTCATACATATTGTTACCGATCACCCTAAATACTCGGTTAGGATTTCATATTAGGTAGGTACCCATTTCCTACACATCTTCGCATTTATATTGTTCTTGAAATCACTGAGAACAAAATTTCTTCAAAGGATTTCTTGGCCAGGGACGAAACGAACCACACGAGCACCTCGATTATAACGCAGCGCGCTCCTTTCATACGCTTTATGACTATTTTCTCTAATCCTCTCCCTAGTCAATCGCATTTTATCCGTTCGCTCTAAATATACTTCACTATCCTCTAAAGCCTTCAACTGTCTTGCCAGTTTATAATCTGATCCACAGGTGAACATGTTGCAACCGAATAATGCAAAAAATGGGCTAACTCCGGTAGCAGTGTGAACAGCTGTTCGCAAAGCTAATTCTATATGAGGCAAATTTATATCCCACTCACGGTGATCGTTTTTCAAATACGCTCTTATGGCATTTAGAACACTCTGGTTCACCCGCTCTGACGCGTTTGACTGTGGTGAATATACCGCGGCCTTCAGGTGATTTATTTTATAATCACTTATCATTTGTTTAAATTCCTTTGACAGAAATTGTGACCCGTTGTCTGAGTGAATCACCTCAGGTACTCCGAAATTATGAAATACGTGATCAACCAAAAATCTAATCACCTGAGGAGCTGTTGCCTCTTTCATAGCTTTTAAAAACATAAATTTGGTAAAATGGTCAACGACTATAAAAATGTATGCATTGCCCTTTTTTGAGCGAGGATATTTACCTAGAAAATCGATGTACAATTTCTGAAATGGTCTCACGGTAATTACCTCATCTCCTATTTCCGGTTTCAAATTAATATTCGTAGGTTTGGTTTCCCTGCACACCATACAATTGCTAACAAAATTCCTAACCTGAATTATCATGTTTGGCCAATAGTATCTATTTCTCAACCTGCATAGAGTTTTATTAATACCCCCATGGGCTTTATCTTCAGGCTCATGAGCCTCCCTAATCAACACGTCAGTCAATGAACTAGGTACCCACAATTTCCACATGAACTCATCAACGTTATCTATTTCAGAACTTAAACCTTTTCGCTTGAATATCAATCCGTTTACTATTTTTATATCCGGGAATTTTTCTCTCCTTTCGGAAATTTTCTCCACCAAATCTTTGTATTCATCGGACTGAAATTCTATTGTGTCAAAACCTAAAATATCTTCTGGCATGAAATCAATTCCCTCAATCATTCTCGATAAAGTATCCGCCACGATATTCTCTGACCCTTTTCGGTGTTCTATCAAAAAATCGAAAGCCTGGAGCTGTAATGCCCATCTTGCCAATCTGCCATTTAGATCTCTTAATGACATAAGCCATTTCAAGCTGGCATGATCCGTTATTACGGTAAATGGTAGCAACTCAATGTATGGCCTAAATCTTTTTATTGCCAATACTGCGGCTAAGCATTCCTTTTCAGTTACGCTATAATTTCTTTGCGCAGCGTTTAATTTTTGCGAGAAAAATGATATAGGGTGTCCATGACCCTCTTGGTCTTTCTGAAACAAAACTGCTCCTACTCCATAATCTGAAGCGTCACATTGTATAAAAAAGTGTTTTCCAAAATTCGGATGAACTAATACCGGTGCGGTGGTTAGGGCATGTTTTAAGTCATTAAAACTCTTTTTGGCCTCCTCTGTAATTACAAACTTTGTACCTTTTCTTATTAAGTCAGTCAATGGTGTAGTCATAGCTGAAAAATTTTTGATAAAACGGCGGTACCAGCCCGCGGTACCTAAAAAGCTGCGAACCTCTTTCACTGATTTTGGCAATGGTATAGCTTTAATCGCCCCGATTTTTTCCGGGTCAGTTTTCTCCTCTAACTATGAATCCAAGATACTTTAATTCTTTAAAACAAAATTGCGATTTATTCATGCCTATGGTCAAATTCGCATCATTGAGACACTTGGCCACTTTCTCCAATAGTTTTAAATGACTCTCGAAATCCGCCGATATCACCAACAAATCATCGAGATACACAAAAACGTTTGTTTTTAGCTTCTCAGGAATGACCTTGTCCATTAGCCTACACAGCCTTTGCGCTGCGTTGCATAAACCAAAAGGCATCACCACAAACTGATACAACGGCCGCCCTGGTATAGTAAAGGCTGTGTAGGCTCGCGACTTTTCATCCAAGCTAATTTGCCAAAAAGCAAATTTGAGATCCACACTGCTAATGTAGTATGTCTCATCCAGCCTACTCAGAATACCCTCGATGTTTTGAATGGGATATGCATCCTTCACGGTTCTCTCGTTCAGCTTCCGGGCGTCCAAACATAACCGGTTCTTGCCAGGTTTACGCACCAATGTGCATCGACTACTCCAGTGGCTGTTGCTTGGCTCTATTACTCCTAGTGCGAGCATATTGTCTACCTCTGCATATATCAGTTCCTGGACTGCTGGTGATACTGGGTAGTATCTATCTTTCACAGGTGTAGCTCCCTCTACTAATTCTATTTTATGTGTCTCTAATTCTGTTTTACCTAAACCATTTTTTTCAAACGTTCTAAATTTTCGTTTTACTGTATCCAATTTTTCCTGCTGTTGCAATGTCAGTTCGTGCATTTGCACATCTTTTAAATTCAAAGGAAATTCTTCAGCTAGGGTTTCAGGTTCAATTTCATCTACCGGAAAAATTTTAGGCGCGATCTCGAACTTTTTCCAGAAATCTACCCCAAAGTAAGCTTCCTGAATAAGATCTGGGCAAATATAAAAATCTATTTTATGCTTCATGCCATCATATTCAACCTCACATTTGATTTTGCCTATAACATTATAGTATTTACCACCAGCTGTGCTTACGCCTGAAAAAACTGGTATAATATCTGCCCCCAATTTATCCAAATTCGCCTCACAATTTTTCCCTAATAAGCTGATAGAGGCCCCTGAATCTAATAAACCTCTTATTTCTAAATCTCCTATTTTTATATTAGCATACGCTCTGGGATCACGGCCAATTATATTTGCAATTGCACAACATCTACGGACGGACATTTTAATATCGTTAAACATTGCTCTTTTTTTTCTAAATTTATTCCTAGCTACTAATATTTTATCTAACCTACTCTTTTTCTTATCTATTGTTTCATTAAAAATCCTATTTCTAACTCTTTTATAATTTTCTAAACGTTTTTCATATGAATTTATTATTCCTCTTAAATTTTGCTCAGATTGACTAATATTATCTAAAATTCTATCCCTATTTATCGCCTTTTTCAACAGACTAAAAATTTCAATATTTTCACCGTTTTTATTTTCTTTTGTTGCAGCTTCATTCTCATCCGTTCCATCCGTTTGGGTAGCTGTGGTACATCGGCTTACGTTTGAGTGGAGCGTGACTCCGCCGGTTTCGCCACACTCCTCTGCTGGTTTCCCGAGCAATTCGGACACGTTGGGGTAACCACTCCATTAAGTCCACAACGGTAGCAGAAAAGGTTCCTTTGCATAGAAGTGCATTCTTGGAATATGTGTCCAGCCTTTCTACAGTTCCAGCAGACCATTAATCTGCTGTTTTCATTCGGTTTAACAGCGTTATTCTGCTTGCCTGAATGACGAAGTTCTTCCACTGGTTCTACATCTTCATTATCGGATTCAGCACTACAAATCTCCTCCAGATGTCTACGAGGATGTGCATAACGAGGGAGAGCTATATTATTCACTTGCTCTATTTTCAGGTAAGTCCTTTCAACTTCCTTACACTCATCTCGCAATTGTTCTACAGTAAAAACTTGCATCGGATATAGAATTTGCGAAATGTTTTTCTGCAAATTTCGCTTCATAATTCGTATTACTTCATACTCTGGCAGCGGCACACGTAATCTCGAGCGAAGTTTTTTCATCGCATGAAAATACGAATCAATGGATTCACCAGGTTTTGTCTGCGCTCCTCAAAATCTCCCATGAACTCGTACTCGCTGCGATTTGATCCATACTGAAGTCGCAATGCTGCCTTCAAGTCTTCCCAGGTTTTTATCTTTTTCTGTTGCACCATAAGCCAATACCACTCTTTCGCCTCACCTTTCAACAATTTGTGAAATTCGCCTTGCAACTCTTTCCATGGCACATTAGGTCAAATAACAGATTTTTCTGTGCAAAAGTGATAAGAATCAAAGTGCCGTTTTATTTTTGTTGTTGTTGTTTTTTAATTGTAAATGCTTCAAAAGAAAGACACGTGATTTTTTTTGTGTTAAATATAAAGCACCGTTACACATCTGTAAGTCAAAGTCAGTCGATTAAATTTTTTCTATAAATGTGCTTGCGAGTTCAGTAGTGCTTGGTCAACTTTAAGTGCGTGTTTCTCGAATTGTGTTGGCAATAATTCACTAGTGTAAAATGGAAATTAAAGATACAAGTAAGTAGATATACATTTAATTAAAACTGCTATATATTTATGCTGCAACACTTGAAAATAACTCATTAGCCTACATAACCTTAAAACAGTACAATTTATCTAAAACTTTGACTTTCTGTAAGCCCTCAAAAATTTTGACCTCATTTGACCTCCTTCAAATTAACAAAATAGATTAAATAATAATTAATGAGTTATTTGAAATTTATTTCAAATTGCGATTTTTTGCGCTTTACGAATAATGGCGCTTTTTTTAGGTAATCTCTGCATAAAAAAAACCGATCTGTTTGAGATATGGCGAAAAGAATGCACAAAAAAAGAAAATTTTGATGCCGTTTTTAAACATGTAGTTGACAAAATTGAAGTTAATACAATTTCGAATGAAATGGAGAAACATATAACGCAAACATTACATTTTTTTTGCGTAAAATTAGCACAAAAGTGGGAAAAATGTCACAGAAAGAAAATGTCTCAAACTAGGCTTGTGCCATTTGTGCCTCTACACCTAAAGACTTTATGAACACATTTAATTATAAAAGTGAAATATTGCGAGGAAAACTTAAAGTTTGGACTTAGCCCCCTTCATTGCTGTATTCGATTTTTTGAATTTGTATTACATTGAGGCAATGCAAATTACAAAAGTGGCAGATACGAGAAGATGATGAGTTAACTATCTTAGAAAGAAAAGCAGACATACAAAACTATTTTTGGAGAAAGCTCGGACTTCGCGTAGACATGCCCAAAGTAGGTGGCTTCGGTTCCACAAATGACGGAAACTCTGCTCGTCGAGCTTTTACTGAACATGGTATTTTTTCCGAAATAACTGGTGTTGACAAAGATCTTATATTTCGATTCAAAATCATTTTGATTTGTTTATCCTGCCAGTTCGAGATCAATTCAAGTACATTTGAAATATATTTCTTTGATACAGCAAAACGTTTTCAAGAGCTATATCCCTGGTTACCAATGACTTCTACGGTCCATAAAGTACTCACACACTCAAAACAAATAATAGAAAATATTGTACTTCCAATGGATTTTTTTTTCAAAAGAAGCTGCTGAATCGCGATATAAATTACACAAAGCCGATAGATTGCATCATGCCCGCAGAAAAAACATCACCAATAACCTGTCAGACGTATTTAATAGGGCTGTCGATACTTCAGATCCATTAATTTCCACAACATTTTTAAATAGATGCTTAAAAAACCGAAAACGTTGCACACTTCCAGCTGAAGCAATTGAACTGTTATGTAGCAGGGAAGCTATAGAAGAATTTCATCTTAGCAACCAAGACGATGAAATTAATGAAAGTGAAGAGGCTCTTTTTGATTTAAATTTAGAAAATGAATTAGATTTAAGCAATTACTAAATGTCTTAGTATAATTAAAATAAATGAATGAATAAAATGTATTATGTTTGCAAAAGGGTTAATTTTAATTTTTGGTCGTTAATGGGTTAAATTCCATTTTTTTATAGAATTATTCTTACTTATGAAATTCTTATGAAATCTTCAATATATACTTTGTCGGGGTTACCGTCGAAAGTTATGTCCCATTTATCGACTCTTATTATCCCTCTTGATGCATATTGGCGTGGATATAAAACTTCTTCATTTCGGGTATTTCTTGGAGAATTTGATGGACTGCTGCTACTGTTCATTTCCGGAAAATTTAGCCTGCGTTGATGGTACTGCGGAATATTGGGCATTTCTCCAAGGGGAGATCTATGTGTCCCTACACTTTCATTAGATTCCACCCTATCGGAATTTTTATTACCTATATTTAACTTTTGAATTTCATTAATTAATTTAGAAAATCCTTCCTTCATACTTTCCTGAATTTTAATGTCTATATTCTTTTCTAATTCAGATCTGTAATTGCTGTTTGATTCGGATATCATATCTCGAATCAAACCTTAATATGCCCTAGGACTGCGGCCTACATGAAAACCTGCTCTGTTTTCTAACTGGGGTGGTGGAAAGTTATAATTTGGTGGATTCTGACTGGCGTTGGGAACCCGAGTTTTTCTAACTGCTCCCGTTGAAGGACCAATAGTGGTATCAGTGGTACCAGAAGCTTGATTTGCCACATTCGGAGTATTAATCGTTTCCGACATATCTACAATATTCGAGGTATTATCCCCCGGACGCGAAGGTGATCTTTGGACTGGCATGTCCGTTAAAATATTGATAAAAAAAAATCAAAACAAAAAAATCTAAACAACAAGAAAAATTTGTATAAAACAAAAATTTGAAATCAACAGCAAAATGTTCGCTAAAAAAAATCAAATTTTATCCAAAAGTTTAAAAAAAAAATTAGAATATCTAAGATTTCCCAAGAAACTTAAAACTTTAAATATAAATTTCGTAATAAAGCAAAAATTTTAAATCCTCAAAAAAAATCTTTATCCAATAAACAAAATTAAAATATTTAAAAATCTAAAATTAAAAAAAAAAATCTGTTTCACTGGATTTAAAAGTTAAATTGGTAAAAGTATCAAAAAAAAAATTAAAATATATAATAGATTTTTAAGAAAAAATTAAAACTTTAAATTAAAAAAAAATTTCAAATTTAATATTAATCATACACAAACACAATAATAATACAACAAACAATTAGCATATAAAAAGGGTTTCAGATACAATGGTGCTGTATCTCAATGGGCCAACAATGAAAATGTTGTTGGTAACTTATTTTGCGTCATTCCTAAAATGCCTGGGTAATGTTGCATACTAGTCAACAATATCGATTATACAACTAACCCACTTCCGGTTAGGCTATAATCATCCGAGAAAATTACTTCGCAACTAACTTTCATTAGCAGTTAGGACTCCGTAATTTCTCATTCCACAATAATTTAAAGAAAATATAAAACTGCTATGCAACTAGCCCACAATTTCAGGTTAGGACATAGCATGTTTTATAAAAAGAAAATATAAAAATACGGTTATATGAAATTCCAAATCTCCATTCGCAATTAACTCTCTATGGATTAAGATTCCTTTCGATTTGGAAGCACTGACAACAATAATACATTGTATGTCAGTGTTGGTCTATTTTATATGGATCGTTTAAATCTTTTGCTTTGGGGTTCAATTTATTTGGATCCCCTCAGCTTTCACAATTTGGGCGCCATTTGTTGTTATGATACTTCGTCCACATCGGATCTAGGTTGACACCTCAGCTAGCTCTGAGCAAGTCGTGTTTTCCCAACCCGCAACCATTACATGCAACGTAAAACAAAAACTTCACAACACAAAAGAAAACAAACCACAGGAAAACAAAAGGTAAGTTCTTAATAATTTTATTCATTTTACTTTCACTTATATATACAAGAATAAAAACTTATCTTTTACCATAAAATTTAAGTTCCACATTTAGTATAACAGTTCTCTTTTGCTTATCAGGTTCATACCGGGCACTCACACCTTTGGCCCTGGCAAGTATCATCAACTATACAGAAGCAAACTCAGTTCGGAACAAGTTTCGCACCAGTTAAGATCTGAATTATACAGATAACAACCTCACAAATCTGTCTCCAAATAAACTCCAAAATACTTTGTGAGTAAGATTTCTAATCACAATAAAAAATTTTTGTGTGTATTTGTAAACGCAGAGTGTATTATTTAAAACAAAGGTAAACAAAACTAGAATTTCAAAATTCGCATTCTAATTTAGGTAATTTGTTTAAACAGTTGCTATATACAAAAAAAAATGATTTTGAGAACTAGTTTCGTAACTACTAGTCAAACAACTGGTACTTTCTCCTTTTCCTCTCTATTTCGTTTACATTTATTTTAAAATTTATCCATAAACTCATTCCCTTTATTTCCTAGCCATTACCACCGCTTCCACAAACACACCCATAACAATTCTGACATTTCATACTAAGGTTAACTACCCAGAGTTAAAATATTGCTATGTTATTATGGTTAAATTCTCATAGGGATAAATATATAGTATTGGTTAGTTACCCATGGTTAAGGTAAAGTTAACTTATCGAGAAAAGTTAATGGGCCATAGATGAATTTGTAAAAAATATAACTATTAATTTTTCAAATGTAGATGCTTCACTATGACGTATTTCATTTATACGTTTTTACAATATAATGTTTTCTTCTACTGAACGGCAGAAAACAGGTTTTTAATTCAGCATATGTAATTTTCGTTTTTCAATTAAGTGAACGAAATTTTTTTTTCAATTCAGTGAACGTATTTTTTTCTTTTTTAATTCACTGAACGTAATTTAATTTTTTTTAATTCACTGAATGTAATTTTATTTTTTTTTAATTCACTGAATGTAATTTTATTTTTTTTTAATTCACTGAATGAAAATGAAATTGAATGAATTCACTTTTTTTCCGTTCGATTTATAAAATTGAACGTTCACCAGTGAATTAATTCATTTGATTTAATAAAAAGAACTATTGCAATTGAATTAATTCGTAACAAAATAAATCGAACGAAAGCAAATATGAATTAATTCCATTCAATATATGGTGCTTAGTGAATTAATTCATCGAATTTTTAATTCAGAATTGAAAAATTGAATTAAGGAATTAATTCTTCAAAGATCTGATGATATCCACAGATTTTTGAATTACAACGAACCGTTAAATTTAAATGTATATTATTTAAATTATATTTTTGCACCGTGTCAATGTGTTTTAAGATGAATGGGGGAATAGTACTGCCTAAATTTTACTATGAAATTTGATAAAAGGTTGATATCGCTAATTTTTCGTTAAAAGCCACGCCCACTTAAAACAAGTGACAAAATGAATAAATAAACATTACGCTAAAATTCTGTGCAATTTTCTGAACCATTTCCTTGCCTTTCGTGGCGAATTTAGCCACTATATTCATCTTTAAAAATAAAGGCAACAACAATAAAATTAAAAAAAAACTTGAATGTCCTTAAATTCGTGGTCACCACTGTATATATAAAAAATAGTGCGAATTTGCTTTTTATGCACCTGTAAAAATAGTACTGAAAACAATATTGAATTGGAATGCACCTTTTACACTTGTTTAATAAGTAATTTTATTGAAGAGAATAAGGAACAATATCTTGCAGTAACAACCCTGCAAAACGAAAACATCCACGTTTTTATGCATGACTTTTTTCTCTACATTCAAAATAAGATAATGCAAAAATAAAATAAAACAAATATAACAATACATAGCGATATGACGCACAAGCATAGTTTTCTAGTGAACATTTGTTAAATTTACAGCAGTATCGGTCTTTCCTATGACACGTACGTGTTAAATTCATTGATGGAAATTCCAAATTTTGAACTAGTCTGGTAAAAAACCACTCCAGAAAAAAAACCACTCAAAAATAAAAATAGTTCAAATTTTTGCTGGGAAAGTGTTTTTATGTCACTCAACTTGCATATCAAAGAATAGCTCAGTGGTAGAGCGTTAAACTAGCAATGGTGAGGTCGCAAGTTCGATACCCGATGGCGGCAATAAAAAACTTTTGTAAAATAAAAAATATATCGTTCAAAAAGTACTGAAAAAATGTTGAAGTTGGAGTACTCCTTTCCTATGACAACTCAATGTTAAAATCATTAGTGGTTATGTTAAAAAAGGATTACATCTAGATCATCAAGTATAGTGCTTTTTCTACTGCTTCGGCCTCTTTTTTTTTGCTGGAGTTTTATTATTATTATTTTGATTTGCAATGGAGTGCGCCATTCCAATATGATCTTAGACTAATTTCAAAGATCAACAATAATTTCAAGCCCGATGGCTTATGACCTGTTGAAATATCTGTGTGGCGCGAAAGCCAGAAAATGTTGCACATTTTTAGAGTTAGGAGCTCTCTCGCGTTCACGAATAAGTTAAATTTCAACTGTTCTTTTCGCTCTTTTATTTTATTTGGAATTATCAAACACGCCTCTGACATAATATAATCTTATACTGATAGAAAAATACTGAAAAAATAGCACAAAAAGGTACTCAAAATTAGTTAAAAGGGGCCCTGCATTGAAAGCTTTTGAAATTAGTAAATACTTTTTGCTAAATATTAGTAAGATAAGTACAGCAAAAATGCAACTGTTTTAGCAATATTTGAGTTAAATTTCATTTAATTGAATTGCAAATTTACATAGTAGAAAAAAGCAGTAAAGAAATTGTTATATATTCAAAAGTTAATTTGTTTAAATTTAATTGAGTTGAATACAAATAATGAACTCTCCTGCTACAATAAACAGAAATATTTGCTAGAAAATTGTAGACTGCTTTCTGCAGTGTAGGTTTTATTCGCATTAAGAAAATAAAAAAAAAAAAACTAAAAATTTAAAATTCTTTATGATGGTTTAGTAGACTAATTTCCATAAAATTGTTTGCTGATTTTAGCAGGGTAAATTTTCAATTTCGATTAACTAAAATATAGCTGAAATTTTGTAAATTTAACAGATTTTTTCTTGCTGTTTGTATCTTTCTAATGTTTCTAATGCAAACAGATTCTGCTGGATTCATCTGTTTTTTCAGCAAGAATTTTTAAAGACTTTTATATTAGTGTATGAACAACTAAAAAATTTCTCGAATGAACGAGTGAACTAGAATAACACACTAGTTGAAAAACAAAATTGATTGAAATGAATTGTGAACTATAATGCCCAATTCTACACTCATAAAAAAAAAGCCCGTACAAATAGTTAAAAATTCTGCTAAAATAACAGGAAATAGTAACTGAATTTGCGCCAGCAGAAATTTCAATGATGTTGAGAATCATGGTCTGCTAAATTTAGGTGACCTAAATTTTAGGTAAAAAAGTTAGTTCAAATACAATAATTTATAAGAAATGTTGTTTAATGGAAATGAAAATTACTCAGCTGAAATCAGCACATGTTTTCTGCTAAATTTGGGATTTAGCTTTTAGAGCTTATAGAGAAGAGATGAGTGATAGACGCTGGAAGATTTTCTGTTGGTATCATAATAGGCTTAAGTCTACTATAAGAAGGATAAGGAAACAGAGCTGTGAGAGATTTTTCAGTAACGAGATTCCAGGGAATATATGGGATAAGCTTAAATCGACTGGAATTATTGAGATGGAGGATAATGATTCATTTCGTAACCTAGATGAACTCAATTAAAGTTTTGTGTTACCGGCGGATAACTCAATAGAAGATACTGGTTATATCGAACCTGAAATTGGTGATATTTTTAACTTTGGTAGAATTGAAGAAAGTGATGTTATACAGGCGTTAGGTTGCATTAAATCGAAATCAATAGGACACGATGGAGTGAGTGTAATCTTTATTCGAAAAATTTTACAGTTTATAGTAAAACCTCTGACCCATATATATAACACTATCCATATGACTAATGTATATCCCCTTAGCTGGAAACTGGCTAGAATAGTCCCAATCCCGAAGATTCGCAACCCCAGTTCTATTTCTCATTACAGACCCATAAGTATTTTGCCTATTTGCTCCAAAATTATGGAGGTTATCATGTAGGAGAGGATTGTGAATTTTTTGAATCAGAATAACCTTTTATTACCTTATCAGTCAGGCTTTAGGACTGGTCATAGTACACAACCCTGATGCTGGATGTAGTGGAGAGAATTAAGAAAAGTGCGGATGAGGTGGTCGTTTTTTTGGACTTCAAAAGGGCGTTTGATTCAGTGAATCATATTTTGCTTGTGCGTAAGTTAAATTCACAATTTAGGTTTTCACTATTGGCATGTAATTTAATTGCTTCATTTTTAAGTGATAGAAGTCAATATGTTAAGGTAGGAAATCGAATATCTGAATATATTCGATTAAATAGAGGTGTGCCACAAGGGTCGGTTATGGCTCCTATTCTGTTTATGATTTATATTAATGATGTTATGCAGTCACAAATTTCTGTAATGCACTTAAGCAGAGTCGCCCAGTGGTCGGAAGAAAACATACTGGTACTCAATCCCCTGAAGACGTATGCCATGAAATTTGGCAGTAATACGGGGAACTTTCCACGATTAGAATTAAGTGGTGAAACTATAGAGTATGTGTCACATCACAAGTCTTTAGGCATTTATTCATATAACGTTTTTCTATATACTCAACAGTTTTGCCTGTAAAAATAAATGTTTGTTACCGCTACCATAAAAATCAATAACCTTTTCTTTATTACTTTTTTTTAATATTTTAGGCAAAAAATATTTTTTTCTTCATACATTTATTTTTACCGGCAAAACTGTTGAGTATATAGAAAAACGTTATATGAACAGATTAAAGGAATTGTAATTTTTAATTCTTTTAAAATTGTTTGAGCAAAATCGGACTAGTGGTTCTCGAGTTATGTAAAAAAAAAGATCACCAAAGGTCAAATCGATATATCTCGATTCCTAGGGGTGACCCAGCGAAACGACGGGACACGTATAACTTCTTTTTTTACTGATATAACTTCCCCCGGTAGTTTGAATCCTTTCCGATCACTGACCCCTACCATTTGTCTCACAGTGTAATCATTAGAATATGGTCATATCCAGAGTTTCGTTTACTCTTAGGAGGATAAATAATTTAGGATATCATTTTCCTTTACACGTCAGGAAGCTGCTAGCGAAATCTTTTTTTATGCCAATATTTCTTTATGGAATGGAAATTTTTACGTCCACGTCGAACACAAATATTGTTAGGCTAAGGAAATGTTTTAAGAGAATTATAAGATATGTTTATGGTTTTACGATCATGTTTCGGCTGAAGCGAAAGATTTTTTGGGAGCTTTGAAGATTTCATTAGCTTAAGAGTAATGATGCTTTTCTATAAAACTGTAAAATTTGGAAATCCTCAATACTTGCTGGACTTATTTGATTTTTCACATTCAGTTCGAACGGCTATTGTTAACTGTCCATTAATACATACTATTTTCATGCAACGTTCGTTTGTTGAAAGAATTTACAGACTTTGGAGCACGGTACTACCATACAGTGCACATAATTTTTCATTGGGACTAAGAGATTTTAGGAACCTTTTTGTAGAGCATATTTAATGTTGAGGCTGGCTACTGCTCATTTGCTGTGGTTAACTGTTATTAAGAATTTTAGTATTACGTATTCGTGCATTAGGTTAGGAACAGTAGTTATATAAGGTGGTTTATTAAGGTTTTTTTATATTATATTAGTTTTAAGTTATTTAGAACCTACTTATAACATACTATGTAATCATTTAGGCCATTAGGCTTTTGATTATAAATAAAAAAAAAAATTTTAGTTGGTTATAAACAGGTAAAAAATTCAGTTAACATTCAAAAATTTAGAAAAATTTTTGTTTAATAGAAATGAAAGTGGGTCAGTTGAAATCTGCAAAACATGCTGCTAAAATTACAATCACTTTCTGTTATTAATTGAATAAAAATAAATTAATGTAAATATTGTTAATTTTATTTTCGAATAAATTACACAATCCAAAAACACTATTTGCACTAAATATCACTTTTATTTTCTTGCCAATATGTGTGCCAGCGGAAGTTGTATTATTTGGTTCCTTTTTCTCGTCTACCTGCGGGTCAAATTTAGATGAAAGTGTTAAAGGGCTGAAATAAAAGGAAAAAATAACATATTTAATAGTATTCCCTTAAATAAATATAGTTCATATTAAAAAGCAAACCTCTATTATTACCGATTATTTTATTTTTTAAATACAATTTTAACTGCGAAATGTTAATGTCCAGTATACCTCCGTTTTCTTTTGAGTTCCTTTGCTGACTAACATAAACAAGAGAAAACATGCTCTTATCATATTATTTTATTTACTAGAACTTTCTTAACAAGCGCCATATTATTTTTATTTGTATTGGTAAGCGTCATCAGTGATGACTCATCACACACATTAAAATACACTTACTAGAAATTTTCTAATTTGTATTGGTCGGCAAACTCACTAATACACACTTCACCATCAATCACTATACACTAGCGCCCCTATCGTTTTCTTTTGAAAACCAGATATGGGAGTAATTAATTACTTTGTAATGACCATTGCGGGTTTTCATTACCATTAAATCTATAAAATGAAAATTAAAAAAAATTCATTTCATTACCATTACAAAATGTAATTGCAATGAAAAAAATGTTAATTTCATTTGTTTTCTTTACATGTAATGAAACGTTTTTATAATTTTCATTACAATACGCAATGGTAGTAAAAACAAAAAATCATTTAAATTTTTTCTACACTAGGTAGACAAATGAAATTTCATTACCATTACTTAACATAGTGATGTAAAGAACGTTTTGTTCTTTGTTCTACACTAAAAAATTTTCCTTTATGGAAATTTTTTTTCGCAATTTTTTTTTGGCAACTAGCCACCAAACTTTGATGTATGTCTCTAGATTGTAAATTTAAAAAAACCGCACTTAAAAAATAGCAAAATTATGGCGGAACGCGAAAAAAGACTTTATGGCAGAAAAATTCAATTAAAAAACTTAATCAGCGATTAACATTCTTCAAACAAATATACTGATGCAAAAAGTTTCGTTTTGGCAAATTTCTTTCGCGATTTTTTTTTTTTTTGCAACTAACCACCAAACTTTGTTATATGAAATAGGCATTATAGTCCCTAGATTAAAAATTTTAAGAAACCACACTTAAAAAATTCAAAAATAATGGTGGGACGCGAAAAAAGACTTTATATTAAAAAAATTTAATGAAAACACTTATTCAGCGATTTAGATTCTGCAAACAAATCTATTGATGTAAGAATTTTCCTTTTTGTAAATTTTTTTTCGCGGTTTTTTTTAACTAGCTCCCAAACATTCTTGTATGAAACGGGTATTATAGTCACTAGAATATAAATTTTACGAAACCGCACTTAAAAAACTCCAAAGTAATGTCGGGACGCGAAAAAAGACTTTATGGTAAAAGAATTGAATTAAAACACTTAATCAGCGATTTACATTCTGCAAACAAATCTATTGATGTAAGAATTTTTCTTTTTATAAATTTTTTTTTTCGCGATTTTTTTTTCGCGGTTTTTTTTAACTAGCTCCCAAACATTCTTGTATGAAACGGGTATTATAGTCACTAGAATATAAATTTTACGAAACCGCACTTAAAAAACTCCAAAATAATGTCGGGACGCGAAAAAAGACTTTATGGTAAAAGAATTGAATTAAAACACTTAATCAGCGATTTACATTCTGCAAACAAATCTATTGATGTAAGAATTTTTCTTTTTATAAATTTTTTTTTTTTCGCGATTTTTTTCGCGGTTTTTTTTTAACTAGCTCCCAAACATTCTTGTATGAAACGGGTATTATAGTCACTAGAATATAAATTTTAAGAAACCGCACTTAAAAAACTCCAAAATAATGGCGGGACGCGAAAAAAGACTTTATGGTCTTTTTACAAATCTATTGTTGTAAGAATTTTCCTTTTTGTAAATTTTTTTTTCGCGATTTTTTTCGCGGTTTTTTTGAACTAGCCCCCAAACTTTGTTGTATGAAACGGGTATTATAGTGACTAGAATATAAATTTTAAGAAACCGCACTTAAAAACTCCAAAATAATGGCGGGACGCGAAAAAAGACTTTATGGTAAAAGAATTGAATTAAAACACTTAATCAGCGATTTACATTCTGCAAGCAAATATATTAATGCAAAAATTTTCATTTTTGGATTTTTTTGTTTGCGATTTTTTTTCGCAATTTTTTTTTTTTTCAACTATCCACCAAACTTTGTTGTACGAAATGAGTATTATAGTCCTTAGATTATAAATTAAAAAAAACCGCACTTACAAAATTGCAAAATAAAAAAACTTAATCTATTTATGCAAGAATTTTCCTTTATGCAATTTTTTTTCGCGATTTTTTTTTGCAACTACACTCAAAAAAAAAGTCAGTAAAGTCAGCAAAAAATGTTGCTGTGTCAGCAAATTTTTAGTCAGGAGCGTGCTTGCAAAAAAGTTGGTAATTTCAACAAAAGTTGTTTACTGAAAATCGGGGAGCTGATTTTTACCAAAAAAATAGTAATCTCAGCAAAAGTTTTGCTAACACTTAGTCGATTTCAAATGAAAAACATCCTTGCTACTTTTTGCTGAATATTAGTAGACTGAAAAAAACTCAAAAAACTTGTAGCGAAATTTTACTTTAGTTAATTTATTTGCTGAAAATTTAAATATAGAAGTTGTTTTTCTTTTTTTGTCATTTCCGTTTCCAGACAAACTGCGACATCTACATCTTGTCTCTCTGGTTGTCGTCCACGCTATGAATGCGGTTATCAGCACAATTTTTGTAGCAAAATAAATAAGTAAAACATTAGTTCAAAATTAGTTTAGTGCTAAAAAAATATAACTAAAATTTTTGCTGATAACGGAATTTCAGCAAAAAAATTGATATACAAGACGTTTTACTAATTTTTCTACTAACTTATTTTTTTGAGTGTAGCCACCAAAACTTGGTATCAAATATGGATACCATAGGACTCGGATTATGAACTAAAAAATGCTTTTAGTAATTTGTAAACCTCATATTTTTAAAATAAAAAAACAAAAACGGCATGTAATGAAAAACAAATGGGTGTTTCATTACTATGTAAACATTAGGTAAAAGTAATGAAAATTAAAAAAAGGTTCATTTTAATTTTCAAAACAAACGAAAATTAAAAAAAATATTCATTACCATTTTTTAACGCGATGGTAATGAAAAAAAAAACATTACAATTTCTTCAAAAAAAAGCTCCAATACCATTACATCAAGTAATGGTAATGAAAATGTAATGGTAATAATTTTAGCCCATCTCTGTTGAAAACACAAATATTAAAAAAGTTGCCAATAAATTTATCTATATTAACTGATACATTGGGTGCGTTCGGCAGATACAATTTGACAGTCAACAGTTCTACAACAGTTGTTCAACTATCTGCTGAACGACTTGATTACTGAGCATTCACTAAACGTGTTGTGTGAGTGCTCAGGTATCAAAGTAGCGGAAATAATTTATGATACTTGTGATCAAACAATGATACACAGCTGTTTTTGGCAGTTCAAAAAACAGTAATTAAAAAAGAATGAAAACAAATTTCTTTACAAAGTCGTTATAAATTTATTAAAAATGAATACAAATCAAGAAATTATACTGCAATTTGGAGCTGACGATGTTTTGGAGTCAAGCATTTTGGAATATATTGTAGGAGAACTTTTATCGGATTCGGATTTCGATAATATAATACCAAAAGCACTGGAAAAGAAAACTCGCTCAAAGAATTTTTATCAGGTCACTGTTCCTGCGTACAGAGACGATGAATTTAAAGAACATTTCAGAATGTCTAGAAATAGTTTTGAGGTATTTGTGTGAGTATAAAAAAACACATTTTTTAACAAATGGTTGGTTAATTTCTAGGCCTTATTGAAAGTTGTTGGTCATCAAGTTGATGGAATGGAACAACCAATTGCATGTGTATCATTGGAGAAGAAATTATTATTTACTATTTGGGTGCTAAGTAAGCAAGAATCGTTCCTTGCTGTAAGTGACCGTTTCGACATTGCAAAGACTTCGGGGTATGAAATTTTTATGTATTGTAAATATTTTATCAGGATTGATGCCTCAATACATAAAAAAAAAGGATTGATGCCTCAATACATAAAATGGCCAAATATAAGAAAACAACTTGGGATATGTCAGGATTTTGAAGAGCGATCGAATGGCATCCCTGGAGTAATTGGGGCGATAGATGGATGTCACATACCAATTAAGCAGCCTGTTGGAAATCCTCATGATTTTTATAATAGGAAGCAATTTCATTCAATTATATTACAAGGTGTTTGCGATAGTAATGCTCGATTTATTGACGTTTTTATTGGGATGCCGGGGCGTATGCACGATGCATGTGTTTTTAAAAAAAGACCCTTGTTTAAAAAATTGGCAGAACCTCGACAAATTCTTAGTCCAGAAAAGCATTTGATTGGAGATTCGGCATATCCGTTATTAGGTAGCCTCTTGACACCATTTCGGGATAACGGAAATCTTACTCCAGAACAAATATTATATAATACAAGACTTAGTATGATTAGATCAATAATTGAACGTGCATTTTTTGGACGATTAAAGGGAAAGTTTCGGCGGTTAAAATTTTTGGATATAGCAAACGCTGAAACTGGTAATAAAATAATTAGTGCAGCGTGCATGCTGCACAATTTCATTTTAACTAATGGCGAAGTAGACGATTTCGACTCCAGCTTGCTTGAAGAAGATATACATCCAGAGGAAATAGAAACAAGAAATTCAGAGGAATTAGTTATTCAAACAGCAGTCAGTAAAAGAAATTCTGTTGTTCAACTTTTATATCGTTAAGACGATTTATCATTTTTGTAAAAACGCGCTACACCAACACATTGGCAATTGAAGACATGCTGCTAGTAACAATACAAAAAATATAAAAAAGTATATATATCCAAACACATAACATCCCTTAAGAAATTTCCCTGTGTGTAGTCTACAAAATTTAAACTTTCAAAAATGTCTCATATGCTATTATACTTGTATGTACTTACGAACTGAGTAAAGAAAGTCATGTTGTATTCTGGGTAAAGTAAGCTAGGATGTATGTACCTACACAGAGGGAATTTTACTGGACGAGTATTAATGAAATTTTTCAATAAACTAATGAAGTTTTCTTCACAAAGTAGATGAAAAATTCACAAAGTAGATGAAAAGTTCCTCAAATTTGATGAAAAAGCTTCATATATTTTATGAATCCAGTTTTAAAGAAACGTTTTCATTAGGTGTATGAAACTTTTAATAAATGAAATGAAATTTTTCACAACATTTTATGAAAAATTCTATTAATTAAATTAAATGTTTCAGTGGACGGGTTACATTGGTACAGACGTCAATATACTTAGTAAGTACAGGCAAGTACAATAGCATGTACTTAAGTGAGGCAATATTAAAGTTCTTAAATTATATTAATTTAATATAAAAAATGTATTACAGACGTATATCATATTGCAGGTATACTTAATACATATATAAATCAATTCAACTATAGGCGATATAAATAAAATTCAGAATTTACTATGTAAGATTTGCTATCAATAGCCTTGATTAAAAAAAACTAAAATTGTGAAATATTTATTCGTTAAAAAACTTGTTTTATAATAGTACAATAAGGGTTTTCACAAGGGGTGTACTATTTGTTGTATCGTTGTATCGTCCTAACAAAAAACAGAGTTGTTAAAAATTAAATTGAAAAAATACAACATTTGAGAATAGCACGATACAACATTTTTACGTATGTTTAGTGTCCTATGTTTGAGTGTGCTAACCGATAGAAAACTGAATAGAAAATCGTTGTTAAACACAAATAAAAATTTTAACAACTCTGTTTTTTGTTAGGACGATACAACGATACAACAGATAGCACACCCCTTATGAACAACCTAAATATAAAAACATACTTGTATACAACACTTTAGAAACAATTTCTCCGAATCTAAATTGCACTTTACATTGTACGTCCATGCCAATGAAGCTTGCAAGAGCAAAAGTTGTTCGTTTTGAGCATATTCTGCAATAAAACAATGAACAACTTATTGCTCTTGTAAGCTATAGAAAATTTTTGAAGTTGTTTGTTTTTAGCATATCTGGACACAAAAAAAAATGCACTTCAACTTCTGAGAAGACCTTTGTAAGGTGTTGTACACGACAATGTATTTATATTATAATTCATTTCTTTTCAAAGTTGTGTGTTTGGGTATCACTTAAGCCCCGTTCACATTATCACACAAGTGTTTATATTTTTCTTCACACAAGTATGACAAAAAGTGTGCTGAAATTATCTGGTTGTCAAAAAAGTATAAAAGAAAATCTTTTCAGTGTTCAGACGGTTATCGACACACACAACAAATAAATTAAAATAGTTGTTTTTCTTCTATTATTACTTTTTTCACCATTAGTTGTTTTTAATCTTTGTTTACGTTTATTTATGAATAACACAACACTTGTGTTGAGACAAGTGGTAACTTTATGAAATATTTCAAAACATAAATTTTGTCAAAAAAGTGTGACCGCTTTTTAAAATATGTGCACTTATTTTGACATGTGTGTAACGAACTATGTTCACACTATTATACATTTTCTTTATACAACACATTTCTGACATGTATAACACACTTGTGTGATAATCTAAACGGGGCTTTAATAACGTATCTATTTCGAAGTCCTTACCTTATTCTTTGCTGGGTATTTAAGACACTCACTTTTAATCGTTTTTTTTTACCAACTAATAGATGTTTTAATTTTGTATAAATATAGTACTTTATAAAACTAAAAACATTTTTTAAATACATACCATTCTTGAAATTTTGTATGAAAAACGAAATAAATTTGAGAACATTTTGAAGTAGTAGTTTAAAAATCATTATTGAGATCAAAATTATACAAAATTGTTAAATATATGTACATATATACATTTAAAATTACAATTGAAATAAAGCTTTAGAATTATAAATAAAAATTACGTATTTTACAATAAACTTTAAATTCGGTCATGGTGCTTTATTCCCGAGTTTAGTACTCAACATTGAAATCAGTTATCACAAACTTATACTCAGATCAAGATAAATAATAACACATTTCAAAGAAGTAAAAATAGTTAGAAGTATTACTCGTACAACAACAGTTACGAATATTAATGAATTTTGATTGGAGACGAAAAACAAAAACAAAAAATAAAAATTCAATCAAAAATTATTCCCGAGCTTAGAACTCAAAATTTAAATCAGTTCGTTATGCGAAATTTATAATCAGATCAAGATAAAAAATAACACATTTCAAAGAAGTAAAAATAGAAGTATTACAATAACAATTAATATTAATATTAATAAATTTTAATTGGAGACGAATAACAAAAACAAAAAGTAAAAATTTAAACAAAAAATAATTAAAAAGTAAAGTGGATTTTTATAAATAAATTTGAGATTATTAATTCAGTTAATTTAATTATTTTTGCTCCCATTTGTTAAAATGGAAATTTTGACTGAGTCCAACAACAATGCATACTCTATCTTTTGGCGACTCCTGGGTCTCGAGATACATATCTTTAGAGCTTTGCTTAGATTTCTTAAGATGTAAAAATATACAGCTATGGCTGTAAACCAAAGACCAATCGCGTAAATTTATTAAACATCTTTAGGTAAAAAAGCTCTTAGTATTTCATTTCTTTCTCTTTGTATCTCATTAGATTCCTTTATTTTATTTGTAAGATCCTCGAGAGCTTGAGTTTTTTTCCTTTCTGCTTCTAACATTTTATTTCTCTGTTTATATATGTCTCTTCCTTTTCTTGCCTTTTCACTTTTGTTGTCAGCATTTTTGCTATTAGAGGAAATATTTACTTCTGCCACCTCAGTTGGCTGCAAAACGGAATCAGATGGATAATCCATGGGAAGAGAAGGCTGCAGCATGGAAATAGTTGGTGGGAGCATGGAAGCATTTAACACATCGAAATATTCATGCAAATCCATCTCCTCTGTAGCAGGAAATGATGATATAGTAGAGCACCCATTAATTGTGATGTCGTGGTCAAATATTTCTTCAAAAGTATCGTAATACTCCCACCCAACACGACCTCTACCCGTACTTCTGTTGTTTTCTTTTATAGACTTATATGTTTTCTTCATGTTGCGCATTTTTCTGTCTATAACTTCTTCAGTCACGCCTGTATATCCATTTGTTTCCATTCCCTTGACTATTTCAGTCCATAGGTTTTTCTTTTTGTATTTAGGATCTCTAAACTTTGCTTTTCTCTCTAAATATAAACTGAGAAACATTTTTGTAGATGGTGGTGTCCAGCACCACAAACCTTTATTTTCTTTATCTGAAAGACAGAACCGTAAACTATTATATTACTGGTTATATTAATATTTTACTTACCATTTAATTCCATTTCGCCGTTTATATTCATCAGAACTTTCATGTAATAAAATATAAATTCTTAAAAATTAAAAATTTTGCTAATTTTTTGTTTCTTCGGCTTTTTTTCTATGTAAATATGATTTTGTGTTTATAAACAGCTGATTTTATGAGTATTGACAATAAAGTAGCAAATCGTTCAGCAGAAGAAAACATCATAAATCGCTTTAACTCATCGGTATCAGTTTCTGATTTTATCTGCCGAATGCTACCATTGTCAAAATCATTTATAAAAAAATTGCTAAATATCAGGAGGAAAAATTAGTTCAAGTACAGCAGAAATATGTTTTTGTGGTGAAATTGGATAACTAACAACTTTAGCTAAACAACGGATTTAAACGAAAACAACGGGAAAAATTAGTTCAACTGAATTAGAACGCGTTTAACAGACTTTTGTACTAACTTTTTTTTATGAGTGTAGTCAATTTTATTCTGATTGTTTGTACAAAATGTTTTATTTTGTGTGAAAATTTCCGGGTGTCCTCACATTTTTACTCACTATTTCTATTTTTTTTTACGATAGACTAACACTTAGGCGATGCAATGTGCATTGTGTTGGAATTAGGAAAATAGAATAGATTTCGACAATTTTTAACACCAAATTGCTAATAACAAACAATATGAATAAAAAGCAACTGATAGTGCGTCTTTGTGACGAGAACGTGATTAAAATAGACACATGTTTCAAGTGGCCATCAAATTAAAAACCGAGCGAGCTGATTTTTACCAAAAAAATGGTAATCTCAGCAAAAGTTTTGCTAACACTTAGTCGATTTCAAAAGAAAAAAATCCTTGCTAAAATCACTAAACTTTTTGCTGAATATTAGTAGACTGAAAAAAACTCAAAAAACTTGTAGCGAAATTTTACTTTAGTTAATTTATTTGCTGAAAATTTAAATATAGAATATGTGCAAGTTGTTTTTCTTTATTGTCATTTCCGTTTCCAGACAAGCTGCGACATCTACATCATTTGCTATATGCTAAATGATTTTTTTCATGCTAAGTGATTTAAAAAAATGCTAAATCTAGCATTAAATATGCTAAATTGGCAACACTGATTCTAATAGTATTGTTTTTTTGCAGGCGTTATGTATTGGTTGCCTTATGATATGGTATTTCGAAGAATTGGAAGTTGTGTAACATGGTGCATTTATCAAATAAACTTAATTGATTTTTGGAAAAATTTAAAATAAAATTTTTGGTTAACATTATTTATTTTTTTTTATAAAATCAATTTTACTAAAGAAATTAATTTTATATGAGTTTACTAAAACTTTACTAAATTTTAGTAACCATTACAAATTTTTTCTTCTACTTTAACTTTACTAATAATTACAGACACGTTTTGCTAAAATTAGCTAAACGGTCTGCTGGCCTAATATTAGTTAATTTTTCTGTAATATTACAGTTTTTTCTGTAACTTTTACAGACTTTTTTATTTGAGTGTAACGGTCGAGTAAGACTAATAATTTATCAAAATTGTATTAGATTCGCCAGGAAAATGTCACTTTTTTAGCTTCGATTTTGAAAAATTTGATTTGTATGTAGTCGTTTTTATTAAATACGCCAACGCCTTACATAAACAGGGGGATTATGTAGACAAATTTTGGAGCAAGTCCGCTTCAACCCATTCGATAAACCTAACATTACACTCAAATAAAAAAGTCTGTAAAAGTTACAGAAAAAACTGTAATATTACAGAAAAATTAACTAATATTAGGCCAGCAGACCGATTAGCTAATTTTAGCAAAATGTGTCTGTAATTATTAGTAAAGTCAAAGTTGTGGAAAAAATCTGTAATAGTTACTAAAATTTAGTATAATTTTAGTATATCCATAATGGAAATCAATTTGCTAAAATTAGCCAAATTTCTTACTAAATATTAGTGAAATTCATTTAGAAGCAAAAATTAGTAATTTTACTATATATTAGTAAAATTTCTGTAAATTTAAAATGGAAATCAAATAGCACTTATACTAAATATTAGTATGCATACTATATTTTATTTCCAAAAAATCTAAAATAAAATCCATAAAAAATGCTTACGAATAGTAAAATTTATTTCTTTTTAGTTATAAAATGAAATGTAATTTTAAATACGATTTAATTATAAGTAAAGTTTTAAAATTTAAATAACTTTTAGATGAATGATACATTGAATGTATGTATATAAAAAGATAAAAAGATTTATTATAAATATATGTACTAAATAATAGGCTTTTGAAATCAATATCAAATTGATATTCACATTTAAATTAATTTTTGGAGTATTAATATATATAAATATTTAAAAGAAAGTCACGCATTCATTTAATGCAAATTTTTATAAGTATTCACTTTTAAAAGTATAAAAAAATGCCCACATTTATTCCAAATTAATGTAGGTACATTTTATTATTTATCTATTACGCTCGGTTTCATATTTAAAGTTAACTTGAACTTAACGATATTGAAAGATAAAATGTAAAAAATTGTATACGAAATAACAAATTAAATAACTAATGCTTAACTCAAAAACCTTCAGTATGAAAACCACCGTGTAGGTTTTTGAGTTTACTTTTATTAATCCATAATTTTTTGTTGTTTCGTACACAAATTTCTTGGCATATTCTTTTGTTTAATAAAAGACTTCAGTATGAAACTCAGCTGTAAAGATTATAATTAGAAATTAAGAGTTTCAAAGTTAACAAAAGTAGGCAATTGTTATTTCCTTTAATTAATAAATTGATGCGAAAACAGCGAAAACTACCATGTTTTAAACGACTTAAAATTATCAAATTAACTAACATAGGAGTAAAATTTATAAATTTTTCTCTTCAGTTATATTTTTTAGATAAGTTGTCAGGCTAAGGATTGCTGTTGATAACTTGTCTTTAGAAAAATTGATTCCAAAAAAATGTGATTGAAGAGCCATACATGTTTACATTCAATCGGATATTTAAAATGAAAAACCACATAAATATGAAAAAGACATGTCAAAGCCCCTAAAATACTTTCTAGTTTATAAGTAACAGTGTCAAATTTTACAAAAATATATTTATAAACTGCGTGCTATTAAATCATTTATACCATTACCACGATCGCCGTATTCGCCTCCACGCTTAAAGGATACCGACACTTTATTCTTCCAAGCTTCACGTGGGTTACAAAACTGTAGATAAAAAAATATAAGTTAATTTTTGCTACATATAAATTAATATAAAGACAATAAACTTACTAAAAATGCACACATAAATTCACTAACAGCTTGAACCTTTGTACCCACTGTAAATATCTCATGAATAATATCTTCCAAACAAATAATGGGTGATTTTTTGCCATTGATACGAGCAAAACCTTTTTAAATACCAATTCACGTATGGTACCAATATTGGGATAACCATATGTAATTGTAAAATTATGTATCGCTTTTCCGAAGCCGCCGAAGCAATAATATTCTCTGTTGGATGACAAGCAGTATACAACACAGTGTCGGTGTGACCCTGTCATTTCTGGACCACCTCTTTCGATTGTAGATTCCAGATGTAAACCATATTAACTGCCGGAAACAACCCACAAAAAAATATTACAAACATTTAAAACAAATTTATAGATTAAAAAAAATTCTTGCCTTTAACATTTCCTCCAGTTACTGAAAAATTTGCAAAAATACAATATTTTTCATTTTTATGTCCAGTGTAGGTTTTTAAACATTTTCCTTTTGAATAGTCCCATAATTTCAAAGTATTATCCAAAGTAGCCGCCAATATATACTTGCCATCATCTATTAAAGTCTTCAAACACTGACCACTGGCTGTATCCCAAATACGACATAAGCCAACATAGCTAGAAGAGACAATTAACGAACCATCACGATTAAAATGAACGGCCGAGACAGGTCAATTCATAAAATTTCGAAATTATTTCTTTTCCCACTTCTGGTACTCACATGAACTCGCCAACCATTCCCCATTGGGTGAAAACAGCTGATACTGCCTTGGTATGACCAGCCAAAGTAAACTTTAAAGTATAATTGGGTTTTACGGATAAAGACGATTTATTTGAAAATGAGGATGTTGTTCCGGTCGAAGATGATGTTTGAAGAGTATTAGGAGCACTGGGTGCGGTGGGCATATGTTGTGGAGCAAGTACCCCAGGATGACCACCATGTACTGGTCCAATATGTACCATTGTTATTGATTTTTACAAGTTATTATCTTAATTCACTTTATTTTTTTAACTATCAAAACACTACCGAATGTTTTTGTTGAAAAACCTCGTGCTTAGAGTCAGTGTTGCCATTTCAGTGCTTTTCGGGTATTTTTTGGTGCTTTTTTCCTTCTTGTACCCGGTGATTTTTTACAAATACCCGTTTAAAAAAAGCGGGTATTTACAGTGCTTTTTCAGATTTCTGTCAGTGCTTTTAGTGCTTTTTCTACAGTTTATATTTTTGGTATTTGTTCTCGTTTATTTTTTAATTTTTCTTCAATTTTCTGTCAAAGTTGAAAAAATAATACGAACTAAACAAAAAATACATTTTTTCACAATGTTTGTAGTACAATTTTAAATAGCAACTTCGATATATTTAAACTTCAAAATTTTTAGATTTTAGTTTGGTGCTTTTTTACCCCTTTTTTGGTTATTTTTTGAACTTTTTTTACACGATTTTACAAAGCTAAAATGTGTTTTTAAATTCTTGACTTAAATTTTTCAAAAAATTAGTATCGTGCTTTTTTACCCCATTTTTGGTAAATTTTTACCCTTTTTACCCGTTTTCACAATCCTCACGGTGCTTTCCTGCCTTCAAAACTCGGCAACACTGCTTAGAGTTGTGTCGTTCATGAACGAACTAGTTCATTTGAACGGTTCAGTTCATTGAACGATATGACATCGTTCACCATTATTCGTTCTTTTCGTTCAATCGTTCATTTCGTTCAATCGTTTATTTCGTTATTTTTTTTTTGTCATAGAAAATTTGTATCCCTTTCTTATTAATTTTATTACAGAATTTAATGTTTTTCTTAATAATTTAAAATTTTTAATAAAATTGTAATTTTCTGACGCTATTAGTCTATGCACAATAAAATTAATACAAACATCATATCGCTGACATGCAATCGGCTCTTGCAGTGATGCCAGAGATCAAATGTCACTTTTAGTTTTCATTTTAATTTTGTAATAGAAAAACAACAAAAAATTTAGTAAAAAGAATGGAAAAGTGTTTAGTTTTTTTATTTTTTGTCGGTAAATATTAATGTTTCATAAAATTTGTTGTTTTTCGAAAAAAATCTATGATATTTTTTATCCATGAAATGGTCAAGTGTTCAACTTTGCAATTGATATCATTTTGACGTTTCGCTGCAATGGTTTTGACATTTCATATCATATAATTTATTGCATTTGAAGACACCGGGTTAGCACGCGTGCAATTTACAGTTGTTTATATTATATATGTTTGAAGGAAAACTGGTCAATATTTTGTTACAATTTATATTTAAAGATTTTTTTCTTAATTGTCTATAAATTTTTATATTCATTTATAAAAATTAATGCAGTTTTCATTATTTGTAATTGTCGCCATAATGCGCAATTACAAATGCACCTCCCAGTACGACTGCTCTAAATGAACTAAAACAGCAAAAACAGTAACATCGATACACACGATGGAAAATTGAGTTAGGAAACACAAAATATCAAAAAATTTTGATAACACGAATGTCAACACGATACATTAGCGGCCATATAGACTTCCAAGTATGCTGTACAGCATGCTGGCCGGCTGTATGAATTTGACCATGTAATGTCTAATTTGACGGTTTGCCAAGCATGTTGGACGAAAAACAAAATTTTTTGATTTTTCGGCAAGTTTGACAAACACGCTTTACCGTATATTGAAAAAAATCATCAAACATTGGAGAATTTTACATTTTTAATAAGTTATTTTGTGACAAGAAAGGGATAACGTTAGTAAATAAACTAGGGATGTGCGATTAATCGATTAATCAAACAGTATGATTAATCAGAACTTTGATTAGTCAATTAATTGATTAGTTGAAAATTTGATTAATCAGAATTATGATTAATCGATTAATTTGAATTTTGATTAATCAAAACTTGAATAATTTCAATTAATATTTAAAATAGAAAAATACGGAAATTTTATCCTTGTTTTGTGGCGATACTTTATATAGCTCCAAATAAAGAGAATAACAAAGGTTGTTTGCTCACTGGTCAGACTTGACCAACTCCGTTCCTAAATTTAAAGTCTCTATTTTGAACTGGCGTTAAAAAGCGTCGTCAATGGAGAAAAACAAGATATTATTCAATTATTCATAAATTTGATTAATCAAAATCATGATTAATCAATTAATCATTATTTTGAATAATCGAAATAACTGATTAATCGATTAATTATGTTTTTGATTAATCAAAATTATTGAATAATCGATTAATTGATTAATTAGAATTTTGATTAATCAGGAAGTTTGATTAATCGATTAATCGCACATCCCTAAAATAAACTAAAAAATCCAAAAACAGAAATTCAAAACTGAAATTCCAAGAAAAAAATTAATAAAAATAATTTCGTCATTATCATCCGCTGTGTTGATTTTGTGGTTTTGAAGTAAAGTTTTACAGCATGCTTGTCCGTATATACCAAAAACCATTTTTTGTTTGTTAAACAAACTGGACAGCATGCTTGCTCGTATATAGGCCGCTATTGACATAAGCGGACTTTATACGATCAAATACACGGTCAAGCATGCTGTAAAATGTACCTTCAAAAACACAAAATTAACACAACGGATGATAATGACGAAATTATTTTTTTAATTTTTTTTTCTTTGAATTTAATTTTTTTTCTTCTGTTTTTCCATTTTTTAGTTTTTTTATTAACGTTATCCCTTTCTTGTCACAAAATAACTTATTAAAAATGTAAAATTCCCTAATGTTTGATGATATTTTCCATTACACTGTAAAGCGTGTTTGTCAAACCTGCCGAAAAATCAAAAAATTTTGTTTTTCGTCCAACATGTTTGACAAGCTGTCAAATTAGACACTACATGATCAAATTCATACAGCCGTCCAGCATGCTGTACAGCATGCTTGATTTTCTATAGGTCGCTATACACGAAGGGCATTTTGTGACGAATGTTCCTTCGTGTGTAGGCAGCTTTAGAATAGAAAACAATTGTACCATTTACAGTAAAATTCTTTTAAGCTAAACTTGGTTAATGACGAATTATCGGTTAATACGAACTAATTTGAAAGACGTTTTGGCATCAATTTTCGTATAAAAAAGATCATCTGCTTTATGAAACGCTTAGTCATATTTATTGCCGATGATTGATTTATGAAGCAGTTTCATCAATATGATAACTCTTTTTTTCACCGAGTGTACGAATATGGATGATAAAAATACATATTGAAAAAATTGCAAACTAATTTGTATTTATAGCAAAGAAATATTTGAAAAAAAACAAAAAAAAACGTGGAAATATAAACATTAAAAAACAACAAAAAAATTTAGAGAACAAATCTATTTTTTTTATAAATGGAAAAAAACGCTTAAAAACAACTTGGTTTTCTGGTAATCATATTGCAACAAAAATTTCTATCAGGTTGTGTATATTTTCAAAAAAAAAAAAAAAATTTAAACTTCCAAAATAAAAAAGATTAGTAATTTTTTTTGCTAATTTTAGCTAATTGGGTTTCAAAATTTACTAAAATTAAATTTGTAGATTTAGCAACTCAAATTAGTAAAAAATTCTGTAATTTGTAAAATGAGAATACCAAATTATTTTACTAAAAAACAACTTTATACTAAAAATTAGTATAATACTAGTATAATAAAATTGGAAACCGTTTTACTAATTTTTATACTAACTTTTTTTTTTTAGTGTAGGTAAAATCAAAATTTTCTACCGCTTTTCTAATTTGTTTCATTTTATAGGCAAATTTTTATGCAATTCCATTTCAGCTCATTCGAATTCCGGATCCAAATATTAGTTGACTTTCAACCAGAATGGTGTAGGGTATCATATAGTCGGCATGCCCGACTTAAATTTTTTTACTCGCTTTTTAGTAAGTACATCCAACTACTTCTTTTGTTCATTATATTATTACATATTACTAGAATTAAGTGTGTACTATAATAATATTGTTTTTCAATGTGAAATAAATGACATATCTTTTAAAGAAATTGACAAAGTTAAAGAGACAACGAAATCTTTAAAATATTTAGAACTTTTAGCTTAACATTAGGACTAAGTAGATATATATGATGTATTGGGTGGTCTCGTTGATCGAAGTGTTAACGTAAGAGAAAATGTATCTGGTGGCACTGCCACACATGCGGGATAGGTTTTAATTTTCGATAAATCTCTGGAGGAAATATCATATTTGTGCATTATGTTGGCGAGCATTATGAAACCGAAGCCTTTAACCAAATTCTGACCGATGCAAGTGCGTTTTCCAATACTAAATGGCAAAAAGTGTGGTATATTTTTTTTAAGTTGTACATGCTGCTGCCTTTTTGTGATCGGATCTACTTTTGGTGGGTATAGTTGTGTAATAAAACGCTCAGGATCGAAATTGTCCGGGTTGGTCCAGTATTTGGAACTAGTATTTAGCTCATAGTTGTTGATAAAAACTATAGTACCCTTAGTGACGCCGTATCCCGCAATGGCTACGTCTTCAGTAGCGACGTGAGGTACGATTGGTGAAGAACAATAACGTAATACTTCGTAAATTGTGCCAATCGTGTATGTCATATTGTCGATGTCCATAAGTGTAATATGTCGTTCGCTTTTACCCAAAACGCTGTCAATCTCGTCTTGAATTTTTCTTCCTGTTTCTGGATTCCTAACTATGTATGCGAGCGCCAACATTACAAGGTTTCCGATAGCTGAGTGACCACCAACAAAATCTTCCAGCATGTATATGATGGTATCCCGTGTAACTCCTTCATTCTCTGATAGACTCTTAAGGATTGCATCGGTAAAATCTCTCTCTGGTTCCTCCGCATCGATATTTTGCTCACGATCATTGATAATTCGTTCTAAAATAAATTTTCTTATCTTCTCTGACCAATGAACAATCCTTTTCATGTGACCAGCATATAATGGGCTTAGCCATGGCAAAAAATCGACGGCATAGCCTTGATTGATCTCCCAAAATATCTCATCAAAACAACGTACAATAATCTGAAAGTCGGTATCATCATAATCAAATCGCACCGAGCACATGTATTGGCTAAACATATTTGCGCACGTTTGTTGCACTAAGGGTTTTAATGCTATCTCTTCACCAGCCACTCCTTTTAGCAACATACTTAGACGATCTAGAAATTCTTGCATTTCACAACATCCTACATCTGACATTTTCTGAAAGAATGATGTTGCATCACGTGGCGAACAATGTTTTCGGGCCAAATTCCTACGTTTCTGTTGCAGATGAGACCAGTCGCAAAGAGCCAATGCTGAAAAAAAAACAAAGGAAACATTAGTAATAATCAGGACAAGTTTTTTTTTGACATTTTCCATTAAATGCCATTTTTTTCACTTATTTTGTAAAAATGCCATTTTTACAAATCCTTGCCAAAAAAGCCATTTTGTCTATTTTTTTAGACTTTTCATTAAAAAAATGCTATAAAATTCAGTAAAAACTCAATCTTTGTAAATAATTTTTTGGAAAAAATTTACAAAAAAAACTATATGTTTTTAATATTTAGGCCCGATTACTTAATACCCAATTAAAATTTAGCCAACAGTTAAATTCAAATTTTATATGAGAAACAACAATAAATGTGTCAGTTAAAGTCCCAGTTAGTAGCTAACTGAACATTCAGTAATCGGGCCTTAATAAAATTTTAGTTTTTTTTTTAATTCATATTAATATAAAGCGAATGCACTTTATCAGTTCAACGGTAAATTCAGAAAAACACTTAAATCAACTATTAATTTTAAAATTTTTGGAATAAGCGTGCAAATTTTCCGTTTTTTGTGCCAATTTTACTACTTTTTCGTGCGATTTTGCCTGCCAATTTCAACTTTTTTTGTGCCATTTTAAACTTTCCCTGATAATAACATAAAAGTTAGACTTTCAATTACATTTAACCCTCTAATGCACAAGGCAGCCTAAAGGCGGTCTTCAGATTTTAAATAGTTTTTTGGCTAAATAACAATATTTTATTAAACAAGTTGTATTATATCCATAGAAAACTTAACTGTCTACTTTTTTGCTTTCAAACTCTTTTTGTATAAGGAACGGTTTTCAAGCGAGAAGCATGAAAAGTGAAAATTTATAAAATTTTTAAAAATTAACTTTTTAAAACAGAAAAAATATTTGAAAAATTGCCAAAAATACATTTACGATCTGGCGTACATTATCGATAATAACAAAGCTAGTTTAAAGTCTCTAATTGTAAAATCAGTTAAAAATTTGTCTCCAGGACTCACAGGATAACGCCAGGATACGTTTTACAAATATCTCTCTAACTCCAAAACTAGCGAACAGATTTTTTTTTAAATTAAACACAGATTTTATACTTTGAGGTAGTAGTGAGCAGAACTAATTTCGTCAAAATTTATTGATGTTTAGTGCCAAATTCGCCTAATTTCGTAATTTTCAAAAAGCGAAAATCGCCATAACTTTTGAAATAACAGAAATTGATCAACAATTTTTGGTACGTAATTTTATTTTATTGATAGTAATATTTACAGCAAAAACCGAAATTATTTGACCACTTGGTTTCAAGATACGTCTTCAACCTTTGTTGTGCTATATCGCCTAAATAAAGCGATAAATTAAAATTTTAATATTTGTTCCATGGTAGATTTTCAACGCCAAATATATGGTTTAAATATTATTGTAATCAGAAGAAACAGCATTAGAGGGTTAAACGCTGATTCTTTGCCAATTGCTTTTAATCTTTTTTTTTACAAAAAATAAAAAATTGTATCACTGATAATATCCAACTATTACTTCACTCAAAAAAATAAGTTAGTAGAAAAATTAGTAAAACATCTTGTATATCAAGTGTACCATACATGAGACTAATTAATTATTTGGACAAATTAATTGGTGATTTCATTACCATTAAATTGAAACTAATGCTAATGAAATTTTGGCATTATTATTACTTGGACTAATGCTTTGAAATACATCGATTTCATTACTAATGCCAATTGTATAGTAAATTCATTACGATTACTAATGCCTCAATTATAAGAAAGAATTGGCATTTGTAAACGTCATTTTATAGATTTCAAATTCATTTCTGAGCTTGCAAATGCGGTATGCGAAAAGGGTTTTGTGGTATAAAAAAATAATTAAAATACTTAATCAGCGATTTAGATTGTGCAAAGGAATATATTGATGCAAGAATTTTACTTTTTGCAAAAATATTTTCGCAAACTTTTTTTTTAAACTAACCACCAGTCTTTGGTATGAGTTATGGGTATTATAGTAACCAGATTCTAATTTTACAAAAACCACACTTAAAAAATTGCAAAATAATGGCGAACGCGAAAAAAAGCTTTATGGTACAAAAACTTTATCAGCGATTTTCATTCTGCAAATATATATTTATACTGATGTAAGAATTTTCCTTTTTGCAAATTTTTTTTCCGCGACATTTTTTCGCAATTATTTTTTTTCAACTAACCACCGAACTTTGTTCTATGAAATGGGTGTTATAGTCCCTAGATTATAAATTTGAAAAACCGCACTTAAAAAATTGCAAAATAATCGCGAAACGCGAAAAAAAGCCTTTATAGTACAAAAGTTGAATTAAAAAACTAAATCAGCGATTTTTTTCCTGCAAACAAACATACTGATGTAAGAATTTTCCTTTTTGTAAATTTTTTTTCCGCGACTTTTTTCGCGATTCTTTTTTCAATTAATCACAGAACGTTGTTCTATAAATTGGGTATTATAGTCCCTAGATTATAAATTTTAAAAAACCACACTTAAAAAATTGCAAAATAACCGCGGAACGCGAAAAAAGACTTTTTGGTACAAAAGTTAAATTAAAAAACTAAATCAGCGATTTTTATTCTGCAAACAAACATACTGATGTAAGAATTTTCCTTTTTTGAAATTTTTTTCCGCGACTTTTTTCGCGATTTCTTTTTTCAATTAATCACAGAACTTTGTTGTATGAATTGGGTATTATAGTCCCTAGATTATAAATTTTAAAAAACCACACTTAAAAAATTGCAAAATAACCGCGGAACGCGAAAAAAGACTTTATGGTACAAAAGTTGAATTCAAAAACTAAATCAGCGATTTTTATTCTGCAAACAAACATACTGATGTAAGAATTTTCCTTTTTGTAAATTTTTTTTCCGCGACTTTTTTCGCGATTTCTTTTTTCAATTAATCACCGAACTTTGTTCTATGAATTGGGTATTATAGTCCCTAGATTATAAATTTTAAAAAACCACTTTTAAAAAATTGCAAAATAATCGTGGAACGCGAAAAAAGAGTTTATTGTACAAAAGTTGCATTTTTGTTTGCAGATTGGATTATAAATTTCTCCTCCTGCCAACCGAAAAAGTGGTAATGAATAATTGCGAATTGCGAATTGCGAATAATTTAATTAGAAGAGTTCTCTTGATTAGTGATGAATATTTTCATGAAACAAACATAGCTAAAATAAAGGAAATTTTAAGAGCAAATGCTTTTCTAAACAATATTATAAAAAGCCTAAAAAACAGCCAGAGTGCTCATGGCCCACTGTGTTTAAAGAAAGTACACACCAGATTTAGATAATGTAGAAATTTTGCAAAGAGAGAATAAGTATAACAAACGTTACACACTAGAAATGTTACATATAATAAATACACCCAAAGACAAACGAATGAACTACAAAAGTGATATTGAAAACTGCGCTCAAAGCTATCGACATATAATAAACAAAATAAATTAGTCAACCAATGCAATTCTAAATGTAAAAGCATAGTGGCGTGTTTTTTATTGTTTATTGTTACTCATTGTAAGTTTCGTTATGTTTGTTGACATAATGTTTTAAGTTACAGAGGTTAAACTAATGTTTTTTGTTAATTTAGTTCTTTCCCGATGATGCCTATCCGACTGGGAGGCGAAATATTGAAATAAAAGAAATATTAAAAAAACAAAACTGGCCTCGAGCTCAACAAATTTTTTAAATTAAAAAAAATAAAGGTCGAAATAAAATAAACACATACCTTTTAATTTTTATATCACATAAAAAGTTTGGGCATACCTAACATAAAAATAGCATTTTCGTCAATTAAAAATTGATTCCTTCTGCCTTTTCCACTTCGAACTTTTCAAAATAAACAACAAAAATTGACTTTAACATGGTTTTACCAAAACTAAAATAATGTGATTTTAGACATTTTTAATTTTCGAAGATTTAAAATTTAGAAAAATGCCTCTAATTCGATTCACGTCCAGCGGATTAGTAAAAAAAACTCATTTTTGAAATCGTGAGAAAATTTCCTTTCCATTTTCGTTCATATTAATTTCTTACTTTTTTCGACCACCGCTATTGGTCGCTCTAGTTATAAAAAAAGGATATAAAAAATAACATTTTTTGGATCGTAAGACAATTTCCTTTAACACTTACATGTTACTATGTTCCCCCGTTTTTTGCCCCCCACGGGCGTCCCGGTTCCGAGGACCTCCCAAAATCAATTTCGGTTTTTTTCTTTTTTAATTCCAGAGGAGACCATATTTTTAATTTTTTTTTACGAAACCCCATAATCTGCATGAAATCCCAGCAAAACCTTGGTAATATATGGGTACTACTATGCATAATCTGGTAATATTGTAACGACGGGTTTTCACTGTTCCGGGGCATACTCAGTCGTGCCCAGGGTTCGTTAGCAGAAATTTATTTTTGATCCGGGACAGTTAAATAAAACACGAGTTTCTTTTCTAAAACGTTATAATACTTAAAACTCTTTCTTTATTCAGTCTATTAAGTCCATTACAATGTTCAATTCACGGAGACGACACCGATTATGGCATACAACCAACACGAATTTTGGTATACAAACAACACGAAATTACGGCATACAACACCAGCTTTATGGTATACAACCAACACGAATTATGGCAAACAACCAATAGTTTTATGGCATGCAACCAACACGAATTATGGCAACAACCAATTGTTTTATGGCATACAACCAACACGAATTATGGCATACAACAAATAGTTTTGTGGCACACAACCAACTGTTTTATGTCATACAACCAATAGTTCTTTGGCATACAACCAATTGTTTTATGGCATACAACCAATACGAACGATGGCATACAACCAACCCGAATACTTAGTCAATCCAACTAAGTCGACTTACTTGGGCAAGACCACCAAACTAACTAACTCGAATTCTGCTGTACATCTCCTTTTATACACTTAAAATGAGCATCAATATACACACATACCTACATACATACACATTATCTTTCTTGTTTATTTTCTACATCTGTTGTCAACATCAGCAGCTGTAACAAACTCGGCGTTGTAGTTAAGAAAACAGGGTTGTTATTTTAAATTATGATGTTTGACAACAGATGGTGCTACCCACATTTAAATTAACGGACACAATACGTAAAAACAAATATTATATTAGTGGTGTCATATTAATTGCATCTAGTAGCTAAGATTGTTGAGGGGAAAACGACGTTAGGACTTTCTACCTCACACTGCACCCCTTCTCGTTTGATGACTTTTAAGATTATCTTTCTTGAAAATCGAATTTCTAGTCGATATGTGCCAAAGCCTGGCAGTATAATAACCTCATTGCGTCTTTCATTTCGCCTTCGGTATATGGCGGTTCATATCATGGGTAGTAGCTGGGTCATTTCAGTAACTAAGACCTCGTTAGCATCCATCTCGTAGCGAAGGCCATTTATTCTTATGAAGCGGTATCGGTCGGCATACATTTCCGATTCATTAGATTGACGAACATTATTTACGGTTACCCCTGATCGGCCATCCAAGGGGTGAGGTCGAATATGGCTGGGTAATGAATGATGAGGGGTCGGGTGACTAAGGCTCATGTTGTTTGCACGGTGATGACGGACATTTGGTACGGATCCAGGGTGACGAGTACTGTTGTTGTTGGCCTCAGTTACCGGTGTGACTGGGTGTTGATTTTGTTGCAATGTCCACCTTTCGACATCTTGCGCTCTATTTGCTGTACCACTTACGTTTACGGGTGCGGCTTCTGTCGGGAGAACAACAATTACAGCCGTTGTCTCAGACACAACTGATTCTGACTCCGTCATAGGAACATGGGGTACGGTAGTTACTGGCGAGGTAGTGGGAATTGATGTTATTGTTGAAGATGAAATCGGCTGCGATGACACCATAGAAAATGATGATGAATCTGACGAAATCCATGATGATGAATCTGATGACGACGATGATGATGAATCTGATGACAGCGCTGATGCCGTCGACTTCTTCTGCTGCCCACTCGCGTTTTTCTTTTGTGATATCGACAAATTATCAAACGACTTCGTGGCGTTGTTGACTGCATTCGGTTTTGGTATTGGCTGTGTTAGAGACTGAACATGAGACTCAATGTTTATTTCAGCGTCTATGATCTCCTGCATCGCAGGGTTACGGTTGGCATATCGGATTTTAATCGGACGATCATCTTTCATTTCTATCCTATGTTCATTAAGATTAGTTGGACCGTACACGTTTATAAACTTCTGAAGTTTATTGTCAAGGAACCTACTAACCATGGAGAGCGTATCGGAATTGCTGTCTTGAGTGTGGGATTCCGTAGGATTTTGATTCGGGGTTACCTTACCGTCTGTGTTTAGTTATTGAATCTTTAGTCCCATGCGATCTTTCCTGCATTACCATGCACTTGGAGTTTCTAGGGTGCGTAATTTCGCCCAGTTGAAGCGATAAACCTCCAAAAGATACAGTTGTCCTAAACGCTCTTAAGAGATTAAGCCCGATGATTACATCCTCGATCGCTGCTGGTATTATTAGGAAATCAACCACTCTTTCCTCATGACCAATCTTTACTCGATACTTCAAAGCACTCCGTATAATGGTAGTCGACCCATCTGCCAGAACAACTTCTAAGTTCCTCGGAAATCTTGGGTAGGTAGAAAGTACAGTTTCTGCTATTTCTTAGCTGATATAATTACTCGTGGCACAGGTATCAATAGTTGAGGTTAAAGTTGTCTCGCCCCATTGGACCCCATTCTGTTGTAATCACTCCACAGATCTGTTAGCTCTAACGGCATTTGCTGAAATAGTGTTGACGATATTGCGGTATGATCTTGGCTGATGTGGTTATTACTACACATATTGTATGAGATTGGTATACGGTTGATCATCATCCGGTGTGGCTCATTGCGGTTATTCTGAGGGTTGTTTACGCCTGGAATATATTCGAAGTCATCTGCTAGAGCCAACAATTCGGCTAGGTTGGTAAAGTCTCTTCTATGTATATACAATAAGTAGTTGGGAAAGATTCTTTCCAACTTCTGGGCCTCCGTCATACCAGCGTGTCTCATTAAATTTTGCAAGGCCAGTACGTAATCCTTAAAAGTTTCTCGTGGCCGTTGGCATCTTCTTCTGATGTCATCTTTTAATTTTTCAAAATATCGCGCAGGTAAGAAAAACTTTTTGAAGTCCTGCTTAAACGATTCCCAAGAATTCCAATATTGGTTATTATTTCTGAACCAGACAAGAGCCCTGTCTTTGCAAAATTCCAGCATGGTGCTTGGTAACAAATCTTTATTTACGTTGTACATTTTCGACATTTCTTCTACACCCCAGTGTAGAAAATCATTACGAGATATGTGGTTATGTAACTACATACTTGGTAATGGTAACTAGTTACTTTTGTTATTACATTTCTTATTACCTTTATATGGCGATGTCGCGAAAAATAATGAGTTGTCGTTACACACCAGCATACGAAAAATCAAATAAATATATCGTTACCTATGTGCTTACCAGTATTGACAAAAATAATGAGTCTAAAAATAGATTTTCTAAAAAATAAATTATATAAAAAAATATTTTTTATTGTATTTTTTCTTTTAAATAAAATTTGCTGGTGCGGGAATCGAACCTGGGTCTACAGATTGCCAGTCAACAGCTCTACCATCTGAGCTATATCGACATGTAATATTTAATAGATAACAACACAATTGACCTGCTGCACACAAGTAAGCTTACTCGCCAACATACAAAAAATGAAAAAATATGTGGTTACATATATCCTACCAGTGTTTAAAAAATATTGAGTCTAAAAATAGATTTCAAAAAATTTTCAAAAAAATCTAAAAAATTATTTTCTATTTGAAATAATGATAAAAATAAGTCATTATCAGTAACTCATTATTATATGTTTTAAAATAATACAGAAGGTAAGTGGGTGTCATTACTGGTAGTCCAAAAAATAATGATATGTCATTACCGTTTTTACACTGGGACGTTCAATGAAAAGCAGCGGGTCTCTTCCCCCGTCGTAACGTATGCCCCACTTTCGTACCAAATCGATAACGTTGACGAGTATAGCAACTTGTTTCACAGGTATGGACACGACACTTTCTTCATTTTCAGAATTTGGGGTTTGGTCGCTTCCATTGAACTCGATTTTCATTGGGCTACGGTCCCCGGTATGGAGTTTTAACTTGGGAATTTTTGCTGTTGACAGTGTGGAGGCTGACTCATATTTATCCTGCAGCTCTAATAAGCGTTTCATACGTGAGTGTGTTCACCATCTAGAAATTGTGCCATTTGTTTTCTCATATCTTCAACACCACCAACGGGTATAACTTGGAATTCACTGAGACAGGCTTTTCAGATCCTCCTTTCGTAGGGCATATGCCCAGGATAATCTCAACATTTTCACTAATTAAAATTGTATGTAATTTTTTACGCCAGCCATAAATTTATTTGGCAAAACTTTCTCTTCTTTTCTCTTTTTTAATATATATATTTTTTTTTTCGGGTAACTTTGGCGACGTTTTAAGTACTTTGGGTCCCGACGTTTATATTTTTTTTGGCAGTTTCACTTTAGATCAAGTGTATATATATTGCTTTTTCTTCCCGGCTTTTGAATTTATTCTTGCTTATGCATTTCCGATAATTATGTTCCCGGATTATTTAAGTTTTATTTTATTATTGTAATTAATTTTTTTTTCTTTGTTTTTCAATAGTTTCATTAGTTCCGCATCTTTATTTAATGTCCCTGCTCGGGCGCCACTGTAACGACGTGTTTTCACTGTTCCGGGGCATACTCAGTTGTGCCCAGGGTTCGTTAGCAGAAATTTATTTTTGATCCGGGACAGTTAAATAAAACACGAGTTTCTTTTCTAAAACGTTATAATACTTAAAACTCTTTCTTTATTCAGTCTACTAAGTCCATTACAATGTTCAATTCACGGAGACGACACCGATTATGGCATACAACCAATACGAATTTTGGTATACAACCAACACGAAATTACGGCATACAACACCTGCTTTATGGTATACAAACAACACGAATTATGGCATACAACCAATAGTTTTATGGCATGTAACCAACATGAATTATGGCATACAACCAATTGTTTTATGGCATACAACAAACACGAATTATGGCTTGCAACCAATAGTTTTGTGGCACACAACCAACTGTTTTATGGCATACAACCAATAGTTTTATGGCATACAACCAATTGTTTTATGGCATACACCAATACGAACGATGGCATACAACCAACCCGAATACTTAGTCAATCCAAATAAGTCGACTTACTTGGGCAAGACCACCAAACTAACTAACTCGAATTCTGCTGTACATCTCCTTTTATACATTTAAAATGAGCATTAATATACACACATCCATACATACATATTATCTTTCTTGTTTATTTTCTTCATCTGTTGTCAACATCAACAGCTGTAACAAACTCAGCGTTGTAGTTAAGAAAAAAGGGTTGTTATTTAAAATTATGATGTTTGACAACAGATGGTGCTACCCACATTTAAATTAACGGACACAATACGTAAAAACAAATATTGTATTAGTGGTGTCATATTAATTGCATCTAGTAGCTAAGATTGTTGAGGGCAAAACGACGTCAGGACTTTGTGCCTTACAATATATTAAACCGCTTACCCTTGCAGTACTTTGGACCCTTGCACCTTAACCTTGCATTACTTGTAAATACCAAATTCATACGTTGGATGTTTTTTTGGTTTTCGTTTCATGAAAAGAAAGAAATAAGAATTAAAAATGATAATGAATGACGGTTCAAACGATACGCTTCTTTCCTCATCTCATGAAAGAAATGTGAATGAGAAAAAAATGAAACATTCAAGTGAAACTTCTCATGATAACTTCATGATACATATTTTTTATTTTTCACAATTCTTTGAGGAAACCTTCGCGAAGAAAATATTTGATATTTTTATAACACTAGGTTAGTGTGTAAAAAGAAATTTTAAAATAACACGCAAAGCAACAACGAAAATGATTTTATTGCTGCTTTGCGTATAATTTGCAAAATTTTGTAGCATTTTCGATTGCATATTAAGACACTACACTGAATCAAAAACGTCAGTAATGGGTACTTGAAACGTTGCTGTTATTATTAGAAATTTAATTACTTTGAGCCTTGCGGTATTTTTTGCTAATTTTACCAACACATATGTACTGTTTTGTAGTACAATGAAATTATTACAAAAAGTTAGTAACCGATACTATATTTTGCTACAATTGATGTAAATTCAAATGTAAAATTTATTTGCTGAAATTAGCAACAAATTTTATTAATATTAGTATCACTAGAATATAGCGATGAGCGATCCGGTGATTTTTGAATAACGCTGCTACCAGTGATCGTGATTTTCAAATCACCGTTCTTTTAAACAGTGACCGTGATCACGGGTTTGTAATAGAGATCGGCGATCCGGCGATTTTTCAGTAAGATTGTTCTCAGTGAATGTGATTTGCAAATCGCTGTTCTTTTAAACTGAACTGAAAAGACTGCGATTTTGTGATAAATAAACGAAATAATATTTATGGCGAGTTTTTAAGATGTCAGTTAAACTTGGTTTAGTTAAACCGAAAACGAATTTTGTCGGCCATTTCAAAGTTTATTAACAAAAATTTGCCGGAAAAACTTTTTCTCGAGTATAATTAATTTCTTTATTGAAATAAAACAAAATAAACCACATTTTAAAAGCAGTATTCGAGTTACAAACTGCGTTAAACTAAGTTTAAAGATAATCCACTTCCTAAACAGTGGGCCTTAAAAGAAGAATAGTTGCGACCGGTAACATGATAGAATGAGGCATTTTATTCAGAAGAGTGTGAAAGCAAGTCACTGTTATTGTAAAAAAAAAACGTATTACTGTGCACAATGAAGTTTGCAAGAAAGAATAGTACAAAAATATTAAAAGAACGACATTCCGAGTAACTGCGACTTGAAATATTTGATCACTGCCGTTACCAGTGATTTATCGATAACTGTGATTAAATCACCGGTATGAAAATATCGCTCATCTCTACTAGAATATGAACACTTACGGTGGGTCTCATACTGTAGGTTTAACTTTAACTATAAACAAAAGAAAATGTCAAAAAAATTTTCAGAAAACAACAAAAAATTTTTGGGTTAACTATTATATACCTATATTATCAACCTATAGTAATAGCTTGTACATGCAAGCAGGGAACTGCTCATTTTTAAGAAAAACCATAGATTAATTTATCAATTTTACGTCCAAAAAATAAAAAAATAGCCCCTTACCAATTAAAAGGTGCGAAAAAAATTTCAGTTTCCTATTTGCAGGGAAATGGGAGGATTGCATTCTATTTATTTTCTGACTCTTGATTATGCCTAGCATACCTACCCGATCAAAAAAACAATTTATCTAGCATATGTAGTCATATCTCATTTGATATAGATCGACATATGATCTTATCCAAGTTTATCTCAAAATTAGGGTATCCAGTAATATCCAATCAGATCCCAAATATATTACAGGATTAAATAAGATCCAAATAGTTCTCAAAATTGGGAGATCCAATAATATCCAATAATATCAAATTAAGATCCTGATAGATCCCAAAATATCCCATGGGATTAATTTACATCCAATTAGATGCAAACGGATAAGCTAATTTTGGCAGATCGAATTAAAAAATTTAAAAAATAATACAAAAAATTAAAAAAAAACATTTATTATTTAAAAGATATTTATTTCATTAAAAAAAAAAACAAAAAAAAAATGCCGTCGGCAGGATTTGAACCCAGGTTGCTGGCGTTGTAGTCGGCCACTTAACTCAGCCAAACACTGCTATACAATATGACTGACTATATGAGATAACTTTGTTCGTGTTACTGAGTTATATATAATTATATAAATTTATATATATAGATGACTTAGAAAAAATAAATTAATAACATTCTTTCAAAAAAACAAAAATTAAAAATCTTAATGTTTTCCACTGACGGAAAGTTTTTGGTGAATAAGATAAAAAAAATGTTTGTTGAAGGGTCAAGGCACCGATTTATATGGCTCAAAAATCTAAATATCAACAGTCTGTATTTGCGAAATTAATAATGGGATAAGAGCAATACATATAAATGTATTTTAAATAAGGTATGACACATATAAGCTTAGCAATCCTTTAGAAAAAATACTCTTATCCAACACTTTTCACAAATTGTTTTGTTTGTATTAAAAGTGGGAGTACAAAAATTAAAATATTGCCAAAATTGTATGTACAAATATTACAAAAAAAAATCATTTCGCTCTGCAAGAACTCAAATTCAGAACTTTAACGAAATTATTATATATTACGATATCTAATTATATATTTAAAATACTATTAATTGAAAACATAATTTGCGGATGCTGTTGACAGAAAATGGTAAAAAAAATATTTATAAGTAAATCAAGTTGAGTTACAAAAAGTAAAAAAAAAAAAAATTTTTTTGTGCCCGAGCTGGGATTCGATAATAGTACCTTGGTCACATATATAATTATGTGTGGGGTTATATATGACAACATATAATAACATATTAAAATATTATTAATTCCAAGTTGCAGTTAACATAACTTTCAGGTGCTGTTGGCAGTAAATGGGTTACTTTTTTTAAGATCTGTTAAAAGAATATTTACAGGTAAATTAAATTGAGTTAAAAAAGTAAAAAAAAAAATTTTTTTTTGTGCCCGAGCTGGGATTCGATAGTAGGGGTCTCTCAGGTAATATGTGACTATATATAATTATATATTAAACACATAGAAAATATTACTGACGTGGGACCATATATAACCATATCTAAAATTATATTGTTAATCTTGCACCATATATGGAATCATATATAATCATATCTTATATCATTTAATGTAATATATAATCATATATAAAAATATCTTATATCATACAACCAAAAAATTTTATAACAGGGCATATATTACTATATCTCAAAATATATGGCTTATATGCCACCATATGTGATCATATATTATGTTATATATGATCATTTATAATTATATATGACAACAGATCTGTCATATCTCATTATGTATAGCATATATGGTTGATATCTAATTTTATAAAAGACAATATATAAAAATATATGGTTATATAAGGTACCACATAAGAAACATATGATTGTATATGGCTATTCATGACAACATATATACTCACATATTATATGATAAAACAAGATATTACTATATACGACTATATATAAATTTTTTTGATCGGGTAACTATTCAAGATTAAAAAAAAACAATAAACAAAGACAGTTTCCTTGGATACCAAATAGCTTAAAATTTTTTTAGAAAACAGTTTTCGCAATTGGATTTCGAGTCTATTTTATTTATGAAAACTTAAAAAACTTGGCCAGTTGCTATTTATAAATAATAATATAAATAATAATAATAAATATTTTTTATTACATTTTTTTAAAAACTTTGTTGCTTTCGACGTATTTTGTTAGGTTTTAAAATTTGTCAAATCATTTTGGCCACGTTCCTGTCGTCAGAGAATACCCAAGATATAATCGATTTGTAATACATACAATAATAATACATACAAAGATTCTACTCCTGAATAGAAAAAAATACAATTTTTTGATATTTTTCTGTAAAATAAAATTTTTAGATGTATTTTTTGAGATTAGTTTTATCAAAGAGTATATATAATAAAGAGATTGGGGGACTCTCTATCACTGAGAAAGCATTTATTCTATTATGTGCCTTGGAACAGGAACATACTCAAACCAATATCACCCAGCAAACATGGCAATACGAAGAAGATTCTTCGAACATATCGCCAGGAAGAAAACATTTATTGCCGGCAATATCAATTTCGTATTCCGGAAGTTTCCTCCGTCGGAAACAACTGTTACACTAAAACAATACTTCCAGGCAATATGAAAGCAATAACTCAGATGGAAGATAAAAGGGATATCGCTAAATAAACTCCCAATACAATAAAAAAACGATTTAATTTTTTCATTATTAAATTTAAGCCTGAAAACAATATCTGCATATATAATCCATTGACCAACTTATTAATTATTTTGATTTCATCTTAGCCGATTTTTTCCGCGCAATTAATCTTAACTTTTCGCGAGTTTATTTCCTATATATCTTTTGATTGCTTTTGTACAAATTTAGTTTAAATTTTTTCCAAATTGATAAAAGATTTCAAACAAATTTGCTTTATCTTCCAAATGATAGAAAGATGATATTGCCGCAATATTGTCATAAAAAGTTATGACAAAAGAAAAATTTTTGAATTATTTTTTTTCCAAATATCGTTGAATAATCTTCCAAGTGATAAAAGGAAGACAATTTCAAAGTAAATACTACTTGATTATTTTCATTCAAATGACAAATAGAAGATATCGCTTTAATATCTTCTTGGAAGGTATCTTTTAAATGTTTGCATGGTCATTATGTACGCTCTTTGTATGATTCAAAACATCGATTGTAACCAGGGATGGAAAATAATAATTTAGTTATAAAAATCAAGAATGGAACTATACTATGGAATTATACTACTCCAATAGTATTATAGCCCTAGATTATGAATTTTAAAAAACCATACGTAAAAAATTACAAAATAATATCGGAATGCGGAAAAAGGCTTTGGGGTTCAAAAAATTAATTAAAAGATTTACATTCTGCAAACGATGCCAAAATTTTTTTTTAACTCAATTTAATTTACTTGTAAATATTTATTTAACAGGTCTTAAAAAAATTAACCCATTTTCTGCCAACAGCACCTGAAAGTTATGTTTATCGCAACTTGGGATTACTAATATTTTAATATGTATTTATATATTGTCATATATAACCCCACACATAATTATATATGTGACTGAGGTCCTATTATCGAATCCCACCTCGGGAACAAAAAAAATTTTTTTTTTAACTCAATTTCATTTACTTATAAATATTTTTTAACAGATGTTAAAGAAATTATACCATTTTTTGTGAACAGCATCTGCAAATTTTGTTTTCAATTAATAGTATTTAAATATATAATTACACTCAAAAAAAAAGTCAGTAAAGTCAACAAAAAATGTTGCTGTGGCAGCAAATTTTTAGTCAGGAGCGTGCTTGCAAAAAAGTTGGTAATTTCAGCAAAAGGTTTGCTGAAAATCAGCGAGCTGATTTTTACCAAAAAAATAGTAATCTTCAGCAAAAGTTTTGCTAACACTTAGTCGACTGCAAATGAAAAAAATCCTTGCTCAAATCACTAAACTTTTTGCTGAATATTAGTAGATTGAAGAAAACTCAAAAAACTTGTAGCGAAATTTTACTTTAGTTAATTTATTTGCTGAAAATTTAAATATAGAATATGTGTAGAGTTGTTTTTCTTTTTTTGTCATTTCCGTTTCCAGACAAACTGCGATATCTACATATTGTCTATCTTGTTGTCGGCCACGCTATGAATGCGGTTATCAGCACAATTTTTGTAGCAAAATAAATTAGTAAAACATTAGTTCAAAATTAGTTTAGTGCTAAAAAAATATAACTAAAAATTTTGCTAAAAACTAAATTTCAACAAAAAAATTGCTGAAAACTAGTACACTTGATATACAATACGTTTTACTAATTTTTCTACTAACTTATTTTTTTGAGTGTACATGGATATCGTAATGTATAATAATTTCGTTAAAGTTTTGAATTTGAGTTCTTCCAGAGTGAAAATGTTTTTTTTTGTATTATTTATACATAAAATTTTGGCAATGTTCTTATTTTTTTACTCCTACTTTTAATACAAAACAACTTGTGAAAAAGTGTTGGATAAGAGTATTTTTTTCCAAAGGATTGCTAAGTTTATACATGTCATACTTTATTTAAAAGACATTTATATTACCTTTTCAACAACATGTATGCATATTGTTATTATCCCATTTCTAATTTAGCAAAAACAGACTGTTGATATTTTGACTTTTGACCTATATAAATGGTTGGCAAGACCCTCCAATAAACATTTTTTTATCTTCTTCGCTAAAAAAAATTCCGTGAGTGAAAAACATTTAAGATTTTTAATTTTTTTTTGCAATAATGTTATTAATTTATTTTTGCTAAGTCATGTATATATATATATATAAATTTATATAACTATATATAACGCAATGACACGAACAATTTTGTCTCATATAGTCAGTCATTTTGTATAGCAGTATGTGGCTGAGTGAGTTAAGTGACCGACTACAACTCCAGAAATCTGGGTTCGAATCCTGCCGACGGAGTTTTTTTTATGAAATAAATATTTTTAAATAAAAAATATTTTTTTTTTATTTTTTTAGTTCCAAATATATCATAGGATAAATTTTGATCTCCAATTATCCAATTCGATCTGCCAAAATTAGCCAATCCATTTGTATCTAATTGTATATTTGTGGGATCTTTGAATGTTTTATTCATTGGACGAGTGGCCTATTAATTTTATAAAGAGTTTCATTAATTTTATGAACTTTTCATAAACATTGACTTTAATGAAACCTGTTCAATCAAAAAAACATTATATATAGCATATGTAGTCACACTGAGAGAACTTTCATCAGTTCAGTAATGAATTTCTTCATAGTTTCAATGAAAATTGTCACTGGAACTCGTCCATTGAAACTTTTCATAGAATCTATGAAGAAATTCATTACTGAAGTGATGAAAGTTCTTTCAGTGTGACTACATATGCTATATATAATGTTTTTTTTATCGGGTTATTTCTTACGCTTTTTTTGGTTGTTGTGTTGGTTTTTTCCCGTTATTTTGCATTTTTTTCTTAATACAGCAAGTTAAAGACATTGGATCATATGAATGAACCTTAGCAATTACTTCGAAGTAATTACTTTGGGCTTAGGAATGGCTTTTAACTCCAAATGTACCAATTGGCTGGTAGAATAGCATGAAATGTAACCGAAAATTAAAAAATTAAATTTCTAGTCTACTCCCAAGCAGACAAGATTTGTGAAGTAATTGCCTAAAAAACCCTGTATTTCCCCCTATTAATAATATCTATTTTTTATTCATACGAGCCAATGTTACTCAGTTAGTCGTCAATTTGGTATAAAACGCGAAAAATTGCATGTAATGGTCGCTCATTTTGTCCTCAATAAAATCTTATTTAAGACAAGTTTGTGAATTTGTCGCTCACCTAGTCATCAATAAAACTGAAAACTCGACAAAATATACGATTTTGTCGACGAACTTGTCCTGTGTAATATACACGACAAATTCTAAAATGTCTTGAAGACATCCTTGACGACAATTTCATGTCAGACTATTTGGCCAACTGGGTGGTGTTGTATATATGGATACCATAGCACCAGATTGGCTTTAAGATGGAGTTGTAAAGTAGGAGCTTGCAATCGAGGTTAAGAACAGAATTTCTTCCAATAAGCCAATTAATTTGAATTTCTTTAAGTTTCATTTGAGTTAATTTTGTTTCTATATGCCGTTTCCACGTTAAACGCCGATCTAGATGTATACCGAGATATTTTACATGCGAATGTTGAGGTATTATTAAATTATTGATTGTAATAGGGAGGCATGTTTCTCTACGCAGAGTGAATGTTATATGTACGCATTTTTGCTCATTAACCTTTATCCTCCATTGTTTTAACCATATTTCGAGTATAAGTATATGATCCTGTAAGTATCGAGATGCTTCGTAAACGTTTTCGTGTACACTTAGAAAAGCTGTATCGTCCGCAAATGTTGAAGTGTGGGTGTGGATAGTTGTTGGCATATCCAAAGTATATATTAAGTACAGTAGAGGGCCCAGGATGCTGCCTTGTGGGACTCTAGCGCCAATTGGCTGAGGAAAACTTAAAAAATCGCCTTCTTTAATAATAAATTTACGACCGACTAGGTAGCTTTCTAACAGCTTGTGTGTGTTTACTGGTAAGTTTAGCTTTAGTTTATGTAGTAAGCCTTCATGCCAGACTTTATCAAAGGCTTGCGATACATCGATGAAGAGAGCTGAGCAATATTTTCTTTCTTCAAAAGTTTTTCTTATGACGTTTACTATTCTATGAGTTTGTTCAATTGTGCTGTGTTTTCTTCTAAAACCGAATTGATGGTTTGGAATGCAACTATTTGCAGTTAACATCGGTGTTAATTTTGACACTAATAGTTTCTCGAATAGCTTTGATATATTAGATAATAAGCTAATAGGCCTATATGACTCAACCTTTGTATGATCTTTTCCTTTGGTATCATAGTAACTAAGGAAACCTTCCATTCTTGAGGATAATATTCAAGGCGTAAAATAGCATTAAAAATAAAAAGAATAATTTTCTTTGCTATGTGAGGTAGCTCCAGAAGCATTTTGTTACTGATCTTTCTTGGTGTTTAAATCACAAATAGCCTTTTCGATTTCTCTTAATTCAAATCTTAGGGGAATAGCTGCTCTAACATTAACAGGCGGTAACTCAATTGCTATATCGTGAGATATATTTGGGGTGAATACGTTTTTCAAATAATTAACAAAAAGATTTCCTTTTTCAATGTCATTTCTTGCCCAACTTCCATTCAAGTTTCTTAAAGGCGGTTTAGGAATAACTGGTCTTTTAAGATTTCTAGCTGCACGCCATAATGAGTAGTCTGATTGTGGAGTTGCATCAAGTTCCTTAAGATATTTTTCCAAGCATGCTGTTTTCTGAGACTGCAGTAACTTTCTTAGCCTTTTTGTGCATTCTTTTAATAATTTCTTAAGTTGAGGGGATCTGTGCAATTGCCACAGTCTTCTAACTCTCCTTTTTTCAGTCAAGAGCCGGTCGATATCTGTGGAATATATTCTATTATTTTTTATTATTTTGAATGTTTTGCTGGAATGTTGGACAGCTAGTTTAAGATAACTGTCAAAATTAACAACAGAGAGATCCACATTCTCCGGTGTACTAAGCGGAATATTTTCTGTGCAATGTGTACTGAGATATTTTTTATATTTTAACCAATTTATTTGTGTGGCTGACGTCGCTAAGTAACCAGACGGATGTACAATTCTATTGGGGTTCATTATAGTAACAACTGTGGGTGTGTGATCTGAAGATAATTCTAAGGAAGCTTCAACACGAATCGTTTCTGTGGGGATGTTTTTACCACGCCAAAATCTATGACATCTGGAATTTTTTGCTGATCAGTGGGCCAATATGTTGGTTGTCCGCTTGCGACCACATTTAAATTCATTTTAGAGATTGTATTAAACAAGACACGCCCCTTTGGTGTTATAAGTCGTGACCTCCAAAAAGTGTGTTTAGCGTTGTAGTCGCCTGCAGCCAGGAAGCAGGGTCCTAGTGATTTATAATATTTACAATATTGGCTCTCAGATATTGAAAATCTTGGTGGGGAGTATAAAGACGAGATTACTATGTTTCTATTTAGTTCTTCAACGCAAATGTTCGTTGCTTGTAGATAATCTTCACAATGATCACTCATTAAGTAGTGTTTGATTCGGGATTTTATAAAAATGGCAGAACAAGCTCTATCTCGAGGGTCCTTGGTGTCATATAATATATAACCATTGACTTTAAACGTATTTCTCGTGGTCAAATGAGTTTCTAGACTAGAAATTAAATTTTTTAATTTCGTTTACATTTCATGCTATTCTACCAGCCAATTGGTAAATTTGGAGTTAAAAGCCATTCCTAAGCCCAAAGTAATTACTTCGAAGTAATTGCTTAGTTTTATTCATATGACCCAATGACCTTAATCACTACCTGAAGGCCTTCACTGCTCTTCAGTTGGTATTTATAAAAGCTTTTATTAAGTGCTTCAAATTTATGAATTATTTTACGAAAGTCATTCTCGTTATTAACCTGTATTTTTGTCTCGTTTATACTACCACGCTTGATTGCAGCTACGTAAAACGAATTTTCTCCTATCACCGAATACAAATTCTTTATTAGCTCACCTGAGTTTTGCTCCCTAAGATATATGGTGGGTGGCTTAGATGATTTTATGACATTTGGTGCTTCAGAGGATTTATCCTCCAAAATTGCAAAACGATTTTGTGAATCTATTCTATGAAAAGATGGTACTTTAGAGGCCGAAGCAACTGCTGAAGAGGTAGGGCTGCGTCCCCGTTTAAGCACTGGTATATACCTGTCCATACCAACTTGTACTTGAGGCTTTTGGCAACTTTTCACCTTTGAGTTTACCATTGTGTTTGAGTTCATTTGTCGCCACGATTGTTTTTGCCGCTGCGGAAACACTTGTAGGCGCTAGTGAGAGTTTAATATTTTTTAGTGTATCACAGTAAACCGTTTTAGTAAACACCGAGGGTGAAAGGTGGTTTAGCCGTCAGGTAGTTACTATTGTTTTCTTTTGTTTTATTTATTTCAGAATTGCTTTCGTTAGCAATCATAGTCACATAAACATTTCTTTCGTTTTGTTTAATTGTTTTTTCATTGCTATTACTCATCCAAAAAGTTGTTTTTGTTTTTCACCGTTTGCTGTGCTCTTATTATTTTTGATATTTATTATATTTTACAATAACACCAAAAAAATAAAAAATTTACACCAAAATGATTTTGATCAGAATATGTATACATATGTATTTAAATACACACATATATATGTTTTTTTTTCTATTTATTCTTTTATTTTATTTTCTTTTTTTATAATTGTTCACTTTTATATTAAATAATTTCAATAAGAATTATTTATTTATTGCGACCATTCGCCTGTAGGTTTATGTTGAAAATCAAATTTGTTTAATTAATATTTCAAGAGAGTTGGCAATGCGACAAGCAAATAAGTTGTCGAATAGAAATGGCTAGAAGCACATTCTGTGAATTTAAAAGACTTTTAACAAACAGAGATATAAATGTGAAGCTTCGTATACGGTTTATGAAATGTTATGTGTGGTCAGTCCTTCTGTACGGAGTTGAATCGTGGACACTGAAAGTAGCGAACATGAATAAATTAGAAGCATTTGAAATGTGGTGTTATCGCAGAATCTTAAAAATTTCATGGACTGAAAGAGTAACCAACGTAGAGGTTCTAAGCAGATTGCAAAAAGAACGAGAAATATTAACTGTGATAAAACGACGTAAAACTGCCTATCTTGGTCATATAATTAGAGGTTAAAAATATGAAGTGCTAAAATTAATTTTACAAAGCAGATTAGAAGGAAGAAGAGGCATAGGAAGAAAGGAATTGTCGTGGCTTAGAAACATAAGAAATTGGACTGGCTTAAGAACTATAGGTGAATTACTTCACACAGCACGAAATCGGGTTGATTTTGCTTAAATTATTAATAATATTACATATTTTTTTTTTTTACAATCTATAAGTATATATTTTTATTTAAAAACTAAATTAACTTAACACTTTTTAATATTTTTTATATATTTAGGAAAACTTTCATTTAATCGCTTAAATTCAGATTTGGATAGGCAATAAAAGAAGAAGATTGATAACCAGGGCAAGGACTTTCATGCAAATGCATGTTTGAAGTCAGTGGCCCAAAAATGATTTTGACCAAATACTTTTTCGAATCAAAGAATTTGCAAAAAAATGGCATCGATTTGTTGTTGCATATTTTTGCATATTTTGTTATAAATGCATATTTTTGCATATTTTGCTTTTAAGTGCATATTTTATTGGATATTTTACGATTTTTATTGCATATTTTGCACGTTATTGCATATTTTTTAATATTTTTAAATATGAAATTCGATTTAAGAATTCATACTTTAAAACTAAAAAAAAATTCTAACGTTTTTTTTACTGCTCACAAACAGAAAGTTTAAAAATTTTATAAAAATTATTTTAAGGAAACTTGTCCCCGAGCATTAATTTCTGCCACTTTTTTCTCTGAGTTACGAAAGTGAGTACGATTTTATAGTACACATATTTAAGTTCTATTTTATAATAAAGTTCTTTTCAGGTAAAATGCCACACACCCATAATATTTACAATCGACTGTATTTCTTTTCATTTTCACTGAATTTTCTAAAAATTTATTTAACTACACAGAACACATTTTGTTCATAAATAGTAGGAACTGTTTTCTTTGATTTCAGTTCATAATATGTATGAAAAAATTCATACTATTTATAAAATTTGTTGTTTGTTTATTATTTTGAATCTATCAAGTAAGTTTGAAATAAAAATAAATTGTCAAAAACATTTTAGTTTCTTTTTTATAACAAACACAATTAGAACACAAATAGATTGGCAATATATTAGTTGAGAAAATTAAAAGGTAAGTGTAAAGACAATTTTGCGAAGTAGTTTTCAATAGACCGTGATAGTTTTTTATTTTGCACTTTCAGATTTCTTCATATTTTATTCGATAATATCTGCAATGCGTGGTAAAATCTTCTTTATGTCATTCAGCAGTGTGCAACGGATCGAGGTACTCTATTCGAGAGACTGTTTTCTATAGTTTTCATTAAGCAGCATAATCTGTTTGGTGGTTAGATGGTGTGTTTCTTATGTGTGCGATTAAATCTCAGACTTAATAAAATAACGCAGATCTTTCCATTAATTTTTAATGCTTTCATTTCTGTACAATTAATTTATGTTGTTTTTTATAAATTGAAACAAAAAAGCTTAATAAAAATACACTCACAATGCACTAAATATGCAGACTTTAAAGATTTATTTAAATATTTAAAGATTAAAGGTTTATTTAAAGAAAATTCCATCATGAACTTTTTCATAATATGTATGAACAAATTCATACATGGTATGAAAAAGTTTTGGGAAAAAATTATCATGTTGGATTCATACATATTATGAACAAATTCCTTCTATGTATGAATTATTTCTTTCTGTGTATGTTTATTTGAAGACATATTCAGTGTGTTCGTTTACTTGAATTTCTTACTACTTTTACTACAGTTGCAAAGTTTTGTTTACTTTTTGTATTGAATTTTTCCAGCTGTAGTAAATATAGTAACTTGTAGTAAGTAAACGAACAAGCTTATTGCAACCGATACCTGAATTTTTACGTTTATGTTAGTTTTTAATAAATATAATTAAAAAAAATTTATTTTTAATTGCATATTTTTTCGATTTTTTAGTGCATGAAAGTCCTTGCCCTGTTGATAACATATGGGCCCATTTCTTTAAAAAAAATGTGGTACAAAGAATGCAGAAAATCTGTATAAATTAATATCATTCATATTTTCTATTCAATTTTGCAATTTTTTTTTTGCTAATTTAACTGAATTTTGAACTGTCAAGAAAAATCAAGCTTTTTCTTCTGAATGTCAAGCTTTTTGCCGTTTTTGATCTGGCAAGCCTAGTCACTACATATATTTTGATTAGTTTTAAATGGCTTATGTAGTTACACAATATATGGAGTCAGATTTGGGGATATGTAATTACATCAATTACCATACAAAAAATTCGTTGAAAAAATAATATCAGATGTACAGTAGTCCCCGCTTAAATGCGCCTTCAAAAATGTAGAGTTTTCTGCGCTTTTAAGCGGGGAATCATTTATCCGAAAATTCGGGTAAATGCGCAATAACGCATTTAAAAGCTTATTAATCGAAATTAGTTTTCGTTTGATGAAAGTTTCTTACGCGATCTACATACTTACAAAAAACTGATTTTTTTTCTTTAAAGGAATCTGTTTCTTAAAATTTTAAGTTTTATATACAGTAGCCGCTCGGTTATATGAATATCCAGTTATGTAAACTTCCAGAATAGTGAACAACAAAATTTAAACACAGGAGGTTCTAAAGAGTGAACACAGCCTATCTCTATTATGTGAACAGCTTTCACGGGAAGAGATTCAGACGTGGAATCAAGACATTGCTAGCGAAGATATAGATAGCGAATTTGAAGATGATGATCAAGAGCAGTGCATCGTAACAACAGCTGAAATTAGCACAACGGAGGCAATCGAAGCATTCAATAAAGTTATTGCTTGGAGTGAAAATAATATATCTGATATTAATGATATTTTGGCATTGCGAAAATGCAGGGACAAGGCACTACAGAAATTCCTTGAAGCAAAAAAGTACAAAAAAATATAACCGACTACTTTCATGTACATTAATTATTAAAAATAAAAACTTAATGTAATAAAAATCATTTGAATTACTTATTTCTTAACTTCTTATCTCTCGGTTATGTGAACTTCTCCATTTAGTGAACAGGCACTGTTTGAATTAGTTCATATAACCGAGCGACTACTGTATTTAGATAAAATATTGTTCTACCCAAGTTTGAGTTTTCCAATCATCATTTTATTATTACAGACAACTGCAATCTTTTTGGAACAACAAATAAAATTTAACATGATAATATCATATTAGAATTTCTAACTAAATATATGAAAATATAGAAAGTAGGAAAAAAATTTTTTGTATTTTTTTTCAAATAATTTTTTAAAAAATAAAAAATAGTAAAATTAAAAAACTATATATATAAAAATACAGAAAGTCAGAAAAATCAATTTTTGCAAAAATTGAAACATTTTTTTAAGTTTTAGTTAAAAATAATTTTAGTTTTTAGGATAATATTGTGTTTGACAATAATTTTTTAAGGATTTTTATACCCTAAACCACTACGTGGAGAGGGCATGAGTTTGTGCTGATGTTTGTAACACCAAAAAATATTGGACCTAGACCCACCTTATAGTATACCGATCGGCACAGAATCACTTTTTAACAGGGACCGTAAATAACAGTTATCTAGAAAATTTTAACTCAAAAACTCTTCATGTTAGAGTCAACGGAGACCTATACTGTTATATACCACAAGATTCGTATTGAAGAGCTCATTCCGAATCTATGGTGATCTTAAAAACACAATCTCAGCTCCACAGTTAACAGTTATTTTTCAACGAAAAAATTAAATATCGGATGAAACTGTTAAAAAGAGAGTTTTATTTTGCCGTTATAAAATAAAACTCTTTTGAGGTGTTTTATTTTTTCCGTCTCAAATAAAACTCTTTTTAGGAGTTTTATTTTTTCCGTCTAAAATAAAACTCTTTTGAGGAGTTTTATTTTTTCCGTCTCAAATAAAACTCTTTTGAGGAGTTTTATTTTTTCCGTCTAAAATAAAACCCTTTTGAGGAGTTTTATTTTTTCCGTCTAAAATAAAACTCACCTGGTTTATTTTCTTATTTTTTGCAGTCATAAAATAAACCGTTATAAAATAAAACTCTTTTGAGAAGTTATATTTTTTACGTCTAAAATAAAACTCATTTCTTTTTTTATTTTTTAATTTTATTTTCGTTTATTCTATTAATTTTTGCAGTCTTTTTTTATTGAATCTTTTATTGAATATATAAAAATCCAGTATTTTAGAAAAAAAGTTGAAACAAATTATTATTATTGAACTTTGAGAGAATATACCAAAAAAAGTAAACAACGTAGAGCAATGATTTTGACAGCTATTGATGATTGTTTTAATCTTCTGTTACCGGGTACAAAAATGTATTACAATATGCTAACTTCAACTTTTGAATTAATCCTCAGTTTTGATAATATTCAACGCATTGTGCAGCGCACAGTGGGAATGTTATTGAGTCCCTGATCAAAAATGGTTTTTGCACAATTTGGATTTCTGATATAAATTCAGTGGTGTCAGACCTTTTTGGTCAAAAATGAAAAGTCGTCAAGAAATCAGTTAAATATCACAAAAACACTAGTTTCATTTTTTTTATTCAAAATTCATCTTAACTGCTTATCTCTATATTACAGCTCTTAAGATTTTATAAATTCGAATTATGTATATGTATATAACACAGCTTTTATAAATTCGAATTATATAATAACTAGACGTTATTTTTCGCTTCATCTGTAAAAAGGTGGTATTTATGTTTTAGTTTAGCATAACATGACATACATGTAATGTAATTTTTTTCTGCCTCTTTTCTGGTATTTAATTTTAAATCTTTTTTGTTTTTGTTTAGAACTTTTCATTTGTATATATTGGGTGCGTTCGGCAGATACAATTTGACAGTCAACAGTTCTACAACAGTTGTGCAACTATCTCCTGAACGACCTGATCACTAACCGCTCAGTATGAGCGGTCAGGTAGCGCTGTCATATTTTGGTATCGTAAAAAATGTTTGCTACTTTTGATCAAATAGTGATACATTTGTTGTTGTTGATTTAAAAAATTTTTTGTTTTGTATGAATGACAAATAAAAACATACAAATATAATTCAAAAACAAAAAATTTTAAAAATCAAAGGAAAATATAGAAAATATGTATTTAAAAACAGAACAAAGAAAACATCGTTCAGCAGAGTAAGTAATCACAAAAAGCTACAAGTCACCGGTATCAGTTTAAGGTTTCTCTGCCGAATGCTACCATTGTTTCTCAATTTTTAAAAATAAATTCAAAAATATTTAAATAAAATATGTGTAAGCGTCCTACTAAAATATCTCTGTTTCTAAATTTTTGTGTATTAAGTAGGGTTTGGGATTTCCCGGACTTTTTTATTTCCCGGGAAACGGGAATGAAAAAATTTGATTTCCGGGAATCCCGGGAAATATTTTTAAACAAAATTGTTAATGAAAACCACCCATATAAGTAATTTTTGTTAAAAAAAACACTATTTCAGTACAAATGCAGTTTGTGTAGTCAGAATTCAAAGTAAAAATATCAGAATGTTGAACATTTGATTTCACATAAATTACTCGCAGCACTGCCATACATATGTTCAAATACCTCTTTTGTGATATTCTTGTCTATTCATCTAAGATTATAGTAAATCTCCTATTGTTAGAAATATTGCTCGGTATTTCTTTTATCATGATATCTTTTACATGATTCTAGTAATTTAATATAATGTTCTTTACATCGGTTTCATGCCAGGTTTTTATTATAAAAACTTTCTCGAATAAACGAAGATCTAGTTATGGTGCGGATTGACTGCGGCTAATTTGGATACCATTTCAGGAAATGTTTGCCCTACCATAAAACCTTTAATGCCTATTCAGCTTACACTTTTTTCTTCGGGTACTTTGCTAATTTTAGCTGAAACGTTATTCTTGTTGTTGTTTTCTTCAAGAGAAGTTGCATGACCATGAATTTTTTTTTTTGTTTGTGAACCAAATTTAGATGTCGGATAACCAAATTTAGATACCACCGTTAACCATTAGTCTTTTCTTTTCACACTTATTAATGAATACGTTACTTATAAAATTATTGACCCTTAATATAAAGGAGTATTTTAAATTTAAAGTCGACTTTATTTTTAATCAAACAATTTTATTCATTTTGTGTATTAAAACCTTACAAAAATATTTATATTTTCATTGGTTGAAAATAAATAAACCAATCAGAATGCTCCAAAAATAAACCAAGTCAAGGTATACTGCCACCTAATATTTTAACTAAAGTCGACTTTACCTAAATTATACATTTGAAAAATTCAGATAGTAAGGGCGATTATTTGTAAGAAACAAAGCTTTTTTTCATATTTCTTTTAAACATTTTACCAAGTTTTTAGGTTTTACTACTTAAATTTTGAATAAGTTAGCGAAAAATCTTTATTAGTTGAAATGCTCCTAATTACTTGTCAAAGATTTTATTTGTGTGTCAAATAAATGTATTCCCTTTTAAAAGATTTTAACAATGACGTTTTTGTTTTGGTATTTAAAATGTTTTTTTGACTAAAATTAAAAAATCCTATTCGAAACAAAAAGCATTTAAAAAATTTAATATTTTTAAAATTTCCCGTTTTCTCGGGAAAAATATATTATTTTCCCAGGAATTCCCGGCAAACTTTTCCCGGGAATTCCCGAGCCCCAAACCCTAGTATTAAGTAATCCAAAGTCTTGGACATTTTTTGCCAAACAGTTTTTTTTTCCTAAAACATGGTATATTTTTGTCCAAATGGACGTTCTTGAACATTTAAGGGTTAACTTTTTTGACCTTTTCATTAATGATGCTAACACCCAGCAAAACCTTGGTAATGACTGGTCATTACTACATGCATTAATTAGATCTCATATCTCATTACCCGTTGAATTACTTTTAAACTGAATGTAATGAGTTACCGATAATTATACCCCACACATTACTATTTCACAATAGCTGAAACCAATAATATATGTTCTAAATCATTAAAAACCATAACTATGGCGTAGCCTAGTGGTTATCGTTTTTGCCTGACAGACATGAGGATCGCTGCTCAACTCGTGTTAGCTTCCATTGTTGTTTTTTTTTTTGTAATCTATATTAAACATCTATTTATAGAAATGTTGATGTTCATTAAGCAGTATTTAATAACAACAAGTTTTGTGAAAAATAGACATGTATAACAGTTGCCACAATAAATGTGTACATAAGTTAAAGCAATAAAAATCATAGTGATGTCGTGGTGTAATAGTTAGAGTGTTTGCCTGACAATCGTGGGGTACGCTGATCAATACGTGTCAGCTCCTATTGGTTTTTAAATTTTTATACTTTTTTAAATCTATATTCAACATCTATTTATAGAACAGCTGATAAACTACTTACAGGTAACATCAGTGTAATGACTTTCCTCCAATGACATCACCATGTTAAAATAAGTAGTTTAGTAATTAAAAGGTAACTAGTGAACACTTAAGATTTCAATACCTAAAACTCATTACATGGTAATGAAAGGTTTTGCTGGGATGGTAATGAAAGGTTTTGCTGGGATAGTCGCTGAAAGTCAAAATTTCTAAATTTTTTAATGTTTTTTAAAAAAAATTTTAAATATAAGACAAAGTCTTAAAGCCAATTTGGAAGCTCCGAAATTTATACATGTGTCATATTGCTTTAACAAATTATGTGCAGTTTTCGAACCTTTTGTCATTAAAGTTAGACTTAAAATGAACAAAAAAAAAATATTTTACTGTACTAAAAATCTACTGTACTATTACAGAATCTTTTTCTCCAAAAACATCAGATTTCATTCAATATTGGTTTTTTTTGCCAAATTATTGCGATTTTCAAAGTTTATATTTAAATAATGCCTTCGGACTCTTTCTACAATTACACTATGCGACAGTCAAAATCGGGATGGGATGAAACCAACGGGAAATGTTATATCGGTCAAAAACAAGTTATACGTGTCCCGGCGTTTCGCTGGGTCACCCCTAGGAATCGAGATATATCTTTTTTTTGACATAACTCGAGAACCAATAGTCCGATTTTGCTCAAACAATTTTAAAAAAATTAAAAATTACAATTCCTTTAATCTGTTCATATAACGTTTTTCTATATACGCAACAGGTTTGCCGGTAAAAATAAATGTTTGTTACCGCTACCATAAAAATCAATAACCTTTTGTTTATTACTTTTTTTAATATTTTAGGCAAAAATATTTTTTTCTTCATACATTTATTTTTACCGGCAAAACTGTTGAGTATATAGAAAAACGTTATATGAACAGATTAAAGGAATTGTAATTTTTAATTTTTTAAAATTGTTTGAGCAAAATCGGACTAGTGGTTCTCGAGTTATGTCAAAAAAAAGACCACCAAAGGTCAAATCGATATATCTCGATTCCTAGGGGTGACCCAGCGAAACGCCGGGACACGTATAACTTCTTTTTTTACCGATATAACTTTCCCCGGTAGTTTGAACCCTTCCCGATCACTGACCCCTACCATTTGTCTCACAGTGTTATTTCTCGACGAACTCATTTTGAATGTGTTCGAAAATATTGTGTTTTAAATATAAACTTTGCAAATCGTAATAATATCGCAAAAAAATCAATAGTGAATGAAATCTGATGTTTTTAGAAAAAAAAATTCTGTGATAGTACAGTAGATTTTTAGTACAGTAAAATATTTTTTTTTGTTCATTTTAAGTCTAACTTTAATGACAAAAGGCTCGAAAACTGCACATAATTTGTTAAAGCAATATGAGACATGTATAAATTTCGGACCTTTTTCTTTCCACATTGGCTTTGATATTTAAAATCGGACTTCGTCCACATTGGCTTAGATTGCATCATGCAGGTTTTAATAGTGATGAACCCTTTTACATAAACGAAAATCTAACTCCTCACAATTATCAGATATTTAAAAGTGCACTTGGTCTAAAGAAAGACCAACTTCTAGCAACTGCCTATACACAACGCGGGATCGTATATGTTAAACAAAATGCAGATGATGAGCCATTGAAAATAGAATGCCTTGATGAATTAAAACAATTTTTTCGACCTTCAACTTAAACATTGCCATTTTTCGATATTTTACATAATATATATAATTTTAATTTAAAAATTAGCATAATCTTCACTATTTTTAATTTTATTATAATTTTGTTCTACCTTCTTTTATCTAAAATATTATATTTGTATTTGTTATTAACAACTTTTGAAGAAGGAACCTATTACACTGCTAATACTTATTGCGTTGCTGTTAGGGGTGGTTGTTTTGAAGGAAGATATTTTTGTTTTTATGGGAGATAATGGAGGTCCAGTTGGAAGCTCCAAAGACATGACAATGAATATGGTAAGGATATTTGCCAAACAGAGACATGGTGTTACAATCGCTCACATAAACGCTCAAAGTTTAAACAACAAGATCGATGAGTTCAAACTGGTTTTCGAAAACTCAAATGTTGATATCGTTTGTGTTTCCGAGACCTGGTTTTCGGATAAAACGCCGGACAGTCTTATTTGTCTAAATGGCTACAAAGTTTTTAGAACTGACAGAGATGGTCATGCGGGTGGAGTTGCCATTTTCGTAAAAGATAATATATCTTGTAAATTTTGCTTTAAGTCGCGTATAGAGGAAAAGGTTGAGTTTATTTTTGTTGAACTTGTATCTTTTGGTAGAAAAATACTTATTGGCTGCGTCTACAGGCCACACAAGAGAAAATCTTTTTCTGATTTTGTGTTAAAATTGGAAAACTTAACCGTTGCCTATGACGATATTGTAATATCTGGTGACTTCAATTCCAATATACTAACGGAATCAAACTTTACTGATGAAATGTCATCACTTGGACTAATGCCCGTTAATGCAACTGTTCCAACACACTATACAACCTCAAATAATTCACTGATAGATCTTTTTTTTGTTGCCAAAATATCAAATGTACTATTCTACGACCAGGTTTCGGCTTTATGTTTCTCAAAACATGATTTGATATTTTTAACGTATAATTTTGAAATTCAACCGGCAGATCAGATTTGTTACTACCGGGACTTCAAGTGTATAAATTATAATTTGTTATATGAAGAATTTTTAAGAATTGACTGGGAAAGTATGTATTTTATGTCTTCCGTGGATGAGCAATTATCGTTTTTTGAAAATAATATTCAGCGACTATATAATGATGCTGTTCCACTAAAATCTAGGAACATTTTGGGAAAATCAAAACCATGGTTTACATTAGCTATTAAACAATTAATTCAAAAGAGGGATGTTGCTTATTCAAGTTGGAAGAGATTTAAAACTCCTGAGTTGAAAGTTCAATATCGTACTGCTAGGAGGGAGGTTAATAATAAAATCAGAATTTCAAAAAGAGAATATTATTCTAAACGATTTGGTTCTGCTCTCGAATCGAAGAAAACTTGGAAAGTCATTCATGAAATCGGAATTGGCAGGGCAGATAAAACGAACTGCGATGTTGATGCTAATGACTTAAACAGTATTTTTACAAACCTACCAACAGTCCAAATTAACGACAACTTTTACAACTTCCCATCAGGTAATAACAACTCTACTCTTGATGATATTAATACATTTGAGTTTTCTTGCATAACCCAGTTTGATATCATATCAACTTTTTCATTAATAAAATCAGAAGCAGTAGGTTACGATAATATGCATCCGAAATTTTTAAAGATAATGTTGCCATTACATCTGCCCTATTTAACTCACCTTTTCAATACAATCATTACGACAAGCACTTTTCCGTTAAAATGGAAGCACGCCAAAATTGTACCACTCCCGAAGACAAATACTGAGTTTCGACCAATTGCCATTTTGTGTTTCCTTTCAAAAGTTCTGGAAAAGATTCTACACCGTCAAATGATTGAGTATATTAGGGATAAATGTCTGCTGTCTGATAAACAATCTGGGTTTCGTTCTAATCATAGCTGTGTTACAGCTCTGATTGATGTCTCGGAAAATATACGACGTGAACTCGATAATGGCAAGGTTAATTTCTTGATACTCCTTGACCACTCTAAGGCGTTCGACACGGTTGACCACTATACGTTATGTATGAAACTTAGACATTTCTTTAAATTTTCTTCATCATCAACACAGCTTTTATTTTGTTATCTAAATAATCGCACACAATCTGTCTACGTTAATAATAAGTGGTCTAATTTGCTGACACTTAGTAGGGGAGTGCCCCAAGGGTCTGTTCTTGGGCCTCTGCTTTTTTCCATATATGCAAATGATTTGCCGAATCAGCTCTCATACTGCAGACTACATATGTATGCGGATGATGTCCAATTGTATTTAAGCAGTCCTGTACACTCAATTCGAGAAGCTATTACGAAAATTAATTTTGATTTAAATAGAATATATATATGGGCTACAGCAAACGGGCTTTGTCTCAATCCGCAGAAATCCAAATGTGTTGTAATTCACAAGCAACGAACTGTGCCAATTATCGAGAATGAAATACATATAAATGGAGGAAAAATTGAGATCGCAGAAGCGGCCAAAAACCTTGGTATAATTTTTAACAAACATTTAACATGGACAAATCATATTAACTCTCTTGTTGGTCAAACCTACGCTAAGTTAAGGCCTCTTTGGTCAACACAGTTTTTTACTCCTTTGAAAGTGAGAATACTGATCGCAAAGTCATACCTAATCCCCGGTTTAATATATGGTTGTGAACTTTTTGGGAATTGCGATAGTACTAGTAAGCGCAAGTTAACCGTTTTATACAACAATATCATCAGATATGTTTATGGCTTGAGAAGGATTGATCATGTGTCATTATTTGCCACAAAACTCTATGGTGTATCTTTCGAGAGCCTTCTTAAGATACGAGTACTTTTAGCTTATCATAAAATTATTTATACAAAGAATCCTCCGTATCTTTATGCCCTTATACAGTTTGCCATATTCCAAAGGGGAAGAGGGACAATAATACCTATGCACCGATATCATGTATCTGAATGGCATTTTTACATAAATGCTCCACGTCTTTGGAGAGATCTTCCAGCAAACCAGCAGCTCAACAGCAACGCAAACAGCTTTAGACATTTTCTTTTCAATATTTTTGCCTAATTTTAATTAAATTTTTGTTTCTTACAATGTTGACTCTTTGACAGACATATTAAATTAAATTATTGTTAATATTTATTTTTTCTTTGTGATATTAGAAAATTTTTTTCTTATATATTAGAATACGGTTTAATTTTTATGATTATTTTTTTACAATTTGCAATATATGTTTTCCACAAACTGCTTTCCTGTACTTTAATTATAAGATTTACTCTTGTTGTACAGGATATATCAAAATAAATAAATAAATAAATAAATAAATAAATAAATAAATAAATAAATAAATAAATAAATAAATAAATAAATAAATAAATAAATAAATAAATAAATAAATAAATAAATAAATAAATAAATAAATAAATAAATAAATAAATAAATAAATAAATAAATAAATAAATAAATAAATAAATAAATAAATAAATAAATAAATAAATAAATAAATAAATAAATAAATAAATAAATAAATAAATAAATAAATAAATAAATAAATAAATAAATAAATAAATAAATAAATAAATAAATAAATAAATAAATAAATAAATAAATAAATAAATAAATAAATAAATAAATAAATAAATAAATAAATAAATAAATAAATAAATAAATAAATAAATAAATAAATAAATAAATAAATAAATAAATAAATAAATAAATAAATAAATAAATAAATAAATAAATAAATAAATAAATAAATAAATAAATAAATAAATAAATAAATAAATAAATAAATAAATAAATAAATAAATAAATAAATAAATAAATAAATAAATAAATAAATAAATAAATAAATAAATAAATAAATAAATAAATAAATAAATAAATAAATAAATAAATAAATAAATAAATAAATAAATAAATAAATAAATAAATAAATAAATAAATAAATAAATAAATAAATAAATAAATAAATAAATAAATAAATAAATAAATAAATAAATAAATAAATAAATAAATAAATAAATAAATAAATAAATAAATAAATAAATAAATAAATAAATAAATAAATAAATAAATAAATAAATAAATAAATAAATAAATAAATAAATAAATAAATAAATAAATAAATAAATAAATAAATAAATAAATAAATAAATAAATAAATAAATAAATAAATAAATAAATAAATAAATAAATAAATAAATAAATAAATAAATAAATAAATAAATAAATAAATAAATAAATAAATAAATAAATAAATAAATAAATAAATAAATAAATAAATAAATAAATAAATAAATAAATAAATAAATAAATAAATAAATAAATAAATAAATAAATAAATAAATAAATAAATAAATAAATAAATAAATAAATAAATAAATAAATAAATAAATAAATAAATAAATAAATAAATAAATAAATAAATAAATAAATAAATAAATAAATAAATAAATAAATAAATAAATAAATAAATAAATAAATAAATAAATAAATAAATAAATAAATAAATAAATAAATAAATAAATAAATAAATAAATAAATAAATAAATAAATAAATAAATAAATAAATAAAATAAATAAATACCTATTTAAATTTTTTTTTAAAAAAACCTTAAAAAATTTTGAAATATTGACCTTCAGCGACTATATTTAGAAAAGTTATTGAGATATTGATACACACTTAAGTTTGAATAATAGGGCACGGAATTAAGCTTAAACTGTCTAAAGCGTTTTTTCCGAAGCTTTAGTTACTAAATTATAAATTTTTTATTGACAAAATCGACTGAAAAATTTAAAAAATTTAAATCGCGAATTGCGCGAAACCTAGAGCCAATTTGAACAAAGTGGTTGCAGATTCGAAATCAGGAGCCCCTAATTATACTAAAACCACTGCAATAACATTCACCTTTTTTTTTTTTGTAGAGCAGTGTTATTAGTCCATTTTTTTTTAGCAAAAAAAGAACCCGTGGTCATATTTTGCTGAAATTGGAAATGTACATTAGGTATTATTGCCTGGGGCCCCCTTAAAATATGTATTTGGGTGTAAAACAATGTCTCCCAAAAAATTAGGACAATCGGATAAGAGGAACACGTGCCTCAACGGCGCTGAAGTTTGAAAAACGGTATACATGGGAAAAATACGACTTTTTTTTAATTTGTTAAAATTTTTAATATTTTAAATTAATCTTGAATTAAAAGGATTAAAAAATCGAAATAAACAGTAAATTATCTTTCTAAGAAGGCAATAAAAACTAAAATCGGTTAAAAAAAAACAAGTTATTACAATTGCCCCCGGCAACTAATGTGTCACAGAACGCTAGCAACATGCGTCGACACAACCTCATCGAACGAATGCTCAAGCGAGACTGAATAAACAGTGTTGCCATTTCAGTGCTTTTCGGGTATTTTTTGGTGCTTTTTTCCTTCACGTACCCGGTGATCTTTTACAAATACCCGTTTAAAAAAGCGAGTATTTACGGTGCTTTTTCAGATTTTTGGCAGTGCTTTTAGTGCTTTTTCTACAGTTTTTATTTTTGGTATTTGTTCTCGTTTTTTTTAATTTTTCTTGAATTTTCTGTCAAAATTTAAAAAATAATACGAACTATACAAAAAATACATTTTTTCACAATATTTGTAGTACAATTTTAAATAGCAACTTCGTTACATTTAAACTTCAAAATTTTGAAATATTAGTTTAGTGTTTTTTTTACCCCTTTACACAATTTTTCAAAGTTAAAATGTGTTCTTGATTTAAAATTTTCAAAAAATTAATATCTTGCTTTTTTACCCCATTTTCGGTAAATTTTTACCCCTTTTACCCGTTTTCATAATGCTCACGGTGCTTTCCTGTCTTCAAGAGTTGGCAACACTGTGAATAAATTTGTTTGTTTTTATTCAATATGTGAGCGCAGTGTTGCCAACTCTTGAAGGCAGGAAAGCACTGTGAGCATTGTGAAAACGGGTAAAAAGGGTAAAAATTAACCAAAAATGGGATAAAAAAGTACGATATTAATTTTTGAAAAATTTAAGTCAAGAATTTAAAAACACATTTTAGCTTTGTAAAATCATATAAGAAAGGTTCAAAAAATAACCAAAAAAGAAGTAAAAAAGCACCAAATTAACATTTAAAAATTTTGAAGATTAAACATAACGAAGTTGCTATTTAAAATTGTACTACAAACATTGTAAAAATGTACTTTTTGTATGGTTCGTATTATTTTTTCAACTTTCACGGAAAATTCAAGAAAAATTAAAAAAAAAACGAGAACAAATAGCAAAAATGTAAACTGTACACTGTGTGAGCGTATGTAGGTGTGAGTGAGTTGCACGCGGGCATAGAAATGCCTATCACTGCCAGGTTGGCCAGACTAGGGGTTTTGTCCCCAAATTTGGGGATTTTTTTTTTGGGCTTGGGGACAAAAATTTTTTTTAAATATATTTTGGGGAATTTTTGGGGATATTTAAAATTTTGAAGATTATATTAACTTTGTATAGTTTTCAGAAAACATCAGTCAAGTTTGTTGGAATAATTTCAAAAAAAAGTAACAAACTCACCCTTTTATGGATTTTCTGTATTAATTTAAAGATTTTTAACACTAGTAAATCCTTTTTGCCTGAGAGTTTTCGATCGAGATATCGATTATGTATAAAGGTCTATTGTATTAAACAGACAAACTTGAAATATTCAAATCTAAAAATTCTTTAAAAAATGCCCTAAATTCTTGAAAATTTCAAAATATAATATGTTTAGGGTTCGATTGGTTCTTTTTGAAATAATTTAATAAAAATTAAACGTTTTCTTCGTAAAAGTCCCTAAATTCTGAGAATTTTTCTAGACATTTATACAAAAGCAATCCAAGAATTTTTAAAAACAGTTATTGTTAGTGCTATTTTTTTATATTTAATTGCAGTTTTTGTTTGCGGATAATGTTCATTTTAAGCAAATTAAATAAGCTCTACTATCTTTTTCAAAATTTTTTCTAGTTAGGGATTTTTTGGGGATATTTTTAGATTTTTTTGGGGACAACGAAAAAAAGTATCTGGTAATCCTAATCACTGCTTTAAAGACACATTTCTACAGTGTTGCCACTTTTTGAATAATTATTCAAAAACGGGACTATTTACACATTTGTTGGATAATTTTTGAATAATGACATTTTTGTGTAGTTTTTGTGTAATTTCACTTCAAACAGAAATTTCCGTAAATTTTTAAAAGTTAATAAAAATTAGTCGATAGTTGACGATACGAGTTAGAAGAAATAAAAAATGGTGCTATTTATTCTTTTTTTGTTTGGTTTAAAACACCGTCTTTTGTTTATTTTTTGTGAAAATAATTGTCAAGCTTCCTTTAAAAATTCTCTTGGTTTGCAAGACCATTTAAAAATGCAGCGAAAGAGTGGGAAAATTTGAGTTTGTTATGATTGTTACTTTCTAATCTCTGATTTTTTTTGCTCTAGTTAACATGCTACTGGGCTTTGACCAGACAAAAATTTTAGTAACGCAGCAAGTTGGAGCAGAATCAAAATATTTTGGAATTCTGTAAATCCAACATGTTTAAGATTTCAACAGAATCGTGTGAAATTAAAAAAAAAATATCGGTAATTTTTTGTGAAAATGTTATATTTTCATTTTCCAAAAGAAAATTTGTTGATCTACATACTGCAAAGAAATGTCATGCCTTGCTATCAGTAATTTAAAAATTAATGGTCTAATTCATAAACTTTTACAACAGTCTTATTGCAGGATTTTAAGCTAATTTGTGAAAAACAGTATTCATATTTGCTTAATAACGAAAAAAATAATAAAGGTTTATAGTTGGTTCTCATTAACTTTAAACCATTTATAAAGTTAATTTTCAGGCATGAAATGATTTATTAAAGCCATCCCATCCCTAGAATGTGTGGGTTCCAACAACTTACATGCATCAAACTGAAAAAAGATACAACAATTGCGTAGCCAATGAACTTTTTCGAAAAAATTTCTAAAAAAATGTAAAAATAAAATTAAAAAGAAAAAAAAAACAATAGTGATCTACGGACTGTCAAAACATTATTCGAAATTCGATTACTTTTGTATGCTTCGAATAATATGTTCTCAAAAATTACTTTTTTACACACATTTCCATTGAATTGCTTTATAAATAAAAAAAATATTTTTAATGGCTTTTAAATTTACCTTAGCACTTCATTAGTTCTCTAGTTTAAGAAAATACATTTTCACTTCTGATTAACGAGTCAATCGTTTACTAAATTTGTACATCACTTACGACTTATTTGGGAGAAGAGAGAAAATAAACAATAGTGTTGCCAGTATCAAATCGAAAAATTAATTTATAGTTAAAATACGATTATGAATCCAGATTTCTAATAACTCGTTATTAAGCGAAATGTACTTTAACTATAGCAAGCTTCAAATACCAAATAACTTTTTTTATGAATTAGCACATAAAAAAACAAGCAAAATTTAACAAACATGGAATTTTTACAATTTCTGCTGTCTTGCCGACATTTAAAGACAGCATTGAACAGGACTTATGTCATCAAATTAGGAACGCCTTGGGCAGAGAAAAATTGGTTAAATTTAAACAAAAATGGTAAAAATTTGAGGGGTATGGGAGAGAATAATTATAAAGTAGGTAATATTTTTGCATGCAACGCATCTCAATGAAGTAGCCTTTCTGAAAAACATAAATACTACCTTTTTTTTTAATATTCGAATTTAAAAGCACGCCATTTTAAGCCTTAAAAAAGTTATTGCGTTGAAATTCCCTTTAGTTAGAGAATAATTTGTTATAATATTTTTCATAAAAATTGGCCTAGATTTGCTTTTGTAGAAGGCATAAACCCGGACCAGGTTATTGCAAAAAAGGGGAAATTTTAGTTCTAAAATGCAAATAAATTTTGCACTTTGCAGGTGGCAAAAATGCTGTGTTTAAAATCAGTTCATAAATAGAAAAGTGGCAAAACTTTGGAGTCGAAATTTACAGTGTGAAATTTCATATAAGTCCAAAATATTTTTATTTTTCCCCACTGTGCTCAGGAGAGTTTATTTTGAAATAATATAAAAAATTATAATTTTTTGTATAATTTCATACGGTTTTGGCCTACAGCTGTGTAATTTTTTGTTTTACTGTTGGCAACACTGCATTTCTAAAATGTGTTAACTACCTTTTACAAAATTAAGGAAAATTAAATTTAAGAAAATAAAAAAATGTGTGCGACATTGTTCATTAAAGTCAAAATAAAAAACGCTTTTTCAGATTATTTCGGCAACGGTATTTTAAGGGTAACGCTATTTCATTTATTTCGGTATCGGTATTTTAAGGATAACGGTTTTTTAGTTATTTCGGTAACGGTGTTTTAGGGATAACGGTGTTTTAGGGGTAACGGTAGTCAGTTGAAAGGGGTTTGAATTGATAACGGTATTTTAGCGGTATTGCCTGCCAACCCTTAAAATTGTCGACTTTTTGAAAGTCGACTTTCCTGTGGCTTTTTGACTTTTTTACTTATTAACATATGTAACCTTCTCCGAGAAAAGGGACCTAGTGTGTGAAAATAAAGTTTTGAGAAGAACGCATTTAAAGTTAAATTAAAAATAAAATTGTATGTGCTAATTCATAAAAAAATTTATTTGGTATTTGAAGCCTGCTATAGTTAAAGTAGATATTTCGTTTAATCTTGATTCATAATCGTATTTTAACTAAAAATTAATTTTTCGATTTGATACTGGCAACACTATTGTTTATTTTCTCTCTTCTCCCAAATAAGTTGTAAGTGTTTTACAAATTTAGTAAACGATTGACTCGGTAATCGGAAGTGAAAATGTATTTCCTTAAATTAGAGAACTAATTATGTGCTAAGATAAATTTAAAAGCCATTAAAAATATTTTTTTTTATTTATAAAGCAAATCAATGGAAATGTGTGTAAAATGTGACACACTAGGTCCCTTTTCTCGGAGAAGGTCACATATTATGAAAAACCTTCATATATTTTATGAATCTAGTTTTAATGAAACTTTTTCATTGAGTGTATGAAAGTTTTAATAAATGAAATGAAATTTTTTACAAAATTTTATGAAAAAGAAAAATTCCATTAATTTAATGAAAACTTTCAATGGACGAGTTCCAGTGGAACATCGTTATTTTTCTGCAAATTCCATTAATTTAATGAAAACTTTCAATGGACGAGTTCCAGTGGAACTTCGTTATTTTTATGCAAAAATTCATTAATATCATGCAGATAATTCTCTCAGTGTACATTTATTGTCGCCAAAATTAATTTTATTGCGAGAATATCACTTTAAATATTTATGGTGTGTGTGAAACAATGGCAAAGTGGAATGGTGAACAAATATTTGTTCTATGGAGGAAAGTTTTGGAATTTTCCTGTGTGAAATGAAATCTTTTTCGAAAATATAAAATTTTTGACAGTTGTAAGTAATAGCGAAAAAAAGAAATAAAATGAAACAGATATTTTCAGAAATATATGCGTTTACTAATTGCAATTCTCCTACAACCAGATCGTTGCAATTAATGGAAATTTTAATTTTTCATAACAAAATAGACGAAGCCTCTGTTCTGGTAGTTAATTTCAAATCTTTTTTGTTTTTGTTCAGCATTTTTCATTTGTATATATTGTTTCCTAATTTTTCTTTACAAACTTTCACATTTTAAAATGTCAAATATTCCTATGATTATGTCGAAAATTCTACTAAATTCACCTCAAAACAGTAAAAATTTACCATAAAGAATAATTTGCTACCGTTTCAAACACACTTTTAAACAAACATTTTTGAATATTACAATTTTTGTAAAAAAAAACCCGTGTGTTAAATTTTTCACAAAATAAGAAGTAAAACCAAGATTTTTTCCTATGACTGTTTAAAAAATCTGCGCGAAACTATAAGAACATAGAAGGGCTAAAAAATCATTAGAAAATAGCTGAATATAGTTGAAATATCGCTAGATTTGACGAGAAAATAGCTAAATTGACAACAGTGATTTTGTTTACATCAAAAGTAAAAAGAAATTGTATTGTGTAAGAAAATTTGTGAATCATAAATATAATAATAAAATAATAAAAAAAAAAATAAATGATTTTATACTAACAAAAATCACAAGTAAATTTTTTAATTACTTTTTCTTATTTTATAAATTATAATATGGCGGCTGATTTGCCAAAAACAGATGTTTTGTTTTATTTGCAACTTAGCTTATATGTAAAGTGATTTTTGCTAAAGGGCATTTTTTTGCAAATGAAGAAAAATAAAGCAAATTTTAAATACATACATTTTGTTGTTGTGTTGATGCAATCGATGTTTTTTTGTAATCATTTTCAACGTTTGCATCGTTTGCAATACCCATCGTGAGTACCCTTATTATATTTGAAAAAAAGTACGAATTTGAAAAAAGTACGATGTTTTGCATACCAATCAATTTCTGATTATTTTTTTTGCATTTTTATAATTACTATAGATCTACATAATAAAAAATAAAAAAATTAATTTATATTTAAAAGCTTTCTTGGATATTCCTTGATTTAAAAAATAAACTGGTAGCAAAGTAGCAGTTTTGTACTTTCATATGACAAGGTGGCCATTTTGGGAGAGGAACCGAAATGTGGCCTAGTGGAGTAGGTATCCACTAAATCCTAGTTTATGGCTACGTAAATCATTTTTCTGCACTTTGCTCAGGGGCGGAGGTCTGGGCCATTAACTTTTATTCACAATCCATTTTTAATATTTTGGTATTTCCATATGGCAGGGTGACCATTCTGAGAGAGAAAACGAAATGTGGCCTAGTGGAGTAGGTATCCAATAAATCCTACTTTATGTCTGAGCCAAACAATTTTCTGGATTTTGCTCGGGTGCGGAGCTATGGGCCATTTACTTTTTTTCATAATCCATTTTTTAACATTTTGGTATTTTCATGTGGCAACCCAAGAAACATTTTTACGGACTCTCCGACACGTGCGGATTCAAGTACAGGCTTTTACGGCACGTTAATTGTCCGTAATGTACGTATCCGTCAAAGCTTGTATGTATACGGACCATTAACGGACCGTGCAATCGGATTTTCGAACACTATGCGTTTTAACTCCGTTTTGGTGTATCCGATTTCGTACCGGTAAATACGGACTTCACCAACATTAGTTTGTTTTTAAAAATATTTAAATTATTTCAGAAAAATGTAGCTCAGCCATCCAGCTGCTAAAAAATTTTATTGAGGCGAAGGATTAGTGACAATAGCTTGGATCCGTCCTAACAAACATAAGAGGAGCAAGTTCAAGTAACAGAAATATATTATACGGTAAGATTTATGGTATTTAACACGTGGTACCAAGATGGTTTGTGGCCACGTATGCAAATGAGAAATATTTACTTGCACCTTTAGTTGTTTTGGTAACAAAAGGTCTGTTCGACGTCGTTACCGCTAGTACCCGCGGGAATCCAGTTTACCCAAAGTAACAATTTACACAAAATTTTGACGCTTTTTGGTAAAATTGGATACCCGCGGCAAAGTACCTCGAACACAGCAAAATTCCATCATGAATGCAATCAATTGAACCTTTATTAGTCTAGCGTTTCTTTTTCATGTAAATATTGGATTTTATTAAGGAACCGTTATTGTGAATTGGTGAGCTGGATAAGGCGTAAACTGCACTGGATGTAAAAATAGTGTTAATTTAAATAAACACAATTATTAATAAATCAATAAAAATACATACAAAAATACTAGGCACTCATAATTAATAAATAAAAATATGTTCAATTTAGGTAGATATATTTATTACAAGTCCGTTTAATTTTTATGGATTTAGCTCAGGGCGGAGCTTTGGGTCATTTACTTTTATTCATAACCCATTTTTTAACATTTGGGTACTTTCATATGGCAATTGGCCATTTTTGGAGAGGAAACGAAATGCGGCCTGGTGGGGTAGGTATCTACTAAATCCAAGTTTATGACTGCATAAATCATTTTTCTGGATTTAGCTCAGGGCGGAGCTAAGGGCCATTTACTTTTATTCATAATCAATTTTTTAACATTTTGGTATTTTCATATGGCAAGGTGGCCATTTTGGGAGAGGAAACAAAATGTGGCCTGGTGGAGTACGTATCTACCAAATCCTAGTTTATGACTAATTTTTCTGGATTTTTCTCAGGGCGGAGCTATGGGCCATTTACTTTTATTCATAATCAATTTTTTAACATTTTGGTATTTTCATATGGCAAGGTGGCCATTCTGGGAGAGGAAACGAAATGTGGCCTGGTGGAGTACGTATCTACTAAATCCTGGTTTATGGCTACATAAATCGTTTTTCTAGATTTTGCTCAGGGGCGGAGCTATGGGCGATTTACTTTTATTCATAATCAATTTTTTAACATTTTGGTATTTTCATATGGCAAGGTGGCCATTTTGGGAGAGGGAAAGAAATGTGGCCTGGTGGAATAGGTATCTACTAAATCATAGTTTATGGCTACATAAATCGTTTTTATAGGTTTTGCTTAGGGGCGGAGCTATGGGCCATTTACTTTTATTCATAATCAATTTTTTAACATTTTGGTATTTTCAAAAAATTAATATGGGGCAATATAAAATTGTATTAAATTCTATATAAATTAGATATATGACTAGATGCAATTTGATCCGAAAAATGAGAAGATATAATTGTATCTAAAATACATCAAATTGTATCGAATTCGATACAAGTGTATCGAATTAAATCTAATTCGATTCGATTGAATACAATGTTCTACAATTTGATGTATATTAGATACAATTTCATCCGAATTTTGTCCCCATACAAAATTGTGTGTATTGTATATAATTATATTGATTTAGTTATAATTCGATGTTATTGGATAAAAGTTCATACAACAAGTTCCCATTTTTCACAAAAATGTTTATAAAATCATACGTAATTTCATAAAATTATGAAATGGCTTTTATGGAGGCCTTACATTTAATAGGGGCCATATGCGGTTTTCCATAAAATTAATTTTTGATTTCAAACTTTCAATTGTACAGCCTTAATATAAGATATTAATTTAGTGCTGGAAAAATCATTCTAAAGCCTCAAGAAAAATATATTTCAGAGACCTTTCTTTTAGTGTTCATGTTTTACTTATCGGATATGTACTTCCGAACTCATTTGAGGTTTAAATTTCAACCTTAGAGACCCACTTGAAAGATGTGGCCTACATAAAAGATCATATTTTTGAAATCAGCTCAAAAAGTACTACATTCTTCAAAAACATCTGGGCTATGCCGGTAAACTGCTCTTGCTCCATAAAATTGTGCTAATGATTTAAATCAAAAATCCCGGGATTTTTTTGCCAAATGAAAATTGTTCAATTGAAGGGTTAAGTTTAACATAAATATTAAAAGAAAATGTTAATATTGTATATACAAGACAATAACAAATTTTTGAATTAATAGTACTACATGACAAAATCCTGACTTTTAAAAATTAATAGAGCTCTCACATTAATTCTATATAAAGCACTGCTCAAAATTATAGCGCACTTACTAACAGTAAATTGGTTCTTGAATACCTCACCAACGGTCCAATAGAAAATTATAAATTTTTGAGTTTATAAATACAATTTGATTGGAAATTTAGAAATACAGATACTTCCTTTTTTATCTAACGTTGAAGAAAAAACATTGGCGGTAAGGCTATGTAAGCTCCAAACGAGTGTTTCAAAATTATAGCGCACTTACAGAGAATATTAAAACAAGGCTTTATATATTGCGAAATATTTTAGTATTTTGATTTAAATTAATTACTAAGCTTGACATTAGCTACTTTTTACTGAAAATTTCACAAATTTGAGTTTAAATTTTGGGAAAATATCAAACTGAAAAATATGTTTTCAAATATAAAAATATGTTTTTTGGTAAACTGATTTAGATTTATTTTCAAATTTCAGAAAAATATCGTGGGCTTAAAATATGGGATTTCATACTTTAGAAGTCATGGCTTCAGAATACTATCGCCATATTTAATTCAAAATCATCATCTAAAATAGTACAAAAATATTGGAAATTTGGTTCAAATTAATATCTGCTATTAAAACTTTATAAAAAACACAAATACAATCGTAACATCATCTAAAATTCATATTCAAGCCCTATGTTAAGCAGCTCTATTCTACAATGCCTTTACCTCCCATGTCGTATATCCTTGTAACAATTTTAAAAAGACTTCACTTATCTTTTATGCAAAAAATACTTTTATAAGTACTTTTTTTATCAAAAAAAAAAAAAAAAATGTAAAACAAGTAATTTTTCACTAAAATATTCACTTGTTTAAATTTATTTGCCTTATTTTTTAATTGTTTCTTAAGGCACTTTCGTCCCATACCTTAATTGTATATGATCAGAATTTTTGGTATTGTTTCATAAGGCTATAAATCTTATTCCCAGAGATCGGTAATGATATTGTTTTTGAAAAGTGGTTCCGAGTACCACAGATTAATTTAAACTCATTTCCCAACTCTTGTAATATTTTTGATGATGATTTTCAATAAAATATGACGATAGTATTTCGGAGCCATTGGCTCATATGAATAAAAAAAATAGATATTACTAATAGAGGGAAATACAGGGATTTTTAAGCAATTACTTCACAAATCTAGTCTGCTTGGGACTAGACTAGAAATTAAATTTTTTAATTTTCGTTTACATTTCATGATATTCTACAAGGCAATTGGTAAATTTGGATTTAAAAGCCATTCCTAAGCTCAAAGTAATTACTTCGAAGTAATTGCTAACCCAAGTAAAAAAGTTTATATATATTTCGATATTATTTAAAACGATTTAATATAATTATATGTTTCAATGTATACATATATATAGCCATGTAAACGTACATGTCAAAGCATATATACTTATATATAGCTTTGCGTTGGTTCAAAAAATTTGATATTGAGGCATATATAGCAATATATTATTTCATATCTTCCTATTCAGATATCATTATATCTGGTCCATTAAAAAGACACATATAATTATGTGTGGTGTCATCAACAATATTTTCAAAGTGATTTTATATATAATTATATAAAATCCGGAGTTAAGATTTCGGAATTAACATGACAAATTTTAAATTTTGTACGCAAGAATGACTCGAGGTCGTACACTTCCCCATCTATGTATTTTTATAGAAATATAGGGCCTTTCTGGCAATATAATTTTTTTTATTCACGTTAGTTTTGCTCCAATAAGTGGAACATATATAGAAAAAAGAAACTCCTCATTAGAAAAGATATAAAAAATACTATCTATTGCGGTGGGTTCCCTCCGATTTTAATGAAATTTAGATTTGTGATAGAGGAGAAAAAAATGAAAGAAACGTATTGTTTTTAGCAGCCCAGTCCCACGTTTAGGGCTTAAGAAGTGTATTCAAATACAAAATTTTTCGATTTTAAAGTAGGGCATACACGTTCATTATTATTGATAAATTTTTCAAAAATCAACCAATCAGAACATTTTATTTTTAAATACTTTGTTTTGATTGGTTGATTTTAAAAACATTGATCAATAATATTAAAAGTGTATGTTTGCCTTAAGAGTTTGTTTCTTATATTAAAAAAAAAAAACAAAACTTAGACAAATAGGGTATCAAATTAAAGGTTTTTTGAAGACGAACGTCCAAGCATGTCCAATACTATCTGTTTTGAAAAAAAAAAAAAAAAAAAAAATGTTGGCGAATAGCACATTTGTATATGAAATTGTTGTTGTATTGAATTCAAATTTACATAAGATTATTCACAGTTCATACTACTTTATGTAGTAAATTAGCATTTATCGTAAATTTGACAACTTGGGAACAAATCGGTATAGCTTCCTTTTGAGTACTCCAGAATTAAATGCTTAACATGGGTTTCAATCGTGAGATTTTTCAAATTATGGTAGAATAATTTTGAAACCGTATTAAGAATCAGTGACTCGAAATTCACTAACTTCCAAACCTCAATTAAAAATAAGTATCTACCCAGTCAGAAAAATACAAACGGGAAAGCGGTGGCAAAGCACTTTAACAGGTGGTACAAGTACTGGCAAAAAGTGCTTTCCCATTCTCAAAATGATAACATCATTAGACAAAAGGACCGGCTGTTCAAAAAGCGCCGGAAAAGCATTGGAGGAACAAAATTTTTGAACGATGGCAAAACGCTGGCAAAACCAATAAATATGTGGTCTGGAAATATATTTTACAAAATAAAATTTAAAAAAAGTTCATATGTATTTTTTTTGGTCCTGCCGTGATTTGAACGCAGGCCGTCAGATTGGATTGCTCTACCTACTAAGCTAACGACACATATAATACTTGGTGGCTAAACACATAAATGAGTGATAACAGCTGGACAACTATTGTCTGTGCCAAAATTCTAATACTTCGAAAAAATTTTTTGTAACTTATATGCCAGCGTTGGGAGAGAAAAAAAAGTTCGTCTTGAAGGAGCTTTGCCACAAACAAAAAAATTGATTTTATAAAACAAAAAAATCAAAAAAAAATGTTTTTCCTTGCTACCGGATTTGAACTCGGAATCTTTTGACTACAAACATCTTTAAACGAAGCGTCAGAATTTTTATAAAATCATTGGTCTACCAGTGAATTGGTGTTTGTACCACTGGTAGCATTGGCTAGGTAGCACTTGATAACCACGGGTTTCAAAGCTTGGCGTATCGCTCTAAGACAATTCTTTGCCAGTGGTATTTTTATAAACCACCGAAATTTTTGTAAAACAAATACTGGCAAAACGCTTTTTGCAAACGCTGGCAAAGCGTCTCAAATGTCATTTATTTTTAACACCGTGGTATGCCAGTGCTTGATTTTTTTACCACTGGCGATTTCTGACTGGGTATCTATGCATTATTTGTGTTTAAGAAATATGAAATTAAAGTATTTCTGTGCACAAAACGCCAAATTTTGAACTCATAAAAAAATGCCCATGTTCCCACCAGCTTCAGCCGGTTAGCCGTTTGCAGCCGATAATGGGATGGGGGAAGTGATCGGCGGCTGATCGACTGACCGGCGAAAATTGCATGGTTTACATCACTGGTCTAGTGGCAACTAAAAGCAACTTAAAAATTTTGTAGTAACAAATAAATATCAAGTTTGTATTTGCAATGGCTTCAGGTACTACCCTTCAAAAAGCCATTGATTTAGTAACCAAAGCCACAGAAGAGGATCGCAATAAAAATTATGCTGAGGCTTTACGTTTGTAAGAACATGGTGGTGGGTATTTTTTACATGCCATTAAATATGAGGCTCAAGGAGAAAAAGCTAAAGATTTAATAAAAGCAGTATGCAGTATTTAGGCGAAAAACTTAAGGAATATTTGAAAAAGGGTAAGGAAGGTGAATCTAGTTCCAAAGACGACAAAGATAAAAAAGTAATAATGACTCAGATGGTGAAGATCCGCAAAAGAAAAAATTACGAAGTAAACTTGAGGGGGCCATTGTTATTGAAAAACCAAAAGTAAAAATGTCAGATGTTGCTGGTTTAGATGCTGCCAAGGAAGGGAATTTTACTTTTCGGTCCTCCTGGTACCAGTAAATCATACTTAGCCAAAGCTGGGGCCACCGAAGCCAACAATTCCAATTTCTTCTCAGTTTCCAGTTCAGTTCTCATGTCTAAATGGTTGGGTGAATCTGAGAAATTAGTAAAGAATCTTTTTGAATTGGCTCGCCAACATAAACCATCCGATATTTTCATTGACGGAATTGTTCAATGATACCGATGGGATTTTATTATTGGGTATATTGGATACGTTTATTTAAATTAGCCTTCTTGCCAAAATTCCTCTGTAAATTTACGCAGTTTAATTGAATTATCATCGTTAACTGTAGGCTTTGTACGCAACAATAATTTTAACATATCACGTATTGTAACAGGTTGTTCGAATAGTTTGTCACCTGGCACATCCATCCAGTTCAATTCTGTAATTCCATCATCACCAGGAGAACATGGTACTAATAAATCATCGCATATCACATCTTTATAATATGGCGATGGATCTGTCACTTTTTTAAAATGTGTAGCAGTTTGTACTTCACGTACTGGTTCCATAAGAGCATCTCGGACAACAATTGTTATATCGGCACCAGAGTAACCCTCTGTTTTACCAGCCAATTCCTTTAAATTTTCTTCCGTCAATACATGCGTTGTATTGTCCAAATGTATCTTAAACATAACCAAACGAGCATGTGCTTCTGGGAGGGTATATAAATACGCTTTTCAAAACGACGACGAATAGCCGAATCCAAAACCCAATGTACTTATATTCGTAGTACCCAATAATAAAATCCCATCGGTATCATTGAACAATTTTGTCAATGAAAATATCCGATGGTTTATGTTGGCGAGGCAATTCAAAAAGATGAAAGTGGAATTATTGGCTTCGTTGGCCACAGCTTTGGCTAAATGTGATTTACCGGTACCAGGAGGACCGAAAAGTAAAATTCCCTTCCTTGGCAGAACCTAAACCAGCAACATCTGACCTTTTTACTTTTGGTTTTTCAATAACAATGGCCCCTTCAAGTTTACTTCGTCATTCTTTCTTTTGCGGATCTTCACCATCTGAGTCACTATCACTTTTTTATCTTTGTCTTCTTTGGAACTAGATTCACCTTCCTTGACTGGCTTCTTACCCTTTTTCAAATATTCCTTAAGTTTTTCGGCACGATCTAAATACTTCAAGCACTTGGCTCTTATTGAATCTTTAGCACCACCATGTTCTTACAAACGTAAAGCCTCAGCATAATTTTTATTGCGATCCGCTTCTGTGGCTTCGGTTACTAAATCAATGGCTTTTTGAAGGGTACTACCTGAAGCCATTGCAAATACAAACTTGCTATTTATTTGTTACTGCAAAATTATTAAGTTGCTTTTAGTTGCCACTAGACCAGTGATGTAAACCATGCAATTTTCGCCGGTCAGTCGATCAGCTGCCGATCACTTCCCTCAGCCGCGCCGCCGCCGGTCATTATCGGCTGCAAACGGCTAACCGGCTGAAGCTGGTGGGAATATGGGAATTTTTTATGAGTTTAAAATTTGGGGTTTTGTGTACAGAAATACTTTAATTTCATATTTCTTAAACACAAATAATGCATAGATAGGTACTCATTTTTAATTGAGGTTTGGAAGTTAGTGAATTTCGAGCCACTGATTCTTAATACGGTTTCAAAATTATTCTACCATAATTTGAAGAATCTCACGATTGAAACCCATGTTAGGCATTTAATTCTGCGGTACTATACCGATTTGTTCCCAAGTTGTCAAATTTACGATAAATGCTAATTTACTACTTAAAGTAGTACGAACTGTGAATTCCATAATCTTATGTAAATTTGAATTCAATACAACAACAATTTCATAGACAAATGTGCTATTCACCAACATTTTTTTCAAAACAGATAGTATTGGACATGCTTGGACGTTCGTCTTCAAAAAACCTTTAATTTGATACCCTATTTGTCTAAGTTTTGTTTTTTTTTTTTAATATAAGAAACAAACTCTGAAGGCAAACATACACGTTCAATATTATTGATCAATGTTTTTAAAATCAACCAATCAGAACAAAGTATTAAAAAATAAAATGTTCTGAATGGTTGATTTTTGAAAAATTGATCAATAATATTGAACGTGTATGCCCTACTTTAAAATCGAAAAAATTTATATTGACTACACTTCTTAACCCCTAAACGTGGGATTGGACTGAAAACAATACGTTTCTTTCATTTTTTTCCTCTATCACAAATGCAAATTTCATTAAAATCGGAGAGAACCCACCGCAGTACATAGTATTTTTTATATCTCTTCTAATGAGGAGTTTCTTTTTTCCATATATGTTCCACTTATTGGAGCAAAACTAACGTGAATAAAAAAAATTATATTGCCAGAAAGGCCCTATATTTCTATAAAAATACATAGATGGGGAAGTGTACGACCTCGAGTCATTCGTGTGTACAAAATTTAAAATTTATCATGTTAATTCCGAAATCTCAACTCCGGATCTTATATAATTATATATAAAATCACTTAGAAAATATTGATGACACCACACATAATTTAGTGGACCAGAAATAATGATATCTGAATTTAATTTAAAAATATTCAGGAAATGGGACCTCATATATTTGTATATAGTTTCATATGGAGCAAAATGTGACTACCCGAGTAAAAACGTTTGTATACAATAATATATAATTGTATATACCCATATTTGTTTTTGTACGCCATTGTATATAACCGTGCATAATTACATGTATCCTTATATAATTTTTTCTTTCTTAAAAAAATTTAATATGATGTCATATTTAGTTGCATCTTACTACATATCGATCAATATGTACTTGTATACTGCGTTTACAATTATACCTATTATATATACCTATTTAGTACATAATTCAAAATAATATATATTTGTATATGATGTCATATTAAAAATAAAAATACATTTCGTTTTGGATAAAATTATAAATTACCCGATTTAGAGTGACACTAGAAAATTTGTCAATTGGCTTTTGGATATAATTATTTATTACATCAAACATTGGACAAATTTTCAATCTCATTTTGAATATAATCATATCTGGGGACTTTTGACAAAACAATTGAAGTCGACTTCAGACCATTTTCCAAGATTTTTGTCAACAATATAACTTTTGAATTCGCATATTTCTGTATATTCCTCATATTTTCAAAATTCTATATAGACTAAAAAAAATTGTAAAACCTCTAAAATCAACTTCTTTCGAAATTTTATTAATTTCCAACTTATTTCATTTCCATCATTAAGAGCTTTCAATATAGGAATGTTTTTCGTGCACCATTTTAAAAAGAAAGTAATAAATTGCAACATTTATTTTCTGTATTTGTTCAATCAGTGTTGTAAGGATCATTTTGACGGAACAAATTATTTTTACTTTAGCTCTTACATTTCATTTCATTAAAATTAAAATTTCCCTTTTTAAAACAACTCAAGTCGAAATGAGTTATAAAAACCCAAACAATGGGTATGTTTACCAAAGAAATCCGCTATTGCTACAATATATATAGCGCCCCAAGCAGAAAAATACGATCGGCACAATGTTGGCATACCGTTGGCGATGGTCGGTTATGCGTTGGCAGAACGTGGGATTAACAATCTTGACAGTATTGTCCTGTTACCCGTTTTCACAACGTTGTCAAAATTGAAAACCCTGGGCGCTGTGGTGTAATGGTTAGCGCGTTGGACTGTTACACGTGAGGTTGCGGGTTCGAGCCCCAACCAAGGCAACATCAATTTATGAAAAATAGTAATATATATGAGTTTTTTCTATCCCTCATACATATTGCATCATCCTCCTTCGGTGTTCCCGTAGCACTTAACCCCACCGAAGTAAAATAATATATGAACTAAAAAAGGTTCAACAAAGTTCGCCAACTCACCGATAGATGGCGCGCAACAACTGTTCTAAAAAAATTCAACATCTCGCGCAATTACAGTGTTGCCATATTTGAAGCCATTCATCTTTCACCACCTTTCACTTCTTCTCTATCCCCTTCCAAAGGAAGCAACACATTAATTAATAGGAAGAATTTCCTGAGTGTTGCTTCTCTTAAAAAAAAAGGTGTTCTAAAAATAGATTTTCAAAGAAATTTTTTTTCAAAAAAATAAAAAAAATAGTTTTTACCCGACTAAAAAAGTTTTCATATAATCTTATATGATTTGATATAATAATAAATGTTTATATGCGTGGCTTTATATAACCATATACATTTATATTAACACTTATATATAATAATATGCGATTTGGTCTCCAGCCATATATTAAGAGATCTGCAAATATAGTTTATACATAATTATATATAATGGCGTATAAGCTTCTATAAACACACAGGTAGAAATTATGTGTGGTAACAAAAAAGGAGCACTGGCGGACCGCGGTCTAACAAAAAGAAGTACTGGCGAACCACTAAATTTGGACACTTTATCAACACTTGAAATGGTGACTTTCCAGCGCTTTTTTTCCCAAAACATTATTTTATTTTTGAAATAGAAGCGAGTGAATATTTAAATAATTTTTGACTCCACAATACAATAACTCCAATAATCATCTATTTCCGGTGAAAAGTGATCATATACGCTCAAACATGGTCATATATGGTTTATGAATGAACACATATACAAATATGGATTTTTTATGAACATTTTTGGATTTTATATGAACATATATGGAAGTACATGTGATTCGATATATGGAAAAAGATTTCATATACAGACATCTGTTATTTCATATATGGAAATGGCACTCATATATGGACAAATATGGAAGTGTATGTTATTCAATTTATGCAAAAGGGACTTGTATATGAACATATTTGGAAGAATACATTTTTCCATATATGTAAAAGGAACTCATATTTGAATAAATATGGAATTATATTTAATGCCATGAGTAAAAAAAGACATATGTAGCGCTTAATTTGAATGTCATACATAAATTTATATCTATAGTACAACCTTATAATAAAGGACAGCAACGTTCGCATGTATTCGCATATATTTAATAAATATATATGTTCATATATGAACATATACTTAGGTGTTACCTCATTTTTCGGATCCATACATATATGGTTGAACCATAAATGTTCATATATGGACATTTTTCACCGGGTTTTTAGAGTAATTTGAAATTCTTCAGTGATGAGGGCTCATAATTTGCTGGCAGAAAAAACACTTGTGTTTCTTGGTGCCATATCAGTACTTTGCAAAGAATTAAATAGATCAGTGTTATCATTTGGGTGCCAGGAAAGCACTTTAATTTTTTTATTTGGGCGTTGGGAAAGCATTTGATTTTTATGTTTCTGGGTGCTTTCTCAGGGCTTTGTAAAGCATTGGCACCATTGATGGTGTTATCATTTGGGCGTTGGGAAAGCACTGTTAACAAGCACTAATACCACCCATTTCGGTGCTTTGTCAGTGCTGGCCCCTTTGTAATTATCTACCTGGGCAATCTTATATCAAAATATATAACAAAGTTAATAGAAAATTGTATTAATTTTCTATGTAATTATATCTGACATGATATCTAATTATATAAAATTTTATAAAGTTTAATTGCACTATAAAAATTAAAAAAAAAAACTAACAAATTGTGGATCTGGATCATCCTGAAGATGCTACACAATGGAGTAGCGAAATATCGAAAATAAAAAACTTTTTATATTTAAAAAACAAACCTTAAGCTCAAGGAAATTGTGAAGTTTATAATTGATTTTAACACATATTTTTCATATAGTTGACAAAATACTCTTTATTAAAGTAAAAATAATTTTAGAGAAATAAAAAAGAAAAAATTTAGTTTTTTCATTGTGGAATTAAAGGTCGAAATAATTATTTTTACTTTTAAATTTAAAAATAAAAATTAGACAAACATTTGTTGAAACTAGGGTTTGGGATTTCCCGGACTTTTTTATTTCCCGGGAAACGGGAATGAAAATATTTGATTCCCGGGATTCCCGGGAAATATTTTTGAACAAAATTGTTAATGAAAACCACCTATATAAGTAATTTTTGTTAAAAAAAAACACTATTTCAGTACAAATTCAGTCTGTGTAGTGAGAATTCAAAGTAAAAATATCAGGATGTTGAACATTTTATTTCACATAAATTACTCTAAGCACTGCCAAATGAATTGCATGATTCCAGCAGAAAGCACCCACTACTGGACTGTCGGAAACAAACCGTTTCATCGCATTTGGCCCATTAGATATGGTCGTCACAATGTTATTTTCCAAAGACAAATAAAACTCTTCTAGTCTTATTTCTACAATTCTTCTTATTTCATCAGCATTACATCTTCCTGATATATAAACCAACCCCAGGTTATAAAATTAATTATTTCCGTTTATACATACATATGTTCAAATATATCTTTTGTGATATTCTTGTCCATTCAGCTAAGATTAGAGTAAATCTCCTATTGTTGGAAATATTGCTCGATATTTCTTTTATCATGATAAAAGATATGATTGTAGTAATTTAATATAATGTTCTTTACATCGGTTTCATTTTTTGGCAATGCCAGGTTTTTATTATAAAAACTTTCTCGAATACACGAAGATCTAGTTATGGTGCGGATTGACATTCCGTCGACTGCGGCTAATTTGGATACTATTTCAGGAAATGTTTGCCCTCCAATAAAACGTTCAATGCCTATTGAGCTTACACTTTTTTCTTCGGGTACTTTGCAAATTTTAGCTGGAACGTTATTCTTGTTGTTGTTTTCTTCAAGAGAAGTTGCATGGCCATCATTTTTTTTTTTTTTTTTTGACCCAAATTCAGATGTCGGATAGCCAAATTTAGATACAATTAGTCTTTTAGGGCAAATATTGCACTGCGCTGCATTGTTCTTTTTTGTGAAGTATTTCCATACTCCTGACATTTTATTCTTTAATATAAAAGAATATATTAGTTTGAAAGCAGATGTATTAAAATAAAGTAAACTTACTTGAAAATATCACATTTATTAATGATAACGTTACTTGTAAAATTATTGGCCCTTAATATAAAGAAAGAAGTATTTTAAATTTAAAGTCGACTTTATTTTTAATCTACGGTTTTATTAATTTTAACCAATCAGAATGCTCCAAAAATAAACCAAGTCAAGGTATACTGCCACCCAATATTTTAACTAAAGTCGACTTTAACTAAAATATACATTTTAAAAATTTAGATAGTAAGGGCGATTATTTGTAAGAAACAACTTTTTTTTCACATTTCTTTTAAAAATTTTACCAAGTTTTTAGGTTTTACTACTTAAATTTTGGATAAGTTATGCGAAAAATCTTTATTATTTGAAATTACTTGGCAAAATTTTTTTTGTGTGTGTCAAATAAATTGATTTCCTTTTAAAAGATTTTAACAATGACATTCTTGTTTTGATGTTTAAAATGTTTTTTATGACTAAAATAAAAAAATCCTATTCCAGACAAAAACAAATTAAAAAATGTAATATTTTTAAAATTTCCCGTTTTCCCGGGAAAAATATATTATTTTCCCGGGAATTCCCGGCAAACTTTTCCCGGGATTTCCCGGGAATTCCCGCCCGGGAATTCCCGAACCCCAAACCCTAGTTGAAACGATTAAAAAGGTTAAAGTCGGGCATGCCGACTATACAATACCCTACACCAGTCTGGGTAAAAGCCAACTAATGTTTGGATCCGAAATTCGAATGGGTTAAAATGGGGCTTGCGTCAAAATTTTCTATAATGTGAGTCAGCGCACCAAATTTCATTAAAATATTTTAATATTTGCGACCTGCAGTTTGTAACCAAGCCAAATTTGGGGGGGGGGACCCTTATATGGGCACTAGGTCTAAACATGGACCGGTGTTAACCAAAATCAATAGGCTTCGTCCTTGGGCTGCCATAGGTCGGTGTACCAAATTTCATCAAAATATCTTAATATTTGCGACCTGCAGCGTATAAACAATATAATTTTGGTAGAACCCTTATATGGGCACTAGGTCTAAACATGGACCGATGTTCACCAAAATCAATAGGCTTCGTCTTTGGGCCGACGTAAGTCAGTGTACCAAATTTCATCAAAATATCTTAATATTTGCGACCTGCAGCGTATAAACAATATAATTTTGGTAGGACCCTTATATGGGCACTAGGTCTAAACATGGACCGATGTTCACCAAAATCAAACTTGTTCGTCCTTGGGCCAACATAGGTCCGTGTACCAAATTTCATCAAAATATCTGAATATTTGCGACCTGCAGCGTATAAACCATATAATTTTGGTAGGACCCTTATATGGGCACTAGGTCTAAACATGGACCGATGTTCACCAAAATCAATAGGCTTCGTTCTTGGGCCGACATAAGTCGGTGTACCATATTTCATCAAAATATCTTAATATTTGCGACCTGCAGCGTATAAACAATATAATTTTGGTAGGACCCTTATATGGGCACTAGGTCTAAACATGGACCGATGTTCACCAAAATCAATAGGCGTCGTCCTTGGGCCGACATAAGTCGGTGTACCATCAAAATATCTTAATATTTGCGACCTGTAGAGTGCGCACAAGAATGCATGGACAGACAGACAGACGGACGGACGGACAGACGGATAGACGGACATCGTTAAATCGAAATAAAAAAAAATTCTGAGCCGATCGGTATACTATAAGGTGGGTCTAGGACCAATATTTTTTGGTGTTACAAACATCAGCACAAACTTATAATACCCTGACCACATAGTGGTGTAGGGTATAATAAATATGGTTTAAGTTCATTTATTTTTCCGTGAAAAAAAAAATTATTGTGGAAGTTAGTTTTTTATAACACATTTTATAAGGAAGACTAAAACTCTAACCTAGAAAAAGTTGTTCCGACAAATTTGTGTAATGTTTTATTTTGTCAGCTATTTCCAAGTTTATTAGGAAAATTTTTTATAAACATTAAGCATTAGTATTTAATACGAATGAAATAAGTGATCTCAACAATATGTACTAAAATTTTCTTTAAAAATCTTCATCAAATTATATGTATTTATATATAATTTGATGCAGTTAGATATACCCATTTTTCGGATCAAATTGTATCAGGTTAGATAACATGCGTATCTCGCTTGATATAATTATATATTCCAATATTCGGATCAAATTAGATATGGACGTATATATGGGTTTATATAAGGGGATATATGATTATATAACATCTTTTAGAGTCGGGTAGTATTTTTCTGATGGGAATTGAACCCAGGCCACCAGGTTGTCAGCCGCGATCTCTACACACTAAGTTAACAGGACTTGTAATATCTAATAGCGCAAAAATTAGATCAATGATAACAGCAGTTGTAGCTACCCGACTAAAAAAGATGTAATATAGTCATATATCACCATATATAAACCCATATATACGTCCATATCTAATTTGATCCGAATATTGGAATATATAATTATATCAAGCGAGATACGCATGTTATCTAACCTGATACAATTTGATACGAAAAATGGGTCTATCTAACTGCATCAAATTATATATAAATACATATAATTTGATGAAGATTTTCAAAGAAAATTTTAGTAAATACTATTGAGATCACTTATTTCATTCATATTAAATACTAATGCTTAATGTTTAGAACAATTTTTGCTAATAAACTTGGAAATAGCTGAGAAAATAAAACATTACAAAAATTTGTCGGAACAACTTTTTCTAGGTTAGAGTTTTGGTCTTTCTTATAAAATGTATGTCTTTCTTATAAAATAAAAAATTAACTAATTAGAAATTTATTAATTCAGTTCGAGGCCAATTTCCTTATTATGAATTAACATAATAAGTACTTTTTTCAAACACTGCTATTTTTCTTCATCAGGATACTCTCCTGACAAATACTTCACAGAGTTTTTGCTTTCAAAAAACCTCTACACATTCAGGAATGAAAAGACGATCGTTTCGGGGATTACGCCACCACTTTCTAAAGAAAACTGATGAAGGGGACCTGGAAAATCCCCGAAACGATCGTCTTTTCATTCCTGAAAGTGTAGAGGTTTTTTGAAAGCAAAAACTCTGTGAAGTATTTGTCAGGAGAGTATCCTGATGAAGAAAAAAAAACAATTTTTGAAAAAAGTACTTATGTTAATTCATAATAAGGAAATAGGCCTCGAACTGAATTAATAAATTTCTAATTAATCAATTAAAAAGGTCAAAAAAACAATTTTCATTTTTTAAAATAAAAATTAAAAACCAACATGATAAAAAATTAACTTTCACAATTAATTTTTTTTTACGGAAAAATAAATGAACTTAAACCATATTTATTTCAACATATGTTTGTCTAATTTTTAAATTTAAAGTAAAAATAATTATTTCGACCTTTAATTCCACAACGAAAAAAAATTTTTCCCTTATTTATTTCTTTAAAATTATTTTTAGTTTCATAAAGGGTATTTCGCCAACTATTTGAAAAATATATGATAAATTCAATTATAATATAAACATTTATTTATATGTCAAAGTGCAAAATTCAAAACCAGATCCACAATTTCGGAGTTTTTTTTTAATTTTTATAGTGCAATTAAACTTTATAAAATTTTGTATAATTAGATATCATGTCAGATAAATTTATACATAAAATTAATACAATTTTATATTAACTTTGTTATATATTTTGATATAAGATTGTTTAGAGAAGCTTATACGCCATTATATATAATTATGTATAAAATATATTTGCAGATCTCTTAATATATGTCTGGAGACCAAATCGCATATGATTATATATAACGTCATATCAAACATATTTATAAAACCAAAGTGTTAATATAAATGTATATGGTCATATAAAGCCACACATATAAACATTTATAATTATATCAAATCATATAAGATCATATGAAAACTTTTTTAGTCGGGTAACTTACAACCGTTGGCAAAAGGTTGGTTGCACTAATCGGTCAACATTGTTATGATGTTGAAAAACCAAAAAATTTATGGTCTAAAAAACTTAAAAAAACTTTTTTTGCGAAAAAAATTTATTTAGAATAAAAATGTTAATTATAATTATTTTAAATAAAACATGGTCGGGCTGTGACTCGAACCCGGGCCGTCAGATTGCCAGACAATCGCTCTACACACTAAGCTAACGAGACATGTAGTACAACATAGCTTAAATAATAAATTAATGATAACAATGGCTAATATGCATAACGTCTGCTGGACCTCACTTGCCAACGTTGGCGTAACGTCAGGAAAACCAAAATATAGATGGTCAAAAAAATTTAAGAAAAATTATTTTTTAAAAAACAATTAAATTTAATAAAAAGAAATGTAATTTTATAAAAAAAAAATCAGTGTTGGCAGGCAATACCGGTAAAGTACCGTTATCGATTCAAAACCCTTTCAACTGACTACCGTTACCCCTAAAATATCGTTATCGAAATAACGGAAATACCGTTATCCTTAAAATACCGTTACCGAAATAATTTAAATACCGTTATCCTTAAACTACCGATACCGAAATAAATGAAATATCGATACCCTTAAAATACCGTTACCGAAATAAATGAAATACCGTTACCCCTAAAATACTGTTACCGTTTTTTTTAATTTTCTGTTCTTGGTAATTTTCTGTTCTTCAATTTCTTGGTTATTGAGTATTTTTCGTAGTTTAAGTTGGTAAATTGGTTTTGTTTTTAGTCTCGTTTGGTTTTTGTAAAAAAATTGCGGGTTGCATCGAAATAACTGACTACCGTTATCCTTAAAATACCGTTACCGAAATAACTGAAATATCGCTAACCTTAAAATACCGTTACCGAAATAATGAAAATACCGTTATTCTTAAAATACCGTTACCGAAATAACTAAAAAACCGTTATCCTTAAAATACGATACCGAAATAAATGAAATAGCGTTACCCTTAAAATACCGTTACCGAAATAATCTAAAATAGCGTTACCCTTACCGATAACCGCGTCGTTTCGGTTACCATCCATGTAAAAAATATAAAAAAATAAAAAAAAAAGAAAACAAAAAATTGTATGTTCGTGACCGGTATCGAATCGGAGACCTTCCGACTTTGCCTTCTTTTAACAAAGCGTAGTAATTTTTACAAAATCAGTGCTCTGTCAGTATTTTGTTTTTGGTACATTTGGCAATTTCTGTCTGGGGCTTTATGATTACCTTAATTTAAATTTATAGTACTTGAAGCGGTTCCTTTGTTTTTTAAAATTTTTTTTTCCTTTATAATTATCAGAGAAGACAGAAAAAAGCAAAATCCGGTTTGTTTAAAGCAAAAAAATATTGTAAAAAAGCAAGAAAAAAGCAAAAGTAAAAAAATTGGAAAAAACTGTTTTTTTTTTTTAAAGAAAATTCAAAGTTGAGAGAAAAAATATTATTTTTGTGACCAAAAAAACTATTTTTGTGCAAAAAGTCTTTAAAAGAAGCAATTCAAAACTCAAAAATCTTAAGAAACATCTATTTTAAAGCTAAAAAAACGGAAAATCCAAAAAAGCAAAAAGAAGCAAATATGAGTAAAACAAACAATAAAAAGCAAAAACAGGAATTTTGTCTTCTCTGATAATTATATATGTTTATTATTATTATTATTCTTTAAAAAAATATTAAAAAAAACAAAGCCAGCTTATGTACCACTAACTGCTCACAAGTATCGTAAAATTTTTAAACGTACCCAATGTTTCTAAGCATTTTTCAAATTTTCTTTAGGCAGAACAACTTACTTTGTTGGAGATAATTTTTCCAGAGACTTTCAAAATAAAATTTATATAACACCAGCTTTTGAACTTTGTTTTGTATAACACCAGCTTTTGAACTTTATACAAAACAGTTTTAAGTAACAGTAGAGGTGTTTGTGCTTTCTCTAACATGGTATTTTTTCAAAATCCACAGATATGAATTATCTTTCAGATAATAAAATAACTAAAAAAGTTTAACAGTTTTCATAAAGTTTAACGTTCAAGCTAAAAAGACATGAACTATTTCCAAGTAGGTAATTATTTCTGCAAACACTTAAGATTGCAGTGAAATTTGTAGTGCAAAAAATACATGTTTTTTATATGTGTGTATTATATTTAGTTCAGCTATCATTTTATACCACTATATAAAATCTGATCAAATTATATCGCGCCATTATTCGGACACATTTGTATCTGATATTATCAAATTTTAAATGAATTGATTCAAACTTATGTAATTATATGGGCCCATTTCTCGGAGAATATTGTATAAAGACACATGTTAAATTACATATAAGTGTATAAAGCCCCATATCAATTTTTTTTAATCGGGTATCAAAAATTATAAAAAAAAATATTTTCAATATTGGCTCACATGTAGTTATATATAATTATATTAATTATATGTTAATTTATGTTGAATTATAAATGAACTCATATATTATTCTATATTGTTCATATAGTTATATACAATTGGTATATTAAGTACAATTATATGTAGGACGATATGAAATAATATATTACTATATATGCCTCCATATCAAATTTTTTGAACCAATGCAAAGCTATATATAAGTATATATGCTTTGACATGTACGTTTACATGGCTGTATATATGTATACATTGAAACATATAATTGTATTAATCATTTTAAATAATATCGAAATATATATAAACTTTTTTAATTGGGATGGCAAGGTAGCCATTTTGGGAGAGGAAACGAAATGTGGCCTGATGGAGTAGGTATCTACTAAATCCATGGAGTAGGTATCTACATAAATCATTTTTCTGGATTTTTCTCAGGGGCCATTTACTTTTGATCATACCCCATTTTTAAACATTTTGGTATTTTCATATGGCAAGGTGGTCATTCTGGGAGAGGAAACGAAATGCGGCCTGGTGGAGTAGATATCTATTAAATCCTAGTTTATGACTACATAAATCATTTTTCTGTATTTAGCTGAGGGGCGGAGCTTTGGGTCATTTACTTTTATTCATAACCCATTTTTTAACATTTGGGTAATTTCATGTGGCCATTTTGGGAGAGGAAACCAAATGTGGCCTGGTGGAGTAGGTATATACCAAATCCTAGTTTATGACTACATAAATCGTTTTTCTAGATTTTTCTCAGGGGCGGAGCTAAGGGCCATTTACTTTTATTCATAACCCATTTTTTAACATTTTGGTATTTTCATATGGAAAGGTGGCAACTTTGGGAGAGGAAACGAAATGTGGCCTGGTGGAGTAGGTATCTACTAAATCCTAGTTTAATTTTGCTCAGGGGCGGGGCTATGGGCCATTATTAACTTTTTTTCATAACCCATTTTATAACATTTTGGTTATTTCATATGGCAAGGTGGCCATTTTGGGAGAGGAAACGAATTGTGGCCTGTTGGAATATGTACCTACTAAATCCTAGTTTATGACTACATAGGTATCATTCCATATTAAATGTATACAAGAATAGAAGTTTTTGGACATGACCCCTTTCGATTTTTACAGAACTTGGTACATACATTCTACTAATTGTCACGATGTTAAATGTAAAAACTTGATTGATTGATTTTTTTCAGTAAAATTATTAAAAATATATGATGTTCAAATGATTACAACTTTTGAACGCGTTATCCTATTGTTATAAAATTTTCAACTAGTAATGCTTATATAATCTGCTTTCAAAATAAATTGCAAAAAGAAATTATGTAATGCAAAAAGGATAATACAATTTGAAAAATATCCTTAATTTGCAAATATCTCAAAAAACCCATCTTTAATTTTCTTTAAATTATTGAAGCAGATAACTCAATAATTCAGCTAAAGACTGTGCAAATTTCAAATTGGAACGACAATGGGTTCAAAAGAAAAACGCTATTTTTTAGCAAAGTTTTTTGAATTTTCACAAATAAACATAACACTACACTGACAAAATCTTGACTTTTAAAAATCTGACCATCAATTCTATATATTTTGGACATGCTGATTACAATGGCGTACTTTATTTTTCGATCTAAGGAACATATTTTCCGCGAAATGCCTTTAAAGTTTGCACTTTAACTTAACAAATATTTCTAGAAATACTAAAAACGTCACGCTCACGCACGACTCACGTGAGTGCTATCATTTTAACTCACGATCACGCGTGAATCACGCGTGCTGATCACATAAATTGCCTTAATTAAATAATCTATCACAAAATTTACATTGTCTCGATTAGCACGAAATACTTATTAATAGTTTAAATAATGCACTTTTATTTTATAGACTTACCAAAGGGATTTAATTAAATCACCTCTCGTAGTATGCAAAAAGCCACAATCATTTTATAGCATTTAGCGACCGCGAATCTTAAAAAAAACGACGTGGTCAAGTGTATTATTTTCTTTACGACCAGAAACACACATAAAACCGCGAGAAAAACTTTTAATTTTCCCGTATTGAAAAAAAATTTTTGTTATTAATTTTTGTTTTTATTCTGACATTTCATACTAAGGCTAACTACCCAGAGTTAAAATATTGATAAGTTATTATGGTTAAATTTTCATAGGGATAAATATTTAGTATTGGTTAGTTACCCATGGTTAAGGTAAAGTTAACTTCTCGAGAAAAGTTAATGGGCCTTAAAGTTTATAATAGTTGCGGTATAATCCAACATACAGAAGTGGATACATTAATTCAACATTTTTCGAAATTTGTTATAATTTTGATTTTGTTATAGAAACTTAAATGATTCTTTTTAAAGCATAACATTCTTCTTCAATAAAAACCTAAATAGAGTAGACTATATCATTAAGAAGTTAATGAAAAAAATAATTGCAAATTGTGACCGCTTTTATCCAGTATTGTTCATATTTGAAATTTTCGGCAAGCTCTTTCTTTAATATTTTGTCGAAAGTCCTTTGTTCTTTAAAACTGATTTTATGCGAGAAGAAATGCTTTCCACGAAATTTTTAATAGTTTGAGGTGGAATATTAGCTCATTCCGCTGAAACTCCTGACCAAAGATAATCTAAGTAGGTCGGTGCTCGTTCGCATTGAGATGGGTTTCAAATCGGGGCACTGACCTGGCCACTTCAAAAACTGGAAAAACTACACTTGGATATCACAAATTGAACAAAAGTTATTAATACAGATTTAAAAATATTCAAATATGTATCCACTTTACTGTATGCCAGCAAAAATTTTTGGGAAGTAACGCGAAGAAGTAATGTTATATGCAAGTTAACGTGCATACGAAAAGTAATGTATTAATTTTCATCTCAAATACGCTTTCGCGTACTTCAAGATCTTTTCTGACTTAACGGGTATAGTTATGTCCAAAACACCATAAATAATAAAATATAATTAAAATTATATAAAAAACTTTTTTTTATCATTTTGATCAAACACTTTAAAAAGTGTACTCTTTTAAATAAATTCCAAATTAAATAGTCTCCTGCATTTTTTGTTTAACTGTAAACAATTTTGTAAAAAAAGTGCTTGGAATGCACTTTAAAGGTTATATATTACACTAGGCGACACTCAAAATTGGGATGGGATGAAACCAACGGGAAATGTTATATCGGTCAAAAACAAGTTATACGTGTCCCGGCGTTTCGCTGGGTCACCCCTAGGAATCGAGATATATCTTTTTTTTGACATAACTCGAGAACCACTAGTCCGATTTTGCTCAAACAATTTTAAAAAAATTAAAAATTACTATTCCTTTAATCTGTTCATATAACGTTTTTCTATATACTCAACAGTTTTGCCGGTAAAAATAAATGTTTGTTACCGCTACCATAAAAATCAATAACCTTTTGTTTATTACTTTTTTTTAATATTTTAGGCAAAAAATATTTTTTTCTTCATAAATTTTAATTTTTTTAAAATTGTTTGAGCAAAATCGGACTAGTGGTTCTCGAGTTATGTCAAAAAAAAGACCACCAAAGGTCAAATCGATATATCTCGATTCCTAGGGGTGACCCAGCGAAACGCCGGGACACGTATAACTTCTTTTTTACCGATATAACTTTCCCCGGTAGTTTGAACCCTTCCCGATCACTGACCCCTCCCATTTATCTGACAGTGTTATTTATATATATATATATATATATATATATATATATATATATAAGTATATATATATATATATAAGTTAAATATATAAGTTCCCGTAGTTCCTATACGGAACATAGGGCCACTACATTTGTTGTGGTTTCTGTAATCTTAAAAATTTAAGATGAGTAGCTGATTGGGCTAAAGCATCCGATCCTGGAGCTGGGGCTGCCAGCAACGCCTCCAGGCAGACAGTGGATTCGGGATTAATTACCACATCCACGATGCGGTCATGCTTCAGTAAATATTCGTGTCCATTTACCTACTTACCTGAGACGTTAAGATGTACTTTAACCATTCAGGCTACATGACCGAGCGCCTTCTCACACTAGCTAGCTATCAAAGGTATCTGAAAAGCCATTGCCCGGGAAATACTTGGTCTAAGACCGGAAGTAGTGAGCTGCTTGGACATTCAAACAGAGGAATCGTTTCTGGTCACTCCCAAGTGAGTGACAGTCAGAGAACTTTCCGCACTAAGTGCACCTTTGTAGAAAGTCCCATTTTGTTATTTAGTATTGCTAAAGTACTTTTTGCAAATGTTAGAAAAACGATTTAAAGCAATGTTTTTATTTCACAAACGGTTGTAAATTTTGTATGAAAAGCACTCCTAAAATACTGTTTGTGAACGTTCGAAAAGCAATTCAAAATAATGTTTTTCAACGCTGTGAAAATGCTTTTTTTGTACCATTGACAACAAACGCACACAGCGCTTTGTTTTTTGTACCGTCTTCAATTTCCACCTGGGTAGCCACCAAACGTTGTTATAAGACAAGGATGGGCACGGATTTTTCACCGAGGGCCATATTATGGTTTTTCATAAATTATAAAAGGCCGCACTATACATTAAAAAAAAGTAAAACTACAAATCTTTACCTTGAATGAAAGCGGACAGAACTAATGCTTTATTTTTCAGGTAAGAAAAAAATCTGTTCTCAAATCCATTCCAAAACTGGTTCCACAAAAACTCAATGCAAACTCAACTTTTTTAAATTCTGCCATTAATGCGAAGGTGCAGATGCAGAATTGAAAAATGAATTACAAGCAACCAAAACAAAACTTAACATTTTAGATCAGCTGTCTGATATTCATGAAACTATACAGTTCATGGCAAAACAATACGATGATATCTTAAAAGATATAGCTGAAAACAAAAAGAAGTTGTGGCAAATGGAAAAAGAAAATCAAAAATTGAGAAAGGCAGTTAGTCACCTTAAATCACCTATAAAATCGCTGAACGATGATTGTGTCAAAAATAATTGTATTGTTAGAGGACTTGAGGTGGCAGATGGCGCTGCGGCAGTTGAAACAATAGTGGAGTTGTCAAAAAATCTTGGTGTAGTTATGGAACCTAAGAATATTGAAGATGCATACTTCCTACGTAATTAAAACAACAACGATAAAAACGGTTCGAATAAAAAGAAAAATTTAATTGTAAAATTCTCTTCGAAGTCTTCCAACAAAAAATTAATGTCTGTAAAACCTAAATTAAAGGAAAATGCGGCAACGACTGAAGTATTTGTTAATGATTTTCTCAGCATAGATATACTACCTTCTCCAGTATGCAAGAACGTTGAAAAATGTTGGTTATAACCATGTATTTGCCAAAGGTGGGCGTATATTTTATAAGAGAAATGATATATCGAGACCGGAGTTGATTAGATGTGAGGAAGATGTGGATAAGATTTTGTTGTATGCAACAACAAATGCTAAGCCATGGAAGCGTAGGTCAATAGCCAACAGTTACCACGCTCCTGCTACAGAAGATGATCTTACCAGTGAAGATGATCATGTATCGTATGTTTCACCTTAATTTATATATTTTTTTTTCTCATAAAGTTTATTTATTTTGTATTATTTTTCTTTTTTCTCTGATTTAATGATAAATAGTCAATATTTTAATAATTTTTTAAAGTTTAATGATTATATTTTTAATCTGAATTATAATTTTCTTAACATAATTAGTGTAAACATTAGAAGCGTTTCGTCAGTTACAAAATTTAACAAGTTCCAATCTTTGATTGCTAGTTTTTCTAAATTGCCTGATATAATAGCTGTACAGGAGACCTGGTTTGAGACAAACTTAACCCAGTTATATACTATTCCTGGCTATGTTAATGTTCATTGCTGTAGGAGTGATGGATATGGTGGTACTTCGTTGTATGTAAGCGGTAAACTGAAATTTTGTGTGGAGATGTGTAGAAGTGGAAATTTTGTTGATTTTATTTCGATTACGCTAAAAGATTTTCAAATCGATAGTAAACCACTGAGAATATTATCGTTTTATCGTTCTCAAAAATGTGGTATTAGGGACTTTTTGGATATTTTTGAGAATTTTATGGATGGCAATACACAAAACCCAGTTGTTATAGTGGGAGACTCAAATATTGATTTATTTCAGAGCTGCCAATTTTCAGATCTATCTGATTTGTTTCAAAATTACGATCGTCAAAATTGTTGTACAGTAGTGACAAGACCTGAAAGCGGAACTTGCATCGATCAGGTGTTTAGTAACGCTTATAGTAAACTTTTTATTGACTCTGTTGAATGCAAGCGAACAGATCACAACATAATCAGTTGTAGATAGAAAGCAATTTTGTTTCTTGTCGTTACATTGAAAAAATAAAAAACACACTGTGATTATACAAAGGCTCAGGAGTATTTGAACTTTAAATTACCGGAAATTGAAACGGATGGAAATTCTTCGGTTATTGCCGAAAATCTTTTAAGCTGCTTAAAAAATGCCATGGAAATTTCAACGGAAAATACACATACGAAAACGAAACTTAGATTTGAACTTACTCCCTGGATTAATAAGAATCTTCAAACCTTAATTTTGTTAAAGAAGAAAGTGTTGGTTAAAAGGCGGAAGGCCAGTGATGGCAAATACGATTATTTTTTGAGGCAAATTAGCAAAGTCATAAAGGCCGCTTGCAAGATATCAAGGGATAACTATTATTATGATAATTTAAATAAACTCGACGGGGATCCGAAAAAGTGCTGGAATTTTATAAACAACACTCTTGGACGAAAACCAAAAGAAAATTTTAACATCCAAACTTCGACAGGTGTAGGCATTTCAGATGATAGTATCAAAGTTCAACTGTTCAATGAATATTTCATTCAATCTGTCAGTAACTTGAGGCAACAGATACCGATGCTCCCTGGTGATAACTGTAATCTTCTAAGAACATTGTGTCAGACCATGCACCGTTTTTCAAACTGTTTCTTAGGGTTATATTGACGAAATTATTAGCAGTTTAAATGTAAAAAAAATCAGCTGGATATGATAACGTTGCACCAAAGTTAATTGTTACATATAAAGAGAAGATGTTACCAATTTTAGTTAGCATATTCAATAAAATAATTACCACATCGGAGTATCCTGCATGTTTTAAAATAAGCAAGGTAGTTCCTATTCCCAAAACGTTAAATGTTTCGGCAGTTGAAAGCTTTCGTCCTGTTGCACTTCTTTCTACTCTAGACAAAATCTTCGAGAAGTTTATTCATCAAAAACTCTTAACGTACGTCGATATAAATAATTTCATTTATAAATACCAGTATGGATTTAAAAACAACCCAGAGGAGGCAGTAGTAAATGTAGTAAATTATATCTGCAGTGGCCTGGACCAGGGGTCCAAAGGAGTAGCGGAATTGTTTCTTGATTTTTCAGAAGCATTTGATTTAGTAGATCACGATATAATGTTGCGGAAATTGAAGTATTACGGTGTCGTAGGTAAAGAATTGAGAATGTTTGAAAGTTATTTCAAAAATCGGAAGCAGTTTGTCGAAATTAATGGTGTAAAAAGTAATATGTTGGACGTTGAATGTGGTGTACCTCAAGGTAGCTGTTTGGGACCCTTGCTGTTCTCAATTTATTTAAATGATTTGTGCAATTTAAATCTGAGTGGTCGATTGTATATGTTCGCCGATGACGTGAGTTTGTTTTATCCTTATAAATATGACTTCGCTTTAAAAACAACTATGGAGCGGGATGTATCCCTTATTTTTGAATTTGCCAGAATAAATAAGTTTGTTTTAAATGCTAACAAAACAAAGATGGTTCGCTTTAGACCGCATTCCGTTGCTATAAGCAACAGTTTCAACATTTTTGTTGATGGTAACGTAGTACAGGAAACGCATTCTATGAAATATTTGGGTATAACTTTGCAAAGTAATCTTTCTTGGGATATACATGTATCCGAAACCAAAAGTAAAATTGCACCTGCAATTGGTATTCTAGATAAGATGAAGGGGAAATTGACAAGAATAACAAAAGTATTGCTATATCACGCATTGGTCCAAAGCCATCTAAACTATATGGTTACGATTTAGTATGCAGAATAAAGCCCTAAAAGTAGTTTATAACTTGTCAATTACATATTCAACGTTGTTAATTTACAATAATATTTGCAAGCCAATTATGCCAATCCATACACAATACATGTATCAAGTGTTATTGTATATACATATATAAATCTTTAAACAACATTGGTTATCATACCATTACTTTTTTGCAAAGTACATGGGAATCTTTGAGTACAACTAATTACCACCATCTTTGAAGAATCAGAATAGAATATCACTCTATAAATCACGTCTTAAGGAATATTTGTTCCAAAATCTTGAAACACTTCATTTGTAATTATTACTACTTTTCTAATGCATTACTGTAAATAAATATGTTATGTAAACTTAAACTCATTGTATAAATCATAATGTAAGTTTTTTTTGCCAGCTTGTCTCATCAATGCCTTTTGGCGCTGATACGATATATTTTTATGAATTAATTTTGTACGTGAAATTTAAATAAATATTATAAAAAAAAGTGGAATTAAATATTTTTGGAACACTTTTTGCATATTTTTTGCATTAACCTGCGGTGTCGCGGATTCGGCCAACGAAAATTTGAAACTCAACGAGTTATAAAAGACTGAATATTATTCCGACAACAAAAACATGTATAAATAAAAAAATATGCTTGGTTCGGGTTTTAATTTAATAATTTCGTTGCGCACAACAAAAAAAATCTCGCTCCTTTAAAGGAACACTATGCACTAGAGGGTAAATTTAAACGACGATTACCAACTTAAAGATTTAGTCAGTAACTTGAGTGCTTTTTGATTTATTAAAAAGCCAACTTTTTCACACAGTTATAAATTTAAGACTACACTCACATAACAATTCGGCTGTGAAAACCGAATTTTTTTCCAACCGAATTTCTGAGGTTTCCGCAACCGAATCGTTTTGCCAATTCGGTTGCCACAACCGAATTTTTTGTAGTAATTCGGTTACCCCAACCGAATTTTTTATAGTAGTTCGGTTGCTACAACCGAATTATTTACAGAACGAGGTTGTCTCTACCGATTATTTAAATTATTTTACTAGATATTCTAAAAATGTTTTTCGCAAAAAAACCCATATCTTTATTTTTTATACATTTATTATTATTATTATTATTATTATTATTATTATTATTATTATTATTATTATTATTATTATTATTATTATTATTATTATTATTATTATTATAATTAACCAATAAAATATTAATAACAGATTTGTATAAATAAATATGTTAGCTTAAATATAAAAATATTTTCTTAAAGCACCATTTCTTATTTTAATATTTTTTTGAAGGAAGGTTTCGGAAAAATTACGTTTTGTTAGAAAAATGTCTTTATGCTTAATTCTTAGAAACGATTAAGGAAACGGTACTTAAAGAAGTACCATTCTTTGGAAAAGTATGAAGAGAATTATAGTTTCCTGAGAGAGTAATGGAAAAAATTCCAATCCCACTTAGCCCCATTAACACAATGTCCTGTTAGCTACTAACTGGGAATTTAACTGGCATACATATTTGTTGTTGTTTACCATAAAAATTTAAAATTTTATCTTTAAATTAAATTTTACCGAGGCATTGTGTTATAAGGCTTTAGGAGTATTATTTTTGTTTTAAATGCAATTATTTTGTAAGCCTTTTAAAAAAATATTTTTTAGGCAATCTTCGGTAGGGCCAGTTTTATAGTCAGATCTATGAATGGTTAAATATTTAAGAAATTTTGTTTGAGAATGTCGTACTTAAGGAATATTTAAGACAAATATCGTCCCTAGTTCTGGCTATTAAATTGGCCCTTAGAGATCTTACTAAGTGCAGGTACTTTTTCAGTACTGTTCTTAAAAAAAGTACTAAAAGCAAAGTAGCTTTTCTACATAATAGTAGTACAAATAAATAAATAAATAGATATTTTCCGAAAGATAACTAAAATATACAAATTTTTTCCGAAAGGATACGAAGAAAAATAATATTTTTTTGCTATTTGAATGAAAAGGTACTTCTTTCAATATATGGATGAGAGAGTTTTTGAAATAATGAAAGATTACTGCTTTTGGTACTTCTTCAAAGAAAGATAATTCTTTAAGTACTGTTTCTAAAAAAACAGCATTACTTCAGCATTCTTTCTTAGGGGGCGTTTACATTGTGCTTGTAATCCAGTTTAAAAAAGATTTCAAAATCTAGTTTATGTATCACATTATGCACTACCATATCATCCGAATCTTGATATGTAAATACCCTATTATTGATCCTTTGAAAAAGTATTGAAAAAGTGCCTTTTTATAATTAAACTCAAAGTAACGGCTCTTTCTAAAAATTGCACTCAAAGAAGTATATTTCCTGTGGTACAGTTTGAAAGATTGCTTGAAAAAGTAAAAAGTACAAGTTCTTCAAAAGGTTAAATTGGTTAAAATCACGCTTTCGAAAAAGAAAATGTTTTATATAAAGATCGTTTTAGTACTATTTTCGCAGAAGGTAACTCATTCTACTGGTCTTTCACAAAAAATGCATTTCCATTTCATAGGAAAGGTACCCCTTTTAATTCTTTAGCGAAGAAAATATACATAGTTCTCTTATGGTTACTACTTAATGGAGTATCCAGTGCAAATACTTGAAATTGTTTTTTTTTTTTGCAGTTTCGCTGACTCTATGTGGAAGTTTATATAAAAAAGTATAAGTTAGCTCTAGTAACCCATCAAACTCTCATAGATTTTCCATCCATAATTTTATAAAATTTCGCAATGATTTTTGGTAATATCACGTAAAAGGGACAGAAAAGAAGAAACACGAATAGATTGTTACTTATAAAACATACATACATATATTTATACCTTTTTGTCCTTGGTACCCGAAAGAGCAACAATTGGTAACTGGGAGGCGACTGTATTCAACGAAAATGTTAATTTTAACACCGTCAAAACTAGAAGACATGTAGATGGATGTTGGAGAATTTTTTTAAGTTAGTTCAGACCATGGCCACATGTAATTACGCAGTTATCTTTCCTATGTGATGTTTATTTTACAATATCTGATAACTGAAAATATTTTCATTGCTTTTGTCTAAATTCATTCATTCAACCGAATTCAGTTGCGACAACCGAATTATCGGTTGCTTCAACTGAATTCGGTTGGGGCAACCGAATTACGAGGTTGCAGCAACCGACCCAATTCGGTTGGAAAAAATTCGGTTGTCACAACGGAATTGTTTCGAGAGTGCATCACCACAAATATTAAATTACTTTAATACAAACCTTTTTTGCCGATGTTTTGCAAAATTTTGTTGAAAACGTGTATAATGTTTTTTATATTAAGGGTACTCACGATGGGTACTGCAAACGATGCAAACGTTGCAAATGATTGCAAAAAAACAACGATTGCTTCAACACAACAACAAAATGTATGTATTTGCAATTTGCTTTATTTTTTTTCATTTGCAATAAAAAACCCTTTAGCAAAAATCACTTTGCATATAAGCTAAGTTGCAAATAAAACAAAACATCTGTTTTTAACATATCAGCCGCCATATTATGATTTATAAAATAAGATATTAAATAAAAAAATTGTTTGTGATTTTTTATTAACATAAAATTTTTTTTTATTTATTAGTTTATTATTATTTTTATGATTCACAAATTTTCTCAAAAATACGATTTATTTTTACTTTTGACGTAAACAAAATCACTGTTGCCAATTTAGCTATTTTCTCGTCAAATCTAGCGATATTTTACCATTTTCAGCTATTTTCTAGTGATTTTTTAGTTTGATTTAGCGATATTTTTAGGAAAAAAGTTAGCAGCAGTGAACAAAATAGCTCGTAAAGCAAATATGCAATTGATCTTAAAAAAGACCCGAATTGGAATTTAATTCGGTTGGTGCAACCGAAAATTCGGCTGTAATAATAGAATTCGGTTGTCACAACCAAATTCGGTTGCTGCAACCGAATATTCGGTTGCGACAACCTCGTACTAACTGAATCGTTCTGTGAATTTGGATTTTTTCAAGGGTATTTACTAGTAAGCGTCGCATAACCTTCTTCGTTGAATTATTGCAAATTATGAGTTAACATAATTACGTGTTCTCATACCCTTAACATAAGCTCGGCAATAAGCAATTTTATGCCGTTATTCTGCCGACGTATTTAACTTATTGCTAAGATATTTATTGCTAATCAAGACTGGGGGTTAAATTTGTGACAAAGTAGTTGTCAATGTCGACAGTAGCGTAAAAGATGTTGAATTTATTTTGTAAACAATTAATTGCCAGTGTCATAGTCAGAACTTAGATCGATTTTTGTTTTAAATACTTTTTAGGTAAGCAATTTCTAACTAAACTGCCCCTAAGAGTAATATCAATTGTTCCTTTAAATATCTCCTAAGTAACAAATTACACTCACATAACAATTCGGTTGTGCCAACGGAATTTTTTTCCAACCGAATTGCTGAGGTTGCCGCAACCGAATTTCTGAGGTTGCCACAACCGGATCGTTATGGCAATTCAGTTGCAACAACCGAATCGTTATGGCAATTCGGTTGACACAACCGAATCCCTTTATAGCAATTCGGTTGCCACAACCGAATCCCTTTATAGCAATTCGGTTGCCACAACCGAATTATTTAAAAACGGGGTTGACCCAACCGAATATCTATTCAATTTTATCAGTAATTTCAAAAATATTTATCGCAATAAAAAGGCAGATTCTTTTTTGTTAATACATTTATTATAATAATTAACAAATAAAATATTCGAAAACTCTAAAATATTAAATAAGATTTTATAAATATATATAATTACGAAATTATTTATATATGCAGGTATTTATCCAAAGAAACGGCAAATCTCTAAAGATTAAGGAAGCTCACTTAGAGTACTCTTTCCTAAAATATTTCTTTGTATAATTGTATATACCCAGCAAAAACATGGTAATGACAGGTCATTACCATACGGATTACCAAGTAATGATGGGTCATTATCTTTTTCATTACTTTAAAATACAAAATAATGACTTACCGATAATAAGTTATAGAAGTACTTACATATTCGTGCAAAGTAATCACTTACTGGTAATTGATTAAACAAGTACTTACTAAGTCTTATTTATATTAATATTTTATTTATATATTTGTTTTGAACGAAATAGTAAATTTTCCTAGGTAAAAAGTTTTTTTTTTCCAATATTACCAATTATTTTACAATGTAGGGTAACCACTTATTTCCTAACTTCTGAGTAACCACTTATTCTATCTTTGTGAGTAACTACTTATTTTTTCACTATGCGTAACTTGTTATTCGCACTTTTTTTGTAAGCGAGAGGGTAATGACCACCCATGAATTTTTGGACATCGCGAACAAAAGTAATGTTGCGAGTAAATAGCCTGGTAAGTAGTGAAACCCTTTGCGTGCTACTTACTCGCTTAATTACTCGGTAATGTCTGTTTTTGCTGGGTATATTAAGAAAAGTGCTAAAAGAAGTAATTTTTCCTCGAAGAATGCCAAAGCGATTAGCTTATATTTAAACAAAATATTAAATGAAATACCCAATCTTATACAAAGCACTAAAATAAAAATAATAATAAGCCTTTCTTTAAAAAAGTGAATAAAAGAATTATTCATTTACATTTTTACTATTTCAGTATTTCAAAATATCTATGAGTTCTTTTTAAAAGAAGTATTTACTGGGTGTTTTTGTAAAAAGAAGCATACGAATTCGTTAAAAAAATTGTGTGAAAACCACTAATTTAAAAACATTTTTGTTTCAAAATTTTTGAACAAATTTGTTAGGACTTCTATGTAGAAAAAATGCGGCTAAAAAATTTTTAAAAAAGTGCTTTTAAGTTTGTGTTTTCCACAAAAATATTTTAACGAATTCCTGTGATACTTTTATTCTTTCAGCGGAAAATATATTATTTGAACGAAGTGTTGCACTTTTTCCATAAAAGGGTAGTGCTTTTAATGCCTTTACAGTTTTAGTTTTATTTTAATGAAAGAGTACTTTTAGTAATCTTCGTGGAAAGAAAGTGCACTTCTTTTACACACTGTAGTACGCTTTCGAAGACGTAGTTATAATTCAAAAATTACCCATACTACTAAATATACATGCATGATGGTTCTAATAGGTTTCATTTCTAATTGCTCGGTAATCTGTTCCATACTTGTTGCTTTTTTTGTTCCTTCAGCTCATACAAAACAATGTTTTTTATAAAAATCTGTAAAAACAAATGTGTCCGTTAAATATTACCACAACAAATATGAAATTACTTAAATACAAACCTTTTTTCCACATATTTTGAAAAATCTTGTTGAAGACGTAAATAATGTTTTTTATATTGCCTTAATTGTTTTGTTTTTATTTACATATTTTGAAGTCTAAAGAAAATTAATTTCAATTTCAAAGTCACAACCGAATTGTAAACCAGCTGAATTTTTATTTAATTCGGTTGATACAACCGAATTTTAAATTAATTCGGTTGTTGCAACCGTACAGTTCGGTTGTGGTCACTGAATTTAATTGAAATGACACAATTCTGTTGCCACAACCGAATTGGAATCTAATTCAGCTGCTGCAACCGTAGAATTCGGTTGTGATGCCTAAATTCCGTTGTCACAACCAAATTCGGTTGCAGCAACCGAATATACGGTTGCGACAACCTCGTTCTAACCGAATCGTTCTGTGAGTGTATCAAAACAAAAAATTTAAAAACTTTCAAAATTTCAACAAGGGCCGTACAAAAATCAGCAAAGGGCCGCATTTGCCCACCGTTGTTATAAGAAATGGATAGACGTCGGATTATGAATTAAAAAAATGCAGTTAGGTATTTCCAAACCCCATCCCAGCAAAATATTGGTAATGACACCTCATTGCTGTCTGCATTACCAATAATGATATATCATTACCTTTCGCATTATTTTGTAGTATAAAATAATGACTTCCTAATAACGGCCTATTGTAGTCATTGCTTTTAAAAATAAAATAATGACTTACTCGCAATGGTTTAAATAAGTACTTGTTACGAAGTTAAATTTTATACGTTTTTATTTATTATATGTACTTAAATATGTTTTGTATTAAAATTTTTATGACGAGTTCTAAAATTACACACTAGCAAAAACTTTAATTTTTCTGAATGTATTTCCTGAAACTAATAGTATTTGTGTAACTCCTTATTTTTAAGAATCAAGTAAGCAGTCGGATAAGCACTTATAAATCAACTATTCGTAACCATTTGTGTAACCACTTATTATTCAAAATCTCATAACTACTTACTTTTAATTTTTTGTAAGCGAACGGGTAAGCGTGACTACTTATAAAAACGACCACGCAGCTATGAATTTCTATTATATAACTACTTATTTGGTAATGAAAGATTTTGCTGGGATGTTTTTAAAATTGAAACTTCGATGAAAACGCAAATTAATGGAAATCAAATGTGTGTTTCATTACTGTGTAAACACTATGTAAAAGTAATGAAAATTAAAACAGGATCATTTTATTTTAAAAAAGAAATAAAAATTTAAAAAAATATAAATTACCATTTTTTAACGCATTGGTAATGAAAAAAAAAGAACATGACCATTGCATTAAAAAATGGTAATGATAAAAAACAGCTCAATTATCATTACATGAAATAATGAAAATGTAATGGTAACGATTTTTTCCCATTTCTGACCAAAGATTGACCATTTCCCACTTTGTTAGCCAAACTGTTCTGTCGGACATTAGTATTTAATATGAATAAAAATAACTGATCCCAACAATATTTACTAAAATTTTATTTAAAAATTTTCATCAAATTATATGTATTTGATGCAGTTAGATAGACACATTTTTCGGATCAAATTCTATGATGTTAGATAACATGCTCATCTCGCTTAATATAATTATATATTCCAATATTCGGATCAAATAGGATATGAACATATATGGGCTTATATATGGTGATATATGATTATAAACATCTTTTTTAGTCGGGTGCTTATATTATATTTAATACATTGGGATGAGGGCAAAATCTGGATAAAATTGTATCGATTCATATATTATTCCATAAAATTAGATTTAACTGTATCAAAATGATCTAATTTGATATAATTAGATGTTTTAATTTTTCGGATATAATCCCAGGTGAAAATGTTCATATATGTTCATATATTGTCATATATGGTTTCATGTATGAGCATATATGGTTTAATGTATGATCATATATGAACATATATGTTATGTATGGAAGCATATATGGGTAAATACATTCAAATGTATGAATCCATATATGATAATATACTACATTTATTGATCCATATATTAGTTCATATATTCCATATATCTTCATATATGAATTAATATATTATTCCATATATGGGCAATGTTTTAAGTTTTTTTTATCACGGGGGGGGGGGGGAGGGGGGGGGGGGGGTAATTACGTGTGCGGATTCAAAAAATATTGAAATACAATACATTTGATAATTTCTTAAATACAATTGACAATTTCTAAAATGCTAGTTTCTGAAATATAATTGATTATTTACAAAATACATTTGATAATTTCTGGAATACAATTTTCAGTTTCTAAAATACAATTCATAATTTATGAAACACAATTGGTAGTTTCTGATATACAATTGATAAATTTGAAAATCAATTGATAATTTCTGAAAATCAATTATAAAACTGGAAATAAATTGATTATTTCTGAAATACAATTCGTAAATCTGAAAAACAATTCATAACTTCTGCAATACAATTGATGAAACTGAAATTCAATTGATTATTTCTGAAATTCAATTGATAAATCCGAAAAACAAGTGATAACTTCTGAAATAAAATGATAAATTTTGAAATACAATTGAAAATGTTGCAGTAAGATAAAAACAGCAAAAATAAAACTGCAAATTTAGAAAATCTGCAGAAAATTTTTCAAAATATTAGTAAACTAAAAATGGCTAAAAAAAAATTTGTTAAATTATGTTCAATGGAAATAGCAGTTTATAAAATCAACAGAAATATTAGCTAAAAATATTAAACTGTTGATTTCAGAAGGCTAGATTTGTATTTCCATTAAAAACAAAAAACGAAAAAAAAACTTTGAAAATTTAAAATTTTATGTGATGTTTTTTTGTCTACTACTACAATTCAATTTTATTTTCTAATCACTGAAATTTAGCTCAATTATAACTCAAATTTTGTAAATATATTAAACAGCCCTGGTGAAAATGTTCATATATGTTCATATATTGTCATATATGGTTTCATGTATGAACATATATGGTTTAATGTATGATCATATATGAACATATATGTTATGTATGGAAGCAGATATGGGTAAATACATTCAAATGTATGAGTCCATATATGATAATATACTGCATTTATTGGTCTATATATTGGTTCATATATTCCATATTTCTTCATATATGAATTCGTATATTATTCCATATATGGGTAATGTTTTAAGTTTTTTTTTTTTTATCATGGGGGTACTTACGTGAGCGGATTAAAAAAATATTGAAATACAATTCATTTGATAATTTCTTCAATACAATTGGCAATTTCTAAAATACAGTTGCCAGTTTTAGAAATACAATTGATTATTTGTAAAATACATTTGATAATTTCTGAAATGCAATTGCGAATTTCTGAAATACAATTAATAAAATTCTGAAATACAATTTTCAGTTTCTGAAATACAATTTATAATTTCTGAAATACAATTGGTAGTTTCTGATATACAATTGATATATATGAAAATCAATCGATAATTTCTGAAAAGCAATTATAAAACTGGAAATAAATTGATTATTTCTGAAATAAATTGGTAAATCTGAAAAACAATTCATAACTTCTACAATACAATTGAGTAAACTGAAATTCAATTGATTATTTCTGAAATACAATTGATAAATCAGAAAAATAATTGATAACTTCTGAAATAAAATGATAAATTTTGAAATACAATTGAAAATGTTGCAGTAAGATAAAAACAGCAAAAATAAAACTTCTAAATTTAGAAAATCTGCAGAAAATTTTGCAAAATATTAGCAAACTAAAAATGGCTAATACAAACTGTTGTATCTGAATAAAATTTTGTTAAATTTTGTTCAATGCAAATAGCAGTTTATAAAATCAACAGAAATATTTGCTAAAAATATTAAACTGTTGGTATCAGAAGGCTAGATTTGTATTTTTATTAAAAACAAAAAACGAAAAAGGAACTTTGAAAATTTAAAATTGTATGTGATGTTTTTTTGTCGACTTCTAAGTACAATTTAATTTTATTTTCTAATCACTGAAATTTAGCTCAATTATAATTCAAATTTTGTAAATATATTAAACAGTTTTATTTTTGCTGTTCCTATCTTATTTATATTTAGGAAAACTACTCTGATAATTCAGCAGTTTTTCATTTTGAACTAATTTTTAGTAGCTTTAACTAAAATTTTTACACACTTTTTTCTATTAGTGTATATACAATCATTAAATAATCAAAAATCAGTCATAAAATATTTTCTAAACTTGAAGTAAAATGTTTATTGTCCATTAAAAATTTCATAATTTCTCAATTTCATTCAAATGTACAAATTCATCAGTAACGTATGAATAGAATTATAATATTTACATTTAATTTGAATAAAAAAAGCAATATTTTTATTAAAAAATAAAAAAAAATTTTATATGAACATTCATATATCTCCATATCTGACCATATACCCTCAAATTTCGGATCCGAATCCACATATGAACCCATATATGTTGCCATATATGGCCATATATGAACATTTTCACCTGGGAGTTTTATTTTTGCAGCTTATCTTATTTATATTTAGCAAAAATATTCTGCTAATTCAGCAGTTTTTCATTTTGAACTAATTTTAAGTAGCTTTAACTAAAACTAAATTAAATAATCAAAAAACAGTCATAAAATAATTTTTAAACTTGAAGTAAAATGTTTATGTCCACCCAGGTGAAAATGTTCATATATGGCCATATTTGGCAACATATATTGGTTCATATATGGGTTCGGATCCGAAATTTGAGGGTATATGGTCATATATGGAGATATATGAATGTTCATATACATTTTTTTTTTATTTTTTAATAAAAATATTGCTTTTTTTATTCAAATTAAATGTAAATATTAAAGTTCTATTCATACGTTACTAATGAATTTGTACATTTGAATGAAATTGAGAAATTATGAAATATTTAATGGACATAAACATTTTAGTTCAAGTTTAGAAAATATTTTATGACTGTTTTTTGATTATTTAGTGTAAAAATGTTAGTTAAAGCTACTAAAAAGTAGTTCAAAATGAAAAACTGCTAAATTATCAGAGTATTTTTGCTAAATATAAATAAGATAGGAAAATCAAAAATAAAACTGTTTAATATATTTACAAAATTTGAGTTATAATTGAGCTAAATTTCAATGATTAGAAAATAAAATTAAATTGTAGTAGTAGACAAAAAAACATCACATAAAACTTAAAATTTTCAAAGTTCCTTTTTCGTTTTTTGTTTTTAATGGAAATACTAATATAGCCTTCTGAAATCAACAGTTTAATATTTTTAGCAAATATTTCTGTTGATTTTATAAACTGCTATTTGCATTGAACAAAATTTAACAAACAAATTTTTTTAGATACAACAGTTTGTTTTAGCCATTTTTAGTTTACTAATATTTTGTAAAATTTTCTGCAGATTTTCTAAATTTAGCAGTTTTATTTTTGCTGTTTTTATCTTACTGCAATATTTTCAGTTGTATTTCAAAATTTATCATTTTATTTCAGAAATTATCAATTGTTTTTCAGATTTATCAATTTTATTGTAGAAGTTATGAATTGTTTTTCAGATTTACCAATTGTATTTCAGAAGTAATCAATTTATTTCAAGTTTTATAATTGCTTTTCAGAAATTATCAATTGATTTTCATATTTATCAATTGTATATCAGAAACTGAAAATTGTATTTCAGAAATTATCAAATGTATTTTACAAATAATCAATTGTATTTCAGAAACTGGCAATTGTATTTTAGAAATTGCCAATTGTATTTAAGAAATTATCAAATGTATTGTATTTCAATATTTTTTGAATCCGCTCACGTAAGTACCCCCATGATAAAAAAAAACTTAAAACATTACCCATATATGGATTAATATATGAATTCATATATGAAGATATATGGAATATATGAACCAATATATGGACCAATAAATGCAGTATATTATCATACAGTAGACGCTCGCAAATTAGAGCTTTCAGTAATTCGAACGTCCAGAAATTAGAATCAATGTTTGCAATACATTAAACGCTCTGAAATTCGAATTTAAAATTCTGATTTCTGAGCGTTTTTTTTTTTGGTTATTTGAATACACAGGAAATACCCAATTTATTTTTATTCTGTTTGAATAAAGTAAAAATAAAAAGGGGAATCACCAAATTATATATGTTTTTCCCTATTTGCTTTTTTTTGTCGCATTTATGTACATTTTTGGCTAATTTATTTGTGAAATTTGATACGCGTGTACATATTATTTGGCAGTCTCTATTAAATAGTGAAAGTGTATCATTTAAAATGTTAAATAAACGTAAAAAAAACACTTTATCATTGAAACGAAACGAAAAAAAACGTCCAGAAATTAGAATAATTCAGAAATTAGAATTGCCTCAAAAACAAAGCGGTTCTAATTTGCGAGCGTCTACTGTATATGGATTCATACATTTGAATGTATTTACCCATATATGCTTCCATACATAACATATATGTTCATATATGATCATACATTAAACCATATATGCTCATATATGAAACCATATATGACAATATATGAACATATATGAACATTTTCACCTGGGCATTAAAAAGTTCATAATTTCTCAATTTCATTCAAATGTACAAATTCGTCAGTAACGTATGAATAGAATTATAATATTTACATTTAATTTGAATAGAAAAAGCAATATTTTTATTAAAAAATAAAAAAAGAATTTTTATATGAACATTCATATATCTCAATATATGGCCATATACCCTCAAATTTCGGATCCGAACCCATATATGAACCACTATATTTTCACCTGGGATTATACATAATACGAAAAGTTACATTATTTTTTTCACTAGGGCATACAAATATTTTTTAATCGGGAAATCATAATTTTTGGACGCATAAATATTTATATACAAGACGCATAAATATGTATACACTCAAAAAAAAGTCAGTAAAGTCAGCAATAAATGTTGCTGTGTCAGCAAATTTTTAGTCAGGAGCGTGCTTGCAAAAAAGTTGGTAATTTCAGCAAAAGGTAAAAAATAGTAATCTTCAGCAAAAGTTTTGCTAACACTTAGTCGACTGCAAATGAAAAAAATCCTTGCTAAAATCACTAAAATTTTTGCTGAATATTAGTACATTGAAAAAACCCAAACAACTTGTAGCGAAATTTTACTTTAGTTAATTTATTTGCTGAAAATTTAAATATAGAGTATGTGTAGAGTTGTTTTTCTTTTTTTGTCATTTCCGTTTCCAGACAGGCTGCGACATCTACGTCTTGTCTATCTGGTTGTCGCCCACGCTATGGATGCGGTTATCAGCACAATTTTTGTATCAAAATAAATTAGTAAAACATTAGCTCAAAATTAGTTTATTGCTAAAAAAAATATAACTAAAATTTTTGCTGAAAACAGAATTTCAGCAAAAAAATTGCTGAAAACTAGTACACTTGATATACAAGACGTTTTAATAATTTTTCTACTAACTTATTTTTTTGAGTGTAGTATAACTTACAGTTATTACGATCGCCTCCAAAGAGAACATGAAATCGCATAAAATCAGGACGTCCACCAAAATATTTTCCATTCTGATTAAGTACTTCGCGTATTAAATCCAAATTGTTGACAATAAGACAACGTGTAGTACCCAAAGTCAGAGAATAAACATCACCAAATTGTTTTGCTAATTCTGTAAATCCTTGAAATGGAACAGCGTAGCGCCCCAATAGAGCTAAGTTCCCCAAAATGGGCCATGGTAGTGGACCAGGAGCTTGTTTAAATTCCTGAATTTGTACTATTGTCCGGGTATTATTATTATCTACTATATCCGAAACTGTAACACTTTTACCGGAAAAGTTCTTTTTGGACAATAGGTTATCGGATTTTTTGACACGCACTTTTCTAACGCACTCGTAGACAACTTTTAAATATCCATACAAACAAATAATTGAAACTATTAACGATAACACTAAAATGAGTCCCATTGTGTGTTGAATTTTCCAACCGAATTTTTTACTTTGTAGTTTTTTTTTAATTCAAAACAAAGTTTTTCTTTTTGTATGCTTTCTTAATTTTTTTCTTTAATTTTATAAATATATAATTTGAAAATTACTGTAACTGTTTTTAGACTCTTTTTCTTAGTAATTGCACTAATACATCATGAAACACAGGTTTTTATTGACGATCGATCGTTTATCCTTCGTCGTACCAATCTATCAATTTTATAAATCTTTGTAATTTACGTTCTTTCTGTCGGTTTGTTTATGCTACTCCTACCTAATGCCCGGCTTATTGGCTAAGTATGAACTGAATTGAAAGCCAACATTGACATTGGTTTTATGTTTGTCGCTGTTTGTGAGAAGTCAGTTTTGAATGGTGGTTTTGTATCCAAAGATTTTTTGAGACGTTTTCATTTTACCGAAGTGTTTTATGAATGAATAAGCATGGATGAATGGATATTGAAGAGAGTAAAAAGCAGGGATGGGAAAGGGATTTTAATTTTGGCAATAAAAAATTTTTTTGAATAGTACATTTTCAACCCTAAGAGTGCTTAAAATTTTTTTAATCAGTAAATTATATAAAAATAACAAACCCTTGAGGGTTGGAGTTGGCAGTTAATTTTTTAAATTATTTTTAAAATTGGCAATCTATACTTTTTTATTTTCTTTTACTTTTTTAACAAACATATTTTCGGGGAATTTTCTATGAAAACGAGTAGGTAGTAACATTAGTAAATATGAATTGAAAATCGGACAAAATGCCGAAGACCCTATTAAAAAAAATTAATATGGAGCTTTATATGGTAATATATAACTTAATGTAATCCATATACCATTTCATCCGCAAAATGGCCCGATATAATTGTGTCAGTTGGTTATCACTTTTTATCTAATTGTATCAGTTTAGGTCTTAACTGATTAGATTATATATTAAGCATATGAAATTTTATCTGATTTTTGACCTGATACAATTTTATGGGTTTATGTCGCATGGTATTAGTTTAGATCCAAATTGATACATTACTATACAAACTTATATCTGAATTTTGACCTGATGCAATTAGATCTGCTTTAAAACTTTGATACAATTATATAAGGCAAATGTCGTATACAAATATATTTTATTTATAAAAAATTGTACCAACCACGATCTAAACAGATACCATTAGATATAAACCGCTAAAATTGTATCAGGTCAAAAATTGGATATAATTTCATCTGAATAATGTATAATTTTATTAGTTGAGATCTAAACTAATACAATTAGATAAAAACTGATAAACAACTGATACAATTCCATCGGGCCATTTTTCGGATGAAACAGTATATTTATACAGATATAACTTAATCGCATTTTATACGACTATATGTAACTGTTTTTACTCGGGGAGTATCAAATGTGACTCGGGAGTACTACTGTACTTGTCTGAATCGAATAGTATGAAAAGAGTATAATCGTATCAACTTTTCCATCCCTGGTAAAAAGTAAAAACACTGCAGAGTACAGTAAAATACTGTAACTGACGAAGAAATGAGAGTTCGTTAGGTACATTGCATATAAGTGGATACATCCATACGTATACATATGTATATGTATGTTCTTGAAGATACTTTCTTTCATGCCCTACAAACATGGAAATGGGAATAAGATTTTCCAGTCATGTATTACAGGGTGGGCGTGTAAAAATTGAATAACTTTGGTTGTTTATTATTATTTTCAATTTTAGTTTTCAGATTTTATTCATCTAACCTTGTTACACCAATATGCAAAATTACACGAACGAGCAACGGACCGAAGTGGTAGAATTTTACTATTTTTTCAATAACCTGGTCCAGTTTTCTGCAAAGCCAATTTTTATGAAAAATATTGATTATATTTGGGAAAAAATATTGGTTATATTTGCAAAAAATATTCTATTATCTAAAGAAAAATTAAATGCAATATATTTTTCAGGCTTAAAATAGTGAATTATATGGTGTCATTCACAGTTAAAAGAAACCTTTAAAGGTTAACTACATAGCAAAATCTCAGTAATGGGTGCTCATTACTAATATCTAAATAATAAGCAGTAGAATTAGGGTGTCAAAATTCGGTGTCAAAACTCATTATTTCTGTTCGACAAGGTCGTCTTTGTAAGTAGTTGTCCATATTCGCTGCATGAAAAAACGCACAAAATTTGTGCACCCGCTTACCCGCTGCATTACAAAAGTATATAAAATAAGTAGTTACCAAAATAAGTAGCTATTCGTGTGCTTATACGCAGTTAAAAAATAAGTGGTTACAAACTGTAAAATAATACGACTTATTTATATACTTACTAGTGTTTAAAAAATAAGTAGTTACCAAATTCACATTATCTTTATAAATAAATAAGTAGTCGCGCGTAAGCTAGACTGCTCATAAAAACGGCTTCGCCTAACTAAAATAACTAGTACTGACGCCGAATTATAAGTAGTAAAAAATTTTAGTTTCATTATATAACCACTTATTTGGTTATGAAAGATTTTGCTGGGTATTTCTGAATTGGTGAATTATTTTCAAAATATTTTTATTCTGAACCACTGTGATGAGTTAACAACATTTTTCTCTGATCATGGAAACTACAGCAAAAAATTTCGCTGTTATAAACACTTTGAAAATTACTAGTTTTTTCAGTCAATCACACACTAACTAATCCAAATATCAGTCTGTCGCAGCATTTTCAAATGGTCTTGCCAGCCTAGAGAAAAGTACTTATTTTACATGAAGTTTGAAAAATATGTTTGTAAAATATGAACAATATATGCGTTAAAAATAGGAATTAAATATAGATTGATGATTTATTCTTCATTGGGCTTAGTTTTGAACAAATTTACGAAATAATTCTTTGGAAAATAGAAATTTGTGGTAAATATTTCACAAACTCAATACCGGTACGAAACAGCAATACCGGTACGTACCGGTATTAAAAATTATGTTAAAAACTTATAAAAACGAGTAAACACCATACACGCGAATTTTCATTACCATTAACCCTCTAACCGGCCTAAACTTTTTTGCAATGAAATTTATACCATGTGTTCCCCACGAAAAATGAACAATAAGCTCTTCTACAAAATTTTTTTTCGTTGCCTACTTTAGGCGATATGGGCCAAAATAGTTTAGGGGTGAATCTTGAAAACTAGCGCATAAAAATTACTAGGTTTAGGCACAAATTATTTCCCTTGCCAAGAAATAATTGCAATAAAAAATTACATTTTTTGTGCTGTTACTTAAGAGTATGTAGCGATTTTCGTTTTTCTAAAAATGCCAAATTGAGCGAAAACGCACCAAAATTTCAATATATATTATTCAAACTTATAAGCTTTGCTACCTATACCAAATATATTCTTTTTACCAAATTTCAAAAAAATCCGTCCATTCGTTTTGAAGTTAAGGCGATGTCCTTTAAAGGTATCCTTATGGAATCCTGTGCGTCCTTGGGCCAAAGTAAGGAACTTTTTGAATAGCTTAAGCTCCAATCTTACTTCATGGTCACTATCAATTGTTTTAGTCAATTTAAATATGTTTTTAAGATTTTTTAAACTTTTGGTTGTTTTAAAATATTTAATTTTTGAAATTTTACGAAATTTTATCTTTGACACTTTCTCGTTTCCAAACCGTGCATTGTATACAAAAAAATTGCCACTAATGACAATGAAAAAAATTTCATTACCATTTAACTATAATGAAATATTTTGCATTAGAAAAACATTACTAATGGTAATGAAATCACACTAATGTAAAAAAAGCTAATTACGAATTGATTAAAAAACCATTTGTTTACAAAAATCCTGATATGTGACCTTCTCCGAGAAAAGGGACCTAGTGTGTGAAAATGAAGTTTTGAGAAGAACGCATTTAAAGTTAAATTAAAAATAAAATTTTAACGTTTTTCTCATTTTTATCGAAATCCGTTTTTTGACACACTAGGTCCCTTTTCTCGGAGAAGGTCACATATATAAAATAAGCTACAATCAGGGATGGAAAAAGCCCTCCAACGAGCTAAAAATATAAACATTTTTCCAAAAAACTAAAAAGCGGAATGAGAGAAAACTCTTTGTGGTATAAAAAATGTATTAAAAAACTTAGTCAGCGATTTACATTCAGCAAACAAATATACTGATGCAAAAATTTTCCTTTTTGCTAAATTTTTAGGTAAAATTGAGTCCCTAGATTATGAATTAAAAACAAAAACGACTCGCAAAAATTGCAAAATAAAGGCGGAATGCGAAATAAGTCTTTGTTGTTCAAAAAGTTAATTAGAAAACTTAATAAGCGATTTACATTTTGCGAACGAATGTATTGATGGAAAAAATTTCCTTTTGGCAAAAATTTGTTTCCTGATATTTTTTTTTTTTTTTTGCAAACTAACCACCAAACAAACTTTGGTGAAATATGTACTATAGTTCCTAGATTGTAAATTAAAAAAACCGCACTTAAAAAATTGCAAAATAATGGCGGAACGCGTAAAAAGACTTTATGGTACAAAAAATAAATTAAAAACCTTAATCAGCGATTTACATTCTGTAAACAAATACACTGATGCAAAAAATTTCCTTTTTGGAACATTTTTTTCGCGATTTTTTTTTTGCAATCTAACCACCAAAGAAACTTGGGTGTATGAAATGGGTATTATAGTCCCTAGATTATAAATTTAAAACAACCGCACTTAAAATATTGCAAAACAATGGTGGAACGCGGAAAAAGACATTATTGTACAAAAAATTAATTAAAAAACTTAATCAGCGATTTACATTCTGCAAACAAATATACTGATGGAAAAAATTTTTGTTTTTGTAAAAACTTTTTTCCCGTTTTTTTTTTTTGCAAACTAACCACCAAACAAACTTTGGCATATGAAATATGTATTATAGTCCCTAGATTATAAATTTAAAACAACCGCACTTAAAAAATGGCGGAACGCGAAAAAGGGCATTATGGTACAGAAAATGAATTAAAAAACTTAATCAGCGATTTACATTCTGCAAACAAATATACTGATGGAAAAAATTTTTGTTTTTGTAAAAAAATTTTTTCCCGTTTTTTTTTTTGCAAACTAACCACCAAACAAACTTTGGCGTATAAAATGTAGTCCCTAGATTATAAATTTAAAACAACCGACAAACAACAAATTCTGCAAACGAATATGTTGATGAAAGATTTTCTTTTTAAGCAAATTTTGGTACAAGAAATGGGTATTATAGCCCTTGGATTATGAATTTTAAAATACAACACTTAAAAATAATTTACTGAATAATAATTTTTCTGGTTACATACAATTTTTTAATAAGCATTAGCCTGAGCTAGCAATTTCCAACCCTGATTCCACGTAATTTTTTGCACTTTTACGTTTTTCGAAAAGCTTATTTGTCAATGGTAATTATTTTTTTTTAATTAATACATTATCAATGGTAATGAAATTAAAACCATTGTCATTATTCAATAAAATCAAATTCCGAAATCATTAACTTTAATTTGAAACAATGGTAACGAAAATAATTTCATTACGACTGATATCAATCAATGTCAATGAAATCGTCAATTATTTAGTCCACCTAATTCATTAGTCCCAAGTATGGTAAAAACATAGCATAGTCTTATTTTTAAGTCTTAAAAATACAGATTATAAACTACAAATTTAATGCTGGTAGTTTTAATAATTAAAATTATTATCTATAATTTTTTTTTGTAAAAATAACTCAGGATTATAAAACAAAAAAGTTAATTATTTAATAATTGGCAGTTTTATATAAACCCAGCAAAAATATGTGTAAGTCATTCAAAACAAACAACTTTTAAATTGGTTACAATGGAGCGATAAGTGCTATTTTTCTGCTTCGAATGTATGTGCTTTAAAACAACTTTCAAAAATGTATATATAATTTTATTTTTTTCTTTGTAAATGCATTTGTTTGTAAATTACGAATTTGTTAGAGATTCCATGTTTTATCTCTAAAAAAACAAAATAGTTAATTTTATTAACGTACTTTATTAATTTACGATTATTTACATATTTTTTTATTATTCGTATATATTTTAAAAAAATACTTCAATTACAGTTCCCATTGAAAAAGGGAAGGAAATAAAGAATTGGATCCCATTGAACCTCCTGGACTATGACCCAAATATGAATTTTTCTTTTCACTAAATGCAAATATATAAAAGTTAACAATTAAAATGTATTGTTGAGGCTCTATGAAGTCGCTCGCGTGCTTTTGCACCGTGCACCAAAGAAATATGTTAATAAAATGTGTTGCAATGTTAACATATTTTATCGTTTAAAACATACCAATCAAGAGGTTCGTTAACAGAGGTTGGTCCCTTACCTTTGCTTATACATTAAAAGTTCTATTAATGTCACCTGCTTTAAATGTCGATATGCTTTCATTGTTATTACACCTTAAAAGTCGTAAAATCAAGCTAAATAAATAATTCTATAGTGACAAAAAATATATTATTTATATAGCGAACTTGCGAAAGTTTACTTGCATGAGCAAAAGAAAGAGGAGAATACTACTGTTTACCATTTTATTGTTGGTAAAGCTGAATGCTACATTGTTTTGAATGAGGAATCGGCTTATGGGAAGGAGAAAGTGCGAAGTTTTTGTAAGAATATCTCAGTTAGATGGGAGAGTTCTCATAGGAAGATAAACATATTTCAGATGCAAAGCGAACTCCGGCTAAACGCCGAATTTATTTTGGCAATTAAAACTAAGCCAACTGCAGCTTCAATAGGGCTACCAAAGAAATAGTATCCTGAGAAATCTGAACGAACAAAGAGGAAATTTTAAATAGCTTTATTAAAAAACAAAAATGAAATTACTTTAGATAATGAAATGGAAAGCAACATTTTAAATAGCATTATTAAAAAAAAAAAAGTAGTTTCTACAAAAGTTTCCACTTGTTCAATTTTCTGATATAAAAAATAAAAATATTTTTTTATTTTTTTTTTGCGATTTTGGACAAAAAAATTTTGCATTTTACACAGTTAACATTTTTACCCAAGTAAACAGACGAAATTTTAAAATTTACGCCGCCATTTTGAATTTGAAAAATTTTACCTCAGATTCGAAATCAGCAACCTTGAAAACCCCCGTATACCAATTTTCATGTAAATCAGAAGAAAATTTAAAATTTACGCCGCCATATTGGATTCGCCATTTTGAATTTGAAAAATATTATCTCATGATGTTTTCTTTTCTGAAAAAAAAATGTTGCCTTTTAAAGTGTAAAAGTTTAAAAATGTTGACCTCACCCCAATAAAATGCTACATTTTTCAAATCAGAATAAAACAATAAAGTCACTTATTTGCATTTTGCACAACAAATGTGTATGTATATGCAATATTGTTTACGCCAGCTACTACTATATGATAGCCTAGTGGTTGTGATGCTTGCCTTTGGCTCGGGATGGTCAGGTTCAAATCCCAGCCAAGGTGAAGTAATTTTTAAATACCACTCTCTTTTTCTTTTTTCAATTTAGAAGTTTTCCTCCATATTAAAAAAAAAATTATAATTTTTTTTATTTATTGGTAGCGTAGAAACTAGTAAATACTAAATAACAGAGCAAATTATTAAAAAACTAAATCAAATTTTGTAAAAAAAAATTTATATAAAAAAATAAAATTTTATAAAAAAAAATAAAATTTTATAAAAAAAAATAAAATTTTATAAAAAATAAAATGAAAAAAAAATGTTGTGGTCCAACCGGGGTTTGAATCTGCGACCTTCTGCATCAGAAGCCTGGATAGTACCCCCTAGGCCACCAAGTTTGCTGGCAAACAACATTGCAGTATATACAGTGTCGGCCAAAACTAACTGAACAATTCCTATATTTTTAAATCGTTTTTCGAGTACAGAGAGAAATAGAGTTAATCGCAAAAATTGCACTCCGATAGAATGATTGTCTCCCGCTCTCGATAAAAAAATACACTTCCCGTGAAAAAAAAATTTATTCGGTAGCATATCTTTTTTGATTTGGCATCATACTAAATTATATAAAATTTAATCCGGAAAATGGATTAACCAAATTGTATATAACCGAATAAAAAAGATATTTGAATTGATATAATTTCATCCAATTTTATCGGAGTTTTGGTCTTATTCAATTGCATTAAATTTTGTTTGTTTATGAGTGAATTATCTGAATGATATTAATAAATTTTTGCACAAAACCGATGAAATTTCACTGGGCCTTGTCTATTGAAACATTTCATTGAATTAATGGAATTTTTGATAAAATGTTGTGAAAATATTCATTTTATTTATTAAAAGTTTCATACACTTAATGACAAAGTTTCATTAAAATTAAATTCATAAAATATATGAAGATTTTTCACCAAATTTAAGAAATTTTTCATTTACCTTGTGAAGAAAACTTTATTATTTTACTAAAAAATTTCAGTAAAACTGGTCCAGCAAACTTATCTCTATGTGGGTTATATAATTCGTTATCAGTTATTAGTAACTACTAGGGTTTGGGGTTCGGGAATTCCCGGGAAAAGTTTGGTGGGAATTCCCGGGAAAATAATATATTTTTCCCGGGAAAACGGGAAATTTTAAAAATATTAAATTTTTTAAATTGTTTTTGTTTGGAATAGGATTTGTTAATTTTAGTCATAAAAAACATTTTAAATACCAAAACAAAAATGTCATTGTTAGAATCTTTTAAAAGGGAATCAATTCATTTGACACACAAAAAAAATCATTGCCAAATAATTAGGAGCATTTCAACTAATAACGATTTTTCGCATAACTTATTCAAAATTTAAGTAGTAAAACCTAAAAACTTGGTAAAATGTTTAAAAGAAATATGAAAAAAAGTTTTGTTTCTTACAAATAACCGCCCTTACTATCTAAATTTTTTAAATGTATATTTTAGTTAAAGTTGACGGGTGGCAGTATACCTTGACTTAGTTTATTTTTGGAGCATTCTGATTGGTTAATTTATTTTCAAAAAATCAAAATGTTTGAAAATATGAATATTTGTGTAACAAATGAACAAAACCGTATGATTAAAAATAAAGTCGACTTTAAATTTAAAATATGTACTCCTTTATATTAAGGGCCAATAATTTTATAAGTAACGTTTTCATTAATAAATGTGATATTTTCAAGTAAGTTTACTTTATTTTAATAAACCTGCTTTCAAACTAATATATTCCTTTATATTAAAGAATAAAAGTCAGGACTATGGAAATACTTCACAAAAAAGGACAATGCAGCGCAGTGATATTTGCCCTAAAAGACTAATGGTTAACGGAGGTATCTAAATTTGATTATCGGACATCTAAATTTGGTTCACAAAAAAAAAAATTGATGGTCATGCAACTTCTCTTAAAGAAAACAACAACAAGAATAACGTTCCAGCTAAAATTAGCAAAGTACGCGAAGAAAAAAGTGTAAGCTGAATAAGTAGACATTGAACGTTTTATGGTAGGGCAAACATTTCCTGAAATGGTATCCAAATTAGCCGCATTCGACGGAATGTCAATCCGCACCATAACTAGATCTTCGTTTATTCGAGAAAGTTTTTATGATAAAAACCTGGCATTGCAAAAAATAAAACCCATGTAAAGAATATTATATTAAATTACTACAATAATGTAAAAGATATCATGATAAAAGAAAATATCGAGCAATATTTCTAACAATAGGAGATAGGAGATCCTAGATGAATGGACAAGAATATCACAAAACAGATATTTGAACATATGTATAAACGCAAATAATTCATTTTATGACATGGGGTTGGTTTATATATCAGGAAGGTGTAATGCTGATGAAATGAGAAGAATTGTAGAAATAAGACTAGAAGAGTTTTATTTGTCTTTGGAAAATAACATTGTGGCCATCATATCTAATTGGCCAAATGTAATGAAACTGTTTGTTTCCGACAGTTCAGTAGTGGGTGCTTTCTGCTGGAATCATGCAATTCATTTGGAAGTGCTTAGAGTAATTTATATGAAATCAAATGTTCAACATTCTAATATTTTTACTTTGAATTCTCGCTACACAGACTGAATTTGTACTGAAATAGTGTTTTTTTTTTTTTAACAAAAATTACTTATATAGGTGTTTTTCATTAACAATTTTGTTCAAAAATATTTACCGGGATAATAAAAGAGTCTGGGAAATCCCAAATTCTAGTAACTACACAGAAGAAAAAAATTGAAATCATACAGAAACAACGTTTACTAAGATAGAAAAGGCTTTGAAATCACAAAAATCTCACGTTTTTTTTTCTTTTTATATAAAAAATTGTCTGCTTATTTTTAAAATCGAAAAACACATTAACTTAAATATGAAAAAGTTTAACTATAATTTACTTTAAAAAGGTTCAGTATTATAGCCACCAATTAGAAAATTTTGTTTCAAAGTTTCTTACTTAAATAAAATATCCTAACAATCGATGACTATAACACTAGCTCTAATATTCATACTTTATTTACAAAGTGTTCGTAAAAAATCAAATGTTAATTAAAATCTGATATAGTAATTGATTTAACTATAATTTTTTCTGTGTGTAGTTACTTTTCTTATTATTTCTTTCATTAGATTTAAGATTATATATTGTAATTAAAAAGTGCGACATTGGTATGTCTCATTTATCCCAGAAATGAAAAAATTATAAACCCTATATGCAACATAACATATAAGCTCAGCTTTTTAATTTTGTATTGAATTATTAAGGCCCTGTGCGAGGTGACTAAATTTGTTCTAACTAAATACAAATTGACAAAATGGCTTAAAATTTCTTTGGAAATTGTTTTCAAAATTTTTTTAATTTCAAAGAAACTTGTAAACCTTAATTTAGTTTAGAATTAATTAAGCCAGTTCGCACCCACCCTAAGTATATAATTGTATTTAAATCCATATACATTTTGTTCGATTCGAGATAGTAAATAATTTTATCTAAAATATTCTTGGGTCACATTTAGTTTCATAAAGTGTTGTTCGAAGCAATATAAAAATGTATCTTCAAAGAGATATAATTTTATCAAGTACATATATGTATTTGTATATGGCATATAAAATGATATAAGAGAAAAGATTTTTTAGGATATGATTATATAAGGCAACGAATAAGAAAATTTTGAAATTCGGAATCGCAGATAAATTCATATATAATTTTATACGTTATTATTCACTCTTTAATATGCATAGATACAATTGGATCAAACCTAACTTGATCAAATCTAATCGTTTTTTCACGGGTTAGTAAGATTTTCCCACTCTTAAGGCTCCATTAGTCTTTGCGTTCCGTGACGTTTCTGTAATGTGCCGTGCCGGATGGCTCTTTTGTGTAGTTAGTCTTTTCCGTAACAACGTTTCAGCTGTTAATGTTGTTTTTCTTAGCAGAGATCTGCGCCAACCAGATTAATCGGTTGCGGTGGCTAAATAAAAAAATTGCAGCGGCGGCTTAAAGCTGGCTGTGAGCCAAAAGCTGATCGGCTAGCCAACTTTAAGTTGATACATACAAAACATCGGCTTAACGGTAAAAAAAAGAAAATTAAAAAAATATATACTATTTTTAGATTTTTATCGTGTAAAAAATTTTTTCGACGGCGGCGGTGACTAAAATTAGACGGCGGCTAAGCTTAGCCGGTTAGTGACATTCATCGCAGATCTCAAAATACCAGCTGTCAACTCGCTGTCACTTAACGGATAACAAAAATTCTGTTTTCAACAGGTTCATCCGGCACGGCACGTTACATTACAGACAAACTAACGACTGAAATGCTTTTTCATAGAACAAAAACAAATGAGCTGATTCGTCACGGCAAGTTACATACAAACTAATTATACCTTTACAGTATTAAAATAAGTAAAATAATTGGCCTTTTTTTAATCACTGGATTTATTTTTGGATTTATTTTATTTTGTTAAAAAATCCACATTTTGTTTTTTAATTTTTAAAATTTTATATTTTTATCCAAATCTAACACTTATTCCCTAATATAATGCGAAAGAAAAAAATTAAATTTTGCGAAAATGCAATTTCTGGAACAAAATTAAGCTAAATCCAAAACGGATTTATTTATTTTTTAAATCCATTTTGGATTTAGCTTATTTCAATTCCTGTGTTCACATTTTTACAAAATTTAATGATTTTCTTGCACTATATATTGGCGAATAAGTATTAGATTTTAATAAAAATTATAAATTTTGAAAATTAAAAACCAAAATATGGACTTTTTAACAAAATAAAATAAATCCAAAAATAAATCCAGTGATTAAAAAAAAGGCCAAATATCGCAAGCCCTAATATCATGCGACACAACAAACTGAACAAAGAAGTTTTAATTAAAACAAAGAGAAAAATAACCGTTATATTTGTTGTGCAAAAATATTCAATTGAAAATATTATATTTGATATTGTTTGTTTAAATAAAGTTCAAATTAATTTCTTCTTACCCAAAATATAGCCATAATTACAAGGTAAGTTTCAAGAAAAAAATTTATAAGATTTTATGCTGATTTTAAGTAATTTTAGTGAGGACAACTAACATGGCCAAGACAAAACACAGTGATGAAGTTAAAAATAACCTCATCTCAAAAGTGGAATGGCCCATAAAGATATATTTAAAAAGTTTAGTATGGCAAAATCAACCGTAAATTACATTATAAATAAGTTTAAAACATCAGGAACTATTCAAGCAATTCACTCTGGAGGTCGACCAAGATGTACCACTACAAAGGATGATACCCGAATAGTTAGGGAATTTAAAAAGGATCCCACTAAGTCTGCTCCGAGTGTTCATAGAAGAGCAGTAGAAGCTGGATTAAAATCATACAGAGCTGCCAAAAAACCATTTATATCACAAAAGAATAAAAGGGCTCGAATAAAATTTGCACGGGAGCATCTCCACTGGACTCGAGACCAATGGAAAAGAGTTTTGTTTTCAGACGAATCGAAGTTCAATATGGTAAATTCGGATGGAATGCGAAGAGTACGTCAGCCCCCTAATCAACGCTTGCATCCTCGATACTGTCAAGGTACTGTTAAGAATGGAGGGGGGCATGTGATGGTGTGGGGTTGCTTTTCCGGACAAACTTTATGACCTTTACATAAAATCGACGGTATAATGAATAAGAATATGTATCAAAATATTCTTCAGGAAGTAATGTTGCCTCATGCCCGAGAAAAAATTACGACTCCTTGGATATTCCAACATGACAACGGCCCAAAGCACACCTCAAAGATTGTGAAAAGTTGGTTGCACCAGCAAGAGGTCGCTGTCATGGTATGGCCCGCACAGACCCCCGACCTTATTCCTATAGAAAATTTATGGGAAATAGTAAATCAAAAGATCAATCGGGAAGAGGTCGGGGGAAGCCCAGAGAGGCTCTTCGGTGCAATCCAGGAAGCTTGGCTGCAGTACCAATGCAAATAATAGAGAATCTTATTTATTCAATGCCTAAAAGGTTCGCAGAGGTAATCAAAAACAAAGGTTTCGCCACTAAATATTAAAATAAAAGTTTTGTTCAGTTAGTTTTGTCGTGCTAATTGTTGGATTTTGAGTTAATTTCATTTTGTTATTAGATTTAATGTATGAATATGAGAAATATATTTACGATACTATTTCAAACGGCATTCAAACTAAAGACGTGCACTTGTATATCTTAAAGTATTTCCAAAACAAATATACCACATACATTAGACCTGGCGTTAAAAACTTTTTTTTGAAACTTGAATGTGGGTAGCGATAAAAATATGCGATTTGATGCCAAAATTGACGTAGCAAATTTTTCCAGGCTGATCGTAGGGTACCAACCCGTACCACAATGAGGTCAAAGGTCAAAATTTTGAAAAACCACCCAAATACTTTTTTTTTTGCATTTTATAAATTTTTGTAATAAGAAATACTGTAAATATAATGTTTTTTCTTTAATTTTTATTTAATAGGCTTATTATTTTTATTTTAAATCATTGAAGATTTTGTATAGGCTGGGAAGTCCTTACGGTAGCCCTCTACAATGTGTAACAAGTACTGTTTATCGTCTTCGTTGTGTGTTAAGCATCTGTTATAGTCAGTTATTAGTTTGACTTTTCTTTCGGCGGCATCATTCACAACAAGCATTTTACGATTTGTCCCCCTTTACAAAATGCTTCGCTCTTAGGCCAGTTTGACGGATCAAAGAGTAAGAAATCCGTAGAAATTTCCAGACGAGAAAAAAATTTTTTGGTTTTAGGAGTTACAAAAGAGCTTAAATCCTTGGATGTGAATAATTGTAATTCATCAACGCTTGCACACACTTTTTTAGAAGGGAAAATATCAACATCATCACCGATATGATTGTCTTCATCGGAATCTATTTGCAACGCCAAAACCATCTTTTCCTTTATTTTTGTGTCTACATGTGGATCAAAAAAGGCAAGTGCAACTGCTTCCTCTGATAAATACCACAGGTGGTTCCGAAATTTTTCCAAAAGCACTGTAGATATTTTTTTTATCTAAATACCCAATAATCCCCTTTATTAGTTGCATATCTCTATTTGGCGCTTCAACTGTATTTGCGGTTCTAAACCAGTATGGGATGTAGAGACTTACTAAGAAAATGCACGTATTACGAATTCCATTCAACTGACTCGCAGACATTTTAAAGTGCTCGTTAAAAATATACATTTTGAGACAATAGATGGCCTTGGACATGAATCTTGCATGAGATGTCGCTCCAGGTGCACGAAATGTGAAATTGGGAATGCTACCACCAAGAAAAATAAATGCAAGTTGTAAGAGTTCTCTATAATCATGCAGAATGTGGACTTTCGCTAAATATTCAAGACAAAAGTGTTTCCTTGTTTCGCGTTCCTCGACAGACATGACACTCAAAACTTGTGCATCCTGCATACAAGTGCTGTATCCCTTTGAATTTAGTGTGCTCCATTCCCCTGCAAAACGTTCAAAAATCGCCACCTCTGGACCACTTGATTTTCCGAAATTGATTTCAAATACAGCTCTTAAGAGAATTTCTGCAATATGGTGGCGACATGGTAACCACAATAAGCTGCGTTACAGTTTGCGTTACAATAAAGTTTCAGCACCACTATGAGAGTCAGTATTTGCAGCAGTTGTATCGAAACATATCATTTCTAATGAATTCAGCATATTCATTTTTAACAAATAGTCGTAGACTGATTGAGCGACTACAGCACCAGTTCCATCTTCAATGATGGGAATAGCTATTAATTTTTCAACGTTCTCCGACGTGAGCACAATACACTCATAAAAAAAGTTAGTACAATAGTCTGTTAAACGCAGAAAATAGTACCTGTATTTGCGCCAGCACAATTTTGACCTATTTGTACGGGATTTTTTTTATTAGTGTAGCCAAGCGATCAACTTTATTTTTTCCAGCAATTGCGGGAAGTAGCTTTCCGTCCCAATGCAAAAGATTTGTTTCAGGTATCTAAAAAAATCTTAAGCTCAAAGCAAAATTTATAACTTGGTCAAAATAAAAAAACTTACCTTGAAATTTTCAACAATTTCTTTGCCATGACGCCGACGATATTTTTTACGTTGTTCACGCAAACTTGTGCAATTCAGGACAAGATCCTCAATATTGTGACCCAACGCTTTGGCAGTTGCACTGATAAAGTGTATAGCTAATGGAGATGACATATTGCCAGCATCCATACAAGCCAGCATTCTGTCGTCAATAAAATTCTTTTTTCCACGATTTCGAATTGGCTTACTGGAGCAACTTGGAATGTTGTCAGTCTGTTCTACATCCATCGCCTGCACATCATCTCCCGATTCATCACTCTCAAATTCAACATGTTCCATAGTCAAGTCAACATATGAAATTAAGTGAACAGCAAAAAAAAATTGACACTTTGCTTCCAAATACTACATAATAATTACCTGAAGTGCCTTTTATTTTTTCATAATTTTCTTTTCGACGTTTTTCATCTTCCAATCTTTGTGCCTTTCTTTTTTCTTTATTTGTGACATTTTGATCGACACAAGTCATGCTACCAACACGCCCATTTTCTCGCTGCTTTATTAAGAAGTCTCTATCTTCCTGTATACTTATAAGCTTCAGAGCGTCAACGTGGGCAATGTCAAATAAATTGTTTAAATTTTCCTTAAAGTAATTTTCTTTTTTGCGATGACTTGGGAACGGAAATTTCCATACTTTTTGGACTGTTCTCCACTCTTCATAAAGTTTAATGACTTTTGCAGCACATGTTCTTTGATCTGGCGTTGGGATTCTAGCTTTTTCCCAAAAAGGCAATATTTCATTAAACACTAATCTTGCAATTTCTTTAACTGTTTTCTTTTCACAACGCACATTATAAAAAAAACACTGAAGCACTTGCTGCTTTGATGGTAATTTCACACCAACTATTTTAGGTACACATTTACCAATCAAGTACACATTTGTGTCAGCAGATCGAAGCCGTTCCAACGATAAATTTTTCTTCTGAGCCATGGAATTACGTAAAGTTACACAATATTTTATTTTACAATAAACTTCACTTTTCTCAACAATATTTAAATTCGCAATAACAAAATTTTACATATTCATATCAACAGCATTGCTATGTGCTCAGTAGCAGAGCGGAAAAAACGGTACTTTTAGACAAAAATGCAGTTGACGACAGCTCAAAGCTAGGAATATTGAGGAAGTTTAAAAAACAGCGACGAAAAAAAAAAATTTACCGTTTTTTCAATAAAAGTTGTTGGTAGAAATACATATCGTTACCTGAAATGCAAAAGGGCGTAACAAACATATTCATTATTTTACAAAAAAAGCAAAAAAAAACTTTCCGACATTTTACGAAATTAAGTAATGAAATCAAAACTTTTTATTGTAGAAGGCTATAATTTTGCGGAAAAAGGAAGCTTAATTATGTGCTTCATAATCAATAAAAAAAAATTAAAATTTTCTACAATAAAACCAAATTAAGAAGAAGAGCGAAAAGTTGGTTGTTTAGAATTTCGCTTATAAAATCTTTATTTTTGATATCAGAAAGCAAAAAAATTGTGAGGACACGTAGTTTAATGTCGTGCACCATAATCAGTCAAAAACTTACCACCTTCTTCCATTTCAGGTAACGATATATATTGTAAGCATATTTTGAATTCTATAAATATTTTTTTCTTACTATAATAGCAGAAACACTATACATTTTTCCATTTGAGAGCTTAAATAAAAACTATAATGCATACATATATTTGTTTTTTCTTCTGGTGCCATTATATACTTAAGCATTAATACTACTATTAACTAATTTACAAGTTATAAATGATATTCTAATTTAAAAAAGTTTTATTTTTGGTATTTCTTAATAAAAAAAATTATAAAATGCAAAAAAAAAATAGAGTATTTTGGTGGTTTTTTAAAATTTTGACCTTTGACCTCATTGTGGCACGGGTTGGAACCATCCGATCAACCTGAAAATTTGCTACATCAATTTTGGCATCAAATCGCATATTTTCATCGCTACCCACAATCAAAATTCCAAAATATAAAAAACCCCATATTAGCTACGCCAGGTCTGATATACATAACTGTTACTATTGGTATAAATAAGAGAAGAAGTGTAACTGATATTGTTATGTTTTGTTTCAACGCACTCACTTTATTCATAAACACAATACCAGTTATTTCTTTTTTTGCATATAGTGAAGCATTTATTGGTTTCTTGTTCTCAAATACTTATTGTACCACAAATATTTTCAAGTAATTGTTGTGGAAACAAATAATCAAGTGACTAAAGATTAAATTTGTTGTGAAATTTGTATTTAATAATTAATAAAATTCAATTAAAACAAAAAATTGTATTTAATTTAAATAAAATTAGTGAAAAAGAGGTCGAAGGAAGAGATGGGGTTGATTTGGTCGAAATTTTCACAATATATTTATTGGCAGCGTACAATATTGTACGTTCTTCATTATCTGTTTTATTTGTTTAAGCATACCATAGAAAAACAAATATATTACGCTCATTATCTCTTTATTCATTTACATACAATCTTCTAGAAAGAATAACAATATCAACTATATCAGAAACACTAAACTACTTATCAATACGTATTCACATCAGTAGACATACCGAAACTTGTACAAGTAGTTGTATCTTTGCACGAGTTTAATTCAAACTTTTCATTGGAATAAACATTTTCTTTAAAATCAAAACATTTTTTCTTTAGTACCAAAAATAGTAAGTATGTGACTTTTGTTCAGTTAGTTTTGTCCGACACTGTACATATAACTTTGATGAAAAGAAAAAAACAGGGCAACGCTCTACCCCGTAAATTTTTTGAGGGCGGAAAATGTTGCACTTTTGCACTTTCTTAGACAACATTTTTAGAAGAGAACACGATGCCCTCACAGAATATTACGCTTAATTTAGATAAGAACACAAAAAAGGCGATTCAAAAGCAAAGTGCAAAAAAAAGGCAACATTTTTGTCAGAAAAGAAAACACCATCAGATTCGAAATCAGCAACTTTGAAAACTCCCCGTATACCGATTTTCATGTAAATCTGAAGAAATTTTAAAATTTATGCCGCCATATTGGATCCGCCATTTTGAATTTGAAAAATTTTACCGCAGATTCGAAATCAGCAACCTTGAGAACCCGCGTATACCGATTTTTATGTAAATCAGAAGAAATTTTAAAATTTACGCCGCCATATTGGATTCGCCAATTTTAATTTGAAAATTTTTACCTCAGATTCGAAATCAGTAACCTTGAAAACCCCCGTATATAGATTTTCATCCTTATTCAGTAATTCCTTATAGTTTTGGCTAGAAAGTTGGATCATTTTACCTATAGTGCAGCAATGAGATCTCACGAGGTGGACCGTTTTTGAAAAAGCTCTTTTTTTAGTTTTTGGATAAATTTACCTTGTAAAAAAGTTATATATAATGATATGGGGCATATATTAAAATTATAAATGTCGTTATGTGGTCCAAAAAAACATGAAAGTTGGAATTCGCGATCTCCACAATGTTGCCCCTATTCCTTAATGTCTAAAAACTCTCTGTGCCAAGTTTCATCTAAATCCGCTGTTATTTAGAGGTAGCACAAAAAGTTGTCTTTTAAGAATTAGTAATTTATCTCTAGAGTAATTTATACAAAAAGAAGGGTTGACTTTAAATTTAATTATTTCTTAACCTGTACGCTATTATTTAACAATTTTTTTTAAATCTGGTCTTAATTAATGTGAATATAAGGAATTTAAAATCAAAACTTAAAAAAATTAAGTAACTTTTAATTAATTCGCGGTTTTTTTAAATTTATACAAAAAAATATATATTTTAGTCAAATTTTCGAAATTTTCCGAAAAGATGTAATTAAAAATTCAACTTGTTTTTGCCTTGAATGCTCAAATTTCTCAAATCTGATATTTATTTTAATGAAGATTATGAATCAGAAATCGAAACTTAAAAAAAATTTGTGGTTTATGAATTATTCGCGGTTTTTGAAAATTGAAAAAAACTCAAGTTTTTTGAGATATTTTCCTAATTACCTGTAAACCGTGTTATCGAAAAATGCAATTAGTTATACTTTTGCAATTTACTTACCAAGGGCCTTCATTTTATATAACACTGATTTTAATTTTAAAAAGGATAACAGATATCCTTGCAAATTAACTTAAAATTTGACATTTTTTAATATTTCGCTATTATTTTTTTATTAGTTTTTTTTGTATTTATTGAATCTTTCTCTTAAAGAAAATAACAATAAGTTTTCAAATCTTAAATACTACCTTATACTAATTGTACCAGACCAATGCCAGTTTCCAACTAAATGATTTTAGATTTTGTTATACATCATTCCAATGCCAGGTCTAGCGTGTCTTTTCTCTTCAGATGCATATGACCATCGCTAGAAAGTATGCTGCGGGCTAGGGGATTTGGATGCTCAATAAGTTTGTTTACGTATTTTAAACTGCTTTTTTTTGCCTCTTCGAGAACAGTGGGGATGTTGAGATCCTTGTGAAGGTTTGAATTTTTGAAATACCAAGGGGCACCAGTTATAATTCTTAGAATCTTAGATTGTCTTCTCTGGAGTTTTTCGATATTTGAAGCAGAAGCTGTTCCCCACAGTTGGATACCGTAGGACCAAATTGGTTTAATTATTACGTTGTAAATGAGAACTTTGTATTCCAGACTAAGAGTGGATCTCGAGTTTATAAGCCACATCAATTGAGATGTCTTCAATTTTATTTGAATTAATTTGGATTCGATATGTTTACTCCAAGTTAGTCGACGATCAAGGTGAATTCCTAAGTATTTTACGTGATTTTGTTGAGGTACTAATACGTTGTTAATTTTGATGGGGCTGCAATTTTCCTTTCGTAGAGTAAAGGTTACATGAGCACACTTAAATGGATTAATCTTTATTTTCCAGTTTTCGAGCCATTTTTCTAGTTCAGATATGTGGGCTTGAAGATGATTAGATGAAGTTGTGGGACTAGAGTGTGTGCTGATAATCGCTGTATCATCAGCAAATGTGAACGTTTTCGTTAGGCTATGGGTGGGCATGTCTGCAGTGTACAATAGGTATAGAAAGGGACCCAATATACTACCCTGTGGAACGCCTGCACTTATTAATCGCGTACTTGAGAAGTTTTCTTTCACCTTGATTACAAAAGAGCGGTTCGACAAGTAATTTTCGAGAATCTTGTGAGTATTTTGTGGTAAAGTGTGGATAATTTTCCAAATAAGTCCTTTGTGCCAAACTTTATCGAACGCTTGAGAGATATCGATAAATAGAGCTGACAGTGAAGTTTTGATTCAAACGTTTCCCTTATAATGTTGACAATTCGATGCACTTGTTCTATTGTACTATGGCTTTTTCGAAAACCGAACTGATGCTGAGGTATAATACCATGATCGTTAGTATAAGGTATAATAACATTAAGGAGTAGTTTTTCATACACTTTTGATAATATTGACAGCAGGCTGATTGGTCCATATGATGATGTTTGCGTAATGTTTTTGCCGGGTTTCGGGATCATAATTATTTGTGACTGTTTCCAGTTTAGGGGAAAGTGCCCTAATCTATTTATGGCGTTAAATATAAACATCAGTGTTCTAACTGCACATTCGGGAAGTTCTTTAATCATTTTTCCCGATATTTTATCGTGTCCTGGAGACTTTTTTACATCGAGCTCTCCAATAATATTCATCACTTCTGGGAGTCTGAATTTAATTGGATTTATAGGAGTACTACAAAATGTTTGCAGATCGTAATTTATGTTTGGAAAGACGTTTGGTGTGAATACTTGTTCCAAGTGATTTGCGAAGGCGTTAGCTTTTTCCAGGTTATTCCTAGCCCAATCGCCATTGGGAAGTCGAATTGGTGACTCTAGTGTTGTAGGGCATTTAAATTGCTTTGTAGCTCGCCAAAGGCTATGATTTGTTCTATCGGTTGGGTCAAGATTCGATAGATAGTCTTTGAGAGAAGATTCACGGAAATCTTTTAAAGCGGCACGTAATTGTCTGCTGCATGATGCAAGTTGTTTCTTTAGAGTAGGTGATCTATGTATTTGCCATTGCCTGCGAATTTCTCTTTTTTGTTTAATTAGATTATCGATGCTAATTGGATGTTTATATCTGAAATTGCTGCGGTTTTTCAGGGGAAGCTATTTTTGCAGCTGAGAATAAAATCTCCGTAAAGACAGCAACTGCTGAGTCAATCTCGTTACTACTTTTCAACGAAATATTTTGGGGTAGATGAGAACTTATATACTTTTTGTATTTCAACCAGTTGGTATTTTTATTAGGAATAGTAGCTTTGACAGGAGAAATGTGTTTTATGCTGCGCATGTTTATTAAAACCGGGGAGTGATCAGACGATAGGTCATAAAGCGGGGTGGCTAATATTTGTTCACGTTTAATGCCTCTTGTAACTCCGAAATCTATTAGGTCGGGAATTTTTTCCCGATCTGTAGGCCAGTAAGTGGGATGGCCAGATGAAATAACATCAAGTTTAGCAGTCGAAACTGCATTAAGTAATTGACGGCCCCTTGGCGAGATGAGTCTAGAGCCCCAATGGGTGTGTTTCGCATTAAAGTCTCCTGCGACTAAAAATTTTGTACCCAGTGTGGAAAAGAAATCGAGAAACTGTTGTTCTGAGACTGTAAACCCGGGTCGACAATACACCGAAGATATATTTAATTTATCCATGGGGCTATCATAACAGATAGTTGTAGCTTGAAGATAGTCTGTTGAGTAGTTTTGCAGGGCATAGTGCTTAAAATTTGCTTTGACAATAATGGCCGTGCCGCCGTATAACCTCGTATTCTAAAGCAGTTCTTTGATGTGAAGTGTGTTTCTACTACTAGCATTATATCAACCTCTTTCGAGTGTAGAAAATATTCTACTTCGTTTTTATGATGGCTTAGGCCGTTCGCATTCCAATGACATATTGTTATGGGATTCATTTTTGGGTTAGAGATTGGATAAGTATAGATTGATTTCGCATCATTTCCTGCATCATACCTGTCATTCTGCCTATAAAAGTGTGCATTAAATCTACTAAAAGTTTTATAGAGCCCTCCAAAGTAGACTGTTTTTGGGGTTCAGAAGCATTTCTAAGTACTTGAGAATAAGACTGTTGGTTTGGGGCGATCTGACTGAAATATGCGTTGTTAGGGAGTGGGGTGTTTGTTCGAGTAGGAACTTCATTACCAGTGCGTGTTCTGTTTGCCTTCTGAGGCGGTCGCTGTTTCATATAAACAAAGACTGGGCAGCCTCTATAATTTGCGATATGGTTGGCTCCACAGTTACTACATTTTTTTTATTCTGGAATCATTTTTTGGACTTTTGCATTCAAGAGTTTTGTGCAGTTATCCTCAAATTACGCAAACTGGCGGGAGTTTGCAGTAACTTTTTGTGTGGCCATACTCTTGGCAGTTTTGACATTGAACCGGGTCTTTCCGTTTATGGGGTTGTTCGACCGTTATTTTACGGTGTAGGAGGTATCTCATGGAGTAGATTGGGTGGGTTTCATTCTTTTTTATCTTATTTTTGTCAAAGGCAATTTCAACTCTAAAGAGTGGTTGGGGAATTTTATTTTTATTGATCACATTTTGGATCGACTTGACTTCATATCCTGCTGATTGAAGAGCATCTTTAATTTCGCTAGTGGGCACTGAACTTTCAATGCCTTTTATTACTACTATCAAACCTTTTGCGCTTTTTAATTGATAAGTGTAGTAATTTTTCTTTTTCTCATCGAAATTGTTAGTGACTTTCCTAAAGTCTTTTTCAGAATACACCTGCACTTTTGTTTCATAAACATTTCCTTTTCGTATGGAGACAACATGGAAATTGTTGGAGCCTATAAGGGCAGCTAAATTATTTACTAATAAGTTGTTACTTTGTTCGCGGACATAAATTGGAGGAGGTTTTTGTTCCTTAATAGAGGTTGTAGCGATTTCAGCATTGTCCTCTTTTGCAAGAATGGCATAATAATTTGTGGAAGTTGGGTTTTGGGTTTTCTGTTGTTTAGATTGCGGAATATGTTTTGTGGAGTTTGGGCATCGTGGCCTTTTCAAAATTTCAAAATAAAGATTCATTCCGGTTTGGATGGTTTTCTTCGGTGGGGTATTTAGAATCCCATTTTCGTTACCCACGTTTTCAGGTTTTGGAGGGCTACCTGGCATCCCTTCTATTAAATGTAAAAGCTTTTATTTTGAGCTTTTAGTAAAGCTTCAATTTGAAAGCTCTAACATTGAGAGTAGCTTGAAAAGCTTTTTTTTATGAACACAGGGTGAAGGCTGACTTACCCAACCGTAAACGTATCTGTAACGAATCAGCTGTTTCGATACCACAAGAAGAAATGTATACGAATGGTTACTAACACGTAAATGTAAACGAACTTGCCGGATCATTCTGTTGAAATCAGAATTTTCTATCCGGCATCGAAACAGCTGACTGATTTTAGTCGGAAAAAATATGAAATGAATAAAGAAAAATGATTCAAACAACAAATAAGGAATAAAAATTAACAAATAAATGGAAAAATTTAGAATAAAATATAAAACCACATGAAATAGATGCTAAATAGTAATGTCGTTTACGATAATCTATAAGTGTACTTTTTAGCTACGGCACGGTACAGTTACATCACATATACGTTTACGGTCCCATAATCCGCCCTTGATACTGTTTTGAGTATGAACAAGGCAATACAGAGAAATACAGAAAAAAAAGCAATAATGTAGGCGCGCTTTTTATTCTTGTGGAGTCTCAATGTTTATTAGCGAATTAAGGGTCAAGCTTTTTATTTATTTTGTTGATGCGAAGACAAAACTCCAGTAATTAGGAACACTTTTATCACTCACAAATCAGAAAATAAACACTTCTAGCTTTTAGGTTTATGTTTTACTTTAATTTTTAATTACTTAATTGTAGCACTTTTTAGGTTTTACTTTGACAGCTTCCAGGGTTACCGCTATTTTTTAGATTGCTATAATTTTATTGCTACCAAAAACCATATCTCTCATAATAGGAAATTCCACAGATATATATTAATGCAAAAACGAAATTTTCATATTGGTAAATATAAGAAAACATCCTGATCGAAGTTAATAATTTTTTGTATGTAATTTTCAAATTTCGCGAAATCTGCGACTCCGATTTCAATTTTGATTTCAAATTCGTAATGTACACCTAAAAATGTATTAGATTTGATATGTCGCGATCGTAATATTTATATTTAATTTTTCTCATTTTTTCCATTATTTTTAATTATTTAAAAATAATATAACAAGTACAACCTCGAAACTTCAATTGCGATGTGCTAACTCTAAACAAAACTTTTTTGGTGATTTTTTTGATCAGACCACATTTTTTTTCAAAGTGGCATATTTGTAGGGTTGTGGAGCGTGAAAATTCCAACTTTTTTTTTTTTTGGACCACTCTAGTACCCATACATAATTATACATGACGTTTTTTTCTGAAGTTTTTCTTATATTATGCCATATATAATTTCATCTAATGATATATCGGCCTTTGTAGTATTAGATATGGTATACAATAGGCTGGGGCGATTTGTATGGAGGCAAAAATGATAAAAACTCGTAGGGAAGGAAATGATTCTACGAAGAATTCTAAGCAACTTTGCCCTAGAAACTATAGGTCTTAAAAAAAATCGAAATATTTTTATTTTTAACTAAATTGCTAAGGAGATGATATAAAAAATCAGACTGAAAATGCACGCACGCTACAGGTCGGGAATATTAAGATATTTTCATGAAGTTTGGTATACCGACTTATACATCCAAGGTACGAATCATATTATTTTTCGTTGAAATCGGTCCATGTTTAAACTTAGTGCTAATCATAGGCGTACCTAGACCATTTTTCTGGGGTGGGCAAGGGACCAATATATGTTCCGTTGTTTATTAGCTTGCGACACTATGCTTACAACTTTTTCATACAAAAAAAGCTTTTAGAAATGACTCCCTCCCTCCTGATAAAATTTTCATAATTTTCTAAATTCAACAATCTGGTAGCTTATGCTATCTACAGGTTTTTATATGGAACTCCGAAAGGTGCGCTTTTTCGGAAGAAAACTTCGTACAAGCAATGTATTCCAAGCTATTCTCTCAGATTAGTATGAAATTTGGATATTTTATGGAGTTAGAAATCTAAGATCAACTTATCTCATATTTTCGTCCACCTCGGGCGAACCCATTCTAATCCCATGTTTTGACCACTTAAATTACCGAGATGGTCAAAAACCGTATGATGTTCATCTTAGAATTTTTCTTTCTACAACATATTGAAATTTCATCAAAATTGTAGTGTTTATTTCAAAGTAATTTCCTTGTTAGATATTAACTAATTATTCCTTTGAAAAACTATTAAATCTAAGATATTTATCGCACCAAAAAAGAGTCCAACCCTATAATTCTTATATTTCTTTAGAGCTATTTTTGTGATCAGAACTAAGATCGATTTGTTTCTTGAATACTTTTCAAACAATATTTCTTCAATATTTAGGAGATTTTTAATATAAAAAAACTATCTTAGTTCTGACTATAAAACCGAACCTTAGATTCCAACAAATTATCTTCCTAGGAAACTAGTTGATATGTTTCCAACCAAAAATACAGGATTAATTGATATTTAAAAAAAATAATATTGTAATACTTTTTGCCATTAAAATTATATTTACAGGAATTATAAGTAGATGTTTTAAAATTCTGGGGTGGGCAAAAAGTATTCTAGGGTGGGCTTTGCCCACCCCAGACCGGTCTAAGTCCACCAATGGTGCTAATATAAATGTCCCCTCAAAATTTGTTTTTCGCTCGCTGCGGGTCACAAATACAAAGAAAATATGCCCATTTTTGAGGATCTTCATACGGGACATAGACCGATTCCACATGGGCTTTATTCATGAGCCCATTTGAATTCGTGTACCAAATTTTATTAAAATATTTGGGACATGTAGCGTGCGAAAAATATAATTTTGGCGGAACCTTTATATGGGCACTAGGTCTAATCATGGACCAATTTTAACCAAAATAAAATAAATACGCTTTGTTCTTAAGCTGACATAAGTCAGTATATAAAATTTTATCAAATTATTTTAATATTTGCGACCTGTAGCTTGTGCACAAGAATATATAAACAGGCAGACGGACGGACGGACACCGTTAAATCGAAAAAAACAAAAAGAGGTTCTGAGTGGATCGGCATACCAAAAGGTCCAATATTTTTGGTGTTACAAACATCAGCACAAACTTATTATACCCTGTCTGCGTAGTGGACATTAAATCATTATTCAAACTCATGAAGCACTACTTATAACATATTTAGGAATTTCCGCAAGCTCGAAATCCATTTTTTAACTATGGTTTCCAGGCCAAAGTTGCTTAGAATTCTTCGTAGAATCATCCCTCCCTACGATTTCTTATCACCCGCCCTAGTATACATGATTATATATTACATAGTATGGCTGCCCGATCAAAAAAATGTATATATAGTCATATATAGTAATATCCCAGTCAGAAATCGCCAGTGGTACAAAAAATCAAGCACTGGCATACCACTGGGTAACCATGGTATTAAAAATAAATGACTGGCAGAACACTCATTTGGGACGCTTTGCCAGCGTTTGCGAAAAGCGTTTTACCAGTATTTTTTTTACAAAAATTTCGGTGGTTTATAAAAAAACCCACTGGCAAAGAATTGGCTTAGAGTGATATGCCAAGGTTTGCAACCAGTGGTTATCCAGTGCTGCCTAGCCAATGCTACCAGGCGTACAAAAATCAATTCACTGGAAAACCAATGATTTTATAAAAATGCTGACGCTTCGTTAAAAAATGTTTGTAGTCGGAAGGTTCCGAGTTCAAATCTGGTTGCAAGCAAAAAAAATTTTTTGGATTTTTTTTAATTTAAAATTTTTTTTGTTTTATAAAATCAATTTTTTTTGTTTGTGGGAAAGCTCCTTCAAGACCAACTTTTTTTTTGCCCTCCAAACACTGGCATACTAGTTACTAAAAATTGTTTGCCAGTACTAGCATTTTGGCACAGCCAGTAGTTGTCCAGCTATTATCACTCATTTATGTGTTTAGCCATCAAATATTATATGTCTCGTTAGCTCAGTGGGTAGAGCAATCGTCTGCCAATCTGACGGCCTGGGTTCAAATCACGGCAGGGTCAAAAAAATACATATGAACTTTTTTTTAATTTTATTTTGGAAAATATATTTCCAGACCACCTATTTATTGGTTTTGCCAGCGTTTTGCCAACGTTTAAAAATTTTGTTCCTCCAGTGCTTTTCCGGCGCTTTTTGAACAGCCGGTCCTTTTGTCTAATGATGTTATCATTTTGGGAATGGGAAAGCACTTTTTGCCAATACTTGTACCACCTGTTAAAGTGCTTTGCCACCGCTTTCCCGTTTGTATTTTTCTGACTGGGTGTATGTGTACTATAATATTCTGTTCCTATTTGGTTAAGAGTTATACCAATTAAAATTCGAAAATTTAAAATTTCTACACTCAAAAAAGTTTGACAGTTACTACATGACAGTTGTTTGTGTAGTAATAAGTAGTTCTTGTTTTTAACAGTAATTACTAGGGCAAGGAATTTCATGCAAATGCCTATTTTTTGTCGATAGTCAAAAACTAATACAGTAGTTTCGATTTAACTGCCTTTTTCTTAAGTGCACATTTGATATAACTGCACAAAATTTTGGTTTCGTTTCTATTTTACAAAATTATGTACGCAATTATCTTCTTTAACTGCACTCTTTGTACCTGCGCATTTAAGATAACTGCCTCTTATTTTTGGCAGTTTTACATTATTTTCATAAGAAAGATCACCGGTAGCTGCTTCTTGTGTTTTGCCTTGTTTTTCAATTCTAGGAAAAAAAACACACATAAAATAAATGTGTTGTCAACTATTTTTGTGACAAAAATATCAAAAATGCAAAGCACAAAGTTGTCATCATTAGCTTCATTTGTTTTCAGTCTGTATTGGTATACCTGCACATTAAGGCAGGTAAACAATTTGACTTAGCTGCGTTTTTGGTTAGCCTGCACAAAAATTCTTGCAAAAGTTGATTCTGAAGCTAAGTCAAAATTACTGTATGGACTAAATATTTATCCGAATTATCAGATTTAGAACAAAATGGCATCGATTTTTAGTTGCATATTTTCCCGGTGAAAAATGTCCATATATGAACATTTATGGTTCAACCATATATGTATGGATCCGAAAAATGAGGTAACACCTAAGTATATGTTCATTAGGGCGACAATAAAATATATCGGAAAAATTTTTTTCCAGAATTTTAAACAAAAATGTGACGATTCTTTTGCCACTTGGTCTAAAACTTACTTGCTGAAAATTTGAGCCAAATCGGATAACTCTATCCCGTGCACCTTTGAGTCAAAGTTCAAATTTTGTGAAATTTAGTGTATTCGCCTATATTGGAGCTAAAAAAATAGCTTTTCGATATGAATTATACCGAAATCCAATGGGATTAATGTGCCACATAGTGTTGAACTTGCATGCTGAAAATATTAGCTGAATCGGGTAACTCTATGCCGTGCACCTTTGAGGTCAAAGTTCAAATTTTGGGAAATTCTGTATATTTAACTATAATTGATCTAAAAATATCGTTTTTTTAAGTATATTCATTTAAATTGTACAGAAACTGGATGTTTTAAATATTTTTAAAAGTATTCTGAAATATTATGAGTAAATTTAACCCTTTTTTGCTACGGGGGTCAAAACTACACATTTGCTTAAATTAGCTATAAATCCAATATTTAAAAAAAGTGTAAAATATTATTTCTAAAAACGAAAAACTGAAATTTTAAAACCAATATTTAAAAATATATATTTATGTGAATGTTTTTCGTATAGAAGCAAAAGCAGTACATTTTAATTGGAATAAAAATATGTTTTTAATATAAAAAGTAAGGCAACTTGAAAGGTCTTTTTCGGTAAGTTTGATTAAATGTAATCATTTCTTAAATTATTTAAATTCGCATGCTTCGTATATTGTTGTCGATAGTTTTGAACAACCTAAAAAGAAACACAATAATTATTTAAATGTAAATTAGTTAAATTTATATATAACTTACTTTGAATAAATATTGTCGCTGCTGTTCATCTTTTGTGATCTTCTCATGATAATCTTCAACAAGCTTAATACCTCGTTCGGCGCAGTCATTAACAACCTTTAGTTTTTGAATAATAAATTTTCCTTTTCTATAATCTTCACAATCTTTCCAGCTACTTGGGTCTTTTTGTAAAAAATCCATTGAAATTTTGAATTTCTTCAAAACACTTTTCGTATTTTTGGATACAAGTTCAATCAAAATTGATGAATTATCTTTAGCGAAGAAAGTATTAAGATTTTCTTTTTTAATTAAAAACTTTTTCAAAATTTCTTCTTCCTCAAGGTTTTCTTCTTCCATAAAAGTCAACATTTTTTTAGCCATTTTGTTTTTTGTTTCAAAGTCTATTCTATCATCGAATAAACTGAATGCTACGCATTCTTCATTAAGGTAATATAGATGATTAATAAACTTTGTTATGGCTCTATCAGCAATTTGTGCATTTATGTTTTTATAATCTTCTAAATTTCTCAAAAATAATATGTCGTTTAAGGGAGCTTGCTCCGCTTTATCTGAATTGAACCAGAAAAATGCATAGCACTTTATAACAAAACCTGCAACTTCAACTAGACCATTTATTTCCAATTCTGTGATTTCTGGGAATTGATTGCGAAACATCAATATCTTAAGGCAATATATTCCCTTAGCCATCCATCTAGCTAAATGAAGAGCACCGGGTTTAAAAAATTTTATGCCACTAGGAGGACTTCCACCCAGAAATATGATAATCAATTCCAGGAACTCTTTGTAGTCATTTCGTGGAAAGTCCTCTTTAACTTTTATATTTGCAAAATCTAAAATTTTAGCGCAATCATCACATACTATTTCTTTTATTCGAGGTATTGCTAATCCCGTCATATACTCATCCTTTTTTACGTTCGACCATTGTTTTTTGAATTTTTTAAATAAGCTGACTTCTGTGCCAGTCGAAGAACAAATTTTTGTTTCATTAAAAACAGCTGCTAAAATTATTTCAAACACATGGTGTCTGCATCCTAGGAACAAAATGTCTCTACGTATTTTTTTTTCTAATATATTGCAGGCCCCTTTAAATTTGCCAGTGTTTGAGGCGGTTGTGTCAAAGACAAATGCCTCGATTCTATCCAAAACTTGATACTCTTCTAATGAATCATATACTGCAGATGCTATTTCAACGCCAGTTCCAGCCGGTATATGAGGAATATTAATTATTTGTTCAAAATCGGGAGCGGTTGCAATTATTGACAGTCGGTCTTCGTTTTTTCCTGATATGCCAGATAACAGTTTTGTATCCCAGTGTATCGTTAGTGGCTGAGTATTGGATTGAAGTTTTAACCCGATTCGAGTACTATTTGCTTTTCTGAATGCATCCCTTTGCTGATGAATAGACGTGCGGTTAATAACATACTCTGATGAGTTTAATCCAACTGCATCCAAAACTGCAATAAGCATGTGAACAGTATCTCTAGAGCTTAATTTTAATTTATCTAAAACTGCAGCAAGTCTGGGCATTAAAATTTCTTTAGATGGCCTTTTTGTGTTTAAAGTATTTTGTTTTTGTGAACTATTCAAAGTATCAGGACAACTCGTGGTCATTGGGTCTATTATATGATCATTAGCTTCCGTAGATTCACCGTTTTCTGACTCATCTGAACTTGTTACATATGTAGTAAATCCTATAATTTTTTTTTATATGATTATAAAAAAAAATCAACAATTTTTTAAATATTTTAGGTGGAAATAATGATTTTAGTATATTAAACCCATTACAGGGTAATGGATTTAATCACAGATTTATAAAAAATAGTTAATTACTATAAAAATTACCTTTTGATGTTGAAGGATCCTCTTGATACATTTTTCTTTTAGTTTCTTCCCGCTGCTTCCGGGTTTCACGTCTTTCTTCAGTTTTCTTTAATTTTGCATCAACTCCCTCCATGCAACCTTGTCGTCCTTTTTCTCTCTGTTTCAACAAAAACAATTTATCCTCCTCGATTTTCATTAACATAAGTGCATCGGGATGTGCGATGTCAAACAAATCATCGAGTGCATCTTTCCATGCTTCTCTCTTTTTCTTATAAATTTCGGATGTTCTGCTTTTCCGTCTATTCATTTCCCTCCACTCCTCGTACAAGCGAGTTAATTTCTTCTCTACATTTTGAATTGACATAGTAGGAATCCGAGCTTTTTCCCAAAAAGTAAAACACTCCTTTACCACCATTCGTACATTGTCTTTAATTTTTAATTTCACAGTTCTTAAATTATAAAACATAACTCTGAGACAATCCCCTATTGATGGAAGTTTACTCCCAGTTAATTGACTTTTTTCAAAACCGATGAGATAAATTTCATCTCTTAATAAAGGCATTGTTTAAAACTATTTTTTTGACAAAATACCACTTTGCACTGTTAACTCGAGCGTTTAACGCGTCAAACTGATTAAAATAATAAAGCTTTGCAATTATTTGTAATTTCTTGTAAAAAAAAAAAAAAAATAGATCTAGTATACCTTGACTTTTTTGTTTTAAATCCGTTAAATTTAAATATTATCGGTTTGTATCTACACCAACTGATAAAAATCATGTTTTACAGGGGTTGAAGTCTGCACTAACAGGTTACATACAGGGCGGTTCATATATATTTTTATTTCGTAATGAAAACAAAATATTTCAAATGGGTAGTTTTGACCCCCGTATCAAAAAAGGGTTAAATTTACTCATAATATTTCAGAATACTTTTAAAAATATCTAAAACATCCAGTTTCTGCACAATTTAAATGAATATACTTAAAAAAACGATATTTTTATATCAATTATAGTTAAATATACAGAATTTCCCAAAATTTGAACTTTGACCTCAAAGGTGCACGGCATAGAGCTACCCGATTCGGCTAATATTTTCAGCATGCAAGTTCAACACTATGTGGCACATTAATCCCATTGGATTTCGGTATAATTCATATCGAAAAGCTATTTTTTTAGCTCCAATATAGGCGAATACACTAAATTTCCCAAAATTTGAACTTTGACCTCAAAGGTGCACGGGATAGAGTTATCCGATTTGGCTCAAAATTTCAGCAAGTAAGTTTTAGACCAAGTGGCAAAAGAATCTTCACATTTATCATCAAAAATCCAAAGTTGATTTTTCATTGTCACCCTAATGTTCATATATGGACATATATGAACATATACATTTATTAAATATATGCGAATACATGCGAACGTTGCTGTCCTTTATCATAAGGTTGTACGATAGATATAAATTTATGTATGACATTCAAATTAGGCGCTACATATGTTCCTTTTTCTATTCATGGCATTAAATATAATTCCATATTTATCCAAATATGAGTTCCTTTTACATATATGGAAAAATGTATTCTTCGAAATATGTTCATATACAAGTCCCTTTTGCATAAATTGAATAACATATACTTTCATATTAGTCCATATATGAGTGCCATTTCCATATATGAAATAACAGATGCTTCCATATATGTCTGTATATGAAATTTTTTCCATATATGGAATCACATATACTTCCATATATGTTCATAAAAAATCCATATTTGTTCATATGTGTCCATACATAAACCATATATGAACATGTTTGAGCGTATATGAACATTTTTCACCGGGTTTGCATATTTTGTCATAAGTGCATGTTTTTGCATATTTTGACTTTAAATGCATATTTGGTGCCTTTTTAATGCATATTTTGTGCTTTTTAATGCATATTTGTGGATATTTTTAATTTTTAGGAGTATTTTTTATTTTGTAAAAAAAATATAAAAAATTAAAATTTTTATATTTTGATGCAATCAAAATAAACATTCTTAAAAACCTTATTGACCTATGGAAAATCTTCGAGTTCTGTGTCTATTTGCAAAATAACTAACTTAATTTTATTTTTAAGTTTTAAATTACATTATTTTTGCAAAAATTATAATTTTTAGTGCATATTTCTTATATTTTTAATGCATATTTTTCTTTTTTAGCCGCATATTTTAGGCGCATATTTTCCATTTTTAAGTGCATGAAATTTCTTGCCTTAGTAATTACAGTTGTTTTTCTATAGCAAAAATCAAAACAACTTTTATGTCGGTTATTTAACCCTCATCGGTCCCTCGAGAAATACATCTAATCGGTTCTTCATTGTATGCGAGCGCATACACATATATTTTTAATTGTAAAAAAGCTAAAAAAATTAACAACCATTTATGTTTTGTGATTTTTTATGTTTATTATATTGTTTACTATCATATTAATACATTTGAACTTCATAAAGGTAGATTTAGAATGAAATTAAAATTAGAATATTACATACATTAGAAAAAAAAAATTGAATTTTTAACTTTTGTCAATTATTTGTACATTTTTCGCATAAATTGAAATTATGAATTATCAATTATGCACAAATGAAATTTCTACACTTTTCACAGCGTGTAGCAAAAAGATTTTTGTTATTTTTATATGTGCAGATGTAGCATCGCACATATAAAAATAACCTTTATACGGGCACTAGGTCTAAACATGGAGCGATTCCATGTAAAATCAGTAGGTTTTATTCATGAGCCCATTTGAATCCGTGTACCAAATTTCATTAAAAAATCTCCGTATTTGCGACCCGTAGTGTATAAACAATTAAATTTTGGGGCACTCTTTATAAAGGCACTATGTCTAAACATGCACCGATTTAAACCAAAATAAAATGGATTTGTCCCTGGGCCAAAATAAGTCAGTGTACCAAATTTGTACCGTGCGCACAAAAATATATGGACAAACAGACGGACGGATAGACAGACGTATATCGTTACATCGAAATAAAATGTTATTCTGAATCAATCGGTATACTTAAAGATGGGTCTAGTTCCAATATTTTTTGGAATTACAAACATAAGCACAAACTTATTATACCCTGTCCAAATTATGGTGCAGGGTATAATAAATTAAACTCATTATTTAAACTCATAAAGCACTACTTAAAACATATTTTCGAATTTCCGCAAGCTCGAAATCCATTTTAGACCTATGGTTTCTAGGACAAAGTTGCTTAGAATTCTTCGTAGAATCATTTCCCCCCCTACGATTTCTTGTCGCAAAAATTGACCCACCCTAGTAGGGCGGGCCAATTTGTATGGAGCCGAAAAATTCGATTAGAGCCGGCCCCTAGGATGATTCTATGGACAATTCTAAGCAACTTTGGTGAAGGAACCATAGGTCTATCTCGATTTTCGAGTCTCCCACTTTTCAAAAAATGATTTTTTCCCTATAACATCATTTTGATTCAAAATTCGATTTTTTATTCTTCGTTATATTATCTTTTTTATGTGTATATGGGGGGTTTTTGGGGTCGAGAAATTCATTTTTGATCTTTATTTTTACCTATGACCACCACCAGAGGGCGTTTCATGCATATTTCAACTATTTTTCGTCTATTTTTCTTCATTCAATTAGGAAAAAAGCTGCATAGGGAGAGCTTTCTGGATAAATTTTCAATGAATTCTCTTTACGCAATAATTCAATAACATTATGCGGATAATTCATTAAAATTATGCAGATAACTTACTCAATGTGTCATAGCAGACCCCTACGTACACCTAAGGGGCCTAGAGACGATTCTTTGGATGGCCAGTTCCCTACTTGGGTCATCGATGATCTATCTACCCTACCGGTCCGTCAGTCCCGTAATCCTGCGGAAAGATAAAACAGGGAAAAGGAGCCCTAAAATGTCAAACTTACCGGTTCCTCCATCCATCGCCCCACCTTGCTAACAAAATGAAAAAAGAAACCACACAAAATTTAACAACAGAAAACTAAAATCGAAAATACCCACCACCCGTGCAATAACATAGCCGTGTAGGCACTTGGGCAATTCCTGAAGCGCTTTCGTCCCCTGCCAAAGGGACTCATCAGCAGGATTAACCTACTAGTTCCGTGGAACCCCTATGAGACGCATATATAATATGCTCCCGAACATAACAAACCACATCCTAACCCGTCCCAAAAAACCATAAATCAAAACAATCCAAAAAGCCTTCCCCATCCATCCCAGTACCACGCCCGAGAACCAATAACCGCTGGTCACAACAACCGCGGACTATAACACACACAATAAAATCAGAACAACAAAAAATAGCTAATCAATACCCCATATACAGATTCCCCAAAAAGCAATAAATTTAAAAACTCACCCCATTTACCCCATGCAGCACCGGCAAACAACACCTTCCACCTCGACAAAAACCATAATATACGTTCCCACCAATCATAATCGCGACAAGAAAAATAAAATTAAAAACAAAATACCGAACCGAACAATTCAAATGAAATACAAAAAATATTTCCAAATTGTCAAAAAATAACAAACCCTATGTGATCAGGTCCCCAAACATAAATCAGAATCAAGATACCAACAGTATCAGTAAGCAGCGGCTGTAACACCAAACTGCCCATCCCGTGAAATCAGTCTAATAACCCCATCACCTCCGCCTTATCCCAGTGACAATCCCAATCCACCCTTCTGATCCTACACTCAAAAAATTCCATCGGCCACATCCCCATAATACAATACACCCAAAGCCAAGGAATACAGCCCAATCCAGGCAGTATAAGAAACAATATCAAAAATCAAAATGCCAAAAATCAGCACCCCAATCCCACAAAACACGCGAAAATCCCTCACTGCAAAAAACCAATGAATGGACGTCACCAATAAATTGACAAAATTAAAATAATCCCTAAAAACCGTCAATAAAACATAATCAACACATCCACAGGACTTGAGAGAGATACCTACCGAAACGTGGATTTGTCCACGATCTTCGATGACCCAAGTAGGGAACTGGCCATCCGAAGAATCGTCTCTAGGCCCCTTAGGTGTACGTAGGGGTCTGCAATGACACATTGAGTGAGTTGTCTGCATGATTTTAATGAATTATCCGCATAGTGTTAATGAATTATTGCGTAAAGGGAATTCATTGAAATTTTATCCAGAAAGCTCTCTCTGTGCAGCTTTCTTCCTAATTGAATAAAAGAGATGGCTCCCGTACCTCGCTCTCATCTCCACGTAGCTTTAGATGGGAATTAACACTGCCTATTTACTTTATAGGAATTTTTGCCTTGAAAAAGTTATTGAGGAAAAATCACTTTCATCAATTAGTTTTTCTTGAGCGATAGAGTATATAAAGTTGGTGGACAAATCCACGTTTCAGTAGGTATCTCTCTCAGTTCCTGTGGATGTGTTGATTATGTTTTGTTGACGGTTTTTAAGGATTATTTTAATTTTGTCAATTTACTGGTGACTTCCATTCGTGGTTTCTTGGGGTGTGGGATTTCGTGTGTTTTTGTGGGATTTTTTTGGAGTGAGGATTTTTGGCATTTTGATTTTTAATTTTGCTTTTTATACTGGCTGATTTGGGCTGTATATGTTGTCTTTGGACATCTGTTTTACGGGAATTTGACCGATGAAGAGAATTTTTTGAGTGTAGATTCCGATAGGTATACTGGGATTGGGGCTATGATAGGGCGAGGATTGTGGATTTATTGGGTTGATTTCACGAGATGGGCAGTTTGATGTTTTCTGTCGCTGCTTGCTGGTGCGGTGGGTATCTTGATTGTGATTTGGGTCTGGGGCCTTGATCACATTTTTATTTATTTTTTGACATTTTAGTTGTGAAATTATTTGCTTTCGAATTGATTTTCCTGCTGCAGATTGATTTTTCCTGCTGCAAATTGTGAGTTATTTCGTGATTGTGGACTGTGGAGAGCAACTGTTGCGTACGTATGGAGGGCGGAAAGTGTCGCTTGGGAGTGGCATATGGAATGGATGGGGTAAGTTTTGAAGTTATTGTTTTTTGGGGGATTTATATTGTGTATATGTATCTGGTATTTAATGGGTATTTTTGTTAGATGAATTTTATTGTGTTCTTACGAATATGTGTAATAGTGCGCGGATATTAAGGGCAGCGACTATTGACTATCTGGCGTGATACGGGAACGGATGTGATGGATTGATTTATGATTTATGGGACGGGTTGGAATTTTTTGATGATTTAGGCATTCTTCGGGAGCATTTTATGCATGCGTCCCATAGGAGTTCTAAGGAACTAGTAGGTTAATCCTGCTGATGAGTCCCTTTGGCAGGGGATGAAAGCGCTTCAGGAATTGCCCAAGTGCCTACACGGCTATGTTATTGTATGGGTGCTGGGGTTTTTTTCGATTTTAGTTTTCTGTTGTTAGAATGTGTGTGTTTTCTTTGTTCATTTTGTTAGCAGGGTGTCACGACGGAATGAGGAACCGGTAAATTTGACATTTTAGGGCTCCTATTCCCTGTATTGTCTTTCCGCAAGATTACCGGACTGACGGACCGGTAGGGTAGTTAGATCTTCGATGACCCAAGTAGGGAACTGGCCATCTAAAGAATCGTCTCTAGGCCCCTTAGGTGTACGTAGGGGTCTGCTATGACACATTGAGTGAGTTATCTGCATAATTTTAATGAATTATCCGCATAATGTTAATGAATTATTGCGTAAAGAGAATTCATTGAAATTTTATCCAGAAAGCTCTCTCTATGCAGCTTTTTTCCTAATTGAATGAAGGAGAATAGACGAAAAATAGTTAAAATATGCATGAAACGCCCTCTGGTGGTGGTCATAGGTAAAAATAAAGATCAAAAATGAATTTCTCGACCCCAAAGACCCCCATATACACATAAAAAATATAATATAACGAAGAATAAAAAATCGAATTTTGAATCAAAATGATGTTAGTATAGGGAAAAAATAATTTTTTGAAAAGTGGGAGACTCGAAAATCGAGATAGACCTATGGTTTCTTCACCAAAGTTGCTTAGAATTGTCCATAGTAAATTTCCCTTTGTTCAATTTATAGAATGTCAAAATATTTTAAATTCAAATTTTATTCATACATTTTTCAAATCGGTTGTGCACTCTAAAAAATGCTTGTAAAGTTACTACTATAAAGTATGTAAATTTTCATGTAAAATTACAGGAAATACGTAACTTTAAGCACAAAGTGCTTCCAAAATTTGTTTACGCCTTCTTGTGAATAAAGTTAAATAGAAAGTTTAGTATTTTGCATGTTGGTAAACATGTTTTTATTAGAATAAGCATTATCACTTTATATTTACATATATTGTATGTAAAATTAGTTTTAGGCCTGGTATCTTATGTAATATTAAACAATGATTAAGAAGAAAATCATTGTTTAGGTCTTAATTACAGTAACTTGTCGACTTTTAATCTCTGATTCTACTCTAAACATTGATTAAATTTAATTACAGAAATTTCAGTGATTAAGCCCTTAAACATAGATTTTTTACCCTACAATTCATGTTAGTACTTGCATTTTTTACTAATGTTGGTAACTTTTTAAAAAGTTTTACATAGACCAATTATTTTCTAAAATGAACACCTTAACACATCTCATTATGCCCTCTAAATGATGTACATTTTTAGTAACTTGCCCAGTAATGTAAATCTTCTTTTTAGAGACCAATTTTAATTAGGAAATTATTTGGCGGAAATTATAACAATATGACATAAATTGGATTTCTTTTCATTAGAATCGGTCATAATATTGATATTCCTTTATACAAATAAACGAAGATTCGAGGAGGCAAAATTTGACCCAAAAATGTGAAAACAAATATTTTCTTGTGCATTTAAATACATGCACAAGAAAATATTTGTTTTCACATTTTTGGGTCAAATTTTGCCTCCTCGAATCTTCGTGTTACAGAACAATTTTGCAGTTCTGCCATTTTCAATTGCAAATAATTTAAATTGTCGAATATTCTGGAAAAATATGAGATATATGAAGATGTAAGACCCGGTCCTATGCAAGTCGCTCAACTACTGTTAAACTCCCTCTGACTGGTTCCGGTAAGACCTTAAATTTCAGCTAATGGGTATAATTTTTTTTATTATATTTTTTCACATTCATTAAAATAAATTTTAGCTATTTACTCGTATCGAAATTTACGCATAAAATTTAACCTACCACTTGTCCATAGGTGACCATATCTTGAAATGTCGGACAGAGCCAGTTAACAGAAGTTAAGAATTATGCATACTCTTGAGATTCTAATGTAATGAGAATTTTTAAAGACGTCATATATCAGGGATGATAAAGTTAGTAATATAGTACTTTTTGTGGTACTATTGGAATCTCAAAAGTACTATGGTACTCCTCTATATGGTTCACTGATGGCTCGAAACAAGCTAATGGTGACACGGGGGCAGGTGTCTTTGGACCCAGATTCCAACGTGCTCTACCAATGGGCAAGTACCCCTCCGTCTTTCAGGCGGAGATTTTCGCCATCTGCGTATGTGTGAGAGAGTGCCTGCGGAGAGGCACGGCTAGATCCCGCATCTACATTCTTTCTGACAGCCAGGCTGCGCTAAAGGCTCTTGGAGCTTACGGGGTATCATCTGGTCTGGTCATGGAGTGTGTGGAAATTCTCAACGAACTCGGTATGAGAAACTCCCTTACACTGGGATGGATTCCTGGCCATGAAGGGCACGAGGGTAACGAAAGGGCTGATTGTCTAGCCAATTGTGGAGCCCGACGACCCTTCATCGGTCCGGAACCATTCTTTGGGATACCTAGGGGGTATGCTAGGGAAAAACTCAGGCAATGGAGAGAGACTGAGTTTGCAAAACATTGGGAAACTTCTACTGGCCAAAGACAGGCCAAAAGATTTATTTCCCTGTCCAGCGGAGTATCAAAGCGACTATTGTCACTTGACAGGGGTAACCTTAGGACCCTGACGGGATACTTAACTGGGCACTGTAGGCTCAGGTACCAGCTTCACAAACAGGACCGGTCAGACACTAATGTTTGCAGGTTTTGTGAGCTGGAAAAAGAGACATCGGAGCATGTTCTCTGCGAATGTCCGAGACTGTGCGACAGGAGACTCAGATTTCTGGGTGACCGCTTTGTGTCATCTTCGGACGTTTGGGGAAATTCTCCTAACAGGATTATTGGCTTTATTGGTAGCCTGAATCTATAGGGAACTCTAGGCAGCACAAAAGATCTATATTGGTCGCGGTGCGTAGTGTCTTCGTATCTAATCTTAATGGTACTCCTCTGACTCATTTAGTACTATTTACACATTTTTCGATTTTTACATTTTTTGTGCTTTTTTAATTTTCAGAGATATTATTGTGTTTATAGCGAACGCATAAAAAATGTTCTTTCGCATTTTTTTTACTAAAATACGTATGTATACAAAAAAAAAAAAAACATTAAAAATTAGGAGATTAAGAAATCTATAAATTTTTGTGTTTTTTGAAACGAGCAAAATGTTTTTCCCATCAGAGCTCCTAAAGAATTAACTTATTCGATTTTCATTTCTGAATGATTAAATACCTAAAACCTATTTCGAAGAATCGAATGAATTCTTAATGCACCTAATGCAATCATTGAATTCATTTGATTCGATTGTCAATCAATTTGTTCATTCGGAAATATTCTTATGACATTACATGGTGGAAAAGACCTGTAAATAACTTTAAAATAATATTCGTATTACAACGAAGTTGACTGCGATATTCAGGGACTTTAAATTCTGAACCCTACACTCACAGAAATAAACCTGTAAAAATAGCAGAAAATGCTACTAAAAATTAAGTAAAAATGGCCTTACAAAAGGCATTGTTGAGATAAGCAGATTTTTTTTAATATATTTTATATATTTTTTATATTAAACTTTTAGTTCATTGAAAATAACAAATTATACTGTAAAATCTGCATAAAATATTAATATTAGTAGAGTAAAAATAGCAAAAATAAACAGTTTTATTTACAAAATTTTTGTTACTTTTAAGTTAAATTTAGTTGAATGAAAACAGCAGTCTATCCCGCTAAAACCAACGGAAATGGTTGCTAAAAATAGTAAACTGCTGATTTCTGAAGACTAGATTTTTATTCGTATTAAAAAAAAATAGAAAAAAGCTTATCGATTTTAAATTTTTTGTGATTTTTAGTCTACTAATTATTATTTATTACTAATTTTGCAGGCTAAATTGTTATTTTCTGTTAACTAAAATTTATTCAAATATAACTATTGTAAAATTGTGTATATGTATTTAACAGTTTGATTTTTGCTGTTCTCATCTTATACTGCATTTAGACGGAGCAAAAACTACCTAGTTTTTGGCTCTTGTTAGTTTTTAATTGTCTAAGCGTTTTGTACAAAAACTAGGTAGTTTTTGCTCAGTCTAAGTTCAGTATTATTAATATTTTACAAATGTAATCTGATAGAATTTTTTATGCACCGTAATATTTAACTAATTTTTAATAGTTTTAACTAAAATTTGTACGTTTTTCTATTGCTGTATGACTTAGATATAACAGAACTCTTTATTTTTTATGAGTTTTTATTTGTTAATTTATAATGATAAAAAAATTAAATGACAAAAATTTTTGGTACTATAGAGGTTGAAAAAGTACTATTTTTTAAGCTGGTTAGTACTATTTTAAAAATCCCATTTATCATCCCTGTCATATATTTTTCAACCGAGGAGTATTTTTGGATTCATATCTTTTATACTCCACAAAATTTCTAAATTTTTATTTTAGCAATCAATATAAAATTCCGCAGAAATAACTCTTCCAAGATATCTTACAAACAGAATAAAAAAAAATCAATCGTTGCACGGTTTGTAGAAATTGTATATTAAATTTGATCAAGATATGTTTCCTAAACCAAATAATGTACAGGCATAGATGTCATTTGTTTTCTTTTGAACTTAGTTTTCTAATTATTTCAAACTATAAAGTTTGGATTGAATGTAATGATTGAAAAAACATCAAAAATCGTTTAATCCTTCATAAATATTTCTTAATAACACCTTCCTGGACTAAAATAAAATTTATAATTATACACACTCACCCAATGAAAAAAATTAAGATATGCATGTAGCATGCAAAGACACTTCCTATTTGAGGCATTTAGCGATTGCAGATTTAAAAAACAACAATTTAGTCATCTATTGTATAATTTTATCACCCCGTTTCATAAGAAAAATTCAATAAAAAACTCTTATTTCGCGAGTTTTCAAAACTTTTTAATTTTCTTTTATTACTTATTCGTATTGTCAAATGAAAATATCTAAAATTAACAAATCATTGATTAAATTGTAATAAGTTACCGATATTATTTTAAGTAAGTTTAAGGTTTAATCAATGATTTCTTAATCAATAATTAAGGTAAAATAATCATTGGAGATAAGATACCAGCCCTTAGACACAAAGTACACAGAAAAAAATAATTCATACATAGAAGGAATTTATTTATAATAGGTATGAATCTAACATGATAATTTTTTCCCAAAACTTTTTCATAATATGTATGAATTTGTTTCTACATATAAGGAACAAATTCATTATGATTTTTTTTTTAATTTTTGCACTTTTTGTACCCAAAAGAATAAAATAAACAATATAATTAACGGATGCATGTTTATTTAATTCAACGTTTTTTACTTTATTACATAAAATAACAACTTATAATGTAAATTTAAAATCAAAGAAAATACATAAACAATAAAAACTCGCTATCATCTGCGTATGGAATATTTAATCTTCGGATCAGTATAAGTTGCATGGAACGTGGAAGCGGAGCATATCAGTTAAAAAGTTGCTGAAGGCATTGTACTAATAAGCGAAGAAGTGAGGCCTTTAATTAATCCAAACCAAGCTTAACTCTTAGTATTGCGGCTTAATGAGAATTGGTGGCAATCTAGAAAAAATGTTAAAAAAGCTATAGTAAATTTTATGCAAAATATGTAAATAATTTCCGAAAAATTGAACATACCTTTTGATAGATTTTTCAGTAAAAGTTGTGCGAAATGGTGTTTTCTTTTATATACATAAATTTTTATAAAACAAAATATAAATATTTGTTGACAATTGACTTGTTTTTTTAAAATTGAAAATTAATCATAAATTGTATAAATTTGTTCATACATAGTATGAATTCAAATCAATGAAATCAATTCATATTATTTATGAACATATTTGGTTCTGTGTATGTAATCGTACTTAATTTAAAGAAGTAATGTTAAAATTGTCAAAATTTTATTTCTAAACTACATACAAAATTTGTTCATCAAAATATTTGAAACGTAATTACCACAAAATCAGTTGAAAGAGACTGACTGTGGACAAGAAATAAATAAATATAAATATAAACCACAATTATGGCTAAATGCCCGTGTAAAGTTTGGAGCAGTGACAGCAAATTCAAAAAAACGTTTATGATGTAATATGGTTTGGTAGATGTAATAAGAGAAGGTATACAAAATTTGCTTTTAACAGTCTTCTTTTACATTTTAGATAGAGCGTTCACGCGTGGGACTTTTATTAACGAAATATCTTCCAAAATGTTGCTCTTTTTGGTAAAAAGAAACTCGGAGCCTGTATAAAAGAAGCTGCTTTTAATATGAGCCAATTGAACAGTTCTGTCCGTTTTGCGCTATCTCATTTAGTTTTTGAGGTACTGGCCATTTTCAAAGACGGTCAGTTTACAACATTTTTCAAAAAGTAAAATTTTTCCATCAATATATTTGTTTGCAGAATGTTAATCGCTGACTAGGTTTGTAATACCCGTATCTTTTATCAAAGTGAGGTGGTTAGTTGCAAAAAACAATTTGCGAAGAAAATTTTCTAAAAAGGAACATTTTTGCATAATTTTATTCGTTTGCAGAATGTTAATTTCTGATTTTATTTTTTATTATCTTGAAATTTTGAAATAATTTTGGCACTATAATACCAATTTCAACAAAAAAAAAAATCGCTAAAAAAAACTTTTGCATCACCCTAAAGTTTTTTAATAATTTTTTAACAAAGTCTTTTTTCGCGTTACGCTATTATTTTGCAATTTTTTAAATGTGGTTTTTAAAATTTGTAATCTAGGGTCTATAATACCCATATCTTACACCAAAGATTAATTGGTTTGCAAAAAAAAGTTTGCGAAAAGAATTTTGCAAAAAGGAATAACCCTTTTAATTAACTTTTTCCAGGGCTGGAAAGAGCTCTTGAAAGAGCCGGAGTTTTGTTTTTTTTTTGCAACTGGCCACCAAACTTTGTTGTATGAAATGTGTAGTATAGTATGTGTATAGATTACGAATTTAAAAGAACTACACTTGAAAAATTGCAAAATAATGAGGGAATGCGAAAAGACCATAAAGTCTTTGCGATTGTACCATAAAGTACAAAAAATTATATAAAAAACTCAATCAGCGATTAACATTCTACAGACAAATATAATGATGCTAAAATCTTCCTTTTTGCAAATTTTATTTTTCGCGAACTTTGTTGTACGAAATTAGTATTATAAATACTTAAAAAATCGCAAAATAATCGCGGAACGCGGAAAAATGTTTTATGGTTGAAAAAATTAACTAAAACACACAATCAGCGATTGAAATTCCGCAAACAAATATAATGATGCAAAAATTTTTAAAAAAATTAATACGCTGACAAAAAAAATTGCGTTACTTAAATAGTTGTTAAATGATATGATTTTATTTTTAATGTTATATATACGCAATTAGCTGTATTTTCGATTTAACTATAACCGTTAACTCAGAAAACAGAACTGAAAGTACACAAAAACGTGTTTGAAGCGAAAACTAACACATTACTTTTCGTATGCACGTTAACTTAACGTAAATAATTATCAACGTTGTGGATAAATATCAATGTTGAAAACTCAACGTTTTCACATCTAACATAACTTCTTTGCTTTACGTCCTAAAAAGTTTTGCTGGCATGCGATTATACCGCAACTATTATAAACGTTAACTGTTTATAATTTTTTTTATACTTTAATCTCTTCAACGTAGATTTGCTATAAATACTTAACGTTGATAGGTATGAGCGAAAATACAGCTTATTATTTTATTTAATTAAATTATATTACTTATTTTATTGTTTTTAATTGTTAAAAATTTACATTTGCAATTTCTAATAAAATATCCTTTAAAAATACATTTATTGTTTTTAAATCCTTTCAATGGAAGTGGGAATCCTTTGGGTTGTTTAATATAAAGCACCAAGAATGTATATATACAAATTTTACGTATGGTTGTAGGCATTTTATCTGTATCTTTACATATTTTTCAATGCTATTTTAAGCACAAACTCTGTAATTTTACATGAAATTCGTATGTTCCTAAACATTTTTTAAGCACATAAATAGGCATGATTACATACTTTATGCCATACATGAGACTAATTAATTATTTGGACAAATTAATTGGTGATTTCATTACCATTAAATTGAAACTAATGCTAATGAAATTTTTGGCATTATTATTACTTGGACTAATGCTAATGCTTTGAAATACATCGATTTCATTACTAATGCCAATTGTATAGTAAATTCATTACGATTACTAATGCCTCAATTATAAGAAAGAATTGGCATTTTATAGATTTCAAATTCATTTCTGAGCTTGCAAATGCGGAATTCGAAAAGGGTTTTGTGGTATAAAAAACTAATTAAAATACTTAACAGCGATTTACATTGTGCAAAGGAATATATTGATGCAAGAATTTTACTTTTTTCAAAATTATTTTCGCAAACTTTTTTTTTCAAACTAACCACCAGTCTTTGGTATGAGTTATGGGTATTATAGTCACCAGATTCTAATTTTACAAAAACCACACTTAAAAAATTGAAAAATAATGGCGGAACGCGAAAAAAAAACTTTATAGTACAAAAACTTTATCAGCGATTTTCATTCTGCAAATAATAATTTATACTGCTGTAAGACTTTTCCTTTTTGCAAATTTTTTTCCGCGACTTTTTTCGCGATTTCTTTTTTCAATTAATCACAGAACTTTGTTCTATAAATTGAGTATTATAGTCCCTAGATTATAAATTTTAAAAAACCACACTTAAAAATTGCAAAATAACCGCGGAACGCGAAAAAAGACTTTATGGTGCAAAAGTTGAATTAAAAAACTAAATCAGCGATTTTTATTCTGCAAACAAACATACTGATGTAAGAATCTTCCTTTTAGGAAATTTTTTTCCGCGACTTTTTTCGCGATTTCTTTTTTCAATTAATCACAGAACTTTGTTCTATGAATTGGGTATTATTGTCCCTAGATAATATATTTAACAAAACTGCACTTAAAAAATTGCAAAATAATCGTGAAACGCAAAAAAAGATTTTATGCTACAAAAATTTTATTAAAAAACTTAATCAGCGATTTTCATTCTGCGAACAAATATACTGATGTAAGAATTTTCCTTTTTGCAAAATTTCTTTTGCGCGGCATTTTTTCGCGGTATTTTTTGCAACTAGCCACCGAACTTTATTATATGGACTGGGCTTATAGACCCTAGGTTATGATTCTAAATAACCACAAGTAATAAATTGCAAAATAATCGTGGAACGCGAAAAAAGGCTTTATGGCACAAAAATATATAAAAAACTTAATCAGCGATGAACAATCTGCAAACAAAAATGCAACTTTTGTACCATAAAGTCTTTTCGCGTTCCGCGATTATTTTGCAATTTTTTAAGTGTAGTTTTTTAAAATTTATAATCTAGGGACTATAATACCCAATTCATAGAACAAAGTTCGGTGATTAATTAAAAAGAGAAATCGCGAAAAAAGTCGCGAAAAAAAATCCAAAAAGGAAAATTCTTACATCAGTATGTTTGTTTGCAGAATGAAAATCGCTGATTAAGTATTTTAATTCAATTGTTGTACCATAAAGTCTTTTTTCGCTTTCCGCGATTATTTTGCAATTTTTTAAGTGCGGTTTTTTTAATTTATAATCTAGGGACTATAACACCCATTTCATAGAACAACGTTCGGTGGCTAGTTGGAAAAAAAGTCCCGGAAAAAAATTTGCAAAAAGGAAAAATTCTAACATAGTATATTTGTTTTCAGAGTGAATATCGCTGATTAAGTTTTTTAATTCAATTTTTATACCATAAATTCTTTTTTCGCGTTCCGCGATTATTTTGCAATTTTTTAAGTGTGGTTTTTAAAATTTATAATCTAGGGACTATAATACCCAATTCATAGAACAAAGTTCTGTGATTAATTGAAAAAAGAAATCGCGAAAAAAGTCGCGGAAAAAAATTTACAAAAAGGAAAATTCTTACATCATAATGTTTGCAGAATAAAAATCGCTGATTTAGTTTTTTAATTCAACTTTTGTACCATAAAGTCTTTTTTCGTGTTCCGCGGTTATTTTGCAATTTTTTAAGTGTGTTTTTTTTTAAATTTATAATCTAGGGACTATAATACCCAATTCATAGAACAAAGTTCTGTGATTAATTGAAAAAAGAAATCGCGAAAAAAGTCGCGGGAAAAAATTTTCCAAAGAGGTAAATTCTTACATCAGTATGTTTGTTTGCAGAATAAAAATCGCTGATTTAGTTTTTTAATTCAACTTTTGTACCATAAAGTCTTTTTTCGCGTTCCGCTATTATTTTGCAATTTTTTTAGTGTGGTTTTTTAAAATTTATAATCTAGGGACTATAATACCCAATTCATAGAACAAAGTTCGGTGATTAATTGAAAAAAGAAATCGCGAAAAAAGTCTTGGAAAAAAAATTTACAAAAGGAAAATTCTTACATCAGTATGTTTGTTTGCAGAATAAAAATTGCTGATTAAGTTTTTTAATTTAATTTTTGTACCATAAAGACTTTTATCGCGTTCCGCGATTATTTTGCAATTTTTTAAGTGCGGTTTTTTAAAATGAATAATCTAGAGACTATAACACCCATTTCATAGAACAAAGTTCGGTTGCTAGTTGAAGAAAAAGCAATCTATCCATCCCCCTTTTTTTTTGTAAACAAATGCTTTTTTTTACTCAATTGTTCATAGTTTTTAAGGCATTAGTGCGATTTCATTAGCATTAGTATTACAAATTCTAATGCCAGAAAATTTCAGTACCATTAAATGGTAATGAAATTTTTTTGCCATTAGCATTAGTCAACTAATGATAATGAAATTTCAATGCCAATGAAAAAATCCTAAGTATGCTTTATGCCTACCCTGTGAAAAATACTCATATTCGCTCAAACATGTTCATATATGGTTTATGTTTGGACACATATGAACAAATATGGATTTTTTATGAACATATATGGATTTTATGTAAACATATATGGAAGTATATGTGATTCCATATATGGAAAAAGATTTCATATACACACATCTGTTATTTCATATATGGAAATGGCACTCATATATGGACAAATATGGAAGTGTATGTTATTCAATTTATGCAAAAGGGACTTGTATATGAACATATTTGGAAGAATACATTTTTCCATATGTGTAAAAGGAACTCATATTTGCATAAATATGGAATTACATTTAATGCCATGAATAAAAAAAGGAACATATGTAGCGCCTAATTTGAATGTCATACATAAATTTATATCTATAGTACATACAACCTTATAATAAAGGACAGCAACGTTCGCATGTATTTGCATATATTTAATTAATGTGTATGTTCGTATATGTCCATATATGAACATATACTTAGGTGTTACCTCATTTTTCGGATCCATACATATATGGTTGAACCATAAATGTTCATATATGGAGATTTTTCACCGGGTAATTAATGTACACACAATGTATGTAAGTATTTGAATTTAGGCACAAAAATGTATTTTTACTGAAATTATAGAAGGAGAAAAAATACCTACTATAAATGGGGTTAAGTTACATGAATTTTTATTAGAGTGTAGTTTAAATCGTTACTTTCCGCTTACAATTGCTTATAAATACATTCCTTTTCATTTTTGTACTAAAAATTTACAGTATTTTCATTTATATTTTGACATTTTTACTGTTACTGTTTAAAGTATGTACAATTACATATTTTATGCCTAACATGAAAATTTAGGCACAATGTATGTAACTGTACAGAATAAATGTTTAGAAACTTACAAACATACATACAAACATGCACAATACTATATTTTGTGCTTAATTTTATAAACAAATGCATGTAATTCAGATTTTTACATACATTGTGCCTAAAGTTACGCATTTTCTGTAATTTTACATGAAAAATTACGTGCTTAATAGTAGCAATTTTACAAGCATTTTTTAGAGTGTATTTAAAAATGAAATAAAGTACAATTTTATTTTTTATTAATATGCACTTCAATTATTTAAAAGCTTGTTCTTATTGATTAGAAAAAATATGTGTTTTGCATATTTTAATGGTTTCATAATTTAAGATTTGTCACAGACTCCTTAATTTTTTACATTGTTACTTGACAACTGTTTCAATCCATAGAGAAAAAGACAAAAATATTTTCTAATATATTTTAACATATTGAATTGTTCACAGATATGTTTTTTCACTTTATGATTAGACTAATGAAGCCTTAAAGTGAACCCTACTTTTTGTATAAATTACTGTAGATACAAATTACTAATTATTAAAACAGACAACTTTTTGTGTGACCTCTAAATAAAAGCGAATTTAGCTGAAATTTGTCTCTGAGAGTTTTTAGGCATTGAGGAATAGGGACAACATTGTTGAGACCGCGAATTCTAACTTTCACATTTTGTGGACAACTCTAATGTTCAAAATTAGAAAGCTTGCATTAGAAATATTGATTTAAATAAAGGTTCAAAATTTACTCAAAATTTTGCTGAGCACCGAACTTGGCTGAACATCATGTTTTGGCTGAACTCCGAAGCCTAATACTCGGTCGGACACTACTACTTTTTAAATTTTTTTGGTATGTATGTATTGCAAACATTTGTAAATACATTGAGTTATTGTAATATTACTTTGTGAGTTTTTTTTCGATTCTACCCCCAAGTGTCGAAAATAAGTGTTTCTTTGTAAAAATTATAAAAACAAAACCATAAATCCACTTCACCAGGGGATCACAATGTTAGATTAAGATTTATGAATGTTGGAAAACTAAACAAAATATGTTATTCACTCTACTATTTAGAACATACAACATCCCTGCAATGTCACTGGAAAAATTTCAAGTGGAAACAAACATATCCTTTATTATTTTTAGAATCTTTATCATATATACATGTTTTTTTTTTGTATAAGCAAGAAGACTATAAGTTCGGCCTTTTTATTTGAAAGACATATTATTTTAATATGGTGTTGTCATTGGAGGTGACCAATAAAGGGCCATGTCACCGTTAGGTTAGTTCAGTGACATGGTTAGTTGGGTAACATGGAACTGACACCGACCCCATCCCATTTTATAACTACACCCAAAAGAGATTGTAGTTGATGTTGACTATTATTTTCAATAATAAAAATTTGGTTGGAATTAGGTTGTTGCAACAGAAAAGAGGTTGCCACAGCAGAAAAGGGGTTGTTGCAACCTAAACGAGGTTGTGGCAACTGAATTCGGTTGCAATAACCGGATTATGTTGTAGCAACCGAATTTGAGAGGTTGTAGTAACTAGGGATACCGATCCCGAAAATCCCGGCATTTTCGGGATTTAGAAATCCCGGGATTGGTCTTGAAAAAATCCCGGGATTCCTGATTTCATTATTTCCCGGGTAAAAATCTTAATATCGTCTTATATATAATTATATCTTATCTGATACGTCCCCATATACAACTTGACACAAAAAGTGGGTCATCTACATGTGTCTAATTATATCAAATTATATATAATTTGAAACAGTTTGATCCGAGATTTGTCCATATCCAGGACATCAAATTATATCTAATTCGACATAAAAATATCTGATTTTATATAATTTTTACGCATATCAGTTATTAAATTGACATTGAAATTTCTATAGTTTGATCAATTTTAAAGGCCCAAATTTTATAACATAAAATAAAAAAATTATTTTAATGCTTTTGTCTTCTAAATCCTACGCATATTTTTTTAATATCCCAAGTAAAAAAAAATCATATGGAGCCATATGAAGTTATATTTATTTATATATAATCTTTTATGTAATTAGATATAATTATATCCGAAAAATGAGAACATCTTATTGTATACAATTTGGTACAATTTGATACAATTTTATGCAATTCGATACAATTGTATCCGAATTTTGTCCTCATCCAATTACATCAAATTATATCTTTTTGTATAAAATTATATAAAATGTTATAAAAGTGGACATAGCTTGATACAATTATATCTAAATATTGACCTTATACTTTTGATCATATTATATAAGACCACATCTAACAATATACAAAAATTATTTTTTTAAATAAAAAAGATATTCAATATCTTGGGGTCAGACCTGGGGGATTTCAATTACAATTGCAAATAAATGTAATTGAAATTAAAAAAAAACCCAATTACATTTCATGTAACTGTAATTGAAAATTTTTAATTACAAGTAATTGTAATTGAAAGTGATTTCAATTACAAATTTCAATTACATTTAGAATTAAAGTGTTTTTTGTTAAAATTTTGTATAAAAAACTGACTGGGATAGGTTGGATAGGCGTGGATAAGTATAAAAAGAATACGTCATGTTAGGCTGACCCCTCACTTGTGCTTTTTGTCATTATTTCTTTTCCGAAAAAATGTAATTGTAATTGAAATTTTTTCAATTACAATTATATGTAATGCATAATTGCAAATTTTCAATTACGAATTACTTGTAATTGTGTAATTGCATGTGTTATTAATTTCCAAATATAATGATTAACCCAAAGGTCTGCTGGAGATCCTATAATTTCGATAAATCTTTCATTACTTTTATCCAGATTTACCATGGCAGTGCATTAAACATGAACAAAATTTTCTTTATTTTTAGTAATTTTAAAATAAAGTTAACAAGACTGAAATGTTAAAGTTAATAGGATCATGTTATACAACCAAGATATAAAAAAAATAGTAAAAAAATAGTAAAATATTACAAAATAGTAAAAATTACTAAAAATATATGATGCAAAAAATAAACTCACACACGAATCATGCACGGGTTATATATTCTTATTCACGCTCACGCACGAATCACTTGAGTATAGTAATTATTACTCACGATCGCGTGTTATTCTCAGAGATGTTCGTGACTCACGAACATTTCTAGTCACGCGCCAATTCCTAGTAATTACTAAATCTAAAACTAGTTCAAAATCATTGTTAACATAGAACCACGTATAATATAATATAATATAATACGGTTTTATATGGACCTTATATATTTTTATATAAAATCACTTTGAAATAATTGCTTATGTGGGCTGATATATAATTATAGATGATTTTATAAAGAACGTTATATTGTTATATATTAAAGAAATCATGAAATATTGTAGATATGGAACGGTATTAAGTTATATATGGGTTCTTATTCGTCAATATATAATCATATCTAACACAAATTATGAAATATTTCTTATATGGCTCCACATATAGTTTTATATTATTATGTATAGTGTCATACTAAATTATATATAAACGTATATGTAATTACATCTGTAATATGTTACTTTATGTATTTATATATAGCACATGCAATTATATGTAGGCCAGTTTGTAATAATATAAAATCACATATGTCTCCATATTAAAAAAAAAAATATCTAACATATGACTATATAAAAGTATATCTGCTTGAATTTAAAAGCATATCTGGCCATATGTTACTATAAGTTACTATATGCAATTACATAAAATAATATATGATTATATCAAAACTTTTTTACTCGGGATGATTTTATATGATAAAAAATCACCTGAAAATTATTTGGCTATCGAGTAATTAACTCTTAATATGCAGAAAACTAACTGGGTGTTTTTATAAAAAGAATCAGACGAATTCGTTAACAAATTTGTGTGAAAAACACTAATTTGAAATGTTTTTCTTTCAAAATTTTTGCTCAAATTTGTTAGGACTTTTATGTAGAACAAATGCGGCTAAAAAATTTTAAAGATAAATCTTTAAGTTTGTGTTTTTCACACAAATGTTTTAACGAATTCTTCTGATTCTTTTTATAAAAACAGGCAGTTAATTTGATGTTGAACTTTATATTAATTTTTATGGGATTATATAGAAAGTTATGTAAAATTACAGGAATATATTTTTAGTATGACGACATATATATAACTTAGTATTTCTATATGGCTTATGTAGTTACATATATATGGAGTCAGGTTTGGGGATATGTACACACACAAAATAAATCGGTTGGAAATCCACCAACACCACCATTATTTTACTTCTGCAATAACATTTACGTTATAACTACACAAAAACGGTTGCAGTAGTTAAATATTGGTTTTTATAAATAACAATTCTAAACGTTACCATAAGAAGGTTACAACTACTAAAAAATTCTACTTTCCCGACCAATTTAAACAAAAATATAATTTTAAAACTTTATTTGGTAGAGGTAACTATCTGCAAACATTAAAATTTTACATTTTCCCTCATAAATTAGCAATACGCATTAAATTTCAGTTGTACCTATAACTAAGAGTTTTCTATCAAATGATGGTTGCATTTACTGAATTGAAAAAAGATTTTTACCATTTGTATAATAGATTCTCGGTTATAGTACCCAAAACAAATAAATACAAAAATTTGTTTTAATAATTTTGGTTACCATAACCAAAAAAGAAATAATCACGACCGAAAAACGTTAAAGTACATTTAGGAAAAATGTCAAAAATTAAAAACACTAAATATAATAAAACAAAAAAAAAAAAATAAAGAACCATATATAAAAAATATAATAATTCTTGAATATATAAAAATTTGTTTCGCATATTAAAGGTAATGTAAATAAAAAACCTATTTGTACGCTTAAAAGGTATTATTTTTTCTGTTTTGTTTTTATGGTAGTATAAAAGTTGGTGCATCACAATTACACTTTTTGGAAAACTTCAACTAACGTTTCTTGTCTGGTCGCAAAAACAGAAACATCTAATAAACGTGGTGCAAATATTCAAAGAGTGGGTGGAGCTTTTGTAGTAAGTATTTAAAGTTTGTAAAATTCTCTCCGTTTTTGTGAAGGAAACTCTTAAGGTCTGTGGGATTCTGAAGAGTTTTACTAAAGGAAAACCATCAGGTTCTGGGAGGGGTTTCTTTAGAAAAATGTCTTTATAATCTAAAGGATTTTGTGCAAGGGAATGTGCTCAGAATCTGAGGGTATTGCTAAAGGAAAAAGTCTTCAGAGTCTGTGGATTTTCAATATCTAAGGCTTTTCTGTTTTTTCTTTAATAATTACATATATGTTTATATTTTAATTTTCGTATTTTATAATTTTTTTGTAATATTTTTATTATATTCTTCTAATTAATTAATAAAACAAAAAAAAAATAATGGAAACGTTGTTTTATTTAATTCGATTGGGATTTAAAAAGAATTCGGTTGGATCTACAGAATTTTAAATTCGAACAGGTAATACCAAAGTGATTCGGTTGTAACAACTTTTTTATATTGTACTAGCATAGTAGGTATAATTGTAAATATCGATAGCTGCAACCGAATAATGTGATAGTACATGTGACTACCAAAATTCGGTTGGCAACAACATCAATTACCATACAAAAAATTCGTTGAAAAAGTAATATCAGATTTAGTTGTATATGATGATATGTGTCTTAATGTGACTCCATTCATTGTCAGATATAACCCAATCACATTTTATACGACAATATATAACTATTTTTATTCGGATTGGCATATTTTATATCTTTTTTATTTGTTTTTATTTTTATATTCGCCCTAAATCACATAAATCTAATATCTTATTAAATGTTATTAAAGAGCTAATTTTTTCCATTCATAAATAATAGATGAAAATAGATTAGGTACAGATTAAATAAATCTGAATAAAAACCTTAATAATTAAAAAAACTTTTATTCACCCGTGAAACTTTTGAAAATGAAATTCAGCTTTATTTAAGGAGTAAGATCATAAAAATGTTAACACACATAAAGTTAAATAAAAAACAAACCACTGAATTTTAAGACTTCAAAACTAATTTTTCTTAAATGAAATTTAATACAAAATCAAACAAACCACCCGCATGGAATTCTAACCACTAAGAACAAAGTTATCCACTTTTTCCAGAAACCCTCCCATTAAGGCTTTTATGGTAGTTTCAGTCACCTTTTTAGAGCAGGTGGTCCATCTACGTTTGAAATATTGCATATCCTAGGAGACCTTTTTCGTGCCCTTTAATTCTCTTTTAACAAGAGCCCAATATCTCTCCACTGGCCTGAGGTCCGGGCAGTTTGGTGGATTTGCCTCTCTTGGTACAAAAACCACATTATTATCATTATACCACTCCAGCGCTTTCTTGCTGTAGTGACAAGATGCTAAATCGGGCCAAAAGTAACTGGATACATTGTTCTGACTCAAAAATGGAAGAAGTCTCTTCTGAAAACACTCCTTGATATAAATTTTGCTGTTTATAGAGCCACATGTCACAAATGACTGGCTTCTTTCGCCGCAGCTACATATGGCTTGCCATACTAGGAATTTTTAAAGGAATTTCGTTTGCTTTTTCGACTTAATTTTTCCGCAACATTTCCTCGAACATCGAAGACATAAAATTCTTGACCAGGGAGCTGCGAAAAATCAGCCAGGACATAAGTTTTGTCGTCCATTACACAACAGTTGTATTTTTGTATAAAATTTGATTTCAATTTTCGAGCTTTGGTTTTGGCCTCCAAATTTTTAAAAGCGTTTCTATCGGGAATTTTTTGAACTTTGTAGGACTTTAGTCCTGCCTTACGTTTCACTTTACGTACAAAAAAGTCCGAGCATTGGCCTAACCGGGCTGTTTTTCTGCCAGATGTGTTAGGAGCTCTCTTAAGGATGCTTTTAACTTTACATGCCTTACCAATGTTACGATAACCAGTCGTTATTCCTGTTCCCGGCTTCCTTTCAATTGTTAGGTGTTCCAGATACCTTTTTACCACTTTTGAAACTGTTTGACAGCATACATTAGTTTCTTTGCAACTTTTTTGTATGTCCATGTTTGGTTTTGTTGAAAATATTTAATTATTTTTGAACGCACTTTTCTTTCATCGTCCATTCTGTAAAAAATGATGTAAATTAATTTATTAACTAACATATTTTTAAAATGTAAACTGCCGAAAAAAAAAATATGAGAAGCTTTAAACCAAAGTTATAGGCAAAAATGTGTGTTAACGTTTTTATGATCTCACTCATTAATCTTTTAACGGATACGTTTTTATTTTATTGATGATCTGCTAAAATCATAACTTCATGCAAAATAATTTTGCCCACTAAAAACAGCAAATTTTTGTTAAATTAGAAAAATCTAACAATCTGCCTTTCTGAATTCAGCAGAGGTATGTATGTGCTTAATAGTTTTTGTAAGTTGATTTAAAAAAACTAATAGTCACTAAATATTTTTGATGATTTCAGCAGAGTAGTTTGTATTTTAATTAAATTAATTTTAGCCAAATATAACTAAAAATTTGTAGATATAGCAGTGTTTTAGCTACTTTTGTTTAAAAAGTTTTTTCAGAGGTAAATTGTAATTTGCAATTTGCTTAAATTTAACTCATATGTATATTTCTTATATTTCGGAAATTTAACAATTATTTAGCAAACAATTTCTGCTGATTTCAGTAGTTTTAATCGAGGAACATTTTTCTAATTTTTAGTAGCTTTTTTGCAATTTTTACATACTTATTTCCATGAGTGTAGTTTCTGTTAAAATCCAGATTCACAATGCTGTAGTACTCCACTCTGAGTGGATTTTGTTCCTTTCCTTTTTGCACTTACGTATTTTTTGTATCATGCTATCTCTATTTTACACACTCCACTCTGTAGCGTGGATTACTCTACACTGAACCAAAAACAGCTGTGAAATCAACTAAAATTCATATTAAATTGATGAATGGGTGATCACTATACAACTAACAAAACCTGTCCATCAATTTAACGCATTGTTTAGTAGATTTATATTTTGACGTTTAACTATTTTATGTGGTATTATTATGACAAAATATTGTCAAATGTATTAACAAAAATTAGTTGTCTTAACAATTATATTTAATTAAATTGAATAATGATTTTGTTGTTTTACCAATGCATTTTATTTAATTAATTAATTTTTTATCGATTTATTATTAGTTTTTAGACTTATATTTCATTATTTTTTATATTTATTTATTTATTTTATTTATTTATTTTGATATATCCTGTACAACAAGAATAAATCTTATAATTAAAGTACAGGAAAGCAGTTTGTGGAAAACATATATTGCAAATTGTAAAAAAAATAATCATAAAAATTAAACCGTATTCTAATATATAAGTAAAAAATTTTCTAATATCACAAAGAAAAAATAAATATTAACAATAATTTAATTTAATATGTCTGTCAAAGAGTCAACATTGTAAGAAACAAAAATTTAATTAAAATTAGGCAAAAATATTGAAAAGAAAATGTCTAAAGCTGTTTGCGTTGCTGTTGAGCTGCTGGTTTGCTGGAAGATCTCTCCAAAGACGTGGAGCATTTATGTAAAAATGCCATTCAGATACATGATATCGGTGCATAGGTATTATTGTCCCTCTTCCCCTTTGGAATATGGCAAACTGTATAAGGGCATAAAGATACGGAGGATTCTTTGTATAAATAATTTTATGATAAGCTAAAAGTACTCGTATCTTAAGAAGGCTCTCGAAAGATACACCATAGAGTTTTGTGGCAAATAATGACACATGATCAATCCTTCTCAAGCCATAAACATATCTGATGATATTGTTGTATAAAACGGTTAACTTGCGCTTACTAGTACTATCGCAATTCCCAAAAAGTTCACAACCATATATTAAACCGGGGATTAGGTATGACTTTGCGATCAGTATTCTCACTTTCAAAGGAGTAAAAAACTGTGTTGACCAAAGAGGCCTTAACTTAGCGTAGGTTTGACCAACAAGAGAGTTAATATGATTTGTCCATGTTAAATGTTTGTTAAAAATTATACCAAGGTTTTTGGCCGCTTCTGCGATCTCAATTTTTCCTCCATTTATATGTATTTCATTCTCGATAATTGGCACAGTTCGTTGCTTGTGAATTACAACACATTTGGATTTCTGCGGATTGAGACAAAGCCCGTTTGCTGTAGCCCATATATATATTCTATTTAAATCAAAATTAATTTTCGTAATAGCTTCTCGAATTGAGTGTACAGGACTGCTTAAATACAATTGGACATCATCCGCATACATATGTAGTCTGCAGTATGAGAGCTGATTCGGCAAATCATTTGCATATATGGAAAAAAGCAGAGGCCCAAGAACAGACCCTTGGGGCACTCCCCTACTAAGTGTCAGCAAATTAGACCACTTATTATTAACGTAGACAGATTGTGTGCGATTATTTAGATAACAAAATAAAAGCTGTGTTGATGATGAAGAAAATTTAAAGAAATGTCTAAGTTTCATACATAACGTATAGTGGTCAACCGTGTCGAACGCCTTAGAGTGGTCAAGGAGTATCAAGAAATTAACCTTGCCATTATCGAGTTCACGTCGTATATTTTCCGAGACATCAATCAGAGCTGTAACACAGCTATGATTAGAACGAAACCCAGATTGTTTATCAGACAGCAGACATTTATCCCTAATATACTCAATCATTTGACGGTGTAGAATCTTTTCCAGAACTTTTGAAAGGAAACACAAAATGGCAATTGGTCGAAACTCAGTATTTGTCTTCGGGAGTGGTACAATTTTGGCGTGCTTCCATTTTAACGGAAAAGTGCTTGTCGTAATGATTGTATTGAAAAGGTGAGTTAAATAGGGCAGATGTAATGGCAACATTATCTTTAAAAATTTCGGATGCATATTATCGTAACCTACTGCTTCTGATTTTATTAATGAAAAAGTTGATATGATATCAAACTGGGTTATGCAAGAAAACTCAAATGTATTAATATCATCAAGAGTAGAGTTGTTATTACCTGATGGGAAGTTGTAAAAGTTGTCGTTAATTTGGACTGTTGGTAGGTTTGTAAAAATACTGTTTAAGTCATTAGCATCAACATCGCAGTTCGTTTTATCTGCCCTGCCAATTCCGATTTCATGAATGACTTTCCAAGTTTTCTTCGATTCGAGAGCAGAACCAAAGCGTTTAGAATAATATTCGCTTTTTGAAATTCTGATTTTATTATTAACCTCCCTCCTAGCAGTACAATATTGAACTTTCAACTCAGGAGTTTTAAATCTCTTCCAACTTGAATAAGCAACATCTCTCTTTTGAATTAATTGTTTAATAGCTAATGTAAACCATGGTTTTGATTTTCCCAAAATGTTCCTAGATTTTAGTGGAACAGCATCATTATATAGTCGCTGAATATTATTTTCAAAAAACGATAATTGCTCATCCACGGAAGACATAAAATACATACTTTCCCAGTCAATTCTTAAAAATTCTTCATATAACAAATTATAATTTATACACTTGAAGTCCCGGTAGTAACAAATCTGATCTGCCGGTTGAATTTCAAAATTATACGTTAAAAATATCAAATATTGTTTTGAGAAACATGAAGCCGAAACCTGGTCGTAGAATAGTACATTTGATATTTTGGCAACAAAAAAAAGATCTATCAGTGAATTATTTGAGGTTGTATAGTGTGTTGGAACAGTTACATTAACGGGCATGAGTCCAAGTGATGACATTTCATCAGTAAAGTTTGATTCCGTTAGTATATTGGAATTGAAGTCACCAGATATTACAATATCGTCATAGGCAACGGTTAAGTTTTCCAATTTTAACACAAAATCAGAAAAAGATATTCTCTTGTGTGGCCTGTAGACGCAGCCAATAAGTATTTTTCTACCAAAAGATACAAGTTCAACAAAAATAAACTCAACCTTTTCCTCTCTACGCGACTTAAAGCAAAATTTACAAGATATATTATCTTTTACGAAAATGGCAACTCCACCCGCATGACCATCTCTGTCAGTTCTAAAAACTTTGTAGCCATTTAGACAAATAAGACTGTCCGGCGTTTTATCCGAAAACCAGGTCTCGGAAACACAAACGATATCAACATTTGAGTTTTCGAAAACCAGTTTGAACTCATCGATCTTGTTGTTTAAACTTTGAGCGTTTATGTGAGCGATTGTAACACCATGTCTCTGTTTGGCAAATATCCTTACCATATTCATTGTCATGTCTTTGGAGCTTCCAACTGGACCTCCATTATCTCCCATAAAAACAAAAATATCTTCCTTCAAAACAACCACCCCTAACAGCAACGCAATAAGTATTAGCAGTGTAATAGGTTCCTTCTTCAAAAGTTGTTAATAACAAATACAAATATAATATTTTAGATAAAAGAAGGTAGAACAAAATTATAATAAAATTAAAAATAGTGAAGATTATGCTAATTTTTAAATTAAAATATAAACAAAATAATATAATTATATGCATTTGTAGAAATATCAAGTTTTTCCTTCGGCAGAATTATATTTCACAAATTTCAAATTTTTTTAAGCAATATACATACATTGTCTTTTTTATAATGAATTTGATAAAATATAAAAAATATTGAAATATAAAATTGAAATTATAATATAGCACATACTAAAAACTCTTTATTTAAAACACATGTACCATTTTATATAGAAAAACATATAACTTTATTTAAATTAATAATTCAAATACATTATATTTATAACTTTCATTAATAGTTTGCCTTAAACAAAATAAGAAAAAGATAGATAATATCAAAATGAATGACAGAAATTTAAATGTACGATTTAATTGAGAACGTTCAAAATTATATAAATTTATTTAAATTAAAATTAATAAATCTTCAATTAGCAATTCACTGTAAGTCACTGAATTTGTTAATTATCTATACTTTGAAAAACAAAAACACTTATTGTCAATTTATTGATATTTCCGACAATTACAAATACACATACTAGCACGAGAAATGACGCGACAAAACTAACCTCACTAAACTTTTTTTCACAGATTTAATACTCTGTTTTTCAAATTGAAGAAAAATTATATCAAATTTACGTTGCTGCCTTTTTACAAAATTTTTTAGAGTTAACAAATTAAATTTTGTTAAAAAATGGGCAAAAAATTATCAAAACAACAATTGTTTTGTAGAGAGTTTTTGACGGAAATAAGTATGTTCATTTAAAAAACGAGTAAAAAGGTTAAAGTCGGGCATGCCGACTATACAATACCCTACACCAGTCTGGTGTATTGTTTGGATCCGAAATTCGAATGGGTTAAAATGGGGCTTATGTCAAAATTTCCTATAATGTGAGTCAGCGCACCAAATTTCATTAAAATATCTTAATATTTGAGACCTGCAGTTTGTAACCAAGCCAATTTTGGGGGGACCCTTATATGGGCACTAGTTCTAAACATGGACCGATGTTCACCAAAATCAATAGGCTTCGTTCTTGGGCCAACATAGGTCTATGTACCAAATTTCATCAAAATAGCTTAATATTTGCGACCTGCAGCGTATAAACAATATAATTTTGGGGGGACCCTTATATGGGCACTAGTTCTAAACATGGACCGATGTTCACCAAAATCAATAGGCTTCGTCCTTGGGCCAACATAGGTCTATGTACCAAATTTCATCAAAATATCATAATATTTGCGACCTGCAGCGTATAAACAGTATAATTTTGGTAGGACCCTTATATGGTCTAAACATAGACCGATGTACACCAAAATCAATAGGCTGCGTTATTGGGCCAATATAGGTCTGTGTATCAAATTTCATCAAAATATCTTAATATTTGCGACCTGCAGCGTATAAACATTATAATTTTGGTAGGACCCTTATATGGGCACTAGGTCTAAACATGGACCGATGTTCACCAAAATCAATAGGCTGCGTTATTGGCCCAATGTAGGTCCGTGTACCAAATTTCATCAAAATATCTTAATATTTACGACCTGCAGCGTATAAACAGTATAATTTTGATAGGACCCTTATATGGGCACTAGGTCTAAACATGGACCGATGTTCACCAAAATCAATAGGCTGCGTTATTGGCCCAATGTAGGTCCGTGTACCAAATTTCATCAAAATATCTTAATATTTACGACCTGCAGCGTATAAACAGTATAATTTTGGTAGGACTCTTATATGGGTACTGGGTCTAAACATGGACCGATGTTCACCAAAATCAATAGGCTGCATTATGGGGCCAATATAGGTCTGTGTACCAAATTTCATCAAAATATCTTAATATTTACGACCTGCAGCATATAAACAGTATAATTTTGGTAGGACCCTTATATGGGCACTAGGTCTAAACATGGACCGATGTTCAAAAAAATCAAACTTTTTCGTCCTTGGGCCAACATAGGTCTGCGTACCAAATTTCATCAAAATATCTTAATAGTTGCGACCTGTAGAGTGCGCACAAGATTGCATGGACAGACAGACAGACGGACGGACGGACGGACAGACGGACATCGTTAAATCGAAATAAAAAAAAAATTCTGAACCGATCGGTATACTATAAGGTGGGTCTACGACCAATATTTTTTGGTGTTACAAACATCAGCACAAACTTATAATACCCTGACCACATAGTGGTGTAGGGTATAAAAAGTAGTTGATTTAAAAAAAACACACATTAATTTGAATAAAAAATATATTGTTTTAACAATTCGTTTCATCAAAAAGTAACAAAATTTTTATGTTGATTTCACTTACGACTTTTGGTTCAGTGTAGCATTGTGAATCCGGCTTAATTTATTTATTTTTTCATACTACAAGTAATAATAAGTAGATTTATAATCAATTATTTTAATTTGTAGGGTTTATTTCAGCTATTTATTTTTAAAATTAAAAATATGATGAAAAAATAAAATCCCGAAATCCCGATAAATCCCTGGCTCCCGAAAAATAGCGGGATTCCGGGATTTAAATTTTCAAAATCCTGAATGCCGGGATTTGTAAAAACCAGTCCCGTTAGGCAGGCGCGGATCCAGGATTCGCTCAAGGGGGAGGGGGGCTAAACATTTTTTATATCTTATATGGTAGTCACATCTATATATATTTTATGAACCAGAAGGAGAGGTTATAATACATGTTTTAGCATAGGTTTACAAAGTTGTTCCAAAGAGAACCCAACATGGGTTCGGAAAAATCTGTTTAATCCCATTTCGACATTTTTTGAACGTTCAGATAGTTTTTTGTCATTGAAAATATGTTTCATTAGTGTCGTCCTCTATCTTCGTTAACGATTTTATCAGTATAGCTGCTAACTTAAGTAATTTTTTATAAGAACCAACAAAATTAATTAGAGTTTTAGTTGTTATGAAAATGTAAGATTTAACGAAAAAATTGTTAACACAAACTTAGAAAAATTTGCTAGTAATAAGTTAACGATATATTTTCTATATTGAACAACTTTTTTCGTTAACTATCAAATTTTATCACTAATAAATTAAGAAATCGCAGTACAGTATCCGAACTATTTTTAAGAGAAAATATCTCTAAAATCGCAAACTTAGTACGTTTCAAAATCATTTAAAAATTAAATAATATTTTCATGGAGATTCTTATATGGAAAAAAATTCTCACAATATGATAATAGGAATACGCCGTAAATTGTAAAATTTTTTGCAGTCTGTGAATCTTTTATAAGAAAAATTACTGCAATTTCTACAACTTTCATATCCAACCTAGATAATAAAAAATGTTCCAGTGTCAAAGAGTTTTTCGAATACAAAAATGTTTCCAAATCTGATAAGTTTAATATATAATCAGTGCTTAATGGGCAGTTTTATAATCAGAGAACTACACTCATACAAATAAGTCCGTAAAAATAGCAGAAAAAGTTACTAAAAATTAGTTAAAAACGAGTAAAAAGGTTAAAGTCGGGCATGCCGACTATACAATACCCTACACCAGTCTGGTGTATTGTTTGGATCCGAAATTCGAATGGGTTAAAATGGGGCTTGTGTCAAAATTTTCTATAATGTGAGTCAGCGCACCAAATTTCATTAAAATATCTTAATATTTGCGACCTGCAGTTTGTAACCAAGCAAATTTTGGGGGGACCCTTATATGGGCACTAGTTCTAAACATGGACCGATATTCACCAAAATCAATAGGCTTCGACCTTGGGCCAACATAGGTCTATGTACCAAATTTCATCAAAATATCTTAATATTTGCGACCTGCAGCGTATAAACAGTATAATTTTGGTAGGACCCTTATATGGGCACTAGGTCTAAACATGGACCGATGTTCACCAAAATCAATAGGCTGCGTTATTGGGCCAATATAGGTCTGTGTACCAAATTTCATCAAAATATCTTAATATTTGCGACATGCAGCGTATAAACAGTATAATTTTGGTAGGACCCTTATATGGGCACTAGGTCTAAACATGGACCGATGTTCACCAAAATCAATAGGCTGCGTTATTGGGCCAATATAGGTCTGTGTACCAAATTTCATCAAAATATCTTAATATTTGCGACATGCAGCGTATAAACAGTATAATTTTGGTAGGACCCTTATATGGGCACTAGGTCTAAACATGGACCGATATTCACCAAAATCAATAGACTATGTTATTGGGCTAACATAGGTCTGTGTACCAAATTTCGTCAAAATATCTTAATATTTACGACCTGCAGCGTATAAACAGTATAATTTTGGTAGGACCCTTATATGGGCACTAGGTCTAAACATGGACCGATGTTCACCAAAATCAAACTTGTTCGTGCTTGGGCCAACATAGGTCTGCGTACCAAATTCTATCAAAATATCTTAATATTTGCGACCTGTAGAGTGCGCACAAGATTGCATGGACAGACAGACGGACGGACGGACGGACAGACGGACATCGTTAAATCGAAATAAAAAAAAAATTCTGAGCCGATCGGTATACTATAAGGTGGGTCTACGACCAATATTTTTTGGTGTTACAAACATCAGCACAAACTTATAATACCCTGACCACATAGTGGTGTAGGGTATAATGATGCTGCAGAAAAAACTGCTAATATTAGCAGAATCAGTTTGCTAAATATTAATATAATGAAAACAGCAAAAAAAAAAAATGTTAAATTTACAGAATTTTAGTAATAGTAGTAGTTAATTGTTCTTTATTTCCAAATTCAGTTTGTAACTTATAAATACTACATATAATTAAATTAGAACATACATAGAATTTTAGTAATATTTGAGCTAAATTGTTGTTAATTGCAAATAACAATTTAACCTGCTAAAATTAGCAAAAAAATTGCTGAATAGTAGTTTAATAAAAATAGCAAAAAAAAACTGTTAAATTTACAGAATTTTAGTAATATTTGAGCTAAATTTTTATTAATTGCAAATAACAATTTAACTTGCTGAAATCAGCAAAAAATTGCTAAATAATAGTAGAATGAAAATAGCAAAAAAAAACTGTTAAATCTACAAAATTTTTGATAAAATTTTCTGAAATCAATAAAACTTTTGCAGATTACTAGTGGACTGGAAAAGGTAAAAAAGGAGCAAATGAAATGAAAATTAATAAACAAATAATAAATGTGTATTTAAAAACATACTTGGGACCAGTTTATTAAATGTGTCAATTAATTGATATTTTTCCAATTGGCATTGTTCAATGCCTAAATGCCCATTTATAATTGATGAAAGAAGTATTTGTTTTCATGTTTTAACAAAAGAATAAATTAAGAAAAAAAATTAAAAATTTGCGTATTTCTTATATTTTTTTTTATATTACAAAGCTTTTTCTTCAATTATGTGTACATTTCATTACCATTGTTTTCATCAATGCAAATTGAAAAAAATTTCATTGGCATTGAATGGTGATGAAATTTGTTGGCATTGAAATTGAGATAAAGTAATGCCAATTATATTTCAATGCCAATGAAAATTTCCCAAGAATGATTTTTTGTAAAAGTGGTAATATTTATAGACAATAATATGTTAACCATAACAAAATGTATTTCAGAAAACCTTCTTTTGATTTTCATTGTTTGCTGATCGGATATGTACTTCCGAATTTATTTGAGTTTCCATTTTCACCTCTAAAGCTCCACCCACAGGAAACAAGGTGTGGCCGATTAAAAATATCGTATTCTTTAAATAAGTAAATATAAATATAAATAAAATAAGTTAAATAAATAAGTACAATATTGGGGGAAAAAATTAGGGTCATCCCCGTAAACTCCACTTGCTCCCAAGAGATACTTTTAATCACAATTTTCATATTAAAATCGTTCGTCCAAAATAAACCTTGATCTTTGAAAATTAATGTATTACGATAAATAGAAACTTTTCTCATAAATTTTAATAATTTAGATATTTTATGAGTGGACAAATTTTCAACCATTTCAATTTAGCTTTATTTAAAAACTTTTTGCATTATTTTTGTCGAGTTAAAAATATGCAGTAATTTTTATGAGTGACCCTATTAAAAAAAATTAATATGGAGCTTTATATGGTAATATATAACTTAATGTGATCCATATACCATTTCATCCGAAAAATGGCCCGATATAATTGTGTCAGTTGGTTATCACTTTTTGTCTAATTGTATCAATTTAGATCTTAACTGATTTGATTATATATTAAGCAGATGAAATTTTATCTGATTTTTGACCTGATACAATTTTATGGGTTTATATCGCATGGTATTAGTTTAGATCCAAATAAATACATTACTATACAAACTTATATAGTTATATATGAATTTTTACCTGATGCAATTATATCTACTTTAAAACTTTGATACAATTATATAAGGCAAATGTCGTATACAAATATATTTTATTTATATAAAATTGTACCAACTACGATCTAAACAGATACCATTAGACATAAACCGGTAAAATTGTATCAGGTCAAAAATTGGATATAATTTCATCTGAATAATGTATAATTTTATTAGTTGAGATATAAACTAATACAATTAGACAAAAACTGATAAACCACTGATACAATTACATCGGGCCATTTTTCGGATGAAACAGTATATTTATACAGATATAACTTAATCTAATTTTATACGACTATATGTAACTGTTTTTACTCGGGCATTTAACATTCTGTTTATAAGCGCTCCAAAATTGGTGGTTTAGTTTACAAAAAATTTGTAAAATTAGCATATCTTCTGTTAAAAATTAGTAACTAAAATTCAGCAAAATAATGTAAAGTTAGCAAATTTATTGTTAAAAATTAGTAACTAAATTCAGCAAAAAAAAATAGCAAAAAAGTTTGTAAGTTAGTAATGTGGAGGTAGCAAAAAAATTAACTAAAAATTTAATTTTAACTAAAAATTAGTTAAAAGTTTGTTAAGTTGAAGTACAAACAGTTTTACTAACTTTTCTACAAACTTTTTTCTATGAGTGTAGCTTCTTTAAAAGTTTCTTATTAAAGTAGGGCGGGCATACACGTTCAATATTATTGATAAATTTTCCAAAAATCAACCAATCGGAACATTTTATTTTTAAATACTTTTGAATAAAAAAAATCATTTTACAAGAAGAATGACCTAAAATTTTAAAGGCTTCCCATACGAAAAATTTGGAAATAAACAACTAACGATTAAACTATCACTATGGCTTCTTTCCGATCTTAATAAAATTCGGATATGGGATAAAATTCTGCGGCAAAAGTTGCCAAATATCCAAATCTCAATAAAAACTTCTATTATTACCCAGTAATGAGTTTTATAAGAAGAAGCTAAGGTATGCGATTGGAGATTAGGAAATTTCCTAATTTTCTATTATATAACGTATTATTTTAGCAAAGACTTGTCGATTGAGGTAACTCCCTACAAACACTCATTAACCCTACACAGAGAGAGTTTTGTTCGACGAGTTTTAATGAAATTTTTCATTAAACTAATGAAATTTTCTTAACAATATAAATAAAAAAATTCTTAAAATTGATGAAAAAGCTTCATATACTTTATGAAACTTTTTCATTGAGTGTATGATACTTTTCATAAATAAAAGGAATTTCCATATATTTAAGTAGTTAGAATATTGTTCTACATCAAGTCCAAATTCTAATATGATATCGTCATATTAGATTTTATTTGTTGTTTCAAAAAGGTTTATCATTTTCATGATAGACAATACAATTTTTTCGTGGGCATCACCCAAACTCTTCAGTTGTCCGCAATAAGGAAATGATAGCTTGAGCATTACTTACGGATGAGATGGTCATCCTAAGACCATTAAATTAAAAAAAAATATTTAAGAGGTTTTAAAAGTAGTGTAGTAGTGCACTTAACCCTCTAACCGGCAAGCCCGCCTCCAGGCGGGGTATATTAAATTGACCAGAAATGCGCCAAACGAGTACCTTAAAATAAGAAATTATGCTTTTTCAACAGAAAACTAAATTTATAAAATTTTTTGTAAATAATTTTTTTGTATACAGTGCACGGTTTGGAAGTGAGAAAGTGTCAAAAATAAAATTGCGTAAAATTTCGAAAATTAAATATTTTAAAACAATCACAATTTTCAAATATCTTAAAAACATATTTAAATCGACTAAAACAATTGATAATGACCACAAAGTAAGATTGTAGCTTCGGCTATTAAAAAAATTCCTTACTTTGGTCCAAGGACACACAGGATTCCATAAGGATACCTTTAAAGGACGTCGCCTTAACTTGAAAACCAGTGGACGGATTTTTCTGAAATTTGGTAAAAAGAATATATTTGGTATAAGTAGCAAAGCTTATAAGTTTGAATAATATATATTGAAGTTGTGGTGCGTTTTCGCTCAATTTCGCATTTCTCGAAAAACGAAAATCGCTACATTCTCTTAAGTAACTGCACAAAAAATGTAATTTTTTTATTGCAATTACATCTTGGTAAGAGGTATAATTTATGCTTAAACCTATTAACTTTTATGCGCTGGTTTTCGAGATTCACCCTTAAGCTATTTTGGCCCATATCGCCTAAAGTAGGCAACGAAAGAAACTATTGTAGAAGAACTTATTGTTCATTTTTCGTGAGGAACACATGGTAAAAATTTCTTTGCAAAAAAGCTTAGGCCGGTTAGAGGGTTTAGTTTAAAAAAGAAGAAAATTGTAGTATTCACTTTAAAATAAAAGGTAAGTTTTATAGTCAGAACTAAGCACGACTCTTTTCTTAAATATACACTCATAAAAAAAGTTAGTACAAAAGTCTGTTACACGCGTTCTGATTAAATTGGACTAATTTTTCTGTTATTTTCTCTAAAAAAGTCCGTACAAATACGTAAAAATTCTCCTAAAATAACAGGAAATAGTAAATGTATTTGCGCCAGCACAATTTTGATCTATTTGTACGGACGTTTTTTATGAGTGTATCTTAAGTAATTTCGTTTGAAATCTATATTTGTTCTGACAATAAAACTGATCCTTAATACTAATTTTTCAGTAAAATGCCTCAAAACACTTGTTTAATTGAAAAAAATTGTTAATAGTTTGATATTAATTCTGCAAAAAAGCTCATTATAAAAAAATTTTGGGAATTATCTCTTGAAAAATTTGAATTATCTCTCAGGTTTCCTGCACAAAAGAGATTCTTGAATCCAAGAATCTACACAAAATCTCAAAATTAAAAATGTTTGTTTAATGTCAAATTCTAAAATGTATGTTTACTAAATTATTCATGTTTTTCAATACAGCATTTTTTGAAAAAAAAATGTTGGTCCTCAAGGGGTGGGGCTTCAGCCCCCATAGCCCCCCTTGTATCCGCGCCTGCCGTTCGGCATCCCTAGTAGTAACCGAATTTCTAAAAAGTAGGTTGCTACAATCGAATTTGGGTCTCATAGTCGAATTTACTTTTAACGAGGTTGTTGCAACCGAATTTTTGTTAAATATGGTTGTTGCAACCGAATTTTCCTTACTTTTAAAATTGAATTAAACTTAAAAAATATGAAAATTACACTCCCGAGTAAAAAAATAATATGATGTCATATGTAATGATATCTAATTTAATATAATTGGAGATATGCTATGATCCTAAAAATGGTGGATAAAATTATATCGGATAAGTTCTAAATATATTAAATCATATAGAATCTTATCCGGATTTTGACCCGATATAATCATATCTAATTTGATGTAGAAAGACATAATTATACAACGCATTATATTAAAAACTACTAAAAAATAACACCCTTAAGTTAAGAATTCAAAATTTAAATAAAAAAAAATTCATAAATGTTTTATACAATTATAGGAGGTTTACAAAACAAATTTTCCATACAAAATTTGTTTCATAAGCATCCTATAACTTTACAAAACATTTATGAATTTACACATAAGTATTTAGAAGAAGTTGTACATAATTGTAACTAAGCATTTTAAGCCTTCTAATATAAACTTGTATTCTACCCGTAAACTGTAATCCTGGTATGTTTATGAGTTTAATGTCAAATTCCATACATAAAAAATATGGCTTGTATTTATACAAGGTTTACAAGGAATTTAGGAGTTATAATGAGTACGCCTTTTATATTTTGAAATCGTACATACATAAATATAACTCAGAAAAACATAGAATTTTTTTTAAATGAGCTATACTTAAACATATCTAAAACTTAAAAAAAATTAACATTGAGCTATATAAGACTTTATATGTTTACCGATAAAGCCATTTTTAATTACATATGACGCTGTATTAAAATTGTCATAGCATATGTAACTAAATATGGTATATATTAATATATATGGCGACATATATATTTATACTGATCTATATATGACATTATATAAGAAATTTGTGGGAAACTCAAAGCTATACATAATTATATCCACAAAGATATAGGGTCACATTTGACTATATATAAACATATTAGTCCATATTAAATTATATAATTTCCTATATAACTATTTTTACTCGGGACTTAATATGGTATATATTAATATATATGGCGACATATATATTTATACTGATCTATATATGACATTATATAAGAAATTTGTGGGAAACTCAAAGCTATACATAATTATATCCACAAAGATATAGTGTCACATTTGACTATATATAAACATATTAGTCCATATTAAATTATATAATTTCCTATATAACTATTTTTACTCGGGCTGTGCACGAAAAGGAGACTTTTTTTCCGACAGGTGGGGGACCCAGTGGGTAAAACTAATTCGGATACGTTGAATCTAGTGGTGCTAGCCGTTTTCTAGGTTAGCTTTAAAAAAAAAGATATTTGAGTTTGAAAATTATGGTTTCAAGCAACCCTAAACACTCGATTTTTTAATTTGTTTACCGTTAACTTTAAGTTAAATTGTTTGTTACACTACCAAGAAGCTTTGTGTTAAAAATAATCAAAATCGGTTTTGCCGTCCAAAAATTGTGATTGAAAATGTGAGGACACCATAAAAACCTTAAACGAAGCAATAAAATGTACAATTTTGTATGGAAAATTTCGAAGTGTCCTCACATTTTCACTCAGAACTTTTGAACCGCTGCACCGATTCTGATAATTTTTAACCCAAAGCTGACTGGGGGAATAACAAATACACTGATAAAATTTTGTACATAGTATTAATGAATTTGTTCATTAATACAATGAATTTTTTCATTGAAAAGTCCCCAAAGAACGGTTTCATTGGATTAATAAAACATGTTTCATTAAATCAATTTTAATGAATGGATTTTTTTTTCGTTAAAAGCAATCAAAGAGAACGGACGTGTATTTTAAAAAAGCTCTGCTGTGTCAATATTTATTTACATTATTTATACGCTAAGTTTCAATAATAAATAGTGCATTAAATAAAACAAATAACAATAAAAATTATACATTTTATAACTTGAATATTGGAGCAAACAAAACAAAAATTCAATTATAAAGAAAACGAAAACAAAAACAAAAGAACGTCTAATTTCAAACTTTACAAAAAAAAAAAAAAACAAAAACAATTTTTTATTTTTTTTTTATTTTTTCAAGTAAGTGATATTAACTAAAACTTAGAGAAAATGAGTGACAATAAAAACAAAAACAACTCCCACCAAGATAACAACAATAGCAGTATAGAAATTGAAAACAATAACGACAACAACAAAATTCTTACTTGTGCGCCAAAAAGATGTAGGGAGCCTTTACAAAACTCCATTTATGATAATATAATAAAAACACCCAGGCTCTCCACAAATGATTCTCCCTTCAAATTTGTTAATCTAATAGATAAGAGATTTGAAAACATGCTTGGTCTCATTAAAACAATGTTTCAGGAAAGTGAGGCGCGAATGGAAGCAATGATAAATAAGAGATTTGATGAATTGAAGAGAGATATTCTTGTTATAAACCAAAGAGTAACAAATCTAGAAACAGTCACCGAAGATATTGTAAGCCTTAAAACAGAGGTACAGAATTTGAAGACACAATTACAGCGACAGGAAAATTCGGTCGTTGCATCAGATCTGCGCATTAATGGTATACCATACAATAAACAAGAAAACTTGTATGAAATTTTCAAGTCAATATGTGATGTTTTGCAAATCTCTACACCTGCGATTAAATCCCTCTATCGCCTGCAAAATCATAACAATAAAGATCAAGATTACTCGCCGGATGCTGTAATCATGGTCAAACTTTGTTCGCCGTATGATAAAAACTTTATCCTGAAATGCCTAGCCAATTACGGTAAAGCTCAAAAGACCGAACTTAAATTATGTCATTTTGGTCTTGGTTCCGGTTCCGATCGCTCTTTCTACGTCAATGAAAATTTGACTACTACGAACCATAAAATACTGCGGTTGGCAATTGAGCTTAAAAAGAAAGGCCTGATAAAAACTGCTTACACCATACGTGGTTTAGTATACTTGAGGTTCAATGTGAACGAGGAACCAGTCAGAATTGACAGTATGGAGGAGTTACATAATTTTTTTCCTGAGTTTTATGATACTGCTAATAACACTATGCGACAGTCAAAATCGGGATGGGATGAAACCAACGGGAAATGTTATATCGGTCAAAAACAAGTTATACGTGTCCCGGCGTTTCGCTGGGTCACCCCTAGGAATCGAGATATATCTTTTTTTGACATAACTCGAGAACCACTAGTCCGATTTTGCTCAAACAATTTTAAAAAAATTAAAAATTACAATTCCTTTAATCTGTTCATATAACGTTTTTCTATATACTCAACAGTTTTGCCGGTCAAAATAAATGTTTGTTACCGCTACCATAAAAATCAATAACCTTTTGTTTATTACTTTTTTTTAATATTTTAGGCAAAAAATATTTTTTTCTTCATACATTTATTTTTACCGGCAAAACTGTTGAGTATATAGAAAAACGTTATATGAACAGATTAAAGGAATTGTAATTTTTTTAAAATTGTTTGAGCAAAATCGGACTAGTGGTTCTCGAGTTATGTCAAAAAAAAGACCACCAAAGGTCAAATTGATATATCTCGATTTATAGGGGTGACTCAGCGAAACGCCGGGACACGTATAACTTCTTTTTTACCAATATAACTTTCCCCGGAAGTTTGAACCCTACCATTTGTCTCACAGTGTAATTAATGTCGTTTTATATACACTGATAGAATTTTCGTTCATACTATTAATGAATCGATTTCATTAATCTGAATTCACTGATTTAATGAAAAAATTTCATTGAGTTAATGAAAAATTCATTAATTTAATGAATTTTTTCATTATATATTTTCAACTAACCCGTAAGATATGCTAAAATTTTTATAAGGGTTTTGAATTTGCTAATTACTAAAATAGATATATGTTCCAGTAATGAACGCTAGGGTTGCAAACTGAAATTATTTAAATATAAAAGCTCAAATAATGACATCATTTTGTTTTGGCTATTTAGATCAGTCGGTAACGCGATAATGTTTACATTCTGGTGATTGCGGGTTCAAGTCGACTTCAGGGAGATGTCAAAAACGTTGTAAAAACGAAAAAGAAATATATGTACAAATAAAAATTAATAAAATAAAAATAAATTAAAAAAGTAACGCAAAAAAAATTTTTTTTTTCAATTAGTTTTCATTTAATGAATACGTTTCATTGATCTAATGAACGCGTTCTTTGGGGACTTTTCAATGAAAAAAATCATTGGATTAATGAACAAATTCATTAATACTATGCACAAAATTCTATCAGTGTATTATGATGCAGCTACTATATCATTATTTTTTATATTTCTTCTTTTATCGGGATATAGTTTTTAAACGTTGGAAACGCTTTAAGACTGATGCACTACATGAGGAGTATAGTCTGGCAAGAAGAGATGTGAATAAGATGATCAAACGTGCGAAATCTGAACATTATTCGAGTTTATTTCAATCTGCTGCGGACACAAATAAAACTTGGAAAACTATTCGAGAAATAGGTGTTGCTAAAGCTAAGTCAACAGTTAAAATTGATATTAATGTTGATAGGCTTAATGAATCTTTTGTAAATCTCCCCAATATTACATTAAACGACAGTTTCTATACCCAGAATTTAAGCTCTACTTTACTAGAAAATCATAGTCAATTTAGTTTCCAAAGTGTATGCCCGCCTGAAGTACTGTCTGCTTGCTATGCTGTTAAATCGAATGCTGTTGGTTCTGATAATATCCACCCCAGATTTCTGAAGACAATTATGTCTCACATTATGCCTCATATTACACACATTTTTAACACCATCATCACAAAAAGTGTTTTCCCCAAAAGTTGGAAATGCGCAAAAATACTACCCATTCCGAAACCAAATAAAGAACATCGTCCCATTGCTATTTTGCCCTATTTGTCCAAAGTACTTGAAAGGGTACTGCATCTACAAATAAGGCAATATTTAAAGGATAATAAAATTCTTACGGAAAGGCAATCTGGGTTTCGTCCTAAACATAGTTGTGTAACTGCCCTTATTGATGTGTCGGAGGAAATTCGTGAGTATATTGATGATGAGAACATTGTCTTTCTTATACTTTTAGACCATTCAAAAGCATTCGATACTGTGAATCATGAAATACTCTGTATGAAGCTGGAGACAATGTTTAATTTTTCTTCTCCTGCAAATCGTCTAATAGCGTCATACTTAACTGATCGTCAACAATATGTGCACGCAAACAATAAAAATTCTAGGGCACTACCGGTGCTTAAAGGCGTTCCACAAAGTTCGATTCTTGGTCCTCTACTGTTTACAATTTATGTAAATGATCTTCCCAATCAACTTTCTTTTTGTAAATCACATATGTATGCTGATGATGTGCAATTATACATATATATGCAGTCAAAAGGATGAACTTAATAATTGCATAGATAAAATAAATGCTGATCTCTCGAAAATTTATATATGGGCAACAGCAAATGGTTTATGTCTTAATCCCGCTAAGTCCAAATGCCTTATAATAACCAAGAAATCAATTAAGCCACCTAATGTGTTAGATATAACTCTTAACAATCAAAGAATTGAAATAGTTACGAAAACTATAAATCTTGGTATAATTTTTAATAAAACTCTAACATGGACTGATCATGTAAATGCTGCTGCCGGTAAAACTTATTCTATGTTACGGTCTTTGTGGAGTACCCAACATTTAACACCAGTCCATATACGAGCACTACTTGCGAAAACTTACCTTATTCCAACACTATTATACGGATGCGAAGTATTTGCGTGCTGCGATTCTGTAAGCTTAAACAAATTAACCTCAACATATAATGCTATATTAAGATATGTTTATAATTTGAGACAATTTTCCCATATTACACCCTATGAGAAAAAACTATATGGAGTAAGACTCTGTGATCTTTTGAAAATAAGGCCACTTACGCTTATGCATAAGATCGTGAACACACGTGAACCTAAATATCTTTATAATCGATTATCCTTTTCACAATCGGAAATAAATAATAATATAGTACCCGTTTTGTATGAGTTTCTGGTCTCTGAATGGCAATTTTATACAGAATCTATTCGTCTTTGGAACTCGCTACCGCCAAACATACAATTTTTAAGCAGCGCAGGGCAGTTTAAGAAATCAATTTACGAATTTTACAGTTAACATATAAATTTTGTTTAATTAAGTGCAAACATTTATAAGCTTTGCTCTGTTTAACTTTGATCAATTTCAATTGTAATAATTTTTAATTTTTAATGTTAAATCTTAATTTTAATGACGTACTTTTTTATTTTGTTTTTTTCTTCTTTTTTCTAAAAATTTCAATGTTGTACTTTCTATTTATTTATATGTATGTTCTTTTTTTTTTATTGTACATATATTCTAATAATTTCATATAATAATCCTGTACTTTAACTATAAGACTTTTTGTCTTGTTGTACAGGACATCAAATAAATTAAATTCATTCATTCATCGATCTAATGAAAGTTTCATAGAATATATGAATTTTTTTCATTAATTTTAAGATAAACATTTTGAAAGTTTCATGTGTTTAATGAATTAAATTCATTACTTTTATGAAATAATTTCATTAATATTTTTCATTTTAGCATAGACTTAATGAAATTATTTCAATAAGACATGAAATTATTCGTATAATGATTTGTTCATATTTTTAATGAATCGCTTTATAGATTTCGCAACAATTCCACGTAAGTGAAAAATAATTTTTTTTATATTGAGTTTGACAGCTTTTTTCGCAAAAGTATGAACAAAATACCGGGCTTAAGGGTTAAAAGCAAAAGTAAGATGCAATTATGTGTAAACAAATCATACCATTATGTAAGCACTTTTTTGATATTCAAAGGCTTTTCACAAAAAACTCGCTTTAAAATAAAAAAAGACTGGAATCGGCTCGTAATATGTTAATAAATATCCCGGTAAAAAATGTCCATATATGAACATTTATGGTTCAACCATATATGTATGGATCCGAAAAATGAGGTAACACCTAAGTATATGTTCATATATGGACATATATGAACATTTACATTTATTAAATATATGCGAATACATGCGAACGTTGCTGTCCTTTATTATAAGGTTGTACGATAGATATAAATTTATGTATGACATTCAAATTAGGCGCTACAGATGTTCCTTTTTTTATTCATGGCATTAAATATAATTCCATATTTATCCAAATATGAGTTCCTTTTACATATATGGAAAAATGTATTCTTCGAAATATGTTCATATACAAGTCCCTTTTGCATAAATTGAATAACATATTCTTTCATATTTGTCCATATATGAGTGCCATCTTAATATATAAAAAGTCTCTGTGTGTTTGTTGGTGATCGCATCAGTGAAATACCACCAGGTGTATAGAGCCCATATTCACACTGTATGTTTGTTTGGTGCTCCGATATGTTTGAGAAGATTTTTTTACTGGCACGCCCACTTTTACGCCCATTTTTTCCAATATATCTAAAACCCCTTTTTACTCAATTTTTTTTTTTTTATTTTTTTTTTAATTTTTTTTTTTATTTTTTTTACTCAATTTTTTTTAATTTTTTTTTATTTTTTTAAAATTTTTTTTTTAATTTTTTTTTTTTTAATTTTTTTTTTTTAATTTTTTTTTTTTTAATTTTTTTTTTTTAATTTTTTTTTTTTAATTTTTTTAATTTTTTTTTTAATTTTTTTTTTATTTTTTTTACTCAATTTTTTTTTATTTCCATATATGAAATAACAGATGCTTCCATATATGTCTGTATATGAAATTTTTTACATATATGGAATCACATATACTTCCATATATGTTCATATAAAATCCATATATGTTCATAAAAAATCCATATTTGTTCATATGTGTCCATACATAAACCATATATGAACATGTTTGAGCGTATATGAACATTTTTCACCGGGATGTTATATTAAACCCATTTCAATTACCTTTCCAATGATGCTCATATTGTCATATTGATCCGATAATAAATATCGGATTTTTTTTATGAAATTATGAAAAAATAAAAAAAAATCTAATGAAAAAATTCATAACAACAACGAATTTTCATTAAGTTAATGAATTTTTTCATTAAATCAATGAATCCATTTTAATGAAATCGTTTCATTAATGCTATGAACGACAATTCTATCAGTGTAACCTGGGCAAAAATAAATGGTCAAAAAGTTAAATAAATCGGGGTTTTTGGGGTCCTTGAACCCAGAATTTTCAAACACAAATATCTTTTTTTCAAGAGCTAATCTAGATAGCACCACTGGATTCACCATACTCGAATTAGGTTTACCCACCTGGTCCCCCGCTTGTTGGATTTTTCAACTAGCACAGTGTTATTAAACAATTTTAAAATACATACAAGGAAAATATCATAAAAATATGTTGCAGCCGAATTAATCTAAAATTCGGTTGTTGCAACCGAATTCAGTTGTCACAGCCAGTTTGCCGTTTTGGTTAAAAATAACCAAATTTGGTTATTTTTTTTTCCAATGTGGAGATGTCAACTTTTTTCATTTTGGTAACTTTTTTGGCAATCAAGTATATACAATTTTTTTCTGTGTTTTTAGATTTATTTCTGCTTATACTTGTAAGAAGCTTCCCGTACAAATTGAAATTTTTTGTAGGACCATTCGTAACTTTCAAAAAGGGGTTGATCATTTTCATGATAGACAATACAATTGTTTCGTAGACATCACTCTACTCTTCAGTTGTCCGCAATAAGAAAATGATAACTTTCTTACTCAAACCGAGACATTACATAGGTACAAAAAATCAACGGAACGAGAATTTTGTACTTTCGTATATAACTTTTTTGCGCATGGTTCGAAAACTATTCTTCAATTTAAAGAATTGCAAGATTATTGCAGTGTAGAGCCACATCAAATATTAGGAATTTCTGGTACCCGGTGACTGATACTATGTAATGTAATCAATCTTATAACTGAGCAGTGGCCTGCTTTGCATTTATATTTTATATCGTTCGACTTCGAAGTAAACGGTAAAAGCTTGTGAATTGAGTTAACTAGTGGGCGATACTTGCTTTAAGGTTTATTTTTTATTTCTCTCATATATACTTAATATAATAAATAACTTAAATAAAGAATTTCATTCGGAAAAAATGCGTCTTCCATATGTTTATGGCCAATTGAAATTAAATTTTAAATTAGTTGTGAGCAATTTTACCAAAAGTAATTACGTTAAAAGTTTAATTTCATTAAAAATGGTTAATTTATTTGGTGAAATAATTGATATAATTAATTAAATGTATAAAATATTTTTATTGGCCGTAAAGCTTAACTACATATGAATGTTTGAATGAAAGTAACTTGTCTAACTTAAAAAATATGAAATTAAAAAAAAATATACAATCTTTTTATATAGAACTTTTAAAAGAAATCTCAAAATCCTTTGAATTTTGGAGAAAAGATTTAAAACATCTTGACATAATAACACCAAATCAAATTTCCAATAATTTAGAAATAACTTTGGAGCCTTTATTGTCATCTTTCCCAAACTTAACAAGCGGTAATGAAGAAAAAAATTTTAACCCAATGGAAATTATTAAGATTTTCGAACATTACAGAATTTAACAGTGACATGGATGTAGTTGAATTTTGGGATTTATTTTGATCAAAATTCATTTAAGCCTTCTGCCTTAAAAATTAATAATTTAGTTGAAAAACCCTTTAGTTAAAAACTAAAAAATTAATAATATAGTTGAAAAAACCCTTTAGTTTAGCTGCTGCCGAAAGAAAATTTTCACTACTTATTTTAATCGAAACAAAGTTTCGAAATTACCCTGATTTTAAAATTATTAATAATAATATAATGCAATCAAAAGAATTGTGGAAAAATCAGAATCATTCCCACTATGTGTGGTCTGCCAAAGAGATGTTTTAACCTTATAGAATAATTTTTTTTATACGTCAAATAACACAGTGATGAATTTTACCTCAAACTAATTTGTTGATCTCTATTTGGAATGAAATTAAATTTAAGTTTTTTAGTTATTAACGGTGGTTCTCGTACTGAAGGTTTTAGAGTTAACTAATAGTTAACCCAAAAATTTGTTGTTGTTTCGTATACAATTTTTTGACATTTTCTTTTGTTTAATATTTAAGTTAAACCTACAGTATGAGACCCACCGCAGTAAGTATTTAATATGTAAAAGAATTTTATTTTTATTTTTTGTTAACTCTAAAATACAACTTTTTTTAATAACTAAATTTAAATAATAAGGCTTGTATAAAAAAAAAATGTTTTGAATTTTATTACAGCTTAATAAAACAAATTAACATGCAAAAGAACAACAAAAATCGTTCAATTAGCCTCTAATAAGATAAAAAAATTTTGTGAATAACCATGTAAATATTTTAATATATTTAAATAAAAACTTTAAATTTTTGTTATTTTTTTTTCTCATTTGGTAAGTTTTTTTTAAATATTTTGGTTTCAAAAAATTTTTGTTTGTGACAACACTGTCCACAGCCGAATTCTTGTATCAATGGAGTTGGTGCAAACGAATTCGGTTGTTGCAACCGAATTATTTATAATATAGGGTCATAACAACTCTTTTTAAAATTCAATTCAAATTTTATAAAACTTCAAAATAGAAAAATTGGGAAAAAAAAATAATTTGTAGCTGCATACTAAAACAACAGGAAATAACTAAATAAATGAATTTTGCTAATATGAATGAAAAAGGTACGTTAAATATAATTAAAAAACTCGTATGTAATAATATCATCAATATCTCATAATAATTTTCAGATAAATGCAATATTTGTTGATACTGGAACAAAGATGATGGATTTTGAGTTGTCATTGGATTATTTGTAACTCGCTTTGGGTGAGACAAAACTAGGCATCATAAGTGCCTGGTTTTGTCTGCATTTGGTATTTTGCAATTCTTAAGAAACGGTACGTATTTAAGTACATTAAGAAAATTGATTATGAATTACCAGTTCGAAGAAAAGTTACTTCGGTTTTATCCTTTCTGTAAATGAAGATTATTTAACTTTATATTTAAGGAATGCCTAAAGAAGTATTATTTCTTTCAACTGTACCACAAATGCACGTTCGCATTAAATCCAAAAATGCCATAGTCGAAATTGTATTAAAACCGCTTTTCGACAAAGAGAACTAAAAAAAGAAAAAATTCTTAAAAATAGAATTAAAAATGGGAAACATTTGCGAGCAGGGACGTAACAGTTATAACTTTTATTCAAAAAAGTTAATGTTTTACAATTATTTCTTGTTTGATTATTTTTAATTTTCTGTTTATTTGCTCTGTTTGATTTTTATTTTAAATTCAAACAAAAACAATCCAAACACGATTTTTATTTTTTCAAAAATAATAAAAGTTATTTTGAGATTTTTTTTCTTCATCAAAAAATAACAATTAAGAATATAAATCAAAAGCCATAGAACCAATGACTTCACCAATTATAATATCCTGATGATGTCAACTAGTGTTAATAAAAGATTGAACAGTGATTTAAAGTGAGTAAATATGTATATTCCACCAACTTCCGACATTCAACTTAGGTCAATTTTTAATTTTTATTTGATTATCAAATAAAAAAGTTAGTGCTTAATTTTTTCAAAAAAATCATTCTGTAACTTTTATAAAAAGTTTTAAAATAAAAATCAAAATACAACAGAAATTTGTAGAGTAAAATATAAAAATTTAAAAAATTAAAATCTTTGCCAAACTTTGTGATTTTTTTGTGCAATATGATCATACATGGGAATTTTTCATTACCATTGAAATTTCATTACCATTAGTTCATACTAATGACAATGAAAAAAATTTCATTACCATTTAATGGTAATGAAATATTTTTCATTAGAAAAATCATTACTAATGGTAATGAAATCACACTAATGTAAAAAAATACTAATTACAATTGATTAAAAAACCATTTGTTTACAAAAATCTTAATATATAACATAAGCTACAATCAGGGATGGAAAAGCCCTTAAGCGAGCCAAAAATATAAACATTTTTCTAAAAAGCTAAAAAGCGGAACGCACATGCACATGGATGCAAAAAATCGCTGAAATTAAAAAAAGTTTCAAATACCAGAAAAAATGCAAAAATTAGAAAAAATCGCCAAAATTTGAAAAAATTCCAAAATTGAAAAATGTTGTAAAAATTTAAAAAAAATCGCCATAACTTTAAAAAATCGTCAATATTTGAAAAAATTGCCCAAATAGTCAAAATTTATAAAAAATCGTCAAAAATTTGACAAAATCGCAAAAATTGCAAAATATCGTAAATATTTTGAAAAACTCGTCTTGAAAAAATTTTCAATATTTGAAAAAATTACCAAAATCGTCAAAATTTCAAAAAGCCGTCAAAAATTGGAAAAAATCTGAAAAATGCCAAAATTGAAAAATTTTGAAAAAAATCGTCATAACTTGAAAAAATCGTCAATATTTGAAAAAATTGCCCAAATAGTCAAAATTAAAAAAAAAAAAATCGTCAAAAATTAGACTAAATTGCCAAACTTGCGAAATATCGTAAAAATTTTGAAAAAATTGTCAACATTTGAAAAAAATTACCAAAATCGTCAAAATTTCAAAAAGTTGTTAAAAATTGGAAAAAATTGCCAGAATTGAGAAACTTGTAATAATTTGTGAAAATCGACAAAAATTAGAAAAAATCGCCAAAATTTAAAAAATAGTCCAGGTTTAAAAAACGAAATTTCCAAAATTTATTTCTCGCATTTATTTTTCCTTGTTCCGTTTTCATCTAAATCATTTAGTTTTCGAGATACGGGGAATATTCCAAATAAAAGCCGTTTTCTCACTACGAGGCTTAGTTTTCGAGAAAAACGCGATTTTAAAATCTAGCAACGAAAGTCAAAATTTAGTTTCGGTATCGGGGTATTGGTGGTGGGTTTTGACCTTTGGTGCAGTCATTTTTCCTCTAGCTCTTCTAGTTTTCGAGATATCGACGATTAAAATTTTACTTAAGCGATTTTCGCATTTATTTTTCCGCAGATGACTCACTATGACTTCCTTGTTCCAAAACCGTTGTCCGTTTTCATTTAACTCATTTAGTTTTCGAAATACGGGGGTTATTCCAAATAAAAGCCCTTTTCTCTTTACGAGGCTTAGTTTTCGAGAAAAACTGATTTTAAAAACTAGCAACGCAAGTCAAAATTTAGTTTCGGTATCGGGGTATTGGTGGTGGGTTTTGACCTTTGGTGCAGTCATTTTTCCTCTAGCTCTTCTAGTTTTCGAGATATGGACGATTAAAATTTTATTTAAGCGATTTTCGCATTTATTTTTCCGCAGATGACTCACTATGACTTCCTTGTTCCAAAACCGTTGTCCGTTTTCATTTAACTCATTTGGTTTTCGAGATATGGGGGACATTCCAAATAAAAGCCCTTTTCTCTCTACGAGGCTTAGTTTTCGAGAAAAACGCGATTTTAAAATCTAGCAACGAAAGTCAAAATTTAGTTTCGGTATCGGGGTATTGGTGGTGGGTTTTGACCTTTGGTGCAGTCATTTTTCCTCTAGCTCTTCTAGTTTTCGAGATGTGGACGATTAAAATTTTATTTAAGCGATTTTCGCATTTATTTTTCCGCAGATGACTCACTATGACTTTTTTGTTCCAAAACCATTGTCCGTTTTCATTTAACTCATTTAGTTTTCGAAATACGGGGGATATTCCAAATAAAAGCCCTTTTCTCTCTACGGGGCTTAGTTTTCGAGAAAAACGCGATATTAAAATCTAGCAACGCAAGTCAAAATTTTGTTTCGGTATCGGGGTATTGGTGGTGGGTTTTGACCTTTGGTGTAGTCATTTTTTCTCTAGCTCTTCTAGTTTTCGAGATATGGACGATTAAAATTTTATTTAAGCGATTTTCGCATTTACTTTTCCGCAGATGACTCACTATGACTTCCTGGTTCCAAAACCGTTGTCCGTTTTCTTTTAACTCATTTAGTTTTCGAGATATGGGGGACATTCCAAATAAAAGCCCTTTTCTCTCTAAGAGGCTTAGTTTTCTAGAAAAATGCGATTTTAAAATCTAGCAATGCAAGTCAAAATTTAGTTTCGGTATCGGGCTATTGGTGGTGGGTTTTGACATTTGGTGCAATCATTTTGCCTCTAGCTCTTCTAGTTTTCGAGATATGGATGATTAAAATTTCATTTAAGCGATTTTCGCATTTATTTTTCCGCAGATGACTCACTATGACTTCCCTGTTTCAAAACCGTTGTCCGTTTTCATTTAACTCATTTAGTTCTCGAGATATTGGGGATATTCCAAATAAAATCCCTTCTCTCTCTACGTGGCTTAGTTTGCGAGAAAAACGCGATTTTAAAATCTAGCAATGCAAGTCAAAATCTAATTTCGCTATCGGGGTATTGGTAGTGAGTTTTGACCTTTGGTGCAGTAATTTTTTTTCTAGCTCTTATAGTTTTCGAGATATGGAAAATTAAAATTTTATTTAAGCGATTTTCAATTTTTGCGAGAAATGAATTTTGGCGATTTTTTCAATTTTGTAAAACCGAAATTTTGGGTATTTTTTCTAATTTTTGACGATTTTTCAAACTTTGACGATTTTAAAAATTTTGACGATTTTTTCGAATTTTTGACGATTTTTCAAATTTTGACGATTTTTCCAATATTTTCCAATTTTTGTGATTTTTTTCAATTTTGGAAATTTTTTCAAATTTTAACAATTTTCAACCCTGATTTCAGTGAATTTTCTGCATTTTTGCCTTCCTCGGAAAGCTTATCTGTCAATGGTAATTATTTTTTTTAATTGATACATTATCAATGGTAATGAAATTAAAAACCATTGTCATTATTCAATGAAATCAAATTCCAAAATCATTAACATTAATTTGAAACAATGGTAACGAAAATAATTTCATTACCATTTATATCAATCAATGTTAATGAAATCGTCAATTAATTAGTCCACCTAATTCATTATTCCCATGTATGAATATGATTTATAAAGTATAGTGCATTATTGAAATATTATAATTACATAAATTTGGGTGGTGACTTTTTTAGAAATATAACAGTTATTTTGGGTCTCTGTTTGCGAGAGATTTTTCTTTGAAAAATTATAAAATAGCTTTCATTTAACTAAAAGAAGGTACATTTTAATAATGTTACTTTCTGATCAGCTGTTATAGAGAAGGGGTCATTACTCCTTAACATAAATGCAAAAAGTACCCACTTTATGAAGCATACCCTGCCCCACTAAATCAAACGGTATGTCGGATTAATGCCAAACTTATTTTTTTTATTGATGCGAATAAAACAGAAATTCTAAGGTTGGCAATATTTATGTTCGATTTGTAATATTATATAGGACAATAAATACTGTTCCTAAGTTCGATATTGATGCCACATACTTTTATACACTGATAATAGTCCATGCACTAAAATACGAAAAATATCAAAATAACGAAAATTTTTGTAAAATGAACCATTTTCGTTTGTTTTGATAAAAATCTCTATTTTTATGCCTTATTATGAGTGTATATATGCATTTGGTATGAAAGCCTCATATATAAAGTATTCCTTTAAAGTTCGCCATACACTTGCAATATTATTGTACAACTTCTAGTTTTAGTTCTTTATTCTACATGGAGGAAAAATACGTTTTTGTTTATGTTTGGAGGTAATTATATTATATTTACAAACTACCATATATGTATTTGGAGTATGCTTCCAATTATATTGTTTTTATAGTTACTATACATATATTTCCCGGTACACATGGGTTTGTTTGTAAATTAGTCATATTTTGTCATCTAAGAATACATATTTTTGCATTTTTAACTTTATAATAATTATATTTGTGGGATACAAATATTCCAAATTTCCATTCTTGATACATATAAAGTTATATGTAGCCATTATAACTTTTGTAGTTGATAATAATCGTTTAGTTTAGCTAGACTGCATCTAGTCAGAAAATGTAGTGATATTTTTTCTTTATTTATTAATTTTATTGTGAAAGATGTGAAAAAATAAAATAAATTTTTATAAATAAAACATAAAATTGTGTTAAAAAGAAAAAAAAAAATTATTTAGTTGTGTATATTAAAGTATTAACTTATTTTAAGAGTTTTTAATTAATATTTGTTAATAAAAATAAATAAAAAATAAATGAAGAGATTGTAGTTTAGAGTGGTCCAAAAAAACATGAAAGATGGAATTAGCGATCTCCACAATGTTGCCCCTATTCCTTAATGTCTAAAAACTCTCTGTGCCAAGTTTCAGCTAAATCCGCTTTTATTTAGCGGTAGCACAAAAAGTTGTCTTTTAAGAATTAATATTTATCTCTAGAGTAATTTATACAAAAAGAAGGGTTACTCTAAATTTAATTATTTCTTAACCTGTACGCTATTATTTAACAATTTTTTTTAAATCTGGTCTTAATTAATGTGAATATAAGGAATTTAAAATCAAAAATTAAAAAAATGAAGTAACTTTTAAGTAATTCGCGGTTTTTTTTAAATTTATACAAAAAAATATATATTTTAGTCAAATTTTCGAAGTTTTCCGAAAAGATGTAATTAAAAATTCAACTAGTTTTTGCCTTGAATGCGCAAATTTCTCAAATCTGATCTTTATTTTAATGAAGATTATGAATCAGCAATCGAAACTTAAAAAAAATTTGTGGTTTTTGAATTATTCGCGGTTTTTGAAAATTCAAAAAAACTCAAGTTTGTTGAGATATTTTCCTAATTACCTGTAAAAGGTGTTATCGAAAAATGCAATTAGTTATACTTTTGCAATTTACTTACCAAGGGCCTTCATTATATATAACACTGATTTTAATTTTAAAAAGGATAACAGATATCCTTGCAAATTAACTTAAAATTTGATATTTTTTAATATTTCGCTATTATTTAGATTGCTATAATTTTATTGCTACCAAAAACCATATCTTTCATAATAGGACATTCCACAGATATATATTAATGCAAAAACGAAATTTTCATATTGGTAAATATAAGAAAACATCCTGATCGAAGTTGATAATTTTTTGTATGTAATTTTCAAATTTCGCGAAATCCGCCACTCCGATTTCAATTTTGATTTCAAATTCGTAATGTACACCTAAAAATGTATTAGATTTGATATGTCGCGATCGTAATATTTATATTTAATTTTTCTCATTTTTTCCATTATTTTTAATTAATTAAAAATAATATAACAAGTACAACCTCGAAACTTCAATTGCGATGTGCTAACTCTAAACAAAACTTTTTTGGTGATTTTTTTGATCAGACCACATTTTTTTTTCAAAGTGGCATATTTTTAGGGTTGTGGAGCGTGAAAATTCCAACTTTTTTTTTTTGGACGACTCTATTGTAGTTATTGTTTTTCAATGAAAGATTTGTATTAGATGTAAAATTCAATGTGAATATACTTAGTTATTAAATAATCGCCAAACATGTATTAATTTTACTTTTTATGTTTTTCCATTAAAATATAGAGAAATGTGGAGAGTAGAATAAATACGCCTATTGTTTGGCATATATTAATAATTGCTTTATAACTAAATATATTATTTATATATAGTATTTGCATGGAAACATAATTTGTGTATGACACACATATTATATGTTTGCTGCTAAACATATAATATTTGTCGATAGCGTCATTTCATTTCATCCAAACATTATATATTTACAGGCAAACATAATATATTTGCTTGCAAACATTATATATTTGCATGCAAATATATATTGTTTCTAGTAAAAACACGGCGAATATGTTTGAAAATTTCTCCAAATATATATATATATTTCCAGCAAAAATATGTTTGGGACAGGCCGTTTTTTTTCAGCGTGTATTATCATATGTGCTAGTAGATTAAAGACCGAAATGGACAAATTGCGCAATAATATTTCTAATATGTGGATAGCTTAAAACAATAGTTGAACATTCTCATTAGCTTAACTTCCTTACACCAAATTATTTTTACAAATATTGTAAATTTTTGTCGTTTATTTAACCTTCTTTTTCAATTTTTAATTTCACAATTTTCTTGAGCGTAAGGTTTGTTTTTTATATATAAAAAATACTTTATTTTCGATATTTCGCTACTCCATTGTGTATCATCTTCAAGAAATAACAATTAAATCAATAAATTAACAAAGTATAAACAATTTGAAAGTTTGAAAAAATTTGAAAAGCATTTGTCAAATATAAATTGTATGTATACATTTATACCAGTAAACAAAGGGGGTTATTTTGTAAAACGCAACGCCTGGGGTTGCGTTGTTTTCCATACAAATTGTTTTTGTAACAATAACAATTTACACACAAATCAACGCAACGCAAGGCGTTGCGTTTTACAAAATAACCCACAAATTCTTTGGTATAAATGTATAACAAACAAAAATATTAATAATTAACAATAAAAAATGTATTAATATAATGTGTTATAAATTAATGTAATGTGTGCTATTTCTCTTGTATGATATATCTATAATTCTGTGCTACATTTTCAGTATCTGCCTTAAAGTTAATTCTATTTGTTGTGGGTATATTAATTATCTGTAACATTTCGAATATATAACGACGTTTATAATTATGCTCTGTGTTTAAAACTGATACATTTTCAAAGTCAGGATTGTGATTCAAATTTGAACAATGAGAAGATAATGCTGTTTTTTGTGAATTAATATGTCTATATTTCTGATCTGATCTATGTCCAGCTATTCTAGTTCTCAATTTATTCTTCGTTGTACCTATATATACCTTATCACAATTCTCTCCGTCATTTCCACTACATGATATTTTATATACTATATTTGATATGTCCAATTTCTGTATCCTATCCTTTGTCTTACTGTATAATTTATTTACTGTATTGTATGATTTAAAAGCTATTTTATATCTATTAGTATCTATTATCTTTGATTTCTCCAAACGTTCTGATATTTCCGGACCATAGACCATAGACTTGTAAATTTTCTGTTCAATTAAATTTCCTGTGTTATTATTCTTTCTAAATTTATATTGATTTATTAATGAACGAATTCATCCTATCGGAAAATCATTATCCCTTAATAAATCCTTAATTATTTCCTCATTCTTTCTATGAAATTCTCTGTCACTAATATTCAATACTTTTTCTATCAAATTATTCGCAGTGTTAATAATGATTTTCCTATTATGTTTTGAATAAAAATTAATAATTCTACCTGACGCTATTGGTTTCTGATACCAATCCATTATCAAATTATTACCTCTTCTTATTACCAAAGTATCTAAATAAGGAAGTTTAGAATCACGTTCCTTTTCCATGGTAAACTTAATATCAGAACTAAATTCATTTAATGCTATTAACTTATTATCAATTGTATTTTCAGAAATGACACAAAACAGATCATCCACATATTTAGTCATTATCTTTGGCCTAACATCAAGTTTTTTAATACAAGTGTCCAATAATTCCTCCATAACTATATCAGCCACAATTGGAGAAGCATGGGATCCCATTGGGAGTCCTTTCTGTTGTAAATATATCTTCTCACTGTATTGAAAGTATCTATTATCATCTATACAAAATTTCAAAATACGTAAAAACAAGCCTTTTTCAATAGTTGTATATTCCTCAATAACATTCCATTTTCCCTTTATAATATTCATCGCCAAATCAATTAAATTTGGGAATTAAGAAACTACATCAAAAGCAACTAATTTTTCATCATTTCGTATTTGTTTGTTGAATAATCTATTCCTAAATTCAAGTGAGTTCTTTACATTGTATTTAGATTGTTCTGTAATCTTCTTTAAAATGTAAGTAATGTATTTACAGAGTTCATAAGATGGAGAATTAATAAAAGAACAAATTGGTCTCAATGGAAATTCCTCTTTATGAATTTTAGGTAGTCCATATAATCTAGGTGCGGTAGCAATATTAGTCTTAAGTTTAATTTTCTCTGTATTTTTAATAATTTTCCTTTCAAAAAGTTCATCATTATTATTAATCTTCTGTAATCTACTTGTTGGATCCCTATTTTGTAAATTATATTTTTTAATATCTCCTACTATATTGTTCATCCTCATATCATAATCTTTTCTCTTTATAGCTACAGTTGTATTTCCCTTATCAGATCTCAATATGTGACAGCGCATAGAGAAAGGGACCTAAGGGTAAAAAAATTTAACATCTGAGCATCGAATGAGACCGATCCCATGCCCCAAAAGTGTTCCCTCCCAGAGATATGCGCGTTTTATGAAAGTGAAGTCGACGATAAAGTAAATCTACTTCTTCGAATTCGTCCACCATTTCATCCTAAAACAAACAGTAAGAATGTTATCAGTTTTAAATTATTTTCGCGAATAACATAATAAGGTTATTTGAAAAAATTTTCGTACTAAAAGAGTGATATTCACGATTTAAAAGAATTATAAATGAGTATTTATTATAATTCACAATTAATAATTTCAGAAAATAAAGCTGGATTCGAAAAACCGCGAGCAAAATTGATATCAAACTCAGGGAAACAGCGCGCTAGGTAGTAAACAGTAAAAACCAACTACACAAAACAAGAGGTAGGGACGACCTACGCGCGTTTTCAAGGTTGACCAACACGTTCCTGACGTCATGAGATGTGTCGCTTTCAAATGAGACCAATACCAACACGCTCAGTGATGGTACACCAAAGATACACGTATTTAAATCTTTAAAATGGCTCTCCTGAACAAAACCGCGTCACATATAAACACTGGCTTATGAGTAGGAACTCTTTACTTGCCTTAGATTGTAAACTGTTGCTTTATAACTCGATAATTAAACCCATATGGTGCTATGGAATTCAACTCTGGGGTACCGCCTCAGCATCGAACATAGAAAAATTGCAAAGACGTCAAAACAGGCTTCTTAGAATGATCACGTGTGCACCCTGGTATATAAGAAACTCCAACATACATAAGGATCTCAACGTAAACCTTGTTAGAGATGAAATCAGAAGACATAGCGAAAACTATTTAAAGAAACTAGAAACACATCCGAATACACTAGCCCGGAATCTTCTAAATAGCAGTGGACATACTGCTGACTTGGTCCACTTATAGAGAAGGAATTAGAATGAAAGCACAAAATTTTTGTCTGGCACTGGCTGGACTTAATACTTTTATTTAGTCTTAAGATTTGAATACTTATTGTTAGTTCACACATATTTAGTGAAGATTCAATAAATAAATAAAACACGAAAAAAAAAAAAACATATAAACACATCCCTATTCTTTTTTAAGAAAATTTCTGCTTCCTTTACTTTATCCAAAATGTATCTATCTCTATTTGTCAGGGCCATTCTATTAAAATGGCTATTAATTACATTTGTCAATCTATTTCTAGCTGTTTCCTGTTCCTCCTTATCCGGTATTGTCTGTATACAATCCTATGCATCAGTCACCTTTGTTAGCAGATTTGATCACAGTATGAAAATATGTGAGAAACCAAAATCTAAATTCTTCCAGTAAAAGTGTAATACCGTGGGATTTAATTTAACTTTAAAATTTATTTAAAAATTCAAATATATATAAATGTAGCAACTCTATTTCAATCCAAATGTTTACACCTCTGTTATTATTCTATGTTTTTTAGTTGTCAAATTAATAATAAAATATTGAAATTATTGTTCATTCCTTTTTAAACCTTTCTTTGAACAAGAACTTTCTGTTCTTTTAAATATACTTGAATTTAAAATAAATTTTAAAGTTAAATTTAATCGCACGGTGTTTCACTTTTACTGGAAGAATTAAGATTTTGGTTTCTCACATATTTTCATACTGTGATCAAATCTGCTAACAAAGGTTATGGGCCCAGAGAACAAAAAATCTAAATAAAATTCATAAAAAATTTGTTGAACAGAGTAAAAGTGAGGATATATTTCGTTGGTGACATTTTGGTTTTTATTGTTTTAACCGGTGTTAAAAAACAAGGAAAATGGCGGCTGCTGTAGCAAGTATTGAGAAATTCAATGGCGAAAATTATGGTACATGGTGCATACAGATAAAGAGCTTACTCATAACTTTGGACCTGTGGCAAACCATTATAGAAGAGTGTCCCAAAGACAATGCACTTAAATGGATAACAAATGACAGTAAGGCTCTGGCAACAATTACACTAAGCGTGAAACCAAGTGAGTTGATTTATATAAAAAATTGTGTTACGGCAAGGGATGGTTGGAATGTTTTGAGTTCGCTTTATAAGGCAGACACTACATCGAGAAAGGTTAACTTGTTCAAGAAGTTAGTGCGTTTTAAATTTAACTCAAATGAAAAGTTTGCTCCTCAAATAAACGAATTTGTTTCCACAATTGACGAGTTAAAAGAAATTGGAATCAACCTAAATGATGACCTGTTGTCCGTATTATTATTATGTAGTCTTCCTGATGAAATGGAAAGTTTTGTAGTTGCAATAGAAAGCCGGGATAATTTACCAAGATGCGATAAATTGGTGGCTAAAATTCTAGAGGAAGAAATGAGACAGGGTAATAAAAATAATATTCAAAATGAAACCGTTTTTGCAGCAAATTCGAAAAACGATTTTAAAAGAAATAAAAAACATTTCAACAACAACAATTATAAAAACGTAATAATGATGTTAAACAGACACAACAAAAATACAATCGTCAAAATGAAAAGAAACACACAGATGGTAATGTATCCAACAATAACAATATCAAATATTTTCGTTGTAAAGAAATTTTGCATGTTCTTTAAATGATGATAAAACGAATTTATGAGAGTTGTGGATTCTTGATAGCGGTGCTACGTCTCATATGGTCAACAATAAAAAATATTTTGAAACTCTAAAAGAATCAAAACAAAAAATTGGTTTGGCTGCTGGTGAGAGTGTCTATGCTGAAGGAATTGGCAAAGTTAAACTAAAAACAAACTTTTGTACACTCACGTTAAATAACGTACGGTATGTACCACAACTACATTCAAACTTTTTGTCAGTACACAAAATTCTAAAGGTCTCGTTACTAGATCGTAAATGTAACGAGAACGAGTCGTAACGTGGTATTTTATGTTTGCTAAGTTACTCAAAATATGTAACGTGCTATTAAGGATTGATAAATTTGATTTTCAGAATAGTACCAACCAGTTTAAAAATAGTACCAAAACTTGCAGTTTTTTATAAAATAACAAGCAAGAACTTTCATAAAAATTCATTGTGGATTATATTTTATCCCTGAAAATCGGATTCAATTTCATTTTAAATCGAAAATAATTTGTAGTCGATTTAGCTCATTTGATTCATTCAATCATTAAATTAGTTTTTATTTACTTAATTTGTTTACTTTTCAAATATAATATTTTATGTGTTCGTTTTAAACGAAAGTTTTTGTATGAAAATTAAAAAAAAAATTTTTTACTGTTTTTGCCAATTAATTTCTTTTTTAAATAAACTGGATTTCTATAGAATATTTGGAAATAACAAAAATGTGCCAGTGTACCAATCAAACTTTGATTGTGCCAAACATTGTAAAATTGTGCCACAAATTCCATCACTGATATGCAATTAAAAACAGCTGTTTTGCTCTCTCATGTAAAAACGGAGAAAAAATTCTGTTTTCAACAGAAATGAACGGCACGTTACGACTCGTTTACGGCTAGTACTCAGCACTATGTGTTTCTCATTAAGCAGGTTGAATCAGCTGATTCGTCACGTTACATTTACGTTTAAGTAATTTGGGCTTAAAAGCTGGCCATATTGTTAAATTTGCTGGTGGTAAAGCTGTAATAAAAAGTAAACAAAACGAAAATATTTTAACAGCTGATTTAAAGAATGACATATTTATTGTAAATTTGGAAAAAGTGTACGATTGTTCACATTAATTTAAGTGATTTGAATAAATTAACCAGCAAGAATATGGTAAAAGGTTTTGATGTGAAACTGCCAAAGACAATTCAGTGTTTTACTTGTGCTGTAAACAAAATTGCTGCCACCACCACACAGAAATTATTCAAGTGTACAAACAAGTGATGTGTTGGAATTGGTGCATACGGATTTATGCGGACCAATTGGTGTAAAATCTGTTGGTGGATCGTCATATTTTAAAACATTTATTGATGATTATTCTCGGTATATTTTTACGTACTTTCTCAAAAAGAAAAGTGATGCATTTGATGCATTCATACATTTTCCTGGGCTCGCGGAGAAGCAGACTGGCCGCCAAATAAAAATTGTTCGCAGTGACAATGGTAAAGAATTTGTAAATTCTTTATTTAAACTGCATTTTTCTGAAAAAGGTATTGTCCATCAGACAACCGTTGGTTATTCGCCACAACAGCATGGTGTATCTGAGAGCGCGAATAGGACTTTAGTTGAAATGGCGCGATGTTTGTTGGAATCCTCTGGTTTACCACAAAGTTTATGGGGTGAAGCCGTAAATACAGCTACGTATTTGCGAAATCGAGCTCCAACAAAAGTCCTGGATGATGTTACTCCCTACGAGAAATGGATTGGTAGACAACTATCTGTTGCACATTTAAAAACGTTTGGCTGTGATACAGTGGTACTAAAAAAGGGTCCGAAACCTAAAGACGGTAAATTTTTGCCAAAAGGTAATAAAATGAAATTTGTTGGTTATCAACTTTATACAAAAGGATATCATTTGTACAATCCCAGTACAAGACAAATTGTAATTGCTCGTGATGTAATATTTTTTGAGCAGTCATTTAAAGAGTTGGCTGAAACTAAAAATGAAATAAATGAAACTTTTTATGCTCAAATTTTTAATAATAATCAAAACATTGATGAAGCTGTTTCTGATGTCAGTAAGGAACAATATGAAGATTGTGGCGACGCCGAAACTGAACAATTGGAAGAAAAAGAAACAGAAGCTGAGGTGAGTGCTGAAAGTAGTGAAACTGAAAGAGAAGAAACCCATATTGCTGAAAATAAAAGAAAACGTGGCAGACCTAAACTAGTTAGAGATGGTGGTAAAGGTAGACCACGAAAAATTTATTGTACTGAAGATGGGTCTGAAATGTTAAATTCGGTTATTGAAAACCCATTTCCAAAACCAATTCTGCAAAATGGAAAGAGGCTATGCAAGTTGAATACGACTCATTGATAAAAAATAAAACGGTTGGTACAAATGTAATTGGTTGCAAATGGGTTTTTACATTAAAACGTAAGCCTGATGGTTCAGTTGAAAAATATAAGTCGAGGTTAGTGGCTCACGGTTGTTCACAGAAACATAATATCGATTACCAAGAAACTTTTGCACCGGTTGTGCGGCATTCAACAATAAGATTATTGTTAGCTTTATCAGTTAAACACAATTTATTGGTAAACCATATTGACATAGTGGCAGCGTATTTAAATGGAAATCTACAAGAAGATGTGTATATGGTTCAACCTCCAATGTTTGAAGACAAAAAGTATCCAAACAAAGTCTGTAAACTAAAAAAGGCTTTGTACGGTTTAAAACAAGCCGGACTTGAATGGAATAAAAAGATAAACGATATTTTATTGGAGATGGGATTTTTGAGATGCAAATCAGATACTTGTGTGTATATGAAAAGAAATAGTGGTAATTTAAGTCTTATTGCCATATATGTCGATGACATGTTATTAGCGTGCTCAAATGAATTGGAGATGAAAAGTGTTATTTTAAATTTAAACAAACATGTTGAAGCTGTTGATCGTGGTCCCATATCATTTTACCTGGGATGGAAATCGATCGTGATGGTTTAAGGGGCGACATTACTATTCATCAAAATAAATATACTGAAGAAATATTGGAACGATAGGGTATGAAAGATTGTAAACCTGCGGCAACACCGTGGCCAAGCGGCACACCCAGTGTAGAACATCATTAACAGATATGTGGTTATGTAACTACATACTTGGTAATGGTAACTACACCTTTTGCAACTGTAATTCAGAAAATATCAATTGAAATTCAGAATTTCCATTTGAAATTCAGAAAATATCAATTGAAATTCAGAATTTCCATTTGAAATTCAGAAAACATCAATTGAAATTCAGAATTTCCATTAGAAATTCAGAAAACATCAATTGAAATTCAGATTTTCCATTTGAAATTCAGAAAATATCAATTGAAATTCAGAAAATATCATTTGAAATTCAGAAAATATCAATTGAAATTCAGAAAATATCATTTGAAATTCAGAAAATATCATTTGAAATTCAGAAAATATCAATTATTATTCAGAAAACATCAATTGAAATTCAGAAAATATCAATTGAAATTCAGAAAATATCAATTGAAATTCAGAAATCGTCATTTGAAATTCAGAAAATATCAATTGAAATTCAGAAACCGTCATTTGAAATTCAGAAAATATCAATTGAAATTCAGAAAATATCATTTGAAATTCAGAAAATGTCAATTGAAATTCAGAAAATATCATTTGAAATTCAGAAAATATCATTTGAAATTCAGAAAATGTCAATTGAAATTCAGAAAATATCAATTGATATTCAGAAAACATCAATTGAAATTCAGAAAATATCAATTAAAATTCTATTGATATTTTCTGAATTTCAAATGACGATTTCTGAATTTCAATTGATATTTTCTGAATTTCAATTGATGTTTTCTGAATTTCAATTGATATTTTCTGAATTTCAAATGATATTTTCTGAATTTCAAATGATGATTTCTGAATTTCAATTGACATTTCCTGAATTTCAAATGATATTTTCTGAATTTCAATTGATATTTTCTGAATTTCAAATGACGGTTTCTGAATTTCAATTGATATTTTCTGAATTTCAAATGACGATTTCTGAATTTCAATTGATATTTTCTGAATTTCAATTGATATTTTCTGAATTTCAATTGATGTTTTCTGAATAATAATTGATATTTTCTGAATTTCAAATGATATTTTCTGAATTTCAAATGATATTTTCTGAATTTTAATTGATATTTTCTGAATTTCAAATGATATTTTCTGAATTTCAATTGATATTTTCTGAATTTCAAATGGAAAATCTGAATTTCAATTGATGTTTTCTGAATTTCAAATGGAAATTCTGAATTTCAATTGATGTTTTCTGAATTTCAAATGGAAATTCTGAATTTCAATTGATATTTTCTGAATTTCAATTGATATTTTCTGAATTACAATTGCAAAAGGTGTAGTTACTTTTGTTATTACATTTCTTATTACCTTTATATGGCGATGTCGCGAAAAATAATGAGTTATGGTTACACACCAGCATACGAAAAATCAAAAAATATATCGTTACCTATGTGCTTACCAGTACTGACAAAAATAATGAGTCTAAAAATAGATTTTCAAAAAAATAAATTATAAAAAAAAAATATTTTTTATTGTATTTTTTTTTTTTAAATAAAATTTGCTGGTGCGGGAATCGAACCTGGGTCTACAGATTGCCAGTCAATAGCTCTACCATCTGAGCTATATCGACATATAATATTTAATAGATAAAAACATAATTGACCTGCTGCACACAAGTAAGCTTACTCGCCAACATACCAAAAATCAAAAAATATGTGGTTACATATATCCTTACCAGTGTTTAAAAAATATAAATAGATAAAAAAAAATAGTTTTAATTTATAATAAATTTATAATAGATTTAAAAAACTTGTCAAAAAAAATTTAGAAAATTATTTTCTATTTGGAATAATGATAAAAATAAGTCATTATGAGTAACTCATTATTATATGTTTTAAAATAATGCAGAAGGTAAGTGGTTGTCATTACTGGTAGTCCAAAAAATAATGATATGTCATTACCGTTTCTACACTGGGCAGTTCTGATGAAATGTGAAGATCCATGCGATGACTTGGATATAAAAACTTATCAAAGCTTAATTGGTGCTCTAATATATCTGGCAGTGATTACGAGGCCTGATTTAATTCATGTGGTGTCGAGACTATCACAATTTAATGCCCACCTACATAAAGAATATTTTCAAACTGCGAAATACGTACTACGATATTTGAAGAAGAATCCTGTGGGTAAAATTATGTATTCTACTAATTTTGAAAATCTTGAATGCTTTACAGACTCAGACTGGGGATGTGACTCTAATGATCGAAAATCCTACTCCGGTCATGTGATGTTTATAGCAGGTGGTCCTATTGCTTGGGAGTCACGGAAACAACCTGTGGTGGCCTTAAGTACAATGGAGGCCGAATATATTGCTTTATGCCAAGGTACGAAGGAAGTCGTTTTTCATCGTGGTCTTTTAAAGGAAATGGGTTTTGAAGAATATATCGAAAATCCTACTCCTATGTTTTGTGATAATCAAGGTGCAGCTTTTATGGTACGGAATCCAACTGTCCATAAGAAGAGCAAACATATTGATATACGTTATCATTATATCCGCGAAAAATATGAGGAAAAGAATATCGACATAAAATACGTTACCTCTGATGAAAATGCGGCTGATATACTAACTAAAGTTTTGACTAAGCAGAAACATATTTATGGTTGTAATCTTTTAAAAATTGAAATGTAATTTTTTTTTGAATTTTGATTTATTTAAAAACATTTGACTTGTTGGTAAATGTAGCAACTCTATTTCAATCCAAATGTTTATATATATTTAATCCTTTAATTCCCAGTGGAACATAGGGCCGCTAGGTTTCAGTAATCATTTCAATTTCGGGGAGAATAAGTGATTGGCCTATAGCTCTCCTAGGCTGGTGCTGGGGCTGCCAGCTGAGCCACCAGCCTGGCTTGGTGAAAGTCAGTAGCAAACTTAGCAAAAATGCCTACTTCCCGAGACGTCACTTTATTTTCCCTAAGTGACCATTCGGACATGCTACAGACCGTCGCTCGAATTCGCTTCCATCTCAACAGAGGTGGTCCCCAGGGAGTACCACGAGGAGGCCACTGCCGTAGCAATGGGATCAGCACGCTGACCTACGAGTCGACTTGGAGTGACTTACTAAGGATAGTGGGAACACTTTACCTTATACTTGTCAATTTTAAGGATGACAAGTCTTACTAAGGAACGCTTTAACCAGTTTGCCTTACACACTCCCATACTCCCCTCCAAATGTTTACACCTCTGTTATTATTCTATGTTTTTTAGTTGTCAAATTAATGCGCTTAAAATATTGAAATTATTGTTCATTCCTTTTTAAACCTTTCTTTGAACAAGAACCTTCTGTTCTTTTATATATATTTGAATTTTAAATAACTTTTAAAGTTAAATTTAATCGCACGGTGTTTCGCTTTTACTGGAAGAATTTAGATTTTGGTTTCTCACATATTTTCATACTGTGGTCAAATCTGCTAACAATATTCAACTTTGGAAAATCTTCTCTTCTGACTGGTAATGCATGTTGGTGTCCTAATGAAAGTATCCACTGTACGTCTGTCGGAATATCTACGTCAGTCTTATTAATAAACCATTTCTTATTAAATCTAATTCCTAACTCTTTCCTTTGTATTTCCCTTAAACATTCAAATTTCCTTTTATGAACTCTTCTTACCTTTTCATTAAATGATGTTGCAATTATCTCTTGATATCCTAAAAATTCTCTCATTTCAGTTTCAGTTAAATATCCTTTTAAATTACTTTTTATAAATTCTATCTCCCTTTGAAAATGTTTCAGTAATTGGTGTTTTTCTTGTAATTTTAATCTTAAAATTTTGTTGTGTAAATCTTGCATATAATTATCAATATTTCTCTGAATTGCCAAAAGTCCTTCCATCTTAAAAATATTTTATACATTCTTTGTAGAATTTGAAATGAATTTTGGAATAATTCCCGCATTTCTGTAACGTATCAAGAAAGTTATTGTAGATTTTACTTTGATAATTTTATCCCGAGCCGACGTCTAATTTTTATCATTGCCGCCGTCGAAAAAATTTTTTAAACGATAAAAATAGTATATATTTTTTTAATTTTCTTTTTTTACCGTTAAGCCGATGTTTTGTATGTGTCAACTTAAAGTTGGCCAGCCGATCAGCTTTTGGCTCACTGCCAGCTTTAAGCCGCCACTGCAATTTTTTTATTTAGCCACCGCAATCTGGTTGGCGCAGATCTCTGCTAAGAAAAACAACATTAAACAGCTGATACGGCGTTACGGAAAAGAGCCATCTACACAAAAGAGCCAGCCGGCACGTTACAGAAACGTCACGGAACGCAAAGACTAATGGAGCCTTAAAGCCACATTCTCAATGATGGAGTACTCCACTCTGCAGAGTGGAGTGTACCAAAATAGAGATGGCATGATACAAAAAATATGTAAGTGCGAAAAAGAAAGGAACAAAAGCCCCTCAGCAGAGTCGAGTACTCTATCATTGTGAATGTGGCTTAAAACACCTGACCCCTTTTTAACAACCCTTTGCTTTCAGAGAAATAGCAGATATTTTCTTTTAAGATTAAGATCTAATTTGCGTTTATATTTACATATATGTATAGTGTAACTTTTAACCCCAATGTCATTTTGTTATATTTCGTTTTATAAAATATTAATTTAATATATATAAAATATAAAAAAGTGTTTCTTTTTGCAAAAAATATTTGAGCATTTAAGCTAGAGTAATAAAAAATATTGGTTGTGACAACCTCGTTCTCTAATAAATTCTGTTGCTGCAACCTCTAAATAGGGTTGCTTCAACCGAATTCGGTTGTCATATCCCCACAATTCGGTTGCTTCAACTGAATTCGGTTGTGACAACCCCGAAATTCGGTTGCCACAACCGCATTCAGTTGCCGCAAGCTCTAAAATTCGGCACACAATTCGGTTGCAACAACCTCATTAATGTTGTCCCAACCGAATTAGGTTCCAACCGAATTTACGAGGTTGTCGCAACCCCATTAATGGGGTTGTCGCAACCGAATTTTAAGGTTGTTACAACCGAATTCGGTTGTGGCAGCCGAATTTTAGAGGTTGTGGCAACTGAATTCGATTGCGGTAACCGAATTTTGTGGTTGAGACCACCGAATTGTGGGGTTGCGAACCGAATTCGGTTATAGCAACCCGATTTAGAGGTTGTGGCAACCGAATTTATTATTAATTTATTGCCTCAACCGATATTTTATATTAATTTAGCTATAACCTTACAATGTTTTTTGCAATAAAATACGCACTTTTTAATTTTTTACATATATTATTATAAAATTAAATACTGGGGGGGGGGGGGGGGGGGGCTATAGCCCAGTCTTATAAAAATTTTGTTTTTTTTTTAATTTATCGAAAAAAGTATCTAAAGTTTTATATGCCTTTTAAATTTTTGGTTCCTCTGTTTCGTTTGCGATCATCTGTACGATCGCCAGAAAGCTATTCGGACAAGTTACGCTTTCAGCTTTACCCAATAATCACTACAAAAATTGAAGTGAAATCAAAGTTAAGGCTTACATTTTGTTTGAATTGCACTTTTCTCTATGACTTACACCAGCAATACAAATATACTGATAGAAATAAATCTGTACAACTATCTGAAAAATCTGCTAAAAATTCGGCAGAAAAAACTGCCGACTGTAGCAGAATCTGTTAAGTAAATTTTAGTTAGATAAAAACAGAAAAAATTAAACTGTTAAATCTAAAAAAATTTCAGCTATATTTGGGTGATATTTTGGTTCGTTTTAAATGACAACTTACCCTTCTCATATCAAGAAAAAATTATCTGAATATTAGTAGAAAACACACAGAAAGGAACAACTATTACTTCCACAAATTGTTTGTTATATTTAAGTTAAATTTAGTTAAATGCATATAATATGCTATTTTGTGGAAATTTTTGCTGAAAAATTTTTGAATATTAATTTCAGAAAATTTGTTTTTAGTTAAGTTATTATTAGAAAAGGGACTTTATGCAAAAACATATTTACAATAAAATGGCATCGAATTGGTAATATGTATTTAGCTAGAAGTGCATATTTTGCTATAAGTGCACATTTTAATATATATTGTAGCTTAGCATGTTTTATTGCATATAATGCCAATAAATGCTTACTTTTGCATATTTTGCTAAAAATAGATGTTACAAATCGTAGTTTTGAAATTTAATAATTTTGTTCCTTAAATTTAAAAACATTTTTTGGATCTTTTAATTCACAGAGACGAAAGTGTTCGAAAAATATAGTTACTAACTTTTTGACGATGATATTTAAACTACTTTTAAGATAATAATACTTTTATAGCCTACTTAACAAAAATAATATTGAAAACGCTGAAATAAATAATAAATTCATGTTTAAAATAATAAATTTATGCTTAAAACTTTATAATAAAAACTTTCCGATTTTTAATATATATATGTATACTTTATGCATATAAAACAAGATTTTTACAATATGTCCTGACGATCTACTTTCATAAGAAAGTTGAGTCAGAAATGGATAAGAATTTTTATTTCAAGTAAAAATGAAATGTTAAAAAAAATCTGGGGGGGCTAAACTATTTATGGGGGGTTCTTAGCCCTCCCCCAGACCGGCCTATCTACGCCTATTGAAAAAGCTAAATAAAAATGTCCATCTCGCGACTGAATAGTCACGAAAGCCATACACTAACTTATGTGGTCATTCTACCTCATATATATATGTTGTCCTTCTGGGAAGAAGTAGTTTTTCGTGTTATGTGTAAAAGCAAATGTCGTGCATTTTTAAGAGAAACTATGGTGCATTTTTTCTTTAAGGAAAGGTTGTGTAAAGATGCTCGTTTCGAAAATTATTATATACTAATTATAAGTTCATTTTTTAAGAAACCCCTTTCCAAATGTTTGATGAAAAAGTCTAGTTTCATCTCAACAATTTATATTTTTTAGTCAATACATAAAATTTGGGAAACATTTTTTCACAGAAAGCACCCTCAGAAAAATTCGGTTGGAATTAGGTTGTCCCAACTGAAAAGAGGTTGTCCCAACAGAATTGAGCTTGTTGCAACTGAAATGAAGTTGTATCAACCGAATTCGGTTGCAACAACCAAATTCGGTTGTACCAACTGAATTAGTGGGGTTGCTGCAACTGAATTCGGTTGTCACAACAGAAATTATTGTCTACGGGGTTGCTAGAACCGAAATTCTTTTAAAAAGGTTGTTGCAAACGAATTTTTTTAAATTAGGTTTTAGCAACCGAATTTTTCATCAAGGAATTTGACTCAGCCTTCGCGATATTTATTTAATTAATTCATATATTAACTCGTCCAGAAGACCTTCATATTGCCGACATCATACTTGGAATTTTTTCATTGGCATTGAAATTTCATTATCATTAGTTGACTAATGCTAATGGCAAAAAAATTTCATTACCATTTAATGGTACTGAAATTTTCTGGCATTAGAATTTGTAATACTAATGCTAATGAAATCGCACTAATGCCTTAAAAACTATGAACAATTGAGTAAAAAAAAGCATTTGTTTACAAAAAAAAGGGGGATGGATAGATTGCTTTTTTTTCAACTAACCACCGAACTTTGTTCAATGAAATGGGTGTTATAGTCCCTAGATTATAAATTTTAAAAAACCGCACTTAAAAAATTGCAAAATAATCGCGGAACGCGAAAAAAGTCTTTATGGTACAAAAATTTAATTAAAAAACTTAATCAGCAATTTTAATTCTGCAAACAAACATACTGACGTAAGAATTTTCCTTTTGTAAATTTTTTATCCGCGACTTTTTTCGCGATTTCCTTTTTCAATTAATCACCGAACTTTGTTCTATGAATTGGGTATTATAGTCCCTAGATTATCAATTTTAAAAAACCACACTAAAAAAATTGCAAAATAATCGCGGAACGCGAAAAAAGACTTTATGGTAAAAAATTTTAATTAAAAAACTTAATCAGCGATTTTTATTCTGCAAACAAACATACTGATGTAAGAATTTTCCTTTTTGTAAATTTTTTTTCCGCGACTTTTTTCGCGATTTCTTTTTTCAATTAATCACAGAACTTTGTTCTATGAATTGGGTATTATAGTCCCTAGATTATAAATTTTAAAAAACCATACTTAAAAAATTGCAAAATAATCGTGGAACGCGAAAAAAGATTTTTGGTACAGCAATTGAATTAAAAAACTTAATCAGCGATTTTCATTCTGCAAACAAACATACTGATGTAAAAATTTTCTTTTTTTAAAATTTTTTTCCGCGACTTATTTTCGCGATTTCTTTTTTTAATTAATCACCGAAATTTGTTCTATGAATTGGGTATTATAGTCCCTAGATTATAAATTTTAAAAAACCACACTTAACAAATTGCAAAATAATCGCGGAACGCGAAAAAGTCTTTATAGTACAAAAGTTGAATTAAAAAACTTAATCAGCGATTTTTATTTTGCAAACATACATACTGATATAAGAATTTTCGTTTTTGTAAATTTTTTTCCGCGACTTTTTTCGCGATTCCTTTTTTCAATTATTCACAGAACTTTGTTCTATGAATTGGGTATTATTGTCCCTAGATTATATATTTAACAAAACCGCACTAAAAAAATTTTAAAATAATCGTGAAACGCGAAAAAAGATTTTGTGCTACAACAATTTAATTAAAAAACTTAATCAGCGATTTTCAATCTGCGTAAAAATATACTGATCTAAGAATTTTCCTTTTTGGAAAATTTCTTTTGCGCGGCATTTTTTCGCAGTATTTTTTGCAACTAGCCACCGAACTTTATTCTATGAATTGGGCTTATAGACCCTAGGTTATGATTCTAAATAACCACAAGTAATAAATTGCAAAATAATCGCGGACGCGAAAAAAGGCTTTATGGCACAAAAATATATAAAAAACTTAATCAGCGATTAACAGTCTGCAAACAAAAATGCAACTTTTGTACCATAAAGTCTTTTTTCGCGTTCCGCGATTATTTTGCAATTTTTTAAGTGTGGTTTTTTAAAATTTATAATCTAGGGACTATAATACCCAATTTATAGAACAAAGTTCGGTGATTAATTAAAAAAGAAATCGCGAAAAAAAATCCAAAAAGGAAAATTCATACATCAGTATATTTGTTCGCAGAATGAAAATCGCTGATTAAGTATTTTAATTCAATTGTTGTACCATAAAGTCTTTTTTCGCGTTCCGAGATTATTTTGCAATTTTTTAAGTGCGGTTTTTATACCCTCCACCACTATGTGGTCAGGGTATTATAAGTTTGTGCTGATGTTTGTAACACCATGCCGATCGGTTCAGAATTTTTTTTTATTTCGATTTAACGATGTCCGTCTGTCCGTCCGTCCGTCTGTCTGTCTGTCCATGCAATTTTGTGCGCACTCTACAGGTCGCAAATATTAAGATATTTTGATGAAATTCGGTACGCAGACCTATGTTGGCCCAAGGACGAACAAGTTTGATTTTGGTGAACATCGGTCCATGTTTAGACCTAGTGCCCATATAAGGGTCCTACCAAAATTATACTGTTTATACGCTGCAGGTCGTAAATATTAAGATATTTTGATGAAATTTGGTACATAGACCTATGTTGGCCCAATAACGAAGCCTATTATATTTGGTTGATTTTGATTTTGGTTGATTTTGGTGAACATCGGTCCATGTTTAGAACTAGTGCCCATATAAGGGTCCCTCCAAAATTATACTGTTTATACGCTGCAGGTCGCAAATACTAAGATATTTTGATGAAATTTGGTACACAGACCTATATTGGCCCAATAACGCAGCCAATTGATTTTGGTGAACATCGGTCCATGTTTAGACCTAGTGCCCATATAAGGGTCCTACCAAAATTATACTGTTTATACGCTGCAGGTCGCAAATACTAAGATATTTTGAAGAAATTTGGTACATAGACCTATATTGGCCCAATAACGCAGCCTATTGATTTTGGTGAACATCGGTCCATGTTTAGACCTAGTGCCCATATAAGGGTCCTACCAAAATTATACTGTTTATACGCTGCAGGTCGTAAATATTAAGATATTTTGATGAAATTTGGTACGCAGACCTACATTTGCCCAAAAACGCAGCCTATTGATTTTGGTGAACATCGGTCCATGTTTAGACCTAGTGCCCATATAAGGGTCCTACCAAAATTATACTGTTTATACGCTGCAGGTCGCAAATATTAAGATATTTTGATGAAATTTGGTACACAGACCTTTATTGGTCCAATAACGCAGCCTGTTGATTTTGGTGAACATCGGTCCATGTTTAGACCTAGTGCCCATATAAGGGTCCTACCATAATTATACTGTTTATACGCTGCAGCTCGCAAATATTAAGATATTTTGATGAAATTTGGTACATAGACCTATGTTGGCCCAAGGACGAAGCCTATTGATTTTGGTGAACATCGGTCCATGTTTAGAACTAGTGCCCATATAAGGGTCCCCCCCAAATTGGCTTGGTTACAAACTGCAGGTCGCAAATATTAAGATATTTTAATGAAATTTGGTGAGCTGACTCACATTATAGAAAATTTTGACATGAGCCCCATTTTAACCCATTCGAATTTCGGATCCAAACATTAGTTGGCTTTTACCCAGACTGGTGTAGGGTATTGTATAGTCGGCATGCCCGACTTTAACCTTTTTACTCGTTTTTAATTTATAATCTAGGGACTATAATACCCAATTCATAGTAATTATGTTTTATTGACAAAGTTTCCACCAATGTTATTTAAAATGTTGGCACTAGTGCCAAATAGGATCCGCAGGCATTAGGGTTTGGGATTTCCCGGACTTTTTTATTTCCCGGGAAACGGGAATGAAAAAATTTGAAGCCCGGTAAATATTTTTGAACAAAATTGTTAATGAAAACCACCTACATAAGTAATTTTTGTTAAAAAAAACACTATTTCAGTACAAATGCAGTATGTGTAGTGAGAATTCAAAGTAAAAATATCAGAATGTTGAACATTTGATTTCACATAAATTACTCGCAGCACTGCGAAATGAATTGTATGATTCCAGCAGAAAGCACCTACTACTGGACTGTCGGAAACAAACCGTTTCATCACACTTGGCCCATTAGATATGGTGGCCACAATGTTATTTTCCAAAGACAAATAAAACTCTTCTAGTCTTATTTCTACAATTCTTCTTATTTCATCAGCATTACATCTTCCTGATATATAAACCAACCCCAGGTTATAAAATGAATTATTTCCGTTTATACATATGTTCAAATATCTCTTTTGTGATATTCTTGTCCATTCATCTAAGATTATAGTAAATCTCCTATTGTTAGAAATATTGCTCGATATTTCTTTTATCATGATATCTTTTACATGATTGTAGTAATTTAATATAATGTTCTTTACATCGGTTTCATTTTTTTGCAATGCCAGGTTTTTATTATAAAAACTTTCTCGAATAAACGAAGATCTAGTTATGGTGCGGATTGACTGCGGCCAATTTGGATACCATTTCAGGAAATGTTTGCCCTACCATAAAACCTTTAATGCCTATTCAGCTTACACTTTTTTCTTTGGGTACTTTGCTAATTTTAGCTGAAACGTTATTCTTGTTGTTGTTTTCTTCAAGAGAAGTTGCATGACCATCAATTTTTTATTTTTTGTGAACCAAATTTAGATGTCGGATAACCAAATTTAGATACCACCGTTAACCAGTCTTTTCTTTTCACATTTATTAATGAAAACGTTACTTATAAAATTATTGACCCTTAATATAAAGGAGTATTTTAAATTTAAAGTCGACTTTATTTTTAATAAAACGGTTTTGTTCATTTTGTGTATTTATATTTTCAAATATTTTGATTGGTTGAAAAAAAATTAACCAATCAGAATGCTCCAAAAATAAACCAAGTCAAGGTATACTGCCACCCAATATTTTAACTAAAGTCGACTTTACTTAAATTAAACATTTGAAAAATTTAGATAGTAAGGGCGATTATTTGTAAGAAACAAAGCTTTTTTTCATATTTCTTTAAACATTTTACCAAGTTTTTAGGTTTTACTACTTAAATTTTGAATAAGTTATGCGAAAAATCTTTATTAGTTGAAATGCTCCTAATTACTTGGCAAAGATTTTATTTGTGTGTCAAATAAATGTATTCCCTTTTAAAAGATTTTAACAATAACATTTTTGTTTTGGTATTTAAAATGTTTTTTATGACTAAAATTAAAAAATCCTATTCGAAACAAAAACAATTTAAAAAATTTAATATTTTTAAAATTTCCCGTTTTCCCGGGAGAAATATATTATTTTCCCGGGAATTCCCGGCAAACTTTTCCCGGGAATTCCCGCCCGGGAATTCCCGAACCCCAAACCCTAGCAGGCATACATATTCTGAATGAGATTTTTGTATAAACAACTGTTTTGAGATCTGTTTGTTTCCAAATTATGCCCGAGTAAATCCAATTAATGCTATTTGCTTTCCATACAAAACACTCGATATATCATGTGGATGTTTAATAAAATGTCCAATGGTTAATTTAAAGTAGATTTTAAATTTTATGTTGATCTTTCAATTTTGATTCTTGAATTTGAGCGCACAGACTTTACGTGCTAATTGTCCAAATTGTATAAATGTTAAATTTTTTATTAACTTTATTCAAGTGTTGTAAACTGACTATTAGTTTTCAGATCATAAGAAATGAAAACAAGAAACACTTTCATTTTACAATTTGGAAAATCTTCGTATTTTTATACCCTACACCACTATGTGGTCAGGGTATTATAAGTTTGTGCTGATGTTTGTAACACCAAAAAATATTGGTCGAACACCCACCTTATAGTATACCGATCGGTTCAGAATTTTTTTTTATTTCGATTTAACGATGTCCGTCCGTCCGTCCGTCTGTCTGTCTGTCTGTCCATGCAATCTTGTGCGCACTCTACAGGTCGCAAATATTAAGATATTTTGATGAAATTTGGTACGCAGACCTATGTTGGCCCAATAACGCAGCCTATTAATTTTGGTGAACATCGGTCCATGTTTAGACCTAGTGCCCATATAAGGGTCCTACCAAAATTATATTGTTTATACGCTGCAGATCGTAAATATTAAGATATTTTGACGAAATTTGGTACACAGACCTATGTTAGCCCAATAACGCAGTCTATTGATTTTGGTGAATATCGGTCCTTGTTTAGACCTAGTGGCCATATAAGGGTCCTACCAAAATTATACTGTTTATACGCTGCAGGTCGTAAATATTAAGATATTTTGATGAAATTTGGTACATAGACCTATGTTGGCCCAATAACGAAGCCTATTGATTTTGGTGAACATCGGTCCATGTTTAGAACTAGTGCCCATATAAGGGTCCCCCCAGAATTATACTGTTTATACGCTGCAGGTCGCAAATACTAAGATATTTTGATATATTGGCCCAATAACGCAGCCTATTGATTTTGGTGAACATCGGTCCATGTTTAGACCTAGTGCCCATATAAGGGTCCCACCAAAATTATATTGTTTATACGCTGCAGGTCGCAAATATTAAGATATTTTGATGAAATTTGGTACATGGACCTATGTTGGCCCAAGGACAAAGCCTATTGATTTTGGTGAACATCGGTCCATTTTTAGACCTAGTGCCCATATAAGGGTCCTACCAAAATTATACTGTTTATACGCTGCAGGTCGTAAATATTAAGATATTTTGATGAAATTTGGTACACAGACCTATATTGGCCTAATAACGCAGCCTATTGATTTTGGTGAACATCAGTCCATGTTTAGACCTAGTGCCCATATAAGGGTCCAACCAAAATTATATTGTTTATACGCTGCAGGTCGTAAATATTAAGATATTTTGACGAAATTTGGTACACAGACCTATGTTAGCCCAATAACGCAGTCTATTGATTTTGGTGAACATCAGTCCATGTTTAGACCTAGTGCCCATATAAGGGTCCAACCAAAATTATATTGTTTATACGCTGCAGGTCGTAAATATTAAGATATTTTGACGAAATTTGGTACACAGACCTATGTTAGCCCAATAACGCAGTCTATTGATTTTGGTGAATATCGGTCCATGTTTAGACCTAGTGGCCATATAAGGGTCCTACCAAAATTATACTGTTTATACGCTGCAGGTCGTAAATATTAAGATATTTTGATGAAATTTGGTACATAGACCTATGTTGGCCCAATAACGAAGCCTATTGATTTTGGTGAACATCGGTCCATGTTTAGAACTAGTGCCCATATAAGGGTCCCCCCAGAATTATACTGTTTATACGCTGCAGGTCGCAAATACTAAGATATTTTGATGAAATTTGGTACACAGACCTATATTGGCCCAATAACGCAGCCTATTGATTTTGGTGAACATCGGTCCATGTTTAGACCTAGTGCCCATATTAGGGTCCCACCAAAATTATATTGTTTATACGCTGCAGGTCGCAAATATTAAGATATTTTGATGAAATTTGGTACATGGACCTATGTTGGCCCAAGGACGAAGCCTATTGATTTTGCTGAACATCGGTCCATTTTTAGACCTAGTGCCCATATAAGGGTCCTACCAAAATTATACTGTTTATACGCTACAGGTCGTAAATATTAAGATATTTTGATGAAATTTGGTACACAGACCTATATTGGCCTAATAACGCAGCCTATTGATTTTGGTGAACATCAGTCCATGTTTAGACCTAGTGCCCATATAAAGGTCCAACCAAAATTATATTGTTTATACGCTGCAGGTCGCAAATATTAAGATATTTTGATGAAATTTGGTACATAGACCTATGTTGGCCCAAGGACGAAGCCTATTGATTTTGGTGAACATCGGTCCATGTTTACAACTAGTGCCCATAAAGGGTCCCCCCAAAATTAGCTTGGTTACAAACTGCATGTCGTAAATATTAAGATATTTTAATGAAATTTGGTGCGCTGACTCACATTATAGAAAATTTTGACACAAGCCCCATTTTAACCCATTCGAATTTCGGATCCAAACAATACACCAGACTGGTGTAGGGTATTGTATAGTCGGCATGCCCGACTTTAACCTTTTTACTCGTTTGAACTAATTTTCTTGCAGATAAAAATTAATGTTTATTGGACAAAAGCATGGAATACATTACTAAAAAAATTAAAAATCCGGTAATAACTATTTTTTGCCGTATTTCTTTCTATAATTCCATATTTGGACAAAGGCCGTATAACGAAATACCGTTAAGCGCGAAGACCAGATCCTAAACGGGGGATGGATAACATATCCGAATAGAATTACTATACTTTGCACCTTTATTAATGTTATAAAAAATCTGTCCGTACAAAAGATATGTATGTTTATTTATTAATCAAAATTTACAGAAATAGATTCGAGAAATTTTGTAAACTGAAGGAGAATTTTGTGAATAACGGATTTATGGTGTAAGTATACTATAACTAAATGCAAGATAAAGATAAAAGCGTTAATCTCTTTCTTTTTCAGATAATGACAACTGTAATAAACGTTATCTACAAAGGTTTTTCTTCAATTATAAAAATCTCGAATGGGGAGCATATTTCGGCAGAAATGATCCATAGAAGAGGTATGTTTTTTCACTTTAGATCCTAGTTTTCCTACGTTAATTGGAAAAATAGGTGTCCGTTTTGGCAATAGGCCTGAAGAGTGCGATATTTAATAATGTATATTCATTTGCCAACTCATGTACGTTATAACCTCCGAATAGCGAACTCTCCTATTACGGAACTCCTCCCTTTAAGGTAACATTTTGTTTTGACAATATCCCAAATCAAAATTTAGTAGCAAAATAACCAATGTCATTTTTATTATATCACTAAACAATTGTTATATTTAACATTATTTTTATTTGTATCCTGTTATAGATTAACTAGAGGCGATTTTTTTATAAAACTGAAACTATCTCTAAAGTGTTTCGTGATGAAATTCCAGAAATATATTATTCTTTGGCATTGGACGGACAAAAGCGTTCTGGAAAGTTGTATGACACATACAACAATTTAAGAAAAAAATTATCGTCGGTTGGACTTATATTCAAAAGGTCATACCCAAGAAAGCAAATTACAACAGTTGAAGTCAATGGTTTTTAATTTGATAACATTACAGTTTTTGGCTAACAAGGAAGGCATCTGAGTGTTCACCTATTTATTATAGAGGAACGAAAATTAATCCCCCTGATTATGTAAGGCGTAGGCGTATACGTTTTTATGCGTTTCTACAGTAAAGTCGTTATAACAAATATTTTTGCTATATTTAACTGTCAAGTAAAATTTCACTTTAGTTAATTTCGGTTTTGAAAAATTCTGTTTTGTATGGAGGCATTTTAATTAAATACACTTTACATAATCAGGGGGAATAATTACGTATTTTTTAGCGGCCCAATATCACGTCGAGGAGTAAAAAGTAGAAGGGGTAAAAAGTAGATTTATTTGTATCGAATCATATCTTAAATTAAGAAATTAAATTTGTTTTGTGCATAGAGCTAAATTACTTTAGAAAAGAAAAATTGTAATACGATATTGCCCATTTGAACTATTTTAAATATAGATAAAAATAGCATTCCGGTGAAGTCGGCTAACACTTAAACTATGCGGTATATAGAAAAAGCCGAAACACCCCAGCTCAAATTAGGTGGCGTATAACTTATATACATTTGGTGGTTATACTCATAACTTCCCATACCCAAACGCCCTACTTTCCTATAAAAAAAACATACACAATTGGGCATAATTAATATGCCCTCCCAATACCTTTGATTTCACACCCAATCGATTTCACAGGAATCTTAAAATTTCTCAAAAAACATTCTTTTTATCGCTGCTTTTTTCTTCCATAAATAAGAGATTGTTTCGCTAAAAAAATAAGTGTTCCTTGATTTTTTCTGCCCTATCACACACCACACCTATCACCTCTTCCTTGTAAGTTTGTAAAGTGCTTAGTGTACACTCACCCAAAAACTCGGTTGGAATTCGGTTATTTCAACATCAATTCGGTTGTTGCAACCTCAATTCGGTTGCTGTATCTTCAATTCGGTTGTCACCACTTCAATAGGGTTGACACAACCGAATTCGGTTGCAACAACTTCAATTTCGTTACAACCACCGATGTAATGGGGTTGTAGCAACCGAATGAAACAAAATTCGGTTGTGACAACTGAATTCGGTTGCCACAACCGAATATTTTATCAATAGAGTTGTTACAACCGAATTGTTCTATAATAGGGTTGTAGTAACCTCGTTATTCGGTTGTGGTCTCAGAATTGAAATTTAAAAATTTTGTTTTTAAATTTAATTTGAGTACCCAGCCAGCAATTTCGGAGCGCTCATAAATAAGATTCTATAATAGCTCATAGAAATGATTATTGTTTTTTTGAAAACACTCTTTTTTTGGTAGAAAATATGAACCCTCAGAAAACAATCCAAAAAGTTGTCTCTACAATCTAAAAAGCTGTCTCAAAATGAGGGTTCATTTTTCGGACTCAAAGAAGATTCCAAAATTATTTAAATTTATGAGGAAAATTTCGATTTTATACGTTCTTTTTTCTGAGTCATTTCTGAGTACACACACACAGCCAAAAAATTTGTTGTCCCAACCGAATTTGTTTCCAACCGAATTTACGAGGTTGCCGCAACCCCATTAATGGGGTTGTCACAACCGAATTTTGAGGTTGCTGCAACCGAATTCGGTTGGTGCAGCCGAATTTTAGAGGTTGTGGCAACCGAATTCGGTTGTGGCGACCGAATTGTGGGGTTGTGACAACCAAATTCGTTTGTGGCAACTGAATTGTAGGGTTGTGACAACCGAATTCGGTTGTAGCAACCCTATTCAGAAGTTGTGGCAACCGAATTTATTAAACAACAGGGTTGTCACAACCGATATTTTCTATTAATTTATCTCAAATCCTATAATATTTTTTGAAGTAAAGTACGCATATTCCGAATTTTTATACATTTATTCTTATAAAATTAAATATTGTTGAGAAATATACATTATAACTGAAAGTCTTATAAATAATTTACATAAATCTTGTATTACATAAATATCCCTACGGGAAATATTAACAAACTGTCATCGAACTGGCCCCGTTATATGAAATAGACTGGTCACTTTTACATGGCGTTGTCATAGGAGGGGAAATTGACCCCTAGTGACATGTCACAAGACAAATCCCAGGACAGGTCCCTGAACTTTGTTTTTTATGAGAGTTCAGTAACCTGTCCTAGGATTTGTCTTGTGAAATGTCACAACGGGTCAATTTCCCCCTTCTATGACAACGTCATGTAAAAGTTCGGTGACAGTTTGTTAAAATTTCCCGTAGGGATGGTACTACACAAAGATGGGAGTAATTAATTACTTTGTAAAGACCATTGCGCATTTTCATTAAGTCTGTAAAATGGAAATTAAAAAGAAAATCAATTATCATTAAAAAATGAAATTGCAATGAAAAAAGTTTTCATTACTTTTATTTTCATTACATTTAATGAAACGTTTTTATAATTTTCATTACATTTAAGCAATGGTAGTAAAAACAAAAATCTATTCCATTTTTGTACACTAGGTGGAGAAATTAAATTTCATTACCATAGCTTTTACACAATGATGTAAAAAACGTTTTTATTTGTTCTACATTTAAAAATTTTGCCTTAGGAAAATTTTAGATTACAAATTAAAAAAAACCGCAGTTAACAATCTGCAAATTTATGGCGGAACGTGAAAAAGACTTTATGGTAGAAAAAATCAATTAAAAAACTTAATGAGCGATTTACATTCTGCAATCAAATTGATGCCAAAATTTTCCATTTGTAAATTTTTTTTCGATCCGTTTTTTTTGCAAATAAATTAGGTGTTATAATTCCTAGATTACGAATTTAAAAAACCGCACTTAAAAAACTGCAAAATAATCGCGAAACTCGAAAAAAGGCTTTATGGTAAAAAAACTAATTAAAAAACGTAATCAGCGATTTACATTCTGCGAACAAATATTTCTTTATTGTATGAATTGGGTATTAAATCCATATATTATAAATTTAAAAAACTGCACTCATCAAATAGCAAAATTAGTGCAGAACGCGAAAAAAGACTATGGTGAAAAATTCAATTAAAAAACTTAATCAGAGATTTACATTCTGCAAACAAATATATTGATGCAAAGATTTTCCTTTTTGGAAATTCTTTTTCGTGATTTTTTTTACTAGCCACCAAACTTTCTTGATTGAAATGGGTATTATAGTCCCTGATTATGAATTTTAAAAACCCACACTTAAAAAATGGCAAAATAATCGCGGAACGCGAAAGAAGACTTTATGGTACAAAAATTGAATTAAAAAAATCAGCTATTAACATTCTGCAAACAAATATATTCATGAAAAAATTTTCATTTTTTTAACTTTCTTTTTGGCGATTTTTTTATAACTAGCGACCAGTATAAGATATGGATAGTATAGTCCTCGGATTATGAAGTAAAAAAAATGTAGTTACGTATTTCTCTCATGTTTTTAAAATCAAAACTTTAAAAAAAAAACGGCAAATAATGGAAATAAAAATTCTGTTTCATAAATGTGTAAACATTAGGTAAAGGTAATAAACATTAAAAAAGGGTCATTTTAATTTGCAAAAGAAATGAAAATTAAAAAAAAATATTCATTAACATTTTTTAACGCAATGATAATGAAAAACAAACATTACTAATAATGGTAATCATTTTGGCCCATCTCTGGTAATATATTAGAAAATACAAAAAAACAGTTATTTTCAGGTAACGGTTATCTAAAGAATTATCACATCTCTCTAAAAAAAAAGAAAACAAAAAAGCTATTAAAAGCTTTTAAATAATGACTTAGTAAAAATGAAGTAGCATTTCCTTAACGGAAATAGAACGCAAAGAAGTACAAAGTACCCTTTCGTTAAAGAAAAATAAACCAAACGAACATATTCTTTCTTTAAAAGACAAGTACTGAATGAAGAAACAATCTTTTTTAAGAAATTGTATTTTTTACTACTCTTGCTTTAAAAGAATTGTTGCGTTCTTCTGTACTATTATACAGAAGAACGCAACCATTTCTTCGAAATAGTATTCAATAGTATTTCATCAGAAACTAAACTTATTTTAATACTCCTTAAAATATGTTTAAAGAAAAAGTACTTCTTTTCACTTATTACGAAAGAAAGTGTACTTTCTTTTTTGTAGTAGGTACTCTTTCTTTGAAAAGTTATTTCATTAAATATTCTCAATTTGGCACCGTTTCTTCCAAATAGTATTCAAATACGAGTAAGTATAATTTCTTTAAAAGTAAATTATTTACATCTTACCACCATATATTTTCATGAAATAGTTCCTCCTTCATGAAAAAGGTGTTCAGGAGCAGTTCAGGTAAAGTTGCTTGCAGCGGATAATTCATATTCCCTCATAATATGTTTTTCTTAATACAAAGCAAAACAAAATCTGCAACTTAATCTTCAGTTGTCAAATGAAACACCTTACGGAATATGAATATAGCCATTTTATGGGTGGCGATATAGACAGAGATGTCGAAGTATTCTTCTGAATAATTATGATCGCTCATTTATATTTGCTGAAAAAAATAATTCAATATGTTAACTAAACTCATCTTTTTAAATGGGATATAAAACTCATCCTTTTTTACTTTAATGCGGGAAATATACGTCTTTGGAAATATCTCCGTATTATACATTTTTGACCATTTTCTAAAAAATTTCTGCGAAAAAAACAATGCCTGAATTAGTAGTAATGGGATTTGATTCAAATTTATATTAATACACACCTTTTATATGTATATTTGCAATTTTTATCTTCGTGATATTTTCCTTTGTATTTACGAGAATTTTTAAATTGTATAATAATTTTTATATTTTTGAAGTTTATATTAATTTCAAAATAAGGGTTGTAACAACCCTATTAAAAAAGTAATTCGGCTGTTGCAACCGAATTTATAATAAAATTCGGTTGCAACAACCCTATTTAAAAAAAATTCAGTTGCAACAACTTCGTTAAAAGTAAATTCGGCTGCGACAACCAAATTCGGTTGTAGCAACTTATTTTTTAGGAATTCGGTTGCTACAACCTCTCAAACATAATTCAGTTATCGCAACCGAATTCAGTTGCCACAACCTCGTTTTGGTTACAACAACCCATTTTCGGTTGTGACAACCTCTTTTCTGTTGCGACAACCTCTTTTCTGTTGTGGCAACCTAATTCCAACCGAATTTTTATGAGGGTGCAGGGGGCTCTTTTGGACGGACCACTTTCATAGGAAAAAGTGGAAAAGTGTTTATGTTTTTGGAGCTCATTTCTGAGTCATAAATGATCATCTTTGTTTGCTGGGTAGTTAAAAATCAATAAAACTTCAAAAATAAAAAAATGTATTTATAAATAGAACAATATTTTTAAGAAAAATAAACTTCCATGTAATACACATAAATTGCGGGATATAAGCGGACAAAAGTGGGTAAAGAATTATTTTAAAATACAATATATTCAAAATATTTTTATTTTTTTATTTTTAGAAGTTCTTATTACAAGTGAAGAGATATAAGGATCATAAAGATAGTGGACTTTCGGAACAATTTAAATATCCCCAGTTCTCTCCATGTTTTAGATCATCCAAAAAGTGTATTGAATAATATTCTCGAGCTGTTAGCACCCAACAGTTTTTGAAAAATGTTCTTTGAACAGTTTGGTAATTGTTAAAGCATTCTAAATTATTAAAATGGTACATACTCTTTTAAAGGATAATTTATTTCACTCAAAGAAAAGAAATATTAAAAGGAATACTCCTCCTTTAAAAAAGGAAGTTCTAAATGAAGTATGCTTTCATTCAAATTCAGACAAGTAAAAGCGGTACTTTTTTATTCGAAAAACGCAATGCTTGCAGCATCATTCAAAGTGTCAGTTTTATGTAAACACTTTGGTACCATAACATTTAAGTGAATTATTTTCCGAGATGATAAGATTTTAAAGTGTTTAAATTTCACAAAGTTTTGTTTCTGTTTAATGTTTGCATAATTTATGTGAAAAATCTTTGCAAGTTAATCTTTTGTTGCCTACTTGGCAACGATGTTTTCAGTGCATTTGTTTTTTGTAAGTGGGAATCAAAAATAAACTCATGCTTAAACAAAATGTGGTAATGTAAAAAGGGTCTTACGATTGATATACCTCGGCGAAAATCTTGAGTTTTGACTATAAAACTGACCCTTAGTAGTAGTAGTAGTAATTTTATTTTTATTTTCAGCAATATAACTAATTACAGAATAAAAAATAAATATATAAATATACGACTCTGACTATTGTCGTCAGCCGTTTAACCAATGTTAAATACTTACAGTTCAAGATAAGTGTTTAGTTATTAAATTCCATTATTACAAAAAATTTCTGTATTTTACACAAGTTTTTATATAGTTTGCCAAAGAATTCCAACTAACAGTTATTCCATTTAGTATTTGTAAAATTTCGTCTTCATTAAGAACAATCTTTTTTAAATAGATAATTCTGAACTCACATAAAGTTCTACAACGACCTAGAAAATGTTCTATGTTTTCAATTTTCCCAGAGTTACATAGTGTGCAAATATTTAATGCATTTACTTGAAATCGGTTTCCATTTAATTTTATCAAATCACTTCGTGCTTTGAATATCCATGTTATATTGTCTTGATTACATTCATCTGATATATATCTACTTCCAAATGGTATATCAACTTTTTTATAAATTCTGCTTGTATGAGCTATTTGTAACAAGGTATTTTCATGGTATTTTGACTTGAGCGAGTTAAGGAGATTTATGCGATTACAATTCCATTGTTGTATATTGATGTTAGATTCAGTCCAACTAATTCCAAACTCTGCTCCAAGTTTATTTAGTACATCAACCCAGAGTAAACGTTTTTGCAGCAATATTTTAGTGAGTTTGTGCGGCAAACGGTCTTCTTCGTATTGAAACATTGTTTTGCACACATATCTCATATGAAGATCCAACGTATATACATAGATGTCCATTAGGGTGACAATGAAAAATCAACTTTGGATTTTTGATGATAAATGTGAAGATTCTTTTGCCACTTGGCCTAAAACTTACTTGCTGAAAATTTGAGCCAAATCGGATAACTCTATCCCGTCCACCTTTGAGGGCAAAGTTCAAATTTTGGGAAATTTAGTGTATTCGCCTATATTGGAGCTAAAAAAATAGCTTTTCGATATGAATTATACCGAAATCCAATGGGATTAATGTGCCACATAGTGTTGAACTTGCATACTGAAAATATTAGCCGAATCGGGTAACTCTATGCCGTGCACCTTTGAGGTCAAAATATCGTTGATCTAAAAATATCGTTTTTTTAAGTATATTCATTTAAATTGTACAGAAACTGGATGTTTTAGATATTTTTAAAAGTATTCTGAAATATTATGAGTAAATTTAACCCTTTTTTGCTACGGGGGTCAAAACTACACATTTGCTTAAATTAGCTATAAATCCAGTATTTAAAAAAAGTGTAAAATATTATTTCTTAAAACGAAAAACTGAAATTTTAAAACCAATATTTAAAAATATATATTTATGTGAATGTTTTTCGTATAGAAGCAAAAGCAGTACATTTTAATTGGAATAAAAATATGTTTTTAATATAAAAAGTAAGGCAACTTGAAAGGTATTTTCGGTAAGTTTGATTAAATGTAATCATTTCTTAAATTATTTAAATTCGCATGCTTCGTATATTGTTGTCGATAGTTTTGAACAACCTAAAAAGAAACACAATAATTATTTAAATGTAAATTAGTTAAATTTATATATAACTTACTTTGAATAAATATTGTCGCTGCTGTTAATCTTTTGTGATCTTCTCATGATAATCTTCAACAAGCTTAATACCTCGTTCGGCGCAGTCATTAACAACCTTTAGTTTTTGAATAATAAATTTTCCTTTTCTATAATCTTCACAATCTTTCCAGCTACTTGGGTCTTTTTGTAAAAAATCCATTGAAATTTGGAATCTCTTCAAAACACTTTTCGTATTTTTGGATACAAGTTCAATCAAAATTGATGAATTATCTTTAGCGAAGAAAGTATTAAGATTTTCTTTTTTAATTAAAAACTTTTTCAAAATTTCTTCTTCCTCAAGGTTTTCTTCTTCCATAAAAGTCAACATTTTTTTAGCCATTTTGTTTTTTGTTTCAAAGTCTATTCTATCATCGAATAAACTGAATGCTACGCATTCTTCATTAAGGTAATATAGATGATTAATAAACTTTGTTATGGCTCAATCAGCAATTTGTGCATTTATTTTTTTATAATCTTCTAAATTTCTCAAAAATAATATGTGGTTTAAGGGAGCTTGCTCCGCTTTATCTGAATTGAACCAGAAAAATGCATAGCACTTTATAACAAAACCTGCAACTTCAACTAGACCATTTATTTCCAATTCTGTGATTTCTGGGAATTGATTGCGAAACATCAATATCTTAAGGCAATATATTCCCTTAGCCATCCACCTAGCTAAATGAAGAGCACCGGGTTTAAAAAATTTTATGCCACTAGGAGGACTTCCACCCAGAAATATGATAATCAATTCCAGGAACTCTTTGTAGTCATTTCGTGGAAAGTCCTCTTTAACTTTTATATTTGCAAAATCTAAAATTTTAGCGCAATCATCACATACTATTTCTTTTATTCGAGGTATTGCTAATCCCGTCATATACTCATCCTTTTTTACGTTCGACCATTGTTTTTTGAATTTTTTAAATAAGCTGACTTCTGTGCCAGTCGAAGAACAAATTTTTGTTTCATTAAAAACAGCTGCTAAAATTATTTCAAACACATGGTGTCTGCATCCTAGGAACAAAATGTCTCTACGTATTTTTTTTTTCTAATATATTGCAGGCCCCTTTAAATTTGCCAGTGTTTGAGGCGGTTGTGTCAAAGACAAATGCCTCGATTCTATCCAAAACTTGATACTCTTCTAATGAATCATATACTGCAGATGCTATTTCAACGCCAGTTCCAGCCGGTATATCAGGAATATTAATTATTTGTTCAAAATCGGGAGCGGTTGCAATTATTGACAGTCGGTCTTCGTTTTTTCCTGATATGCCAGATAACAGTTTTGTATCCCAGTGTATCGTTAGTGGCTGAGTATTGGATTGAAGTTTTAACCCGATTCGAGTACTATTTGCTTTTCGAATGCATCCCTTTGCTGATGAATAGACGTGCGGTTAATAACATACTCTGATGAGTTTAATCCAACTGCATCCAAAACTGCAATAAGCATGTGAACAGTATCTCTAGAGCTTAATTTTAATTTATCTAAAACTGCAGCAAGTCTGGGCATTAAAATTTCTTTAGATGGCCTTTTTGTGTTTAAAGTATTTTGTTTTTGTGAACTATTCAAAGTATCAGGACAACTCGTGGTCATTGGGTCTATTATATGATCATTAGCTTCCGTAGATTCACCGTTTTCTGACTCATCTAAACTTGTTACATATGTAGTAAATCCTATAATTTTTTTTTATATGATTATAAAAAAAAATCAACAATTTTTTAAATATTTTAGGTGGAAATAATGATTTTAGTATATTAAACCCATTACAGGGTAATAGAAGGCTTTGCTGGGTTTGTAAAAGTTTCACAGATTTATAAAAAATAGTTAATTACTATAAAAATTACCTTTTGATGTTGAAGGAGCCTCTTGATACATTTTTCTTTTAGTTTCTTCCCGCTGCTTCCGGGTTTCACGTCTTTCTTCAGTTTTCTTTAATTTTGCATCAACTCCCGCCATGCAACCTTGTCGTCCTTTTTCTCTCTGTTTCAACAAAAACAATTTATCCTCCTCGATTTTCATTAACTTAAGTGCATCGGGATGTGTGATGTCAAACAAATCATCGAGTGCATCTTTCCATGCTTCTCTCTTTTTCTTATAAATTTCGGATGTTCTGCTTTTCCGTCTATTCATTTCCCTCCACTCCTCGTACAAGCGAGTTAATTACTTCTTGTAATACGCCCGCTAATCCTTGAGTAGATTTTTCTACAAATTATTCAAATTCTAATATAATAAATTGCGGTATGAGTTTATGTCAAGTCTGGCATGGTAAAATAAAACAAAACCCTGGCTAGCTCTGTCAGGTTGGTAAGTTCCTTGACCCGTGCTCATGGCGTATTGACATATTCCTAAACTCTCCATGCCACAATAAAACCAAGAGTTTAGATAAAAAAAATTAATATAAAAAAAAGTAAAATTTATTTGTTCTTTCAAAATGTTTTCCCGAATGAACTGCATCGGCAGCTAACGGTGTGGTATGATTAGATGTTGTGTCATACCGGGGTACATTTGACCCACCCTTACGCCATTGACAGCATGGGTACCCTACTATTTAACTGTCCCTAAATATGACCATTTTCCCCACTTACCTGGTTTTCCCTAACATCCTCCTAATTAATAAGATTATTGGCTCACTTTAATTTAATGTTTTATTTTAAAAGAAACAATAAATTGAGTAACTGTTTTCATATACAACGGTTGGATTCATTAATTGCTATAATAATAATTTTATTATAAGTAGAATAATTGTAAGGTAAGCATAAGGAGAAAAAATATGTATAAAGTAAGTTAAATGTAAGTATATAAGTAGTTATATTTTGATGTTCAATAATAATAAGGTGAGTATAAAAATATTTAATAAAAATAAATATAAAGGTAAGTATAAGTGTGAATAATATACTAGTTAGGTTAATATAATTAGGTAAGAAAAAAAAATTATGATATATTTAATGATAATTATAATATTAATAATAATTTCAGAAATGATTATACTAATAATTTTTAATGGTACATTAATATTTACGTAGCATTACTCCAGTGGTTGCCGTTATGTTCACCGATGGTGTTGTTGGTTGTATTGATGACGTTGTTTCTGTTGTTGTTATCTTAGTAGGTGCAGTTGTTGTTGATTTTTGTAGTTTAGGTTTCTTTCTATTCTTCTTTGTTAATGTTTTGTTAGTTTTTTTGTACAGTAAATCAATTTGGTTTTTATGTTTTATAAGTTTGTATAATTTGTTCACAATTTGGTTACTTTAATATTGTACAGAAATATAAATGTAACGGTTTTACTCTTTTGTTTCTCTTTTACTTTAACCTTTTTTTAACCTTCAACCGTTCAAGCAAACACAGCATATTATTTTATTTTTTTATATTTCATACTTTTTATATATGTATATATTTATTAAATATTTCAAAGTGTATAGTAAGTTGTAGCTATTTTATATAATAATATTTCAAAAACATTTAGTTTTTTTATATTTGTAGCTGCTTACAGACTAACAATGTATGTAATTTTTTTTTCAATATAATATGAGAGTTTTTTTTTTCCAACTTTCCCGTGCGCATGGCCGCACGGCCACGACCGGCCACGATCACTTTTAAATCACAACTAACTATTTTTTCCCATTTCGATTTAACACTGCACTCAATTTTCCTTTCTTTCCACACCAAAGATCAGTGCTGCCAGACTTTTTTGACAAAAGCCAACGTTAACAATTTCCTCTAAATCGTCACAACATATAACGATTTTTCTCCGAAAATCGCCAACAGGAGGGATCGTCAAAATGACGAAAAAAAATCCGTAACAGACCTGCTTCGTATCGAGATCTAAGATCGAAGAACGAACAGGAAGGATTTTCGAAAATTCCTGAAACTCTCACGCAATGGTGCAATTTTATAAGGAAAGAATCTTGGTAGAAAAATCTACCTTCAACGTGTGGCTCGACCCACGAAGCCGGGCAAAATATATTTGTAATCAATGGGTGGCTTTACCACGAAAATCTATCACCATTTGTCAAAGTAGAAAAATCTACATCCAGCGTGTGGCTCGACCCACGAAGCCGGGCAAAACATGTGTATAATGAAGTAAAACAAATTTCAAGCAGAAAATTGAATTAAATACACCAAAAAAATCCGCAGTTGATTTGAAATAAGTAATAACAGCTGAGCAACCTGTAATTTTTTTAAGTTTTCCAACTGTCAATAAATTTACAGGACCCTTTTTAAAACGAAGTTTTTCCTGGAAATATTACGTCTATTAATGGCATAATCGTTTTGTGTTTTGTTCTATTTAAAATAATTGTTATTATAAAAAAAATGCATTTGGTTTATTTATTGACAACTGTATGAATACATGTTGAATCAATTATTAGCTACATATGAATCGGTCATTAGCTACTAATTCCATGTTCGTTCCATTTCAACTAAAGGCATAGTTGAATTTTGAAATGATATCAGTTAACATCAACTGAAAGTCAGCAAGGGTTATTTCACCTGAGACCCAGTTGAAATTTCAGTAGCCAGTAACTGAGAAATATCTTCGGTGTGGCCATATAGGTCCTTAATCTCATAAAGAGAATTTCCATTAAAAAAAAAAAAAAAAATTACATTACTTGAAGATTCTGACATTAATGGTTTTAAGAAACTAAATCTTGTAAGGTGCACAGAAGAAACTAAATCCAAGTTCCAATTACGAAACTGCTTATACTAATCAAAATTTCAATCAATTTTGCACCTAACACTCACATGACACTGTCAATTGCCAAAACTGTACACGATTAATTGAAATAAATTTAATTAAAATAGCACTAATATTAATTAAAATAATAATTGATATTGAAAAAAAAAAAAAAATTATGACATTGAACACGAATGTGTGTACGTGACGTTTATATATTCGAGGCACCGCACACGTAGCTGTTTAACTGTGAACCATAAAGCCTTAGCTGTTAACTAAAATTTGCATTTATGTATTCATTTCAAGAAGAAAAAAAATTGTGAGACAAATATTTACTGAAGCATTTAAAGTCAATTAAAATATTAATTGAATTGGATAACCATTTGGTTAAAGATAATTTCCATCTTCAATATATGTTCAATTTTATATTTAAGATAAAAAAATTTCTTTTTCTGTGGTGGTCGACGACAATAAGCGATTGACAGTTATTTGATTTGAAGCATATTATTCCCCTTTTCCTTTTTTCTCCTCTGTATTAGGATGTTCTGTGCCATTAATTACTTTCGAAGTATTAGGAACGTTAGGTACGTCAGTGTCCAGCCGTACGTTAGGCCTGGGTATAATTCACCTAAACCTGATTAAACGATAAGATCACTTGGCTTCTTAAAGAAATAAAACGAGAAATCGTGAATGAAAGTCAGTGGCAACAAGAAAGAAAAATCAAATCGAAAGTTTTTTTTTTTTCTCTCGTTTTCGGAGAAAGTGTGAATAAAAAGGAAAATCTAAATTTCATACTTGAGGAAAAAAAATCAATCAAAGAGCGACAGATTATTTTATAATAATTATTTGACAAAAAAAAATTTTAATTATTATAATGAGCAATTAACCGATAAAAAAAAATGGTTTCAAAAAAAAATTTACTTCATATCAAAATTTTGCGACAATAAATTTTTTCGAGTGTAGAAAATATCATGTAAATCATTTTGCAAAAAAAATGAGGTTAGAAAAGACAATTAAAGCGTATTGTAATTGATCAGAAAAAAAATCAATCAAAAGATAGGGAAAAGCGTTATATGATATAAAAATTATTTAACCTCTAAATGACAAAAAAAAACTTTAAGCAAAAAAACTTTATTTAAAATTTCTTTATATAAAAATTAGAAAAATTTATTTAAACACTAAAATCATGTAAATTAGGAAGGAATGTCAGGTATTACAGATGTTCGTAGGAAAAATGATATTAATTCATGAGAATGCTTAGATACTGAAGTATCCTGTCTCTTCCCATGTTTTACTTGGCCCATCAAATCTCAATAAATGGAAATGATTTGATGCCTCAAGTAATAAAAAAAAATGTTTTCTTTTTGTTCTCGGAGAACCCGTGTGAATAAAATGTACTGATACATAGCACTCGCGTGCTAAAATCTAATTGTTATGCAACATGACTACCCGCTTTAGAAAAGAGTCAGACATGGACTTTAACAATACAGATTTCGACCACATAATGTTAAAGAAAAATCTTAAGCCTTATAGCAACAGACAACTAACTGAACGACTCGTTGTCGTCAGTCCGGACTTATAAATTTTAAAATCACTAAAACAAAATTTGAGATGTTACTAAAACTGGTTCCGAGTATATTTTACTTTCATTTAAAGATTACGTTTTGCATCGCAAATGATATCAGGACTAATTATCCCAAAAATCATGACATATGACAAGACCCTAAAATCAATAAAAGTAAAAAAAAACCGTTATGTGAACTAAATTCACATTCCAATGCAGTTAAACAATTATGGTACAAAATTTGAAACATTTTACCATACATGTTTGGAATTTGAAAGAAAAAACCAAATTTAAATTTTCGAGCCACCCTAAAGTAACCGTTATCAAGAAGAAAAACATTCCAGTCACCCTACAGGCGGCTTTTATCGTTGGGCGCCAGATATGTAATACGCCCGCTAATCCTTGAGTAGATTTTTCTACAAATTATTCAAATTCTAATATAATAAATTGCGGTATGAGTTTATGTCAAGTCTGGCATGGTAAAATAAAACGAAACCCTGGCTAGCTCTGTCAGGTTGGTAAGTTCCTTGACCCGTGCTCATGGCGTATTGACATATTCCTAAACTCTCCATGCCACAATAAAACCAAGAGTTTAGATAAAAAAAATTAATATAAAAAAAAGTAAAATTTATTTGTTCTTTCAAAATGTTTTCCCGAATGAACTGCATCGGCAGCTAACGGTGTGGTATGATTAGATGTTGTGTCATACCGGGGTACATTTGACCCACCCTTACGCCATTGACAGCATGGGTACCCTACTATTTAACTGTCCCTAAATATGACCATTTTCCCCACTTACCTGGTTTTCCCTAACATCCTCCTAATTAATAAGATTATTGGCTCACTTTAATTTAATGTTTTATTTTAAAAGAAACAATAAATTGAGTAACTGTTTTCATATACAACGGTTGGATTCATTAATTGCTATAATAATAATTTTATTATAAGTAGAATAATTGTAAGGTAAGCATAAGGAGAAAAAATATGTATAAAGTAAGTTAAATGTAAGTATATAAGTAGTTATATTTTGATGTTCAATAATAATAAGGTGAGTATAAAAATATTTAATAAAAATAAATATAAAGGTAAGTATAAGTGTGAATAATATACTAGTTAGGTTAATATAATTAGGTAAGAAAAAAAAATTATGATATATTTAATGATAATTATAATATTAATAATAATTTCAGAAATGATTATACTAATAATTTTTAATGGTACATTAATATTTACGTAGCATTACTCCAGTGGTTGCCGTTATGTTCACCGATGGTGTTGTTGGTTGTATTGATGACGTTGTTTCTGTTGTTGTTATCTTAGTAGGTGCAGTTGTTGTTGATTTTTGTAGTTTAGGTTTCTTTCTATTCTTCTTTGTTAATGTTTTGTTAGTTTTTTTGTACAGTAAATCAATTTGGTTTTTATGTTTTATAAGTTTGTATAATTTGTTCACAATTTGGTTACTTTAATATTGTACAGAACAGTGATGGTATTTGAGAATTTTCGTTTGGTGCCTCAATGATGCCAAAAAAGTGCCAAAAAAGCTTTAAAAGTGCCAAAAAAAAAATTAAGCAACATTTAATGTTTCAAAAAAAATATGTTCAGCTTTTATTTCAAATATTTATACATTTAATTACTTTAACCCTTAAATGCGTGGTGTAGCCATTTGGCAACATACCAGTTTCTTAATAAAAAACGCCACTTGATGCATAAAACTCCATTTTTGGGCATTGGGGCCCTTTCTGCACAAAGTGCTCTTAGAAACTATAACTCAGATTTTTTAAACAGTTATAGGAAAAATCTTGGTTTTGCTTCGTATGTTTGTGAAAAATCTAAAACACGCGATTTTTTTTCAAAAAGTGCAATATTCAAAAATGTTTGTTTAAATATTTAAAGTGGTATTCTCGCAATAAAATTAATTTTGGCAACAATAAATGTATAATTAATATTTCATATATTTTTTTTTGTTTCTTTTTTTTTCATCCACGTTAAAATAATCACAATTTAGCTATTTGGCAAAAAACCATATTTTTGAATAAATTTTTTTGGTATTTTTCTTGAAATGTACACGCCTTTAGAAATCATATATAAAAAAAATGGTTAAAATTGTAGAGATCATGCATTTCAGGGTTAAGTAAAAAGACAAAAAAAGGCGGCCAACTTATCTAAAAAGTAACCCGAGTTTAACATTAGGTACCTACCACAAAAATTTTCATATAAAAAGCCGTTCTTAACTATAGTAAAGCAATAAACTTACGTTATTTTAAGATAAGTTAGCAGGTCCAAAACTTTCAAAAAATTTTATAATTAAATTTGACAATACAATAGAATCAATTAAAGTTTTTCTAATTTTATCCCCGTTGCTTTTATTTTTAAATATCAAAATAATGATTAAATTGTCCCCGAAGAACTGGAAGGTGGTCCAAAAAATTGTAGATACCCGACTAAAAAAGTTTTCATATAATCTTATATGATTTGATATAATTATAAATGTTTATATGTGTGGCTTTATATGACCATATACATTTATATTAACACTTTGGTTTTATAAATATGTTTGATATGACGTTATATATAATCATATGCGATTTGGTCTCCAGGCATATATTAAGAGATCTGCAAATATAGTTTATACATAATTATATATAATGGCGTATAAGCTTCTCTAAACAATCTTATATCAAAACATATAACAAAGTTAATATAAAATTGTAATAATTTTATATATAAATTTATCTGACATGATATCTAATTATACAAAATTTTATAAAGTTTAATTGCACTATAAAAATTAAAAAAAAAACTCCGAAATTGTGGATCTGGTTTTGAATTTTGCACTTTGACATATAAATAAATGTTTATAATTGAATTTAACATATATTTTCCAAATTGTTAGCGAAATACTCTTTATTAAACACAAAATAATTTTAAAGAAATAAAGGACATTTTTTTTTTCATTGTGGAATTAAAGGTCGAAATAATTATGTTGAAATAAATATGTATAAGTTCATTTATTTTTCCGTAAAAAAAAATTAATTGTGAAAGTTAATTTTTTATCATGTTGGTTTTTAATTTTTATTTAAAAAAATAAAATTTGTTTTTTTCCGACCTTTTTAATTCATTAATTAGAAATTTATTAATTCAGTTCGAGGACTATTTCCTTATTATGAATTAACATAATAAGTACTTTTTTCAAAAACGATCGTCTTTTCATTCCTGAAAGTGTAGAGGTTTTTTGAAAGCAAAAACTCTGTGAAGTATTTGTCAGGAGAGTATCCTGATGAAGAAAAATAGCAGTTTTTGAAAAAAAAAGTACTTATTATATTAATTCATAATAGGGAAATTGGCCTCGAACTGAATTAAAAAATTTCTAATTAGTTAATTCAGTTATTTTATAAGAAAGATAAAAACTCTAACCTAGAAAAAGTTGTTCACCTATTTCCAAGTTTATTAGCAAAAATTGTTCTAAACATTAAGCATTAGATTTAATATGAATGAAATAAGTGATCTCAATAATATTTACAAAAATTTTCTTTGAAAATCTTCATCAAATTATATGTATTTATATATAATTTGATGCAGTTAGATAGACCCATTTTTCGGATCAAATTCTATCAGGTGAGATAACATGCTTATCTCGCTTGATATAATTATATATTCCAATATTCGGATCAAATTAGATATGGACGTATATATTGGTTTATATATGGTGATATATGATTATATAACATCTTTTTTAGTCGGGTATTTTTAGTGTAGCATTTGTTTTTTAATTTTGCTACCCCTTCTTAATAGGCGTGGCTTTTAATGAAAAACCAGCGATATCGACCTTTTATCAAATTATATAGAAATTTTCGTAAAAAGTGCCAAAATTCTATGGAGAGTGCCAAGGTGCCATTGAACATTCAATAGTGCCACAAATGGCACTTTTGTGCCACTTTTACCAACAGTGGTACAGAAATATAAATGTAACGGTTTTACTCTTTTGTTTCTCTTTTACTTTAACCTTTTTTTAACCTTCAACCGTTCAAGCAAACACAGCATATTATTTTATTTTTTTATATTTCATACTTTTTATATATGTATATATTTATTAAATATTTCAAAGTGTATAGTAAGTTGTAGCTATTTTATATAATAATATTTCAAAAACATTTAGTTTTTTTATATTTGTAGCTGCTTACAGACTAACAATGTATGTAATTTTTTTTTCAATATAATATGAGAGTTTTTTTTTCCAACTTTCCCGTGCGAATGGCCGCACGGCCACGACCGGCCACGATCACTTTTAAATCACAACTAACTATTTTTTCCCATTTCGATTTAACACTGCACTCAATTTTCCTTTCTTTCCACACCAAAGATCAGTGCTGCCAGACTTTTTTGACAAAAGCCAACGTTAACAATTTCCTCTAAATCGTCACAACATATAACGATTTTTCTCCGAAAATCGCCAACAGGAGGGATCGTCAAAATGACGAAAAAAAATCCGTAACATTCTCTACATTTTGAATTGACATAGTAGGAATCCGAGCTTTTTCCCAAAAAGTAAAACACTCCTTTACCACCATTCGTACACTGTCTTTAATTTTTAATTTCACAGTTCTTAAATTATAAAACATAACTCTGAGACAATCCCCTATTGATGGAAGTTTACTCCCAGTTAATTGACTTTTTTCAAAACCGATGAGATAAATTTCATCTCTTAATAAAGGCATTGTTTAAAACTATTTTTTTGACAAAATACCACTTTGCACTGTTAACTCGAGCGTTTAACGCGTCAAACTGATTAAAATAATAAAGCTTTGCAATTATTTGTAATTTCTTGTAAAAAAAAAAAAAATAGATCTAGTATACCTTGACTTTTTTGTTTTAAATCCGTTAAATTTAAATATTATCGGTTTGTATCTACACCAACTGATAAAAATCATGTTTTACAGGGGTTGAGGTCTGCACTAACAGGTTACATACAGGGCGGTTCATATATATTTTTATTTCGTAATGAAAACAAAATATTTCAAATGGGTAGTTTTGACCCCCGTAGTAAAAAAGGGTTAAATTTACTCATAATATTTCAGAATACTTTTAAAAATATCTGAAACATCCAGTTTCTGTACAATTTAAATGAATATACTTAAATAAACGATATTTTTAGATCAATTATAGTTAAATATACAGAATTGCCCAAAATTTGAACTTTGACCTCAAAGGTGCACGGCATAGAGTTACCCGATTCGGCTAATATTTTCAGCATGTAAGTTCAACACTATGTGGCACATTAATCCCATTGGATTTCGGTATAATTCATATCGAAAAGCTATTTTTTTAGCTCCAATATAGGCGAATACACTAAATTTCCCAAAATTTGAACTTTGACCTCAAAGGTGCACGGGATAGAGTTATCCGATTTGGCTCAAATTTTCAGCAAGTAAGTTTTAGACCAAGTGGCAAAATAATCTTCACATTTTTGTTTAAAATTCTGTAAAAAAATTGTTCCCATATATTTTATTGTCGCCCTAATGTCCATTTTCTATACCAGTTTCGGCCAACAGTATATATGACGGCGAGAAATTTGGGAGTCTTAATATTTTCTTTAAGAAATATACTTGTGGCTTATCAACATCTTGGAATTTAGCAAAGCCCCAAACTTGTGCGCCATATGTTTGCACTGCTCGACAGATCGCTAAAAATAGTTTCCATTTGGATGCCATAGAGATTGTGCCTTTCTTTAAAAAATTCTGCCATGTTAGATTAATACTGTTTTTTGCTGCTTGATTTCTTTGTTCAATGTGCTTGCTAAAAGTTATTTTGGGTGTTAAGGTAACCCCCAGGTAGCAATATTCTGAGGCTATCTTTATTTCATGTCCCTTATAAAACCATTTTTCTTTACGGGATAATTTTCCACCTTTTCTGAAAATCATTATTTCTGATTTCTGCAAATTCACTTCCACATGCCAAGTATTGCAGTAATGTTCTAATCGATATATCATTTTCTGTAGTGTATTTACATCGTCAGCAAGGATCACTATATCGTCTGCGTATAATAATAATCGTATATTTATATCTCCAATAAATAAGCCACCTTCTAGATATTCATGCGGATCATTTAAATATAGAGCAAATAGTAATTGTGACAATAAACATCCTTGTTTTACACCACATTCCGTAGAAAACGATTGCGAAAGTTCATTACCTGTCCATACAGCAGTTTGTGTGTTTTTATAGATACATTCTATAAACTTGACTGCTTTCGATGAAACTCCCAGTGTATGTAACTTATATATCATTGCACTTCTCGACACCTTGTCAAAAGCTGCCTTAAAGTCTACGAAAAAAGCATAAGTTTTTTTCTTTTCCGCAAAATTGAAATTTAAATTTACTATTGACGACATGCTATATATATTGTCGGCCGTTGAGTAGTTTCTTCGGAATCCAGACTGATATTCGTTTAGAATTTTATTACAGTTTGCCCAATTAGACAGTCTTTCGTTTAAAAGCCCCATCATTATTTTTGGTAAACAATTCATAAAACAAATGCCACGATAATTGCTTGGCAACGAAGCATCACCTTTTTTGTGAATCGGGTATATTATACTAAGGATAAAAGAGTCATCTACGCGTCCACGATCATACAATATATTACAGGTTTTTGTTATTTCTTCCAATAGTTCTACTGGCGCATTTTTAAACCCTTAGTATATCAATCGTAAAGTCATTTTTACATTATCACTTTATGTTTCCGCATTAGAGTTTATTTTTGTTTCCCATTATAAAAAACAAATGCACTGAAATAATGATTTGCAAGGAGTTGATAGAATATATTCTAACTAACTATCAAAATTTTTGTCGCATAACTTTTGCACACATTAAGCAGAAAAAAAATTACAAAATCTTAAAATCTCGGAAAATATTTCACTGAAATGTTACAGTACTAAAGAAAGCACCATCTTCCCTTAAAGACAAAGTACGAAAAGGAGAAGGATTTTTTTCTACGAAAGAGTGGGTACCAAACAGTTCGTATCCTTAATTTTTATAAAGAAATATGTCACTAATAAGTAGTTGCTAATGTAGTTTGTATTAATATTTATGTAAATTTATTATGTTGCTCTTAATATTAACATAAATTTTATTATTATATGTAATTTCATGAAAATATACATGTTTAAAGAAGGCGAAGTTTTTTATTGCAAAAATTATTTTGGAATTTTGGCTAAAATAATATAAAATATCGGTTGAGGTAACCTCGTTCTCTAAAAATTCGGCTGTCACAACCTCTAAAAAGGGTTGCAACAACCGAATTCGGTTGCTACAACCCTACAATTCGGTTGCCACCACCGAATTCGGTTGCTACGACCCCAAAAAACGGTTGCAACAACCGAATTCAGTTGAAACAACCTCAAAATTCGGCTTCCACAACCGAATTCAGTTGTTGCAACCTCAAAATTCGGTTGTGACAACCCTACTTGCTGCAACCTCGCCAATTCGGTTTTAACCTAGATCGGTTGGGACAACAAATTTTTTTCCTGGGTGTATTTATAAATAATATTTTAGTTTATAATATTTTTTAATAATATTAATAATGTTAAAATTTGTATATAACATTGAAAAGAATCAATAAAACTGTATAAAATAACTATTAACATTAATTCCTTAGTGTTTTTTATCATAAAATTAAAAAGAATGTCGATAGGAAGAACAACAAATTTCGGTTGGCACAACCCCGTTTTATTTTTAATTCGGTTGTAACAACCCCGTTCTATTTTTAATTCGGTTGTCAGAACCCCACTTATTGGTTGCCACAACTGAATTCGGTTGTCAAAACCTCAAAATTCGGTTGACACAACCAAATTCGGTTGCCACAACCTCAAAATTCGGTTGAGATAACCGAATTCGGTTGTCACAACCTCAAAATTCGGTTGCCACAACCGAATTCGGTTGCTACAACCTCAAAATTCGGTTGGGACAACCCCATTAATGGGGTTGGGGCAACCCCGTAAATTCGGTTGGAAACTAATTCGGTTGGGACAACAAATTTTTCTGCTGGGTGCACCTCAGAGAATATTTCTACTAAAAATTACATATATACCTCTTTTAACTTACAAGGAAAGACTCCCAACGCGGACCGCCAGATCTTAATGAGCTTCGGATATGTTGTAGAGGAGAAAAATTTAAAGGACAAAAATGGCCCAATTTTTAGTTTTCTCGGTTGATTTTATATTTGTAACTATAGGAAAATAGGAAAATTTGGTCTCAAAAGAAATGTACGAGGCATATTTACCGGTGTGTAAAACATGCTCAAGCAAAACATCAAAAGTTTAGGTGGTTTTGTATGGGGATGTATACAGGTTTAAGGGCCAAATTCACATATATTAATCCACGGGGTGTTTCGGCTTTTCTCGATATTTGGCTTACTTCGGGTTTGAGACGAACTTTCCCGAAGGTTTATATTTTTAAAGATTTGGGAACCTCTGACTACTTAACATAGGCAATATGGGTTAAACATTTTTCGTTTTGAGAGTATATTCCTGTTGTGTAAAAATAATTTTAAATTTAAGACCTGTCGCCATACAAAAATATATGAAAAATGGATTTTTTCCCAAATACCTTTTTTGGTTGTTATACAACATGCCATATCTTTTTAAATCATAATGCAGTTTTCAATAAGCTTTCCGAAAATATTTTTTTTTTTATTTTTATTTATTCAGTCTATAGATTAACAATCCTTACAGACTAATCGCTACACTATTTCTTATATGCTAACATTTCATTTAAAATTGATTTAAATTTATTCTTAGAATAGCTAAAATCTAGCATGGAATTATCAGGTAACTTATTGAAAAATTTCTAAAATCGAGTTAGCAATTCATTTAATGAATAATTTGTTCTATGCATAAATTCTACGAAATAATCATGCTGCCTTAATGATCTAGTAGGAACATTGAAATTTATTACTGTTAATAAATCAGAGCAATCTATATTAAAATTAATTATGTCATACAAAAACATAACAGACTGGATTGATCTACGTTGTTCCAAGGACTGGAAATTAATTAAAGCACATCTGGTATTATATGAAGGAGGAGGATCAGTAGCAATATTAAGTGGATAAATTGCAAATTTAGTAAATTTTTCCTGTACCCTTTCTAACCGCTTGATACCATTATGATAAAATGGACACCAAACCACTGAAGCATATTCTAACACTGACCTCACATAGCAACAAAAAAGCAACTTACGGGTATAGGGATCCGTAAAATCTTCCCCATTCCTTTTAATAAAAGCTAAAAGAGCATAAGATTTGGGAATTACATAATTCAAATAATTTACAAAAGTTAATTTGTTATCAAAGACAATTCCCAAATTTTTAATTTCATGAACTCTCCTTAAAAATTGCAAATTAATGCAATAATTGAATATTATAGCATTAAAAGATTTATGAAAAGACATGAAAGAGCATTTAACAATATTAAATTTTAAATGATTACGATCTGACCAATTACTTAACTCATCTAAATTTCTTTGCATAGCAAGAGCATCCGCAAAACACTTTACAGCACTATATATCTTTAAGTCATATCAGGCTCTATGCAAGATGTTCACGTACTGTTAACCGCTCTCTCACTGGCTCTGGCTGAGATTGCAAGAAGTTAAATTGCAGCTAACGGGTTTAGTTTTTTTATTACATTTTTTCATGTTATGAATATTTATTGAAACAATTTTTAATATTTATTAAAATTTGACAATAAAACTTAATCTATCACCTTCTAATAAAATTTCTTCAAATGTCGGCCAGAGCCAGTTAACATTGAAAGAGACACATGCATCCTCTTGAGTTTCTATGCTCGTTGGTCATACGCATATAATAAAAATTTGCAGAAATAAAAACACGATGTAATGTCATTTATATAAATAATAAAGAATAGTGGACCCAAAACACTACCCTGTGGTAGAGTTGTGAAATTTCGGTATTTTTTGAGTACTCAATACTACTCAATACTTTTCAATTGAGTACTCGATACTACTCAATACTTTTAACGGTTTTTTTAATTTAAAAATAAAAATGTTATGAATTCGTATTTATTAGGAAAAATTATCACAATTCACATACACGTGTTAAATAACTATTGTTATTTACATTTTAATTAATTTAAAACATTTTAAATAAATTAATTAAATAATTTTTCCAAAAATTCGTTACAAATTTCTTTGCTTCACAAATAGAGTTGTATTTTCAGAGCTGTATTTTTAGAGTACTATTTTTAGAGTTGTATTTTTATACAAAAATACACATTTCTACGGAAAATTGCATCTTTAAAAGTATTGAGTAGTACCGTTTTAGTATTGAGTACTCAAAAAAACAGTCAGTATTGAGTACTCAGTACCGGAATACTCAATACTTTTACAACTCTACCCTGTGGCACACCAGAAGTGGCTTCAAAAGGCTGAGATTTGTAACCCTCAATATCAACAAAACATATCCTCCCACTTAAATAATCTCTAATCCAATTCAAGATATTTGAATGAAAACCGTACTCACGCAATTTGGCCAATAAAAATATTATGTGGTATTTTATCAAAGGCTTTGGAATAATCTGTATAGAAACAATCAACTTGATAACCATTTTCAAAATTAGAAATACAGTAATTAGTAAAAACAGATAAGTTTGTAACAGTCGACCTTCCATTTACATAACCATGCTGTTCACTACAAATTACAGGAGAAATAAAATATAAGAATTTAGATTTTACAACATGTTCAAATAACTTTGCAATCTTGCATATTGGCCTATAATTTTACACATTACCTCTATTGCCAGATTTAACTATAGGTGTAATAGAGGTATATTTCCATTTATCCAGAAATGTGCCAGATTTCAAAAAAAAACTAAATAAAAGTTTAAGAGGGATATAAATTGAATTAGAACAGTTCTTTAAAAAATACGTTGACAAACCGTCCACATCTGTACCACAGGAGTTTTTTAATTCAGAAATTCCCATAGTCAAATCATACTCAGACAAAACTAAATTACAAAATTGTCCAACAGGAACAATTTTATCTAATACAGATTCATCAAAGGTCAATAATTTAGAATAGAAATTAGATTTAAAAAATCAGCAAAAAGATTTGCTGATTCAAGACCATTACTAGAATGTCTATTGCCATAAAAAACTGCTGCAGGAATACTCGATTTTTGTTTTTTCGACTTAATAAAAGACCAAAATGACTTAGGATTATAACGAATTGAATCTTCAAATCCAGTTATATACACCCAGAAAACAGATTCGATGCGATAACCGAATTTGTTGCCAATCGAATTAATGCGGTTACGACAACTTTCTTTAAATTTAGTGATATATCGATCAGGATACCTGAATGGTCAGGGTATGCTAATGTATATTTTCTATTGTGAATACCAAAATAAAAATAAAAAATATAATTCAGTGCTTATAATCGAATTCAAAAACTTCGTACACTATTTCCAATTAAAAACAAAATATTCAAATTTATTTTTTGTTTTATTTATATTAAATATTTAAAATTTTTAAATACTTGCAATAATATTTATGCATACAAATAAATTTTAAAGAAATTTTAAAAGAAATATTTAACTACTACAATTTAACCACAAAGAGATTTAAAAATTAGTTTCCTGATGATGTGGTTTTTATGACAAATATTCTGATACTAATAACTATTCCTCATAACAAGTATAATTTTCCACAATTATTGTTTTAGAAAAGCGGAAATTCTCAGGATTTTATTGTAGTGAAAATTTTTTTCAGGAATCTCTTGTTACCTCTTTAGTTCGTAGCATTTTTTCTTGGGTAAACTTACGATTTATAAATCTGTGGCTTCAGAGAAACTATGAACCACTTTGCCAAAACTTTAAAGTATATTTAATTTTTGAAATATACAACCCGAATGTGTATTTTATAACACACCAAAGATATATTGCTGAGTTCACAATTTAATTAAAATATTTTACAGCGCTTCATTGCGAAACTGATTGTTGTAGTTCCACGAGTTTTTAAGTTATCTGCTCGCAAATTTTATTTAGATAATGGTGCTGCAAAATAATCATCAATTAGAATAAATATTCGAATTACAAGAAAATCACAGATTACGATAGTTTTCACATATTTCATCTTGATTTTTTGTTATTTTTATCGTATGTATTTTGTTGCATGTGTATGTTGCGGTTTAATTTTTAGGTACTTATTTTATTTTTAATAATTTTTTTTTCAAATAAATTTCATTTTTACGGTGGGTCTCATACTTCAGGTTTAAACTTTAGTAATAAATTAACCCAAAAATTTGTTGTTGTTTTGTGTACATTTTTTTGACATTTTCTTTTCTTTATAGTTAGGTTAAAGTTAAACCTACAGTATGAGACCCACCGTTAGTAATTTTTAAATAAGTCATTTGACAGAAATGGCAAATGACCAAAAATTAGGTGTTGTGACTATTGCCTAATAGTTGTATCCACTGAAAGTCTTAATAATCCTCTTTTAAATTGAAAGTTGAGTGGAATAACTAACGAAATAGTCAGTGGGGCAAAAATGTTAATATTTTGACCAAAAGTTGTGCTAACCGTATAATAATTTCCAAATTAGTTTGGATAGCAAGTTGTTTGTTACAGACACAGTAAATTTATTGTGATATTTTTTAATTTTGTACACAACTGAAATATATGTTCGATTTGCATAATTTACAAAAATACAACTTAAACATTTGTTGAATAACCAAAATACAGTAATATTAGCCGAATTCCAACTGATCTTTTTTCTGTGTGTACTGTTTGTATAAAAATTTGTTAAAAAATTAAATTCCCTCATATAATGATTGTATAAACGAAGATCCTCACCATCATTGCTAGACTTTTTATAAAATTTATTTCTTAAATTTTTTAACTTCTTTAAACCATGAGTATACCATGGTAATTTATGTATTTTTGCACGAAATTTAGGAACATATTGCCCACAAATTTCCGATATTTTTAACAGAAATAATTCAAAACATTCTGATAAATTTTTACAACGAAACAGATCAATCCAATCAGTAGAATTTATGAATATATAACATCCCAGCAAAACCTAGGTAATGGGTTTGACCTTTTTCACGCATTGCCTGGCAATGGGTACCCCTTTACCTTTGGTTTTACTTAGAAACCTAAAGTAATACGTTACTAATATTGTGATACATCAATACTTATGTGGGAGGTATGAAATAATGAATTACCGGTATGGAGATATATCACTACTTATTTGGAGCCTTTAAAATAGTATATTACCGATATAGTTCTTTATAATAACTTCCCAGTGTAGAAAATCATTACCAGATATGTGGTTATGTAACTACATACTTGGTAATGGTAACTACTTACTTTTGTTATTACATTTCTTATTACCTTTATATGGCGATGTCGCGAAAAATAATGAGTTGTCGTTACATACCAGCATACGAAAAATCAAAAAATATATCGTTACCTATGTGCTTACCAGTACTGACAAATTTACTGAGTCTAAACTTAGATTTTCAAAAAAATTAATTTTATAAAAAAAAATATTTTTTATTGTATTTTTTTTTAAATAAAATTTGCTGGTGCGGGAATCGAACCTGAGTCTACAGATTGCCAGTCAACAGTTCTACCATCTGAGCTATATCGACATGTAATATTTAATAGATAAAAACATAATTGACCTGCTGCACACAAGCAAGCTTACTCGCCAACATACAAAAAATCAAAAAATATGTGGTTACATATATCCTTACCAGTGATTAAAAAATATTGAGTCTAAAAATAGATTTCAAAAAATTTTCAAAAAAATCTAAAAAATTATTTTCTATTTGAAATAATGATAAAAATAAGTCATTATCAGTAACTCATTATTATATGTTTTAAAATAATGCAGAAGGTAAGTGGGTGTCATTACTGGTACTCCAAAAAATAATGATATGTCATTACCGTTTCTACACTGGGTGGCGATGTCGCGAAAAATAATGAGTTATGGTTACACACCAGCATACGAAAAATCAAAAAATATATCGTTACCTATGTGCTTACCACAACTGACAAAAATAATGAGTCTAAAAATAGGTTTTCAAAAAAATAAATTACATGAAAAAAATATTTTTTACTGTATTTTTTTGGGTCTATAGATTGCCAGTCAATAGCTCTACCATCTGAGCTATATCGACATGTAATATTTAATAGATAAAAACATATTTGACCTGCTGCACACAAGTAAGCTTACTCGCCAACATACAAAAAATCAAAAAATATGTGGTTACATATATCCTTACCAGTGTTTAAAAAATATTGAGTCTAAAAATAGAATTCAAAATATTTTCAAAAAAATCTAGAAAATTATTTTCTATTTGAAATAATGATAAAAATAAGTAATTATTAGTAACTCATTACTATATGTTTTAAAATAATGCAGACGGTAAGTGGGTGTCATTACTGGTAGTCCAAAAAATAATGATATGACATTACCGTTTCTACACTGGGTTATTAATAAGAGAAAAAATAATAAGTTATTGGTACTGTATAATATAACTAAGTACTTATTATGCGAAAGTACGATTTAATAAATATTTAGAATCTAATTACATTGCTCGGATCGGTGTACTTTTAAACAAAGTCATTACTGGTAACGTCTTATTTTATCCCCTACATGTAACCAATGAAATATGTACTAATGTGTAATAACTTACTTCACTCTATAAAAGTATGTACTTATTTTAGCTAACTAGTGAATTTAATATAACAAGTAACAACTTATTTCAGTGCTTCCTTCGTAACCACTTATTTTAAACTACACCGGTACGATTTAGGCAACCATTTACCCCCAATCACACCCCCATGTTAAAATAATGTGTTATGCGACCAAAGTGTAAGTAGTTACAATTTTTGGTTTCTTATTACATTTCCCTTTACCTGATAATAGAAGGTTTTGCTGGGATGATATTGGAAAATAAAACCTTAAAATAAAATTAAGGCAAATATGTTTTTTAAGAAGCTCCCATACAAAATACCCAGCAAAATCTTTCATTACCGAATAAGTGGTTATATAATGAAACTAAAATTTTTTACTACTTATAATTCGGCGCAGTACCAGTTATTTTTGTTAGGCGAAGCCATTTTTATAAGCAGTCTAGCTTACGCGCGACTACACGCTGAAAAAAAACGGCCTGTCCCAAACATATTGTTGCTGGTAATATATATATATTATATATATTTGGAGAAATTGTTAAACATATTCGCCGTGTTTTTACTAGAAACAATATATATTTGCATGCAAATATATTGTGTTTGCCTGTAAATATATAATGTTTGGATGAAATGAAATGACGCTATCGACAAATATTATATGTTTAGCAGCAAACATATAATATGTGTGTCATACACAAATTATGTTTCCATGCAAATACTATATATAAATAATATATTTAGTTATAAAGCAATTATTAATATATGCCAAACAATAGGCGTATTTATTCTACTCTCCAAATTTCTCTATATTTTAATGGAAAAACATAAAAAGTAAAATTAATACATCTACTGTTTGGCGATTATTTAATAACTAAATATATTATAAATCACATTGAATTTTACATCTAATACAAATCTTTCATTGAAAAACAATAACTACAATCTCTTCATTTATTTTTTATTTCTTTTTATTAACAAATATTAATTAAAAACTCGTATAATAAGTTAATACTTTCCCGTTGGTTTCATCCCATCCCGATTTTGACTGTCGCATAGTGTTATTACCAACTACAAAAGTTATAATGGCTACATACAACTTTATATGTATCAAGAATGGAAATTCGCCGTTTTTCCAAATATATGTTAATTGTATCCCACAAATATAATTATTACCGGGAAATATATGTATAGTAACTATAAAAACAATATAATTGGAAGCATACTCCAAATACATATATGGTAGTTTGTAAATATAATATAATTACCTCCAAACATAAACAAAAACGTCTTTTTCCTCCGTGTACTTATTTATTTATAAAGATAATGTGAATTTGGTAACTACTTATTTCTTAACCACTAGTAAGTATATAAGTAAATCGTATTATTTAACAACTTTTTAACTGCGTATAAACACACGAATAACTACTTATTTTGGTAAGTACTTATTTTATATATTTTTATAATGCAGCAGGTAAGCGGGTGCACAAATTTTGTGCGTTTTTCATGCAGCGAATATGGACAACTACTTACAAAAACGACCTTGTCGACCAAAAATAATGAGTTTTGACATCGAATTATATGCAGTATACCCTAATTCTACTGCTTAGTATAATTAGGGGGTGCTGATTTCGAATCTGCAACCAGTTTATTCAAATTGGCTATAGGTTTCGCGCCATTCGCGATTTAAATTTTTTAAATTTTTCAGTCGATTTTGTCAATAAAATATTAATAATTTAGTAACTATAGCTTCAGAAAGAAGACGCTTTACACAGTTTAAGATTAAATCCGTGCCCTATTTTTCAAACTTAAGTGTGTATCAATATATCAATAACTTTTCTAAATATAGAAAGTCAAAATTTCAAAATTTTTTAAGGTTTTTTAAAAAAAAAGCATGGATGGTAACCGAAACGAATGCGGTTATCTTTAGGGTAACGATATTTTAGGTTATTTCGGTAACGGTATTTTAAGGGTAACGCTATTTCATTTATTTCGGTATCGGTATTTTAAGGATAACGGTATTTGAGTTATTTCGGTAACGGTATTTTAAAGATAACGATAATTGGATTATTTCGGTAACGGTATTTTAAGGTTAATGGTATTTTAGTTATATCGGTAACGGTATTTTAAGGGTAACGGTATTCAGTTATTTCGATACATCCCGTATTTTTTTTTACAAAAAACAAACGAGATTAAAAACAGAACCAATTTATCAACCTAATGTACAAAAAATACTCAATAACCACGTGAAATTACCAAAAGCAGAAAATTAAAAATAACGGTAACGGTATTTTAGGGATAACAATATTTTATTTGTTTCGGTAACGGTATTTTAAGGGTATTGATATTTCATTTATTTCGGTATCGGTATTTTAAGGAAAACGGTATTTCAGTTATTTCGGTAACGGTATTTTAAGGATAACGGTATTCCGGGTATTTCGGTAACGGTATTTTAGGGGTAACGGTAGTCAGTTGAAAGGGTTTTGAAACGATGACGGTATTTTAGCGGTATTGTCTGCCAACCCTGAAAAAAAGTTAAGTATAAGACGAAATTCGATTTTAAATATCAAAGCCAATTTGGAAAGAGAAAGGTCCAAGATTTACTAGCGTGAAGTTAGCCCACACACATATCCCACATTTAAAAAATATATTTTACAAACACACATCAAAAAATATTTCCTAAAAATATAGTGGGCCAACTTCACAACACTATATAGTGAAGTGAAGATAGCCCACATTTTCAAAAACAATAGTTTTAACTGCAAATATAATACACAAGAAATAGGCAATGACCCAAAGATTATGTAGGACACACTGGGTATCCTAAATAGGGTCACCGTAGCCTCCCCACGAAATACAGTGGAAAATTAAAATATTTGTTTAAATAAGAATTTGACAATACTATAATTCTCAATTACACTCTCAAAATAATTCCGTTGTGGCAACCGAATTCGAATTCAAGTCGGTTGCGACAACCGAATTATCAGTTGTCACAACTGAATTCGAAGAATTGGCGCAGCCGAATTACGAGTTGGCAGCAACCGAATCAATTCGGTTGGAAAAAATTCGGCTGTAACAAAGAAATTGTTTTGAGGATGTATATTTATTAAATTTTCAATTTATTACATTCAACAAATAATTAAAGTATCCCTATTATTTAACTGCCTGTTTTTATAAAAAGAAACGGAGAAATTCGTTAAAACACAAACTTAAAAAGATTTATCTTACAATTTTTTTAGCCTCATTTGTTCTACATGGAAGTCCTAACAAATTTATGCAAAAATTTTGAAGGAAAAACGTTTTTAAATTAGTGTTTTTCACACAATTTTTTTTTTTTATAAAAACACCCAGGAAATGTTATTTAAAAGCACTATTAAAAAATTTTCGTACTCCAAGTTTTTTATATGTTATATATTTTAGCAAGACAAATATGTGCAAAAAAAATTCAAAGACGTTGAAAGGGGACCTGGGGGTCAAAAACGACAATGGGACAACTTCATATTTTCATAAAAATTGAAAATAATTTATTTCTAAATTCGAGAAGACTTGGACTTTTAATATTTAGGTATGTGATACATAGAAACTACTTGCATAATACAAAAATAATCCGATAGATCTACAGGTGAAAATATGTCCATAAGCTCAGGTGGGCTAAATACAAACGTTTAATGAAAATTTAAAAAAGACATTTAAAATTTCTAAGAAATTTTCACACTCCAAATTTTTGATATGTTGTGTATTTAAATAAGACAAATATGTCTAAAAAAAATTCAGGGACATTGAAAGGGGACCAGGGTATCAAAACCACGGAATTGTCCCCCACTCCATATACATGAAAAACTAAAAACAATATTTAAAATTTCTAAGAAATTTTCACACTCCAATTTTTTGATATGTTATGTATTTAAGCAGGAGAAATATATGTAAAAAATTTCGAGGACATTAAAACGGGACCAGGGGGTCAAAAACGACAATTGGCCAACTTCACACTTGCTATGAAAACAAAATAAAAATATATATAAAAAAAATTAAGAAGAACTCACCTTCCAGTATTCAGAAATATGATTTGCTAACATTAGCCGTTTTTTCTAATCACTTGGATTTAATAAATCCAAAAAGTATTTCGAATTCGATGATGAAGGATTCTACTTTACCTTTTAATTTATAATTATATTTTACATAAAACAGCGATAAACAGTCTGCCTTTTCAGTTTTATCACTTAAATTTATATTTTTACTCAATTAAAAAATTCCATTGCAATGTTTAATATTCACTAATTGGATTTAATTAAATTACTTACTGTAGAGTGAAAAATTGCCATTTCTATTTGAGCTATTTCTCCATGTCCAAGATGAAAAATATGAATTTGGTGAGGTGTAGTTTTTTTTTTCTAAACATATTTCATAAAAAAAAATTTAATAAAAACCTTTTATTTGTTAGTTTTTAAATTTTTTTGTTTCTCTTTTAATTTTCATTCGTATTTTTTTCTGACATTAAATTAATAGGCTGTTTCATATATTTGTGCTTTTATTGTGGATTTATTAAATCCAATTTTTTGTATGAAAAATTCTAAATCCATGTGATTAAAAAACACGCTAATTATTTGCGTAACACAAAAAAAAATCAGGATCCCCGGAAGGTGAAAACAGCTCGATAATCTCAGGTGGGCAAAATTCACTCTTTTTATCGAAAAATTTAAGAATATATTAAAAATGTTTAAGAAATTTCAGGGACATTGAAAGGGGATCAGGGGGTCAAAAGCGACAATGGGCCAACTTCACACTTTCTATAAAAATTAAAAAAAATTTTTTCTAAATTTCAAGAAGACTTGGACTTTCAATATTTTGGTTTGTGATACATAGGAACTACTTGCATAACACAAAAATAATCAGTTAGGTCTACAGGTGAAAATAGCTCCATAAGCTCAGGTGGGTAAAATACAGACGTTTTATGAAAATTTATAAAAGGCATTTAAAATTTCTAAGAAATTTTCATACTCCAAATTTTTGATATGTTGTGTATTTAGTAGGGAATTCAATTAATCGGCTTTTTAGTTTAATCGATTAATCGTTCAAATAATTATTCGGGTTTTTTTCTTAACCGGTTAATCGAACAAAATTTTAAAATTAATCGATTAATCGAAAAAAATTTTTTGTAAAATAATACATACCCTTGTTGTGTTTTTAATAATTTTATTTAAAAAAAGGGAACAAATATAAATTCAGTAACTTTTCTGAAATTCATAAAAATTGAAAAAAGGTAATTGCGATCAGATTTTATCAATATTTTTATTTTGTCTGTCCCCTTTTTCACATATTCAAATTTTATCCAAATCGGGGAGAACCACACCGCAATGAGTAAAAGAAGAATATAAGACCCCGTACATTAATTTGTATCTTTTCCTATGCATTGAATACATAAAAAACATAAATGTAGAGAGGAATTTTGTTGAGAATTTATTTTCCGTCTACGTTTTTGAACTTCCATCCCTTTATTCTATTTTATTAATTCAGAGTGCTCACTAAACAAACTTTAATACATTGATCATTATAATTAATAATTCTAATAATCAGTAATCATAATAATTATTAATGCTTTCGTTTAATATCAATGTTTAAAAAGTCGTAAAAAATAATTAAAAATTTATTATACGTAAATAGATACTACTTTATTAGATAAGTCACAACAACAAAGTAGTTATTTGGAAGATGACAAAGCAAACTGTGATAATTTTATGTTGTTTTTCTTTGGAATTTAAGATGTTTATTAACGCTCCTACTTGAAAACATGAAATTCTCATTGAGTTGAAGCTAACAAATATTTCTAGAAATTCTAAAAGTCGTCCCTTGATTATATTTTTAGGCCAGAATAAAATCCGGATAGGTACAAGCCTACAGCAAATTATTTATCACGATTTAAAAAAAATTTTTTTTGAGATTTTAGCATATTTAGTTTATTAAAAAATTTATATTTTTAACCTTTTTCGTAATTTTCTACCAATTTCGATTAATCGATTAATCGTATGAAATTATTCGAATTATTCGTTATTCGAAATTTGGACATTTTAAATTATTCGAACAATTTCTGAGCAAAATTGTTCGATTAATCGAATAACGATTAATCGACTGAATACCCTAATATTTAGGTAGGACTTATATGTGTAAAAAATTTCGGGAACATTGAAAGTGGACCAGGGTATCAAAATCACGGAATTGTTTGCTTACTTGTTATTTATGTTATACATGTGTTTTTATTATGAGGGAAATTTTCATTTCTCATTCGGTTTGTGGTTATGATACTTTATTGACTGCTTGATTGATTTTTGGTTTCTAATTGAGAGTTTTAATTTTTTTATCACTTCCCGAGTAAAAACAGTTACATATAGTCCTATAAAATGCGATTAAGTTATATCTGTATAAATATACTGTTTCATACGAAAAATGGCCCGATGTAATTGTATCAGTTGTTTATCAGTTTTTATCTAATTGTATTAGTTTAGATTTCAACTAATAAAATTATGCATTAATCAGATGTAATTATATCCAATTTTTGATCTAATACAATTTTATATGTCTGTTAACAAATAAGTAACTTTTAATATTTATTTTAATTTCATTTTGAATGTAAACTCGTGATAATATATGTATGTATAAAAACTAAAAGAAACCGTTTTTTTATTGCAAAAAAATATTTTAAAATTTCAGCAAAACTAATAGAAATAATTGGTTGAGACAACCTCGTTCTCCAACAAATTCGGTTGCCACAACCTTTCAATAGGGTTGCTGAAACTGAATTCGGTTGTCACAACCCCACAATTCGGTTACCGCAACCGAATTCGGTTGCCACAACCTCGATATTCGGTTGTAACCACCGAATTCGGTTGCCACAACCTCGAAAATTCGGCTGCCACAACCGAATTCGGTTGTAATAACCTCAGAATTCGGTTGTGACAACCCCATTAATGGGGTTGAGGCAACCTCGTAAATTCGGTTGGAACCTAATTCGGTTGGGACAACAAATTTTTTGGCTGGGTGTGTAGACAAATTGATGTATTTCAAAATATATGAAATTTTTATTTGGGTTATTACTTCATGTCGGAATATAAATGTCTTCTGGACGAGTTAATATATGACTGACTGAATCAAATAAATGTAGCAAAGGATGAGTCAACCTTCTTGATGACAAATTCGGTTGCTCCAACCTCATTTGAAAAACAGTTCAGTTGCAACAACCCTTCTAAACAAAAATTCGGTTGCAGCAACCCTGTAGACAACAAATTCTGTTGTGACAACCGAATTCGGTTGCAGTAACCTAATTTTTAAGAATTCGGTTGCAACAACCCCAGTAATTTGGATGGCACAACCGAATTCGGTTGAAACAACCTCATTTCAGTTGCAACAACCCCAATTCTGTTGGGACAACCTCTTCTCAGTTGGGAAAACCTAATTCCAACCGAATTTTTCTGAGGGTGTGGAGTTAAAAAAATTTTATGCGTTGACTACTTTTTTATATTTTGTTGAAAAAAATTATAAAACTTAAAATTAAAAACTTGCAAATTTACAAAAAATAAATTCCCATCTTTTGCCATACATGGGACTAGGTTAACATAATAGAGGAGAGACAGAAATTTAAATCTGAATATTTATAGATCTTAGAAATGAAACTAGAGTACAACATTATAAGTTTTTGAAAAAAATATTTAAGTTTTTTACGATTTTCATAATTTATCTCATTTTAACCCTACAATGATTTAGACGAACTGCAATTACTTAAATATTTTCAACCGATTTTGGATTTTTATGCCTTGATAGAAAGATAATTTAGTCTAGATTACATTCTATTGACATTTTAAAGACATACAGTTATTTACGAGCCAATATTTTCAAAAAAATTACCATTTTAATCGTATTGGAAAATTTTTAAGGGATAGGGATAACTCAAAAATTCTTCGATTGAGCTGAAATTTAGTGCATTAGTAACCTTACAAAATAAATCCTGGGTGCAGGATTAGGAGCAACTTTTCAAGTAAGGGCCAGTCTACGGCCTATCATAACACCTATAAAACAGCTGATTTGTGAGGTTCTCAATAATTTAAACCTATGAGAGGCCTCATAAATAATTGGAAAATCTAAACACATAAAATTCCACAAAAAGTTAATTTCTTTAACCCAGATCTAATTAAAATCGCCATTTTTAAACTTACTAGCGTTGCATAACTATAACCGCACTTTAAGAAAAGTTTTTTTTAAAGTTAAAATCATGTGCATAGGAAAATTTGGGGAAAAATTAATTAAAACGTGGAAACAAAATTAGTGGACAGTGGATGCCAAAATAAGTTTTTTCTATTATTGAAAATCAGAGAGACTTTACCTAACATTAATTAATCTTAAATGAATATTATTTTAGTTTGACTCAAGATCATAAATTAATATCACTTTCTGTTTAAATTATTTTCAAATCAAAGAAAGATGATACAATTTTTACAAGTAAATTACAAAGAATAAAAATTATTGAAAAAATTCGATAAGACCAGCAAGGCAGAATGCGCATTTTCGGCTTTCGCTACAAAGCCATCATCAGTTCCTTTCGCCTTTGAGTGGGTTAATATTTTGATAATCGTCTACTTATGTGGCTGTTGAAAGCAAATCGGGTTTGTTATCAACAACTCAACTTAGACTAACATCAACGAAATTTAACAATGCTATTTTTATCCTTTTGTTATTATTACTCTTTTTTGCTTTGAACCTTAATTCTTAAGATATCTCAGCTGATTCTATTCAACTCTGTGTATGATAAACACAGATGTTTGAATTACAACGAACCGTTAAATTTATATTTAAATGTATGTTATTAAATTATATTTGCACCGTGTCAATGTGTTTAAGATGAATGGGGGAAATGTTTTTAGTTGATCTGTTATTTTAAGTAAATGAATATTATTTTAGTTTGACTCAAGATCATAAATTAATATCACTTTCTGTTTAAATTATTTTCAAATCAAAGAAAGATGATACAATTTTTACAAGTAAATTACAAAGAATAAAAATTATTGAAAAAATTCGATAAGACCAGCAAGGCAGAATGCGCATTTTCGGCTTTCGCTACAAAGCCATCATCAGTTCCTTTCGCCTTTGAGTGGGTTAATATTTTGATAATCGTCTACTTATGTGGCTGTTGAAAGCAAATCGGGTTTGTTATTAACAACTCAACTTAGACTAACATCAACGAAATTTAACAATGCTATTTTTATCCTTTTGTTATTATTACTCTTTTTTGCTTTGAACCTTAATTCTTAAGATATCTCAGCTGATTCTATTCAACTCTGTGTATGATAAATGCAGATTTTTGAATTATAACGAACCTTTAAATTTAAATGTACACGCAGAAAAAAGAGATTGTTGGATATATTTACAGGCAATTATATATATGTTTATAAACTACTATACTTATGTTTGAGGTGTGTTTCCAATTATTTTATTTTTATCGTTATAATACGTATGTCTCCAGGCAAACACTGTAATGTTTGAATGATAGTCATATTTTCCCACTTAAACAAAAATATATTTGCATTTTTATTTTATCATTATTATGTTTGTGGAGTGCAAATATAATAATGATAAATATATATATGTTTGCCTGCAAATATTTATATATTTGCGAGTAGATGTATTTCATATGATTCAAACATACATATGTTTACAGGCAAATATATTATATTTGCTGGCAAACATATTATATTAAAAAACGGCAAATATATTTTGACAGTTCTTCCAAACATATATATATCACCAGCAAAAATGTTTCCTGCAGGGCGATTTTTTTCAGCGTGTATGTTATTAAATTATATTTTTGCACCGTGTCAATGTGTTTAAGATGAATGGGGGAAATGTTTTTAGTTGATCTGTTATTTTAAGTAAATGAATGTTATTTTAGTTTGACTCAAGATCATAAATTAATATCACTTTCTGTTTAAATTATTTTCAAATCAAAGAAAGATGATACAATTTTTACAAGTAAATTACAAATTAATTAATCTTATTTAATTTCTTACGCAAATATTTTTAACGTTAAAATTAATTTTTCTGAAAGTACGGCAATAGTTATGCAATACTAGTAAGTTTAAAAATGACGGTTTAAGTTAGATCTAGGTTACAGAAATCAATTTGCTTAGGGAATTAGATGTGTTTTAGATTTTTATATTACTACTAGTCAAATCCCATAAAAATTTCAAATCGAAAACTTAAATAAAACGAAAACTTCTAGTTTTGGGTTCAGTATGAATGAGACTTAAATTGTTTAAAACTACGATACACAGTGTATTAAGTATTATATTGCTTTTAAAACACTTCATTATCTTTAGTATCCACAAACAACATACAGTCATTTAAAAACACTGTGTTAAAAAACAAATAGTAAGTGCAATATGGTTGAAAATTGTGCATAAAGAAGTGTACAATATGTTTTAAAATAAAACCAATCCATAATTTCAAACCTTAACATCATTGTTGGGATACAAATTAAATTTCACACTGGTATTGCAAATCCAATTTTATGTTATAAAATTCGAAAATAAAACCAATTCGTTTCAATATGAAAATGTATCAAAAAAATTATAGCTGCATTAACTTTGATGCTAAATTTGTCGATTTCCGCTGGCAAATTTCCTAATGCTTTTGTAATTTCATAGCCTGGGTTGTACCTACTAATAAGTTTTAACCAATTAACAATAATTATGACACACTTACAAAAATGAAATAGGATCGTAACTGCTAGTTAAGCACTTTTACGCATTTTTTTTTTGCCGCGAGACGGACTTTTAATTAATATGTTAAATATATTTTTGTTGTATTTCTTATTTAAATTGTTAAAATAATGCACACTTCCAGAGATATTCAGTTTTAAATCGACAAATAAACAAAAAAAATCATAAAGAAATATTAAATAAATATACACTTAAAGTAATACTTCAGTAGAAAAATCTGTCAAAGCGATTTCAAATCGATTTGACGAATTTTTAACAAATTTTTAATTGAAACACTGATTTAAGCAAAGACTTTAGTTATCTTAATTTAACACAGTACCCAAAATCCTCAGTACTTTAACTAAGTTTGAGTGTTAATTTTCAAAATTATTTAAAACTAATTTTTAAGAACCCATTCGTTAAATTTTAAAAAATTTATTGTTAAAATATAATATTTTCATGTAACTGTTATTAAAAGGTAGTTGGCGCCAACAATGTATCCGAAGTTTTAAAGATGGCGCTATTTCTTTCCCTCCCGATTTTTTAAAATAGCCCATATCTCGAAAACTAAGAGAAATAGAGCAAAATTGATTAATATTTCGACTACCTTCTATCCAAAATAGGCCTTGGCGGGGCCTTGGACCCTCAGAAATTTTTAATAAAAATTTTCCACTCCACAAAAATGGCCCATATCTCGAAAACTAAGCGAGATAGAGCAAAACGGACAAAATGTTTGTCCAAAAGGAGTGCCCTTATGCCCTCACATAATATGGACTAGGATGGGGAGGGTCCCAAGACCCTAAATTTGGATAAATTCTCCGACTCACTATAATTACAGATAAAACTGTAGATTTAAAAATTTTTTACTTAAATTTAGATTTGTTAAATTTGACAAAAAAAAGTGTTAAAATCAACAAATTTTATTTTAAGCCAAAAAACAGGAATAAATTTTGTTAAAGCAACAAATTTTTCTGTTCAGTGAACAGACTTATTATTTTGAGTGTACAAATATAAATTGTAATGACATATGCATCTGCATTAGGGTGGGTCAATTTGTATGGATGCAAAAAAAAATTATATACTTGCACAAAGAAAAAATCAATAAAAATCAAAAAAAGTAATACAGTAGTTTTGATTTAACTGTCTTTTTCTTAAGTGCACATTTGCTATAACTGCACAAAATTTTGGTTTCGTTTCCATTTTACAAAATTATGTACGCAATTGTCTTCTTTAAGTGCACTTTTTGTACCTGCGCATTTAAGATAACTGCCTCATATTTTTGGCAGTCTTACATTATTTTCATAAAAAAGACCACCGTTAGCTGCCTCTTGTGTTTTGCTTTGTTTTTCAATTCTAGGAAAAAAACACATATAAAATAAATGTGTTGTCAACTTTTTTGAGTCAAAAATATCCCACTCTAGTCGTTTTTAACCATAAAAATCGCAAGATCTGGTGCAAAGCACAAATTTGTGATCATTAGCTTCATTTGTTTTGTTTGTTTTCAGTATGTATTGGTATACCTGCACATTAAGGCAGGTAAACGATTTGACTTAGCTGCCTTTTTGGCTTACCTGCACAGAAAAAAAAATGGTTCATACCAGGAATGAATTTTTTCCTACTATGTATGAATCGTACATTGATTTCTTTTCCCAAAACTTATTCATACAATGTAGGAATTTGTTCATACGTTGTATGAACAAGTTCATGGGGATATTTTTTTAATTCTTCCGCCGAATTAATAATGGAGTAACTATTCTGAACTAAGTACTTTTATGTTCTGATTAGGGTTTATGTCCCGGGAATCCCGCCCTTTTTCGATCCCGCAATCCCGGGAATTTTGTGCGGGATTTCCCGGGATTTTTTATTCTTTTACAGAAGTTTTAGCTATTATATATTGCAATTTTGGAAGCTAAATAAATTTAAATTTAAAGCATTGATTTGAAATTAATTTAAATAACATTTTTTGAAATTAAAAAATGCGATTTAAAATTTAATAAACTGAATTAATATAAAAAAATATTATTTAGGCCAAATTGTTTTTGGAAATCTGTTAAATTTGGTTAAGTTAAACCGAAAACAAATACTCGAACTTCAAAAAATTTTTTTTCTTTAAAATATATATACAATACTTCAACATCCGTATCTCAGTTCCAAATACCTCCAAAAAACTAGGCATTAAAAAATTAATATTTAATATTTTCGTATTTTCAATTGAGTATTTTGAGGTTTTTTAACTTCAAATAATTTTATTTAAATTTGAACTGCTATTCCTTTATTTCAATTGTATTTTTTAAATATTATGCGGATGGTTTTTCAAATTATTTTGGATTTCTTTATATGTTAATTTAAAATGCAATTATGCAAATTAAATAATTTATTTTTAAATAGTTGTGGCATAAAAAATTTCTATTCAAAAGATACCAGTTACAGTTAAAGAACTATTTAATGAATGTTTTCCATTCAATTTGAGATCAAATAAAGGGTTGTTCAACAGGGAAGCTACAAAAGTAGAAAGACAGGGACAGCAAACGACGCCGTATTTCTTGCCGCTCTTTTGACATTTCTCTTCAGTAAGGTTTGCCATTTCATGATGGAAAGATATACGAGCCAACAACGAGTCGAAATTATTAAAATTTACTACCGAAATTCGGAGTCAGTGGCCTCAACGTTAAGAGCGCTACGTCCAATTTCTGGTCGTCATAATCGTCCTAGCAGATCAACAATTGAGCGTGGGGCTACGTCAAATCTATGGTCTATGCCAACAAGCCAGCTACGATTGATGAACTTCGTACGAATATCGAACGTGAAATTGCAGCAGTATCTTATATCGGTAAAAAAGAAGTTATACGTGTCCCGGCGTTTCGCTGGGTCACCCCTAGGAATCGAGATATATCGATTTGACCTTTGGTGGTCGTTTTTTTGACATAACTCGAGAACCACTAGTCCGATTTTGCTCAAACAATTTTAAAAAAATTTAAAATTACAATTCCTTTAATTTGTTCATATAACGTTTTTTATATACTCAACAGTTTTGCCGGTAAAAATAAATGTATGAAGAAAAAAATATTTTTTGCCTAAAATATTAAAAAAAGTAATAAACAAAATGTTATTGATTTTTATGGTAGCGGTAACAAACATTTATTTTTACCGGCAAAACTGTTGAGTATATAGAAAAACGTTATATGAACAGATCAAAGAAATTGTAATTTTTAATTTTTTTAAACTTGTTTGAGCAAAATCGGACTAGTGGTTCTCGAGTTATGTCAAAAAAAAGATATATCTCGATTCCTAGGGGTGACCCAGCGAAACGCGTATAACTTGTTTTTGACCGATATTACATTTCCCGTTGGTTTCATCCCATCCCGATTTTGACTGTCGCATAGTGTAATTAATTGATGATATATTTATATTGAATTGAAACAAGCAAATTGAAACAACTCAATTAGGATAACATCAACGAAATTCTAACAATGTTATTTTTATCCAGCTGCTTCCTATGAAATTCAACTCTGATCGACAATTTATGAAGCTCAAATTTATGAACGACAAAGAGCCGTTAATTTTAAATGCATATTCTAATTATTTTTTAACCTACAACATAAATCCATGTTGATAGTAAACAATTAGGCATACTTATTAAATTATATTTTTCACTATATCTAGTATGTTAAGATGAATAAATTATTATTTAATAATATTCTAGTGTCGATTTTTATAAAAATATTTAAGAGAATTTGCCTAATAATTTGTGTAAAGAATACTCTTAAACTTTTTTATAAAGTAATTCTATACGAATACTTCTGAAAATCTGCATAGAAGCAAAATCTTTGGAAATACACATTTTTGGATTTCATATTTAAGAAATACTTAAGCAAAAAGTCTATCTTAGTTCTGACTATAAAACTGGTCCGACACAAGTTTACACCCATTAACAATTCCAACATATCCTGAAATAAGGGAAGAAAATAAAATACCCGTGTCTTTCACTTCTTCTACATCAATTCGTTTTACCGTTCCAACTGCGAATTAATATTTAGTTAATATATTTCATTTTAAAATTAAGACGGCCTTCCATATAAATAAATTAGGTAGAACAATATTCTAACTAAATATATGTAAATATATTATCTAAATAATAATTCGCGATTTAAACTGTTAAACGAATTGATATAGAAAAAGTGGAAGTCATGCATATTTTACATTTAGCCCTCCTTTCAGAATATATTAAGTAGATTTTATCATGGTGCAACCAAAAGATGAACTTTGTCGGACGGTGTTTTAATAGAAATCGAATTTTTCAAGTACAACATATGTCGGATTTATTTATTTTCTAACGAGCGGGAATTCCCGGGATCCCGGGAAATTCAGAAAAAAATCCCGCTGTCCCGGGAAATGAAAAAATCCGGGAAAAGAAAAACCCTAGTTCTGATGCAAAAAACTGTTTTGATCGATGAAAATCGCGCTTTTTATAAGATTAAAATTTTTATTAAAATAAGAATAAAGCACAACACAAATCACATTAACACACCGTAGTAGCTGCATTACTTTTCTTCAGAAGATGTTATTTTTCCATAAAAATCGCCGCAGATTTATCCAACATTTTTTTCTGCATCATGATCAATATTTGCAATTTGATGGTATTTTATTACAACAGTAAAACATTCGTGATCTGAAAATATGTAATGCTAATGTATTATTTAAAACAGAAATGAGTAATATATTTTACGTACCATCATATCTTTCACGGGCAAAGAAATTGCAATTTTATTACCAAATTGTTTTATTTAGAAAATATAAAAAATATTTCTTGACACATTTTTTAAAGAAACTAACTTGTTAATATATTTTTTTTTTGAAATTGAAACGTCGATGTACAATACCTAAATTGTATAAATTTGTTCATACATAGTATGAACATTAATCAATGAATGCAGTTCATACCTAAATCAAAATTACTGTAATATATTCTTATACTAATCTAAAAACATTAAAATTAACACATTCAGTAAGACCATGTGTAAATTATTTTAATTGATTTAGAAAAAACTTATCAAATTTAATTATATTTTGCACCCTGAAACCTTATTTAACCACCTAAAGACTGCCGTTTTTATTTTCTATAAAAAATTACAAGAGGTCCGAAATTACATTTTGGTTTACTTGACGTCTCCACGAGTCATAAAATCAATGTTAAAACACGATTAGAGAATATGTAGACAAGTGTGTTTAATAACATACACTCAGATAAAAAAATTAGTAAAAAAAATTGTAAACAGTTATCAATCGCACTTTACTATAATTCTTTTTTTAGTAATAATTTTTGCTATTATCCTATTACAAATTACGGATTTTTTTTACTAATTTTCGTTGCTGATTTCAGCAAAACATTCTACTAATTTTCCAAAACCGAGTGCTAAACTTAGCAAAAAAATATACTAATTTAACAACAAGTGGATACTTTAAGGAAATTTTATTTACAAGATTTCGGTGATTTAGAAGAATTCTTGTTTAGTTTATATTTGTTATTATTGATATATTCTTAGTTTGGAAATAAAACTCAGAAAATTTGATTGTATCTCCAATGCATAAAAAGGTAATAACTGGAGTACCGTTTGCAATTTTTATTCCAAATTTCAAGTATGTTGAAGTAATTATACATTTTTTTACAATTGAAAAAAAAATATTTTTTTTTATTAATTTGATTTAAATTTTTTTCACACTTTACACTTTCTTTATTTTTTAGTGCACTTTTTTGCTAATTTCAGCTTATTGATTTTAAATTGCAGTTTACAACAATTTACTGAAATTTAGTAGCGTCTACTAATTATTTATAATAATTTGATTGTACTCAAATTATTGATATTTAGTGAATTTTTTAAGTGATTTTAGCAAATCGATTTTGAATTGCAGTATACAACAATTTTACTAAAATTTAGTAGCGGCTACTAATTTTTCCTACTAATTTTGTTGTATTACAGATCAGCAGACATGTTTCGCTAAAATTATCAAAAAATACCGCTGGGCTCAAAACAGTTAAATTTCCTGTAATAACAGCAACATTTTCAGTAGCCATTACAGACTTTTTTGGTTGAGTGTATCAGTCATTTTAATCGGGCAGGTTATAATATGGTTGTCATTTCTTTAAAATTTCTATAATTGCCAATTTTAAAAAGCAGTTTAAGAAAATAATGTACATCAGAAAAAATATATATGTGACGCGCAAAATAGAAAGGGACCTAAGGATAGAAAGGGACCTAAGGTCAGGAGAGCATGGGATCGGTCTCATTCGATGCTCAGATGTTGTCCACAAAAAAAAAAAATTGATTTTTTTACCCTTAGGTCCCTTTTTCTATGCGCTGTCACATATTTTAAATTAACATAAAATACACAATATACATAGAAAAAAATAATTCATACATTGAATGATTTTTTTCCTTAACTGTATGAATTGAACATGATTTTTTTCCCCAAAACTTTTTCATTCGGAGTATGAACTTGTTCAAACATATAAGGAAATCACAAGAGTTATTTTAAAAAAACTTTTTTATTCGGATTATGAATTTTTTCATACATAGTATGAAATATTCATACATGTAAATGTTTCTATATTTTGCTCTAATATAAGAAAATACAACAATTTTTTGGTTTTTATGTAATAAATGCCGTTTTATTATATTTTTATGTTATAAGAACGGAGCAATTTTAATAAATTAATTAAGAAATATATAGTAAATGAAATGAAAAATATTGGAAAAAAGTAAATAATAAATAATTAAAATAAAACTAAAACTACAAATTACATATTTTCTATTTCGTTACAAAGAACAGCTATTTTAGGATTAACACTTGAACGTTGAAGCATATAAAATAATTTTTCAATGAAGATCCAGAAATATGTTGATTCCTGTGGATAATTTATATCAAAAGTAAAAAAATTTTAAAGCAAATGTCAACTGCCCTTATAATATTGGACATAGGATATCTTATCTTATTAAAAAAAAACAAATATTTCTTTAATATTGTTCATACTGCCAATTACTAAAATGCACGGTATATTCAACGATTTTGTTTTAAAACACTTGATTTTGTCTTCCACTTCATCATGGTTTTCCGAAATAATAACAAATGAATTTTGAGAATCGAGCACAGTAAAATTTTGAAGGCGTTTTTTGCCATTTTCAAGTAAAACTTGTACTGAACTAGGCTTCAAAATGTAAACACCACAACAAGATTAAACTTTTTGATTCTGGAAATTGCAATTTATTATTTGTATTAATAAAAGTACCACTACTACGAATTAACCTTCAGAAGTATTTTTATCAATACTATTATATAGTATATATTAAATGAATTTGATTGCTTTGGTAGTTTCTTTTTAAGAACCTGTTCTATTTTAGTTGATGATATTGCCCATTTGGAAAAAAAATCTTCTGCTACATATTTTAAATTAAAATCAATTTCAATCTAAAAAATAATTTTATGTTTTAAAAAGTATATTTTCAAGTAGCAGTTCGTAAAATACTAGGGGATTTCATATAAACTCATATTCTACTCATAATCGTTGTAAGCCTGGTATCTTTACGAGTTTAATGTTAAACTCCATACATAAAAAGTATGGTATTTATACAAGGTTTTTAAAAGGAATTTACGAGTTTATATAAAAACTCCTACTAAGTTAACATTTTGCATATATTTGTACAATTTTGTACTTTTTAATTTTTAAAATTTTAGAAATGCTAAATTAGTACTCTCATAGTACAAACTGTGAATTGGGCAATTATTTATTCAAATTATTACCAATCTAAATCCTGACGGTTTTTTTGTAGTCTGGCCACATCTTCAGTATTTCGGGCATGTTCCTTTTTTCAGATATTTCTTTAAATCCTAGCTGGCTACATTTACCCCAATAGCTTTCAAATTCTTCTACATTTAATTTGTCATATTTTAATACCTGCCGTACAGATTCTGCCGATGGTTCTGGAACTAGAAACTTTCCATTATTAATTTTTAAGAAAGAGCTTTATCTAATACTTACCGTAACTCACTGATAATTCTTCACTTAGGTCAGCACTTACAGGAACTTTAAACATTCTATGCCTTTTTGGAGCATATTTCAAATTTGAAAGTTTAGTATACAAACGACCCCTCTTCATTGTACTATAAAATTCCTAGGAATTAAACTGTTAATTTTTCAAAGATTATACAAACTTATAAAAAGGGCATTCTCGTCAAAAATTGTCGCCCTTACAAGTGCAAATGCTTAATACGAAAAACACATTGAAATTCATTTAATATTTAATTATTTGTTACGTGTTCGTTGTATTAAATTGCTTTAAGCTTGGACATTATAGTTCATTTAGCTCACCAACTATTTAAATTTGAACTGATATTTTCAGATTTTTGTTTATTTTATTCAGAATTCTCATTATCATTGTCCAATATAATCTTAAGAACAATTTAAGAAATTGCCAAATAAACGAGTGAACTAGAAGAAGAAAACTTTTTCAAAATGAAACAAAATTATTTGTGAACTATAATGCCCAAATGTAAATCGTTGTAATTAGTAAATTTATTATGGTCTTACAATTTTTTCCGCAGGAAATTTTTGTACGATTTCATTTTCCATATCATAACTTTGTTGCAAGGTAAAAGTCAAGTTGTTTTCATATATGTATGTAATTTCCGATAAGGTTTATAAGGAGATTTCGTTGTTCTTCTTTAAAAAACTGATTTTTATTATAAAAGTCCATTAACAATTTACCATTTTTGGTATTTGCAAGAATTGTATGTAACTCTACAGTTTTATTAATTTCAATTTCTGGACTTTTCTGAGAACAAGACGGACGATCGTTTAACTTAGGATTATTATCGGCAAAAAGTTGAGTAACAAATGCAAGGTTTTGGCTATTTCTCCATTTTTCTAAACAGTTTCCAGGGCAGTTAACATGCATTTTATAATAGTAAGAAGGAATTAGAAAATTTTGAAGTATTTTTTTAATCGAACAAATTGTTTTCCAAAAGCAGTTTTAATTGAATTGGTGGGAGGTCCAAACAAGTTATTTATGCCAAGAATATTATATTCGTTAGATATGTGTAAATCTAATTCAATTTCGTAGGATAAAAAATAGGGGCTATATTGAATATTTGCAATTCTTTCGCAAAATAAAACTGTTTTATTCAAATTTGTTTGTACAATGTACAAAATTTTATACAATTTTAAAATATCATCAAAAATGCCTCTCTTGTAAAGATATCCATATACCAAGACTTCTTTATATACTTCAAAGCTAGATAAAATATTTCTTGATGTTGATGCTGTAGAAATATAATCCGAAATTAACAATTTTACACTGCTGTCATTTATACAATTATTAAATATTTGTTCATCAGGTTGTTGGACACTCAAAATAAAATTCGAATATTTCAGTTGATACTTTATTGCCACTGAAACAGGTGTATTTTTTTTGACAGAATGGCATGGCAGTATGTTTCAAAATCTTTATGCTTCGCTTCAAATTTAAAATTCCACAAAAGTCTTAAGGGATCAGACATTTGCATAACTGTTGGAGTAAGGAAATGAAATTTAGGCTTTAGCGTTTTGTTAAATAGTGCAATATACATGGAGTTATGGCTCTGTATTTTAATTAGAATTACATTTATAAGTGTTTCGGTAATGTTAAAGCACAATAATGAATCTACAATATTTAATAAAAGTAGAATAAAATTCCAAACGAGATCATCATTAGGAACCATATCTCCAATAAGTAAGGGAAAAATGTAACAAAATTTCATCATTTGTCTGGCCGAGAACTTAAATATTTGTCTAGTAATATTATTTATTTTTATTTCATTTGGTTTGTACATTTCTTCAATTTTACCATAGTTAAAGGTTTTTAAACGGAGATTTAATAACGTTGAATCAAAATACTTAATTTTTTTAATGAAATAAAACAAAGCTTCAGCAAAATCATAATGACACACTCCTTCAAAGAAGTCGTGCATCACGTCAACGCAAAAATTTTGTGTTATGTTAAACGAAAGTATATTGTTGAAGTTGGAGGATTCGTGAATTCCTGTCTGCGATACATTTCCAATTGAACCATCAGATAAGTAATTTTCAGTATTTCTTAAGGTATGAGGGAGTTCATAACATAATTGCCTGCAATCTGCTTTGCATACTTTGCAAAATCTACAATACATGTTAGACGATAATGATTTTGAAAAGCTTAGCACTGAGTTTAATGCCAAATTGTCTTCAAGTACAATAGCTAAAATAAAGTTGACATTTTTCACACTTTGATTCGTTTTTATATTTTAACCATGTACCTCCAAATCATACATTACATTAATTAGTTCATCAAAACATTCATTAGGACTAAATTTTTTTAAATCACTGGATTTTAAAACGTATACCAAAAATACGTAGTCCAATTGTGATGATTTATTATTGAGTGTAGGGAAACTATAGTAAACATTACATAAACTTTGATTGATGTTTTTTGATCCCAAATCGTTATTTACACTAAAATCATCCGCATAAAGAAAATATGGTATCAGTATATTGTCAGGATACATTTGTTTCTTTTGTTGCCATAAATTGCCTTTGACAAAATTGTCAACAACTGAATTTTCGATATTTTGCATAAAATTTATAGAGTCCATTAAAAAATTGTGTTTTTCAAATAAAGATTTTTGATGTTTAATGGGCAGTAAAATTCCAGCGGATTTTTTTTTCACACTCTAAATTGTAAGCGTTTTAATTGTTAAAATCACAACGGTCAAATTATCTGCAAGGTTCCTTGCACTTAAATTTTTTCTGAATTTGTACTCCGTATCAAAATTATCAAATAAACCACTAACTTTTTTCAATTGACCCAATACGTCCTCTTTGTTACTTCCCAGTATGCAAAATGAGTCGAGCTTGTATCGAAACTGAATCATTTTCTCGTAAAATTTCATCGATATCGAGTTCGATATAATACCAAGAATGAGGGTATTTTCCTATGTAGCTTGCAAGGTGATATACAGGAGTATGGCATCACCAAAAACAAAAGTTATAACGACATCGTTATCACTAGATGGCACTTTGTTCAAAAAATTGACAATTTCCTTTTTTTATTTAAATTGAAATAATAACAAACAAAAAAGCAAATAAAAAAAAGGAATTCTCAAATTCTATTATTTGAAGATATTTTGCGCTTGATTTCCTCTTATTTTGCGCAGTTTTCAGCAATTTTTGCGATTTTAAATATAGGCTCAGCTGATACTAAAGTGATACTAAATAGTTGCTCAGGTGATACTAAATTTCATCGCCCCTACCGGTGAGTAGTTTAAGTTTTGATTTCCTATCTCTATAATTAATAGTCTCTGGTGATATAGATCCGAAAAATAGTTGATTTATAGATTCGATATTTCATTGAAACAACGAATACTTTTCGAGGGAAAATATGATCAATAAAAGAAAAAAAATTTTTTTTCTTTTCTTTTTTTACCTTTCTCTTTGTTTATTTTTTATTTCTCTTTAATTTAATTTTCTTCAATTTTTATTCAAAGCAATTTTTGCTTTGTTCCAACACCAGCCACGATTCGAACCAACGTCCTTTAGTTTAGAAGTTCATCGCCTTACCCCTTGAGCCAAACCGTAATGATACATATAGTTTCATAAACATATTTTTATACCCTACACCACTATGTGGTCAGGGTATTATAAGTTTGTGCTGATGTTTGTAACACCAAAAAATATTGGTCGTAGACCCACCTTATAGTATACCGATCGGCTCAGAATTTTTTTTTATTTCGATTTAACGATGTCCGTCTGTCCGTCCGTCTGTCTGTCTGTCCACGCAATCTTGTGCGCACTCTACAGGTCGCAAATATAAAGATATTTTGATGAAATTTGGTAAGCAGACCTATGTTGGCCCAAGGACGAACAAGTTTGATTTTGGTGAACATCGGTCCATGTTTAGACCTAGTGCCCATATAAGGGTCCTACCAAAATTATATTGTTTATACGCTGCAGGTCGTAAATATTAAGATATATTGACGAAATTTGGTACACAGACCTATGTTAGCCCAATAACGTAGCCTATTAATTTTGGTGAATATCGGTCCATGTTTAGACCGAGTGCCCATGTAAGGGTCCTACCAAAATTATACTGTTTATACGCTGCAGGTCGTAAATATTCAGATATTTTGATGAAATTTGGTACACAGACCTATATTGCCCCAATAACGCAGCCTATTGATTTTGGTGAACATCGGTCCATGTTTAGACCTAGTGCCCATATAAGGGTCCTACCAAAATTATACTGTTTATACGCTGCAGGTCGCAAATATCAAGATATTTTGATGAAATTTGGTACACAGACCTATATTGGCCCAATAACGCAGCCTATTGATTTTGGTGAACATCGGTCCATGTTTAGACCTAGTGCCCATATAAGGGTCCTACCAAAATTATACTGTTTATACGCTGCAGGTCGTAAATATCAAGATATTTTGATGAAATTTGGTACACAGACCTATATTGGCCCAATAACGCAGCCTATTGATTTTGGTGAACATCGGTCCATGTTTAGACCTAGTGCCCATATAAGGGTCCCACCAAAATTATATGTATTGTTTATACGCTGCAGGTGGCAAATATTAAGATATTTTGATGAAATTTGGTACATAGACCTATGTTGGCCCAAGGACGAAGCTTATTTATTTTGGTGAACATCGGTCCATGTTTAGAACTAGTGCCCATATAAGGGTCCCCCCAAAATTGGCTTGGTTACAAACTACAGGTCGCAAATATTAAGATATTTTAATGAAATTTGGTGCGCTGACTCACATTATAGAAAATTTTGACACAAGCCCCATTTTAACCCATTCGAATTTCGGATCCAAACAATACACCAGACTGGTGTAGGGTATTGTTTAGTCGGCATGCCCGACTTTAACCTTTTTACTCGTTATAATTCAAATTGTTTTTATTTTATTTGAATCTACCTTTATAAACTTCATATTACCCAACCAACATGAATGTAAAAGTTAAAAGAAATGCCCTAGTGTAAGAACGAATACATATGATGTTCTTTTCCAATTTTTCGCAAATAAATGTAGTGCTTAATACAGGAAGGCCCTAATTCGACTTCATATTTCATTAGAGGAAAATGAAACCTGAAAAACTTTGATTATACTTTTTATTTTATTGTTTTTGTATTAATAAAAAAATTCATTCAGAGGATCTCTATATCGAAGGTTTTTAGATTTGTATTGCCTTCCCTTCAATAGAAATTAAGAATGAAGTTAGGGGCTTCTTAGGGAGCAAAATTGCACAAAAATATGTTTATCCTAAAATAATTTAAAAAACGTCCTGTTTGAAGATAATTATTTTAAAAGTTACAATACATTCTGAATTAAGATGAGAATAAGATTAGTTAGTCAGCAATACAAATTTGCAGAAATCAAAGCACCTAGAATTTAGTGTTCAACTGCAGTTTTTAAAATTCAATTTTAATTGAGAAAAACTTGCGTTATATTTACTTTTTTTGATTTTTAAAGTTAAACTTTTATTTGAATAAAATTTATAACTCTCTATTTTCTTATTTTCTGACACGTATAAAACTTTTTGAGAAAACATAAAATAAATTTCAAAATAATAAATTTCATAAAATATAAAATCTGTCCTTTTTATTTCCATGTAAAATTAAAAATAAAATTAAACTCTATAAAAAGGCCCGTAAAGGGCATTATAAAAAGTATTTGTTTTTAAATTTTATTTTTATATTTTTAGTTTTTGTAACTATTTATTTGGTGAACATTTAAGACATATATCTACATATAAACATATATAGACATATAAACATCTGAGCATCGAATGAGACCGATCCCATGCTCTCCTGACCTTAGGTCCCTTTCTATCCTTAGGTCCCTTTCTATTTTGCGCGTCACATATGTCAACCCTATTGATAGCAACTGACATCAAGATTTCTTCACATTTTTAAAACCCGGTAACCCCGTGACTGTCAAATCAATTTAAACATTTTTACTAACGATTCATATAAATTTGCCAATCGATTTTGATAATTTATTTGTCGTAAACTGTGGTTGAATTCATATCATTTAATATTCAAATATTTAATATAAAACAAACAAAAGAATTTAGATATAGAACGAAGTTTACAGTTGTCCAGTTGTGCAGCTACAAAACCTCGTTTTTATAAATTCAAATTGTTTGCTGGGTACATTTGTTTGTTTAAATTTCCCTTTGTTCAATTTATAGATATGTCAAAATATTTTAAATTCAAATTTAATTCATACAATTTTCAAATCGGTTGTGGTGTAGATGTCTGGAAGGTAACACATAGACAAAATTTCACTTTATGAGGGTCGTGGTTCAAATCTCTATTACAGCCCAATTTTTTGTTTTATATAACTATGTACACAGAACCAAATTTGTTCATAAATAGTATGAACGTCTATCATTGATTTCAGTTCATAATATGTATGAAAAAATTTATACAATGTATGAATTTTCACTAAATTTTTCATTTCCAAAAATATTTAAAAAAAACACATTAGTTTGAAAAAGAAAACAATTGTCAGACATTTTCTTTTGTATTGTTGAAGACACTAAATTTATAAAATAATAATTAAAATGTTACAAGGATGTCGAAATTGTAATAACAATTTGCCCATTTGACACAGAAGAAACATAATTTTGGACAACGGATAATGGTAAATTCAATTGACTCCGAAAAGTTTTCCTAAATCAGCATGCTGCATAAATTGTTTAAAATACGGTATTTAATCTTCCTATGTATTTAATATTTCTTTCTATTTTATATTTCTTTGTTATTATTTTAAAATAAAGAGGATAAGATCCATCGTCTATGGACCCAAATACTAGTTTGTATTAAAACATTAGCAATTTCTTTAATTTGCAACAGAAATATTCAATTGTATAAAAAAATGCGTCATGAATTTTTTTATAATATGTATGAACAAGTTCATACATTGTATGAAAAAGTTTTGGGAAAAAATTATAATGTTAGATATAATATAATATACATATTATAAAAAAATTCATTCCATGTATGAAATTTTTTTTTTCTGTGTATATCCTTTTTCTTTTATTAGATAAACTACATTTTTAACACTAAAAAGCATAGAAAGAAATTATTAATCGCGTAATTTTTGGATGAAAATTAATATCGAGAAATTTCAATATTTAGATTTGAAATAGATTGGACGGAGTATCGAAAACGAACCAAACTTGCGAATAATAAAAAATACAACAAATTGACAAATTACTATATGATAAAGTGTCGAAATCAATGAAATTTTCGATTAAAAAATGTGTTCGAGAATCCTTAAAATGACGACCCTATTTCATATAGATTTCTATTCATTTTTTAGAAAAAACTTCGATAAATCTTCGAAAAAATGAACCGCCTCGAAACTGTGCATACTGGGTTAGCTTTCCATCAAAGCAATCACCTAAAACTTTTTGATATAAGTCATTAAGTGGTTTAAGCAACAACGTTTTGATGGTGTCTTTTATTTCCAAAACATTTTGCATGGAAAGGTTACTTTTGTTATGGATTTCTAGTAACATATTAAGAGCGTTCTGTTCCAATGTTTCTAAATCATTTTGCAAACTTAGTCGTTCAGAATTTAAAAATGTATCCTTGGTATTCCCAGTTGTCTCATCGATATTTCCAGATGGGTCATCGATATTGGTAACAGTATTAAGATCTTCTTAAGCAATTCATACTATTGATTAACAATTTTGGTTCTGTGTACAGAAAAAGACAAAAAACAGAAAGCCTCAGAAGTACTTAAGCACATGGGTAAAATCCCCAAAACTTTGTGAAATCCCCAAATCCCTCCCCACAAAAATCTGACCCCAAACCAAAGTTGAAATCCCCTATTTGGGGAGAAATCCCCTTATCTGACAACACTGTGCGTCAGTATAAAAATCTGTCAAACCGGTTTCAAATCGATTTGACTAGTTTTTAACAAATTTTTAGTTCAAACACTGATTTAAGCAAAGATTTTAGTTATCTTCATTTATCACAATACAATCGTCAGTGCTTTAACTAATTTTGAGTGTTAATTTAATTTAATAACCCATTCGTTAAATTTTACAAAATTTATTGTTAAAATATATTTTTATGTTACTGTTATTAAACGATAGATGGCGCCATCAATGTATCCGAAGTTTTAAAGATGGCGTTATTTCTTTCCCTCCCGATTTTTTAAAATAACCCATATCTCGAAAACTGAGAGAAATAGAGCAAAATTTATAAAAAAAATTTCGACTACCCCTAATGGCGGGGCCTTGGACCCTCGGAAATTTTTAATAAAAATGTTCCACTTCATACAATGGCCCATATCTCGAAAACTAAACGAGATAGGGCAAAACGGACAAAATGTTTGCTCCACCGGAGTGCCTTTATATGCCCTCACATGATATGGACTATGCCCGGGGAGGGTCCCGAGCAGAGATACAAGCCAGCCGACTTTAGCCGGTCAACCGCCGCCAGCCGACACCTTTGCCAAGCCGATTCAGCCGCCGACAATAATCGGCTAAACCAATTTTCGGCTAAAGCCGATAAAAAAATGCAAAAATATTAACTTTTTTGAAAATTTATAAAATTTGTTTAAATATACATAATTATTTGAAAAGTAAATGTTTCTTGTTTTGAGATATCGTTGATTTTTAAAATCTTTTGTATCAAACTGGCGGTAGCACAACTAGGCGGTTTTGTTGATACTACAATTCTACAGGTTTCTGCATTATCCAGAAAAAAAACTGATGAAACAGTCATTCAATTTTAAAAATAAAAACTATTTTATAACCGTGTTTTTTTAAGATTAAGATTATTATAAAACTATATTCAAATTTTTATTATTTTTATTTTACAAAAATCTTTAATTTTTCTATCAACGTTTTTATGGTATTATTAAATACCTTTTGAGATGCTAAATACCACTTTTCGAGGAAGTCTTTGACATCGTTCGCGACTTTTTTTGTTACCTTAGTTTCTCTTTTAACGAAGTCCAGAATTAAGGAATTAACTCTTCAAAGCTCTGTTAGTGCATTTAAAATTACACTTCAGTAAAAAAATTGTAAATCGGGATTCAAATCGGCCCATAGCGGCCCAAATATATATATTAGGGTGGATCGATATAGCAATCGATATTGTGCCATCGATTTTTCGATAGCTTTTGGCATGGGGAAAAAAAAGTTCCACTACAACATATCAAAATAATCATTTTCGAGGCGTCCAAATTTTAATTTTTTGACTTTTTCTCAACTTTTATTTTTAAGGTTTTTTTAGTAGGTAATAAAAAAAATCGGCTGATTTAATTTTTTGTTAATATTACCTCTCCAAGGTGAAATTGTACGCTAAAAACGATGGCGATAGCAGTTTTTCCAAAAAAATGTTTTTCTTGAGGTTTTGGACGAGTTTTTATCGAAAAATCGATCTTTTTTTATGCGTTAATTTTTAAGGTTTTTTAAATTTGGTGTGTTAAAAAAAAATTCGCCGATTTCAAATTTTTTAAATATATTCTATCCAAGGTAAAATTGTACGGTTAAATCGATGGCGATATCATTTTTTCGAAATAAATTTTTTTTTTTTGGGTTTTTAGACGAGTTTTTGTTGAAATTTGGGCGCCTCGAAAATGATTTTTTAAATTTGATAACTTATACACTCAAAATTGTATGTCTATTGGCTCAACAGAAAAATTTATTAGTTTAACAAAAATTATTCCTATTTTTGGCTTAAAATCGAATTTGCTGATTTTTAAATGTTTGTTAAAAAAATTCGGAATTTAATCAAAAAATTTGTAAAACTACAGTTTTATTTGTACTTTTTTCTCGGACCTGGTCCATAACCAATAAGGGCATATATTGATACTCTAAGGGAGCATGCGGCCCTATGCTCCTTGCAGGAGTAAAAGGAACAAATATATATATAAGGGAGCAATGGCTTTGTCTATTTTACTCTATATCGGTTAGTTTTAGAGGTATGGTCCATTTTATAAAATGTTCAAATGGTCCAAGGCCAAACAATATCAATTTTTGTACAGTGATGATCTTGTCATGGGGGTGAGGTGAGCTTTGAAGAATTAATTAGTTTTTTATTGAATTCACTACCAATCCAACTCAATTTCCTTTAGAATTGAATGAATGCCTTTTCTGAAGTAATTCACTGAATTCGTTCAACTGAACGTGTTCAACAAACAACAAATTGAAAGAATTAATACAATTGATATAGTTCTTTTTATTAATCAGATCAATTAATTCCTTACTGAATTAATTCGCTACTGAATTCGTTCAATATCAATCATATATGTTCAGTGAATTAAAAAAAATTTCGTTCAGTGAATTAAAAAAAAATTTACGTTCACTGAATTAAAAAACACTGAACTAAACTGAAAAATTACTTTCACTGAATTCAGAAGCTGTTTTCTGCCGTTCAGTACACAGTGGAGTGTTTTCGAAATATTTGGGCAATAATTCAGACATTTCTTATTGGTTACTATTCTTTATATAAAAATAGAAAAAATAAATTGAGATAGGATGAAAAAAATTTCACAACTCCCAAAACACTGCGAAAATTTTACAAAATTGGGACTTTCTCCTCGAATTCGGAATGGTCTGGGGGAAGAAAAATTGACAAGTGGAGAATATTTTTTCCATCAGGTCCATCTAAAAGAAGTATGCTTTCACAAAAATATAAATACTATGTGTTCTTAAAGAAACTTTTAATATGAAGGCAAAAGAGTCTTGCTATGGGTGTGTGAAGTTTCCCAATTATTTCCAAAAGATTTTGAAAACAGCCCACTGTGTGCTGAACGGCAGAAAAGAGCTTTTGAATTCTGTGAACGTAATTTTTTGTTTTTCAATTCAGTGAACCTAATTTTGTGCTTTTAAATTCAGTAAACGTATTTTTTTTAATTCGCTGAATTAATTTTTTTTTTAAGTCTGTGACTTACCCGAGTAAAAAAGTTTTGATATAATCATATATTATTTTATGTAATTGCATATAGTAACTTATAGTTACATATGGCCATATATGCTTTTAAATTCAAGCAGATATACTTTTATATAGTCATATGTTAGATATTTTTCCTCAAAGGTTTTAATATGGAGACATATGTGATTTTATATTATTACATATTGGCCTACATACATATATATGTATGTGCTATATATAAGTACATAAAGTAACATATAAAAGACATAATTACATGTATGTTTATTAGGCCGGGTCGATTTGTGGGGAGGCAAAAAAGGCTCAGGGAAAATCGTATTCTAGGGATCAAAATAAGAAACTTTGCCGAAGGAACCATACCTCTAAAACGAATTCTACTACCCCCCAACTGTTGACTTTTGTCCCGTAGGGTCAAGTTTTGAAAAATCACACTTTGACCCATTTAGAGTGCCCCAATCGAGTCCAAATGTATGACCGACCCCCACTAACTTTGGAGGGCCGATCCACCCATGCCAGTGGCACACCCCCTGGAACTCCCCTGGGGGGTTCCCCATACAAACATTTTAAAAAATCACCATTTTTGGCAACTTTATTTTATTATTTTTTATTTATTTTATTTATTTTTATTATTTTATTTATTTTTTCTCTTTAGAAATTTATTTAGTCAGAACATATGTAAATGAAAAAATTAATTTAACTTAGTAATAGAAAAGAAAATAAAAAATTACTGTTTGAAGTCTTTTTTGCTTTCAAGTCTGGGCAATTTCGCACGGCTCTCTAATGTCGTCGCCATAACAGCCTCTACATTTTCCGGTATAACTCGTTTGGAAACGCTAGCTATCAATTGAACGTATCGTTCTGTTTCTTGTATGTGTGATGGAATTTTTGGATCATTAAACGGTGGATCATCTTGATTTAAATATTCTTTCAAAGTATCGTATGGAATGCTTCGCGTGAATGGTGGTTCAAATACGTCATTTATGTCATTCATATTGATCATTTCCGTGTAACTTGTGCAATAAAAGTTTATATCTGGTTTTTTATAAGCTCTAAGTCCCGTTGGGTCGTCAACATCGGTTCGATAGCGTAGAATTATCTTGATAGCACAGTCGCGCTTTTCTTTGCTATCATCAAACAACATTGATAACAAGATATTTTCCGAATGCGCATAATATGAATTATCTGTAATTACTTTATTGACAATTTTGCGTAAACGAGGTTCTAGAAATCTTGACCAACTAATGAATTTGAAAAATAATCTACTACCGTACATGACAGAGCTATAATACTTGATATTGAAGTACATTGGCACATAACATGTAATTATAAATTCAACCAGTATTCTTAAATTTGCATCTGGATTTTCCGTTGTCACATATAATCGTAATAGTCTAGCGGCCTTGGTGAGCCACCGAGAATGTACAATTTTCCCTGGTTTGATGTTTGCCAGATCCACTGAAACCACGCCGCTAGAAATTGCATGGGCCATGTCGTATAAGTACTTGGAATCGGTGGAAAATTCAATTTTTTCTGGAGCAGGGGGCATATTTTTCAACTCAATTTTCTGAAAGCCGTCCACCACCTGAAAATATATAAAAATAAAACAATTAAAAACGGTTGACAATTATAATAAATGAGTGATAGCAATAACTTACCGGAAGAGTTTCACAAGTTTCGATTTGACGGCTCAATTTTCCGGTTGCCGATCTTGGTCCAGTGCTGGTTGATTTATCCAAAGCTTCAAACAAATGCCGAAACGGAAGTTCGTTGAAGTGTAGAAGGCAAACGAACCAATGCAATGGTCTTTTTAACAGCAATTCGAATCGTCGTATAATTCCACCGTTTGGGCCAGTGTTTGTTGGCTCACCGTCAGTGCATATGCCAATTAATGCATCCAGTGATATATTTTTATCGTTGAAAAAATCATTTAATTTGGTTGTTTTGTATTCAGCGGTTTCATGTTCCAGTCTTACGTAACCAATCAATTCAGAATTCGGTTCTCTCAAAATAACAAGATGAGGTTCTTTTACCATTCTAGTATGATACTTCTCATCAATTGTATCTCTCGTTAAAGTATCATCTTTTCTGCCATCGAATGAAAATGCTAACAAATTGGTAAAATCTAACCGTTTGCGAAGCACTTCTTGTCTGCATTTCTCTTTTTCTCGGCGAACTTTCGATTTATCCATGATGAGAGGTTTGCCATGGATATCTTTCATTTTAAAATCTTGGAAAAGAGCTGTTCCCATTGCTGATGCTACTCTATCAGGCACGCCAAATCTGTCACATACCAAGGCAAAGTTAAAACAATCGTATCTCTGTGTGTATTGTGAACTTGTGCTTATATCCAAATCTTCTTGAACCGGTGGCGGTGCGTATGTTGAATCATCGGGATCTTGGTATGTTGGCATTGATGACATAGACGTTGCTCCTTGCTCTTCAATTTCCATCGCAAATCCATCCATTGTTAGACTTCTCTGATTATGTTGATCGTACATAAACTCTTTGAGGCGTTCGGGAACCAAACCGCATGCACATGGAGCTGCCTTCAAATCGCATTTACATGTTCCAATGAAAAAAATTGTTTCCAGAGATTTTACATACTCTGTAAATTGTTGGGGTTTGTTTCTTCTCTTGATTTGCTCTTGATATTTGTCAAGCAATCTATTCAATTTATTACATACACTTTTTTTCAGCATTATTTCCATACCAAGTTTTTCCCAAATTCCAATCAACTTATCTTGTACTTGAATAGTGAATGCTTTATAGGACAACTTTTTTTGTTCGCTCAAGTAAAAATAATATCTCAAGATATCCAGATGGGTTGGTAAATTAAGATCAGTCAAATCAGTAGACACACCAAAAACAGTAACATCATGCCTGGGTATATGACTCATTGGGTTTTCGATAGTTGTTGATGTTGTTATTGCTTCATCTTGCGGTGTAGAGGATGGTGGATTCATTGTAAACTTCTTGATTTGGAATGATTTTTTTTTAAATATTTTTTTATCTCAAATTAGCACTTCACACTTCGAGTTCTTCACAACGACTTAATGCATTCACAAAAACTGTTGCGTTATATATGGTCTAGGAGACGAGGTAATAAGAATGAAATGGTAATTTCAATTCTACCTGTAACCGATTTTGTTGTCAAAACTGCACATAAAGTACTTACATGTAAATTAAACGTTAATCTGACTACAAATTCTGTTAAGCAAGTGCGCCTTTTATTACTTCTGGAAAATCCTTTATGATAATTTTATGGTCAATTCTACCTGTAACCGATTTAGCTTAAGTAAGTTTACGACATGCAGCTGTGTCTTGTGGTGACTTAAAAAACCCACACAACCTATTTTACGACCTGCAACAGAACGACACGTTCAATTGCTAGCTAGCGTTTCCAAACGAGTTATACCGGAAAATGTAGAGGCTGTTATGGTGACGACATTAGAGAGCCGTGCGAAATTGCCCAGACTTGAAAGCAAAAAAGACTTCAAACAGTAATTTTTTTATTTTCTTTTCTATTACTAAGTTAAATTAATTTTTTCATTTACATATGTTCTGACTAAATAAATTTCTAAAGAGAAAAAATAAATAAAATAATAAAAATAAATAAAAAATAATAAAATAAAGTGCCAAAAATGGTGATTTTTTAAAATGTTTGTATGGGGAACCCCCCAGGGGAGTTCCAGGGGGTGTGCCACTGCCATGGGTGGATCGGCCCTCCAAAGTTAGTGGGGGTCGGTCATACATTTGGACTCGATTGGGGCACTCTAAATGGGTCAAAGTGGGATTTTTCAAAACTTGACCCTACGGGACAAAAGTCAATTTGGGGGGTAGTAGAATTCGTTTCTTATTTTGATCCCTAGAATACGATTTTCACTGAGCCATGGGCGATTATTAAATCGACCCGCCCTAATGTTTATATATAATTCAGTATGACACTATACATAATAATATTTTTTTTTTTTTTCAATTCAATTCACTTTATTTCAATTTAATACAATTCATGAGAGTTTAAAACCTTACAAAGCCATTATGGCTTGTCCGCAGGTTAATTACTTATATAAATTGTACAAACGCTTTCATTGCGAGCTTATGAAAAATTCTTTAATTTTTTTTCCTCTTATAGTTATTTGTAGTGTTGATAATATCCTGTGGCATCATATTAAATATTGTTGGCAGCATTACGGCTAAAGTACTCTTTCCATAGTTGTTTTTGTATTTTTGGACTTTAAATTTTCCCTCAGCTTTCCATCTAGTGTTGTGGTTGTGATCTATTTCCTGTAGGAACCTAGAATCTTTGAAAAATTCAATGGCCAATGTTGTATAGTATATTCCTTGGACATTCAGCATTTTCTGTTGTTTCGCACTGTTGTTGATCGTCTGTGTGATGTGGTTTTTACTGTTGTTGGAATATTGGTTCATATTGGGTGTTACAGTGTTAGTTGTATTACCATGTATTGGATTGATAATGTTGATGTTGTTGGTCATCATTGGAATATTGTCACGTGTGTTGTTGTCGATTGTATTCATGTTGTTGCTTATGTGATTTTCATTTGTGTTGTATATTATTAAGTTGTTTATGTTGTTATCAGCATTGATTGTTGATTCTATGTTTGTTGTATTTAAGTCAGCAGAGTTTATTACGTTGTTGGTTGTTGATCTGTGATTATTTGTGTTGATTTCTGTTGCGTTGTTGATTATGTTGATATTGTTTGTATTGTTGTAAGAAATTTGTTTTTTCTTTTGCAATATTTTAAGGAGTCTGTTTTGAGTTTCTTGTAGTAGTCTACAATGTGTAGAGTTTCCCCAAGCAGTTCTACCATGTCGTATATGCGATTCCACTAGCGAAAAATATGCTTGTCTTAGCACAGCATTATTTGAGCAATTCCTCAGTTGGAATAGCATATATGCAGCTTTTCGCAGTTTTTTTCGGACTTCTTCTATGTGTGAATTCCACTTAAAGTTATGATCAACATGAACTCCCAGATACTTATATCTGCTTACAACTTCGATTATTGTGGTACATTTGTCTTTTTCCGTTTCGTTCAGCTTGTTTGCATGCAGACATTCTGTTTCGTGAAAAATAATCTGTATGTCTTTGTATCGGTAATGTGGTGGTTTTATATGCATAAGTTTTGTCTTGGTGGCGTTTATCACCAATCCATGGTCATGACACCACCTTGTAGCTATATCAAATTGATTCTGCATTATTTGTATTGCAGTGTCGATATTTTTATGCGATACTACAATAGCCGTATCATCGGCGTATGCGTACGTTTGACTTATTTTCAAAACAGTCATAAGTTCATTAGAGTATATTATGTATAATATAGGTCCTAATTTTGAACCGCAGAACTGTTGCTGTTACCGGCAAAACTGTTGAGTATATAGAAAAACGTTATATGAACAGATTAAAGGAATTGTAATTTTTAATTTTTTTAAAATTGTTTGAGCAAAATCGGACTAGTGGTTCTCGAGTTATGTCAAAAAAAAGACCACCAAAGGTCAAATCGGTATATCTCGATTCCTAGGGGTGACCCAGCGAAACGCCGGGACACGTATAACTTCTTTTTTACCGATATAACTTTCCCCGGTAGTTTGAACCCTTCCCGATCACTGACCCCTACCATTTGTCTCACAGTGTAATTATATATCATCCCACATAGGCAATTTTTTCAAAGTGATTTTATATAAAAATATATAAGGTCCATATAAAACCGTATTGTATTATATTTGGTTCCATGTTATCAATGATTTTGAACTAGTTTTAGATTTAGTAATTACTAGGGATTAGCGCGTGACACGAAATGTTCGTGAGTCACGTTATTCACACGTGATCGTGAGTAATAATTACTATACTTAAGTGATTCGTGCGTGAGCGTGAGTACGAATAACCCGTGATTGATTCGTGTGTGAGTTTATTTTTTGCATCATATGTTTTTAGTAATTTTTACTGTTTTGCGTGAGAATTTTCTGATTGTAAGTTTAATAAGTAAGTTAATATAATCATGTGTGCTGAGTAAAAAACGAAATGCTCGTGCGTGAGTAATTTGTTTTTTTTTTTTTTTGGTTTTTTTTTTGAGCATGAGTCAAAAATGGCTTACGCACTGCACCCACAACATTAACAACACTGAAGCTTTAATACGAAATTCTCTATACTATAACAGGGGTATGGCATCACCAAATAAAAAAGTTATAACGACATCGTTATCACTAGATGGCACTTTGTTCAAAAAATTTACAATTTTCTTTTTTTATTTAAATAACAAAAAAGGAATTCTTAAATTTTATTATTGGAAAATATTTTGCGCTTAATTTTTTCTTATTTTGCGCAGTTTTCAGCAATTTTTGAGTTTTTAAATATAGGCTCAGCTGATACTAAATAGTTGCTCAGGTGATATTAAATTTCAGCGCCCTCTACCGGTGAGTAGTGTAAGTTTTGATTTCCTATCTCTATAATTAATAGTCTCTGTACTATAACGTACACTTGACTGATTTCTTATATCTTGGTTGTATATCATAATCCTATTAACTTTAAAATTTCAGTGTTGTTAACTTTATTTTAAAATTACTAAATTAAAAGAAATTTTTTTCATGATTATTGCACTGTCATCATAAATCTGGATAAAAGTAATGGAAGATTTATCGAAATTATAAGATATCCAGCAGGCCTGGGGTTAATCATTACATTTTGTAATTAATTACACATGCAATTACACAATTACATGTAATTGTAATTGAAAAAAAAACTCATGTATAGTTACATATTTGGCCTTATTACGAGTGTCGTAGTCGTAGTCGAAACTAAGTCGAATTTGCTGAAAATTCACTAAAAACGCAACTTTTGAACAATCTTTCAATTGGATTTACCATATATAGCACTCAGATTTAAAAAAATCCAGCATCAGAATTTCATTTCTTTATAATTTCCATTATATACAAAATCATTTTATAAGGAGTCGAAAAGTTCGACTACAAACTCAACACTCGTAATCAGGCCGATTATTTGTAATTGCAATTCAAAAAAGAACAATTACAAGTAATTGAAAATTTTTTTTTATTTAAAAGAATTATTTTTGTATGTATATTGTTAGATATGGTCCTATATAATATGATAAAAATTATAAGGTTCATATTTAGATATAATTGTATCAAACTATGTCCACTTTTATAACATTTTATATAATTTTATACAAAAAGATATAATTTGATGTAATTGGATGAGGACAAAATTCGGATACAATTGTATCGAATTGCATAAAATTGTATCAAATTGTACCAAATTGTATACAATTGTATACAATTCGATACAATATGATACAATAAGACGTTCTCATTTTTCGGATATAATTATATCTAATTACATAAAAGATTATATATAATTAAATATAACTTCATATGGCTCCATATTATTTTTTTTACTTGGGTATTTTTTTTTAGTTCACTGAACAAAATGAAATTGTAGGAGTTCATTGGTGAATTAATTCAGCAAGGAATTAATTCACTTTCTATTACATATATTTATAAAATTGAACGCGTGCACCAGTGAATTAATTCATTTGATTTAATAAAAGGAACTATAGCAATTGAATTAATTCGTAACAAAAGAAATCGAACGAAAAAAAATATGAATTAATTCCATTCAATTGACTAAAAAAGACGTTATATAATCATATATCACCATATATAAACCCATATATATTCATATCTACTTTTATCCGAATATTGGAATATATAATTATATCAAGCGATATCAGCATGTTATGTAACTTGATACAATTTGATCCGAAAAATGGGTCTATCTAACTGCATCAAATTATATATAAATACATATAATTTGATGAAAATTTTCAAATAAAATTTTAGAAAATATTGTTGAGATCACTTATTTTCATTCATATTAAATACTAATGTCCGACAGAACAGTTTGGCTAACAAAGTGGGTATTGGTCGATCTTTGGTATTTTGATGCAATACAGAAAAATTTTATTGATGGAAAGATGTTTGAAATGAGGACTGAATGCGATTTAGGCCTTTTTTAGGACGCAGGTTGCCATTTTTTACACTGTTACATATACGAATTTTACTTGCAAAGGCTTATTTAATTCCTGGTCTTATTTATGGCTGTGAAGTTTTTGGGGAATGTGATTCAAGTAGTAATCGAAAACTCAATGTTCTATATAACATAACAAGGTTTGTATATGGAATACGTAAACTAAGCAACCTCAATACCTATTTGATCACCTAAACTTTGCTATATCTCCCAGAGGTAGAAACCTAGTAATACCAATGCACCGAACTTTAGTTTCAGAATGGCAGTTCTTCATAAATGATAAAAAACTTTATTTCATTATTTATTTCTTTAATATTGTTTTTATATTAATAAAGACTATTTTGCCAAATATTTGAAAAATAGATGTTACATTCAATTATACACATTAATTTATATATCAAAGTGCAAAATTCAAAACCAGATCCACAATTTCTAAGTTATTTTCTTAATTTTTATGGTGCAATTAAACTTTATAAAATTTAGTATAATTAGATATCATGTCAGATATAATTATATATAAAATTAATACAATTTTCTATTAACTTTGTTATATACTTTGATATAAGATTGTTTATAGAAGCTTATACGCCATTATATATAACTATATATAAACTATAGTGCAGATCTCTTAATATATGGCTGGAGACCAAATCACATATGATTATTTATAGCGTCATATCAAACATATTTATAAAACCAAAGTGTTAATATAAATGTATCTGGTTATATAAAGTCACGCATATAAACATTTATAATTATATCAAATCATATAAGATTATATGAAAACTTTTATAGTCGGGTAGTCTTTTGTGAATTAATTCATTGAATTTTTAATTCAGAATTCAAAAACTGAATTAAAGAATTAATTCTTCAAGGCTCTGCACTCAAAAAAATAAGTTAGTAGAAAAATTAGTAAAACGTCTTGTATATCAAGTTTACTAGTTTTCAGCAATTTTTTTGCTGAAATTCCGTTTTCAGCAAAAGATTTAGTTATATTTTTTTACCACTAAACTAATTTTGAGCTAATGTTTTACTAATTAATTTTGCTACAAAAATTGTGCTGATAACCGCAATTATAGCGTGGATGACAACCAGAAAGACAAATTGTAGATGTCGTAGCTTATCTGGACAACGGAAATGATAATTTAAAAAACAACTCTACACAATTTCTATATTTATTATTTATTATATTTTCAGCAAATACATTAACTAAAGTAAAATTTCTCAACAAATTTTTTGAGTTTTTTTCAGTGTACTAATATTCAGCAAAAAGTTTAGTGATTTTAGTAATGATTTTTTTCATTTGCAATCGACTAAATGTTAGCAAAACTTAAGAGTCTATGTTTGAGTTTGTTTAGATTGTCTCTTTATGATAATTTACTCTCAGAAGTGATCAAACACACATACAAATATTCTACTTTAGATTTTTTGTTTATCTTCTTATTTCCCCTTTGTCACCTTTTTCACATTCTGCTAAAATCAACAGAAACATATGATAAAAAATATTGGACTGCTAATTTCGCAAAAATAGATCTTTATTCTCTTCAAAGAATTTAAAAACTTTTATTATTCTACTAATATTTAGCAAAATTTGTTGCTGATTCGAGCTTTTTTCTATTAGTGTACTTAACCTGACCAATTATCTCGCTTTTGACGGTATTATACCGCTTTTTAAAGACTGGTGTCGCCTTGAATTTGTATCCCGTTTTTAGAACAAACTATTCCGCCTTATCACGAATTTATGATATGCACTGATAAGCAACTCTTGAATAATGTTTTCATAACACAGTGCAACACATGACTTTGGGACTCAATTCTGAGAATTGCAAGTGAAAGTAGCCCCAAAAATCAAAACTTCTGCATCATTCGTTTTGTCAAGTTGGCTGCATTAAAAATTTAATGGCCATACGAATTTTTTGGCTCAAGGCGAATTTTTAGCATTTTATCTATATTTTAACACGGTATACCGGTATTACTCGGTATTCCATACGGTATACCGAGATATAAACATGTTAAAATATAGAAAAAGTGCTAAAAATCCACCTTGAGCCAAAAAATTCATATGGCCATTAAATTGTTAACGCAGCCAACTTGACAAAACGAATGATGCAGAAGTTCTTATTTTTGGGGCTACTTTCACGTGCAATTCTCAGAATTGAGTCCCACATCAATGAGCTAAAAAAAGTTGTACTGTGTAATTTATTTTTTCTAGAGTTCACAGCAAACGAGCCCAAACATGAATCAGAAAAGAGCTCAAAATATATTATTAAACTTTCATTTGTATGAAAAGAGCCTTCTTTTCTGATTCAAAAATGACTCAAAGAAATATTTAAAAGCTAAAAAATTAACCTTTTTTTGAGTTATTTTTGAATTGTTCATAAAATATTGAAATTTATTTACTTTTCCGAGTTGTATCTGAATCATCTTGGGATTTAAAAAATTGTTTTTGCCTTTTATGACTCATTTTACTAAAACTGCAGTAATTATCGCTTATATGCACTTACAAATTTGCACGACTTTTAGTGCTTATAAACGGGAAATGCATTTAAAAGAAACTCGTTATATGCATTGTCAGTGAGGTGTTGGATAATTTGGGGTGCATTTAAACCAGTGATGCGCAAAATTGATTTGCAATTGTATTAGTGAGCAAGAGAGAGAACTGCACTGGGCAAAAAATTGAGCGAATTAAAAAATATGTCTTTTTACATATGTTTGTCGTAGATGCAGGTTCCAATGAAATAAAAAGACAAAAAGTTCGATTTTCAGTTAGAGAAAAGGTCTCTGTTTATTTAAAATTATAAAATATTACCTTATTAGAAAATTGCTCGTAAAGCGAAGATGGTTGAACAACAAGTGGTGGTTGAAAATTATACAAGAGAGTATAAAAAGGCAACCAACAATGTTTAAAGAGTATCGCGAACGGTTTTACTCGTTAGATTTGGTGTAATTACTGCCACCAATGTTATATAAAAAGAGGAGTAAAAATTAGAATCTAACAAATTATTAACCCTTAAAAGGGTAGGGGTAAACCGAATGGTACATGATACAAATGTATATAAATTAAGAGTTTGCATTTAAACATTGCCGGCCACCTTGCAACAGTTAAGAGTGTTGCAACAAAGTAAGTATATAGTAAATAACAATTAATTTTAATTTTCATTAAATTTTAATTTTTTCATAATATATATATTTTTTTCAAAAAATTTTAATGATACGAAGACGATCCGAGGGGGATCGTTGGTCCAAGGGGGACCAGTGTTGACACAAAGGGTGTCGGGTGATCCAAAGGGATCGGTAGCCCAAGGGGGGCTAGGCTTGATCCAGGAGGATCGATAGTCCAAAGGGGACCGTGGTGATCCAAACGGATCTATCCTTCAATAAGGAGATTGGCCAGATATGACCCACCCAAGCATTGTTATTGAGCCAGTGGAAGGCCCGGACTCGAATAAATTTTTCCCTTATTATCTGAGGGCTAATTTGAGGTCCTAAGACCAAAGCCACTCGTCCGGAAACGTTGAAATGGGGATCAGCTAGCTGAAACCCAGCAAAATGTTCTTTCACCATGTCCGAAACCGACTTGGAGGGAGTATTCACACCTTTCATGGATGTTACTTTTGCAGTAAAAGAAATTTTCTGCGAAGAATCGTAAGACGATGCGACCGTTAGACGACAATATTTGTTGTCATCCATACTGGACACTGGTAACCAAAGTGTACGAACCAAACTGTCACATATGCAGCTGATGCTACAGCAGGGGTCCAGTGCGGCACGAACCGGGATCGCCTTTTTCGTCAACTGAAGTTGAGCAATTAGAGCCGGTGAAAAAGTAACAACGTGCCGTATAGGCAAAGGACAAACTTCAGACACGTACGGACAGGGATGGTTCCGTGCCGAATTCTTATTAGCCTTTGAGCCGGATTTTGCAGGCTGGCTTCAACCGGTCTTCAAAGTAGAAGAAGATCGCGTAGACTGAGGGGGTTTCGGACCAGACTTAGACGAGGGAGGAGCGTGTAAAATGGAATTATGATTTCCATCACAGTGACGACATTTAGCCGTACTTGAACAATTTTTGGCCTGGTGAGTGTGTGCCAAGCAACCGGAGCAGTAGCGGTGGAGTAACACAAAGCGAAGCTTTCGTGCATGGCTTGATCTACGAAAAGTAGAACAAGACCTCAACGGGTGTTTACCACTACAGATTCGACACTGAAGTTGGCTCCGATCGATTTCAGTTTTCGCGGAAGAAGTATTCGAGGCCGGAGTTCCAGTAGGACCCGATAATAGTTTGGATGTCAACGGTTTGTCTGTGGCTACGTCCAACCAATTCAGTAGCCGTTATAATAGCAGCAGGTGTATTAATAGGAGCAGGTACAGTAGTAGGAGCAGGTGTATTAGTAGGAGCAGGTGTAGCAGTAGGAACAGCCAAAGGGGCTTCTGCAGAAGCTGGTTCCCCAATTTCCATTGCTTCCTCATAGTCATCCAACAAAGCATCATCAAAAAAATGTGGCAATGCGTCCATTATGCTAGGAAACAATAGGTATTAGCGAAGAAGAAAATTGAGTTATTTAAATCAATTGGCCAAAAGGACCAGTTTTGCGATATGTCGTCTTACAACCCCATTCGCAGTTCGTACGTCAACTACCCTAACATGACCGTCGTTACCCGGATATAATTTCACGACCCGACCTAATCTCCACGAAGTTGGAGGCAACTGCTCGTGCCGAATTACGACTATATCGTTTTCCTGCATTTCGCGTTCGGGATTTTTCCATTTATAGCGCTTGTGCAAGCTAATTAAATACTCTTCTTTCCACCGATGGCAGAATTGTTGAGAAAGAGCTTTCATTTTCCGGTATCGATTGATCAAGCTTATCGGAGGATCATGGAACGCAGGCTCCGGAGGAGCTAGTATCGGAGAGCCGATTAAAAAATGACCAGGGGTCAGCGCAACTGGCTCCTGTGGATTTTCAGACATGGGACAGAGAGGACGCGAATTAAGACAAGCTTCTATCCTCGAGAGAACAGTAGAAAATTCCTCAAAAGTAAACTTGAAAGATTGGGCCTCTTTTCGAAAGTGAAGTTTGAAACTCTTCACCCCGGCTTCCCAGAGTCCACCCATATGCGGAGCACCGGCCAGAATAAAATGCCACGAAAGACCCTGAATACCGTATGAGGAACACACTCCGGTCTGACTCTCTTCAATAAAGGTGCGAAAATCTCTTTCTACGAAGTATGCATAGCATCAACTGATTTCCACCGTGAATAGAAATCAAATGAACGAATTCACCCAAAAGCAGCGTAAATCTGCTCGAATAGGGCAAAATGATTGGATGCTGTTCGGTATAAGTGAGAGAGGGCGACTTAACCAAAAGACCATTTAGTCTCATAACGCCATCCTTATCCAGAAAGGGGTTTAAGGGGAGAAGACAGCTTTTCGAAGATAAGGGTTCTCTCTCCAAAAGGCATCGATATTCGTCCGCAAAGTGGAGTTTTTGAGCCACCTTGGCCAAGTGTAATTTGGCCCTCTTCAACTCAAAAGAGCCCGATTCACACATAAATGACGATCGGATCGATGAGCGGGGTGACTGTTGTAGAAGAATCGTAAAATATACGATGTTATACGAAGCGCCCTATCAAAACGAGAATAATCCTTAAGTATATCCTCATAAATGTCGTTCACATTTGTGTCCGTAAAAACGAAGCATAAACTTGAACAACTCGACTTTCAATATCAGTCTCAAGGTGAGCGAGATCGGGGGTATTCCATGTAGATTTGTCCTGACGAAGCCACTGTGGCCCATGCCACCAAAGTGAACTATCAGCCAACTCAGATGGAGACATACCGCGACTACCTAAATCGGCAGGGTTATCCTCAGATCGAACATGATACCAATCATGCCGACCAACATTCTCCTGAATTCTACATACTCGATTGGCAACGAATGTAGTCCAAGAATAAGGGTCCTTCTTCAACCAGGAAAGGACTATCGTTGAATCAGTACAACAATAAACCCGTCGAAGCCGAATATCAATTTCAGCAAGTACAGTTTTTAACAGCTCAGAGGCCAGAACTGCACCGCAAAGTTCCAAACGAGGAATTGAAATTTATTTTATGGGCGCCACTTTCGTTTTACACGACAACAAGTAAGTATGAATTTCGCCGTTGGGGGATTCAATGCGAATTTATATCACCCCCGCGTATGCCTTCTCCGAGGCATCAGAAAAAACGTGAAGTTCGACAGCCGAATCATTCCATTATTCGGCTGTCTTTCGACCATTAACTTCGTAATACGAAGTTACAAACTTTTCCCAATCAGTCTCAGTGGAAAGCCGAAGTGAATCGTCCCAACCGATATTATCAAGCCAAACTCTTTGCATGATCATTTTCGCCACGATCACAACTGGGCTTAACCAACCAACAGGATCAAACAACTTGGCAATAGTGGACAAAACTTCCCTTTTCGTATGACTCGATTTGTGCGTAATAGGATCCACCCTAAAATAAAACGAGTCTAATTGGGCATTCCATTGAATACCCAAGGTTTTCGAACTACTTGACTTAACAAAAGTCAAAAGTTTGGCAACCTTCCAAAATTAAGCGATCGTGAGAAGTCCATTTCCTTAGATCAAATTTCGCCAAAGACAATGCAGCTATTAACTGATCGCGGGCGAGCAGTGCCGTTGAAATATCGTGAGTCCCCGTTAAAACGTCGTCAACGTATATGCACTTTCGTAGAATGTGCGATGCTAAAGGGTACTCAGTCTCCGAATCGTCTGCCAATTGCAATAAAGTGCGAGTGGCGAGATAAGGAGCGCAATTAACCCCAAAAGTCGCAGTTTTCAGCTCATAATCTTTAACGTTCTCCGTCGGAGAATCTCTAAACAAGATCCGTTGAAATGGAGTATGAGCAGGATCGACTCTAATTTGCCTATACATTTGCGCGATGTCGCAATTGAAAATAAATTTAAATAGATGCCATCGAAGAATCAAAAGCACCAAATCAGACTGCAAAGTGGGGCCCACATAAAGACAGTCATTTAGACTCACTCCATTCGACGTCTTATTCGAAGCATTAAAAACTACACGCAATTTCGTGGTCTTCCGTTCAGGTTTAACTACTGGATGATGTGGTAAATAACAAGAAAATGTAGGGGCGGAAGTGGTGCTAGAAACCATTTCCAAATGACCCAGTTGCAAATACTCCTTAACGTAGTCGTCATACATTTGCTTAATTTCAGGGTTTCGTTGCAAAGAGGATTCAGTCCGAACAAACTGTTTTAGAACACCAGATCTGGATATTCCTAAGTTCAACCGCTGAGGAAATTCAGGCTTGAAAGGAAGCGGAACAATGAAGCGACCATCTGAATTACGACGTGTAGTTTCCCTATATTTTTTCTCACAAATTTTATCAAAAGTTGATAAGATTTCCCGCTTAGGGGTTTCCTCAAGTTTCCAAAATCTTAGAAGATTTCTATTCAAACAATCTTCCTCCGAAAATTCTACTGGAGTTGAAAAGACGTGAAATTATGGTGGTACAATTGGACCGGTAATAATCCAACCGAAAATAGTATTTTGAGCCAATAGCGAACCATCCCTTGGAACTTCCTTCACTTGAATTGCAGGATAAAGTTCAGCGCCAAGCAAAAGATCAACGGGTCTACTGTCAAAGAAATTTACATCCGCCAAACGAATATCCGGTAGGCTTGCCTTACATTCCCAGGTACTACAGAAGATGGTAAACGGCCCGAAATCCTAGATAAAATAACTGCTAAAAATTCCAACGAAAAAGATGTATCAAGGAGAGAGCCAATTTTGACAGAACAAAGTTTCTTCGACGTCTGTTCCACACCGGAGATACGACAATTCGTAGAATATGTCGAAAGGTGCAAACGATTTTGCAAACGTTCCGATATGAACGAACTCTCGGAAGCGGGGTCAATTAATTCCCGGGCTGGGTAAGTAATACCCTGGTTAACTATATTCACCATAGCCGTTCCCAAAAGCACATCCTTATTCAACGAGGTATGCAATAACTATCTACTGGAAGGATATGTAGGGTTGCCACCATTGGAAGTGGATTGCATATTCGGATCAACTGGTGCAGGGTTAGGAAGACGAAGAGCTGTACCCGATCCCTCATGCAAGGTCAAATCACTATGCAATAAAGTGTGGTGACGTTTACTACATTTAGTACAATTGTGAATGCTACCACAATCCTTAGCTTCATGTGTCCGTGAAAGACAATTAACACAGCAATTAAACTTTTTAACCGTTGAATATCTATCCGCAACGGATAGCTCCTTAAAACGAGGACAAGCACGTAAAAAATGCACCTGATTTTTGCATAAAACGCAAGAATTGTTACCCGAAGTAGTGGCCTTGGTATGGTGCAATTTCACCTTCATCACGAGAACACTCTAAAGTGTCGATTCTCTCCGTCAGAAAGCGATCTAAATCACTCCAGAGTGACAAAACCTTTTTATCCTTAACGGACTGTTCCCAAAGATTGACAGTAATTGCCGGCAACCGTTGAATACACATAAACACAATCACATGTGAACTCAATTCACCCGACGACGAAATATCTAAAGCGGACAGAGCCGCAAAGCAACCGTTTATATCGCGTTGTAGAGATTTTAAGCCCTCATCAGTTTCCTTATCAAGGAAAGGAAGATCAAAAAGTAAAAGGAGCTGATGGTTTACCAGCCGTCGTAAATTTTCATACTTATCGGTCAGGCTTTTCCATGCGATGTCAAAGCCTTTATTAATAAGCGGCGCTTTTGAAACAAGGTCACGTGCATCGCCACTTATTTTATCAAGTAGTGCAAAGAGTCGCAAAATTGGACTAACGCGCGAGTTATTTATGTACACCGCGGTAAAAAGATCCCGAAAAGTGGGCCAGGATATAACTTGGCTATCAAAAACGGGTATATTGCACGTCGGAAGAGTCAAATTGTGTCCAAAATCTTTCGGATCAACCGGTAAAGCCGGAGGCTGATCGTTGGTTTTCGCGTTAGCATTGTTTTGCGATTCGAAATTATGCAATTTTTCATTAATTGCTGCTAAACAACTAACGTATGCATTAAAACTTGAGTCGTACTTCGCTTCCGCCGAGTCTTCATCAACCGGTTCGGCGTCTTTCCAAAAAACTCAAACACGATCTGTAGGACGATTTGACATTCTCCCATAAACCACTTAGTTCCTTTCCGCGTATTTCGAGGGTAAATACCGTATGTGCATTTTCGCGAAGTTCGTTAAAGTTTGCCTCGAATTTAATAAGAGCGTCGGACTCTCTTATAAAAATATCCAGGGCGCTATCAGACATTTTGTTATAAAAAAAAACAAAAAAATTCAAAAAGATGAAGAAAATTCATAAATTTATAAAAATTCGAAAAAATTCTAAAAGCGAACAAATTCACGAAAAAACGGTTCAATTCGTGAAATTATTTAAAAATGGTTACTAAATTTAACAAAAATGTCGAAAAAGAATACTCCGTATATTAATCGCACAAGTTAAATAAGTCGCGACTATGACGGCCTCTAGGGTGACTTTTGTTGTTTACAAAAAAACAACAATAACAACGCAGTATGTATTTACGCCTGTATGTACGTATTGAAACACAGTAAATCACAGCTTGTGTATTAAAATCAATGCTTTCACGAACAAAGCACACAAGAAAATATAAAAAACACAAATTTATATGCAACAAGTAGTTTTATTTTTGTATAAAGAATTTTATATAAAAATACTCACTGTTTAAATCACAGGAAACCACTAATATAACACAAACCCGACGGCTTTTTGCAATAAAATTAAAAAAAAGTATTACACTTTAATCCTTACGTATTTGTTTAATTTTCCAATAAACTTTAATTAAATTCTAACAAAATTTAACCACGAATTTTACAATTTTTATTATTAAAAAATTTAATATGTCCGTCCGAGTAAACAAACGCACGAATGTAAAAAAGTATTCGAAAATTTAATGATAATGAAACGTCAAACAAATGGACTGTATGTATTAAACTTGCGAAGGGTTGTAACACGATCAATTCACAATAGAATAAAAAAATAGTATCAAAAATTAATACTTTTTTTATGCAAATTGAATAAATTAAATTTTATTTTATTACTAGCGGGCTTGCCAGCGGCATGCCTAAACGAATTTTGTCGCTACGTTGTTAGGGTACCTTTAAAATGTAATTTGTTTTGTATAGGAATTAAATATTTTTATGAAAATAAAATACAATGGTCCTTACTATAAAAGAGTATTTTAAACTTAAAGTCGAATTTATTTTTAATCATATGGTTTTGTTCATTTTGTGTATGAAAACCCTATAACAATATTCATATTTTCAAACATTTTGATTGATTGAAAATAAATTAACCAATTAGAATTCTCCAAAAATAAATCAAGTCAAGGCATACTGCCACCCAATATTTTAACTAAAGTCGATAAAAGTCCCCTTCGATGCGAATGCTTATTAGGAGCTTATAAAAAAATTAATAATTGTGAAAATTATTATTCAGAGAAAGCCTAGGTTAAAACAAATTTTCTACTTTTAAGTAAAAATAAAATCAAATAGACATACTTAATAATTAACAATAAATAACGATGACGATGTGAGGGCTGTGGTGTAATGGTTAGTGCGATGAACTGTTACACATGTGGTTGCGGGTTCGATCCCCAGCTACCGCAACATCAATTTGAAAAAATAATGTGTATGATTTTTCTATCCCTAATACAGTGTCCTCCTTCACTATTACCAAAGCACTTAACCCCACCGAAGTAAAATACTATAACAGGGCTTTGAAATAAACAGCCTCAACAAAAGTTCGCCAACTCACCATCAAATGGCGCGCAACAACTGTTCTAAAATTCAACATCTCGCGCAATTACAGTGTTGCCATATTTGAGGCCTTTCGAATTTCACCACCTCCTATCTCTTCTTTATCCCCTTTCCAAGTAAAGCAACACGCTAAATAAGGTTGGATTAAATTAGGTTAATGAGTAAGTGCTGCCTGGTTGTCATAGTAACCTCCAGGCTTGGTTGTCATAGCAACACGAAAATTTTATAAGATAAGATACGATAAGATAAGGTAAGATTGGGATTAAGGGTTAAGGAGTAAAGATTAATAATTAAGGATTAACGATTAAGGATTAAGAATTTAGGATTAAGGAGTAAGGATTAAAGACTAAGGTTTAAGGATTAAGATTAGATTAGATAAGTTTATATTAGGTGGTTGTCATAGTAACGCCAAGGCCTGGTTGTCATAGAAACACGAAGGTTGTCATAGCAACACGAAGGTTGTCATAGCAACACGAAGGTTGCCATATCAATACGAAGGTTGTCATAGCAACACGAAAATTTTATATGTAGGGACGCGCTAATCCCCTACCGGTATGAAAAATACCTTACGACCTATTCTCATACCCACCAAATACACATACATAAAAATCGGTCGAGCCGTTTCGGAGAAGTTCGACCACAAACACCGTGACACGAGAATTTTGTATATATAGATTAATTTTAATATTTTCACTATTTGTCTTTCAAATAACTCGTAATTTTACACTTCAAAGCTCGTCCACTATACGCACCTGTTATTCAAGGAAAATTCATAACTTTTTAACAAAAAAATTGTTGTTGTATAGTTGATGCCACAAAAAAATATGGAGGCTTCTGGAAATACACAAAAATTATTTGCACTTTTTGTCGTTTTTTACTTAATCCGGTTCGAATGGACCAAATGTTTGCCGTAGATGCAGGTTCCAATGAAATAAAAAAGACAAAAAGTTCGATTTTCAGTTGGAGAAAAGGTCTCTGTTTATTTAAAATTATAAAATATTACCTTATTAGAAAATTGCTCGTAAAGCGAAGATGGTTGGACAACAAGTGGTGGTTGAAAATTATTCAAGAGAGTATAAAAGGCAACCAACAATGTTTAAAGAGTATCGCGAGCGGTTTTACTCGTTAGATTTGGTGTAATTACTGCCACCAATGTTATACAAAAAGAGGAGTAAAAATTAAAATCTAACAAATTATTAACCCTACAAAGGGTAGGGGTAAACCGAATGGTACATGATACAAATGTATATAAATTAAGAGTTTGCATTTAAACAACATATTTATCAATATCCATATTGTTTATACAATCTTAATGAAATTTTCTGCAACATATTTTTATAGATTTTAAACAAAATGTTCTATACTAATACTTTGAGGGAAATTTTTTTATATTTTGTTTTTTTTTATTTCTATTAAAGATCTACTATGAAAGATATTACTATGAAAATAATCATAATATCTTTTAATACATATTCTCTAGATTCCTTAAATGTTTTATAACGTAAAAGGCATTGCATGATATCAAAAACATTTTTCATCATATATTTTCTGAATGTCATAAATATTTGTTTTCAGTGCACTTGAAAAAAATATCAAAACACCCGCTAAGCATGTGCACTCGTTGCTGTCTCATTGACGACTTAATTAAAGAGCATAAGAATATGTGTGAATAAGTAAATTCACAATTGTGCTTTGAAATGTGCACCACTGATTAAAACGATAATTGCTTATAACCGGCGTGCATATAAGCGGTAAATACTGTATTACTTTCGTCCAAAAAATTAGCAATTTTTGACAAATAGGTTTAAAATTTAAATAATATGTGCTTTCTTTGAATAACTTTTGACTTTCTGAAAAAGAAGTCTCAAAAAAGTATTAGAATTTTCTGGTCGGGTTATCAGTCTTGTGATTGAATTTTCAAAATTTAAGAATTATTTTAATGCAATCAGTAGTGCGATTCTCTAACTTTTTAACGACAAAAATCGGTAGTTAGATTGTCAAAATTGGATAATTAACTACAATTGTCGTTAAAACTGATTCCGTAACTTTTTCTACCGAATTTTGTCGTTAAATAATATCGTTAACTTCCGACAATTATTGTTAAGTTAACAACAGAAAAAATGTTGTAGATAAGGTAAAATATAAGTAAAATAATTTCAAAATGCGTTAAAGAAATGTATTTTATTGCAAATTTCTTAACAATTTACATTAAGAATAAGGAACTGGCATTTGCATTAAATTCAGTGGCTCTCGTTTAACAGCGAATCAGTGAAATAACAGTGCTTTCATACATACTACTAAATAAATACTGGTTTTTTCGACTAACATTTTTATAAATCGCGAAAACTAGGATTTTAGGTAATTCTCTTTTCATAGCATATAAATAAAAATCTTAAAAATAAAATTTTTTATAACGGCTTAGTGCTTAAAATTAATTACATAATTTTTTACTCTACATGTGCAAATAAAATTAATTCAATTAGATCGTATTAATTCAATTGCATAAAATTAATTCAATTGGATTAATTTCAACATAAATTAACATTTATGAATGACTGTTTTTCACGCTTTTTAGGTATTTACATAATTTTTTTCGTGCTTTTGAATTTGTTTGTAGTGATAATTAATATCAACCCAGGCAAAAATAGGCATTTTTTTGGCTCTGCATGTAAGCGAAAGATACAAGCACTTTCATTACCATTACATATACATAATTGTAATGAAATATTTTTCATTTCCATTATATTTAAGTAATTGTAATGAAATTAATTTTAATTATTACAAAATTAGACATGGATTTTTATTACCGTTACTTTTATACAAAGGTAAATATTTTTCTTTTTTCGTGTGCTTTAATTTGAATTCATGATATGCTGATTTGTCGCTTAAAGCACAAATAAAATTTTGAGGGCTCAAAGTATAAAATGCCCCATAAGCGCTCCTCAACCACAATATTTTATATGAAAATTTATAACTATGGCAATAAAGGCGCGACCATAGAAAAATCAAACGTATTTCGCTTTTAGTTAAGCTATGATTTTTTTCATTTCATTACAACCCAGCAAAATCTTTCATTACCAAATAAGTGGTTATATAATAGAAATTCATAGCTCCGCACAACTTATTTTTTAGCGTCTAAACTCATTATTTTTGTTTGGCGTGGTCGTTTTTATAAGTAGTCACGCTTACCTGCTCGCTTACGAAAAAATGAGAAATAAGTAGTTACGAGATTTTGAATAATAAGTGGTTACATACATGCTTACAAAAAGTTGAATTATAAGTGGTTATCCGATTGCTTACTTGATTCTTAAAAATAAGGAGTTAAGCAAATACTATTAGTTTAAGGAAATATCTTCAGAAAAATTTAAGTTTTCTCTAGTGTGTAATTTTAGGACTCGTCATAAAAATTTAAACATAAAACATATTTACATATAACATTGTGAGACAAATGGTAGAGGTCAGTGATCGGGAAGGGTTCAAACTACCGGGGAAAGTTATATCGGTAAAAAATAAGTTATACGTGTCCCGGCGTTTCGCTGGGTCACCCCTAGGAATCGAGATATATCGATTTGACCTTTGGTGGTCTTTTTTTTGACATAACTCGAGAACCACTAGTCCGATTTTACTCAAACAATTTTAAAAAATTGAAAATTACAATTCCTTTAATCTGTTCATATAACGTTTTTCTATATACTCAACAATTTTGCCGGTAAAAATAAATGTATGAAGAAAAAAATATTTTTTGCCTAAAATATTAAAAAAAAGTAATAAACAAAAGGTTATTGATTTTTATGGTAGCGGTAACAAACATTTATTTTTACGGGCAAAACTGTTGAGTATATAGAAAAACGTTATATGAACAGATTAAAGGAATTGTAATTTTTATTTTTTTTTAAATTGTTTGAGCAAAATCGGACTAGTGGTTCTCGAGTTATGTCAAAAAAAAGATATATCTCTATTCCTAGGGGTGACCCAGCGAAACGCCGGGACACGTATAACTTGTTTTTGACCGATATAACATTTCCCGTTGGTTTCATCCCATCCCGATTTTGACTGTCGCATAGTGTAATAAATAAAAATGTATAAAATTTAACTCTGTAAAAAGTACTTATTTAAACTATTACGAGTAAGCCATTATTTTATATTTAGAAACAATGAATACAATAGGCCGTTATTAGGAAGTCATTATTTTATATTATAAAATAATGCAAAAAGTAATGATATATCATTTTTGGTAATGCAGATAGTAATGACGTGTCATTACCAATATTTTGCTGGGAATTAATGAATTTTTTTTTTCTAACTTTTTATTCTACAACTAGTCATACTTGACTAACGAGCAGATTTTTTCTTATACATTACTTAAATTGAGAGTCTTAAAGATATTATGCTAAAAATATCTTAACTACTGTTTTCTATCACAAGATCATGTGGCGTTGTACGTCGTAGCCCAGTGTAGAAAAGCATTACCAGATATGTGGTTATGTAACTACATACTTGGTAATGGTAACTAGTTACTTTTGTTATTACATTTTTTATTACCTTTATATGGCGATGTCGCGAAAAATAATGAGTTGTCGTTACACACCAGAATACGAAAAATCAAAAAATATATCGTTACCTATGTGCTTACCAGTACTGACAAAAATAATGAGTGTAAAAATAGATTTTCTTAAAAAATAAATTATATAAAAAAAAATATTTTTTATTGTATTTTTTTTTAAATAAAATTTGCTGGTGCGGGAATCGAACCTGGGTCTACAGATTGCCAGTCAACAGCTCTACCATCTGAGCTATATCGACATGTAATATTTAATAGATAAAAACACAATTGACCTGCTGCACACAAGTAAGCTTACTCGCCGACATACAAAAAATCAAAAAATATGTGGTTACATATATCCTTACCAGTGTTTAAAAAATATTGAGTCTAAAAATAGATTTCAAAAAATTTTCAAAAAAGTCTAAAAAATTATTTTCTATTTGAAATAGTGATCAAAATAAGTCATTATCAGTAACTCATTATTATATGTTTTAAAATAATACAGAAGGTAAGTGGGTGTCATTACTGGTAGTCCAAAAAATAATGATATGTCATTACCGTTTCTACACTGGGAGTCTTCTTGTATGACTTGTTTGTTTGTTGTTTAATTACTTGTTGGTACACGATTAGTTTGTTTTCGAGAGATAGAGCTGAATTTCTGCCTATTAGCCAATTTAATTTTCTGCTTTTAATATCAAGTTCTTTTTTCTTCTTTAGCAAATGTTCCTTCCATGACAATTTTGAGTCCAGAGTAAGACCAAGGTATTTGACCGAATTTGAATGAGGAATTTCAGTGTCTCTCATTTTTAGTGGTATATAAGAGATTTCTTAAAGTGAAAAATTAATATGAACCGATTTCGTGTGATTTATTTTGATTTTCCATTTGGATGCCCAGAATGAAATGTTATTTACTGCCGGTTGAAGATAATTTGCTGCTTCTTGGGCAGAATTTCCTACAGCTAATATAGCTGTATCATCCGCAAATGTTGCTATTGTTGTATTTGCTGTACTGGGAAAGTCGCTGGTATATAATAGGTAGAGAAGAGGTCCTAGAATACTTCCTTGGGGCACTCCTGCTTTTACTTCTCTGATTTCGGAGTATTCCGTTTCATATTTTATTTGAAAATAACGGTTGTTAATGTATGATTTGAGTATATTGTAGTATTTTGGGGGGAATATTGTTGAGAGTTTGGAGAGTAATCCTTCATGCCACACTTTATCAAACGCTTGCGCCACGTCTATAAAAACTGCGGAGCAAACCTTTTTATTTTCGAATATATATATATATATTTGTTCCTTTTACTCCTGCAAGGAGCATAGGGCTCGAATGCATCTTCAATAACATTTGTAATACGATGTATTTGTTCTATGGTAGAATGTTTTTGACGGAAACCGAAATGATGGTTAGGTATAACGTTACATGTCTCCACAAAAGGATTTATACGTTTTTTTAGAAGCTTTTCGAAAAGCTTTGAAATCAATGGTAGTAGGGATATAGGCCTATATGAGGATACATCATAGGGGTTTTTTCCAGGCTTCAAGATCATTATAACAGTTGATACTTTCCAATAACTTGGAACATATTGTAGGGAGAGAGCTGCTTGTTTAATTTTTGTTAGCATTATAATAGCCTTATATGGAATTTGTTTTAGAACTTCTGTTGTTATCAAATCAAATCCTGGTGCTTTTTTATTTTTTAGATACGAAATTTCTCGTTTTACTTCGGTGCGTGTAATTTGATTTTCTTGGGTTTCGAGTTGAGGTAGTTGTGAATTCGTGAAGATGTTTACCATGTGGGAGTCGTCTATGTCATTTGGTTGAAAAACATTTTCCAAATGATTAAAAAAGAGTTGAACTTTGTCATAGTTAGACCTTGCCCATAGACCGTCTGCTATTTTCAGTGGGTGTATTTGGTTTGTAGGATGTGGTAACTGCTTTGTTGCCTTCCACAGTGAATAATTATCATTTTTATCATATGTTAGTTTTTGCAGATGGTTTTGCATGGTTTTGTTTTTGATATCATTAAGTTTACGTTTAAGCTGCTGCGAGGCTCTGTTATAGTTTGTTTTATCCATAGGTGATCTGGTCTGATGCCACTTTTTCCTAAGTTTGCGCTTTTTTTCAAGCAGAATTTTAATTTCCTTGGGGTAGTTTAAACCGAAACTGCATTTTGAATGTCTTGTATAAAGCTCAAAGTTGTATTTTCTAACTCTTCTGTTGTAATAATGGTATCTGGAACTTGTAAATTATTAAGATTGGATCTAAAATAACTTCAATCTGTATGTTTGTTGTAAAGTACGGGAGTTTCTCCGGGTGTTATAATATTTTCACTTAAAGTGAGAAGTATAGGTGAATGATCTGAGCTTAAATCAATACCATCTTCAATTGACATTTAGTTTTTTGATATTTTATGAACAATGAAAAAATCAATTAGGTCAGGGATTTTTGACGCGTCAGTTGGCCAATATGTTGCTTTACCAGTTGATACAAACTCGCATCCATAATTCTGGGCAGCAAGATATAATTGTCGGCCCTTAGTATTTGAAAGACAGGATTTTTAGCATTGAAATCGCCGCCTATTATAAATTTTTGATTTTGTTTCTGGAAGAACTTTGCGTAATATTCTTGTTTTATATTGTGTCTTGGGGGGCTATAGACAGCTGTTACTGACAGTGACCCATTTACGGTTTGAATTGTTATGGTGGTTGCCTGAAACATTTCAGAACATAATTTGTTTTCTTCTACATGTTGAATATTTTTTTTTATTATTATAGCACTACCCCCTCTAGCCTTATTTTTTGGATGAATAGTGTGATATAATTGATAATTTCGAAATTGTATGAAGCTTTCGTTTATAAAATGGGTTTCTGAAATTAGACATATGTCGATTTTTTCTTTATTTAATATTAGTTCTAGTTCATCTCTATGTTTATGAAGACATTAGCATTCCACTGTAAGATTCTTAAATTATGCGCCATTTTAGTGTTTTTGAATTGAGTTTTCTAGTTTTTGTAAACGATCTTCAAGAGCTTTGTTAAAATTCTCTTGCTTTTTTAACATTTCTAGAATTAGCTTGATTTCTGAATTTTCACGGTTTTTTGGTTTGTTGTTCTCATTATTTTTCAATGCATTAGCATATGATATTTTTGAAGTTTTTGGATTAAAAACATTTTGCTGCTCTACTGAAGCAACTTGCCGAGCTAATGGTTCTTGTTGATTTGCCTTGGATTTTAAAATTTCATTTCTCTTCTTTTGGAGTTCTATTGCAAGTTTACAGCCTCTGTAGCTTGCTGGGTGGGGTTTACCGCTATTACAACAAGTAGGTTTAGTTTCTGGTGGCTTTGTGCATTCAGCTGTTGGATGATCTTTTCCACACTTAAAGCAGCGAGGAAGTCTTGAACAGAAGTTTTTTGTATGTTCAAAATGCTGGCAATTTTTACACTGTGGTATTAATTTAGATTGCTTGATTGGTGCGATCTTTACAATGGTGTTTAATACTGTTCTGATGGTGTAGATTTTACCTATGGGATACATTGGGCGGAAAGCTCTTTTGTTAATATTCTGTAATCATCACTATCAAAAGGGCTTATTTTAACAGTATTTTCGGGTAGAATTTTTGTTTGCGGTTCTTTCTTTGAGTTAACTTTAAGCAAATTTGTAAATGTTTTAAAATCCTCTATGCCCACCACCATAATTGGAGGAGGCCGGCTATCGAGAGGTTTATCTTTTTTCTCTGGTAATTTTTTGAGGTGATTTTTGTTTTATTTCTTTTGCTGACGTCTTGGGCGAAACTTCGGGCGATGATTCAGCTTTACGCTTCTTTTTTGCCCTTGATCTTTGCTTAACCCAACCTGTTTCGTTAGACAATTCATCTTCATCTGTTTTATACTCTTCGTAGTTTTGATTTTCTTCATTAAATTTTGTTGAATTTGTTTTTTGTCTTTCTTCCTTTAAGGTATTATTTTCCTCTTGTAGCCTTAAACAAAAATATTCTAGTTTTTTAATTTTTGCTAGCAATTCTAAATTGTGTTGCTCTAACTCTTTGATTTTAATAAGAGTAATATCTTGGTTTCCCATTTTTAGAGGGTTAATATGATGTCGATAAGGCAGAGCAGAAAGCTAGTTAGCCTAGACAACCACCTGCACTTACGACTTTAGTGATCAAACTATATGACAACACTTATGTAAAATGGCAACACTTATTTATCTTAACTGCAGCCAACTTCACTCTGTATTTTCAGTATTTGAAATTAATGAATTGTTCTTTTTATTATATTACAAAAAAGTAATGTAAATGAAAATCAAACCATTACTTTATATAATAGGTATGAAGATAAAACTTTCATTACCATCACATAAAGAAATTGTAATGAAAATGTAATTTTAATAATTTTGGCCCATCTCTGGATACAAGTAGCACTAAAAATGATCTTTTAGTTCTGCAGTGCTGCCAAAACCATTTATATTTTTTGCTGGGATATAAAATAACTTATTTCAAAATAACCAGAAAATAAATATACAGCAAACCGAATGACATATTTTTTTCGAATCGCGGAACGCCAAAAGCGTTAAATTTAAGGTATATTTTTTAAACTACAGAAGTATTAGAATTAATTCCATTAGGTGTTTGTTATAAATGCGACTGAACATTTTTATTTCTTTAAGAAGTTATGCTTTACGCGCTCTACCGCGGTTTTTTACTTTCTTAATTGATGAACTGTGTGATTCTTAGTGAAATTAAAGTTATTCAAGTAAGACGTGCGTATAGCTGTGAATCAGGTACAAAGCTAATGACACATTTTTGCGATTAACACGATTTCTTTGTGCTTTTCCAATTTGAAAATAACTTATTTAACTTTTTGGTTCAACGCGTAATCAATATAAGATTTGTGAAAAATCTCACTTATGCAAACCGCGAAAGTTTCGAATCACTCAACTTTATGCAATTTAGTCGCTGAATGAACAAATTCAAAATAGAAAAGCAGGGGAAATCACGGTAATCGCAAAAATTTGCCACTGACTTTGTAACTGATTAATAGCGATTATTTCAAACTCGAACACTTACAACTCACTTGAGTAGCCTGAGTTTCACTAACGATCCAACATTTTCACAATTACAAAAGAAAGACAAGAACCGCGGTGGTGCGCGTAACGCTTTTAAAGTCACTCAATTAAATTTTAAGTCGCTTTTATTACATACACTTACCTTATGGATTCCCGGGAATTTTGTGCGGGATTTTTTTTATTCTTTTACAGAAGTTTTAGCTAGTTTTAATGAAATTTTGGAAGCTTTATTTAAATTTAAAGCATTGATTTTTTAAACTAATTTAAACAAAAAATATTTAAATTTAAAAAAATACGATTTAAAATTTAATAAACTGAATTAGGCCAAATTGTTTTCGGATGGCAGTTGAATTTGGTTTAGTTAAACCGAAAAAAATTTTATCTGCCATTACCATGTTTACCAACAAAAATACTTGTACATTAGAGTTGTCCAAAAAAACATGAAAGTTGGAATTCGCGATCTCCACAATGTTGCCCCTATTCCTTAATGTCTAAAAACTCTCTGTGCCAAGTTTCAGCTAAATCCGCTGTTATTTAGAAGTAGCACAAAAAGTTGTCTTTTAAGAATTAGTAATTTATCTCTAGAGTACTTTATACAAAAAGTAGGGTTGACTTTAAATTTAATTATTTCTTAACCTGTACGCTATTATTTAACAATTTTTTTTTAAATCTGGTCTTAATTAATGTGAATATAAGGAATTTGAAATCAAAACTTAAAAAAATTAAGTAACTTTTAAGTAATTCGCGATTTTTTTTAAATTTATACAAAAAAATTCATATTTTAGTCAAATTTTGGAAATTTTCCGAAAGGATGTAATTAAAAATTCAACTTGTTTTTGCCTTGTATGCGCAAATTTCTCAAATCTGATCTTTATTTTAACGCAGATTATGAATCAGCAATCGGAACTTAAAAAAAATTTGTGGTTTATGAATTATTCGCGGTTTTCGAAAATTCAAAAAAACTCAAGTTTTTTGAGATATTTTCCCAATTACCTGTAAACGGTGTTATCGAAAAATGCAATTTGTTATACTTTTGCAATTTACTTACCAAGGACCTTCATTATATATAACACTGATTTTAATTTTAAAAAGGATAACAGATATCCTTGCAAATTAAGTTAAAATTTTACATTTTTTAATATTTCGCTATTATTTAGATTGCTATAATTTTATTGCTACCAAAAACCCTATCCCACATAATAGGACATTTAGCAGATATATATTAATGCAAAAACGAAATTTTCATATTGGTAAATATAAGAAAACATCCTGATCGAAGTTGATCCTTTTTTGTATGAAATTTTAAAATTTCGCGAAATCCGCGACTCCGATTTCAATTTTGATTTCATATTCGTAATGTACACCTAAAAATATATTGGATTTGATATGTCGCGATCATAATAATTATATTTAATTTTTCTCATTTTTTCCATTATTTTTAATTAATTAAAAATAATAGAACAAATACAACCTCGAAACTTCAATTGCGATGTGCTACCTCTAAACAAAACTTTTTTGGTGTTTTTTTTGATCAGACTACATTTTTTTTCAAAGTGGCATATTTGTAGGGTTGTGGAGCGTGAAAATTCCAACTTTTTTTTTTTTTTGGACCACTCTATTGTACATATTTCGGAAAAAACTTTTTTCTTTAAAATGATTATCTTTGATTATAAAGCAATATTTGTATAGGCTGATTTACACTATAAAATTTTCGGAAAGATTTTGCAACCTTGCCTATAAGTTTTGAATGTATACTGAAGTAAAATCGTACCGAAAATCTTATAGTGTAAACCAGCCTTATACAGCATTCCAACATCATTATTTCAGTTCCAAATACCTCCAAAAAACTAGACATTAAAATTAAAAAAATTGGTAATATTTTCGAATTTTCAATTGAGTTTCTTTAACTTAAAATAATTTCATTTAAAGTTCAATTGCTATTCCATTATTTCAATTGTATTTTTTAAATATTTGTTTTCAAAATAATCCATCAGATGCTTTTTAAAATTATTTTGGATTTTTTTATATGTTAATTTAAAATGCCACTAAATATGAAAATTCTATAATGTATTTTTAAGTAGCTGTGGCATAAAAAATGTATATTCAAGAAAACCAATTTAAGTTAAGAAATTATTTAATAATGTTTTAGAGTCTATTTTTATAAAACGATTTATGCGATTTTGCCTAAAAATTTGTGTGAAAAATACTCACTTTCAAACTATTTTATAAAAATAATTCTAGACGGATACTTTTGAAAATCTGCATAGAAAGAAACAAAATATCTAGAAAAAGAATTTTTTGGATTTCATATTTAAGAAATATTTAAGCAACAAATCGATCTGAGTTGTGACTATAAAACTGGTCCGACACAAGTTTGCATCCATTAACTATTCCAATATATCCTGAAAAAAGGGATGAAAATAAAATACCCGTGTCTTTCACTTTTTCTATATCAATTCGTTTAAACTGCCAATTAATATTTAGTTAATATATTTCTAAGAGTTTTTTAAAATTAAGACGGCCTTCCATACAAATATATTACCTAAATATTAATTCACGATTTAAATTGTTAAACGAATTGATCTAGAAAAGGTGGAAGACATGGATACTTTATATTTAGCCATCCTTTGGAATATATTAAGTACATTTTCTCATGGGTACAACCAAAAGATGAACTTTGTCGGACGGTGTTTTAACAGAAATAGAGTTTTTAAAGTACAACATATGTCGAATTTATATATTTTCTAACGAGCGGGAATTCCCGGGATCCCGGGAAATTCTGATAAAAATCCCGCTGTCCCGGGAAATGAAAAAGTCCGGGAAAAGAAAAACCCTAATTATAATACTACTATAGGGTGAAAAAATACACTTTAAATTTAACGCATTTAGGCTTTCGCGATTTAAAAAAACACTATATGGAACGGTATTCCATATTTTTTAAGCCCGATAGTAAGCAAAAAACTACGAACAAACATTCTAATTCGCCGGTTTTCAAAAAAAAAATTTTATTCATACAAATGTTATTTTTCATTTTGTTTTTTATTTACAAATACTTTTTGTTTGACATTTTTTATTTCTACCGAAATTTGTCGGTAACTTTTTCGAGCGAATAATATCGTTAACTAAAATATAGTGAATCACTTTTTCGGTAACTCAACCGATAATTATCGTTAGTTAACGAAATCGATAAAATCGTTAAGAAAGTTAGAGAATCGCACTACAGAGCCTGAGAGGTTTGACATTTGTTATAAATTTTCGGTACGAAAATGTTGTGGATATATGAATTTTAAATTTCATTTACATTCAGATTTTCTATAAAAATTATATTTTTCCACCTTTTAGCACCGTAAGTTGTTTTTCACGTGGAAAAATTTTACTCGAACTTTACAGGCTTGAAACTGCAATTTGAATTATAAAAATTAACAATTTTCTAATTTTATAACAAAGATACAATCCCAATGTACATAAAATGTTACTTTTTCCCAAGAAAAATAATAGTCTTGTACATTAAATTTGCGTGAAAACAAACTCTACACAATTAAGTCCAAACCCATTTTTTGACACACTAGGTCCCTTTTCTCGGAGAAGGTCACAGATATAAAAATGGGAAAAAAATTCGAAATAAATTAAAAAATGTATAAAATTATAGCATTTTTACAAAATAATATGAGTAGCATTATGAATAATATATCTACCATTCTTTTTAAGACTATTAGGTTTAATACATCAAATTCGTCCCAAATTTGGTGGCCATGTAGCAAGCTACCAGATATAACTTTTCTTCATTCACAATTTAATTATAATGTAAATTATACGCTTCCCAACAAAATCTTTCGTTACCAAATAAGTGGTTATATAATAAAACTAAAATTTTTTACTGCTTATAATTCGGCGTCAGTACTAGTTATTTTTGTTAGACGAAGACGTGTTTATAAGCAGTCTAGTTTACGCACGACTACTTATTTAATTACAGAAATAATTTGATATTGGTATCTACTAGAGTTTGCTAAAAACCGAAATATTTGGAAACCGCGGTTTCGGTTTTTCAAAATTATAAAAACCGCGGTTTTGGTTATTTTTCGGATTTCTTGTTATATAATAAATTTTTTTAAATATCACAATATTCTAACTAAATATATGATAATTAAATATTCATAAGAATTAAATAGTTTAATACGTCCAAGATATCTTTTAAAATTCGATTGAATTTTTCACTTGAATATGTAAAGGCAATAACACCATTTCGAAACCTTCCGGATGAAGAAATAAACGCGGAAACCCGTTATAAATTAATTTTTTTTTAGCAACTAAAGCTGTATTTTAAAGAATTTAAATTTTAACAATTTGTTTAAACAATATGAAGTTTAAATTTTATAAATTTTGCGGAATACGAAATAAGGCTTTTTGAAAAATACGCGGCGAAAATCCGAACTGAATATGTGAAGCTCAATATCTCTTAAACCACTTGACTTTTTGGTGCAATTTTTTTTTCTAAAAATTATAACAAAAACAAAAAATTCTTTAAAGCAATTTTTAATGGAAAAAATGTTCATTACAATTAAATACAAAATTTTGTAAAATAGGAGCTGAGCCTTTTCGAAATTCAAGATTGTAATATGCAATTTAATTAATTTTTTTAATTGGTTAAAGTATTTGTTAAAAACCGACTTATTTTTGTCGGTTTTCGGTTTCGGTTTTGAGGCTTGGAAAACCGCGGTTTCGGTTTCGATTAAAACCGAACAGCAAACTCTAGTATCTACTTATTTTTTAACCACTAACCCAATAAGCACATAGGTTTTAAAAATTCAAGTGCTTTAAAGTTTGCTTGAAGTAATTTTGAATACGGATGAATTGAAAGAAGTTACTTTCAATTTTATCAGCATTAATTTTCCATAAAAATGTTTAACCGTTTCCTAACCTTTGTTTGTTTAATTTTGCCGTTTTTTTTTGTTTACTGTGAAGACTTATAAAACTATGTACATAGGAAAAATTTATAACCGTTACAAAAAACTCGTTATTTTAAGTTAAGTGTGCTCCTTTATATTTTGTGTAAAGTTCAGTAAAAGGAGAGTAAGGACAAACTCTTCTATCTAAATAACAAAATTGCTCAAAAGTACGGGAACGCACAAAATCACTTTTCTAACCTAAAACTTGATTTAAAAGAAAAAAATTTAAATATACCCATGAAACATTTTTACGGACATCCGGCACATACGGAATCATGAATCCGGCTTTTACGGCACATTAACGGTCCGTAATATACGTATCCGTCAAAGCTTGTACGTATACGGAACATTAACGGACCGTGAAATCGGATTTTCGAACACAATACGTTTTAACTCCGTTTCCGTACCGTAAAATACGGACTTTGTGTTCAAAATAAAAACAATTAAATTCTTTTAAAAACTTTTTGTGGCGATAAATTGGTGGCGATAGATAGAATATATCCAACACAACACAATCAACACATCATCAAGTCGCATACATATGTATGTATATTAGATGGTGTAACGAATCCCATCTTACGACCCTGTTCTGTCAGGAAAATGGCTATCTTTTGGCCCCGGCCATGCTCAGTTTGGGTCTGGTCCTTTTTCCTTTGAAGACAATTGAAGGATCGAAAACATAAAAGTAAAAAAATTATAAGATAGCTCTCTGAAAACAAAATTAATACATGTCAAAAGAAAAGGGGATAGAGAAGAGAAACTGTAATGCTGAATTTCGACTATCGATGTAATTTAGCCGAAGTCAATACCCGCCCTCCAATGATGGCAATAAAATTCGGTAGTACCATCCCATTTATGTCATTGGTTTAACCTCCTACCATACCTTTCATGAAATTAAATGATCAAATATTTAGAATTTCATTTTCATTGATATAAAAATCTTTATTCAAAAGACGTTATAATATGGTCAACACAAAAAAAAATTTATAATGAAACTAATAATATTAATTGGGTGTATAATTAAATAAAAAAAAAATTCAGAGGTTATCTCAAAATTTTAATAATAAATGATTAACTAAGAAAATCAGAAACACGCTAAATATTTTTGTTTTTATATAAAAAAATTAAAAAAAATAAAATTTATAATTTCCATATATTTAGTTAGAATATTCTTCCACCTCAAGTCCTAATTCTAATATGATATTGTCATATTAGATTTATATTTGTTGTTTCAAAAAGGGTTGATTATTTTCATGATAGACAATACAATTGTTTCGTAGACATCACTCTACTCTTCAGTTGTCCGCAATAAGAAAATGATAACTTTCTTACTCAAACCGAGACATTACATAAGGTACAAAAAATCAACGGGACGAGAATTTTGTACTTTCGTATATGAACTGTCTGATTTGGTAAAACCAGTTATAAATCAACTCCTTTTTGAAAGCAACAATTACATAAAAGTACCCTTTGGGTACTATTTATATGTATGTCTGTTGTCAATACAATGTAAGAAAGTTATCATTTTCTTATTGCGGACAACTGAAGAGTAGAGTGATGTCTACGAAACAATTGTATTGTCTATCATGAAAATGATCAACCCTTTTTGAAACAACAAATAAAAATCTAATATGACAATATCATATTAGAATTAGGACTTGAGGTGGAAGAATATTCTAACTAAATATATGAAAATATAGAAAGTCCGAAAAAACAATTTTTGTATTTTTTAATGCAAAAATTAAAATAATTGTTGAAAATAAGCACACCACGGCTAAAATCTCATTCAAATATTTATTTTGTTTTGAGTTTAAAATTAGTTGGTTTTACAAAATGTATTGACAACAGACATACATATAAATAGTACCCAAAGGGTACTTTTATGTACCCTACGGGAAATTTTAACAAACTGTCACCGAACTGGCCCCTTTATATGAAATAGACTGGTCACTTTTACATGGCGTTGTCATAGGAGGGGGAAATTGACCCCTTGTGACATGTCACAAGACAAATCCCAGGACAGGTCCGTGAACTTTGTTTTTTATGAGAGTTCAGTAACCTGTCCTAGGATTTGTCTTGTGACATGTCACAAGGGGTCAATTTCCCCCTCCTCTGACAACGCCATGTAAAAGTGACCATTCTATTTCATGTAAAGGGGCCAGTTCGGTGACAGTTTGTTAAAATTTCCCGTAGGGTAATTGTTGCTTTCAAAAAGGAGTTGATTTATAACTGGTTTTACCAAATCAGACAGTTCATATACGAAAGTACAAAATTCTCGTCCCGTTGATTTTTTGTACCTTATGTAATGTCTCGGTTTGAGTAAGAAAGTTATCATTTTCTTATTGCGGACAACTGAAGAGTAGAGTGATGTCTACGAAACAATTGTATTGTCTATCATGAAAATGATCAACCCTTTTTGAAACAACAAATAAAAATCTAATATGACAATATCATATTAGAATTAGGACTTGAGGTGGAAGAATATTCTAACTAAATATATGAAAATATAGAAAGTCCGAAAAAACAATTTTTGTATTTTTTAATGCAAAAATTAAAATAATTGTTGATTTATAATTTCCTTTAAATACCTTTAAATAAAATTTTTTTCATGAGTGTATTTAAAATTATTTAAAATTTATAGATTTCTTTAAATAAATTTAAATAATATTTTTTTTTTCTGTGAGTGTACAATATTTAAAATTATTTAAAAGTTACTCACTGTTGCACTCCAACGTCGACAAGGCCTTGTTGACAGCTTCGGTTATACAGTTTTCTTTTTATAACGTTTAAACAAAAGACATACAGGTAAATGTAGTGAATATGGTGAATATGATGAATTAGGACAATTAAAATGAATTACCCATAATAGGGATAAATTTGCTATGTATATACAACAAAAGTAAGGTTGGATGAAAAGCGCGGATGGATAAAAAAATAAAATATAATTAAACTTCTAAACAATTAAACTAGAAAACTTTCTATCATTAAACTAGAAAACTTTCTAAAAAGAAAATGACGTATTGATTTACAGTCGACCAGATAGTATATGAGCTATGTCTAGAATACGATGAAATGGTCAAAAATTTTAACTATTTCATATAATCCTCAAAAGGATCAGTCGTTTCAAAGATTAAGGGGGGAAATATTAAATTTGTATCGCTGACTAAAGTATACGACTATTGTTGTAAACGATAGTCTATATTACACAACAATTAGTCCTGTTCCTCTAGATAGATTTAATTTTCTCTTCTTTTAAAAATTTGTTTTCTTTTTCCTATTGATATGCACCACGTGGATGATTTCCCTGGAAGATAACACAGATTTTATAGTCTAAAACCAATTGGAGTTTCAGTCTATTTCCAATATTTTGATATGATTAAAGTTGTCGCATCAATATTGCCTTCGGTGTTCCTTAATATATAAATTTCACGATGTTCAATGAGAATTTACAAAAATTTGTATGTCTTCTTGTAAGAAGGGTGCTGTGGGTTTGGTAATGCCCACAGCGTAATGCCTGCGAATCGCTGTAAAACGTATATCCTCCAATAAAGTGATTACAATTATCCTCATACAGAGTACCTCGAAGATCAGAAAATATCGGTTGGATCTTAATAATAAATCTCTAATGTTTAGTCGTCCCACAAAATTCAGAGGTTATCTCAAAATTTTAATAATAAATGATTAACTAAGAAAATCAGAAACACGCTAAATATTTTTGTTTTTATATAAAAAAATTAAAAAAAATAAAATTTATAATTTCCATATATTTAGTTAGAATATTCTTCCACCTCAAGTCCTAATTCTAATATGATATTGTCATATTAGATTTTTATTTGTTGTTTCAAAAAGGGTTGATCATTTTCATGATAGACAATACAATTGTTTCGTAGACATCACTCTACTCTTCAGTTGTCCGCAATAAGAAAATGACAACTTTCTTACTCAAACCGAGACATTGCATAAGGTACAAAAAATCAACGGGACGAGAATTTTGTACTTTCGTATATGAACTGTCTGATTTGGTAAAACCAGTTATAAATCAACTCCTTTTTGAAAGCAACAATTACATAAAAGTATCCTTTGGGTACTATTTATATGTATGTCTGTTGTCAATACATTTTGTAAAAACAACTAATTTTAAACTCAAAACAAAATAAATATTTGATTGAGATTTTAGCCGTGGTGTGCTTATTTTCAACAATTATTTTAATTTTTGCATTAAAAAATACAAAAACTGTTTTTTCGGACTTTTTATATTTTCATATATTTAGTTAGAATATTCTTCCACCTCAAGTCCTAATTCTAATATGATATTGTCATATTAGATTTTTATTTGTTGTTTCAAAAACTGGTTTTACCAAATCAGACAGTTCATATACGAAAGTACAAAATTCTCTTCCCGTTGATTTTTTGTACCTTATGTAATGTCTCGGTTTGAGTAAGAAAGTTATCATTTTCTTATTGCGGACAACTGAAGAGTAGAGTGATGTCTACGAAACAATTGTATTGTCTATCATGAAAATGATCAACCCTTTTTGAAACAACAAATAAAAATCTAATATGGAGCAATTCCATATGAAAGCGATCACCTTTTGGACGACCCCTCTCCGATTCTAAAATAAATAGTCTCAATCGATTGCCCAGCAAAAAATAATGTACCTACATATTTTTTTTTTTTTTTATAGTGACTGGTTTAGTGGTGGTGTACACCACTGTCATGTGACAAAATTGAAGAATTCTTCATAAGGGACCTCATTGAAAGTTGTTTTAAAAAAACTACTAAAGCGATCGCAACGAGTGATAGCTTGTTGGAAAGGTATTGAATCAGGCTTTAATTGAAAAATAAAATTTTCCTAATTTTTATCAGAAATTTACCTTTTTTCCCATGAAAATTAAATTTTCCGATTTTCCACAGAAGCTCCTAAATTTTCCGGCTAATTTTTTTTTTTTTTGGATTCCTCATAATTTTTGCTTTAAGAATCAGCAATAAAAAAATGGGCCGCGACTCCTTGTTTGGACAGGAGAGGAGCATTTAAGAGACCACCTTGTTCTCATTGTTTTTATATTTTTTATAATTGAATTATTTGTAATTATTTAACATTGTTTTATTTTATTATTAAAAATACATTTTAAAAATTATTTTACAGTTAAAAATATATTTATGAAGAAAAAATCTTTCTTATTTTGCTGCTTATACCTAATTACAATATTTATTAAAAATTTCAATTGTCTTGGCATCATTATAAAATTAAAGTAACTTTAAATTTAGCACGTCGGCAGACGAAGAGTACCGCTTTACATTAATTGACATATCAGAAATATTTGGTATGAAGCAATGAAACTTTTGCGTTCCAGTTATAGTTTTGACATTATTATATCTGTTTTGAATTCGTCGTTCCATGGCATCGTGTTCTTTTTGAGTGCATAAAACTGTGTTAATGGCAATTTCCTTGCTTTGAATCCACGAAAACAAATGTTGTACATTTAAGATCTGGTCAGTATATGGCCTTTGCAAACTTGCCTTAGTCGCCATGCGTTTTAGGGTTCCCCCTAACGCATCGCATGGGCCCTTACCGTGGGACGTCGCAAAAAAGTGCCACTCGACCTTGCAGTTTTGTTCTTCTTCAATTATGCAAAGATTGTAAAAATTTTTTTTATTCTTGTACTGAGAAGCCGCGCCGTCTGAGAAAAACGTTACTTTGTCGATTGCATCGAATTTTGATCTTAAGAATTCAAACAGTTTCATTTGTAATAAATAAACGGACACATAATTATGAGCTAAACTCTCCGCGACAACAACAAGGCTTACGGTCTGTAGTTCGTTATCTTCGTTTTTGAAATAAATGCAAAAAGGATGCACCGTGCACTGGTCGTTTGCCCAGTGATAAGCCTGAATTTCATCCTGAACGAGAAAAGTGTAATTCTCGGCAAAGTCGCTTATCACAATGAATTCATTTTGGGCTAATTTCTCCTTACTTTCCTTTAGAAATTTCGATTGCATCTCGGATATGAAATGGTGCGCCTTCAGTTCATTCAACTTGAATCCGAATTCCTCGATGAATTCCGGAATCTGCTTTACCACGGTCTCAAGGGAACATCTGCCGCTGCTCATTATCCACTGTTTGAAATGCACCTCCTGAATTAGCAGCTGTTCAAACTTTTCCGCCAAATATTGCTCTAGCTCGTCAATCTTTGGACAATTGTCGCATTTGGACAGATGACAATTTTCCGTGGGGTATGCGCACAACGACTTCGACAGGAGGTCCCTATATGTTTCAATTTCACCGTGAAATACTTTCAATTTCTTGCATGGAAAGAACATTAATTTGATGTTTTGATGAAACATGCAAACGCAGACTGAATGCGTTCCATGCCTGTCTAATGCCAGCACGCATTCTTTTGGTCGTAGGATAGCAAACTTAGAAAATCCCACTTTTTCTGCTGGGTATTTCTCTTTGAACTGATGGTATGCTTCGGATAGATTACATAATAATAATCTGCGCTGCTTGTGTACTTTTTCTCCATCTTCACGTGTGATAACATAGTCACGTGTACCTGGGCAGGCGCGGCTGTTGTCATCATTGCAGTAAAAATCTTGAATCAATTTCACCGTTGCTTCGCTGAGGGTCCTTGAGCCAAATTTCTTGGTGGGAGTCGCCAATATGCCCTTCTGTCGAACTAATTCTTTGCTTCTTCTCGCGATGTAAAAAGATGTTTGAAACTGTTCAGAAATCTTGCGTATAGACCATGATTGAGGCAGCACAGATAAAATGAGATATTTCTCCGGAAAAGTGGTCGCTAAATTGAATTTTCTTTTCAACTGCTCAATCATTTGTTTGCCGTCATCAACGTCATCTGCTTGACTGCATTCGTTATCAGAGCCTTCATCAAATATTGTCGCGATTGCACTCATAACCTTGCCTTTTTTCTCTTTCCTGTATTTTTCACTTCGCAACTTTCTTTTTGTAATAGGCGATTCACCTAAAGTGATAATAGCCTCATTCAAAGGACTCAAAGACATATTGACCATCGGAATGTCTGCCTCACTATCAGATGAAACATTTTGTTCAATTGTCATTTCACTCTCGGATTGTGGTTGCATTTGTTTCAATGCATTTGCTTGTTGAGACAAATCGATTTTACACTTGGGGCAAATGAATTCTGCTTCTTCACCGTATTGTATATTTAATTCATTCATGTATCGCTTCGAAACACCAGTTAATTTTAATACTTTTATCTTTTTCGAACGATGTCCACTCTTGTTAAACGGATTGCAGCAAAATTTATTCATTTTACTTTAAATTGTCTTTACAGCTTCACTCTTTACTTTACAAAAAAAACACTTTTAACACTTTCACGTTTAGTATTCAACTAAAATTTGACTCAGAGTGTGTGAAGTATTTATATTTATTTTTTGGTAAAAAATAGGTAAAAAAAAATAAGCGATATTTGCTTTTCTTTAATAGGAAAATTTGCGTGAACTACTGGTCATAAAAAGTTTTTTAAAGAGGGACTTAATTGGTTACTGCCAATAAGCCGACCACAGGTCATAAAATGTTTTGTAAATTTTTTAAATTACCAGGTAATAAATATTTCGCCATATTTATGGAAAATCCGTGTTTTATGACTTGTTTCTGCACGTGTCATTTTAGGCGAAATATTTATTACCTGGTAATTTAAAAAATTTACAAAACATTTTATGACCTGTAGCCTCAGTCGGGTTTGGTGTGCCATTACATGCCACTGCTGCTATTATCCATGGATTTATGGCCGATCTTGTGAAGGCAGGCAGACCATATTCACTACACACTCAACTTGGGGCTCTTAAAAAAAATTGATTTTTTCTTCATAAATATATTTTTAACTGTAAAATAATTTTTAAAATGTATTTTTAATAATAAAATAATGTTAAATAATTACAAATAATTCAATTATAAAAAATATAAAAACAATGAGAACAAGGTGGTCTCTTAAATGCTCCTCTCCTGTCCAAACAAGGACTCGGGGCCCATTTTTTTATTGCTGATTCTTAAAGCAAAAATTATGAGGAATCCAAAAAAAAAAAAAATTAGCCGGAAAATTTAGGAGCTTCTGTGGAAAATCGGAAAATTTAATTTTCATGGGAAAATTTAATTTTCATGGGAAAAAAGGTAAATTTCTGAGAAAAATTAGGAAAATTTTATTTTTCAATTAAAGCCTGATTCAATACCTTTCCAACGAGCTATCACTCGTTGCGATCGCTTTAGTAGTTTTTACTAGTTTTTTTTTTAAAACAACTTTCAATGAGGTCCCTTATGAAGAATTCTTCAATTTTGTCACATGACAGTGGTGTACACCACCACTAAACCAGTCACTATAAAAAAAAAAAAAATATGTAGGTACATTATTTTTTGCTGGGCAATCGATTGAGACTATTTTAAAACCGGAGAGGGGTCGTCCAAAAATTTGCCAATTTTGATCGTTTTCATATGGAATTGCTCTATGACAATATCATATTAGAATTAGGACTTGAGGTGGAAGAATATTCTAACTAAATATATGAAAATATAGAAAGTCCGAAAAAACAATTTTTGTATTTTTTAATGCAAAAATTAAAATAATTGTTGATTTATAATTTCCTTTAAATACCTTTAAATAAAATTTTTTTCATGAGTGTATTTAAAATTATTTAAAATTTATAGATTTCTTTAAATAAATTTAAATAATATTTTTTTTTTCTGTGAGTGTACAATATTTAAAATTATTTAAAAGTTACTCACTGTTGCACTCCAACGTCGACAAGGCCTTGTTGACAGCTTCGGTTATACAGTTTTCTTTTTATAACGTTTAAACAAAAGACATACAGGTAAATGTAGTGAATATGGTGAATATGATGAATTAGGACAATTAAAATGAATTACCCATAATAGGGATGAATTTGCTATGTATATACAACAAAAGTAAGGTTGGATGAAAAGCGCGGATGGATAAAAAAATAAAATATAATTAAACTTCTAAACAATTAAACTAGAAAATTTTCTATCATTAAACTAGAAAACTTTCTATAAAGAAAATGACGTATTGATTTTCAGTCGACCAGATAGTATATGAGCTATGTCTAGAATACGATGAAATGGTCAAAAATTTTAACTATTTCATATAATCCTCAAAAGGATCAGTCGTTTCAAAGATTAAGGGGGGAAATATTAAATTTGTATCGCTGACTAAAGTATACGACTATTGTTGTAAACGATAGTCTGTATTACACAACAATTAGTCCTGTTCCTCTAGATAGATTTAATTTTCTCTTCTTTTAAAAATTTGTTTTCTTTTTCCTATTGATATGCACCACGTGGATGATTTCCCTGGAAGATAACACAGATTTTATAGTCTAAAACCAATTGGAGTTTCAGTCTATTTCCAATATTTTGATATGATTAAAGTTGTCGCATCAATATTGCCTTCGGTGTTCCTTAATATATAAATTTCACGATGTTCAATGAGAATTTACAAAAATTTGTATGTCTTCTTGTAAGAAGGGTGCTGTGGGTTTGGTAATGCCCACAGCGTAATGCCTGCGAATCTCTGTAAAACGTATATCCTCCAATAAAGTGATTACAATTATCCTCATACAGAGTATCTCGAAGATCAGAAAATATCGGTTGGATCTTAATAATAAATCTCTAATGTTTAGTCGTCCCACAAAAAAACAAATCCCCACGTATTTCCTTAGAACAACTTTTTCAGTACAGAAAATCTTTTTGAATAAATAAAATTTTGAAATTTTCCTGAAAACATAAAAACAGCGCCTTCTGGTGATCAAATTTTAAATTCAAAAATAAATATTATAAATTAGATTTGTAATTTTATAAAACGTTTCCAGGGATCGTAAAAAAATCGTCCTCATAAAGCAGATTTAGTTCAATGTTCAACAGAAGAACTAAACCTGAAAAAGGCGATTTCCGATGTCGGAGGAAAAACAAATTACTATCTCCCAGCTACGTCCATATATCCTTGAGATGATATACTGCCACATTTCCGCCTTCGCAGTCTTCCAATTCATAGTAAATTTGTCCAACTTTTCTCAACACTTTTGCCTTTACACCCGTTGGAGCAAGCTTCGCATTAAACTTTTTTGCTAATGAGCTCTGCACAAAATTCCTTCTAATAACTTCTTGTCCCACATGTAGTTCTCTATTTCTGGATCTTAAGTTATAAGTTTTTTCATTATTTTCATAAGCTTTTCTCATCTTCTCTTGAATACAATCTCTTAGAATAAAAAATTCATCTTGACGTAGTAACATTGTATCAGCTTCTTTTAAAAAATTAACGATCTTTAACAATTGATAGTCTTTGTCATGGGTTATCATAGTTTGGCCAAATACTACCTGATATGGTGTCCTTTCTGTAGTTTGATGTAAACTATTTCTTAAAGCGCAATTTATACTACTAATTATCACATCCCAGTTCTGATGATCTTCACGCACATAAGACCTTAACGCTTCATTGACTGAACGGTTCACGCGATCACTTTCATTTGCCTGTGGACTATATAGAGCAGTAAATATATGTTTTATACCATATTTATCTAGAAAACGTTCAAAATCCTTACTTCGGAACTGAGATCCGTTGTCCAAAACAATACTTTCCGGCACGCCATAACAACTGAATATCTCAGCTTTTAAATAATCGATAATATTTTTTGATGTAAATTTACGCAGTGGTTTAAGGAAGGTGAATTTAGAAAAATGATCTAATATAACAAAAATACCAATATTTCTTTTCCTCGTACGTGGCAATGGTCCTATCAGGTCAATATATAATCGTTGAAATGGTCTCTCAGTTTCAGTCATTTGTCCCATTGGTGGCTTTAATATCCTTGTTGGTGTTTTTGATGTTTTGCATTTCTCGCATACTCCAATATAGCTTTTCACGTCTGTAGTAAGTCCAGTCCAAAAGAAATATCGACGGATACGTTCCAATGTTTTTGCTATCCCAAAATGTGCAGATGTTGGAATGTCATGAGCAGTATATATAATCTCTTTTCTTAGTTCTGTGGGAACCAGCAATTTCCAGGTTCCGGTTTCTTCTATATCACCTGTACTAAATTCGGTGTTCTTATATATGTACTTTCCAATTACCCTATAGTCCGCAAATTCAGTATTACTAAATTCATTTCTCCATTTAGCATATTCTTTTTCATCAAAAGCTTTCGAGTGCAGATCAATGAAAGGTAAAACTTCCAATTCCATTTCAGCCACCATATTATCTTTAACATCATAAAACCCACGAGACAAAGCATCTGGAACCACATTATCTTTGCTCTTTCTATGATTGATCGTGAAATCAAAGCCTTGAAGCTTCAGAGCCCATCTAGGCAACCTACCAGACAAGTCCTTTTGCCTCATCAACCATTTAAAGCTAGCATGATCTGTTACCACCCTAAATTCATGCCCCTCAATGTAAGCCCTAAACTTTTTGATCGCAAGAACTACCGCAAAACATTCTAGTTCTGTTATTGCATAATTACGTTGGGTCCTGCTTAGCTTTTGAGACATAAACGCAATTGGCCTCTTATTACCTTCCTGATCTAACTGGGCTAAAACGGCACCTACACCACACGTACTTGCATCACATTGCACAATAAATGGCTTCTCAAAATCGGCATGTACTAGTACTGGAGCGGTTGTCAATTTAGTCCTCAGTGTCTCAAAAGCATTCTGCGCATCTTCATTCCAGTTAAAAGTTTTTCTCTTCGAAAGTAATTCAGTCAAGTGAAACGTCACAGTAGCGTAATCGTCGATAAACCGTCTATACCATCCGGTCATTCCTAGAAACTGTCTTAATTGTCGAATTGACCTTGGTACTGGAAATTCGGTTATGGCCCTAACCTTACCGGGATCCACTTTCAACGATCCTCCACCGACCACATAACCCAAGTAATGCACTTGTTTTATGGCAAAACAACTGTTCTTTATATTAATGGTCAAACCTGCCTTTTTGAGTTGATTTGCTACCCTATTTAAGTGTTTCAAATGTTCATCAAAATCTTTGGAAACAACCCAGCAAAATATTGGTAATGACACCTCATTGCTGTCTGCATTACCAATAATGATATATCATTACCTTTTGCATTATTTTGTAATATAAAATAATGACTTCCTAATAACGGCCTATTGTAGTCATTGCTTTTAAATACAAAATAATGACTTACCCGCAATAGTTTAAATAAGAACTTTTTACAAAGTTAAATTTTATACATTTATATTTATTACATGTAAATATGTTTTGTGTTCAAATTTTTATGACTAGTTCTAAAATTACACTCTAGCAAAAACTTTAATTTCTCTGAATGTATTTCCTGAAGCTAATAGTATTTGTGTAACTCTTTATTTTTAAGAATCAAGTAAGCAGTCAGATAACCACTTATAATTCAACTTTTTGTAAGCATGTGTGTAACCACTTATTATTCAGAATCTCATAACTGCTTACTTCTCATTTTTTCGTAAGCGAGCGGGTAAGCGTGACTACTTTTAAAAACGACCACGCCAAACAAAAATAATGAGTTTAGACGCCAAAAAATAAGTTGTGCGGAGCTATGAATTTCTATTATATAACCACTTATTTGGTAATGAAAGATTTTGCTGGGAATAAGTAAGTCGTCAAGATAAACAAAAACTTTGGACTTCAGATCGTACGGGATTACAATGTCCATAAGTCTGCACATAGCCTGTGGGGCATTGCACAACACAAATGGCATTCGAGTAAACTGATATAATGGCCGATTAGGGATTGTAAATGCAGTTTTCGGCCTTGAAGATTCTTCCAGTTTTATCTGCCAAAAGGCATCTTTCAAATCTACTTTGGATATAAAATACACTGGAGGAAGTCTAGATAAAAGTCCGTCAATGTTAGGTATCGGGTAGGCGTCCTTGACAGTCACAGAGTTCAACTTCCGACTGTCTACACAAAATCTCACTTTCCCAGGTTTGACTATTAAAACTCTTGGCGAACTGGGACATTCTTCAATAACCCCTTAACTCAACATTCTGTCAATTTCCCCACATAATATTTTCTCCCCAGCATGAGATATGGGGTAGTAGCGTTGTTTAATCGGGATTGCTTCTCCAGTATCGATCCTATGTTCAATCCACGTTGTACACCCAAGACCATCTCGGTCCGAATTTGGAAAGGTATCAATAATCATATTCAGCTTTTGTTTTTGTACATCGGTAAGCGGTATTTTATCTGTTTCCGTTTCACTACTATCAAGTTCGCTAATATCACCAGTTACAATTTTGATTCCAAATCTGTCCAAAAGTCAATTCCGCAAATGATATCCTGTTTAATCGAAGGTATTACCAAAAATTCAAATTCGTTTGTCCTATTCTGAAAAATAATATTCAATTTAACAGTACCCGCAACACTTTGTTGCTGTCCGTCTGCTGTCCTTACACTACCCCTGCATTTCATAAACCCCGTGTGCTTCTCCATTTCTGCAGCCAGTTGTCCACCAAAAACGCTTTTGTTAGCACCGCTGCCCAACAAGGCAAAATACAACTTACCACATACGGTAAGGTTTATAAAGGGTCTCGAATCCAATTCCTTACTAATAAGTGCAGAAATTGTATACTTCCTAAATGATTTTAATTTGTTCCAATAATTTCGCATCCTAACAGCACTACGAGAGTTTCTATGTAATCTCATTAATATTTGGGTATTATTACACTCATACAAATAAGTCCGTAAAAATAGTAGAATAAGTTACTAAAAATTAGTTAAAAATGATGCTGCAGAAAAAACTGCTAATATTAGCAGAATCAGTTTGCTAAATATTAATAAAATGAAAACAGCAAAAAAAAACTGTTAAATTTACAGAATTTTAGTAATATTTGAGCTAAATTGTTGTTAATTGCAAATAACAATTTAACTTGCTGAAATCAGCAAAAAAAATTGCTAAATAATAGTAGAATGAAAATAGCAAAAAAAAACTGTTAAATCTACAAAATTTTTGCTAAAATTTTCTGAAATCAACAAAACTTTGGCAGATTACTAGTGGACTGGAAATAGGTAAAAAAAGGAGCAAATGAAATGAAAATTAATAAATAAAAAATAAATGTGTATTTAAAAACATACTTGGGACCAGTTTATTGAATGTGTCAATTAATTGAAATTTTTTCCATTGGCATTGTTCAATGCCTAAATGCCCATTTATAATTGATGAAAGAAGTATTTATTTTCATGTTTTAATAAAAGAATAAATTAAGAAAAAAAAAATTAAAAATTCGCGTATTTCTTATATTTTTTTATATTACAATGCTTTTTTCTTCAATTATACATTTCATTACCATTGTTTTCATCAAAAAAAATTTCATTGGCATTGAATGGTGATGAAATTTGTTGGCATTGACGTTGAGATAAAGTAATGCCAATTATATTTCAATGCCAATGAAAATTTCCCAAGAATGATTTTTTGTAAAAGTGGTAATATTTATAGACAATAATATGTTAACCATAAAAACCCAGTCAGAAATCGCCAGTGGTACAAAAAATCAAGCACTGGCATACCACTGTAACCACGGTGTTAAAAATAAATGACTGGCAGAACACTCATTTGGGACGCTTTGCCAGCGTTTGCAAAAAGCGTTTTACCAGTATTTCTTTTACAAAAATTTCGGGGTTTATAAAAAAACCACTGGCATAGAATTGGCTTAGAGTGATATGCCAGGGTTTGCAACCAGTGGTTATCCAGTGCTACCTAGCTAATGCTACCAGTGGTATAAAAATCAATTCACTGGTAGACCAATGATTTTATACAAATGCTGACGCTTTGTTAAAAAAGGTTTGTAGTCAGAAGGTTCCGAGTTCAAATCCGGTTGCAAGGAAAATTTTTTTTTTGATTTTTTTTAATTTAAAATTTTTTTTGTTTTATAAAATCAATTTTTTGTTTGTGGGAAAGCTCCTTCAAGACCAACTTTTCTTTTGCCCTCCCAACGCTGGCATATTAGTTACAAAAAATTGTTTGCCAGTACTAGCCTTTTGGCACAGCCAGTATTTGTCCAGCTATTATCACTCATTTATGTGTTTAGCTATCAAATATTATCCCAATGAGAAATCGCCAGTGGTACAAAAAATCAAGCACTGGCATACCACTGGGTAACCACGGTGTTAAAAATAAATGACTGGCAGAACCCTCATTTGGGACGCTTTGCCAGCGTTTGAAAAAAGCGTTTTACCAGTATTTGTTTTACAAAAATTTCGGTGGTTTATAAAAAAAACACTGGCAAAGAATTGGCTTAGAGTGATATGCCAAGGTTTGCAACCAGTGGTTATCCAGTGCCACCAGTGCAACCAGTGGTTATCCAGTAGCCAATGCTACCAGACGTACAAAAATCAATTCACTGGTAGAGCAATGATTTTATAAAAATGCTGACGCTTCGTTAAAAAATGTTTATAATCAGAAGGTTCCGAGTTCAAATCCGGTTGCATGGAAAAATTTTTTTTTGGATTTTTTTTAATTTAAAATTTTTTTTGTTTCATAAAATCAATTTTTTTGTTTGTGGGAAAGCTCCTTCAAGACCAACTTTTTTTTACCCTCCCAACACTGGCATACTAGTTACAAAAAATTCTTTGCCAGTACTAGCATTTTGGAACTGCCAGTAGTTGTCCAGCTATTATCACTCATTTATGTGTTTAGCCATCAAATATTATATGTCTCGTTATCTCAGTGGGTAGAGCAATCGTCTGCCAATCTGATGCCCTGGGTTAAAATCACGGCAGGACCAAAAAAAATACATATGAACTTTTTGTAAATTTTATTTTGGAAAATATATTTCCAGACCACCTATTTATTGGTTTTGCCAGCGTTTTGCCAACGTTTAAAAATTTTGTTCCTCCAGTGCTTTTCCGGCGCTTTTTGAACAGCCGGTCCTTTTGCCTAATGATGTTATCATTTTGGGAATGGGAAAGCACTTTTGCCAGTACTTGTACCACCTGTTAAAGTGCTTTACCACCACTTTCCCGTTTGTATTTTTCTGATTGGGAAAATGTATTTCAGAGACCTTTCTTTTGCTTTTCATTGTTTGCTGATCGGATATGTATTTCCGAATTTATTTGAGTTTCCATTTTCAACTATAAAGCTCCACCCACAGGAAAGACGGTGTGGCCGATTAAAAATATTGTATACTTTAAATAAGCTTAAAAAGTACAATATTGGGGGGAAAAATTTGGGTCATCCCCGTAAACTCCACTTGCTCCCCAGAGATACTTTTAATCACAATTTTCATATTAAAATGGTTCGTCCAAAATAAACCTTGATCTTTGAAAATTAATGTATTACGATAAATAGAAACTTTTCTCATAAATTTTAATAATTTAGATATTTTATGAGTAGGACAAATATTCAACCATTTCAATTTAGCTTTATTTAAAAACTTTTTGCATTATTTTTGGCGAGTTAAAAATATGCAGTAATTTTTATGAGTCATTTAACATTCTGTTTATAAGAGCTCCAAAATTGGTGGTTTTGTTTACAAAAAATTTGTAAAATTAGCAAATCTTCTGTTAAAAATTAGTAACTAAAATTCAGCAAAATACTGTAAAGTTAGCAAATTTATTGCTAAAAATTAGTAACTAAATTCAGCAAAAAAAAGTAGCAAAAAAATGTGTAAGTTAGTAATGTGGAGGTAGGAAAAAAATTAACTAAAAATTAAATTTTAACTAAAAATTAGTTAAAAATTTGTTAAGTTGAATTACTAACAGTTTTACTAACTTTTCTACAAACTTTTTTCTATGAGTGTATGAATACCGTTGTTTGTCACAGCCGGTATTGAAAAATTTACTACAGATTTATTCTCAAAACTATTCTTATCCGAGGTTAATATTTCCGCGGAAGAGTCGGATGTCCTTTCTTTTGAAAAAGGACATCCGTCTTCAAGTTTCCCTGGAGCTTACACTTTAAGCCACATCCGTAACAAAATACTTTTCTCTCATACAATCCTTATAAATGTGGCCACTCTCATCACAATTCCAACAAGTTAGAGTCTTGTTAATGGCACAAATATCAACCAAATCATCTTCTTGCTCCTCATCTAATTGTTCTGAATCAAAGTCCAATGCTGCTACTTGTCGCTTGACGTAAGAATTCCTATACAAATTATTTGACCTCATATCGGTCATGAATTTTACATGTTTTCGAACCTCGCGTTTTAATTGCGAAATTTGGGTTATATCGACATGTAGCAACTCAAGCCTTATCTCCGGTTTAAGATTACGTAGCACAGTTTCGCAAAGCTCCTGGTCAGTCATTGGTGATTTCAACTTATCGGCAATAGCAATCACAGAATCCAGATACTCATCAAACGTTTCGTTCTGTCTCTGTTTGCGTCTTCTAATATCATCGCGAATATCAAAATCCGAATAATCTGTTTTATATTGTCTTCGAAGCGATCTCGTTAAAGACATCCAATTGATCTCATTAGTTTGTTGATGGTATTTCCAAAACCAATCTAATACCTTTCCCTCAAAAATACTATATGCATGATTGCATAATAGCTCGAAGTCCCCATTTAAAGTATTCGAAGCCAAAATATTCACCCTATATATGAATTGATCTACATCAATATCATCAGAACGACCACTAAATTTTAGATGCCAATTACGGATTATGTTCAGTACTTTATCAGAATTATCATTTACTCTGGTCAGTCCACGATTTCCTATCTGATTCTGAATACCTTGCGTTCTATGTTCCATAGGCTCTAAAATTTGAGATTGAGGTTGAACTTCAGGATCTTGGGATCTTTGAGCTCCAGCAGATATTTGTATATTTCCTAACAGGCTCCCTATTTCATTTGAAATTTCAGTACGAAAACTGCTAAGAGAATCCGCAATCAACTGCTGAATCCGGCTCTGATCCACACCAGCAACTGGTTCCCTAGGAAATTCTCTTCTAAAGTCACCAGTATCATTAACAGCAGCAGTATGTTCCCTTCGAGAAACTCTGCTGTGATCACCGTAACCTAAGGGTGGTGCAAGGGTTCATCCTAGTCGGGCCCTGGATCTAGTCAGAGGTCCTGCAACAGCAGAACTATCTAAGTTCTCCTGTGCCTCAAATGATGCATTCAAATCGTCATCATGACCTATAGCAGTCAAGTCGTTACAACTGCGTGTGACTGGCATGGTCAGTAAAATAAAAATTTAATTAAGACAAAAATCAAGTAGATGATAAAACCAAAATAATAAAAAAAAAAATCCTAATATAGAACTCTCAAAAAAAAATATAAATTCGAAATACGATAGTTTATCCCAACAGATAATATTCAAATTTTCACTACTCAGTACGGTAAACTAATTAAACCAACAATGACAACAAAATTTATTAATCACAATAACCAGAAAATCAGTCAAATAATAAATATTTAGTGTTGTTTCCGAGCATAAATCCAATTAACAAATACATACTAAAGTACTTAGAACATTGCCTGACAAAAATTTTGAGTGTATAAAGAGAATCAAAGAAATAAAGAGTTAAATTGAAGTGTATAGAACAGTATTAGTATAATGAAAGAGTGAGTTATATAACGAAAGATTAAGAAGGACATATTCTTGAGGATGGTCTCAGAATAATCCAGGATCCAAAATTCCCAACAAATTATATCCATCTAATCCAATATGGAAAAGGAAAAAGAAGAAGAAAGTTAACCAAATAAAAGTATTATTTAAGAGTATGGTCTCGAAATAATCCAGGAACCAAAATTAACTCAAAAATTTCAACTCTCAAATGACAGATAAATGTTATAGAAAAGTGTAAGGAAGTTTAATCACGTAACTGAAAATGTGTAAAATGAGTATAGTAACGAAATAATCCATTAACCACAAATAACTCAATTAAACAAAACTATCCAATATCTGTGATATGAATGATTTCAAATCAAACCGACGTATAGAATTCGCATAAGCCAAATTTCCACAATTCGTAATAGCATGAAATGATATCGCAGAGTATAAAATTGAAGAAAAAGTGTAAAAATAAAATAATTACAAAGGAGAAGGAAAGAAAAGAAGTTAAAAAGGAACATCAGCGTAAGATGAAATAAAAAAAATGTAACCCAAATTACAACTTAGCAAATGATAATAAAGTGGTGGTCGCCGCTGAGGCCCCACGATTGGCGCCATTTATTTTAATAACGAATCCCACCTTACGGCCCTGTCCTCTCAGGAAAATGGCTATCTCTTGGCCCCGGCCATGCTCAGTTTGGGTCTGGTCCTTTTTCCTTTGAAGACAATTGAAGGATCGAAAACATAAAAGTAGAAAAATTATAAGATAGCTCTCTGAAAACAAAATTAATACATGTCAAAAGAAAAGGGGATAGAGAAGAGAAACTGTAATGCTGAATTTCGACTATCGATGTAATTTAGCCGAAGTCAATACCCGCCCTCCAATGATGGCAATAAAATTCGGTAGTGCCATCCCATTTATGTCATTGGTTTAACCTCCTACCATACCTTTCATGAAATTAAATGATCAAATATTTAGAATTTAATTTTCATTGATATAAAAGTTTTTATTCAAAAGACATTATAATATGGTCAACACAAAAAAAAATTTATAATGAAACTAATAATATTAATTGGGTGTATAATTAAATAAAAAAAAAATTCAGAGGTTATCTCAAAATTTTAATAATAAATGATTAACTAAGAAAATCAGAAACACGCTAAATATTTTTGTTTTTATACAAAAAAATTAAAAAAAATGAAATTTATAATTTCCTTTAAATAACTTTAAATAAAATTTTTTTCATGAGTGTATTTAAAATTATTTAAAATTTATAGATTTCTTTAAATAAATTTAAATATTTTTTTTTTTGTGAGTGTACAATATTTAAAATTATTTAAAAGTTACTCACTGTTGCACTCCAATGTCGACAAGGCCTTGTTGACAGCTTCGGTTGTACAGTTTTCTTTTTATAACGTTTAAACAAAAGACATACAGGTAAATGTGGTGAATTAGTGAATATGATGAATTAGGACAATTAAAATGAATTACCCATAATAGGGATGAATTTGCTATGTATATACAACAAAAGTATATGAAAATTACGGTTGGATGAAAAGCGCGGATGGATAAAAAAATAAAATATAATTAAACTTCTAAACAATTAAACTAGAAAAATTTCTATCATTAAACTAGAAAACTTTCTATAAAGAAAATGACGTATTGATTTTCAGTCGACCAGATAGTATATGAGCTATGTCTAGAATACGATGAAATGGTCAAAAATTTTAACTATTTCATATAATCCTCAAAAGGATCAGTCGTTTCAAAAATTAAGGGGGGAAATATTGAATTTGTATCGCTGACTAAAGTATACGACTATTGTTGTAAACGATAGTCTATATTACACAACAATTAGTCCTGTTCCTCTAGATAGATTTAATTTTCTTTTCTTTTAAAAATTTGTTTTCTTTTTCCTATTCATATGCACCACGTGGATGATTTCCCTGGAAGATAACACAGATTTTATAGTCTAAAACCAATTAATATATAAATTTCACGATGTTCAATGAGAATTTACAAAAATTTGTATGTCTTCTTGTAAGAAGGGTGCTGTGGGTTTGGTAATGCCCACAGCGTAATGCCTGCGAATCGCTGTAAAACGTATATCCTCCAATAAAGTGATTACAATTATCCTCATACAGAGTATCTCGAAGATCAGAAAATATCGGTTGGATCTTAATAATAAATCTCTAATGTTTAGTCGTCCCACAAAAAAACAAATCCCCACGTATTTCCTTAGAACAACTTTTTCCGTACAGAAAATCTTTTTGAATAAATAAAATTTTGAAATTTTCCTGAAAACATAAAAACAACGCCTTCTGGTGATCAAATTTTAAATTCAAAAATAAATATTCAAAATTAGATTTGTATTTTTATAAAACGTTTCCAGGGATCGTAAAAAAATCGTCCTCATAATAGTAAGATTAATAAAATTTAGTGCGTGTTTTACAATGGTTTGTGGTTTATGTAAGATCGTTTATTTTTATAACAAAAGCTCTGTTCCACGTACGTTAACGCGGCTACGCAATTTTTCCCAAATTGTGTGTAAATTGTTGTTGTTTCGAGTAAAACACCATCTTAAATACAATCAATTAAACCATAACTAATTTATTTTTTCTTTTGCATGTAGATGATCGATTCTGGGTGACTGTCGTGAATTGATGCGCTAGATAAAGAGGTAAACTCCAAGGTAAACTGAGGTACTAAATATAGTGTAAATGTAAATAATATCGTTACTAATAAATCTATTAAAAATCAAAAAAACAAAATTTATTCAAAATTAGTCAATTTAGGTAGATATACAAGTCCGTTTTTGGTCCGGAGTCACTCCGGTTATACACGACATAACGGTCCGTAAATGGTCCGTCATTGACGGACTTTCAACGGACTTGTCCGTTTTTTACACGACGCAACGGTCCGTAAACGGTCCGTCAATGACGGACTTTCAACGGACTTTTCAGTTTTTTACACGACATAACGGTCCGTCATTGACGGACTTTCAACGGATTAGAATCAGTTTCGATGTTCCTTAAAATCCGTTTTCTGATCCGTATACGGATCCGTAAAACGGTACGTAAACAGAGTTGGATTCCGATTATGACGGACCGAAAACGGTACGTAAACGAAACGATTTGTTTGTTGGGTAGTTTTAGTTTGAAAAATCGCATATATACATATATTTTTGCATTTGTGTATTTCTTTGTTTAATTAAAATTTTAAATTTTTTTCACAATGGTGTTATTTGTTTATAATTGCATTAAAATTTTAAATTTTTTTCACAATGGTGTTATTTGTTTATAATTGCACCATTGCTGTCCCTTTTACAATTTTCCGAAATTAATAGTAAAAAGAGAAAGAGAAGTTAACAGTAGACAGAGGCAGAAAATTTTATAAAAATATACGTGAGAACGTAAAAATATCTGTAAGGGCCTAAAGGTTTTTGAAACTTGTTTAATATTCCAATTAGGAATGACCATAAATGAAAATTTAATTTTTAAAGAATTTTCTAAGTTCTAAACTAAATTATATATTTCAAGAGTAATTTGATTTCTAGGTGATTTCAACTTTCAAAAATTTTAGTTTTTTGTCAATTTTTAAAATTTTCTGCCAAGCATGGATTCCGTGCGAATTTTCTGACTACTTGATAGAAGGATAGGATAGACGTGTCTTTAAAGACACGGGTATGTTGGTAAAAAATGGGTTAAACAATTTAAATACTGTGTCTCAAAGTTTTGTTACTTGATTTTAACAGTGAAATTACATTTTAACACTTTTTGGAGAAATTTTTAGTTTATTTGTCTGGTTTCCTTGTTCGTTAATAGTTACACGGAGGAAAAAGACGTTTTTGTTTATGTTTGGAGGTAATAATATTATATTTACAAACTACCATATATGTATTTGGAGTATGCTTCCAATTATATTGTTTTTATAGTTATTATACATATATTTCCTGGTAATAATTATATTTGTGGGATATAATTAACATATATTTGGAAAAACGGCGAATTTCCATTCTTGATACATATAAAGTTGTATGTAGCCATTATAACTTTTGTAGTTGGTAATAATCGTTTAGTTTAGCTAGACTGCATCTAGTCAGAAAATTCAGTGATATTTTTCCTTTATTTATTAATTTTATTGTGAAAGATGTGAAAAATAAAATAAATAATATAATAATATAAATAAATAATATAATAAATAAATAATAATAATAAATAAAACATAAAATTGTGTTAAAAAGAAAAAAACATTATTTAATTGTGTATATTAAAGTATTAACTTATTATAAGAGTTTTTAATTAATATTTGTTAATAAAAATAAATAAAAAATAAATGAAGAGATTGTAGTTATTGTTTTTCAATGAAAGATTAGTATTAGATGTAAAATTCAATGTGATTTATAATATATTTAGTTATTAAATAATCGCCAAACAGTAGATGTATTAATTTTACTTTTTATGTTTTTCCATTAAAATATAGAGAAATTTCATCAATCGCATCTTCAGAAATGACACAAAACAGATCATCTACATATTTAGTCATTATCTTTGGCTCAACATTAAGTTTTTTAATACAAGTGTCCAATAATTCTTCCATAACTATATCAGCCACAATTGGAGAAGCAGGGGATCCCATTGGGAGTCCTTTCTGTTGTAAATAGATCTTCTCACAGTGAGATGATCTGTTTTGTGTCATTTCTGAAGATGCGATTGATGATATGTTGATAGCATTAAATGAATTTAGTTCTAATATTAAGTTTACCATGGAAAAGGAACGTGATTCTAGACTTCCTTATTTGGATACTTTGGTAATAAGAAGAGGTAATAATTTGATAATGGATTGGTATCAGAAACCAATAGCGTCAGGTAGAATTATTAATTTTTATTCAAAACATAATAGGAAAATCATTATTAACACTGCGAAGAATTTGATAGAAAAAGTATTGAATATTAGTGACAGAGAATTTCATAGAAAGAATGAGGAAATAATTAAGGATTTATTAAGGGATAATGATTTTCCGATAGGATTAATTTGTTCATTAATAAATCAATATAAATTTAGAAAGAATAATAACACAAGAAATTTAATTGAACAGAAAATTTACAAGTCTATGATCTATGTACCGGAAATATCAGAACGTTTGGAAAAATCAAAGATAATAGATACTAATAGATATAAAATAGCTTTTAAATCATACAATACAGTAAATAAATTATACAGTAAGACAAAGGATAGGATACAGAAATTGGACATGTCAAATATAGTATATAAAATACCATGTAGTGGAAATGACGGAGAGAATTGTGATAAGGTATATATAGGTACAACAAAGAATAAATTGAGAACTAGAATAGCTGGACATAGATCAGAAATATAGACATATTAATTCACAAAAGACAGCATTATCTTCTCATTGTTCAAATTTAAATCACTATCCTGACTTTGAAAATGTATCAGTTTTAAACACAGAACATAATTATAAACGTCGTTATATATAAGAAATGTTACAGATAATTAATACACCCACAACAAATAGAATTAACTTTAAGGCAGATACTGAAAATGTAGCACAGAATTATAGATATTTAATACAAAAGAAATAGCACACATTACATTAATTTATAACACATTATATTAATACATTTTTTATTGTTAATTATTAATATTTTTGTTTGTTATACTTTTATACCAAAGACTTTGTTTACTGGTATAAATGTATACATACAATTTATATTTGACAAATGTTTTTCAAATTTTTTCAAACTTTCAAATTGTTTATAATTTGTTAATTTATTAATTTAATTGTTATTTCCTGAAGATGCTACACAATGGAGTAGCGAAATATCGAAAATAAAGAATTTTTATATATAAAAAACAAACCTTACGCTCAAGAAAATTGTGAAATTGAAAATTGAAAAAGAAGGTTAAATAAACGACAAAAATTTACAAAATCAAGAGCATAAGATATCAAAATAAAAGATGAATTACAACAATTTAAAAAAGAACAAACAAGTTAGGATATTGATCAATAAATTCAAGACAATAAGGGATAAAATTATCAAAGTAAAATCTTCAATAACTTTCTTGATACGTTGCAGAAATGCGGGTATTATTCCAAAATTCATCTCAAATTCTACAAAGAATGTATCAAATATTTTTAAGATGGAAGGACTTTTGGCAATTCAGAGAAATATTGATAATTATAGGCAAGCTTTACACAACAAAATTTTAAGATTAACATTACAAGAAAAACACCAATTACTGAAACATTTTCAAAGGGAGATAGAATTGATAAAAAGTAATTTGGAGGGATATTTAACTAAAACTGAAATGAGAGAATTTTTAGGATATCAAGAGATAATTGCAACATCATTTAATGAAAAGGTAAGAAGAGTTCATAAAAGGAAATTTGAATGTTTAAGGGAAATACAAAGGAAAGATTTAGGAATTAGATTTAATAAGAAATGGTTTATTAATAAGACTGACGTAGATATTCCGACAGACGTACAGTGGATACTTTCATTAGGACACAAACATGCATTACCAGTTAGAAGAGAGGATTTTCCGAAGTTGAATATGATAACTGATGCAGAGGATTGTATACAAACAATACCGGATAAGGAAGAACAGGAAACAGCTAGAAATAGATTGACAAATGTAATTAATAGCCATTTGAATAGAATGGCCCTGACAAATAGAGATAGATACATTTTGGATAAAGTAAAGGAAGCAGAAATTTTCTTGAAAAAGAATAGGGATTTATTTATATTGAGATCTGATAAAGGAAATACAACTGTAGCTATAAAGAGAAAAGATTATGATATGAGGATGAACAATATAGTAGGAGATATTACAAAATATAATTTACAAAATAGGGATCCAACGAGTAGATTACAGAAGATTAATAATAATTTAGTTGATGAACTTTTTAAAAAGAAAATTATTAAAAATACAGAGAAAATTAAACTTAAGACTAATATTGCTACCGCACCTAGATTATATGGACTACCTAAAATTCATAAAGAGGAATTTCCATTGAGACCAATTTGTTCTTTTATTAATTCTCCATCTTATGAACTCTGTAAATACATTTCTAACATTTTAAGGAAGATTACGAAACAATCTAAATACAATGTAAAGAACTCACTTGAATTTAGAAATAGATTATTCAACAAACAAATACAAAATGATGAAAAATTAGTTTCTTTTGATGTAGTTTCTTTATTCCCAAGTATTCCTGTTGATTTGGCGATCAATATTATAAAGGAAAAATTGAATGTTATTGAGGAATATACAACTATTGAAAAAGGCTTGTTTTTACGTATTTTGAAATTTTGTATAGAGGATAATAGATACTTTCAATACAGTGAGAAGATCTATTTACAACAGAAAGGACTCCCAATGGGATCCCCTGCTTCTCCAATTGTGGCTGATATAGTTATGGAAGAATTATTGGACACTTGTATTAAAAAACTTAATGTTGAGCCAAAGATAATGACTAAATATGTAGATGATCTGTTTTGTGTCATTTCTGAAGATGCGATTGATGATATGTTGATAGCATTAAATGAATTTAGTTCTAATATTAAGTTTACCATGGAAAAGGAACGTGATTCTAGACTTCCTTATTTGGATACTTTGGTAATAAGAAGAGGTAATAATTTGATAATGGATTGGTATCAGAAACCAATAGCGTCAGGTAGAATTATTAATTTTTATTCAAAACATAATAGGAAAATCATTATTAACACTGCGAAGAATTTGATAGAAAAAGTATTGAATATTAGTGACAGAGAATTTCATAGAAAGAATGAGGAAATAATTAAGGATTTATTAAGGGATAATGATTTTCCGATAGGATTAATTTGTTCATTAATAAATCAATATAAATTTAGAAAGAATAATAACACAATAAATTTAATTGAACAGAAAATTTACAAGTCTATGATCTATGTACCGGAAATATCAGAACGTTTGGAAAAATCAAAGATAATAGATACTAATAGATATAAAATAGCTTTTAAATCATACAATACAGTAAATAAATTATACAGTAAGACAAAGGATAGGATACAGAAATTGGACATGTCAAATATAGTATATAAAATACCATGTAGGGGAAATGACGGAGAGAATTGTGATAAGGTATATATAGGTACAACAAAGAATAAATTGAGAACTAGAATAGCTGGACATAGATCAGAAATATAGACATATTAATTCACAAAAGACAGCATTATCTTCTCATTGTTCAAATTTAAATCACTATCCTGACTTTGAAAATGTATCAGTTTTAAACACAGAACATAATTATAAACGTTGTTATATATTAGAAATGTTACAGATAATTAATACACCCACAACAAATAGAATTAACTTTAAGGCAGATACTGAAAATGTAGCACAGAATTATAGATATTTAATACAAAAGAAATAGCACACATTACATTAATTTATAACACATTATATTAATACATTTTTTATTGTTAATTATTAATATTTTTGTTTGTTATACTTTTATACCAAAGACTTTGTTTACTGGTATAAATGTATACATACAATTTATATTTGACAAATGTTTTTAAAATTTTTTCAAACTTTCAAATTGTTTATAATTTGTTAATTTATTAATTTAATTGTTATTTCCTGAAGATGCTACACAATGGAGTAGCGAAATATCGAAAATAAAGAATTTTTATATATAAAAAACAAACCTTACGCTCAAGAAAATTGTGAAATTGAAAATTTTTGTTAATATAATTTTAACATTTTTTAAATAATTTATTTTATTATACAAATAATATATAATTCAACTTATGTTTTTAATAATTTTTGTTAATATTATTTGAAAATTTTGTAAATAATTTTTTTTATTATACAAATAATATATAATTCATTTTCACCGTTCTTGTTAATTTAAATGTATATTATTTTTGTTAAAATAAACTATATTTTAAAAAATAAAACTATATTAACTATCAATATTAGTTTAAAAAATACCAAAAATTTACAGTATTGACAAATGTTTGTTGGCACGTTAATTTTTTCCATGTTGAAGCAACATTGGAATCTCTTAAATCCTCTTAAAAATCTGAAAATTCTCTTAAAAATCTGAAAAAACTCACTCAACCTCAATGCTTATTATGTAGGGAAATGTGTAAAAAAAACACTCAATCTCTCATTTTTTTACAATGTTTACCAACATGTTTTGTTTTCTTTCCCGACTTCACGAACAAAAATAAAGAGTAAAGGTTAACAGAGGAAGAGTGGTATAGAAACCCACTGATGCTGGGTCTGAAAGGGTTAAAGAAATGATATACCTAAAGTTTTTTTTAAATTTTAATAAGATTCTTCCTACAGCTACGAAATTTTCATTAAAGGCATCGATAAAAACTTTGAGTTCTCTTTGAGATTAATTTCAGTTAATTGAGTATACCAATTTACTTTGTTTCTCAGTATCTTTTTCGTTACTAAAGGCCATTAACAGTAAAAAAATAACCTAAAGTTTGAGCGTACTTACTATGACAGAATTTTATTGGACGAGCTGTAAACAAAATTTTCAATAAGCTAATGAAGTTTTTTTCAAAAAGTAAAAGCCAAATTTATAAAATTTTATGAAAATCTCTATGAATCTCTTTCTAAAAAACTTTTTTGGGTGTATGACATTTTTAATAAATAATATGAAATTTTTCATAAAATTTTATGAAAAATTGCATCAATTCAATTAAAAGTTTCAATAGACGAATTCCAGCGAAACTTAATTGAATCAGTGTATAAATTCATCAATAGCATATAGACAATTCACTGAGTTTTGCAGTTACAGAAGTCAAATTCTATATAAATTAAAATTTTTTAACTTTAGGTTATTTGTTTTAATTCGAATTTATATTCATTGCTCTAGTGGATCATGTTTTAGAATTGATGTGGTTTTGAACCGATGTGTATGTACACTTTCTTAGGAAAAATAAGAAAAGTTAAAGTTCTTACAGAATTAACATGTTAATTGTGTAATAGTTTTAAAACAAATGCAGCCTTGTCTTAAAGGACATGGAGATATAATTTACATTAGTTTAGTTTTTTAAAAGAATTGAAACAGTAATGCAAAATTGTCTATTTTATTTCATAAAGCATCCTCCAGCCAGTCGTGTATTTCGTATGTTTTGTGAAGTTTTAAAAAACACCTTCATTTTGGCCTTTTGCTATGTTCTTAAGGCTTTTTTACAAATAGAAATTTTGATACATATTTTTTTTAAAACATTGCGCAAAATTTTATTAAAAATTGGGAGTCTGATGGTACAATGTCGACTTGATTGCGGTTGCTCGAAAAAGGTATTTAAAGGCTTAAGGACCTATTTCACACGATTTTTAAAGAATTTGATGCTATTTTAGTTAGTATTTGTTTTTTCTAAGCTTTTCTGGTAATTTTGTAGCCCAGATTAAGAAAATTTTGAAGTTTTGGGAAAAAATTAAGGAAAGATTTCATATTAAAAATGTAACCGGTTAATCGACCAATTTTAACCGATTATTCGGGTCGAATAATTATTTGAGTTTTAAATTATTTGTTTCGACATTAACCTGTTTTACCTGAAATGTATTCATGTAAACCCTAGTCATTTATAAAAAGTACTTTAAAACAATGTTCATATGCTTTTTGTTCCAAAACAATGCAAAAATATATGCATTCGATCATTAATTACACTGTGAGACAAATGGTAGGGGTCAGTGATCGGGAAGGGTTCAAACTACCGGGGAAAGTTATATCGGTAAAAAAGAAGTTATACGTGTCCCGGCGTTTCGCTGGGTCACCCCTAGGAATCGAGATATATCGATTTGACCTTTGGTGGTCTTTTTTTTGACATAACTCGAGAACCACTAGTCCAATGTTGCTCAAACAATTTTAAAAAAATTAAAAATTACAATTCCTTTAATCTGTTCATATAACGTTTTTCTATATACTCAACAATTTTGCCGGTAAAAATAAATGTATGAAGAAAAAAATATTTTTTGCCTAAAATATTAAAAAAAAGTAATAAACAAAAGGTTATTGATTTTTATGGTAGCGGTAACAAACATTTATTTTTACCGGCAAAACTGTTGAGTATATAGAAAAACGTTATATGAACAGATTAAAGGAATTGTAATTTTTAATTTTTTTAAAATTGTTTGAGCAAAATCGGACGAGTGGTTCTCGAGTTATGTCATATCTCGATTCCTAGGGATGACCCAGCGAAACGCCGGGACACGTATAACTTGTTTTTGACCGATATAACATTTCCCGTTGGTTTCATCCCATCCCGATTTTGACTGTCGCATAGTGTTATGTATCGAATGAAAAAGTGACAGTTTTGTTTGATCATACTCTCGCTATCGAACGCCATCATCCCAAATTTAAAAATATCGATATAGAATACTCGATATCGAAAGCGGCGATTAGACCCCAGATTTCGACAATGTTTAACACCAAACTGCTAATAACAAACAATTTGAATAAAAAGCAACTGATAGTGCGTCTTTGTGACGAGAACGTGTTAAAAATGGACAAATCAGAGCTGGATTTGCAAAACCCTTTGTGGGTTTTGTTTTAGCAACAGTGTACTTTCATTAGACGTTGGAAACATTGAGGCTGACCGGGATGATCATTTTGCAAGATCTTCTAAAACCGCAGAATCTATTTTTGTTAAATATACTGCAGAAGCGTATTGGGACAAATCCGAATTCATTGTATATATGAATTTATTTAATTTACAGTCACTTCCAGAATAAATTTCTTGTTTCTCCTAAAGTACGCTTTTTCATAGACAGTTAATAATTTTAATTTTAAAAAATTATGAAAAGCCAACATTATAATGCTTAACTTAGGGTGAAAAAAAATTTATAAAATGTCGAATTATGCCAAATTATCAACCTATAGTAACAGCTTGTGCCTGTAAGCAGGAAACCTGTAATTTTTAAGGAAAACCAAAGGTTAACTCTACAATTTTTTGGAGCTTAAGGCTACAAATTGGAGTAGCGAAATATCGAAAATAAAAAACTTTTTGTAAATAAAAAACAAACCTTAAGCTCAAGAAAATTGTAGAGTTAAAAATTGAAAAAGAAGGTTAAATAAACGAAAAGAAAACCAAAGGTTCATTTATCAATTTTATGTTTATTTTATAATAAATATGACGAAAACTATTAGTAGTAACAATAAAAAATAGCCATTTATCAATTAAAATATGCGAAAAAAATTTCTGTTTCCTATTTGCAGCCACATTTTATAAATTTTTTCTCAGTAAATGAGAGAATAAAATGAGCATTCTATTTATTTTCTAACCTCTTTGATTATGCCTAGCATTCATAAATATTTAAGAATTTTGCAAAAAAATACCATAAACAAAAACAGTTTCCATGGGCACCAAATAGCTTAAAAAAATTTTACAAAACCGTTTTCGCAATTGGTTTTCGAGTCTATTCTATTTATGAAAACTTAAGAAACTTGGCCATTTGCTATTTGATTTAAACAAAAACTAAATATTTTTTATTACATTTTTTTAAAAACTTTGTTTCTTTCGACGTATTTTGTTAAGTTTCAAAATTTGTGAAATCATTTCGGGGGGGCTCGACCCCCAAGCCCCCCCCCCCTTCCTACGTGCCTGAGTGATCCTTATTTTTTAAGAACTTGTAAACACTTATTTTTTAAATGCTTATTAGCACCCGAATAACTAATTATTTTGGTAACTACTTATTTTATATATTTTTATAATGCCGCTTACCTAGGGTGCACAAATTTTGTGTTTTTTTCCTGCAGCGAATATGGACAACTATTTGCCAAAACGACCTTGTCAAACAAAAATAATAAGTTTTGACACCGAATTATTTGTAGGAGACCCTAATTATACTGCTTATTATTTGGATATTAGTAATGAGCACCCATTACTGAGATTTTGCTGGGTTATTACAATCGAAAGAAAAAAAGTATTTTTAGATTTTACAGTTTTTTTATTTTTAGTATACTTTTTTGCTAATTTCAGCAGATTGATTTTTAATTACAGTTTACAACAATTTACTGAAATTTAGTACCTGCAACTAATTATTTATACTAATTTCATTGTACTAAAATTATAATATTTAGTAAGTTTTTTAACAGTTTTTAGAAAATCGATTTTGAATTGCAGTTTCATAAATTTGACAAAAATTTAGTAGCGGCTACTAATTTTTTCTACTAATTTTATTGTACTACAGATCAGCAGACATGTGTGGCTAAAATTAGCAAAAAATTCCGCTGGGCTCAAAACAGTTAAATTTCCCGTAATAAGAGCAAAATTTTCAGTAGCCATTATAGACTTTTTTGATTGAGTGTAGCTCAGGGGATAAAGAAAGGAAGACCCACAGGTCGAAGGCTATTCAATGGACCTTTTTGACCTTAGATCCGGGCTTAGGAAACCAAAATACTCAAAAAAAGGTTTTAGCAGTAGGCTGTACGAAAAATTAATTTTTGTTGAGTAACGTATTAATTGGTGCGGCCCACCGTAAGTTTGTGAAATCCCAAATTTGGCCCTTCAAGCCATTTACGTGCGCACACCTGCTCTATGTGGTAAATTTGTGTGTAACACTTTTTGTTTCCAGTTTTATTAACTTGTTTTTATAAGAAATCGTATATTTTATAATAGGGCAGAATAAAAAGATAAAACTACATCAAAAGATGTAAGAATTGGACGCAGTTTTCAGAGAAAAGCCAATGACGATTTCTTGATGGATGTTGACGACACGTCATATGGGACAGGTGGTGATGGCTTAATATAAGTTATAAAAGTAATCAGTATATACAAAAATGGGAAAAAATCCGCAATAAATTAAAAAATGTACAAAATTATAGCATTTTTACAAAATAATATGGGTAGCATTATGTATAATGATATATCTACTATCGTTTTTAAGACTATTAGGTTTAATATATCAAATACCCATAAACCGGTTCGTCCCAAATTTGGTGGACATGTAGTAAGCTAAGAGATATAACTTTCCTTCATTCACAATTTTTTTAAATTTTGCTGTTTTCTTAGCTTAAAATTAACTTTAGATTTCAAACGCGTTTTTCTCACAACTATGCGTTTAAAATCGGCTGCCACTGTACAGCCAAGGTGGGTTAACCGATTTCGATCCGGTTTTTTTCTTCCATAGCCAATAAAAACCTGTAGTCCTTCGTGGCCCTTTTTTTGAATTTCAGTCAAATAAATTTTATATTCCCAAGTAAAATTATTTTTCTCACCTTTTTTGGAATTTTGAAGTTTGTGTTGGAACTAGGGTTTGGGGTTCGGGAATTCCCGGGAAATCCCGGGAATTCCCGAGAAAAATATATTATTTTCCCGGGAATTCCCGGCAAACGGGAAATTTTAAAAATATTAACTTTTTTAAATTCTTTTTGTTTCGAATAGGATTTTTTAATTTTAGTCATAAAAAACATTTTAAATACCAAAACAAAAATGTCATTGTTAAAATCTTTTAAAAGGGAATACATTTATTTGACACACAAATAAAATCTTTGCCAAGTAATTAGGAGCATTTCAACTAATAAAGATTTTTCGCATAACTTATTCAAAATTTAAGTAGTAAAACCTAAAAACTTGGTAAAATGTTTAAAAGAAATATGAAAAAAAGCTTTGTTTCTTACAAATAATCGCCCTTACTATCTAAATTTTTCAAATGTATAATTTAGGTAAAGTCGACTTTAGTTAAAATATTGGGTGGCAGTATACCTTGACTTGGTTTATTTTTGAAGCATTCTGATTGGTTAATTTATTTTCAACCAATCAAAATATTTGAAAATATAAATATTTTTGTAAGGTTTTCATACACAAAATGAACAAAACCGTTTGATTAAAAGTAAAGTCGACTTTAAATTTAAAATACTCTTTTATATTAAGGGCCAATAATTTTATAAGTAACGTTTCATTAATAAATGTGAAAAGAAAAGACTGGTTAACGGTAGTATCTAAATTTGGTTATCCGACATCTAAATTTGGTTCACAAAAAAAAAAAAAAAAATTGATGGTCATGCAACTTCTCTTGAAGAAAACAACAACAAGAATAACGTTTCAGCTAAAATTAGCAAAGTACCCGCAGAAAAAAGTGTAAGTTGAATAGGCATTAAAGGTTTTATGGTAGGGCAAACATTTCCTGAAATGGTATCCAAATTAGCCGCAGTCAATCCGCACCATAACTACATCTTCGTTTATTCGAGAAAGTTTTTATAATAAAAACCTTGCATTGCAAAAAAATGAAACCGATGTGGAGAACATTATATTAAATTACTTCAATCATCTAAAAGATATCATGATAAAAGAAATATCGAGCATATTTCTAACAATAGGAGATTTACTATAATCTTAGATGAATGGACAAGAATATCACAAAAGAGATATTTGAACATATGTATAAACGGAAATAGTTCATTTTATAACCTGGAGTTGGTTTATGTATCAGTAGGGTGTAATGCTGATGAAATAAGCAGAATTGTAGAAATAAGACTAGAAGAGTTTTATTTGTCTTTGGAAAATAACATTGTGACCACCATATCTAATGGGCCAAGTGTGATGAAACGGTTTGTCTCCGACAGTCCAGTAGTAGGTGCTTTCTGCTGGAATCATGCAATTCATTTGGCAGTGTTGCGAGTAATTTATGTGAAATCAAATGTTCAACATTCTGATATTTTTTACTTTGAATTCTCACTACACAGACTGCATTTATACTAAAATAATTTTTTTTTAACAAAAATTACTTATATTGGTGGTTTTCATTAACAATTTTGTTCAAAAATATTTCCCGGGATTCAAATTTTTTCATTCCCATTTCCCGGGAAATAAAAAAGTCCGGGAAATCCCAAACCCTAGTTGGAACTTTGTTAAAAAAAATTTTTTGAAAACAAAAATCGGGCCACGATAAGGACTAAAGAATTTATCTGGTATTAAGAATCACTTTAAATTTTTAATTTCCAATAATTAATGAAGGCTGTACAGTACACTCATAAAAAAAGTTAGTACAAAAGTCTGTTAAACGCGTTCTGATTCTATTGAACTAATTTTCCTATTATTTTGTCTTAAAATTTAGGATTGAATTAATATTTTTTGTAAATCTAATTTAGTATTACAACTACTTTCAGCCGTATTTGAACTAACTTTGCATGCTAATTTTTAGTAATTTGTGTTTCTTAACTTTACAAATTTTTCAGCTAATTTAAACCACAATTATTTTCTAATTATTATATTTTTGTGTCTCTGCTATCAATATCACATAGGCGCTATATTTTAATTTTTGTTATTATAAGATCGTAAAATAGTTTGTATCTCGGAAACTAAGCGAGATAGAGCAAAATGGACAAAAACTCGTCACTCTGTACCTATAAAGTAACTCTTATCAGACACACATACTCCCAATAATAAATATGGGCCCGTCTTGGGTCAGATCCCGGAAGTCGAAATTTTAACCGACATTTTAACAGAAATTTGTAGTTAAATCAGGTAAAATTTCTGCTAAATTCAGATCAAATTTTCCTAGTTAATTTAACTAAAATTGTCCGTATATTTAGCAGTACGTAAAATTTAGCTTACCTAAATTTAGCAGACCATGATTTTTAACTTCATTGAAAATTCTGCTGGCGCAAATTCAGGTACTATTTCCTGTTAGTTTAGCAGAATTTTGAACTATTTGTACGAGCTTTTTTTATGAGTCTAGCAGCCGATTTTGCCTTTTTTAAAAAAGGCTAATAATGAAGTGGCAACTCTGGCGATATTGGTTGGAGAAATTTAAAACTAATATTTGTTGAAAATACTACAATAACATATATTTTAATCAAAAAAATAATATAGTAAAAATATTGTTATTTGAATTTTTGACAACCGTTTAAATATACGCCTTAAAATTCTGTTGTTACAGTATTTACTAAAGGGCTGCATGAGTGCAATCGGTTTGTTGTAGTCATTAAATCACATGGTGCTATTGTGTGTGCATTACGATTTAAACCACCCTGTTACGACTAGACAATAAATCAAAACGTAAGCGAGCTTAAGCATTAGACATGGCAACGAAAAAAACAATAAGTGATTGTTGTGACACACGATAATTCGCTACCATAACATAGCAATTATTACTTTGAACTAGTGTTTAAGTATCGCAATGAATGCTATGGTGCGATGGTGTGTTGTGTTATAATATGTAGGTTTTATAAAACGAAAAAGTATAAATGTACACTCAGATAAAAAAGTTAGTAGTTAGTTTTTCTTTATTTTCAATTCAATGTTTGTTTTACAATTTTTATATTATTATATAAAAAGTTAGTAAAAAAATAAATTAATAATGTTAATGCATAATAAATTATAAAAACAAAAAAAATAATTTATATTAATTCTTTTAAATACAAGAAAGTTAAAAATCTCTGCGTTGTAATTGTTTTTAATATAAACAATTATAATGCAGAGATTTTTAAGTTTTATACATACACATATTTTAATTTCATTGGTTGTTGCAAAATGTTTTTGTTTTTTTTTCTAAATTTTGCTATTTTCAAAATTTTGGCGGTTTTTTATAATTTTTTCAAATTTTGACAATTTTTAAATTTAAACGATTTTTTTAATTTTGCCAATTTTTAAAATTTTTAACTTGGTTGGCAAACACTAACCGTAAAATACCGTTAACGATTCGAAACCCTTTCAACGAACTATTTTTAACCCTAAAATACCACTAACGAAATAACTTAAAATACCGTTAACCTTAAAATATCCTAACGAAATAAATTAAAATACCGTTAACCCTAAAATAACTTAACGATATAACTTAAAATACCGATAACCTTAAAATAACCTAACGAAATTCTATAAAATTTACCAAATTCATTCTAAAAAAAAACATTTAAAAAAAATCGGTGGTATAATTAAACAATATTGAAAAATAAAATTAAAAATAAATAATATAATAAAACCAATACGTAGTAGAGTTTGCTAAAAACCCTACTCAATGTTCCTTAATGTATTCGCCGTTTTAGAGCTTTTTTTTGGTATCATTAGAAAATTTCACATATTAAATAGTTGAAATATTCATTACGATCAACTAAAGAATTTTTTGGGGGTAGACATTTGTCTATTTTAGTTTTTTCATTATATATACAGTGGCACAGAAAAGTATACATACCCCCTTGAAAATCCAGTTTTATAAAATATAATTGCATTTCGGAAAAAAAAAATTATGCAAAATAGTATATTTATTTTCATTTAAAACATTAAGTATGAAAAAAAATTTAATTTGCTTCTTACCTTGTCTAAACGAGCAAAAGTACCTTTTCATGACACAGAAAAGTATACATACTACCCACAAATAAACAACCTAGTGCTGAAACAGTGCACCCAACTGTTGAATTTTTTTTTTGGAAATTTACCGTTATATTGATAAAAATAATTTAGTAAATTTTTTTGCATAAATAAAATTGTACATTTTAAAAAATTAAGCAAATTGGGAAAGAAATGAGTTTGGGTAAGAGCCGAATTATTATAAAGCTTCGAGATGAAGGAAAACCTCTTAGGGAAGTTGGTGATTTGGTTGGATGTTCAAAGGCTACTATCCAAAAAATAATTAGAAAATATAACCAAACGAAAAGTTTTGCAAGTAAGCCTAGAAGTGGTCGACCACTAATAGTGACTCCTAGAGTACTTCAGATACTGGGTGAAATAAAAAAATCCTAGGACACTAATAGCGAAAATTGCTAATCACTAATGAATGACATTGCCTCAGTCTACAGTTCGAAGTGTCCTAAGAAATAACGGTTTTAATAGTCGTGTACATAGAAAGAAGCCATACATCAGTGAAGTGAAGAAACATGTTGGAAAAGATGAAATTTTTTGGGCCAATATTATGTTTAGCGATGAAAGCAAGTTCAATTTATTCGGATCTGATGGCAAACAAAAAGTACGGTGCAAAAAAATGAAGAATTGATGGAGAAAAATTTACTTCCAACAGGCAGCATGTTGCAAGTAATGTCATGGTCTGGGGTTGTATGTATGTCTGCGGCTAGGGTAGGGAATTTGGTATTTATAGAGACTATAATGGATCATTTTCTTTACCTTGATCTTCTAAACGATAGTATTAACCAAACTGCTGTAAAAATGGGTCTTACACCAGGCTAGTATTTCCAGCAAGATAATGACCTGAAGCACACTTCGGGGATTGTTAAGGAATGGCTTCTATATAATGTGCCTCACCAACTACATTTACCACCCAAAACGCCAGATTTAAATCCCATAGAGCATCCGAGGGATGAATTGGATCGCCGTATTCGAAAAAACATTTAAAAAAGTAAGATGGATCTCAAAAATGCTCTTTTGGAGGAATGGAACGGTATTTCAAAGGATGTTTTACTCAAAAATTAGTTTTTTTCTACGAAAAACATATTGAAAAACGTTTTAGCACTTGTAGGTGGACACACAAAGTATTAGATAAGATTTTTTTATCATAGAATATGAGAATATTAGTATTAAGTTCAACAGTATGTATACTTTTCTGTGCCTTAAGTATTGTTTTTTTATTTTTTCGTTAATAAATAATGTATAATTACCAATATTTTGATAGTTTTTTGTTATTGTTCATAGATTAATTTCATATGGCATAGATTTTTCTCTTACAACATGCATACATTCTGTATAACAAGCATTTTCAAGGGGGTATGTATACTTTTCTGTGCCACTGTACATCAGTGGTCGTCACCCATAGCCACTAGTGGCCGATCATAATCGGCTTTTCATACGTACATAACACGAATGACAACAAAACTCTCAACTAAGAGAATAACAAATAAAAATATTCCGTCATTAGCATGATAGCTTTCAACAAAGTACCCAGTCAGAAATCGCCAGTGGTACAAAAAATCAAACACTGGCACACCACGGTATTAAAAATAAATGACTGGCAGAACACTCATTTGGGACACTTTGCCAGCGTTTGCAAAAAGCGTTTTACCAGTATTTGTTTTACAAAAATTTCGGTGGTTTATAAAAAAAACCTCTGGCAAAGAATTGGCTTAGAGTGATATTCCAAGGTTTGCAACCAGTGGTTATCCAGTGCTACCTAGCCAATGCTACCAGGCGTACAAAAATCAATTCACTGGTTGACCAATGATTTTATAAAAATGCTGACGCTTCGTTAAAAAAATGTTTGTAGTCAGAATGTTCCGAGTTCAAATCCGGTTGAAAGCAAAATTTTTTTTTTGGATTTTTTTTAATTAAAAATTTTTTTGTTTTATAAAATAATTTTTTTTGTTTGTGGGAAACGTCCTTCAGGACCAACTTTTCTTTTGCCCTCCCAACACTGGCATATTAGTTACAAAAAATTGTTTCCCAGTACTAGCATTTTGGCACAGCCAGTAGTTGTCCAGCTATTATCACTCATTTATGTGTTTAGCCATAAAATATTATATGTCTCGTTAGCTCAGTGGGTAGAGCAATCGTCTGCCAATCTGACGGCCTGGGTTCAAATCACGGCAGGACTAAAAAATACATATGAACTTTTTTTTAATTTTATTTTGGAAAATATATTTCCAGACCACCTATTTATTTGTTTTGCCAGCGTTTTCCCAACGTTTACAAATTTTGTTCCTCCAGTGCTTTTCCGGCGCTTTTTGAACAGTCGGTCCTTTTGTCTAATGATGTTATCATTTTGGGAATGGGAAAGCACTTTTTGCCAGTACTTGTACCACCTGTTAAAGTGCTTTGCCACCGCTTTCCCGTTTGTATTTTTCTGACTGGGTAGGTATGTAATTCGGTTACATACATTAGTGTTGCCAGTTTTTTCATACCTTATCCCCAATTTTCAATTTGCCATCCCAAAAAATCCCCAACTTTTATTTTCTGGAAAAATTCGTTTATTTTTTCGAAAAATTAGTGCAAAATACCATATTCGTTTATTTTTTGCGATAAGTTGTACACTCAGACTCAATAAATTTGTGCTTGCAACAAATTATAAAAAAGAACAAATAAATTTAAATAACAGCAAAGAAAATTTGAACCAAAATTTTTCATTTTAAATATCTAAGAATAAAAATTGTCTGATTCATCAGCTTCAGACATTTTGTTGTGCATGGTACTGCATTAAAAAGTTTTAGAATTTCAGCAGATGGATTAAACTTTTGACAATTGAGTAACTTGTAAAGTATATATTTAATTTAAGATAATAACTCTTATTAAATTTAAATAACTTTAAAAAAATTATCAGGATTAAATTATTAAATTCATAAAAATATGAAAAAGCAATAATATATTTTATCCCCAAATGATCCCCTAAAATTTCGTATCATCCCCAATAAATCCCCAGTTCTACAAACGGAAGTTTTTATCCCCATTGATGATACAATTCCCAATTTGGGGATAAATCCCCCAAACTGGCAACACTGTTATACATAATTTTTCAGTAACACTAAAACGATGGTATTGATATTGTGTTGGTTGCTTAAGTTCACAATAATATGATGTGGTAATGTACTGTTGTCATCCGTGATAAACGATTCATGATGTGATTCGTCTCATTATCCATATGCTTTTTTGCCATGTTGTTTTTTTTTTGTTGTTTGTACTGATTCAATCGTTATAAGAAGTAAAACCACACAACTCGTTATGGCTTGTAGGCTATCATGTGTCTTGAAATCTCATTTAAGATGAATCGTTCAGCCCTTTAGTATTTACCCCCCTTAACAAATGTACAAAAAAGTTTGTAATTTCAGCAAAAGGTTTTTGCTGAAAACCAGCGAGCTGATTTGTACAAAAAAAAAATGTAATCTCAGCAAAAGTATTGCTAACACTTGGTCGATTGTAAATTAAAAAAATCCTTGCTAAAATTACTAAACTTTTGCTGAATAGTAGACTGAAAAAAACTCAAAAAATTTGTAAAGAAATTTTACTTTAGTTAATTTATTTGCTGAAAATTTAAATATGAAAATTGTGTAGAGTTGTTTTTTTTAATTATCATTTCCGTTGTCTGTACTACATTCAGACAAGCTGCGACATCTACATCTTGTCTATCTGGTTGTCCTCCACGCTATAAATGTGGTTATCAGCACAATTTTTGTAGCAAAATAAAATAGTAAAACCTTAGTTCAAAATTAGTTTACAGCTAAAAAAATATAACTAAAACTTTTGCTGAACACTGAATTTCAGCAAAAAAATTTGCTGATATACAAGACGTTTTACTAATTTTTCTACTAACTCATTTTTTTAAGTGTATATATAATTTTATCGACATTGGGTGCGTTCGGCAGACATAATTTGACAGACAACAGTTCTACATCAGTTGTGCAACTATCTGCTGAACGACCTGATCACTAACCGCTCAGTCTGAGCGCTGTCATATTTTGGTAGCGTAAAAAATGTTTGCTACTTTTGATCAAATAGTGATACATTTGTTGTTGTTGATTTTAAAAAATTTTTGTTTTGTGTGATTAACAAATAAAAACATACAAATACAATTCAAAAACAAAAAATTTAAAAAATCAAAGGAAAATATAGAAAAAATGTATTTAAAAACAAAACAAAGAAAACATCGTTCAGCAGAGTAAGTAATCACAAAGCGCTACAAGTCACCGGTATCAGTTTAAGGTTTCTCTGCCGAATGCTACCATTGTGAAATATAAACTCAATTTTTATAAATTCGGAAAACTACACCCAAAATAACAAGTTTTAAAATAACAAAATTTATTACTGTTTTTGCCTTAAAATAAAATTAGTTGATTTTAGCACTTTTTTTTTTGTTAAATTTAACAAATCAATTTAAGTAAAATATTTGTAAAACTACAGTTTGATCTGTAATTATACTGAGTCGTAGAATTTGGAATGTGGACCATTTTATGAAGTGGATTTTTTTTTTAATTTCCGAGGGTCCAAGGCCCCGCCAAGGTCCATTTTTAGATAGAGATAATCCCTTTCTTTGGGGTATTGCACGGTTAGGGGTAGTCGAAATTTGCATCAATTTTGCTCTATGTCTCTTAGTTTTCGAGACATGGGCCATTTTAAAAAATCGGGAGAATAATGTAAAATTTAACCAATGGGTTCTTAAAAATAAGTTTTAAATAATTTTGAAAATTAACACTCAAAATAAGTTAAAGTACTGCCGATTTTTAGTATAGTGTTAAATGAAGATAACTAAAATCTTTGCTTAAATCAGTGTTTCAACTAAAAATTTGTTAAAAATTAGTCAAATCGATTTTGACAGATTTTTCTACTGACTTATTTTTTTAAGTGTACCTATAAAAAAATTACAAGGTTGACTTCAATATTTTTGCAGTTGCTTTTTTTGCGTGTATGTGCCTGTTGATATTTTGGGAAAATTTACTTTTTAGCCGGTTAGCTGCCGCCAGTCGACACTATTTTTTCAAACCAGCCGCCGCTGATGCCTTTGCGGCTCATATCTAAAAATCAATCGCCGCCGACCATTTTAGCCATTAGCCGCCGCCAGCCGACAGAATGGACCGGCTTGTATATCTGGTCCCGAGACCATAAATTTGAATAAATTCTACGACTCAGTATATATAAAACTGTAGTTTTACAAATTTTGTACTTAAATATAGATTTGTTAAATTTAACAAAAAAAGTGTTAAAATCAAAAAATTTTATTTTAAACCAAAAAACAGGAATAAATTTTGTTAAAGTAACAAATTTTTCTGTCCATCCAACAGACGTATTATTTTGAGTGTAGTGCTTCACTGAACCAGGATAATAATTCTTGTCTTTTTAGATAGGAGTCTTCATCGGCTTTCCTTATTAAAAGAAAAAAACTAAGCAGATGAAATAAAAAAGGAGCCTAAAATACACAAAACACTTTAGAATCATTGGAAAGGGAACCGATACAGTCATCGGAAGAAGGTCTCTGGACCATGGAATTTTTAATTTTTGTAAAATTCGTCTTATTTTGCTTTTTTCGCTCTTTTTAGTGGATTTTTTTAAGTAAATTTGTGAAAAATACATGATTTTCAAATGAGTACAACTTTTGAACGCGTTATCTGATTGTTATAAAATTTTCACCTACACTGAACCAAAAAGAGAGGTGATCACAAGGGCAAGGAATTTCATGCACTTAAAAATGGAAAATATGCGCCTAAAATATGCGGTTAAAAAAGAAAAATATGCATTAAAAATATAAGAAATATGCACTAAAAACTATTATTTTTGTAAAAATAATACTCTAAAACTTAAAAATGTATTTAAGTTAGTTATTTTGCAAACAGACACAGAACTCGAAGATTTCCCATAGGTCAATAAGGTTTTAAGAATATTTATTTTGATTGAATCAAAATATGAAAACGTATCAATTTTTTATATTTTTTTATAAAATAAAAAATGCTCCTAAAAATGAAAAATATGCACAAATATTAGGGTTTGGGATTTGCCGGACTTTTTTATTTCCCGGGAAACGGGAATGAAAATATTTGATTCCCGGGATTCCCGGGAATCCCGGGAAATATTTTTAAACAAAATTGTTAATGAAAACCACCTATATAAGTGATTTTTGTTAAAAAAAAATCACTATTTCAGTACAAATTCAGTCTGTGTAGTGAGAATTCAAAGTAAAAATATCAGAATGTTGAACATTTTATTTCACATAAATTATTCTAAGCACTGCCAAATGAATTGCATGTTTCCAGCAGAAAGCACCCACTACTGGACTTTCGGAAACAAACCGTTTCATCGCATTTGGCCCATTAGATATGGTCGCCACAATGTTATTTTCCAAAGACAAATAAAACTCTTCTAGTCTTATTTCTACAATTCTTCTTATTTAATCAGCATTACATCTTCCTGATATATAAACCAACCCCAGGTTATAAAATTAATTATTTCCGTTTATACATACATATGTTCAAATATCTCTTTTGTGATATTCTTGTCCATTCAGCTAAGATTAGAGTAAATCTCCTATTGTTGGAAATATTGCTCGATATTTCTTTTATCATGATAAAAGATATGATTGTAGTAATTTAATATAATGTTCTTTACATCGGTTTCATTTTTTGGCAATGCCAGGTTTTTATTATAAAAACTTTCTCGAATAAACGAAGATCTAGTTATGGTGCGGATTAACATTCCGTCGACTGCGGCTAATTTGGATACCATTTCAGGAAATATTTGCCCTCCCATAAAACGTTCAATGCCTATTCAGCTTACACTTTTTTCTTCGGGTACTTTGCAAATTTTAGCTGGAACGTTATTCTTGTTGTTGTTTTCTTCAAGAGAAGTTGCATGGCCATCATTTTTTTTTTTTTTTTTGAACCAAATACAGATGTCGGATAACCAAATTTAGATACAATTAGTCTTTTAGGGCAAATATTGCACTGCGCTGCATTGTTCTTTTTTGTGAAGTATTTCCATACTCCTGACATTTTATTCTTTAATATAAAAGAATATATTAGTTTGAAAGCAGATGTATTAAAATAAAGTAAATTTACTTGAAAATATCACATTTATTAATGAAAACGTTACTTGTAAAAGTATTGGCCCTTAATATAAAGCAGTATTTTAAATTTAAAGACGACTTTATTTTTAATCATACTGTTTTATTAATTTTCTGTATGAAAACCCTACAAAAATATTTATATTTTCAAACATTTTGATTGGTTGAAAATAAATTAACCAATCAGAATGCTCCAAAAATAAACCAAGTCAAGGTATACTGCCACCCAATATTTTAACTAAAGTCGACTTTAACTAAAATATACATTTGAAAAATTTAGATAGTAAGGGCGATTATTTGTAAGAAACAAAACTTTTTTTCACATTTCTTTTAAAAATTTAATAAGTTTTTAGGTTTTACTACTTAAATTTTGGATAAGTTATGCGAAAAATCTTTATTATTTGAAATTACTTGGCAAAATTTTTTTTGTGTGTGTCAAATAAATTGATTTCCTTTTAAAAGATTTTAACAATGAAATTTTTGTTTTGATGTTTAAAATGTTTTTTATGACTAAAATAAAAAAATCCTATTCCAGACAAAAACAAATTAAAAAATGTAATATTTTTAAAATTTCCCGTTTTCCCGGGAAAAATATATTATTTTCCCGGGAATTCCCGGCAAACTTTTCCCGGGATTTCCCGGGAATTCCCGCCCGGGAATTCCCGAACCCCAAACCCTAACAAATATGCATTAAAAAGAACAAAATATGCATTGAAAAGGCACCAAATATGCATTTAAAGTCAAAATATGCAAAAACATGCATTTATGGCAATATATGCAAAAATATGCAACTACAAATCGATGCCATTTTGTTCTAAATTAGATGATTCGGATAAATATTTAGTCCATATTAGTTTTGGACTATCGAGAAAAAACATGCATTTGCATGAAATTACTTGCCCTAGCGATCACTATACAACTAATAAAACCTGTCCGTCAATTTAATACATTGGTTAGTAAATATATATTTTGGCGTTTAACTCTTTTATATGGTGTTATTTTGACAATATATCTTCAAATGTATTAACAAAAATTAGTTATGTTAACAATTATATTTAATCAAACTGAATAGCTATTTTGTTGTTTTACCAATGCATTTTATGGAATTTTATTTAATTAATTCATAATTTATCGATTTATTATAAATTTTTAGACTTATAATTAGGGTTTGGGGATATCCCGGGAAAAGTTTGCCGGGAATTCCGGGGAAAACGGGAAATTTTAAAAATACTAAATTCTTTAAACTGTTTTTGTTTGGAATAGGATTTTTTTAATTTTAGTCATAAAAAACATTTTAAATACCAACACAAAATGTTATTGCTAAAATATTTTAAAAGGTAATCAATTTCTTTGAAACACAAAAATCTTTGCCAAGTAATTAAGAGCATTTCAACTAATAAAGATTTTTCGCATAATGCAGCGCAGTGCAATATTTGCCCTAAAAGACTAAAGGTCTCGTTACTAGAACGTAAATGTAACCAGAACGAGTCGTAACGTGGTTATTTATTTTTGCTAAGTTACTCAAAATATCTAACGTGCTATTAAGGAATGATTACCCGAGTAAAAAAATTAATATGATGTCATATGTAATGATATCTTATTTAATATAATTGGAGATATACTATGATCCGAAAAATGGTGGATAAAATTATATCGGATAAGATCTAAATATATTGAATCATATCCGGATTTTGACCCGATATAATTTGATCTAATTTGATGTAGAAAGACATAATTGTATAACGCTTTATATTTCAGGTTCCAAACTAAAACTATTAAAAAGTACTAAAAAATAAGTTAAGAATTCAAAAATTAAATAAAAATTAAATATTTACAAGAAGTTGTACAGAATTATAACCAAGTATTTTTAGCCTTATCATATAAACTTGTATTCTACCCGTAAACTGTGTAATCGTGGTATGTTTACGAGTTTAATGTCAAATTTCATACATAAAAAATATGGCATGTATTTATACAAGGAATTTAAGAGTTATAATGAGTAAACCTTTTATATTTTGAAATCATACATAAATATATCTCAAAAAACATAGAATTTTACATTGCGCTATACTTAAACATATCTAAAACAACTTAGAAAAAAAAATTTAACATTGAGCTGTATAAAACTTTATATATTTTCCGATAAAGCCATTTTTAATTATGTATGACGCTGTATTAAAATTTTCATAGCATATGTAACTAGATATGGTACATATTAATATATATGGGGAAATATATATTTATACTGATCTATATATGACATCATATAAACATTTTTTGAAAAACTCAAAGCTATACATTATTATATCCGCAAAGATATGGTATCACACTTGACTATATATAAACATATTAGTCCATATTAAATTATATAATTTCCTATATAACTATTTTTACTTGGGAAATTTAGTTTTCAGAATAGTGCCAACCAGGTTGAAAATAGTACATTTTCGACTCCTATAGTACCAAAACTTACATTTTTTATAAAATAACAAGCAAGAACTTTCATAAAAATTCATTCATCATTGTGGATTATATTTTATTGTATATTTTATATGTATATTTTATCCCCTAAATTCATAAACGCTTTGTGAAATTATAGGAGGTTTATTGAACAAATTTTGTATGAAAATGACGTTTTGTAAACCTGCTATAACTTTACAAAACATTTATGAATTAAGGGGTATATGTGTGTATATTTTATTGTGGATTATATTTTATCACTGAAAATCGGATTCAATTTCATTTTAAATCGAAAATAATTTGTAGTAAATTTCGATTATTTGATTCATTCAATCATTAAATTAGTTTACGCCAAATTTAATTTATTTGTGAATTCAATCGATTTTTATTTACTTAATTTGCTTACTTTCCAAATATGATATTTTATGTGTTCGTTTAAAACACAAGTTTTTGTACGAAAATTAAAAAAAAAGTTTAAATGTTTTTGCCAATAAATTTCTTTTTTAAATAAACCGGATTTCTATAGAATTTTTGGAAATAACCAAAATGTGCCAGTGTACCAATCACACTTTGATTGTGCCAAACATGGTACAATTGTACCACAAATCCCATCGCTGATATGCAACTAAAAACAGCTGTTTGCCACTCTCACGTAAAAACGGAGAAAAAATTCTGTTTTCAACTCGTTTACGTCTAGTGCTCAGCACTATGTGTTTCTCATTAAGCTGGTTGAATCAGCTGATTCGTCACGTTACATTTACGTTCAAGTAATTTGGGCTTAACGGTTAACGAAGGTATTATCCGACATCTAAATTTGGTTCACAAAAAAAAAAAAAAAATTGAGAGTTATGCAACTTCTCTTGAAGAAAACAACAACAAGAATAATGTTCCAGCTAAAATTAGCAAAGTACCCGAAAAAAAAGTGTAAGCTGAATAGGCATTGAACGTATTTATTGTAGGGCAAACATTTCCTGAAATGGTATCCAAATTAGCCGCAGTCGACGGAATGTCAATCCGCACCATAACTAGATCTTCGTTTATTCGAGAAAGTTTTTATAATAAAAACCTGGCATTGCCAAAAAACGAAACCGATGTAAAGAAGATTATATTAAATTACTACAATCATTTAAAAGATATCATGGTAAAAGAAATATTGAGCAATATTTCTAACAATAGGAGATTTACTATAATCTTAGATGAATGGACAAGAATATCACAAAAGAGATATTTGAACATATGTATAAACGGAAATAATTCATTTTATAACCTGCGGTTGGTTTATATGTCAGGAAGATGTAATGCTGATGAATTAAGAAGAATTGTAGAAATAAAGATAGAATAGTTTTATTTGTATTTGGAAAATAACATTGTGGCCACCATATCTAATGGGATGAATGTGATAAAACGGTTTGTTTCCGACAGTCCAGTAGTGGGTGCTTTCTGCTGGAATCATGCAATTCATTTGGCAGTGCTTAGAGTAATTTATGTGAAACCAAATGTTCAACATTCTGATATTTTTTACTTTGAATTCTCACTACACAGACTGAATTTGTACTGAAATAGTGTTTTTTTTAACAAATATTACTTATATAGGTGGTTTTCATTAACAATTTTGTTCAAAAATATTTACCGGGATTCCCGGTATTCCCGGGAATCAAGTTTTTTTATTCCCGTTTCCCAGGAAATGAAAAAGTCCGGGAAATCCCAAACCCTACTTATAATTCATTATTTTTTATATTTTACCAAATTCAAATTAATTTTACAAAATACAATTTTACAATATATAAAATTGAAGTTATAATATCCCAGGTGGAAAAATACGATCGTGAAAACGTTTTAAAAGCATTTTAAAAGGTGGTACAAACGTTTTCAGAATATATTGATTTACAAGTTTAAAGCGTTTTGACAAAGCCCCAAATGATAACCATGATTTACGGTGTGAGGGTGGTATTTTATAACGTTTTCAAAGCGTTGCAGAAAAAAAACTTTAAAATGCTTTTTCAACCATCAAACTAGCGTATGTAGAACATTCTGTTTTACAATTTCAGAGCATTGTGAAAACGACCCAAATGATAACCATGATTTACGGTCTCAGGGTGGTATTTTATATCGTTGTCAAACCGTTCCAAAAACAAATTTCAAAGTACTATCTCGACGGTCTTTAAACGTTATTACAATATACCAATTTTAACGCTGTCAAAGCGTTAGAAAATAAACAAATGAAGTACTTTGCCATCGTTTTAAATACAAATATGGGAATAATTTTTTTAAATATTAATATTATTAATTAATATATATTAACATTTTTTAATAAAATATATTTTATTAAATTTGAATTAAAATTAATTGTAAAGTTATGAAAAATACACTTAGGGCTGGTATCTTATCTCCAATGATTATTTTACCTTAATTATTGATTAAGAAATCATTGATTAAACCTTAAACTTACTTAAAATAATATCGGTAACTTCCCAGGTGGAAATTGAAGACGGTACAAAAAACAAAGCGCTATGAAAGCGTTTGTTGTCAATGGTACAAAAAAAAAGCGTTTTCACAGCGTTGAAAAACATTATTTTGGATTGCTTTTCGAACGTTCACAAACAGCATTTTAGTTTGTGAAATAAAAACACTGTTAAAACATTGCTTTAAAGCGTTTTTCTAACGTTTGCAAAAAGTACTTTAGCAGTACTTCTTTTAAAGAATATATAACCGATTATTTAAAAACACTGTAAAAACATTGATTTAAAACGCCTTCAAAATGTTCGAAAAAGTGCATTCCAATGTCAGAGTTCTCTTTTTAAAGTGTTTGATCAAAATGATAAAAAAAAAAAGTTTTTTTTATACATATATAATATAACATATATAATTTCAATTATATTTTATTATTTATGTAAAAAGAGTTATAGCAATCATTATTTATGTAAAAGAGTTATAGCAATCATTATTTATGTAAAAGAGTTATAGCAACTGTCTCATTATGAAAATTTGTAAGAATACACTTAACTTGCACTAATTCTATACTAATATCAGCATAATTTTCATTAAATTTTTTTACATTATACAACCCAATTTCTTTTGGTGAAAGTGAATACTTAATAACATCAGTTATTTCATTATAAATTTGGCCATTTCAAAATATATCATCACAATTGTATTTACAATGTTTGATGCTAAAAATTTCTTTAATTACTAGAATATTTCCATTACTGAGTAGGCATACGTTGTCAGGGTGAGATGAAGTGAATAAAAAAAAATTATTTAATTGATAATTTTTTCAATATCATTTTGAAATGTTTAATTTTCTACGTAGTTTCCGCAATTTCAATTGGCATAAATATTCCCAGTAGCAAAAAATACTAGTTCAGAACCAGTTATGTACTAGTTTATTTGAACTAGGCAACTAGTACGAGTTCTACCGCCTCTCCATACAAACAACTGTAGAATTTAACATGGAGATGTCATAGGGATGGGGACAAAACTCCCACTTTGGTAATAGTTGTAGAACTAGTTTGAAAATTACAATTTAAGGACGAAAAATAGGGAGCAAAACTGGTACTAATGTCACACTCGCGGAACCAGTTTCGAAGTGACTCTTTGGAAATAGTACTGTACCAGTTGGTAAAGATCTAAATTATATACGTAGATAAAAAACAAACACTTTTTCTTTGATGAAACGTAGATTAGACCGATAGTTTCCTTACGGAGATAATTAGATCCATTTACCAAACGAAATCTAAAATATTTTGTGTTTATGATTTCTAATCACAATAAAAGATTTGAGTGTTTATTCGCAATTTCAGACTATATTACTAACAACAAATGTAAACAAAACTAGAATTTCAAAACTCCTATTTAAATTTAATCTTTCGAAATAGTCTCGCATTTTTTCATTAAAACTAATAGGTACACAAATAGTTAAAAATTGTTTTAAGAATAAAAACAGGGAGCTGTAGGTACTGGTACTTATAAGAAATTTAGCAAACTAGTTCCGCAGTGACTCTTCGGTACCAGTACTGTACCATTTGATTTGCACCTCAAGGCAATTTACAGTAAAAAAATTTGGGCGTTTATTTGCAAACTCTGATGTTCTATGAAATACAAACATAAACGAAATGAGAATTTCAAATTTCGCATTTTAATTTCTTTTACAGTCCCTACATAGATCGTATTTAACTAGTACACAACTGGTTCAAAATGCTTATTTTGAGAACTAGTTTTGTAGTTTCTAGTCAAAAACCTAGTACTTTTTAGAACTAGTTCGACCATTTGCTACTGGGTTGTTTCTAAATACAACCAATTTGTTTGTTATATACGATAAAATTTTAGTCGAGAATAACCCAACAGTACAAGCATTTTTTTCTGTGTAATATTTTAAATAATTCAAAATTCTGAATAAAATACTTTTTATGTTTAAGTTTATCAATTTAAGTGTATTTTTCATAACTTTACAATAAATTTTAATTAAAATTTAATAAAATATAATTTATTAAAAAATGTTAATATATAAAAATGTTTTAAAAAATTATTCCCATATTTGTATTTAAAACGATGGCAAAGTACTTCATTTGTTTATTTTCTAACGATTTGACAGCGTTAAAATTGATATGTTGTAATAACGTTTATAGACTGTCGAGAAAGTACTTTGAAATTTTTTTTGGAACGGTTTGACAACGATATAAAATACCACCCTGAGACCGTAAATCATGGTTATCATTTGGGTCGTTTTCACAACGCTCTGAAATTGTAAACCAGAATGTTCTACATACGCTAGTTTGATGGTTGAAAAAGCATTTTAAAGTTTTTTTTCTGCAACGCTTTGAAAACGTTATAAAATACCACCCTCACACCGTAAATCATGGTTATCATTTGGGGCGTTGTCAAAACGCTTTAAACTTGTAAATCGATATATTTTGAAAACGTTTGTACCACCTTTTAAAATGCTTTTAAAACGTTTTCCCGATCGTATTTTTCCACCTGGGTTATTACAATTTAATCAATGATTTGTTAATTTTAGATATTTTCATTTGAAAATACGAATAAGCAATAAAGAAAATAAAAAAGTTTTGAAAACTCGCGAAATACGAGTTTTTTATTGAATTTTTCGCATGACACGGGGTGATCAAATTATACAATAGATGACTAAATTGTTATTTTTTAAATCTGCAATCGCTAAATACCTCAAATAGGAAGTGTCTTTTTGCATGCTACATGCATATCTTTATTTTTTCATTGGGTAAGTGTGTATAATTATAAATTTTATTTTAGTCCAGGAAGGTGTTGCTTAGAAATATTTATGAAGGATAAGAAGATTTTTGATGTTTTTCACTACATTCAATCCAAACTTTATAGTTTGAAATAATTAGGAAACCAGGTCCAAAAGGAAACAAATCAACCTATGCCTGTACATTCCCGTGAAAAAAAATTTATTCGGTAGCATATCTTTTTTTATTTGGCATCATACTAAATTATATAAAATTTCATCCGGAAAATGGATTAATCAAATTGTATATAATCGAATAAAAAAGATATTTGAATTGATATAATTTCATAAAATTTTATCGGAGTTTTGGTCTTATTCAACTGCATTAAATTTTGTTTTTTATATGAATATATAGAGTTTAGGAAAACAACCAATTAATTGACTGAGAGAATTATCTGATTAATATTAATAAATTTTTGTATAAAACCGAAGAATTTCACTGGGCCTCGTCCACTGAAACTTTTTATTGAATTAATGGAATTTTTCAAAAAATGTTGTGAAAATATTCATTTTATTTATTAAAAGTTTCATACACTTAATGAAAAAGTTTCATTAAAACTAGATTCATAAACTTTATGAAGCTTTTTCATCTAGTTTAAGAAAATTTTTCATTTACCTTGTGAAGAAAACTTTATTATTTATTAGGGAAAAGTAAATATAAAGAGAAAGAAGTCTATACACATTTGTATCTATCTTTTTTTATTTTTTAATGCATAAATATGTTTGTTTATTTTTGTAAATTAATTATTTTTACTTTGTGGTTAATTAGATATACTTTATTTAGTATTATTTTTTAGTGAGTTGTATGTGAGCCATATTTGGCCCTATGGGCGTGGTTTGAAATTGTAAAAATAAGTAAATAAATAAATAAAAATATATAACTGTATTTAAATCAACATACATTTTGTTCGATTCGAGATAGTAAATAATTTTATCTAAAATATTTTTGGTCTTGGGTCACATTTAGCTTTATAAAATGTTCTTCGAAGCAGTATACAAATTTATCTTCAACGAGATATAATTTGATCAAGTATATGTATTTGAATATGGCATATAAAATGATATAAGAGAAAAGATATTTTCGGATATGATTACATAAGGCAACGAATAAGAAAATTTTGAAAATCGGAATCGCAGATAAACTCAAATCTAATTTTATACGTTGTTATTCACTCTCTGATATGAATAGATACAATTGGATCAAACCTAACTTCATTGAAACTAATCGTTTTTTCACGGGTTATTTGTTTTTCGTTTAGGAAAACATATCTTGATCAAATTTAATATACACATGGAGTGACATCTCCCACAGCAAATATAAAGTAAATTTCTACAAACCGTGAAACGTAAACAATTGATTTTCTTTATTATCTTGGAAGAGTTATTTCTGCAGAATATTGTGTTGATTGCTAAAATTTAAATTTAGAAATTTTGTAGAGAATAAAAGATATGAATCCAAAAATAATCCTCGGTGGAAAAATATATGACGTCTTTAAAAATTCCCATTACATTAGAATCTCAAGAGTATGCATAAATCTTAACTTCTGTTAACTGGCTCTGTCCGACATTTCAAGATATGGTCACCTATGGACAAGTTAAGTTTTATGAGTAAAGTTTGATAAATAATAAAAAGTGGTTCAATAATTGTGAAAAAACATAATAAAAAAATTATACCCATTAGCTGAAATTAAAGGTCTTACCGGAACCAATCAGAGGGTGTTTAACAGTAGTTGAGCGACTTGCATAAGACCTGGTCTTATATCTCATATTTTTCCAAAATATTCGACAATTTAAATTATTTGCAATTCAAAATGGCAGAACTGCAAATTTGTTCTGGGACACCTTAAATACATGCACAAGAAAATATTTGTTTTTAGAGAAGATATACATTACTAGGCAAGTTACTAAAGATATACATCATTTAGAGGACATAATGACATGTTTTAAGGTGTTTATTTTAGAAAATAATTGGTATACGTAAAACTTTTTAAAAAGTTACCAACATTAGTAAAAAATGTAAGTAGTAACACGAATTGTAGGGTGAACAATCTATGTTTAAGGGCTTAATCACAGAAATTTATGTAATTAAATTTAATCAATATTTAGAGTAGAATCAGAGATTAAAATTCGACGAGTTACTGTAATTAAGATCTAAACAATGATTTTCTTCTTAATCATTGTTTAATATTACATACGATACCAGGCCTTAAATTGATAAACTTAAACATAAAAAGTATTTTATTCAGGATTTTGAATTATTTAATATATTACACAGAAAAAAATGCTTGTACTGTTGGGTTATTCTCGACTAAAATTTTATCATATTAACAAACAAATCGGTTGTATGTAGAAACATTTAACTTTTGAAATCTCAATTTATAAATACAATGAAATTGTATTTATAAATTGTATTATATTGTAAAACAATATTTATACTAATTGAAATTGCGGAAACTACGTAGAAAATTAAACATTTAAAATTATCAATTAAATTGTTATTTTTTTTTGTAATTCACTTCATCTCAATTTGACAACGTATGCCTGCCTACTCAGTAATGGAAATATTCTAGTAATTAAAGAAATTTTTAGCATCAAACATTGTAAACACAATTGTGATAAATGGCCAAATTTATAATGAAACAACTGATATTTTTAAGTATCCACTTTCATCAAAAGAAATTGGATTGTATAATGTAAAAAAAATTAATGAAAATTATGCTGATATTAGTATAAACCCAGCAAAAATGTGGAAGCAGTAAAAACGATTACTGCTTCCTTACTGCTACTTTTACCGCTTCTAAAAATGTATAGCTTCGTCAACAGCACTAATGAAAGGCCTAAGTTGATTAATTTTTTACATCGCTTTTTGCTGTGCTTTTCAAAAAGGCATGAAATGAGCAATACATTTTGATTGCTTAAATATTTTTGCGGTTCTTTTATCAAAATTTTTTAAAATGCGGAAAAAAGTTATTTTAATGAAAATAAGAGGTTTTACTAAAAATAAGAGGCATTTTCTCTTCACGCTTTATAATATGCACTTCCGAGAAGGCATGAATTATCGACATTTTAAAAGAAAAACAGGAGCACACCCAGAAAACAGATTCGTGCTTACAACCGAATTTATTGTCAATCGAATGCTTCGGTTGTGATAACAGAATTATTCAGTTGTGACTACCGAATTATTGTTTAGGCAATAGAAATTCTGTTGCCATTATCAAATGACTATTCACTTCATTGATATTCAGTTGTCTCAACTGAAAAATTCGGTTACGGCAACCGAACCATTCGATTGGCAACAAATTCGGTTGTAAGCACGAATCTGTTTTCTCTGTGCGCTAATTAAAAGCGGTGAATTCACGCCTTTTCGGATCTCGAAACAAGTGCTTTCACGCGAGCTATCTCGAACAAAAATCAGGCATGATATCATCAATAATGCAATCGCTTCACTGCTCAACTTTCCCTGACAAAACTGCTTCCAAGCAAGCAGTAATTTCTGCTGGGAAATTAGTGCAAGTTAAGTGCATTCTTACAAATTTTCATAATGAGACAATTGCTATAACTCTTTTACATAAATAATGATTGCTATAACTCTTTTTACATAAATAATAAAATATAATTAAAATTATATCATTTTGATCAAACACTTTAAAAGGGGACTCTGACATTGGAATGCACTTTTTCGAACATTTTGAAGGCGCAAATCAATGTTTTGACAGTGTTTTTTAAATAATCGGTTATATATTCTGTAAAATTACTGCTAAAGTACTTTTTGCAAACGTTAGAAAAACGCTTTAAAGCAATGTTTTAACAGTGTTTTTATTTCACAAACGGTTGTAAATTTTGTATGAAAAGCGCTCCTAAAATACTGTTTGTGCACGTTCGAAAAGCAATCCAAAATAAAGTTCTTCAACGCTGTGAAAACGTTTTTTTTTTGTACCATTGACAACAAACGCTTTCACAGCGCTTTGTTTTTTGTACCGTCTTCAATTTCCACCTGGGATAGTACATACTCAAAACTCTTTATTTAAAAACATGAAACATTTTATGTAGAAAACCATATATCAATTTATTTTAATTAATAATTCAAATACAATACAATATATACAAAAGCACAATCAAATCACAAAAAGACGTATAATATAAAAATTAATGACAGAAATTAAAACGTACAATTTAATTTAAAACGTTCAAAATTACATAAATTTATTTAAATTAAAATTAATAAATATTCAATAGAAATTCACTACAAGTCACTGAATTTGTTAATTATCTGTACTTTAAAAAAAAACACTTTAATTGATATTTTCGACTATAACAACTGGCTCATACGTGCTAGCATGAGTAATGACGCTACAAAACTAACCACACTAAACTTTGTTCCACAGATTTAATATTTTTTTTCAAATTGAAGAAAAATTTTATCAAATTAACTTTACTGCCTTTTTACAAATTTTTTTTCTGACGACAATAAGTATGTGCATTAAAAAAAATAGTTGATTTAAAAAAAACACACATTAGTTTGAATAAAAAAGATATTATTTATCCAAATTTGGGGTTTTGGGACCCTCCCTGGGCCTAGTCCATATCATGTGAGGGCATATAAAGGCACTCCGATGGAGCTAACATTTTGTCAGTTTTGCTCTATCACGCTTTGTTTTCGAGATATGGGCCATGTTATGAAGTGGAAAATTTTTGTTACAAATTTCCGAGGGTCCAAGGCCCGCAAGTTCCATTTTGAATAGAGGGAACCCCTTTCGTTGGGGTGTTACGCGATTAGGGATAGTCGAATTTTTTTTTTTATCAATTTTGCTCTATTTATCTTAGTTTTCGAGATATGGGCCATTTTAAAAAAACGGCAGGGAAAGAAATAGCGCTATCTTTAAAACTTCGGATACATTGGTTGCGCCATCTACCGGGTAATAACAGAAACATGAAAATATTATATTTTAACAATATATTGTGTAAAATTTAACGAATGGGTTCTTAAAAATTATTTGTAAATAGTTTTGGAAATTAACACTCAAAATTAGTTAAAGTACTGAGGATATTCTTTCAACTGACTACCGTTACCCTTAAAATACCCTTACCGAAATATCTGAAATACCGTTATCCTTAAAATACCGATATCGAAACAAATGAAATATCGATAACCTTAAAATACCATTACCCAAATACATGAAATATCGTTATCCTTAAAATACCGTTACCATTATTTTAAATTCTCTGCTTTTCGTCATTGTACGTGGTTATTGATTATTTCACATAAATTAAGTCGAGTAATTCGTTTTGTTTATACTGTCACGTTTTTACCTTTTAAAAACGTTGGTTTATCTCATTTAGATAAACCGGATTCTTTTCTATTGCAATCAAAACAACCAATCTAAATTCAGACACCAATTGTTACGTTTTACCCTCAAAAACAATTAAAACCAACTAAAACACACACACATTTGTTGTTTACTATTTATTTATTATTTATTTCTTTAACACTTTATTACTTTACAAACAATTTCACAATGATTTACTAGAGCACAACTGAACTGTACAAATGCTAATGTACGACTCAACTCCTTAACCTTCATACCATCCTAAAAAAACTTACACTTTCCTCCCTCTGAGTAGTTATTGACCCCATTTGAAATTTATCTGTTTTTAAGATGAATGGGGGAAATGTTTTAGTTGATCTGTTATTTTAAGTAAATGAATGTTATTTTAGTTTGACTCTAGATCATAAATTTATATTACTTTCTGTTTAAATTATTTTCAAATCAAAGAAAGATGATGCAATTTTTACAAGTAAATTACAAAGAATTAAAATTTTTTTTGAAAGAATTCGATTAGACCAGCAAGGAAAAATGCGCATTTTTGGCTTTCGCTACAAAGCCATCATCAGTGCCTTTCGCCTTTGGGTGGGTTAATATTTTGATAATCGTCTACTTATGTGACTGTTGAAAGCAAATCGAATTTGTTATCAACAACTCAACTTAGACTAACATCAACGAAATTTAACAATGCTATTTTTATCCTTTGTTCTTATTACTCTTTTTTGCTTTGAACCTTAATTCTTAAGACATCTCAGCTGATTCTATTCAACTCTGTGTATGATAAACACAGATTTTTTGAATTACAACGAACCGTTAAATTTAAATTTTTTAAATGTTATTAAATTATATTTTTGCACCGTGTCAATGTGTTTTAAGATGAATGGGGGAAATGTTTTTGTTAAAAAAAAACAACTTTTCGAGAAACAAAATTACACAAAACTTAATTCTGTTATTCAGTTATTCACAAAAACATAACAAAAAATTAGATAAATAGGATTTTGCATATCGTGTTACACCTGGTTTCCATGTTATAATGCATTCTTTACGTGCTTTTCCATACTGATTCTCAAATGGTTGCGGCTGCCACGCCATTTTTATCCATAAATGATGGATCAATTTCATCGTCTTCAATATTCGACAATGGTGCTAGGTTATAGGATTAATAATCATCAGAACCAGTGTCTCTTAGCTCAGGTAAAAACTCGTTGCTTACATCAGAAAAATCGCTGCAAAAACTTTGATTGTGTCCATTTTTTGAAATGTATAATATAAGACCTAGGGATGCCAAACGGGAAATCCCGAATCCCGAAATCCCGGGATTTTCGGGATTAGCAAAATCCCGAATCCCGGGATTATTTCTCAAAAATCCAGGGATTTTCTTATTTTTTAATATTAATATAAACGCAAATAAACAAAGTGAGCAATTTTAAATTAAATAAATAAAAAAATAAATTACCTACGTTTTTTCTTGAATTTTCTCATATTGACAATAATTGATGCCAAGATATTGGTAAAATTGTAAATTAAGTAGATTATTCGAGTAAACTATGCAAAGACTTTGCAGAAAAATTTGAAATTTTGGTAAACAATATTAAGTTTTTGAGTAATACATGCGAAAAATCAAGTTTGGTATTCTACCGATTTATTCTTCCAAGAGAAATTCGATTCCTAAAACCTAATTTTGGCTGGGACTGTAAGCTTGAATTCTTACATGAAAACATTTGATAACGAATGGGGGAAATGTTTTTAGTTGATCTGTTATTTTAAGTAAATGAATGTTATTTTAGTTTGACTCAAGATCATAAATTAATATCACTTTCTGTTTAAATTATTTTCAAATCAAAGAAAGATAATACAATTTTTACAAGTAAATTACAAAGAATAAAAATTATTGAAAAAATTCGATAAGACCAGCAAGGCAGAATGCGCATTTTCGGCTTTCGCTACAAGGCCATCATCAGTGCCTTTCGCCTTTGAGTTGGTTAATATTTTGATAATCGTCTACTTATGTGGCTGCTGAAAGCAAATCGGGTTTTTTATCAACAACTCAACTTAGACTAACATCAACGAAATTTAACAATGCTATTTTTATTCTTTTGTTATTATTACTCTTTCTTTACTCTTACAGCTGATTCTATTCAACTCTGTGTATGATAAACACAAACATAACCAAATAACTTTGTTGCTGTAATTACACGATTTAGTGGGCAAGGTTATCGCAAGGAATCTGTTTTAAAAACTGCTTACAAAATACTGGGCGCAAGTGTACTTAATGACAGGCCTTCATATATTATCCCAGCCAGAAAAATACAAACGGGAAAGAAAAATATACAAAAGGACCGGCAGTTCAAAAAGCGCCAGAAAAGTACTGGAGAAACAAAATTTTTAACTTTGGCAAAACGCTGCCAAAACCAATAAATAGGTGGTTTGGAATTATATTTTCCAAAATAAAATTTAAAAAAAGTTCATATGTATCTTTTTTTGGCCCTGTCGTGATGTTTTGTAAAACAAATACTGGAAAAACAATTTTTGCAAACGCTGGCAAAGCGTCCCAAATGAGTGTTCTGCCAGTCATTTATTTTTAACATCGCGGTTACCCAGTGGTATGCAAGTACTTGATTTTTTGTACCACTGTCAATTTCTGACTGAGATGTTTCAATATTCATAAAATGTACCACATTATTAATTAACAACTATTAAATAATTATAAAACGCTTTATTCTATAAAAAAAATAGTTACATAACATAAAAATTTTCACAAATAAAGGAAAATTTAAATCTCGAAATCCCGTAAAATCCCGGGATCCCGAAAAATCCTGTAGTCCCGAAAATCCCGAATCCCGGGATTTTCAAATATCAATCCCGATTGGCATCCCTAATAAGACCACATTCTAAAGATATTTGTGGATTAGAATTTCTGTATAACAAAAGCTAAATATAGTGAAGTTTTGAGTAGAGTGTCCAAAACCGAAACCGAAAACTGGTTAACCGGTTTTTATAATTTCAAAAAACCGACCGGTTTCGAATAATTTCTAAATTCGAATAAACCAAAAACCGGTTATTATTTGTCGGTTAACCGGTTTGTTTAACACATATTTTTATTAAAACTATTTTCGAGCTAATCGTTCGAAAATTCTATATATCGACCTTTATATAAAATATACTGTCTTTTCATATGTATTCAAATAAATAAGATACGAAAAAAATCCATTGCAATGGTTTGAAATATTTTTTATACACGGTGACTGATGAATGCTGCTACAAAAAGCGTAATTACTTTTTTCTATGTAATTAATTGGTTCCATTTAAGAAAAATACGATTGGGACGATGAAACGATAATTGTTAAATCTACAAAAATTTTAGTTATATTTAAATATAGTTTAGTTGAATACAAATAACATTTTATATTGCTGAAACCAGTAGACGGTTTTGCCAAATATTAGTAGACTTAAAAAAGCAAAAATGAGTAGTAAGTACTTCTGCTGTTTTCAGTAGTGGGATTCTCTAACTTTTCAACGACAAAATTCGGTTGTCAGTTTACTATAAAAACTTGTCAATTTAACTAACGCCTTAAGAGCCTTAAGAGCCGTTTACATTATAGGATTGAGCCATATGATTTTAAGTAAAAGAAATCATAATACTGGAAATATAATCCTAATTAAAATCTTAAAGACTTTAAATGTGAGAGAGCTAACTTAACAGAGATGACTTTGTGTGTGCAAATCTTATGAGAGAGAATGATTTTTTGAAAAAAGTCTAAAAATGAGAAATCCGATAAGAAATCTTATGACTGCCAAAATAATCGTATGACTGCCAAAACAAATCTTAAGCACATGGGTTTTTGACAGATCTTAGCGCTCAATCCTATAATGTAAACTACTCTTTAATGGTAAAACCTTTATTTTGATACAATTTCATCTAATTTAAGTGTTTTGTTATTATTTTTATAATAATGTGATATTAAATTATATTTTACCATAATAATGATTTTTAGCGCTTTTTAAATGTTTGGTATCTTAATTAGTTGAAAAGCACCTATTTTGATCACATTTATAATTTAACGCTTGTTAGCCCTTTTTGTGCCTGCCTGTCAGTTTTGTCCTTAAAAGTTTGGGCATCTGATGATGTAAACACAAGTAGATTTGGGAAAAAAATTTGTTTGCCCTGATTTATCACACGTAAAATCAGTTAATTTAAATCGCGCTTTAGCAAACAGATTCAGCTGATTTCAGTAGTTGTTTCTGGAGGGCGCTTTTAACTAATTTTTATTAGCTTTTTCCGCTATTTGTACAGAATTATTTTCATAACAAAAAAACCGAAACCGGTTTTAACCGGTTGTGTTAAGAAACCCGTAACCGAAACCGATTTTTAAAAATAGTAATTTTCGAACAAACTGAAAACCGGTTTTCTGAAATGGCCGGTTTTTTGGACACTCTAGTTTTGAGTGAATATAAGTTTTACAAATGCAATTTTTTATCCATGCAACAATTATTCAAATAATGTTCCTACGAACTGTTACTGCGACCTGGGGGTTAATCATTATATTTTGTAATTAACTACACAATTACAAGTAACTGTAATGTGTACTTGAAAATTTTCTATTACACATTACATATAATTGTAATTGAAAAAATGTCAATTACAATTACATTACTAGGAAAAGAAATAATGACAAGTGCGAGTAAGGTATCAATCCAATATGACGTATTCTTTTTATGCTTATCCACGCCTATCCCGCCCACCTAGCCAAATCTTTTTTGCAAAATTATAACAAAAAATATTTTCTAATTCTTAATGTAATTGAAATTTGTAATTGAAATCACACTTAATTACAATTACATGTAATTTCTAATTGAAAATTTTGAATTACATGTAGATTTAATTGTCTTTTTTTAATTTAAGTTACATTTATTTGTAATTTTATTTGAAAATTTTCAATTACAAGAAATTGAAATGTAATTGTTATAAACAAACTTCACGTTAAACTAACCAAAAGTTCCATTAGTAAAAGTTCGTTATACCAAAAAATTTGCTTTAATGTTGTTCGTTATAAATGAACTTCACTATAATTAGTTCACAATACTTACCATCGTCGTCAGTTCCATTTATAATTTCGTCAATTTCTTTATCCATAAAACATTTTGGTACAGAAATCATATATTGCAATATATTTTCACTACTTACAAGAAAACATGTCTTGTTTATGTCAAAATAGTACGAAAATAACGGTAATTATCTCATTAATGCCTTATTCACATTCTACTGATCTATTGCAATTCATTTTTAAAATTTCCCTGTAATAGAACGACAAAATACAACCATTCTATGAACGGGGTCAGTATTTAATAGCAGTGCAAAAACAATTAAAATTAAATTTAAATTATGTTTTTCTGATGCAGAATTACAAAATTTTCAAATACTTAAAGTATCGTTTTTTTTCTCTTGAATGGATAAAGAAATATTTAGAAATGAAACCCCTTTTGGGTCAAATATGACCCCGGGATGTTATTAAGGTTAACACAAGCTGCAGCCCTTTTATAGTGTAATGTCTGCGATTGTAGAATGATCTCGAATGTTCCAGAGACACCCAGATTGTGTGTAGAATGAACTAGAAGGTTCTAGAGCAGGGCTGGCAAAACTATGACACGCGTGTCAGTAGTGGCACGCGAGTGGATTTTAGGTGGCACGCGATGTGTTTTGAATATTTTCAAAAAATTTAAACTTTATTAGGAAACCAGCAAAAAATTCAGTTAAATGTTAAATTTCGCCACAAAAATGTGTGATTAAACTCGGTAATTGTGAAAATTTTCACAGAGATTGTAAAATACTTTTAAAATTATTAAAAACAGCATCATCACAAGTCAAATGGACCGAAGCTGTAGAATAGCTTCTGACAGAACCCAATGGAAATTTCTAATTGAGGCCGTTTGCTCCCAAGCTGGAGAATAGCGGAATATCATCATCATCAAAACTCTGTATTGAAACCATTTTTTGTTTGCAGAAATATGGTTAATACAGAACTCGCAAATTCGTTCATCAGAAAAATTTCCCACTATTAGTGTATTGCAAAATTGAAGAAAGCCGAAATTTTTTGTAAAAAAATTCTGAAAAAAATTTATAAAATTCTAGATTGAAAGAAGTTTAAATATATCGACGAGAAAATGCTACATAATCGGAGAAATAAAAAGTGGTAGAACATTGCACAAAAATGGAAAACAACTTGTAATAAAATTGGATCTAAAAAATTAAGTATTTTTCATTTGGTGCTACCAAATGACCCTCAATGAAATAAAGGCTGAAAATAAGTTTCATAATAAAATAACCCCCAAAGAAAAAAAATTAGATAATCTGCAATGAAATAATGTTAAAAAAATAAATAGCAAAAAAGTTAATAATTTATTTAAATGGCAATCCCCTTTATTAGAATTTGAAAATGGGTTTTAATCGCGTTTCGCAAAGCCATTTCATCTCAAATGGATCTGTGAAATCAATAGTGTTCGCTTTTAATTCATTAATATGAAATTAGTGGGCGCTATGGTGGAATGGTTAGCGTGTTGAACTGTTACACGTGAGATTGAGGGTTCGATCCTCAGTGACCACAATGATCAATTTGGAAAAATAATATGTATGATTTTTGTATCCCTCATACATATCGCAGCGTCCACCTTCGGTGTTCCCATAGCACTTAACCCACCGAAGTGAAATAATATAACAGGGCTATGAACTAAACAGCTAAACAAGTTCACCAACTCACCATCAGATGGCGCGCAACAACTGTTCTAAAATTCAACATTTCGAGCAACTACTGTGTTGCCATATTTGAAGTCCTTCATCATTCACCACCTTTCATCTCTTCTCTTACCCCTTTCCAAAGACAACAACCCTCTCTTCTTTTTAAAAACAAATATATATGAAGATAAAAATCGCGCGATTTATTTTAGTCAAATGAAAATTTAGCCAGCGGCAACTTTTTCAACTAGTGTCTTATAATTTATGGCGCCCAAAAATTTAACTTTAAACAAAATGAAATAACCAACAAAAAATGGAATAACCTCTCAAAAAAATGAAAATGAAATAATGTCCAAACTATTTTAACATTTAATAAACCCCCAAAAATTAAATAACCCTCAAAAACTGTTACATTTTTTGGATGTTATTTAGTTTTTCCTTTTGGGAGTTATTTCATGGGGTTATCCGTAGCGCTGATAAATATGTACATCTGTAATGACATTTTAAAAAAATTTTTACAAATTTTAAAAATTTTCAAAAAAGGACTATAATTAAGGTGGCACGCGAGAAACTTTTACAAAACAAAATTTGTCCGTTTCTGGCACGCAGCGAAAAAAGTGTTGCCACCCCTTTTCTAGAGGCACCCAGATTGTTAGCCATGGTTGTAGAAGTTTCCAGAAGCATCTAGAGTTTTCTTAGCGGAGACACCAACCACTTGGAGTTTAGTCGATACACAAACCACTTTATAATTAGCCAAGACACAAACCACGTTATTCTTAGCCGAGACACAAACCAATTCACAGTATAACACTTTATACCACATTATAGTATAATGTTGTATACCCATAATATAGCGTTGCCAGATTGGCAGTGTTAGTGAATCCCCTTTCTCGGGATATTTTTATTCCAAAATACCAGAACTATACCAATCAAATTTCGTAACAATTCTTTAGTTTGGTTTTTGCAAAAAAAAAGGCGGTATGCACCGAAATAACTGACTACCTTTACCCTTAAAATACCGTTACCGATATAACTGATATACCGAAATAACCCAAATATCGTTATCTTTAAAATACCGTTAGCGAAATAACTCAAATACCGTTATCCTTAAAATACCGATACCGACATAAATTTAATAGCGTTACCCTTAAAATACCGATACCGAAATAAAATAAAAACCCTAACGATAACCGCATTCGTTTCGGTTACCATCCATGGTTTTTTCTATCAGCTCGACTTTTCGCGATATACCGTTATGTCAAAAATGAAGGCATTTCCACTGCATATATTGGAATAACTTGCAAACGCTTCACCATATTCAGTTAAAAAAATCCAAAACTCGGCAACAAATTATCTTTAAGCCGTACTTGCACTTTTACTTTTTTGTCGTTATTCACTTTTAAAAAGCCGGAGAAAAATCACTTGTACTTTTCGCGTTCGTCGGCACTTGAATGACAAAAATCAATCAATTCAACATGTGAATTTATGTGACTTTACGTGAGAGTAATAAGACTTGACACTTTTTCCGTTTTGCATTTTTTTATTCAATTCCGAACAACCATTACTCAGCCATGCTTTTTGGTGATTTTCAAAAATTTGATTTATTTTTCCAAAGGTAACAATTACATCTTAAAACAAAAACACAATTTTAAAACCGGTTTATGAAGAGTAAAGTAATGATTTTGTAAACTTAAAAATGCGAGATGATGGAGAAAAACGGATATTAGATTTATAATCAGCGACCTCAAATTAGTAAAAAATTGCTATAGTTCCAGTCAACACAAAAAAGTTCAATTTCGTTCCCTTGTGTAATCTATTTTCAAAATAAATTGCAAAAATAAATTGTGTAATGCAAAAAGGATAATACAATTTGAAAAATATCTTTAATTTGCAAATATCTCAAAAACCCATCTTTAATTTTCTTTAAATTTTTTAAGCAGATAACTTAGTATTTCAGCAACAGACTGTGAAAATTTCAAATTGGAACTCCAATGGGTGCGAAATAAAAACGCTATTTTTAACAAAGTTTTTTGAAATTTCACATTTTGTGGGAAATATATAATATTAAATAGATGTTTTTGATAGAGTTACCAGAGTGCTATAAATACATATGCTAAAAATGTCTAAATTTTCAAGATCGTCATTTAAGAAGTGTTTTGCATTTACAAACATCTCTAAAAAGTAATTGTTTGTTCAAATTATATTTACAAACCACTTAAAATACAAACCGAGAATATGAGTTATTTTAAAAATCTTATGTTTTATTTTTGGAGTGAATATTAAACGTTAAAGCTAATTTTGTTTTTCCGATTATATAATTTTAGTATATTTTAATTTCATTTGTAATACATCACATATAAATTATTACACTATGCGACAGTTAAAATCGGGATCGCATGAAACCATCGGGAAATGTTATATCGGTCAAAAACAAGTTATACGTGTCCCGGCGTTTGCTGTGTCACCCCTAGGAATCGAGATATATCTTTTTTTTGACATAACTCGAGAACCACTAGTCCGATTTTGCTCAAACAATTTTAAAAAAATTAAAAATTACAATTCCTTTAATCTGTTCATATAACGTTTTTCTATATACTCAACAGTTTTTCAAAAACAAGTTATACTTGTTCCGGCGTTTCGCTGGGTCACGTCTAGGAATCGAGATACATCGATTTGAAGTTAGTAACTATCATATAGGGGAAATTGTCACCTTTGGCGGTCTTTTTTTTGACATAACTCGAGAACCACTAGTGCGATTTTAAACAAACAATTTTAAAAAAATTAAAAATTACAATTCCTTTAATCTATTCACGTTTTTATATATACTCAACAGTTTTGCTGATAAAAATAAATGTATGAAGAAAAAAATATTTTTTGCCTAAAATATTAAATTTTTTTAATTTTTAAATTCATAAAAAATCCAAAACGGAAAAAAGGCAAGTCGTATTACTTTCACGCAAAGTCACATAACCTTTAAACAAAATGAGAAATAGATCATGAAAATCGATGGACGCGTTTCGCTTTTATTCACAATTAAGTGAAGGTATCTCATTTTGACAAGAATATTGATTTTATGTTTCAAAGAGTTTGGATAATATTTATTATACATATATTATTTATTATTAACACGTAAAATTAAAAATTATTACAGGTAATTATTAGGTTATTACATAGATACATAGGTTATAAAAATCGATGAACGCAAAACTTATTTTCGTTTGTTTGCGCCCTTTACTTTCTTGCGTGGTGGTTCGCCCACTTGTTCAGAGTCTGTATCGGATGAGGATCTGTCTTCATCTGGAAAAAATCAATTGTTTTTAATCAGTCAGTTAACTTCATTTTTGTGACTTACCCTCGGAGGAAACTCCCATTGTATATTCTTCTTCTTCATCTTCATTGTCGGGATCGTACGTCTTTTGCGACCACCAACAAATTTCAGCCAGCAGCGAATCGAGCCTTTTGCCTTTATATCGCGTTTCCATTGGCATTGCCACTTGATGGAAGCGCCCGCCATGTTCATCCGACTCTGAGGCTAGCTGCTTGCTGAATTATTCGAGATGGTGATGCAAGAAGTGAATTTTGAGGGACATATTCACTCCAATTTTCTGGAAGTAGTGCAACATCTTGGTCACAAGAGCGGGGTAATTGTGTGCTCGCGTACTTCCCAAAAAATATCGTATGACTTTCTTCACTGCCCTCCACGCAAAGTAATCATTACCGTCTAAAGCACCTTTAAATTCCTTTGATTTCATGAGCTTTCGTATATCCGGCCCATTCAGAACACCTTCCTTCAATTTTGTTTCGCTGATTTGAGGGAAAATATCATTCAAACAATCAAGAATTTTCGGTTGCTTCACAATGGCCTTGATGAAATTTTTTACGATTCCCAGTTTGATATGGAGAGGGGGCATGAGGACGTTCTCCATTGGCACCAGTGGATGATTTACGCAGTTGTGTCCTTTCTCCGTTGGATCTCGAGCAAGCCAGTCATGCGTTTCGTATTGGTTTCCTTTAAATCGGGTATCCCAAAGACACGAGAAACACATGTTTTTCGTATAGCCACCTTGGAGACCTCTTAGCATCGCCACGACTTTCAGTTCACAACTGATCCGATCAGTGTAGCAAACTTTATCCAAAATTATTTTCATCGAATCGTATGTTTCGCTCATGTCTGTGCTGTAGCCAATGGGAATGCTTGGTTTTTTATTATATTTATGTAGCAAAACGACTTTCAGGCTTGATTTCGAAGAATCGATGAACATTCGCCAATCAGCTGCGACATAATTAATGGCCATCGCCTCCATCAGCCCCTTTATATCGTGGCAGTAAACAAATGTGTTCCCTTCGTTGAGTGTGTAGTACCGTTGGAATAGCAATTGTCGTCTTCGATATCCGGTGACTTTGACATTAGGCTCCAAATTGTTGCCTTCTTTCAAAAGCTGGGCAAGTTTTTCTGCTTCACGTTGAGAAAGGTTTAATTCTGCAACAATCTTGTCCATTCTTGCTTGTGATATTGGAATTATTTTGTTCGATGGGCCGGCTTCTGGTGTTGGTTTATAGGTGAAATCCGATTGATCCATTGTTTCAATAGAAAAAGAAGTTTCTCTGTCAGGACTTGGAAGCGGTGGAATTGGTATTTCATCCGAATGCGGTAGAGATATTTGTGCACTTCTAACAGATATGTAAACTCTTCGTTTAAGGCCTTTACGATTTACTCCACATATTTTGTTTGCGCAAGCGTAACAGTTATCGGAATTGTGCTCTCCTGGATCAGTCCAAATCATTGGTACACCAAAAGAAAGTGAACTGCGTTTCCCTTGGATCCACATGTTAAGAGCATTGTAGCACGTTTTACAAATTTTGTCTGGGGCCCACGTAACGCCGCGAATTATTTCGGAATCAAAATAAAGTTTAAAAGCACGCTCCACTTGCTCAGTGAGTAATGCAGTATTTGTTGAAAAAGCTCTTTTGCCACAAACGTAACAAAATAAATTAATATTTTCTGGACAATTTGCACTCATTTCGGTTTTATACTTTTATTACTTTTTCGTCACTTTAAAAAAATCGTACTTTACGCGTTCGGAGACACTTGTTGAATGACAAAAATCGATCAATGAACACTAGGGCGGGTCGATTTAATAATCGCCCATGGCTCAGTGAATCGTATTCTAGGGATCAAAATAAGAAACTTTGCCGAAGGAACCATACCTCTAAAACGAATTCTACTACCCCCCAACTGTTGACTTTTGTCCCGTAGGGTCAGGTTTTGAAAAATCCCACTTTGACCCATTTAGAGTGCCCCAATCGAGTCCAAATGTATGACCGACCCCCACTAACTTTGGAGGGCCGATCCACCCATGCCAGTGGCACACCCCCTGGAACTCTCCTGGGGGGTTCCCCATACAAACATTTTAAAAAATCACCATTTTTGGCACTTTATTTTATTATTTTTTATTTATTTTATTTATTTTTATTATTTTATTTATTTTTTCTCTTTAGAAATTTATTTAGTCAGAACATATGTAAATAAAAAAATTAATTTAACTTAGTAATAGAAAAGAAAATAAAAAAAATTACTGTTTGAAGTCTTTTTTGCTTTCAAGTATGGGCAATTTCGCACGGCTCTCTAATGTCGTCACCATAACAGCCTCTACATTTTCCGGTATAACTCGTTTGGAAACGCTAGCTAGCAATTGAACGTGTCGTTCTGTTGCAGGTCGTAAAATAGGTTGTGTGGGTTTTTTAAGCCACCACAAGACACAGCTGCATGTCGTAAACTTACTTAAGCTAAATCGGTTACAGGTAGAATTGAGCATAAAATTATCATAAAGGATTTTCCAGAAGTAATAAAAGGCGCACTTGCTTAACAGAATTTGTGGTCAGATTAACGTTTAATTTACATGTAAGTACTTTATGGGCAGTTTTGACAACAAAATCGGTTACAGGTAGAATTGAGCATTAAATTATCATAAAGGATTTTCCAGAAGTAATAAAAGGCGCACTTGCTTAACAGAATTTGTGGTCAGATTAACGTTTAATTTACATGTAAGTACTTTATGGGCAGTTTTGACAACAAAATCGGTTACAGGTAGAATTGAAATTACCATTTCATTCTTATTACCTCGTCTCCTAGACCATATATAACGCAACAGTTTTTGTGAATGCATTAAGTCGTTGTGAAGAACTCGAAGTGTGAAGTGCTAATTTGAGATAAAAAAATATTTTAAAAAAAATCATTCCAAATCAAGAAGTTTACAATGAATCCACCATCCTCTACACCGCAAGATGAAGCAATAACAACATCAACAACTATCGAAAACCCAATGAGTCATATACCCAGGCATGATGTTACTGTTTTTGGTATGTCTACTGATTTGACTGATCTTAATTTACCAACCCATCTGGATATCTTGAGATATTATTTTTCCTTGAGCGAACAAAAAAAGTTGTCCTATAAAGCATTCACTATTCAAGTACAAGATAAGTTGATTGGAATTTGGGAAAAACTTGGTATGGAAATAATGCTGAAAAAAAGTGTATGTAATAAATTGAATAGATTGCTTGACAAATATCAAGAGCAAATCAAGAGAAGAAACAAACCCCAACAATTTACAGAGTATGTAAAATCTCTGGAAACAATTTTTTTCATTGGAACATGTAAATGCGATTTGAAGGCAGCTCCATGTGCATGCGGTTTGGTTCCCGAACGCCTCAAAGAGCTTATGCACGATCAACATAATCAGAGAAATCTAACAATGGATGGATTTGCGATGGAAATTGAAGAGCAAGGAGCAACGTCTATGTCATCAATGCCAACATACCAAGATCCCGATGATTCAACATACGCACCGCCACCGGTTACACGGAAATGATCAATATGAATGACATAAATGACGTATTTGAACCACCATTCACGCGAAGCATTCCATACGATACTTTGAAAGAATATTTAAATCAAGATGATCCACCGTTTATTGATCCAAAAATTCCATCACACATACAAGAAACAGAACGACACGTTCAATTGCTAGCTAGCGTTTCCAAACGAGTTATACCGGAAAATGTAGAGGCTGTTATGGCGACGACATTAGAGAGCCGTGCGAAATTGCCCAGACTTGAAAGCAAAAAAGACTTCAAACAGTAATTTTTTATTTTTTCTTTTCTATTACTAAGTTAAATTAATTTTTTCATTTACATATGTTCTGACTAAATAAATTTCTAAGGAGAAAAAATAAATAAAATAATAAAAATAAATAAAATAAATAAAAAATAATAAAATAAAGTGCCAAAAATGGTGATTTTTTAAATTGTTTTTATGGGGAACCCCCCAGGGGAGTTCCAGGGGGTGTGCCACTGGCATGGGTGGATCGGCCCTCCAAAGTTAGTGGGGGTCGGTCATACATTTGGACTCGATTGGGGCACTCTAAATAGGTCAAAGTGTGATTTTTCAAAGCGTGTGAAGTTAAATTTAAAAAATAAATTTAAAGCTCACATTTTCAAATTGCCTTTAATGGGTTAATATTTTTGAATTTAACTTCACAAAGTGTGAAGTTAAATTCAAAACATAATATTCTTTAAATTTAAATTCACAAAGTGTGAAGTTAAATTCAAAAAATAATAGTCTTTGAATTTAACTTCACAATGTTTCACGAAATAAATTCTAGAAATAAATTAAAAAATAAACTCAAGAAATAAATTCAAAAAATAAATCCAAGAATAAATTAAAAAATAAATTCAAGAAATAAATTCAAAATATAAATTCAAAAATAAATTAAATAAATAAATTCAATATTTTTTTAAAAATGTCAATTTTGAACAGACGTGAATGGGGTTTGGTCATATTAGTGGACGCGGCTGAGGGAGCAGATTTCAATTCTGAGATTACTTTATAAAAAAGTTGCTCAGGAAAATAGCCATAAATTTTCAAAAATGTTAAATTTAAATTTTTAAACATGTCAAGTGCAGGTGGGCCCAGGGCCAATTTCGAACAGACGTGAATGGGGTTTGGTCATATCAGTGGACACGGCTGAGGGAGCAGATTTCAATTCTGAGCTCACTTTATTCAAAAGTTGCTCAGGAAAATAGCCATAAATTTTCAAAAATGTTAAATTTAAATTTTCAAACATGTCAAGTGCAGGTCAGCCCAGGGCCAATTTCGAACAGACGTGAATGGGGTTTGGTCATATCAGTGGACGCGGCTGAGGGAGCAGATTTCAATTCTGAGATAACTTTATTCAAAAGTTGCTCAGGAAAATACCCATAAATTTTCAAAAATGTTAAATTTAAATTTTTAAACATGTCAAGTGCAGGTGGGCCCAGGGCCAATTTCGAACAGACGTGAATGGGGTTTGGTCATATCAGTGGACATGGCTGAGGGAGCAGATTTCAATTCTGAGCTCACTTTATTCAAAAGTTGCTCAGGAAAATAGCCATAAATTTTCAAAAATGTTAAATTTAAATTTTCAAACATGTCAAGTGCAGGTCGGCCCAGGGCCAATTTCGAACAGACGTGAATGGGGTTTGGTCATATCAGTGGACACGGCTGAGGGAGCAGATGTCAATTCTGAGCTCACTTTATTCAAAAGTTGCTCAGGAAAATAGCCATAAATTTTCAAAAATGTTAAATTAAAATTTTTAAACATGACAAGTTCAGGTGGGCCCAGGGCCAATTTCGAACAGACGTGAATGGGGTTTGGTCATATCAGTGGACACGACTGAGGGAGCAGATTTCAATTCTGAGATTACTTTATTCAAAAGTTGCTCAGGAAAATAGCCATAAATTTTCAAAAATGTTAAATTAAAATTTTTAAACATGACAAGTTCAGGTCGGCCCAGGGCCAATTTCGAACAGACGTGAATGGGGTTTGGTCATATCAGTGGACACGGCTGAGGGAGCAGATTTCAATTCTGAGCTCACTTTATTCAAAAGTTGCTCAGGAAAATAGCCATAAATTTTCAAAAATGTTAAATTTAAATTTTTAAACATGTCAAGTGCAGGTGGGCCCAGGGCCAATTTCGAACAGACGTGAATGGGGTTTGGTCATATCAGTGGACACGGCTGAGGGAGCAGATTTCAATTCTGAGATTACTTTATTCAAAAGTTGCTCAGGAAAATAGCCATAAATTTTCAAAAATGTTAAATTTTAATTTTTAAACATGTCAAGTGCAGGTGGGCCCAGGGCCAATTTCGAACAGACGTGAATGGGGTTTGGTCATATCAGTAGACACGGCTGAGGGAGCAGATTTCAATTCTGAGCTCACTTTATTCAAAAGTTGCTCAGGAAAATAGCCATAAATTTTCAAAAATGTTAAATTAAAATTTTTAAACATGACAAGTTCAGGTGGGCCCAGGGCCAATTTCGAACAGACGTGAATGGGGTTTGGTCATATCAGTGGACGCGGCTGAGGGAGCAGATTTCAATTCTGAGATTACTTTATTCAAAACTTGCTCAGGAAAATAGCCATAAATTTTCAAAAATGTTAAATTTAAATTTTTAAACATGTCAAGTGCAGGTGGGCCCAGGGCCAATTTCGAACAGACGTGAATGGGGTTTGGTCATATCAGTGGACACGGCTGAGGGAGGAGATTTCAATTCTGAGCTCACTTTATTCAAAAGTTGCTCAAGAAAATAGCCATAAATTTTCAAAAATGTTAAATTAAAATTTTTAAACATGACAAGTTCAGGTGGGCCCAGGGCCAATTTCGAACAGACGTGAATGGGGTTTGGTCATATCAGTGGACACGGCTGAGGGAGCAGATTTCAATTCTGAGATTACTTTATTCAAAAGTTGCTCAGGAAAATAGCCATAAATTTTCAAAAATGTTAAATTAAAATTTTTAAACATGTCAAGTGCAGGTGGGCCCAGGGCCAATTTCGAACAGACGTGAATGGGGTTTGGTCATATCAGTGGACACGGCTGAGGGAGCAGATTTCAATTCTGAGCTCACTTTATTCAAAAGTTGCTCAGGAAAATAGCCATAAATTTTCAAAAATGTTAAATTTAAATTTTTAAACATGTCAAGTGCAGGTGGGCCCAGGTCCAATTTCGAACAGACGTGAATGGGGTTTGGTCATATCAGTGGACACGGCTGAGGGAGCAGATTTCAATTCTGAGATTACTTTATTCAAAAGTTGCTCAGGAAAATAGCCATAAATTTTCAAAAATGTTAAATTTAAATTTTCAAACATGTCAAGTGCAGGTGGGCCCAGGGCCAATTTCGAACAGACGTGAATGGGGTTTGGTCATATCAGTGGACACGGCTGAGGGAGCAGATTTCAATTCTGAGCTCACTTTATTCAAAAGTTGCTCAGGAAAATAGCCATAAATTTTCAAAAATGTTAAATTAAAATTTTTAAACATGACAAGTTCAGGTGGGCCCAGGGCCAATTTCGAACAGACGTGAATGGGGTTTGGTCATATCAGTGGACGCGGCTGAGGGAGCAGATTTCAATTCTGAGATTACTTTATTCAAAACTTGCTCAGGAAAATAGCCATAAATTTTCAAAAATGTTAAATTTAAATTTTCAAACATGTCAAGTGCAGGTCGGCCCAGGGCCAATTTCGAACAGACGTGAATGGGGTTTGGTCATATCAGTGGACGCGGCTGAGGGAGCAGATTTCAATTCTGAGATTACTTTATTCAAAAGTTGCTCAGGAAAATAGCCATAAATTTTCAAAAATGTTAAATTAAAATTTTTAAACATGACAAGTTCAGGTGGGCCCAGGGCCAATTTCGAACAGACGTGAATGGGGTTTGGTCATATCAGTGGACGCGGCTGAGGGAGCAGATTTCAATTCTGAGATTACTTTATTCAAAAGTTGCTCAGGAAAATAGCCATAAATTTTCAAAAATGTTAAACTAAAGTTTTTAAACATGTCAAGTTCAGGTGGACCCAGGGCCAATTTCGAACAGACGTGAATGGGGTTTGGTCATATCAGTGAACGCGGCTGAGGGAGCAGATTTCAATTCTGAGATTACTTTATTCAAAAGTTGCTCAGGAAAATAGCCATAAATTTTCAAAAATGTTAAATTAAAATTTTTAAACATGTCAAGTGCATGTGGGCCCAGGGCCAATTTCGAACAGACGTGAATGGGGTTTGGTCATATCAGTGGACACGCCTGAGGGAGCAGATTTCAATTCTGAGCTCACTTTATTCAAAAGTTGCTCAGGAAAATAGCCATAAATTTTCAAAAATGTTAAATTAAAATTTTTAAACATGACAAGTTCAGGTGGGCCCAGGGCCAATTTCGAACAGACGTGGCTGAGGGAGCAGATTTCAATTCTGAGATTACTTTATTCAAAAGTTTCTCAGGAAAATAGCCATAAATTTTCACTTTTTGCACTTGACATGTTTAAAAATTTAAATTTAACATTTTTGAAAATTTATGGCTATTTTCCTGAGCAACTTTTGAATAAAGTGAGCTCAGAATTGAAATCTGCTCCCTCAGCCGTGTCCACTGATATGACCAAACCCCATTCACGTCTGTTCGAAATTGGCCCTGGGCCCACCTGCACTTGACATGTTTGAAAATTTAAATTTAACATTTTTGAAAATTTATGGCTATTTTCCTGAGCAACTTTTGAATAAAGTGAGCTCAGAATTGACATCTGCTCCCTCAGCCGTGTCCACTGATATGACCAAACCCCATTCACGTCTGTTCGAAATTGGCCCTGGGCCGACCTGCACTTGACATGTTTGAAAATTTAAATTTAACATTTTTGAAAATTTATGGCTATTTTCCTGAGCAACTTTTGAATAAAGTAATCTCAGAATTGAAATCTGCTCCCTCAGCCGTATCCACTGATATGACCAAACCCCATTCACGTCTGTTCAAAATTGACATTTTTAAAAAAATATTGAATTTATTTATTTAATTTATTTTTGAATTTATATTTTGAATTTATTTCTTGAATTTATTTTTTAATTTATTCTTGGATTTATTTTTTGAATTTATTTCTTGAGTTTATTTTTTAATTTATTTCTAGAATTTATTTCGTGAATTTATTTTTTGAATTTAACTTCACAATGTGTGAAGTTAAATTCAAAGACTATTATTTTTTGAATTTAACTTCACACTTTGTGAAGTTAAATTCAAAAATATTAACCCATTAAAGGCAATTTGAAAATGTGAGCTTTAAATTTAACTTCACACGCTTGATTTTTCAAAACTTGACCCTACGGGACAAAAGTCAACAGTTGGGGGGTAGAAGAATTCGTTTTAGAGGTATGGTTCCTTCGGCAAAGTTTCTTATTTTGATCCCTAGAATACGATTTTCCCTGAGCCATGGGCGATTTTTTTGCCTCCCCACAAATCGACCCGGCCTAATGAACACCTATAAAAACTACGTAAGTTTCAATATTTTACTGAGAGGTACTTATGAATTGGCGCATCTTTTAAGGGTGGCTATATACCTGATTCGTGTGCGTTTTAAATTTTTCGAAACGTTGTAAAACATGACCACTCATAAATGTGGGTGCAATTTGTGTAACAAAATCATGCAGGTAGCCAACGGAAAAAACCTAAATAATTAAAAAAGTGCACTTTCCTTTTTTCCTTTTAATTGTCCACGCACATATATGACCGTTTTTTAGTTTGTTACCGCTACCATAAAAATCAAATAACCTTTTGTTTATTACTTTTTTTTTAATATTTTAGGCAAAAAATATTTTTTTCTTCATACATTTATTTTTACCGGCAAAACTGTTGAGTATATAGAAAAACGTTATATGAACAGATTAAAGGAACCCAGGTGAAAATGTTCATATATGGCCATATATGGCAACATATATGGGTTCGGATCCGAAATTTGAGGGTATATGGCCATATATGGAGATATATGAATGTTCATATAAAAATTTTTTTTTATTTTTTAATAAAAATATTTTTTTTTTTATTCAAATTAAATGTAAATATTATAATTCTATTCATACGTTACTGATGAATTTGTTCATTTGAATGAAATTGAGAAATTATGAAATTTTTAATGGACATATACATTTTACTTCAAGTTTAGAAAATATTTTATGACTGATTTTTGATTATTTAATGATTGTTTATACACTAATAGAAAAAAGTGTGTAAAAATTTTAGTTAAAGCTACTAAAAATTAGTTCAAAATGAAAAACTGCTGAATTATCAGAGTAGTTTTGCTAAATATAAATAAGATAGGAACAGCAAAAATAAAACTTCTTAATATATTTACAAAATTTGAATTATAATTGAGCTAAATTTCAGTGATTAAATAAAATTAAATTGTACTTAGTAGTAGACAAATAAACATTACAAAAAATTTAAAATTTTCAAAGTTCCTTTTTCGTTTTTTGTTTTTAATTGAAATACAAATCTAGCCTTCTGAAATCAACAGTTTAATATTTTTAGCAAATATTTCTGTTGATTTTATAAACTGCTATTTGCATTGAACAAAATTTAACAAAAATTTTTTTAGATACAACAGTTTGTTTTAGCTATTTTTAGTTTACTAATATTTTGCAAAATTTTCTGCAGATTTTCTAAATTTAGAAGTTTTATTTTTGCTGTTTTTATCTTACTGCAACATTTTCAATTGTTTTTCAAATTTTATCATTTTATTTCAGAAGTTATCAATTGTTTTTCTGATTTATCAATTGTATTTCAGAAATAATCAATTGAATTTCAGTTTAACCAATTGTATTGTAGAAGTTATGAATTGTTTTTCAGATTTACCAATTGTATTTCAGAAATAATCAATTTATTTCTAGTTTTATAATTGCTTTGCAGAAATTATCAATTGATTTTCATATTTATCAATTGTATATCAGAAACTACCAATTGTATTTCAGAAATTATAAATTGTATTTTAGAAACTGAAATTTGTATTTCAGAAATAATCAATTGTATTTCTAAAACTGGCAACTGTATTTTATAAATTGCCAATTGTATTTAAGAAATTATCAAATGTATTGTATTTCAATATTTTTTGAATCCGCTCACGTAATTACCCCCATGATAAAAAAAACTTAAAACATTACCCATATATGGAATAATATATGAATTCATATGAAGATATATGGAATATATGAACCAATATATGGACCAATAAATGCAGTATATTATCATATATGGATTCATACATTTGAATGTATTTACCCATATATGCTTCCATACATAACATATATGTTCATATATGATCATACATTAAACCATATATGGTCATATATGAAACCATATATGACAATATATGAACATATATGAACATTTTATCCTGGGAATTGTAATTTTTAATTTTTTTAAAATTGTTTGAGCAAAATCGGACTAGTGGTTCTCGAGTTATGTCAAAAAAAAGACCACCAAAGGTGACAATTTCCCCTATATGATAGTTACTTACTTCAAATTGATATATCTCGATTCCTAGACGTGACCCAGCGAAACGCCGGGACACGTATAACTTCTTTTTTACCGATATAACTTTCCCCGGTAGTTTGAACCCTTCCCGATCACTGACCCCTACCATTTGTCTCACAGTGTTATTAATTGAAGAAACAAACTCCAAACACCATGTTTACTTTGATTGCTAGCAACTCATTCTTGATTTCAATATTAATTGAAATTACTGTTTTTAATACATTTGAATTAATTCAAAAACAATTCAATTCAAATGAATTGGAAATGGATTGCAATTAATTTTGCCAAATTCATTTTGCCAATTCATTTGAATTGGAAATGAATTGCAATTCATTTTCGCCAAATTCATTTGAATTGATTCAAATTTTATTCAATTCTTTTCCTTTGTGAAAAGAATTAATTAAAAATTTAGCTAATTCGTAATGAATTGAAATCAAAAAATAATGACTCATTTACAGCTCTGGTGCTTAACCATAGTTATGAATGTCAAATTTATATGGAAATATCTGTGGTTAACGTTTAACCTCGGTTATGCTGGAAATAAGTTACTCGCCCTAAATAGCTTTAATCATTCACAATAAAGCCATTTAGTAAAGTTTCGAATAAATCTGCCTTAGGAACATTTTTCTATTGAAAATTTCTCATATTCTAAAAACTATTTGTAGAGAATTTTACAGATTATTGTTTTTTTTTAATAGTCATCACCACAACAATTTTGTGACCTGAATCTGGTCTTGTGGATATATTTTAGAAAACTTGACTGGTTTAAGACATTAGTCCTATATAAAAATTTAAATCAATTTCTCAAATTAAGATATTTCTTAAAGATTGACACTGTTATCTGCAGATAATTTCACTGGTTTAATTTTTCAGTACGCCAGTACGCGAAATGTTATGAGTAAATTATTCTAAAAATGAATTATCCGGTTGAGTGCATTTAGATTATAAATTCTTGAAGTTGGTTTCACATTTGGATAGAGGTAAAAAAGTATTATAATGATTGTGTGATCCGAAATTTCGTGCCGTTTTTCTTTAAAGAATGACACACTTTTATAAGACGCCATTAGTAAAATAATTCTAGTCATATTGGTAAACTTACTTTTAGTAATTTTTTTGAATTCACACCACAGTACTATCTGTTTAAATGATTACAATTTTTGCAAAATTTAATATGGAATTAAGCACATAATGTAAATCCAAGAGGTAAAAAAAATATTAAAAACGTTAAAATGTATCCTGTGGTTCAAAGGATCCTATAAATTTACAAAAAAACTTTATTGTATTTTTACCATTTTATTTATCTGCTGTAATATATAGCTGATCCAATTATATCTCAAAATTGGGTGCCCGAGTAAAAAAAATTGATCTCGCGCAATATCTAATCATATCCAATTTGAAATTGTTTAAGATCTGCTATAATATCTAGGTGATCCAATTAGATCTCAAAATTGGGTGTATCCAATCATATCGTATTAGATCCCATTGTATATATAGGGATAAATTGAGTTCAAGTTATATCTCAAAATTGGGAAGTCCAATGATATCTTTGGGGATAAATGTAGATCTAATTTGATCCGAAAATTGGCGGATCCAGCTATATATTTGCGGATAAATTTAAATCTAATTTGATCTCAATTTTGGCAGATCGAATTAGATCCATCAATATATTTGTGGATAAACTTAGATATAATTTGATCCGAAAAAGTGGCAGATCGAATTATATCCAGCAATATATTTGGGGATAAAATTGGATCTAATTTCATCCGAAAAATGGCACATCGAATTAGATCCAGCAATATATTTGTGGATAAACTTAGATCTAATTTGATCCGAAAGAAATTTTTCGCGAGATTTTTTTATGCTTTTACAGAAGTTTTAGCTATTATATATTATTATGCTAATTCATAAAAAAAATTTATTTGGTATTTGAAGCTTGTTATAGTTAAAGTACATATTTCACTTAATAAAGAGTTATTAGAAATCTTGATTCATAATCGTATTTTAACTATAAATTAATTTTTCGATTTGATACTGGCAACACTATTATTTATTTTCTCTCTTCTCCCAAATAAGTTGTAAGAGATGTACAAATTTAGTAAACGATTGACTCGGTAATCGGAAGTGAAAATGTATTTCCTTAAATTAGAGAACTAATGATGTGCTAACAAAAATTTAAAAGCCACTAAAAATATTTTTTTTTTTTATTTATAAAGCAAATCAATGGAAATGTGTGTAAAAAAGTAATTTTTTAGAACATATTATTCAAAGCATACAAAAGTAATCGAATTTCGAATAATGTTTTGAGAGTATGTATATCACTATTGTTTTGATTTTCTTTTTAATTTCATTTTTACATTTTTTTGGAAATTTTTTCCAAAATAGTCATTGGCTACGCAATTGTAGTTTTTTTAAGTTTCATGGATGCAAGTTATTGGAAGCCACACATTCTAGGGATGGGATGGCTTTAATAAATCATTTTATGCCTGAAAATGAACTAATTAACATTTAAATAGTGGCTTCCTCACTCCAAACTTTATAAAAGGTTTAAAGTTAGTGAGTACCAACTATAAACCTTTATTATTTTCTACATTATTAATCAAATATGAATACTGTTTTTCACAATTAGCTTAAAATCCTGCAATAAGACTGTTGTAAAAGTTTATGAATTAGACCATATAATTCTGGAAGCTTAATAAATTTAAAGCATTAACGAGTAAAAAGGTTAAAGTCGGGCATGCCGACTATACAATACCCTACACTAGTCTGGTTAAAAGCCAACTAATGTTTGGATCCGAAATTCGAATTAGGTGTTAGGTTTCGTTTGTCTAATTTTAATTGGTTTTTTTATATTGTTAGTTATTTGGTTTTTTGTTAGTTTTAATTTCATTTCTTTTAGTTTTACTTACTTTTAATTTAGTCTTCATTTTAATTTTATATATATAGTTTCGCCATTTTCTTAAATTATTATTATTCTTTATTCAATCTATGGAACATCATTTCCTTACAGACTATGATTAAACTATAAAATAATTATAAATAGTAATTATTATACATGTTTTAAGATATAGGCTTTTGAAAGAACAAGAACGGACGCACTTTTACATTAGTAGGCCACAAGGAAGGCTCAAATAGATTATCATATAATTCAGCGGTGATCCCAATTTTAAAAGAAACACTCCTCAATGTGTTCTGCTCAATTTCCTTTTTAACCAATTTAAAACATTTTAGATGGGTTTTGGAAATATTAGCACCTTTTGCAACATAACTCAGGATTTGTTCCGCTGTTACGCTGGGCTTAAATGAGGAAATATGCACCCATTTTTGATTAGCAATAACTTCTAAGTCTTTGGAATTATTATCTCCAAACAACACAGGCTTACGTTTATTTTTTTTTTTGTAGTTAACATTAGTCCATCCAGCATTGTTAACTGGGATATTACTTTCTGCTTGGGAGTATGCAATTGAAGCTGAGCTAACAGTATTGTCAGAGTTTTGAGAACAACAAATGCAAGCTCTTCGTTTAGAATTTAAAACGTCATTTGGCTCAGTAGTAGCAATAACATCATTTGGTTTAATTGTAGCAATAACATTATTATGAATATCATCATCATCATGTAAAGAAAGACAAAGACTAGCTCTACGTATTCGCATATTCGAATTTAAAACATTATTACTTGGTTCAGTAGTATCAACAACATCTTTACGAAAATCATAATTAGCAGAACTTGAAGAAAAGGAATCACTCAGAGTTGAACAACCTTTTTGTTGTAAATCATTATTTTTGAATTTAAGCTTGACTCAGCATGTATGTTTTTATTTTTAATGGAGACACTCTCAACTGCATTGTTGTTGTATATACAGGCATTCAATAACTTTTTTAATTATCTCACTTCATTTGACAAAATTGTTATTATAGCAATTAAATTATTAGATCCTTTAACGCAGTTATAAACAATATTATTTGATGAAATTAAAACATTAAAATCACGATCACTATTGACACCAGAGCACCCTTTATGGAATAGACCACTGCATGTTATGCATCTAATAAATATACTACCAACAGCTCTAAAGTAACTAACACAATCAGTATTAGACTGCATTAGGAAGAAAAAATAAAAATGAACTTGTTTAAACGACAATCACTACTGAACTGTATATACTTAGTTCCTCCATTTTTCTTAAATTCATTTTTCATTTATACTTTCATTGTATTTTTGCGTATTCTTAGGAATTAATAAATAAAAACAAAAATCATTTTTATACTTTAAAACGAGTAAAAAGGTTAAAGTCGGGCATGCCGACTATACACTACCCTACACCAGTCTGGTTAAGAGCCAACTAATGTTTGGATCCGAAATTCGAATGGGTTAAAATGGGACTTGTGTCAAAATTTTATATAAAATTATAAAAGAAGAGAAAATCGTAAATATAGCCCATATGGGCGATAGGTCCAAATATGGACCGATTCTATCTAGAATCTATCGGCTTTTTTCTCTGGACCATGTGAGTCAGCAAACCAAATTTTGTTAAGATATCTTAATATTTGCGACCTGCAGCGTGTAACCAAGCCAATTTAGGTGGGACCCTTAATTAGGCGCATAGGTCTAAACATGGATCGATGTTAACCAAAATCAATAGGCTTCGTCCTTGGGCTGATATAGGTCGGTGTACCAAATCTTAATATTTGCGACCTGCAGCGTATAAACAATATAATTTTGGGGGAACCCTTTATGGGCACTAGGTCTAAACATGGAGCGGTATTAACCAAAATCTATAGCCGTCGTCCTTGGGCCGACATAAGTCGGGGTACCATCTTCAAAATATGGTAATATTTGCGACCTGTAGAGTGCGCACAAGAATGCATGGACAGACAGACGGACGGACATCGTTAAATCGAAATAAAAAAAAATTCTTAGCCGTTCGGTATACTATAAGGTGGGTCTACGACCATTATTTTTTGGTGTTACAAACATCAGCACAAACTTATAATACCCTCTCCACGTAGTGATGTACGGTATAATTAAAATTTTTTGTTATGTTCTCATTTGGTTGACATTAGGTAAAATAATGTCTGGCTAAAACGTTTAAGTGTGTTAACGTAAGTATCAGTGACGTTCCTTCTAATGTGCCGAGGTGTTCACTGAACACCTTAAAACTTGTTCATATTCTTTGAAATTTGAAAAAATGTTCCAAGGTTCTATAATATTTCCGCACATGTACATATAATTGATACTATATATAAGTACGGTGTTCAAAATTTTAACAGAACACACTGTGGAGTAAAAATCAAATGCCAAGCAGAAAATAACAACAAAAGTATATTCTAAAGGTTTGCTGTTCTTCGTCATTAACAGCCTCAACAAGAAGCATAAAAAAACAAAAAGCAAAAAGCATAAGTTCAAAACTGTAAACAGCACATATCGTCAAAGAAAAATAAATCGTCAAGCAAGAAAGATTAAACAAAAATATATCGGTGGCTTATTCGGCAACCCTTTCAAGTCCGTTTTTTTTTATTTTTCAGGAGAGTCAAAAAACTGTCTAACTTTTTTTGGGTTAACTTTTTTTAAATCTGTAAACGCAGTTTTCTTCTTTAGTTCAACTTGTTTAACCACAAAAAATCATAGAATTCCAAAATAAAAGTTTTCAGACTTTTGCTCTTTATAATTTTATATTTTAAATGTGGACTTACCATATTTTTTTTCAACTTTGTGGACTTAGCAGAGTTTCTTTTTTTTATTTTATTTTTATTTATATCAGCAGAATTCATGACAATCGCCTAATAAAATTTATAAATTAACAATGTTTTTCCTGAAAAAATTTATAAGTAATAGTTACCCAGCCAACATTTTTCTGAGCGCTCAGAAATTATGACTCATAAAAGACTCTGAAAGACGAACATTTTCAGAGTGCTCAAATCTTAGAGTCATAAATGAAACATAATAGACTCTTATTTATGAGCGTATTCAAAATTTTGTCAATGCTCATAAATTACTCAAAAATTTGCCACAAATGACTCATAAATGGCTCAGAAAATTCAAAATTTTCCAGCAATGCTCATAATTTGGAGTCTTTTAGAGTCACAAGTGCGCTCAGAAGAGGCTTCATCGGTGAAGAAAAACACCCTCATATATCTACGATTTCAGAAGGTCTAAGGGCTCTTTTATGAGTCTTTTCGGAGTCCAATTGTACACTGGGTACCTTAGAAGTTAAAATAACTAAATAATTATTTAGTTAATCTTTAAATAAACAAAAGTCGCATTTAATTCTATTGAAGAAATTTGTTGAAACAAAATGTGTGTTGTTTTCAGCTGGACTTAGCACGTGGTTTTCGATGTTTTGTTTGTTTTTTGGATTTGACAGAATTGCTTACCACTGCATAACAACAAGAAAAAACAACATAATGGCATTTTTTTTTGTAAATGATGTGTTTTGAGTTACACTAGCATACTACATCAAAAACTCAATTTGCATAAAAATTGGACTTGACAGGTTTGCCGACTAAGCCAACGATATATTGAAAGTGTTCTACATTCAGTTCTGAACAAATTACAAAAACAACAAACTCAAGAGTCGGAATTGCAGAGAGAACAAACATGAATAAAAAAAAAACATACCCACTACACTAAAAAAAAACAATGCAATGGTACGACAAAAAAATTGCACATTAGTTAATATCAATGTTGCCATTTAAGCTATTTCCCGGCTAACTCCAACTTTTTTTTTGCCTGTATTTATAAAAATTCGCTAGATTGCATCTAGCCGGAAGATTTAGCAATTTTGTTTCTTCCTAGCTATTTCTAGCAAATTTTTTGTTACATAACTTTTTTAAACTTGGCGTTTTTAAATGTTACTACAAAGCGATTTCTCTTCTGAAATTTATTTTTTTTTGTGTAGTAGAGTTTGCAACATGTATTTATACATCGAAGAGTGTAAGAAAACTGCCTTATGGAAGAGATGGAAAACTTTTTTTTTTAATGTACGTTTGATTTAAATTTGGCTAAACTGCAGTTTATGGGGTTTCGTCAAAAAAAAAAAATATATGTATATATAGCGCGAATACATTAAGGAACATTGAGTAGGGAACAAAAAATATGAATATGACACACACACAAACACACACACACACATTCACAAAAAAAATGGAAATTGTCTCACGATTTCAAAAATACTATCTTTTTTTATCCATAAAAGGGTGGCCTTAAAATTATGAGATTTTTTTTTATGGTAAAATGATAGGAAATATTCCCATGACATCAAAAATGATATTTTTTCCATAATCTAAATTCCCATTAAAAATTTGGACATTAAAAATAAAAAATTTGTAAAAAATCGTGGAGTTTTTCTAACTTAAAAAAAAAAAAATTACATGCGGCGCTATCTACCTAACAATAAAGAAAAAAATTAATTTTTTTTCGAAAAATCGCGCGATTTCCCTGCGGCGCAATTTCCATATGTAAGTTCCCAAATTCCATTTTTCATCACATAATTTCATTTTCATATAACCAAAAAAGTTTACGTACACCTAAAAGTTAAGGTCGCGTTTTTTATTTTTTCGAAGGTCTAAAATTTAACAAAATGGCTCTAATTCTATTCACGTTCAATAATTTGAAAAAAATTCATTTTTGCAATCGTGAGAAAATTTCCCCCCATTTGAGTACCATTTTCATTCATATCGAATGAAAATGGTCGAAAAATGGTTCTAGTTAGGGCTGCATTTTATGGAGTAGCTACAATTGCATGTTATATTCCTCCGTTTTTTGCCCCACGGCCCTCCCGGGTCCGAGCCCCTCCAAAAATTAGTTTCGGTTTTAGTCTTTTTTTTATTACAGAGGGGGTCATACTTTGGTTTTTTTTACAAAACCCTATACGGTACAGTATTTTCTTAAATTTTTTCACAATATTTATTGAATTCCTGGCGAAAATTACCAAATAGTACCCGGTATACTACTGCCACTAGCTTTTTCCAACTTTTTATTTTTAGGATTTTTAAAAAATTTTATCAATTAATTTTTAACTTTTTTGTAAACTAAATTTTTAATAAAACGTCTAAAAAATCTCAAGAAAAAGTTAGAAAGAGCTAGTGTCATAGAAGACTAAATAAAAGAGAATATGTTAAAAAAGATATACCATTTTATGTCTATCTGTTGATGTGAGCCACAGGGTATACCAGTGACGACACGCACTAGCGCTGCGGGCGGACGTTTTTGGAACTACCGAAATTTGCAACTCTGCAACTAACTAGCAGAGCTGCACCATAAACGTAAGTGCGAGAGAAACAAATATATTACAACTAGTTCTGTCTCTCTTTCCCAAAAGTTTTCCAATTCGTCGCATTATTATTGGTTCGGCCCACTGGCCATTTTTGAAAATATCGAGTTAGAAAATTTATTCAATACATATTTTCATTCAGATTTTGGGACAGTTTCTTGCTATAATGTATCATATCTGAGATACCTAGTGCATACACAAATTAAAAAGATGTAAATCTCTTTATCGTTTTTCTGGATAAAGACTTTTTGGCATATCGACCAAACCAATACTAAGCTGACGATATGTTGTGCTTTTTTTTTAGTTTGTTTAATGAATTTTCTTCACGGCATCGTTTGTGTAACAAAATAAAATTATATAGCTCAAATAATGATTGAATAATAAAAATTAAAAATAGATAGTGTTATAAAGTGAATATTTTATGTTGTCGAATAATAATAAATAATATAAATCTGTTTTGTGAGTGCGTTTGTGTTTTTTTTATACATTTCACAGAACATATGGATGTGAGAGTTTGTTGTATGTTGTGTTGTGTTTAATAGTACTGTATAAGTTTTCTTTATTGTTAATAAAGGGCATTAATGTGCACAAATTTTATAAAAAAAAAGTTTAAATTAATATTGTTTTATTCATTACAATGTGTAACTACAAATATATAATTATTTTGTGAATTTGTAACACACCAGGTAAGTTAAACTGTTTGCCCAATACAACCATGGTGTGTATCTTTATACTTTCTAGGCTATCTTTTAATTTTTTTTTGTGAACACATGTTTGAAAACATGCTGTATAGTTGTTTACTTTTACTCATGGGTTTCGTATATATACTTTTTTTAAAATCTCCTTCGCACTTCGGTTAAAAATTACAACAACAACCACACCATACGGTTTCTGTTTACTCGTTTGACAGCTGTCACTTTTGACTTCACTGGTATACCCTGTGATGTGAGCAGACGCAAATAGAAAAAAAATGACGTGCGAATGTTTTATTGAAATTTGTTTAGATAAGCCTTTTTCTCGATTAAATATTGAGGAAAAAAGTCGAATAATTAATGGTGGAAGGCCAACGCCAACGTCTTTTACAAGACATTTTCAGACTTCTCATTATAAGGAAAAGGCTTGGCTATGTGGTTGTCCCGTAATTAACAATTTGTTTTGTTGGCCATGTTTACTTTTCTCTGGAAACAATGAGAAAGGAGTTTGGACCACAGGTTTTAGTAATTTAAATCATTTAACTGCTGCTCTAATTAAACATCAAACAACCCAAGTACATATCAATAACAGCTTAACTTTAAAAACATTCGGAAATATTCGAGTTGATCTGTTACTTGATGAACAAAAACGCATTACAATAACGAAACACAATGAGCAGGTTTCAGAAAATCGACAGGTTTTCGAACGTTTTGTAGATATTGCATGCTTTTTGGGTTCGCAAGAATTATCTTTTAGAGGTCGCGATGAAAAAGCAAATTCCGACAATCGAGGTAATTATATCGAACTTCTCTACCTAATTGCAAAATATGATAGTAAATTGGACCGTCATTTATCCTCATCTCAAATGTTCAAGGGAACTTCTAATCATATACAAAATGATTTAATCAACTCAATCAGCAATGTTATTTTAAATAATATTGACAGAGAATTAAATGAAGCTCTATTTATGTCAGTAATACTCGATGAAACTACTGATTAGGGTTTGGGATTTCCCGGACTTTTTCATTTCCCGGGAAACGGGAATAAAAAAATTTGATTCCCGGGAATCCCGGGAAATATTTATGAACCAAATTGTTAATGAAAACCACCTACAAAAGTAATATTTGTTAAAAAAACACTATTTCAGTACAAATTCAGTCTGTGTAGTGAGAATTCAAAGTAAAAAGATCAGAATGTTGAACATTTGGCTTCACATAAATTACTCTAAGCACTGCCAAATGAATTGCATGATTCCAGCAGAAAGCACCCACTACTGGACTGTCGGAAACAAACCGTTTCATCACATTCGTCCCATTAGATATGGTGGCCACAATGTTATTTTCCAAATACAAATAAAACTATTCTATCCTTATTTCTACAATTCTTCTTAATTCATCAGCATTACATCTTCCTGACATATAAACCAACCGCAGGTTATAAAATGAATTATTTCCGTTTATACATATGTTCAAATATCTCTTTTGTGATATTCTTGTCCATTCATCTAAGATTATAGTAAATCTCCTATTGTTAGAAATATTGCTCAATATTTCTTTTACCATGATATCTTTTAAATGATTGTAGTAATTTAATATAATCTTCTTTACATCGGTTTCGTTTTTTGGCAATGCCAGGTTTTTATTATAAAAACTTTCTCGAATAAACGAAGATCTAGTTATGGTGCGGATTGACATTCCGTCGACTGCGGCTAATTTGGATACCATTTCAGGATACCATGTTTGCCCTACAATAAAACGTTCAATGCCTATTCAGCTTACACTTTTTTCTTCGGGTACTTTGCTAATTTTAGCTGGAACATTATTCTTGTTGTTGTTTTCTTCAAGAGAAGTTGCATGACTCTCAATTTTTTTTTTTTTTTGTGAACCATACCATGTTTGCCCTACCATAAAACGTTTAATGCCTATTCAGCTTACACTTTTTTCTTCGGGTACTTTGCTAATTTTAGCTGGAACGTTATTCTTGTTGTTGTTTTCTTCAAGAGAAGTTGCATGATTCTCAAATTTTGTTTTGTGAACCAAATTTAGATGTCGGATATTACCTTCGTTAACCATTAGCCTTTTAGGGCAAATATTCCACTGCGCTGCATTGTGCGAAAAATCTTTATTAGTTAAAATGCTCCTAATTACTTGGCAAAGATTTTTTGTGTTTCAAAGAAATTGATTCCCTTTTAAAATATTTTAGCAATAACATTTTGTGTTGGTATTTAAAATGTGTTTTATGACTAAAATTAAAAAATCCTATTCCAAACAAAAACAATTTAAAGAATTTAGTATTCTTAAAATTTCCCGTTTTCCCGGGAAAAATATATTATTATCCCGGGAATTCCCGCCCGGCAATTCCCGAACCCCAAACCCTACTACTGATATAAAAAAAATCTCAGTTATCCATAGGTTTTCGCTACATTGATAACAAAGGTTGTGTTAGAGAAAGATTTTACAAATATATGGATGTAAGTGATGACCGTACAGCAGACGCTATTTCTACAAAATTAATAACCTGATAAAGCTTAAGAATTGGGGGGGGGGGGGGGGGGAGTTAGTAGCTCAGACCTACGGTGGTGCTGCTGTTATGTCAAGTGATTTGAATGGTACACAAGCTAAGGTTAGAGAACATTTTCCCAATGATATTTTTATTCACTGCAATGCGCATGTTTTACATTTGGTTTTATCCCAATCTGTTAATTTTATACAAGAAACAAAAATATTTTTTGTTATATTATCTGGCCTATCTGCCTTTTTTAATCAATCCACCAAAAGGACTTACTTCTTCGATCAGGTGGTAAAACGAAGAATCCCCACTGTAGCCACAACAAGGATTCACATCCACATTTTCGTGATATCTCAATATTTGCTATACCAAATCACTGAATAAATTTTGAACTGCAGGATACTTTTTCTGAAATATTTAAATTAAGGTCACTAATTCTGACAATTCCTGTGTCAACTAGTTCAGTTGAGATATTTTTCAGCTCTAAAACGAATTAAGACTTATTCTAGAAACCAAATGCTTGAAGATAGGTTGTCAGAATTAGCTTTAATTTCTATAGAAAAATCTTTTTTGAAAAGTTTGAAGATTACTAAAGCCTTCTACGATGATGTCATTGAAATTTTTATTCAAAAAACAACAGGCGTGTTGAGCTTATTTATAAATAAAAACAAAATGAACCGACCATAGTTTAAAAATAAAAGCCGTCAGTAAAATAATAAAAAAAAACAATAATTAAAAAAAAACAAAAAGCCGAAAAAAAAATAAAAAAACATAAAAGGGGATAAAAAAATAAAACAAAAGTAAAATTGATAAAAAAAAATATTTAAAAAACTGAAAAAAAATATTTAAAAAGAAAACAAAATATAAAAGTGGAGTTTTGCATATTAAGTCCTCGTTGTGGACCTGGACACAGTTTTTTTTTTTATCAATTTTCTTTCTTTGATTTGAAAATAATTTAAACAGAAAGTGATATTAATTTATGTTCTTGAGTCAAACTAAAATAACATTCATTTACTTAAAATAACAGATCAACTAAAAACTTTTCCCCCATTCATCTTAAACACATTGACACGGTGCAAAAGTATAATTTAATAATCATCTTAATAACATACATTTAAATTTAAATTTAACGGTTCGTTGTAATTCAAACATCTGTGTTTATCATACACAGAGTTGAATAGAATCAGCTGAGATATCTTAAGAATTAAGGTTCAAAGCAAAAAAGAGTAATAATAACAAAAGGATAAAAATAGCATTGTTAAATTTCGTTGATGTTAGTCTAAGTTGAGTTGTTGATAACAAACTCGATTTGCTTTCAACATTCATATAAGTAGACGATTATCAAAATATTAACCCACTTTGTAGCGAAAGCCGAAAATCCGCATTCTGTCTTGCTGGTCTTATCGAATTTTTTCAATAATTTTTATTCTTTGTAATTTACTTGTAAAAATTGTATCATCTTTCTTTGATTTGAAAATAATTTAAACAGAAAGTGATATTAATTTATGATCTTGAGTCAAACTAAAATAACATTCATTTATTTTACTTTTGTTTTATTTTTTTATCCCCTTCTATGTTTTTTTATATTTTTTTTTATAATAATAATTTCGTTAAAGTTCTGAATTTGAGTTCTTCCAGAGCGAAAATTATTTTTTTTTGTAATATTTCTACATACAATTTTGCCAATATTCTTATTTTTTTACTCCTACTTTTGTTTAATGCCAACAAACCAACTTGGGACAAAGTGTTGGATAAAAGTATTTTTCCAAAGGATTGCTAAGCTTATACATGTCATACCTTATTTAGAAGACATTTATATTACCTTTTCAACAACATGTTTATTGTTCTTATCCCATTATTAATTTCGCAAATACAGACTGTTGTTATTTACTACCTAATTTCGTAAAACACTTGGGTGAAGTGAAGGGAACTTTCAATGTAAATTGTTTTTGTAACAAAAACAATTTCTATAGAAATAACGCAACACTTCACCGAAGTGTTTTAGAAAATTACCCCCTTAGACTTTTGAGCCATATAAATCGGTGCCTAGACCATTCAACAAACACTTTTTGTCTACTTCACCAAAAAAATTCCGTGAGTAGAAAAAATTTAAGATTTTTAATTTTTGTTTTTTTTTTGCAAGAATGTTATTAATTTATTTTTTCTAAGTCATCTATATTTATAAATTTATATAATTATATATAACTCAGTAACACGAACAATGTTGTCTCATATAGTCAGTCATTTTGTATAGCAGTATGTGGCTGAGTGAGTTAAGTGATCGACTACAACGCCATCAATCTAGGTTCAAATCCTGCCGACGGAGTTTTTTTAATGAAATAAATATTTTTTAAATAATAAATATTTTTTTTAAGTTTTTGTGTTATTTTTTAAATTTTATTAAAATTTAAATAATTCCAAATATATCAAGGATAAATTTTGAACTCAAATATATCATAGGATAAATTTTAATCTCAAATTATCCAATTCGATCTGCCAAAATTAGCTTATCTCAATTTTATATTATTGGATATACCAATTTTGAGATCTATTTGGATCTAATTTATTCCTGTAATATATTTGAAGGATCTGATTGGATATTACTGGATACCCCAATTTTGAGATGAACTTGGATAAGTTTAAATGTCGATCTATATCAAATAAGATATGACTACATATGCTAGATATAATGTTTTTTGATCGGGTTGCCATATATTAATTGGAATCCTATGGCTTGGGATAATATCCTTTGCTAAAGGATATTATGAATGCAGAGTGCTCACTACTGTTGATGTTTTTGTTTTTTCTTTGATATTTAAGATGTTTTTTACAATTTTATAAATAAGTTTTAATAAAATCCCATATTTACTTTAATAAAAAATATATATTTTTAAAACATTTTATTAATTTTTTACCAATTTCGATTAATCGATTAATCGTATTAAATTATTAGAATTATTCGTTATTCGAAATATGGCCATTTTAAATTATTCGAACAATTTTTGAGCAAAATTGTTCGATTAATCCAATAACGATTAATCGACTGAATACCCTAATAGCGTGTGAAATTTCTGGTCATCGATTCCACAAATCAATAATTTTATAGTACAGCATATAAGTAAAACATTAGTGTCAATGTATTACGTGAGTCGATTTATAAATTTTCACCACCCGAGTACAAAAGTTCATATATAACAATATATTTTTTAATACAAAAGTACACATTAACATATAGTAATATAAAATGGCTTTGTATCCATATGTATTCATATATTATAATATCTTTCAAATATTTCCCGAAATTTTCTTATGTATAACCATATAAAATCATATACCAAAAAATGTGTTAATGTTAATGATACACATAACTATCAGATATGGTTGATCCCATAAATTGAGGTTTAATTAGGGTTGCCATTTCCATTTTGAGAAAAAGAGGACGTCAATCTCAAAAAAGGAGGAAATTTGTCTTAAAAAAGAGGAAAATTTTTTAAAAAAAATTAATTTTACAAAAATCAACAACGCGATAAAATATACAAATAAAAATTTATTTTATAAATAAAACAATTTTTATTCGTACTAAAAAAATTCACAAAAAACAAAAAAAAATCATTTTGAACTTTAACCTTTAAATGGAAGGTGTAGCCAATTGGCAACATACCAGTTTTTTAATAATAAAACCCACTTGATGCACAAAACTGCATTTTTGGGCCTGCCATACAAAGTGTCCTATAGTTTAGCTCAGATTTTTTAAACAGTTATAGCAAAAATCTTTTTTTTTGCTTCATATGTTTGTAAAAAATCTAAAACACCCGTTTTTTTTTACAAAAATTGTAATATTCAGAAATGTTTGTTTAAATATTTAAAGTTGCATTCTCGCAATAAAATTATTTTTGGCGACAATAAATGTAAAATTCACAGTTTATGTAATTTTTTTTTCATTAAAGTTAAAATAATCACAATTTAGCGATTTGGCAAAAAACGATCACCTTTTTTTAAATAAATTTTTTTGGTATTTTTCTTTAAATGTTAGAAATCATATATTAAAAAATTGTTAAAATTGAACAGATCATGCAGTTAAGGGTTAAATTAGTAGTACATAAATAAACAAAAAAAAAAAACAACGATTAACCAATTTATTGCATATATTTTCAGGAATGTATATTTCTATAATTTCTTGATACGATTTGTAAAGGTTTTCATAAATGTGTTTGAATGCTTCCAATTTGGATTAGTATAGTAGGTACTGTCGCATTTCTTCAAATATTTATAAAACTCGTGAAAATTCATATCAAAATTTTATTTGACTCTAATAATATCAGAAATAGAGTCTGGATTCAATTTATTTCTTTTTGGCATCGACTACGTTGGCATTATGTGCTGGTAAGAAAAAATAAAACCTAAAAAGTTTTTCATTTCATAGCAAACATCATTTTTAAGAAAAACGAGTAAAAAGGTTAAAGTCGGGCATGCCGACTATACAATACCCTACACCAGTTTGGTGTATTGTTTGGATCCGAAAATCGAATGGGTTAAAATGGGGCTTATGTCAAAATTTTCTATAATGTGAGTCAGCGCACCAAATTTCATTAAAATATCTTAATATTTGCGACCTGCAGTTTGTAACCAAGCCAATTTTGGGGGGACCCTTATATGTGCACTAGTTCTAAACATGGACCGATGTTCACCAAAATCAAGAGGCTTCGTCCTTGGGCCAACATAGGTCTGTGTATCAAACATTATAATTTTGGTAGGACCCTTATATGGGCACTAGTTCTAAACATGGACCGATGTTCACCAAAATCAATAGGCTTCGTCCTTGGGCCAACATAGGTCTGTGTATCAAACATTATAATTTTGGTAGGACCCTTATATGGGCACTAGTTCTAAACATGGACCGATGTTCACCAAAATCAATAGGCTTCGTCCTTGGGCCAACATAGGTCTATGTACCAAATTTCATCAAAATATCATAATATTTGCGACCTGCAGCGTATAAACAGTATAATTTTGGTAGGACCCTTATATGGGCACTAGGTCTAAACATGGACCGATGTTTACCAAAATCAATAGGCTGCGTTATTGGCCCAATGTAGGTCTGTGTACCAAATTTCATCAAAATATCTTAATATTTACGACCTGCAGCGTATAAACAGTATAATTTTGGTAGGACCCTTATATGGGCACTAGGTCTAAACATGGACCGATGTTCACCAAAATCAATAGGCTGCGTTATTGGACCAATATAGGTCTGTGTACCAAATTTCGTCAAAATATCTTAATATTTATGACCTGCAGCGTATAAACAGTATAATTTTGGTAGGACCCTTATATGGGCACTAGTCTAAACATGGATCGATGTTCACCAAAATCAATAGGCTGCATTATTGGGCCAATATAGGTCTGTGTACCAAATTTCATCAAAATATCTTAATATTTACGACCTGCAGCATATAAACAGTATAATTTTGGTAGGACCCTTATATGGGCACTAGGTCTAAACATGGACCGATGTTCAAAAAAATCAAACTTGTTCGTCCTTGGGCCAACATAGGTCTGCGTACCAAATTTCATCAAAATATCTTAATAGGTGCGACCTGTAGAGTGCGCACAAGATTGCATGGACAGACAGACAGACGGACGGACAGACGGACATCTTTAAATCGAAATAAAAAAAAATTCTGAACCGATCGGTATACATCAGCACAAACTTATAATACCCTGACCACATAGTGGTGTAGGGTATAAAAATCGTACCAAAACTTGTTATCAGTCATGTTAATTGAATTTAAGTTTTTTACATAATTTTTCATGACAAGGAATTGACAAGAAAAAGATAACGCTGTCCGGGGAAAAGAGGACGGATGGCAACCCTAGGTTTAATATACAATAAGATATAACCCAATACATAATCACATATAAACCCAAATCGAAGAAATTTTCTAAGTCATTTTAGATATAATTTAATATAACCTTTTTTTTTTTTATTTATTTAATTTTTCACATATCCTGCACAACAAGATTAAATCTTATAATTAAAGTACAGGAAAGCAGTTTGTGGAAATTAGACATTGCAAATTTTAAAAACTTAAAACTACATTTTAACATATAAGTATCATAATTTATTTTATTATCACAAATTGTTAAAAACAAATATAAAATAATTTGGTAATTTCGTCAAAATGTCAACAAAGATAGAAACAAAACTAAATATCGGCAAACAAATTGAAAATAAATTGTTTAAAGTTGTATGCGTTGCTGTTGAGTTGTTGGTTTGCTGGAAGGTATCTCCAAAGAAGTGCAGCATTTATATAAAAATGCCATTCAGACACATGATATCGATGATTTGGTATTATAGTCTTTCTACCCCTAGGGGATAAGGCAAATTCTATAACAGTATATAGATATAGAGGGTTTTTCTTGTAAATAATTTGATGGTAAAATAAAAGTACCCGAATTTTTATAAGATTTTCAAAAGATACGCCATAGAGTTTAGTCGCAAATGATGAAATACGTTCAAGCCTCCTTAATCCATAGACATATCTGACGATATTGTTGTACAACACAGTTAACTTGCGCTTATTAACAGCATCACAATTTTCAAAAAGCTCACAACCATATATTAAGCCAGGAATTAGATACGATTTTGCGAGTAGTATTATAATTTTTAATGGGGTGAAAAACTGTGTTGACCAGAGGGACCTTAATTTGGCATAGCTTTGACCAACAAGTGAGTTTATATGGTTTGTCCAAGTTAAATGTTTGTTAAACAGTATTCCGAGATTTTTAGCTACTTCAACGATCTCAATTCTTCCTCCATTTAAAACTATTTCACGCTCCAAAACCGGTACACTACGTTGTCTATGAACTAATATACACTTAGATTTTTTTGGATTTAGCCAAAGCCCATTTGATGAAGCGCATGAATGTATTTTATCCAGATCATAATTAATGTTCTTAATGTTTTCCTCAATCGATTGCATTGGGCTACTCAAATACAATTGGACGTCATCTGCATACATGTGCAGTTTACAATATGATAGCTGATTAGGCAAATCAACGAAAAAAGGAGAGGGCCAAGAATCGACCCTTGTGGCACTCCTCTAGTAAGGGTTAACGAATTGGACCAAATATCATTTACAAATACAGATTGCGTACGTTCAGATAGATATGAAAATAAAAGCTGAGTTGCTGTAGAAGACAATTTAAAAAAATTTCTTAATTTCATACATAAAATGAAGTGGTCCACCATATCAAAGGCTTTAGAGTGGTCGAGCAGTACTAGGAAATTTACTTTACCATCATCTAGTTCACGTCGAATATTTTCCGATACATCGATCAAAGCTGTGACACAGCTATGATTTGGGCGAAAGCCAGATTGTTTATCGAACATCAGACCTTTATTCTCTATATATTTACTGATTTGCAAATGTAAAATCTTCTCTAATACTTTTGAAAGAAAGCATAAAATGGCAATTGGTCGAAACTCAGTATTTGTTTTCGGGATTAGTATAATTTTAGCGTGCTTCCATTTCAGCGGAAAAGTGCTTGTGGTAATGATGGTATTAAAAAAATGTGTAATATACGGCAGAAGAAATGTCATAATTATCTTTAAAAATTTTGGGTGCATATTATCGTATCCTACTGCTTCGGATTTTATTAATGAAAGAGTTGTCATGAAATCAAACTGGGTGACACAAGAAAATTCAAACATATCATAATTGAGACCGGAGTTGTTTGTAGTTGACGTGAAATTGTAGAAGTTATAGTTAATTTGAACCACTGGTAAATTAGTAAAGGCACGGTTTAAATCATTAGCATCAATATAGAAGTTGTTAGTTTTATCAAAAAAATTTCTAAGTTGTTTTACATATAACTTTATATTATAAATTATCAAAAATATTTTCTAAGTCATTTTAGATATAACTGTATATGATAATTATCAAAAATATTTTCTAAGTCATTTTAGATATAACTGTATATGATAATTATCAAAAATATTTTCTAAGTCATTTTAGATAAAACTTTATATAATCTAGATTCCAAAACATATTCTAAGTTATTTTACGTTGTTAGCGTGCCGTAAAGGTTAGAATTAAATTTCTTTTATATAAAATTAAACAAAATATTTGTTGCTAAGGTAAAATAATTGTTAAGGTAAATTTATTATAATTTTTAAGTACAAACACTATTTTTTGTCTCTTAATTTTTATATAAATATACATAAATCATATAGTATACCAACACGTGGGCATGTAACAACTAATTGTCTGTTGTTCAAGCCATCGGCGTAGATAAGTCGTATTCGTGGTTGATGATTTTCTTAAAATTTGGTTTTTTTTTAATACAGTTTTTTATAATAAAAACCTTCACCCAGCCACCACAAATAAATAATTCTAACACAACAATAATTCTTGACAATATACGTGTGTATGTCAAGATAATTTGGTAAAGTGCCCACATAGGTAGATGGACCCGTAAATAGTCTTGTTCATTTGCCCACAAGTGCCCACATAGGTAGATGGACCCGTAAACAGTTTTGTTCATTTGTGTTTCGAATGAAAATAAAAAAACATTTAAAGCAGGGTTGGTAAGCGATTTATAATATTAAAGATAGCGGGCGAAGCCCGCTACGTTGTTAGCGTGCCTTAAAGTTTAGAATTAAATTTCTTTTAGATAAAATAAAACACAATATTTGTTATTAAGATAAAATAATTGTTAAGGTAAATTTATTGTAATGTTTAAGTAACACTATTTTTTGCCTCTTCATTTTTATATAAATAAATCATTTAGTATACCAACACGTGAGCATGTAACAATTAATTGTCTGTTGTTCAAGCCATCGGCGTAGATAGGTCGTATTCGTGGTTGGGTGGGTAAATTCGCTTTGTTTATTTAAAGTAAGTTTTTATAATAAAAGCCTTCACCCAGCCACCACAAATAAATAATTCTGACACAACAATGGGTTTAAAATAAATAAATATTTGATTACTTTTTCTCATGAAAGTGTATTGTTATTAATGAATCCATTACAAATTGTAATATACGTGTGTATGTTAAGATAATTTGGTAAAGTGCGAACTTAGGTAGATAGTTATAGATAGTAGTTTTGTTCATTTGTGTTTTGAATGAAAATAAATAACGTAAAGCAGGGTTGGCAAGCGATTTATAATATTAAAGATAGCGGGCAAAGCTACGTATCTACGTTGTTAGCGTGCATTGAAGTTTTTTTTAATTCCAGCTTATGTAAAGGTAGACCTGGCAATTGAAGTAAATTCAGTTGGAAAATTTACTGCGTCGGTTTCTTCCACCGGTGCTTCGTTACCTGCAGTTTAAATATCAGAATATATAAGTTCCATTCTTTTTCTAAAGTTTTTTCTCTTTTAGAAAATTTGTTTAACTTTTTGGAGAGAATGTTTGAATGCTACATAAGTTTCATATTCCGTGGATAGTGTTTGAATAGGTAATTAAAAGGGGTTCTTCACCCCTTTTTGTTCCTCCCAGTAAAAATCCCAAATATATATAATCTGCCTCCATCGCATGCGAAATTTCAAGTACCAAACTCCGGCAGTTTGAGTCATTCAAATTCCATTCCATTTTGTTTAACAATTTCAGTGTTCCAATGCAACTCCTTCCAAGATTCCATTTCGTTCACCATTCCATTGCATTTCGTTCCCATTATCTGTTATTCCAATTCAACTCGTTCCCCGTTTCATTCCATTTCGTTCCTACTGTCCTGTGTATCGATATTCATATCAGTCGCTTCTCTTTCCACTCCATTTCTTTGCACTTGCTCCATTCCATTCCTCTTTTAACTGCAGTGTTTCAATTCCACTCGTTCCCCATTCTATGCCATCTCGATCCTCATTCCATTTCGTTCTATAGTCCATTCCTTTTCGTTCCCTCTTCCAATCCATTTTCATTGTCTATAATTTCAATTCCACTCGTTCAACGTTTATATCCATTTCGTTCCACTTGTGTAGTGTTTCAATTCCACTCGTTTCCTATTTAGTTTCTTAATTTTAGTGTTCCATATACACTCGTTCTTTAAATTTTAGATTTCTAGCGAAAGACGCAGATGTTCAGGGGGGGGGGGGCAATTTTCCCCTTTTGAGCCACCATTTTTACCACGTTCCTGTCCAAAGTCCTAAAAATGCCTTGTCGATAAGTTAGCCCAAGCTAGCACTGGCAAACAGTTTTTTGGAACTTATATGCCAGCGTTGGGAGAGCAGAAAAAAAAGTTGGTCTTAAAGGAGTTTTTCCACAAACAAAAAAATTGATTTTAGCCGTATTTTCTACTTAACTATATCCGTTAACTCATAAAAAAACTGAGAGTGCATAAAAACGCGTTTAAAACGAAAACTAACACATTACTTTTCGTATGCACGTTAACTTTCAACACGGATAATTATCAACGTTGAAAACTCAACGTTTATACATTTTCATATCAAACGTAACTTATTCGCGTTACTTCCTAAAAACTTTTGCTGACGTGCGTTGGATTATAACGGAACAATTATAAACATAACCTGTTTAAATTTTTTTATACTACAACCGGTTTAACATATATTTGCTGTAAATACTTAACGTTGATAGGCATGAGACAAAATACAGCTTTTATAGAACAAAAGAATTTTTAAATTAAAAAAATTCCAAAAAAAATTTTTTGCTTGCAGCCGAATTTAAACTCGGAACCTCCTGACTACAAACCTTTTTTAACGAAGCGTCAGCATTTTTATAAAATCATTGCTCTACCAGTGAATTGGTTTTTGTACCACTGGTAGCATTGGCTAGGTAGCACTGGATAACAACTGGTTGCAAACCTTGGCATATCACTCTTAGACCATTCTTTGCCAGTGGTTATTTTTATAAACCACCGAAATTTTTGAAAAACAAATGCTGGAAAAACGCTTTTTGAAAGCGCTGGCAAAGCGTCCCAAATGAGTGTTCTCCCAGTCATTTATTTTCAACACCATGGTTGCCCAGTTGTATGACAGTACTTGATTTTTTGTACCACTGGCGATTTCTGATTGGGTATATACAAATTTTTTCTATTTTAATTTTACAAAATTTAAAAATTTTTCTGATGCCTTTCCATCAACTTTTTTATGGTATTATTAAATACCTTTTGAGCTGCTAAATATCACTTTCCTCGGAAATCTTTTTTTGTTACCTTAGTTTCTCTCTAATCGAAGCCCAGAATTAACGAATTAACTCTTCAAAGCTCTGTTAATTAATTCGTAACAAAAGAAATCGAACGAAAACAAATATGAATTAATTCCATTCAATAAATAGTCTTTTGTGAATTAAGTCATTGAATTTTTAATTCAGAATTTAAATACTGAATTAAAGAATTAATTATTCAAAACTCTGGGTGAGTTAAAGCTAGGAATAGTCGAATTTAATTTCCATTTTGGTCTACTTCTCTTAGTTTAATAGATATGTACCATTTTAAAAAACCGGGAGGGAAAGAAATAGGGCTATCTTTACATTTGATATACTGGTGGGGCCATCTAATAGGTGATGGCAGAGAGATGAACATCTTATATTTTAACAATAAATGGTGTAAAATTTAACAAATGTATGTACCTATAATTTTATCGACATTGTGAAATATAAACTCAATTTTATAAATTCGGAAAACTACACTCAAAATAATAAGTCTGTTGGCTGAATAGAAAAAATTGTTACTTTAACAAAATTTATTCCTCTTTTTGGCTTAAAATAAAACTTGTTGATTTTAATACTTTTGTTGTCAAATTTACCAAATCAATTTAAGTAAAAAATTTGTAAATCTTCAGTTTTATCTGTAATTACACTGAGATGTAGAATTTATTCAAATTTAGGGTCTCGGGACCCTCCCGGGCCTAATCCATATCATGTGAGGGCATATAATGGAGCAAACATTTTGCCTGCTTTGCTCTATCTAGCTTAATTTTAGAGATATGGGTCATTTTATGAAGTGGAAAATTTTTATTAAAAATTTTCGAGGGTCGAAGGCCCCGCCAAAGTCCATTTTCGGATAGAGATAGCCCCTTAAATAGTTAAATGTAGTCGAAATTTTTATCAATTTTGCTCTATCTCTCTTAGTTTTCGAGATATGGGCCATTTTAAAAAATCGGGAGGGAAAGAAATGGCGCCATCTTTAAAACTTCGCAAACATTGGTGCAAATTAACACTCAAAATTAAAGTACTGTGGATTCTTAGTAGTGTCCGACCGAACAGTTCGGCCAAAAAGCGACATTTGTTCGGTTTTTCGGTATTTAGAGGCATTTTTGAGAAATTCTGATACTGGGAAAATGTTTATTGCGCCGGTTTAATGCTATTTTGAGTTTCAATTTTAAGGAAAACCCGTAGTTTAGCTGTAAAGTTAACTGTTCGGCCGCCGAACTTTTTCCAAATTGGCCGAACTTTCGGCGGCCGAACAGTGAATTCATTGCTTAACTTCGGACTTTTCCCTAAATTTTACACCCAAAATGGATTCCAATCGGCCCAACAAACATTTCTGCATAACCAAAATTCGTCCATAATGCTTCAACGTACCGAATATCGTGCAGATATATTTATTGACCGAACTGTTCGGTCGGACTCTAATTCTTAATATAGTGTTAAATGAAGATAACTAAAATCTTTTTTTAAATCAGTGTTTCAACTAAAAATTTCTTAAAAATTAGTCAAATCGATTTAAAACCGGTTTGACAGATTTTTTACTGACGTATTATTTTAAGTGTATATATAAAAAATAACAAAGTTGACTTCGATATTTTTGCAGTTGCTTTTTTGCGTGTATGTATCTGTTGAAATTCTTGGAAAATGTACCTTTTAGCCGACGTTAGCCGGTTAGCCGCCGCCAGTCGACACTATTTTTTAAGACAGCCGCCGCCGATGCGTTTGCGGCTCAACTCTAAAAATCACCGCCGACCATTTTAGCCGCCGCCAGCCGAGATAATAAACCGGCTTGTATATCTGGTCGGCCCTCCAAAGCAGAGCTTTGAAGAATTAAATCCTTAATTCAATTTTTCAATTCTGAATTAAAAATTCAATGAATTAATTCACTAAGCACCATATATTGAATGGAATTAATTGATATTTTCTTTCGTTCGATTTATTTTGTTACGAATTAATTCAATTGCAATAGTTCGTTTTATTAAATCAAATGATAAATTTGGAAAAAAATATAACTATTAATTTTTCAAACTAGTTATATAGTTATATTTTTTCCCAAATTTATCTATATCTATAAAGTTTTTATTTTTAATAGTAAAAGGCTTTATTTTTGAATCATGTAGGTTGATAAACAGCATCCGGTTTCTAATTTGTTTATTTTTACTAGCACACGCTGTAAAATTGCTTATTTAAAAATTTCATTTGTACATTATTGTTTTCTTCTACTGAACGGCAGAAAACAATTGAAATTTTTTTTCAATTCAGTGAACTTATTATTATTTTTTTTAATTCACTGAACGTAATTTTATTGTTTTTAATTCACTGAACGTAATTTTATTTTTTTTAATTCACTGAACGAAAATGAAATTGAACAAATTCAGTAGTGAATTATTTCAGTAAGGAATTAATTCACTTTTTTACCGTTCGATTTATAAAATTGAAAGCGTTCACCGGTGAGTTAATTCATTTGATTTAATATAAAGAACTATTGCAATTGAATTAATTCTTTGAATTTGTTGTTTGATGAACGCGTTCAGTTGAACGAATTCAGTTAATTACTTAATAAAAGGAATTCATTCAATTCTAGAGAAAACTGAACTCGATTGGTAGTGAATTCATTCAAAAAGGAATTAATGCTCCAAAGTTAGTGGGGATCGGTCATACATTTCGACTCGATTGGGGCACTCTAAATAGGTCAAAGTGGGATTTTGCAAAATTTGACCCTACGGGTCAAAAGTCGAAAACAGAGAAACAAGCCGACCAAAATAATCGGCGGCGGCGGCAGTGATTAGGGTTGACCCGGATAAAAATCGGCGGCGGAAGCGCAACCAAATATTCGGCGGCGGCTTGATCGGCTGGATAGAACGTTATAGGGTTCTTCAATAAGAGCGCTACAAAAGTTTTTTTAAATAAAACAAAAACGGTTTTGGATATCAATGAAATTCTTTATTCCTGTGAAAGTACGTTCGATGCCATTATGTATGGAAATCGATTTCTTTTGTATGGCCACCACGAGCACGCTTGCAGAAGTCCAGACGCTGAACCCAATTTTCGACGGTTTTCAAGCATAAATCGGCCGATATTCGTACGAAGTTCATCAATCGTCGCTGGCTTGTTGGCATAGATTTGACGTAGCCTCACAGGAAATAGTCCAACGGCGTCAAATCGCACGACCGAGGCGGCCAATCGACTGGACCATTTCGTGAGATAACACGTTCTCCAAACTTGGTTTGCAATAAATTGATTGTGACATTCGCTATGTGGCTTGTGGCGCCGTCCTGTTGGAACCACATGTCCTCCAAGTCCATATCATCCAATTGGGGCCAAAAATATTCGGTTATCATTGAACGGTAGCGATTCCCATTCACAGTAACGTGCCGGTATTGATCATCACGGAAGAAGTACGGCCCAATGACGCCGCCGGCCCATAAAACGCACCAAACCGTAATTTTTTCGGGATGCAATGATGACTCATGGCGTACGTGTGGATTGCTATCAGACCAATAACGCATATTTTGTTTATTGACGAAGCCATTCATTATGACGGCCATAAATTGGACGCAGCGCTCTTAACGTTGAGGCCACTGACTCCGAATGTCGGTACTAAATTTTAATAATTTCGACTCGTTGTTGGCTCGTATATCTTTCCATCATGAAATGGCAAACCTTACTGAAGAGAAATGTCAAAAGAGCGGCAAGAAATATGGCGTCGTTTGCTGTCCCTGTCTTTCTACTTTTATAGCGTCCCTGTTGAAGAACCCTTTACTTGTAATTTAAAGAGGTTTAAGGTTTTTTCCAAAACGTAGCAGTAGAAAATTGTACAAAAAAATTAGAATTATCAGATAAAAAAGAATTTAAAGTTAAATTCATCGATAAAAATTACAATTTTTAGTTTTTGAACAGACCTAGAAGTGAAAGTTGGGCTTTCCAAATATATACACCTACAAAAAAATTTGTTGTCCCAACCAAATTTGGTTCCAACCGAATCGTTCAGTTGCTGCAACCGAAAATTCGGTTATTTCAACCCTATTTCGGTTATCACAACCCAATTTTAGTTGCAACAACCTTATTTCAGTTGGAACAACAGAAATAGGGTTGTGACAACCGAAGGATTCGGTGGGAACCAAATTCGGTTGGCACAACAAAATTTTTTTAGGTGTACATTAGACCGACTCACGAAAAAAAGTAAAAAAAGTCCCCCCTTAAAATAAACCTTGGTTTTTTTTATGATGATTCCGAAAGTATTTCGGGTCTACCAACGAGATCTCACGAGCTGGACCATTTTTTAAAAAGGTAAATTTTTTAGTTTTTTAAGAAATTTGCATTTTAGCTATAGACAACATACTCAATATGGGTATCATATGAAAGGTTTATTTGAGGCGCGTCCAGTGGTATATATATTATGTTCAAGCGTATCCAGACATGTCCTGTTTTCAAGGATATTCTATAAAAAAAACAAATTTTTGACTCTTTTGTACGGAGATAGATGTTTCTTATTGAAATGTCAAACTTACATATCATAATCTGTAGTCGATTTAAGTGAAGACGTGTTTCAGATTTTTTTGAAATTCGCGATTTTTCGCATTTTATCAGAAATTCAATGTGGAGGAAAAAATGTGTTCTAAATAGGGCAATATGGATACCAAAACTTTTCTTTTGATAAGTAAATCATCGCAAAGTGGATATAGTTCGAAATTTTGCCAATTTCATATATTTTGAGTGACGCTGTGGACAAAATTTTTGAGTTACTGCAATCTGCATTTGAATTCAGTATCTAGTTTATGTAAGATAAAAATGCAACTTAAGAGAAAAAAATCCAGCACGCGCTTTTTTTGGCGGAATATCTTTTTTTTCGGGAAAAAAATTTTTATAAAATTTTAATAATACTTTTAATTCAGTTTCTAGTAGATGTAAGGATAAAAATGCAACTTAACAGAAAAAAACCCAAAAAGCGTTGTTTTTTTGCGGAATATCCAGAGCACCGTGAAAAATGTATTAAATTAGCAAAATTCTAAACTATATCCACTTAGCGATTATTTACTTATCAAAAGGAACGTTTTTATATCAATATTGCCCTATTTTAAACATATTTTCTCCACCATATTGAATTTCTGATAAAACATGTGTTCACTTAAATCGACTAGAGATTAAGATATGTAAGATTGACTTTTAAATCACATAATTCTTCCTACAAGTGTTATATCAACTCACTCAACGAATGAGCTGAAACTCCCTTTTGAATAATTATATTAAGTATCTTGACAAACTGAACTAGTTATAAACGTGTAAAAAGGTTAAAGTCGGGCATGCCGACTATACAATACCCTACACCAGTCTGGTTAAAAGCCAACTAGTGTTTGGATCCGAAATTCGAATGGGCTAAAATTGGACTTGTTTCAAAATTTTCTATAATGTGAGTCAGCGAACCAAATTTCATTAAAAAATCTTAATATTTGCGACCTGCAGTTTGTAACCAAGCCAATTTTGGGGGGACCCTGGGCACTAGGTCTAAACATGGACCAGTGTTAACCAAAATCAATAGGCTTCGGCCTTGGTCTGACATAGGTCGGTGTAACAAATTTCATTAAAATATCTTAATATTTGCGACCTGCAGCGTATAAACAATATAATTTTGGTAGGACCCTTCTATGGGCACTAGGTCTAAGAATGGACCGATGTTCACCAAAATCAATAGGCTTCGTCCTTGGGCCAACATAGGTCTGTGTACCAAATTTCATCAAAATATGTGAATATTTCCGACCGGCAGCGTATAAACAATATAATTTTGGTGGGACCCTTATATGGGCACTAGGTCTAAACATGGACCGATTTTAACCAAAATCAATAGGCTTCGTCTTTGGGCCAACATAAGTCGGTGTACCGAGTTTCTTCAAAATATCTTAATATTTGCGACCTGTAGAGTGCGCTCAAGAATGCATGGACAGACAGACAGACAGACGGACGGGCGGATAATAACCAAATGTATTTTTAAGTCTTATCACATAAGAGAAAAACCCATAATTAATAATAATAATAACCAAATGTATTTTAAGGGAAAACCCATGATTAACAATATAATCTTTTAGTACCTTTCCTATGAAACAGATAAAAACTTATTCTGTGTTTAGGAAGAAACATCAGGCACCGATAAACGATCACCTACCTGTGTTTGTTTATCAGGATGTATATTATATTATGTGTATTGAAAATATTATAAATAGAGGAACAACTAAATTTAATAAACAGAACTTATTTTACCAGCAAAGAGACATCGTCTCATTTCTTTTCTTAAGCGAATATTAGGAAACGGTTAAATATTTTTCTCAAAAAAGTAATACTGAAAAAGTTGAAAGTAACTTCTTTCAATTCATCCGTATTCAAAATTGGCTCAGTCGGTAGGATAACAAAATAGTTTTTTTATCACTGCAAATAAGAACTTACGGTACGCTAACATCCTTAAACGAATATTAAGGATATCAAGTGCTAACTGTGAATGAGAAATCTATTAGTGAAAATAATAGTAACGAAATACTTGTTAAAATTAACAAAAGTATAAAATTCGTAAAAAAGATTTATCGAAAATAAAATCTATAACGAATAATGTCGGTCAACTCAGAAAATCCTGCCCTAGCAGCAGGAGCAGGTGGAGGACAAGGACGAGCGCATGACATCAATCCACTAACGTATTTGGAAAAAATACAGGGATTCGATGGTAGAAAAGAAGATTTGTCAACCTTTGAACCTCTTGGCCTTTAATGCACAATTTCAAAGAAGTACATAAACATCGTAAAATCTAAACTAACTGGAAAAGCTAGAAGAGCAATGGAAATACATCCACATTTAAACAACTGGACAGACATAAAATCAATGCTAGAAACTAATTTCGGAGGATTTCAAACGTCCGATCAACTATACGAAGAACTGAGAGCAGCACAATATCGAGGTAATACCCTAGACTACTACAACTTCATACTACACAAGTTAGCAATGCTGAATCAAAAATCCAGACAAGAAGGAAACCTTCAAGATATTCAAAGAAATATCCAAACAGCTCTAAAAATCTTTATGACATGATTACCAGTAAACAGTATTATGTGCTTTAAAACCACAAACAATGGAAGGAGCCATCCACGAACTATCTCAATCAGGATTTTTAACAGAGGAAAAAAGAAAGCCTACAACAACAAGTAATCATCAAAATAATCAACAACAAAACGGACAACCCAAGAGCAATACAAACCAACAGCTCAACAGAAATTGGACACCAAAAATATACAACCCTCAGCATAACCAACAACATAGAGGTAATAACCCTAGTTGGCAACAGAGGTCTCACCTACAACAACATTATGTTCAGCAACCACAACCAGAACCAATGGACACAACCACAACCCAAACTAGAAGACAAAATCATCATCAAACCCCAAAAACGGAATGTAATTGTAAATGTACAAATTATAAAAATAATGTTGACCAAAATAAAGACGAAATTGTAGAAACTTACGAATCAGGAAATTTTTCATGTACCAGCCTCTCTGAGGGATTACCCAAACGACTTGGACTTCCCTATATTTTACTCAGAGGACAGACAAGAAATCTTAGATTACTAATTGATACAGAATCTACTGAAAATTTTCTCAATTTGGACCAATGTCCACCTAAATTCATTAAAAAATTAAATAAACCCATTCAAATTAAAACCGCTTCAGGAAATTTTCATATTACCCATGAAGGCACAATTCCCAAACATAATATTCAAGTCCCTCTAAATTCGGACACTACTTGTGGACTCTATAAATTCCACGAATTTTTTAACGGTCTTTTAGGACATCTAACGTTAAAACAAAATAACTCCTTAATTAATTATGAAACAAAACAGATTAAAATCAACGAAAAAACTTTCCCATTGTATTATGAAGGAGATTCAGAGGAAATACTCCAAAAAGATTTAAGTCAACTACCAGAATTATTCAATATCGAATATTTAGGGACTAATGACCCATTACGTTTAGAGCATCTTAATTCAGAAGAATCAAAAGCAATAAAAATTTTGATTCAGAACCACGAAGACGCTTTCTATCAGAAAGGTGACGATTTGACCTTTACTAATGAGGTTAAACACAAAATTGATACTGGACCTTCCGGACCAATCTATACCAAAACCTATAGATATCCTGTTCCCCATACTGAAGAAGTGGAAAAACAGATGAATTAAATGCTAGAACAAGGCATTATTAGACATAGTAATTCCCCATATAATGCTCCTATATGGATTGTTCCTAAAAAAGAGGACAAAGAAGGTAACAAAGAGTGGCGAATAGTCATTGATTACCGAAAATTAAACCAAGTCACTAGAGAAGATAAATATCCTATCCCTAGAATTGACGACGTCTTGGACAAGCTAGGACGATTATTTTTCAACTTTAGATCTAACTAAAGGATTTTATCAAATAGAAGTAGAACCGGAAGATAGAGAAAAAACTGCCTTTACAACTCACAACGGACATTTTGAATTTGCAAGCATGCCTTTTGGACTGAAAAACGCTCCGGCGACATTCCAAAGAATGATGAATAACGTTTTAAGGGAACATGTAAATAGAATTTGTGTCGTGTACATGGATGATATCTTGGTCTTCTCAACTTCACTACAGGAACACATCGATAATTTGGAAAGAATATTCAAAACATTGAGGAAAGCAAACCTCAAAATATCTTTAAATAAATCAGATTTCTTAAAGAAGGAAACCGAATTCTTAGGACACATAGTCACAAAAGATGGCATAAGCCCTAATCCACATAAAATAGATGGCATAAAACGTCAAACTATTCCGAAAACCATTAAGGAAATACAAAGTTTCCTCGGACTCAGTGGTTATTATCGTAAATTTATACCTGATTATGCGAAGATAGCTAAACCTTTGACAATCCGCCTTAAAAAGGATTCAATTATAAATGTAAATGATAAGGCCTATAAAGAAGCTTACGAAAAATTTAAAAATATATTAATGTCGAATATGGTTCTAAAATCCCCCACTTTAATGGAAAATGTATTCTTACTACAGATGCAAGTAATTATGCATTAGGCGCGGTTTTATCTCAAAAAAACGGACCCTTAGCATTTGCATCTAGGACGTTGAATAAACGTGAATGCAACTATTCAACTATAGAAAAGGAACTACTAGCCATAGTATGGGCCGTAAAACAATTTAGACATTACCTCTATGGAAGAAAGTTCGATCTTCAAACAGATCACAAACCACTCATATGGTTAGCCAATCTCAAAGAACCTAATTCTAAACTTATCCGATGGAAAATCAAACTCAATGAATATGAATTTGATATATCTCACGTACAGGGAAAGGAGAATAAGGTGGCTGACGCACTTTCAAGAATTAGAGAAACTAACGTCAATCGAAGGGAAGAGGCAATCAGATTAGGTGACAATATATGCTCTCTTTGTAATGGAAAATATGCCAAAATTAGCTCATTGAATAAAAATTTAAGAGATATACATAATAGAGAAGATTTAACGGAGGAATCTAGACCAAAAAGAAAATTGAAGGAACCCCACAGAATGACGATATTAGACAATATTCCTATCATCCCTGATGATGATGACCAAACCATACATTCCGCCGAAGAGGATAGTATGGACTTATTCAAAACTACCGAGAAACCTTTCCAAAGTTTTTCTAACCAAATTGTCCTTAAAAGGGGAATTGAAAGTAATATTGAATAGGAAATAGTATTCTCAGACAGAAGAACAACATACAATTATGAAAACTTAAACCCTGAACTAATAGCGCAAATATTAGATCAGATTACAGTTGACAAATTAGTAGCTCTTCGTTGTAACAATACAGAAGACTTAATAACGCTTCAAAATAAATTTAAAGAAAGACAATCTAATCCGAATAACATTATAAAAACTGATGTGTTTGTATCTTATGAAACTGTAACAGAAAAAAGTTACGAAGAGATGATAGAAATAATAGCAAAACATCATAGACTTGATAATAATCACCCAGCTATAAGTAAAACGCATGAGGAATTAAAGTAAATTTATTACTATCCTAATCTGAAAAAGGAAATTACTAAATTCATTAATAACTGCCATATTTGTAACTTTAAGCATGAACGAAACCCTATTAAATTACCTTTTGAAAACACGGAAACTCCAATAGAACCTTTTCAAATTTATCATTCGGATATATATTTTATAAACAACCAACAAATGTATGTTACTACCCAGTGTAGAAAATCATTACCAGATATGTGGTTATGTAACTACATACTTGGTAATGGTAACTACACCATTTCCAACTGTAATTGAGAAAAGAACAATTGAAATTGAGATTTTCCATTTGAAATTGAGAAAAGTTCATTTGATTTTGAGATTTTCTATTTAATATTGAGAAAATAACAATTGATTTTGAGATTTTCCATATGAAATTGAGAAAAATGCAAATGGAATTAAGATTTTCCATTTAAAATTGAGAAAGGAACAAATGAAATTGAGATTTTCCAATTCAAATTGAGAAAAGAAGATATGTAATTGAGATTTTATATTTGATATTGGGAAAATAACAAATGAAATTTAGATTCTCCAATTGAAATTGGGAAAAGAACAAATGATATTGAGATTTTATATTTGAAATTAAGAAAAACACAAATGAAATTGGGAAAATTATAAATTAAATTAAGAAAAGTAGAAATGTAATTTAGAAAATATGATATGATTTTGGGAAAAATTTGTATTAAAGAACAAATTTTGTTAAACACAAAAAATAAACAATAAAGACAACAATCAACGTACGGTCATATATTTTATTTGTACGGCGGATTAATGGAATGCGCAGGAATGCTGTATGGCTTTGCTGCAGTCGCCAGCAGTTACCAATGTTTTAGCTTCATCAATACGAGCTCATTCTGAGTAGAGTTGCAGAAGAGTTTTCAAATACAGTTTCTAACCTCTACCAGGAACTCCGAAAGGTTGTTCCACATCTCCTCCTATCTCACGAAAAAATTTCTCATCCATTCCCTGGCAACAGGGAATCCAATTTTTCATCCAATTTAATAACGCCTTTAACAATTGGGTCACGTGATGGTAGGTTGGTGGTGGCTAGCGCGAGTTAAAAATCTTGAATAGCCACGTTTACGGCGATAAAACAAACTGAAATTTGTTTCGTCCAGCCCCACTATTTCGATACCGGCTCTGACGTACTCGTTCAGACAAGTAACATATTCTGAATATTTGGCCTTCTTAGCAGCTTTTAAGGAATATATATCGGTGTAAGATATTTCCAATTTCTTGCCATTTTTGTCTCCGTGCAAGCTTAATTTTATTCACAAGAATTTTATTAAATTTCTTAATTGCAGTTGAAAATTTCTCAATTTCATTTGTATTTTTCTTAATTTATTTGTTTTTTCTTTTCTCAATTCCAAATAAACAAATCTAATTTCCATTTGTTTTTTTCTCATTTTCAATTGTAAAATCTCAATTTCATTTGTTTTTTTCTTAATTTCAAATGTAAAATCTCAATTTCATATGTTCTTTTCTCAATATCAAATTAAAAATCTCAATTCCATGTATGCTTTTCTCAGTTTCAATTGTAAAATCTCAATATCATTTATTCGTTTCTCAATTTTAATTGGAAAATCTCAATTTCATTTGGTTTTTTCCCAATATGAAATAGAAAATCTCAATTTCAATTGTTCCTTTCTCATTAGCAAATGGAAAATCCCAATTTCAATTGCTCTTTTCTCAATTTCAATTAGAAATGGTGTAGTTACTTTTGTTATTACATTTCTTATTACCTTTATATGGCGATGTCGCGAAAAATAATGAGTTATGGTTACACACCAGCATACGAAAAATCAAAAAATATATCGTTACCTATGTGCTTACCAGTACTGACAAAAACAATGAGTCTAAAAATAGATTTTCAAAAAATAAATTATATAAAAAAAATATTTTTTATTGTACTTTTTTTTAAATAAAATTTGCTGGTGCGGAAATCGAACTTGGGTCTACAGATTGCCAGTCAATAGCTCCACCAGCTGAGCTACATCGACATGTAATATTTAATAGATAAAAACATAATCGACCTGCTGCACACAAGCTTACTCGCTACATACAAAAAATTAAATTAAAAAATATGTGTGAGTCTTAAAATAGATTTCAAAAAATTAAAAAAAATCTAGAAAATTATTTTCTATTTGAAATAATGATAAAAATAAGTCATTATCAGTAACTCATTATTATATATTTTAAAATAATGCAGAAGGTAAGTGGGTGTCATTACTGGTAGTCCAAAAAATAATGATATGTCATTACCGTTTCTACACTGGGTATGATAGAAAAATTCACAAAATACGCAATGATCGAAGAGATATCCGATAGAACAACTCTTACACTGATCAAAGCTTATCTGAAGTTATTTATTTTAATGAAGAAACCAAAAAAACTTACTCTAGATAACGAAAATGGATTTAAATCACCACTATTTACTGATTTTTTGGAAAAACAAAATATTCAATATCATTTCACAACTCCTAATCGACACAGAGAAAATTCAGATATCGAAAGATTTCATGGAACAATGAACGAACAAATACGAATATTAAAGGCTAGAGAAATAGAAAATGATATCAATCTAAATATAGATTTACCAATACAATTCACTACAGGTAAAAAACTATAGACTTACATTTTTCCAATAAAATAAACCTTCAAGAAATATTTGAAAAAATGGAAGATAAAAAAAGAAAAATACGCGAATATAGAAACAAAAATAGAAAGAATGAAGAGATAAACTCTAACTATGTGAAGACATACAGAAACAAATTAAATCAGAAAGTAAAGAAAGTTAACGTAAAGAAAACAGATAATAGAAAATACACTGATAATAATCAAGAATTTCATAAGGATCAATTCATTAAACAAAGGAAATATATTTCCAGATCTTTGGAAGTCCTTATCGATCCTATTGATGATCAACCCAGCTGCAGCACAAAAGCTATTAACAACCGTTCTTAATCAAGGAAATGGATTCACTATCATCCAAACAGGAGAGATATGCTTAATTCAAAATTACTCGAAAATATTACACATATTCAAAACTGAAGATTATTTAACTTACATTAACACATTAGAATTCGAAATAATGACACTAGATGACGCATATTTACAACATCAAATTAAACACACTAAACTACAATTATTGAGTTTAATACCCAGATCCCGTGCTAAACGCAGACTAATCAATATTTTTGGAACAGGATTAAAATACCTGTCTGGAACAATGGACGATGATGACAGGACGGAATTTGAAGAAAAACTTAGAATCAATACTCTTAATAATCATAACGTAATCGAACAATCAAATGGACAAATCATTAACAAATTTACAAAACCTACATAATTAATCAATCAAAATAAAACAGACTCAACACAAAAACATAATTTTTATAATTAAGGTACCTAACATGAATCAAAACAATTATAAAGAAATTGTTATACAACCAATACCTAATTTTAACAAAAAACAGGTTAACTGTTAATAGGAACTACTTAATGAAAGATAATCTATGAAAAAACGTATTTTTAAGTCTTATCACATAAGGGAAAACCCCATAATTAATAATAATAACCAAATGCATTTTTAATTTAAGTCTTATCACATAAGAGAAAAACCCATAATTAATAATAACCAAATGTATTTTAAGGGAAAACCCATGATTAACAACATAATCTTTTAGTACCTTTCATATGAAACAGATTAAAACTTATTCTGTGTTTAGGAAGAAACATCAGGCACCGATAAACGATCACCTACCTGTGTTTGTTTATCAGGATGTATATTATATTATGTGTATTGAAAATATTATAAATAGAGGAACAACTAAATTTAATAAACAGAACTTATTTTACCAGCAAAGAGACATCGTCTCATTTCTTTTTTTAAGCGAATATTAGGAAACGGTTAAATATTTTTCTCAAAAAAGTAATACTGAAAAAGTTGAAAGTAACTTCTTTCAATTCATCCGTATTCAAAATTCAAGAGTCAAAAATTGGTTTTTTTTGTAGAATATCCTTGCAAACAAGACATTTCTAGAAATGATTGAACATGTTGTATATACCGCGTCCAGCGGACAATATTGTGTATATTGTCTTTAGATAAATACCAAAATTCTGCCAAAATCAAAAAAAAATACCTTTTTTAAAAACGGTCCAGCTCGTGAGATCTCATTCCTAGATTTTGGGAATCATCATAAAACAAACCAAGGTTTATTTTGAGGGGGGCACTTTTTTTGCTCTGTCCATATAAGGTGAGTTGGTCTAGTGTACATACATATGTTTATAAAAGTTTATAAAACTGATTTTCCTAATTATTTCTAATTTTTTTAATTTTGACGGCTTTTAATTGCAACATTTTGTATAAAAAAATTAATTTTTATTTAATTTATTCTTAAACTGGGTTTAATTCAGAGTAAAAAGAAGTTTTTTTTTTTATTTTAATGGCTTTAAAATTGCTAAAGTTATAAATTTTTTTATAAACATGGAATGTGTGCATTTATAAGAAAATTTATGTTAACCTTAATGAGTGTGCAAACAAGAACATGGAGTTGTCTTATAACAGCTGAAATTAATTGTATAGAAAAAGTACGATAACTTTCTCAATTAATTTAAACAAAAGAATCTCATTTTACTAAGCACTAAACCAGTGACGGTCCGTGAAGTTGTCAAAGGTGTGCTGCCTTTTTTTAAAATGTAAAAATCACGTATATAATGAATATTTTCCAAGGACCTGTCACATCCCACTATAAACAGAGTTCAGATTATTATTGATTTTATATTTTTTTAATTGATATGCAACTCAAATTCTATGTACCCGAGTAAAAAAAATTATATATAATCATATGTGGCATATATTACAATATATAATTAGACATGTCGTTATGTATATCCATATATAATTATATTTGACGTCTTTTTCCAAATTTTTGCCTTATATTATGCCATATATAATTTCATCTAATTAGATATCGGCCTTTATAATATTAGATATGGTATACATGATTACACTAGCGGGCGCAGCCCGCTACGTTGTTAGCGTGCCTTAAAGGTTAAGGGGGGGCTGCGCCCCCCACAATTTTTATTAAATTCGTTTTTTTATTTAAAGTTTTTTATTTAAAGCCTTCACCCAGACACCACAAATAATTCTGCACAACAATGGGTTTAAAATAAATAAATATTTGATCACTTTTTCTCATGAAAGTGGATTGTTAGTAATGAATCCATAATAAATTGCAATATACGTGTGTATGTTAAGATAATTTGGTAAAGTGCGAACTTAGGTAGATAGACCCGTAAGTAGTTTTGTTCATTTGTGTTTTGAATGAAAATAAATAACGTAAAGCAGGGTTGGAAAGCATTTTATTATATTAAAAATAGCGGGCACAGCCCGCTACGTTGTTAGCGTGTCTTAAAGTTTTTTTTTTAATTCCAATTTATGTAAAGGTAGACCTGGCAATTCAAGTAAATTCCCAAATTCAGTTGGAAAATTTACTGCGTCGGTTTCTTCCACCGGTGCTTCGTTACATGAAGTTTAAATATCGGAATATATAAGTTCCATTCCTTTTCTAAGGTTTTTTCTCTTTTAGAAAATTTGTTTAACTTTTTGGAGAGTAAGTTTCAATGATACATAAGTTTCATATTCCGTGGATAGTGTTTGAACAAGTAATTCCCTCTTCCAATCCATTTGCATTCTCTATAATTTCAATTCTACTCGTTCAACGTTTATATCCATTTCATTCCACTTGTGTAGTGTTTCATTCCACTCGTTTCCTATTTAGTTTCTTAATTTTAGTGTTTCATATACACTTGTTCTTTAAGTTTTAGGTTTCTAGCTACAGACGATGACGTTAAGGGGGGGGGGGCAATTTTCCCCTTTTGAACCACCATTTTTACCACGTTCCTGTCCAAAGTCCTAGAAATGCCTTGTCGATAAGTTAGCCCATACTCCAAGGAAAACATATTATATATTACAGGTTTCTAGCCGAAGGGTTCGGTTAGGCCATCAAGGGGGAGAATTATTCCGTTTTTACCCCTCCCGGTAGGAATTACCAAAAATTCCGTCTTAGAGGACGTCTGCGTTGGAGGAGGAACCTACTACATACATAATTTTAGGTCTCTATATCCAGCAGTTTGGCCAGGCCGTTAAGGGGGAAGTTTTTTCCCTTTTTACCCCTCCCGGTATGAATTTCCAAAAATACCATCTTAGGGGACGTCAACGTTGGAGAAGGAACCCAAATACCGAATTTAAGCTCCCTTGTTCCAGCAGTTTGGCCAGACCGTTAAGGGGGAGACTTTTCCTGTTTTTGACCCTACCTGTAAAAATTTCCAAAAATCTCATCTTAGCGGATGTCTACAATAGAGGAGGAACTTTAATACCAAATTTCAACTTCCTACCTCCAGCGGTTTGGGCAGGCCTTTAAGCGGCACTTTTCGCTTCATTAATCCCCATTTTTGCAATGTCCCTGTCCAAAAAGCACCTTCCCGGTCCAAAAAGCCCATACTCCAAGTAACATATGTTTTACATTTCAGGTTTCTAGCCAACTTTTACTATTTGTCAGGAGGAGACTTTTACCTTATTTCCCCTCCCGATAGGAATTTCAAAAATTCCGTCTAAGCGGACGGCTACACAGAAGGAGGAACTCACATACCGAGTTTCCTTTTGGGATATCCTGTAGGGAATTCCAAAAATACAAACTTAGTCGATGTCTACTACAGTGGAGGAACCTTTATACCAAATTTCAACTTCTTACCTCCAGTGGTTTGGGCAGGCACTTTTCCAATTTGTGAGACTGTTTATGTGGAGACTTTTCCCCTTTTTGCACGTTCCGGTAGGAATTTCCAAAAATCCCGTCTTAGCGCACGTCTATGCCGAATATGAAGAAACTTTGTTTTAGTGGAGATATCCGTGGGGGAGGGAGAAAAGTAGTTTTTTTGAAATTATATATTATTTTAAATGGTACTTTTTGGAAAAACGAAATTTTTTGGAAAAAGATACTTTGTTTTTACAAAGTACTTTATTTGTACTTTTTTTGGAAAAGGTATTTTTTTTAATAAGGTGTTTTTTTTGGAAAAATGTATGTTTTTTGGAAAAAGGTACTTTTTTTGGAAAAGGTACTTCTTTTGGAAAAGGAAAATTTTTTTAGAAAAAGGTACTTTTTTTTGGGGAAAAGGTACTTTTTTTTGGAAAAGGTACTTTTTTTGAAAAAGGTATTTTTTTGAAAAAATTTATGTTTTTTGGGAAAAGGAACATTTTTTTTAGAAAAAGGTACTTTTTTGGGAAAAGGTACTTTTTTTTGAAAAAGGTACTTTTTTTGAAAAAGGTATTTTTTTGGAAAAATGTATGTTTTTCGGGAAAAGGTACTTTTTTTTGGAAAAAGGTACTTTTTTTGGAAAAAGGTACTTTTTTTGAAAAAAGGTACTTTTTTTGGAAAAAGGTACTTTTTTTGGAAAAAGGTACTTTTTTTGGAAAAAGGTACTTTTTTTTGGATAAAGGTACTTTTTTGGAAAAAGGTACTTTTTTTGGAAAAAGGTACCTTTTTCCAAAAAAAGTACCTTTTTCCAAAAAAAGTACGTTTTTCCAAAAAAAGTACCTTTTTCCAAAAAAAGTACCTTTATCCAACAAAAAGTACCTTTTTTCAAAAAAAGTACCTTTTTCCAAAAAAAGTACCTTTTTCCAAAAAAAAGTACCTTTTCCCAAAAAAGTACCTTTTTCTAAAAAAAATGTTCCTTTTCTTAAAAAAAATTTATTTTTTTAAAAAAATACCTTTTTCAAAAAAAGTACCTTTTTCCAAAAAAAGTACGTTTTTCCAAAAAAAGTACCTTTTTCCAAAAAAAGTACCTTTATCCAAAAAAAAGTACCTTTTCCCGAAAAAAGTACCTTTTTCCAAAAAAAAGTACCTTTTTCAAAAAAAAGTACCTTTTTCCAAAAAAAGTACCTTTTTCCAAAAAAAAGTACCTTTTTTCAAAAAAAGTACCTTTTTCCAAAAAAAGTACCTTTTTCCAAAAAAAAGTACCTTTTCCCGAAAAAAGTACCTTTTTCCAAAAAAAAGTACCTTTTTCCAAAAAAAGTACCTTTTTCCAAAAAAAGTACCTTTTTCCAAAAAAAGTACCTTTTTCCAAAAAAAAGTACCTTTTTCCAAAAAAAATTCCTTTTTCCAAAAAAGTACCTTTTTCCAAGAAAAGTACCTTTTTCCAAAAAAAAGTACCTTTTTCCAAAAAATGTACCTTTTTCTAAAAAAATTTACCTTTTCCAAAAAAAAAGTAATTTTTCCAGAAAAAGTACCTTTTCCAAAAAAAGTACCTTTTTTCCAAAAAAAGTACCTTTTTCCAAAAAAAGTACCTTTTTCAAAAAAAAGTACCTTTTCCAAAAAAAAGTACCTTTTCCAAAAAAAAGTACCTTTTCCCAAAAAAAGTACCTTTTTCTAAAAAAATGTTCCTTTTCCCAAAAAACATACATTTTTTCAAAAAAATACCTTTTTCAAAAAAAGTACCTTTTCCAAAAAAAAGTACCTTTTCCCAAAAAAAAGTACCTTTTTCTAAAAAAATGTTCCTTTTCCAAAAGAAGTACCTTTTCCAAAAAAAGTACTTTTTCCCAAAAAACATACATTTTTCCAAAAAAAAACACCTTATTAAAAAAAATACCTTTTCCAAAAAAAGTACCTTTTTCCAAAAAAAGTACCTTTTCCCAAAAAAAGTACCTTTTTCCAAAAAAAGTACCTTTTTTCAAAAAAAAGTACCTTTTTCCAAAAAAGTACATTTTTCCAAAAAAAAGTACCTTTTTTAAAAAAAGTACCTTTTTCCAAAAAATGTACCTTTTTCTAAAAAAATGAATCTTTTCCAAAAAAAAAGTACCTTTTCCAAAAAAAGTAACTTTTCTCAAAAAACATACATTTTTCCAAAAAAATACCTTTTTCAAAAAAAGTACCTTTTTCAAAAAAAAGTACCTTTTCCCAAAAAAGTACCTTTTTCTAAAAAAATGTTCCTTTTCCCAAAAAACATAAATTTTTTCAAAAAAATACCTTTTTCAAAAAAAGTACCTTTTCCAAAAAAAAGTACCTTTTCCCAAAAAAAAAGTACCTTTTTCTAAAAAAATTTTCCTTTTCCAAAAGAAGTACCTTTTCCAAAAAAAGTACCTTTTTCCAAAAAACATACATTTTTCCAAAAAAAACACCTTATTAAAAAAAATACCTTTTCCAAAAAAAGTACAAATAAAGTACTTTGTAAAAACAAAGTATCTTTTTCCAAAAAATTTCGTTTTTCCAAAAAGTACCATTTAAAATAATATATAATTTCAAAAAAACTACTTTTCTCCCTCCCCCACGGATATCTCCACTAAAACAAAGTTTCTTCATATTCGGCATAGACGTGCGCTAAGACGGGATTTTTGGAAATTCCTACCGGAACGTGCAAAAAGGGGAAAAGTCTCCACATAAACAGTCTCACAAATTGGAAAAGTGCCTGCCCAAACCACTGGAGGTAAGAAGTTGAAATTTGGTATAAAGGTTCCTCCACTGTAGTAGACATCGACTAAGTTTGTATTTTTGGAATTCCCTACAGGATATCCCAAAAGGAAACTCGGTATGTGAGTTCCTCCTTCTGTGTAGGCGTCCGCTTAGACGGAATTTTTGAAATTCCTATCGGGAGGGGAAATAAGGTAAAAGTCTCCTCCTGACAAATAGTAAAAGTTGGCTAGAAACCTGAAATGTAAAACATATGTTACTTGGAGTATGGGCTTTTTGGACCGGGAAGGTGCTTTTTGGACAGGGACATTGCAAAAATGGGGATTAATGAAGCGAAAAGTTCCGCTTAAAGGCCTGCCCAAACCGCTGGAGGTAGGAAGTTGAAATTTGGTATTAAAGTTCCTCCCCTATTGTAGACATCCGCTAAGATGAGATTTTTGGAAATTTTTACAGGTAGGGTCAAAAACAGGAAAAGTCTCCCCCTTAACGGTCTGTCCAAACTGCTGGAACAAGGGAGCTTAAATTCGGTATTTGGGTTCCTTCTCCAACGTTGACGTCCCCTAAGATGGTATTTTTGGAAATTCATACCGGGAGGGGTAAAAAGGGAAAAAACTTCCCCCTTAACGGCCTGGCCAAACTGCTGGATATAGAGACCTAAAATTATGTATGTAGTAGGTTCCTCCTCCAACGCAGACGTCCTCTAAGACGGAATTTTTGGTAATTCCTACCGGGAGGGGTAAAAACGGAATGATTCTCCCCCTTGATGGCCTAACCGAACCCTTCGGCTAGAAACCTGTAATATATAATATGTTTTCCTTGGAGTATGGGCTAACTTATCGACAAGGCATTTCTAGGACTTTGGACAGGAACGTGGTAAAAATGGTGGTTCAAAAGGGGAAAATTGCCCCCCCCCCCCCTTAACGTCATCGTCTGTAGCTAGAAACCTAAAACTTAAAGAACAAGTGTATATGAAACACTAAAATTAAGAAACTAAATAGGAAACGAGTGGAATGAAACACTACACAAGTGGAATGAAATGGATATAAACGTTGAACGAGTAGAATTGAAATTATAGAGAATGCAAATGGATTGGAAGAGGGAATTACCTGTTCAAACACTATCCACGGAATATGAAACTTATGTATCATTGAAACTTACTCTCCAAAAAGTTAAACAAATTTTCTAAAAGAGAAAAAACCTTAGAAAAGGAATGGAACTTATATATTCCGATATTTAAACTTCATGTAACGAAGCACCGGTGGAAGAAACCGACGCAGTAAATTTTCCAACTGAATTTGGGAATTTACTTGAATTGCCAGGTCTACCTTTACATAAACTGGAATTAAAAAAAAAACTTTAAGACACGCTAACAACGTAGCGGGCTGTGCCCGCTATTTTTAATATTATAAAATGCTTTCCAACCCTGCTTTACGTTATTTATTTTCATTCAAAACACAAATGAACAAAACTACTTACGGGTCTATCTACCTAAGTTCGCACTTTACCAAATTATCTTAACATACACACGTATATTGCAATTTATTATGGATTCATTACTAACAATCCACTTTCATGAGAAAAAGTGATCAAATATTTATTTATTTTAAACCCATTGTTGTGCAGAATTATTTGTGGTGTCTGGGTGAAGGCTTTAAATAAAAAACTTTAAATAAAAAAACGAATTTAATAAAAATTGTGGGGGGCGCAGCCCCCCCTTAACCTTTAAGGCACGCTAACAACGTAGCGGGCTGCGCCCGCTAGTGTAATCATGTATACCATATCTAATATTATAAAGGCCGATATCTAATTAGATGAAATTATATATGGCATAATATAAGGCAAAAATTTTGAAAAAGACGTCAAATATAATTATATATGGATATACATAACGACATGTCTAATTATATATTGTAATATATGCCACATATGATTATATATAATTTTTTTTACTCGGGTACATAGAATTTGAGTTGCATATCAATTAAAAAAATATAAAATCAATAATAATCTGAACTCTGTTTATAGTGGGATGTGACAGGTCCTTGGAAAATATTCATTATATACGTGATTTTTACATTTTAAAAAAAGGCAGCACACCTTTGACAACTTCACGGACCGTCACTGGTTTAGTGCTTAGTAAAATGAGATTCTTTTGTTTAAATTAATTGAGAAAGTTATCGTACTTTTTCTATACAATTAATTTCAGCTGTTATAAGACAACTCCATGTTCTTGTTTGCACACTCATTAAGGTTAACATAAATTTTCTTATAAATGCACACATTCCATGTTTATAAAAAAATTTATAACTTTAGCAATTTTAAAGCCATTAAAATAAAAAAAAACTTCTTTTTACTCTGAATTAAACCCAGTTTAAGAATGAATTAAATAAAAATTAATTTTTTTACACAAAATGTTGCAATTAAAAGCCGTCAAAATTAAAAAAATTAGAAATAATTAGGAAAATCAGTTTTATAAACTTTTATAAACATATGTATGTACACTAGACCGACTCACCTTATATGGACAGAGCAAAAAAAGTGCCCCCCTCAAAATAAACCTTGGTTTGTTTTATGATGATTCCCAAAAAAATTTATGTTTTTTGGGAAAAGGAACATTTTTTTTAGAAAAAGGTACTTTTTTGGGAAAAGGTACTTTTTTTTGAAAAAGGTACTTTTTTTGAAAAAGGTATTTTTTTGGAAAAATGTATGTTTTTTGAGAAAAGTTACTTTTTTTGGAAAAGGTACTTTTTTTTGGAAAAGGTTCATTTTTTTAGAAAAAGGTACATTTTTTGGAAAAAGGTACTTTTTTTAAAAAAGGTACTTTTTTTAAAAAAGGTACTTTTTTTTGGAAAAATGTACTTTTTTGGAAAAAGGTACTTTTTTTTGAAAAAGTTACTTTTTTTGGAAAAAGGTACTTTTTTTGGAAAAAGGTACTTTTTTCGGGAAAAGGTACTTTTTTTGGAAAAAGGTACTTTTTTTGGAAAAGGTATTTTTTTTAATAAGGTGTTTTTTTTTGGAAAAATGTATGTTTTTTGGGAAAAAGTACTTTTTTTGGAAAAGGTACTTCTTTTGGAAAAGGAACATTTTTTTAGAAAAAGGTACTTTTTTTTGGGAAAAGGTACTTTTTTTCGGAAAAGGTACTTTTTTTGAAAAAGGTATTTTTTTGAAAAAATGTATGTTTTTTGGGAAAAGGAACATTTTTTTAGAAAAAGGTACTTTTTTTGGGAAAAGGTACATTTTTTGGAAAAAGGTACTTTTTTTGGAAAAAGGTACTTTTTTTGGAAAAAGGTACTTTTTTTGGAAAAAGGTACTTTTTTTTGGAAAAAGGTTCTTTTTTCGGGAAAAGGTACTTTTTTTTGGAAAAAGGTACTTTTTTTGGAAAAAGGTACTTTTTTTGAAAAAAGGTACTTTTTTTGGAAAAAGGTACTTTTTTTGGAAAAAGGTACTTTTTTTTGGATAAAGGTACTTTTTTTGGAAAAAGGTACTTTTTTTGGAAAAACGTACTTTTTTTGGAAAAAGGTACTTTTTTTGGAAAAAGGTACTTTTTTTGGAAAAAGGTACTTTTTTTGGAAAAAGGTACTTTTTTTGGAAAAAGGTACTTTTTTTTGGAAAAAGGTACTTTTTTTGGAAAAGGGTACTTTTTTTGGAAAAAGGTACTTTTTTTTGAAAAAGGTACTTTTTTTGGAAAAAGGTACTTTTTTTTCGGAAAAAGGTACTTTTTTTGGAAAAAAGTACTTTTTTTGGAAAAGGGTACTTTTTTTGGAAAAAGGTACTTTTTTTGAAAAAGGTACTTTTTTTGGAAAAAGGTACTTTTTTTGGAAAAAGGTACTTTTTTTTGGAAAAAGGTTCTTTTTTCGGAAAAAGGTACTTTTTTGGAAAAAGGTATTTTTTTTTTGGAAAAAGGTACTTTTTTGGGAAAAAGGTACTTTTTTTGGGAAAAGGTACTTTTTTTGGGAAAAGGTACTTTTTTGGAAAAAGGTACTTTTTTTGTCCCCTTTTTGCCCCTCCCGATAAGAATTTCTAAAAATGCCGTGTCAACGGACGTCTACACCGGTCGAGGAACCTACATAGCAAATTTCAACTTCATAGCTCCAGCAGTTTGAGCAGGCCGTCAAGGGGGAGACTTTTTCCCCTTTTTGCCCGTCCCTGTAAAAATTTCCAAAACTCCCGTCTTGGTGGATGTCTACGATAGTGGAGGAACCTTTATACCAAATTTCAACTTCCTACCTCCAGCGGTTTGGGCAGGACGTCAAGGGGGCCTTTTTCCCCTTTTTAACCCCCATTTTTACAACGTCCCTGTCCAAAATTCCAGAAAAAACTTTCCAGAAAAGTTAGCCCATACTCCAAGGAACACATATCTTAAATTTCAGCTTTCTAGCCAAAGGGGTTTTGGCAGGCCGCCAAGGGGGAGACTTTTCCCCTTTTTGCCCGTTCCGGTAGGAATTTCCAAAAATCCCGTCTTAGCGGACGTCTACGCCGAAAGAGGAACCTACATACCAAATTTCAACTTCCTAGCTTCAGCGGTTTGGGCTGGGCGATGTTGAGTCAGTCAGTCACGTTATTCTTTTATATATACCCGAGTAAAAAAAAATGATCTCGCGCAATATCTAATTATATCCAATTTGATATTGTTTAAGATCTGCTGTAATATCTAGCTGATCCAATTAGATCTCAAAATTGGGTGTATCCAATCATATCGTATTAGATCCCATTGTATATATGAGGATAAACTAAGATCAAGTTATATCTCAAAATTGGGAGGTCCAGTGATATCTTTGGGGATAAACCTAGATCTATTTTGATCCGAAAATTGGCGGATCGAGCTATATATTTGCGGATATTTTTGATCTAATTTGATCCGAAAAATGGCGGATCCACTTAGATCCAGATATATATTTGGGGATAAACTTAGATCTAATTTGATCTCAATTTTGGCAGATCAAATTAGATCCCGCAATATATTTGTGGATAAACGTATATCTAATTTGATCCGAAAAAGTGGCAGATCGAATTAGATCTAGCAATATATATGTGAATAAACTTAGATCTAAATTTATCCGAAAAATTCCTAATCGAATTAGATCCAGCAATATATATGGGGATAAACTTGGATCTAAATTTAACCGAAAAATGGCAGATCAAATTAGATCCAGCAATATATTTGGGGATAAACTTGGATCTAAATTTATCAGAAAAATGGCAGATCGAATTAGATCCAGCAATTTATTTCGGTATTAAAATGGCAGATCGAATTAGAAACAGCAATATATTTGGGGATTGACATCTAAAAGTATCCATAAAAATGACAGATAAAATTAGATGCCGCATTATATTTGGGTACTACGTAAGATCTCCATTTATTTGGGATTAAATAAGATCCCAGACATATATTGCCAACTGTTCAAAAAATAATAGACTGGCAGAGCACTGATTGTATAAAAATTACAATATTTTGTTAAAATAAGGTTTAAACTCAGAAGGGCTCGAGTTCAATATGCATTTCTTTTACAAAATGAATTTCTTTTTATAAAATTAAAATTTTTTTTTCTATAAATTTTTTTATAAAATTATATATTTATTTTTTTATTAAATTGAAATCTTTGAATAAAATAATTTTATTTACATCTTTTTGACGCTCTACACCATTTCCAATTGTATTAATTGTTTTAAAATTCATCAATTGTATTTCAGAAATAATCAATTGAATTTCAGTTTTATCAATTGTGTTTCAGAACTCATAAATTATTTTTCACATTTATGAATTGTATTTCAGAACTAGTCAATTGAAGTTTAGTTTTATCAATTGTGTTTCAGAAATTATTAATTGTATTTCCGAAATTCACAACTGTATTTCAGAAATTATCAAACTGTATTTCAGAAATTATCAATCGTATTTCCGAAATTATGAAATGTATTTGAGAAATTTTTCTCTATTAGCTATGAAATTTTGAAATAGATTTCATTATTTCTGGACACAACTAAATAAATAAATAATTAAATTTGCGTAATATTGTAGTTTCTGAAGTGCAAATAATATTTTGTGATATACAATTAAAATTTTCTAAAATACATTTAATAATTTCTGGAATACCTTTTTTCGATGCTTATAAGTTAGCTCGAAATGCTTTTATCATTCATTTAATTTGTAGCTATCACACATCTATAACAAGTCTCGTTAGATTAGAGTGTAGAGGTCTTGGCTGACAATCTGGTGGACTGGGTTAAAGTTCATGTTTTTAAAAGCAAATATTAAAAAAAGTTTTCTCAATTTTTTCAAAAATGTTTTTTGAAATCTATTTTTTTTGCCAAGATAGTTAATGCAGCGTTCTGCCAACGCATAACCGACCATCGCCAACGGTTTGCCAGCATTGTGCCGAGTATATTTTTCTGTCTGGGATGTTAAATTTAAACCTATTGTATATTAACATTAATTAACACTATATTTTTATTTTTAGGAAATACATTTTTATTTTATTATAAGTTAAAATTAAATTAAATTTTAGATAATGGCGCCAATTTGTAGTTGTAATTATTATATATTAAATCGTATATTCATAAACATTCTATACAGTTAGACGAGGTTTATGGAACTATTTAACTTTATAAAGTGTTTATAAATTATAACTTAAATGTACATATATATATGTTAAATGTACGTGAACAAATTGTTGATATGGACCCACAAATTATATCTCAACTGATATTGGAATTATTGTACCATTACCATACATCAATATATATTAAATGATATACATATATTACAATATATGACACTGTATTATAAATATTGTTAATGAAGTAACATATCTGATAATATTTTTTATAGCGCCATACATAGTTTTACATTATTCAAATTAAACCATATATGGAATTGTATTCAAAATGTTGATGTGGTACCAAATTTGACCATATATTGTTTAAATTGTGCCATATATGACAATATATTGTTTAAATGATACCATATATGTCTATATATTAATATTGTTTAAATGACACCATATATCAATATATATGGGACTATATATGGTAGCATATATTATCATATCTGCATCTGTATTAAAAATGTCGTTCATCAGGTACCATATATGAGCATATATTGTTGAAATGGCACCATATATGACAATATATGGTTTAAATGGCACCAAATATGTTAATGTATTTCTTAAATAACAGCATATATAAACATATATGACACTATATAGTAGCATATATTATCCTATCTGGAACTGTATTAAAAATGTTGCTCATGAGGTACCATATATGAGCATATATTGTTGAAATGGCACCATATAAGATAATATATGGTTTAAATGGCACCATATATGGTAATATATTGCTTAAATAACACCATATATAAATATATATGGCACTATATATGGTAGCATATATTATCATATGTGGAACTGTATTAAAAATATTGTTCATGAGGTACCATATATGGGCATATATTGTTGAAATTGCACCATATATGATAATATATGGTTTAAATGGTACCATATATGATAATATATGGTTTGAATGGCACCATATATGATAATATATAGCTTAAATAACACCATATATAAATATATATCGCACTATATATAGTACCATATATTATCATATCTGGAACTGAATTAAAGATTTGGTTTATGAGGTACCATATATGACCATATATTGTTTAAATGGCAACATATATGATAATATCTAGTTTAACTTTCACCATATATAATTATATATTGTTTAAATGATACAATATATAATTATATATTGCTAAAATGCCATCATATATATTAAGATATAGTTCTATATATAACTATATATGCAATAAGATCAACCATGTTATGTAATATATAATTATATATGCCATATCTAATATTACGAAGGCCGATATCTAATTAGATGAAATTATATATGGCATAATATAAGGAAAATTTTTCGGAAAAAACGTCATATATAATTATATATGGATATACATAACCACATGTCTAATTATATATTGTAATATATGCCACATATGATTTGTAACGACGAGTTACCTCCGGTTGCTGGGATAAGCTCGCGGGGGTAGGGTTCGTCACAGAAAATTTATTTGATCCAGTGACCGAGAGAAAAAGTCGTGATTTAAGACGTTATGAAAGTTGATTTATTTATCATCAAACTAAATCTAAATCTAAATATAAACAGGAGACAGACCAGTGGGAACAGAGAAAGAGATACGAGAGAGGTTCCGAGGCGGGTCACACGCGGGATTTTCCAGTGGCAGCGACCGGGGACGGCACGCTCCCTCTGTTGAACTGCGATTTAAGGAGGACAACGACCGGGGACGGCACGTTTCCTCTGTTGAGGACGAGTTACCTCCGGTTGCTGGGATAAGCTCGCGGGGGTAGGGTTCGTCACAGAAAATTTATTTGATCCAGTGACCGAGAGAAAAAGTCGTGATTTAAGACGTTATGAAAGTTGATTTATTTATCATCAAACTAAATCTAAATCTAAATATAAACAGGAGACAGACCAGTGGGAACAGAGAAAGAGATACGAGAGAGGTTCCGAGGCGGGTCACACGCGGGATTTTCCAGTGGCAGCGACCGGGGACGGCACGCTCCCTCTGTTGAACTGCGATTTAAGGAGGACAACGACCGGGGACGGCACGTTTCCTCTGTTGAGGACGAGTTACCTCCGGTTGCTGGGATAAGCTCGCGGGGGTAGGGTTCGTCACAGAAAATTTATTTGATCCAGTGACCGAGAGAAAAAGTCGTGATTTAAGACGTTATGAAAGTTGATTTATTTATCATCAAACTAAATCTAAATCTAAATATAAATAGGAGACAGACCAGTGGGAACAGAGAAAGAGATACGAGAGAGGTTCCGAGGCGGGTCACACGCGGGATTTTCCAGTGGCAGCGACCGGGGACGGCACGCTCCCTCTGTTGAACTGCGATTTAAGGAGGACAACGACCGGGGACGGCACGTTTCCTCTGTTGAGCTACGTCTGGGTGAGGACAGCGACCGGGGACGGCACGCTTCCTTTGTTGAACTTCGATTTAAGGAGGACAACGACCGGGGACGGCACGTTTCCTCTGTTGAGCTACGTCTGGGTGAGGACAGCGACCGGGGACGGCACGCTTCCTCTGTTGAACTTCGATTTAAGGAGGACAACGACCGGGGACGGCACGTTTCCTCTGTTGAGCTACGTCTGGGTGAGGACAGCGACCGGGGACGGCACGCTTCCTCTGTTGCACTTCGATTTTAGGAGGACAACGACCGGGGACGGCACGTTTTCTCTGGTGAGCTACGTCTGGGTGAGGACAGCGACCGGGGACGGCACGCTTCCTCTGTTGAACTTCGATTTAAGGAGGACAACGACCGGGGACGGCACGTTTCCTCTGTTGAACTTCGATTTAAGGAGGGTATTTGCAAGGACCTTCAAGGATAACTGCAAGGACCTTCCAGGATATTTGCAAGGACCTTCCAGGATACTTGCAAGGACCTTCAAGGATAACTGCAAGGACCTTCAAGGATATTGCAAGGACCTTCAAGGATATTGCAAGGACCTTCAAGGATAAGTGCAAGGACCTTCCAGGATATTTGCAAGGACCTTCCAGGATATTTGCAAGGACCTTCAAGGATAACTGCAAGGACCTTCAAGGATATGTGCAAGGACCTTCAAGGATAACTGCAAGGACCTTCAAGGATATTTGCAAGGACCTTCAAGGATAACTGCAAGGACATTCAAGAGTATTCGCAAGGACCTTCCAGGATATTTGCAAGGACCTTCCAGGATATGTGCAAGGACCTTCAAGGATAACTGCAAGGACCTTCAAGGATATTTGCAAGGACCTTCCAGGATATTTGCAAGGACCTTCCAGGATATTTGCAAGGACCTTCAAGGATAACTGCAAGGACCTTCAAGGATATGTGCAAGGACCTTCAAGGATAACTGCAAGGACCTTCAAGGATATTTGCAAGGACCTTCAAGGATAACTGCAAGGACATTCAAGGATATTCGCAAGGACCTTCCAGGATATTTGCAAGGACCTTCCAGGATATGTGCAAGGACCTTCAAGGATAACTGCAAGGACCTTCAAGGATATTTGCAAGGACCTTCAAGGATAACTGCAAGAACCTTCAAGGATATAGGAGCTACCTAGGACGGCACGCTTCCAACACAGGATCTAGAGGAGAGGAGGTTATTATTATCTGGAGCTTACCTTGTTCACTCGTTCACGACCGCAATCAACTGATCCAGATTTCTTTGATGTGCTGCCTTTTATAATCTTTTTGGCAGCTGAGTTCGTTATTATTTTGTAGTTGTAGCCTGAAAAATTCGCAAGGTGTGTAGACAGAAACGAGCGGGGCGACTTCTGTCGTTACACATGGTCCCCCCCTGGGGAACCCAACTGGTTCCGGTATGTCAATTATTTTAATCGTGCGTGTTTCCTGTGAAAGGTTATGAGACGGCTAATTTGATTCTGAAGCGGGGGTCTGACATCTTTTGGTATGCCATCTGGAGATATAATGAATCCAGAATAAATGGTCAGTAGTGTTTTCAGGGGTAAATACGATAGTGTTGTAAACTTAGTGCGCGTTGATATTGGTAATTCTCGTGACAAAACGAATGCTATTGGAGATGCCGCTGGTGGTGATGATAATGATGGCGATGACGCTATGGGTGATGACAACGTTGGACACGGCGCTGGTTTTGTTGACAATGATGGAACGGACTCTGGTGGTGATGGTAACGACGGGCATGGCTCTGGTGATAACAACGGATATGGCTCTGGTAATGATATTGAAGAGGGGCATGGCTTTGATAGTGATAATAGCAATGGTGATGACGACGAAAATATAGATGGTGCTGGCGATAATGAAAACGATGTAGCTAACTCCGCTGGTGATGGCAAAATTAGACAAGGCTCCGATGGTGAGGACAGCAGTGGAGAAAATTCTGGTGTTGGCGACAATGATATACATGGTTCTGATGATAACGTTGAAGAAGACTCTGTTGGTGAGGACAACGGTGGAGACAGTTCTGTTATTGACAGCAATGACAGACACGGCTCTGGTTCCGATGATAGCGTTGAAGAGGACTCTGTTGGTGAGGACAACGGTGGAGACAGTTCTGTTATTGACGGCAATGACAGACACGGCACTGGTTCCGATGATAACGTTGAAGAAGACTCTGTTGGTGAGGACCACTGTATATATGGCTCTGGTGATGATGAAAGCGATCCGCTCTGTGCACTAGGGGTTAAGCGGGATGACGTTGGCGATAAATTGGCTTGTAACATCTGATGGAGCGATGAAGGCATAGGCAATGTTTTATCGATTATACCGGGCTTGGTAATTACGGACTGAACGTTGGCAGATGAGGGGCTAGATATCAGGAAATGCCGTTCGTGACGACTCTCAGGTGCCTGACGGCTACCCTTGCTGGTCATAATATTTTGGCCTTGCGTGACTTTGGATTCACGTGAGTATTGCACATTGCTATCAGCGATTATCAGACGGTGATGTTCCTGGGAGTATCGTCGTGTTGCTTGAATGCTTTCTAGATCCGCCGCCATTTCCAAGAGCTCGTCAAGGGTTTCGAAATCTTTCCTTCGAATAAATTTCTGATAGCTGGGCAAGGAATTCCTGTAGATCCTCTCTAGTTGTTGTGTCTCCGTACATTCAGTGTGCCTCATTAAATTTTGAATTGACAGCAAGTAGTCCGTGAACGACTCCTTATTCTTCTGATATCGATTTTGTATCGTATTTTCGAGCCGTTCGAAGTATCTCGCAGGTAGAAACCACTTAAGAAAATCTCGTTTGAAACTGGACCAAGTTTTCCAGAAACGATTGTTGTTTCTAAACCACATCAGTGCATAGCTGGTCAGGAGTAAGGGAATCATGCGCGGCAAGATGTCCATATCCACAGCGTACATACCGGATAATTCTTCCAGCCTATCTAGAAATTCAAAGGGACAGGTTGCCCCATCGAATTGTACCTTCCACTCAGATATAAGCTCTGCGGTTGCGGCCATTTTTCTAAGGGATTAAACTTGAAATTAAATAATAAAAACAATTAGCTAGTTTCTGTAAGCCCGTTCTCTCTCTTTGACTTGCTGTTAGAAATTTTTATTGCTCAGTTTGGTGCTCTTGTAGTAGATATATATCAAAAACCTTTAACTCTCTGTCCCTGCTCGGGCGCCACTGTAACGACGAGTTACCTCCGGTTGCTGGGATAAGCTCGCGGGGGTAGGGTTCGTCACAGAAAATTTATTTGATCCAGTGACCGAGAGAAAAAGTCGTGATTTAAGACGTTATGAAAGTTGATTTATTTATCATCAAACTAAATCTAAATATAAATAGGAGACAGACCAGTGGGAACAGAGAAAGAGATACGAGAGAGGTTCCGAGGCGGGTCACACGCGGGATTTTCCAGTGGCAGCGACCGGGGACGGCACGCTCCCTCTGTTGAACTGCGATTTAAGGAGGACAACGACCGGGGACGGCACGTTTCCTCTGTTGAGGACGAGTTACCTCCGGTTGCTGGGATAAGCTCGCGGGGGTAGGGTTCGTCACAGAAAATTTATTTGATCCAGTGACCGAGAGAAAAAGTCGTGATTTAAGACGTTATGAAAGTTGATTTATTTATCATCAAACTAAATCTAAATATAAATAGGAGACAGACCAGTGGGAACAGAGAAAGAGATACGAGAGAGGTTCCGAGGCGGGTCACACGCGGGATTTTCCAGTGGCAGCGACCGGGGACGGCACGCTCCCTCTGTTGAACTGCGATTTAAGGAGGACAACGACCGGGGACGGCACGTTTCCTCTGTTGTGCTACGTCTGGGTGAGGACAGCGACCGGGGACGGCACGCTTCCTCTGTTGAACTTCGATTTAAGGAGGACAACGACCGGGGACGGCACGTTTCCTCTGTTGAGCTACGTCTGGGTGAGGACAGCGACCGGGGACCGCACGCCTCCTCTGTTGAACTTCGATTTAAGGAGGACAGCGACCGGGGACAGCACGCTTCCTCTGTTGCACTTCGATTTAAGGAGGACAACGACCGGGGACGGCACGTTTCCTCTGGTGAGCTACGTCTGGGTGAGGACAGCGACCGGGGACGGCACGCTTCCTCCTTGCTATGTACATTCGCAATGATGTTGTGTACCAGTATCAGTAAGATTTAAACTGTAATGATACGGAATTTAACTCACTTTGGGTTAAATTTAAAATCAGGACACACATATTGCATTTCGGGTTCTTATACAGAAGCCCAAACATGGAGAGGACGAATACCCTTAATGGCTTCGACGTCCTTTCTGATTCCATTTCTAAAATTTTAGAGAGTTGCCCGAGTAGTGAAATCGTTGTTGCTGGCGATTTCAATATTCACAACTCTGCCTGGCTTCGCCATTCCAGCCATACAACTCCCGAGGGCCTTTATGTTGAGCTTTTTGCCGCGCATAACCACCTAGCGCAATTAGTGAATGAACCAACGCACATTCCGTGCGTTGAAGGTGAACACCAGAATACTCTTGACCTTTTCCTTACTTCACATCCAGACAAATATGAAGTAAGAACACTTGCACCTCTCGGCAATTCGGATCATTGTACCATTTCCGCATCTTTTTCGTTCTCCGTCCTTCGAAACGTTTCGACAACAGCTGCGAAACGTTCAGTTTTTATTTACGAAAAAGCACGTTGGGATGAGCTCAACGATTTTTTCTGGCATTTTAATTGGAAACTCTGCTTCCTTGACGACAACGTAGATGCCGCGGCGAAAATGGTTGAACAGGTTATATTGCTTGGAATGAAATCTTTCATTCCTTCGAAGCAAATTTCGGTTAAACCAAAAGATAAATGTTGGTTTAATCAGACTTGCAAGAACGCAGTCAGATCCAGAGAGTTAGCGTTCAATAATTGGCGGGATAATAAGAACGCCAATACTGATCTGCTTCGCAACCGGGCGAGATATGAGTGTTCCAAAGTACTTAGTCGTGAAAAGTTTCTTTACGAGCAACGTCTTCGTACTAAAGTTCTTTCTGCTCCACGGGGTAGTAAGAGCTTTTGGTCATTCGTTAAAAGAGTAAAGGATAATGCTAGTTCAACTATCCCAACTCTTATAAAGGATGACCAAATATTCACTGAACCGATTGATAAAGCTAACCTTTTAGCTAAGATGTTTGCAGGTAATTCATTCCTGCCGGAAAGCGATCAACCACTGCCCGAGTTTGAAAGAGTGTCGAGTACTATGCCTAAGATATTCTTTCGATCTCGAGCAGTTAAAAGGGTTCTTGCTGACCTCAACGTAAATAAGTCATCGGGTCCAGATGGTATACCAGCACTGGTGCTGAAACAGTGTTCTTCGACGCTAGCTCGTCCATTGGCAAGCCTTTTTAGTGCTTCGTATTATGCGGGGGTTTTCCCCTCGTGCTGGAAGGTTGCCAATGTCCAGCCAATCCCTAAAAAGGGTGCGGCTAACAACCCTGAAAATTACCGCTCGATCGCAATATGCTCTGCGCTCTCAAAGGCGATGGAGAGTATGGTTAATTACCATCTTGTGAATTATTTAGAGTCCAACTTACTTCTTAATGACCGACAGTATGGCTTCCGCAGACGTCGTTCTACGGGAGACCTGTTAGCGTTCCTCTCGGAGCGTTGGAGTCGGTCCATCCACCGTTTTGGTGAGAGCAAAGTGGTTGCTCTGGATATTTCAAAGGCCTTTGATCGTGTATGGCACGGGGCGCTTATTTCGAAGCTTATTGCGTTTGGTGTAGGTAATAACTTCGCTCGTTATATTTCGAGCTTTCTCAGAGATCGCACTATTCGTGTTGTTATAGATGGGGTCTCATCCGATGAGTTTCAGCTGAATTCAGGCGTACCGCAGGGTTTTATTCTTTCTCCTTCCCTATTTCTTATATTTCTCAATGATCTTCTTGGTCGAACTTTCAACCCTATCTACTCTTTCGCAGATGACAGCAACGTTCGTCATTCATTTTCCTTCGATCGTAGCCCAAGCCCTGAGGAGATTGGGGGCAAAAGGCAGATTATGAATGACACACTGAATCGTGACCTTTCTACAATCTCTGAGTGGGGTCGTGCGAATAAGGTCGACTTTAATGCACGCAAGACCCAATGTTGTATGTTGACCCATAGGGCTGTGAGGCCAACACTGTCATCTGTACATATGGGTGATATTGATATTGAGGAATCGGATACTCTTGATGTTCTGGGTATGAAAATTCAGTGTGATGTCCGTTGGAATAAACATGTTTTTCAAGTGTCGAAGGAAGCATTCAAGTGTCTAGGTTTTTTACGTCGGTGCAAGAAGTACTTCACTCCATCCGATTTACTCACTATTTATACCGAAGATGGAATACAACTCCCATATATGGGCAGGAGCTTCGAAGTCTATTTTGGAGCTTCTGGACCGTGTGCAAAGGAGGGCGTCGGCGCTTATCAATGACAATAGGGTATCCAGCTCCATTGACTCATTGGAGCATCGTCGGAATGTGGGTTGTGTGACCCTGTTCTATCGATATTATCATGGGAAGTGCTCAGCTGAGATAAGTGAACTTGTCCCCAAAGCCCAAGTTTTTATTCGTAATACTCGCTTATCAAGTAGAGCGCATCCGTTTGTAGTCGATTGTCCAGTGGATCGCACGACGCATTATAGAGAGAATTCGTTTATCAGTCGCACTAGCCGTATGTGGAATAAACTCCCCGCAGAAGTCTTCCGTGTTGCTTACAATGTTGAGAAATTTAAATCAAATATTCACAAACACTACTCCCTCTTTTCTCCTCCTCATAACCTATTTTCCTAATACCAACACAATGCACTGCGTTAATAGGGGGGCATCCCCTGAGTGTTGGTCCATAAAAAAAAAAAAAAAACTAGCCAAAAGCTATCGAAAAATCAATGGCACAATATCAAAAAAATTTTGTCCATACAAATCGCCCCACTCTAATGACCATATATTGTTTAAATTGCACCATATATGGTATGTTCCCTATTAAAGAAAACAATATGTAGCTTTATATGGTAATATATAACTTAGAGTCATCCATGTACCATTTGATCCGAAAAATGGTCCGATAAAATTGTATCAGTTGTTTATCAGCTTTTATCTAATTGCATCATTTTAGATCTGACCTGATTAAATTATGTGTTAATCAGATGAAATTGTATCAGATTTTTCACCTGATACAATTTTATTGGTTTATATCACATGGTATCAGTTTAGGTCCAAATAGATATATTTGTATACAAAATTATATAGTTATATCCCAATTTTGACCTGATATCAGTTTAAAACTTTGATACAATTGTATAAGGTAAATGTCGGATACAATTACATTTTATTTATATAAAATTGAACCAATTACGATCAAACCTGACACCATTACATACAAACCGATAAAATTGTATCAGGTCAAAAATAAGATATAATTTCATCTGATTAACACATTATTTAATCAGGTCAGATCTAAACTGATAGAATTAGATAAAAATTGATAAACAATTGATAAAAATATATCGGGCCATTCTTCGGATGAAACTGTATAGTTATACAGATATAACTTAATATCCCGAGTAAAAAAAGTTGATATCGCGCAATATCTAATCATATCCAATTTTATATTGTCTAAGATCTGCTGTAATATCTAGCTGATCCAATTAGATCTCAAAATTGGGTGTATCCAATCATATCGTATTAGATCCCATTGTATATATGGGGATAAACTAAGATCAAGTTATATCTCAAAATTGGGAGGTCCAATGATATCTTTGGGGATAAACCTAGATCTAATTTGACCCGAAAAATGGCGGATCCAATTAGATCCAGCTATATATTTGTGGATAAATTTAGATCTAATTTGATCCGAAAAATGGCGGATCGAATTAGATCCACCTATATATTTGTGGATAAACTTAGATCTTATTTGATCTCAATTTTGGCAGATCGAATTAGATCCAGCAATATATTTGTGGATAAAAGTAGATCTAATTTGATCCGAAAAAGTGGCAGATCGAATTAGATCCAGCAATATATTTGGGGATAAACTTAGTTCTAAATTAATCAGAAAAATGGCAGATGGAATTAGATCCAGCAATATATTTGTGGATAAACTTAGATCTAATTTGATCCGAAAAAGTGGCAGATCGAATTAGATCCAGCAATATATTTGGGGATTAAGTAAGATCTAAATTTATCCAAAAAATGGCAGATCAAATTAGATCCACCCAAGTAAAAAAAATTTATATGGAGCCATATGAAGTTATATTTAATTATATATAATCTTTTATGTAATTAGATATAATTATACCCGAAAAATGAGAACGTCTTATTGTATCATATTGTATCGAATTGTATACAATTGTATACAATTTGGTACAATTTGATACAATTTTATGCAATTCGATACAATCGTATCCGAATTTTGTCCTCATCCAATTACATCAAATTATATCTTTTTGTATAAAATAATATAAAATGTTATAAAAATGGACATAGTTTGATACAATTATATCTAAATATTAACCTTATACTTTTTATCATATTATATAGGACCATATCTAACAATATACAAAAATTATTTTTTTAAATAAAAAAAATTTTCAATTACTTGTAATTGTAATTGTTCTTTTTTGAATTGCAATTACAAATAACTGTAGTAAGTTTTTTTTCAATTACAATTACAGTAATTTTGTAATTGCATATCTAATTAATTACAAAATGTGATGATTAACCCCAGGTCTGCTGGAGATCTTATAATTTCGATAAATCTTCCATTACTTTTATCCAGATATATCATGACAGTGCAATAAACATGAAAAAAAAATTTCTTTTAATTTAGTAATTTTAAAATAAAGTTAACAACACTGAAATTGTAAAGTTAATAGGATTATGATAAACAACCAAGATATAAGAAATCAATCAAGTGTACGTTATAGTATAGAGAATTTCGTATTAAAGCTTTAGTGTTGTTAATGTTATGGGTGCGTAAGCCATTTTTGACTCATGCTCCTAAACAAAAAGAAATTACTCACGCACGAGCATTTCGTTTCTTACTCAGCACACATGAGTATATTAAAAACTTACGATCAGAAAATTCTCACGCAAAACAGTAAAAATTACTAAAAACATGATGCAAAATATAAACTCACACACGAATCATGCACGGTTTATTCTTACTCACGCTCACGCACGAATCACTTAAGTATAGTAATTATTACTCACGATCACGTGTGAATAACGTGACTCACGAACATTTTATTACTAAATCTAAAACTAGTTCAAAATCACTGATAACATGGAACCAAATATAATATAATAGGGTTTTATATGGACCTTATATATTTTTATATAAAATCACTTTGAAAAAATTGCCTATGTGGAATGATGTATAATTATAGATGATTTTATAAAGAATGTTATAAGTTACATATGGGTTCATATTCGTCAATATATAATCATAACTAACACAAATTATAAAATACACATAGTTTTATATTATTATGTATAGTGTCATACTAAATTATATATAAACGTATATGTAATTATATATTTTATATGTTACTTTATGTACTTATATATAGCACATACATATATATGTAGGCCAGTATGTAATAATATAAAATCACATATATCTCCATATTAAAACCTTTGAGGAAAAAATATCTAATATATGATTATATAAAAGTATATATGCTTGAATTTAAAAGCATATGTGGCCATATGTAACTATAAGTTACTATATGCAATTACATAAAATAATATATGATTATATTAAAACTTTTTTACTCGGGCAGTAATATATTTCGGGATTGCGTAAGATCTTAACTTTTCCGATAAATTGCAGATGGAATTAAATCCAGTGATATATTTGGGGATTTGGCAGGATCTTAATTTATACCATAAATTGCAGATTGAATTAGATCCAGCAATTTATTTCGGTATTAAAATGGCAGATCGGATTAGAAACAGCAATATATTTGAGGATTGACATCTGAAACTATCCAGAAAAATGACAGATAAAATTAGATCCCGCATTATATTTGGGTACTACGTAAGATCTCCATTTATTTGGGATTAAATCAGATCCCAGACAAATATTGACAACAGTTCAAAAAATAATACACTGACAGAGCACTGATTTTATAAAAATTACAATATTTTGTTAAAATAAGGTTTAAACTCAGATGGTCTCAAGTTCGATACCGTTCACGGCTATGCATTTTTTTTTATAAAATGAATTTCTTTTTATAAATTATAATTATATTTTTTTTTATTAAATTGAATTTTTTGAAAAAAATAATTTTATTTACATCTTTTTAACGCTCTACACCATTTCCAATTGTATCAATTGTTTTTACGATTTATCAATTGTATTTCAGAAATAATCGATTGAATTTCAGTTTTATCAATTGTATTTCAGAACTTATCAATTATTTTTCAGATTTATGAATTGTATTTTAGAACTAGTCAATTGAATTTCAGTTTTATCAATTGTATTTCAGAAATTATTAATTGTATTTCCGAAATTCACAACTGTGTTTCAGAAATTATCAAACTGTATTTCAGAAATTATCAATTGTGTTTCAGAAATTATGCAATGTATTTCAGAAATTTTTCTCTATTAATTTTGAAATACAATCAACAAGTTCTGAAATAGATTTGATTATTTCTTAAATACAATTAATAATTTCTGTAATACAGTTGATAATTTCTGAAATAGGTACATTTAAAATTTCTGAAATACACTTAATAGCTTCTGAAATACAGTTAATATTGTAGTTGCTGATGAGTTACCATATATGACAATATATTGTTTAAATGGCACCATATATGGTATATGTTCCCTATTAAAAAAAAAATATGGAGCTTTATATGATAATATACAACTTAGAGTGATCCATGTACCATTTGATCCGGAAAATGGCCAGATAAAATTGTATCAGTTGTTTATCAGTTTTTATCTAATTGCATCAGTTTAGATCTGACCTGATTAAATTATGTGTTAATCAGATGAAATTGTATCTCGTTGGCTTAGTCGACAAACCTGTCAAGTCCAATTTTTATGCAAATTGAGTTTTTGATGTAGTATGCTAGTGTAACTCAAAACACATCATTTACAAAAAAAAAAAAAAAATGCCATTATGTTGTTTTTTCTTGTTGTTATGCAGTGGTAAGCAATTCTGTCAAGTCCAAAAAAAGAAACAAAACATCGAAAACCACATGCTAAGTCCAGCTGAAAACAACACACATTTTGTTTCAACAAATTTCTTCAATAGAATTAAATGCGACTTTTGTTTATTTAAAGATTAACTAAATAATTATTTAGTTATTTTAACTTTTAAGGTACCCGGTGTACAATTGGAGTCCGAAAAGACTCATAAAAGAGCCCTTAGACCGTTTGAAATCATAGATATATGAGGGTGTTTTTCTTCACCGATGAAGCCTCTTTTGAGCGCACTTTTATGACTCAGAAAAGACTCCAAATTATGAGCATTGCTGGAAAATTTTGAATTTTCTGAGCCATTTATGAGTCATTTCTGACAAATTTTTGAGTAATTTATGAGCATTGAAAAAATTTTGAATACGCTCATAAATAAGAGTCTATTATGTTTCATTTATGACTCTAAGATTTGAGCACTCTGAAAATGTTCGTCTTTCAGAGTCTTTTCTGAGTCATAATTTCTGAGCACTCAGAAAAATATTGGCTGGGTAACTATTACTTATAAATTTTTTCAGGAAAAACATTGTTAATTTATAAATTTTATTAGGCGATTGTCATGAATTCTGCTGACATAAATAAAAATAAAATAAAATAAAAAAAATAAAAAAATATATGATTCTATATATAGTGCCATATATATTTATATATGGTGTTATTTAAGTAATATCCCGAGTAAAAAAAATTATATATAATCATATGTGGCATATATTACAATATATAATTAGACATGTGGTTATGTATATCCATATATAATTATATATGACGTTTTTTCCGAAAAATTTTCATTATATTATGCCATATATAATTTCATCTAATTAGATATCGGCCTTCATAATATTAGATATGGCATATATAATTATATATTACATAACATGGTTGATCTTATTGCATATATAGTTATATATAGAACTATATCTTAATATATATGGTGGCATTTTAGCAATATATAATTATATATGGTATCATTTAAACAATATATAATTATATATGGTGACAGTTAAACTAGATGTTATCATATATGGTGCCATTTAAACAATATATGGTCATATATGGTACCTCATAAACAAAATCTTTAATTCAGTTCCAGATATGATAATATATGGTACTATATATAGTGCGATATATATTTATATATGGTTTTATTTAAGCTATATATTATCATATATGGTGCCATTCAAACCATATATTATCATATATGGTACCATTTAAACCATATATTATCATATATGGTGCAATTTCAACAATATATGCCCATATATTGAAATTTAAATATGGTACCTCATGAACAATATTTTTAATACAGTTCCACATATGATAATATATGCTACCATATATAGTGCCATATATATTTATATATGGTGTTATTTAAGCAATATATTACCATATATGGTGCCATTTAAACCATATATTATCTTATGTGGTGCCATTTCAACAATATATGCTCATATATGGTACCTGAGGAACGACATTTTTAATACAGATGCAGATATTTTTTTTTTTAAAGAGAAGCAACACTCAGGAAATTCTTCCTATTAATTAACGTGTTGCTTCCTTTGGAAAGGGGATAGAGAAGAAGTGAAAGGTGGTGAAAGATGAAGGGCTTCAAATATGGCAACACTGTAATTGCGCGAGATGTTGAATTTTTAGAACAGTTGTTGCGCGCCATCTGATGGTGAGTTGGCGAACTTTGTTGAAGCTTTTTAGTTCATAGCCCTGTTATATTATTTTACTTCGGTGGGGTTAAGTGCTATGGGAACACCGAAGGAGGACGCTGCGATATGTATGAGGGATAGAAAAGCTCATACATCTCTATATATAAAAGAATAACGTGACTGACTGACTGACTCAACATCGCCCAGCCCAAACCGCTGAAGCTAGGAAGTTGAAATTTGGTATGTAGGTTCCTCTTGCGGCGTAGACGTCCGCTAAGACGGGATTTTTGGAAATTCCTACCGGAACGGGCAAAAAGGGGAAAAGTCTCCCCCTTGGCGGCCTGCCAAAACCCCTTTGGCTAGAAAGCTGAAATTTAAGATATGTATTCCTTGGAGTATGGGCTAACTTTTCTGGAAAGTACTTTCTGGAATTTTGGACAGGGACGCTGTAAAAATGGGGGTTAAAAAGGGGAAAAAGGCCCCCCTTGACGGCCTGCCCAAACCGCTGGAGGTAGGAAGTTGAAATTTGGTATAAAGGTTCCTCCACTATCGTAGACATCCACCAAGATGGGAGTTTTGGAAATTTTTACAGGGACGGGCAAAAAGGGGTAAAAGTCTCCCCCTTGACGGCCTACTCAAACTGCTGGAGCTATGAAGTTGAAATTTGGTATGTAGGTTCCTCGACCGGTGTAGACGTCCGTTGAGACGGCATTTTTGGAAATTCTTATCGGGAGGGGCAAAAAGGGGACAAAAAAAGTACCTTTTTCCCAAAAAAAGTACCTTTTCCCAAAAAAAGTACCTTTTTCCCAAAAAAGTACCTTTTTCCAAAAAAAGTACCTTTTTCCAAAAAAGTACCTTTTTCCAAAAAAGTACCTTCTTCCAAAAAAAATACCTTTTTCCAAAAACGTACCTTTTTCCGAAAAAAGTACCTTTTTCCAAAAAAAAGTACCTTTTTCCAAAAAAAGTACCTTATTCCAAAAAAAGTACCTTTTTCCAAAAAAAGTACCTTTTTCCAAAAAAAATTCCTTTTTCCAAAAAAAGTACCTTTTTACAAAAAAAAGTACCTTTTTCCAAAAAAAGTACCTTTTTCCAAAAAAAGTACCTTTTTCAAAAAAAAAGTACCTTTTTCCAAAAAAAGTACCTTTTTCAAAAAAAAGTACCTTTTTCCAAAAAAAGTACCTTTTTCCAAAAAAAGTACCTTTTTCCAAGAAAAGTACCTTTTTCCAAAAAAAGTACCTTTTTCCAAAAAAAGTACCTTTTTCAAAAAAAGTACCTTTTTTCAAAACAAGTACCTTTTTTAAAAAAAGTACCTTTTTCTAAAAAAATGTACCTTTTTCTAAAAAAATGTACCTTTTCCAAAAAAAAGTACCTTTTCCCAAAAAACATACATTTTTCCAAAAAAATAACTTTTTCAAAAAAAGTACCTTTTCCAAAAAAAAGTACCTTTTCCCAAAAAAAGTGCCTTTTTCTAAAAAAATGTTCCTTTTTCCAAAAAACATACATTTTTCCAAAAAAAAAACACCTTTTTAAAAAAAATACCTTTTCCAAAAAAAGTACAAATAAAGTACTTTGTAAAAACAAAGTATCTTTTTCCAAAAAATTTCGTTTTTCCAAAAAGTACCATTAAAAACGAGTAAAAAGGTTAAAGTCGGGCATGCCGACTATACAATACCCTACACCACTCTGGTGTATTGTTTGGATCCGAAATTCGAATGGGTTAAAATGGGGCTTGTGTCAAAATTTTCTATAATGTGAGTCAGCGCACCAAATTTCATTAAAATATCTTTATATTTGCGACCTGCAGTTTGTAACCAAGCCAATTTTGGGGGGACCCTTATATGGGCACTAGTTGTAAACATGGACCGATGTTCACCAAAATCAATAGGCTTCGTCCTTGGGCCAACATAGGTCTATGTACCAAATTTCATCAAAATATCTTAATAGTTGCGACCTGCAGCGTATAAACAATATAATTTTGGGGGGACCCTTATATGGGCACTAGTTCTAAACATGGACCGATGTTCGCCAAAATCAATAGGCTTCGTCCTTGGGCCAACATAGGTCTATGTACCAAATTTCATCAAAATATCTTAATATTTGCGACCTGCAGCGTATAAACAGTATAATTTTGGTAGGACCCTTATATGGGCACTAGGTCTAAACATAGACCGATGTTCACCAAAATCAATAGGCTGCGTTATTGGGCCAATGTAGGTCTGTGTACAAAATTTCATCAAAATATCTTAATATTTACGACCTGCAGCGTATAAACAGTATAATTTTGGTAGGACCCTTATATGGGCACTAGGTCTAAACATGGACCGATGTTCACCAAAATCAATAGGCTGCGTTATTGGGCCAATATAGGTCTGTGTACCAAATTTCATCAAAATATCTTAATATTTACGACCTGCAGCGTATAAACAGTATAATTTTGGTAGGACCCTTATATGGGCACTAGGTCTAAACATGGACCGATGTTCACCAAAATCAATAGGCTGCGTTATTGGGCCAATGTAGGGCTGTGTACCAAATTTCATCAAAATATCTTAATATTTACGACCTGCAGCGTATAAACAGTATAATTTTGGTAGGACCCTTATATGGGCACTAGGTCTAAACATGGACCGATGTTCACCAAAATCAATAGGCTGCGTTATTGGGCTAACGTAGGTCTGTGTACCAAATTTCGTCAAAATATCTTAATATTTACGACCTGCAGCGTATAAACAATATAATTTTGGTAGGACCCTTATATGGGCACTAGGTCTAAACATGGACCGATGTTCAAAAAAATCAAACTTGTTCGTCCTTGGGCCAACATAGGTCTGCGTACCAAATTTCATCAAAATATCTTAATAGCTGCGACCTGTAGAGTGCGCACAAGATTGCATGGACAGACAGACGGACGGACGGACGGACAGACGGACATCGTTAAATCGAAATAATTCTGAACCGATCGGTATACTATAAGGTGGGTCTACGACCAATATTTTTTGGTGTTACAAACATCAGCACAAACTTATAATACCCTGACCACATAGTGGTGTAGGGTATAATAATATATAATTTCAAAAGAACTACTTTTTTTCCTCCCCCCACGGATATCTCCACTAAAACAAGGTTTCTTGATATTCGGCATAGACGTGCGCTAAGATGGGATTTTTGGAAATTCCTACCGGAACGGGCAAAAAGGGGAAAAGTCTCCCCATAAACAGTCTCACAAATTGGAAAAGTGCCTGCCCAACCACTGGAGGTAAGAAGTTAAAATTTGGTATAAAGGTTCCTCCACTGTAGTAGACATTGACTAAGTTTGTATTTTTGGAATTCCCAAAAGGAAACTCGGTATGTGAGTTCCTCCTTCTGTGTAGGCGTCCGCTTAGACGGAATTTTTGAAATTCCTATCGGGAGGGGAAATAAGGTAAAAGTCTCCTCCTGACGGCTTGCCCAATCCCTTTTGGCCAACCTAAAATTTTAAATATGTATTCCTTGGAGTAGGACTAATTCACCGGCAACGTAATTTTTCTATTTTGGAACAGGAACATAGTAAAAATGGTGGTTGAAAGGGAAAAATGTCCCCACTAACGGCCTGCCCAAACCGCTTAGGCAATGCAGTTGAAATTTGGTATGAATGTTCCTCATCCATCGCAGATAGCCGCGAAGATGGAATTTTTGTAAATTCCTAAAGGGAGGGGCAAAAAGAAAAAAAGCCTCACCTTGGGGGCCGGTAAAAACCCCTTCGGCTAGAAACCTGAAGCTTAAAATGTGGGTCCCTGGAGTGAGGGCTAACTTATTAGAAAGATACTTTTTTGAATTTTGGACAGGGTCGTTATAAAATGGGGGCTCAAAAAGGGAAAGTTGCCCCTTAACGGCCTGTCCAAACTGCTGGAACTAGGAAGCTGAAATTCGCTACTTAAGTTCCTCTCAGCCTACTCAAACTGCTGGAACTAGGAAGCTGGAATTCCCTGTCGATGGATTTTCGGAAATTCCTACCGAGAGGGGCACAAATAGTAAAAGTTGGCTAGAAACCTGAAATGTAAAACATATGTTACTTGGAGTATGTGCTCACTTACCGAGAAGGTGCTTTTTGGACAGGGACAATGCAAAAATGGGGATTAATGAAGCGAAAAGTGCCGCTTAAAGGCCTGCCCAAACCGCTGGAGGTAGGAAGTTGAAATTTGGTATTAAAGTTCCTCCTCTATTGTAGACATCCGCTAAGATGAGATTTTTGGAAATTTCTACAGGTAGGGTCAAAAACAGGAAAAGTCTCCCCCTTAACGGCCTGGCCAAACTGCTGGAACAAGGGATCTTAAATTGGGTTCCTTCTCCAACGTTGACGTCCCCTAAGATGGTATTTTTGGAAATTCATACCGGGAGGGGTAAAAAGGGAAAAAACTTCCCCCTTGACGGCCTGGCCAAACTGCTGGATATAGAGACCTAAAATTATGTATGTAGTAGGTTCCTCCTCCAACGCAGACGTCCTCTAAGACGGAATTTTTGGAAATTTCTACCGGGAGGGGTAAAAACGGAATAATTCTCCCCCTTGATGGCCTAACCGAACCCTTCGGCTAGAAACCTGTAATATATAATATGTTTTCCTTGGAGTATGGGCTAACTTATCGACAAGGCATTTCTAGGACTTTGGACAGGAACGTGGTAAAAATGGTGGTTTAAAAGGGGAAAATTGCCCCGCCCCCCTTAACGTCTGCGTCTTTAGCTAGAAACCTAAAACTTAAAGAACAAGTGTATATGAAACACTAAAATTAAGAAACTAAATAGGAAACGAGTGGGATTGAAACACTACACAAGTGGAATGAAATGGATATAAACGTTGAACGAGTGGAATTGAAATTATAGACAATGCAAATAGATTGGAAGAGGGAATTACCTGTTCAAACACTATCAACGGAATATGAAACTTATGTAGCATTGAAACATACTCTCCAAAAAGTTAAACAAATTTTCTGAAAGAGAAAAAACCTTAGAAAAGGAATGGAACTTATATATTCCGATATTTAAACTTCATGTAACGAAGCACCGGTGGAAGAAACCGACGCAGTAAATTTTCCAACTGAATTTGTGAATTTACTTGAATTGCCAGGTCTACCTTTACATAAACTGGAATTAAAAAAAAAAAAACTTTAAGACACGCTAACAACGTAGCTTTGCCCGCTATTTTTAATATTATAAAATGATTTCCAACCCTGCTTTACGTTATTTATTTTCATTCAAAACACAAATGAACAGAACTACTTACGGGTCTATCTACCTAAGTTCGCATTACCAAATTATCTTAACATACACACGAATATTGCAATTTATTATGGATTCATTACTAACAATCCACTTTCATGAGAAAAAGTGATCAAATATTTATTTATTTTAAACCCATTGTTGTGCAGAATTATTTATTTGTGGTGGCTGGATGAAGGCTTTTATTATAAAAACTGTACTTTAAATAAAAAGCGAATTTAAAAAAAATTGTCGGGGGGGGGGGCTGCGCCTAAACTTTAAGGCACGTTAACAACGTTAACAACGTTGCAAATTATTATGGATTCATTACTAACAATCCACTTTCATGAGAAAAAGTGATCAAATATTTATTTATTTTAAACCCATTGTTGTGCAGAATTATTTATTTGTGGTGGCTGGGTGAAGGCTTTAAATAAAAAAACGAATTTAATAAAAATTGTGGGGGGGAGGGCGCAGCCCCCCCCCCCCTTAACCTTTAAGGCACGCTAACAACGTAGCGGGCTGCGCCCGCTAGTATTACATATGAAATTGTATCAGATTTTTGATCTGATACAATTTTATCGGTTTGATCGTAACTGGTTCAATTTTATATAAATAAAATGTAATTGTATCCGACATTTACCTTATACAATTGTATCAAAGTTTTAAACTGATATCAGGTCAAAATTGGGATATAACTATATAATTTTGTATACAAATATATCTATTTGGACCTAAACTGATACCACGTAATATAAACCAATAAAATTGTATCAGGTCAAAAATCTGATACAATTTCATCTGATTAACACATAAATTAATCAGGTCAGATCTAAACTGATGCAATTAGATAACAACTGATACAAATAAGAACTGATACAATTTTATCGGGCCATTTTTCGGATCAAATAGTATATGGATGAATCTAAGTTATATATTACCATATAAAGCTCCATATTGGTGCCATTCAAACAATATATTGTCATATATGGTGCCATCATATATGGTAACTCATCAGCAACTACAATATTAACTGTATTTCAGAAGCTATTAATTGTATTTCAGAAATTTTAAATGTATTTTAGAAATTATGGAATGTATTTCAGAAATTTATTAATTGTATTTCAGAAATAATCAAATCTATTTCAGAACTTGTTGATGGTTTATCATAGTTAATAGAGAAAAATTTCTAAATTACATTTCATAATTTCTGAAATACAATTGATAATTTCTGAAATACAGTTTGATAATTTCTGAAATACAGTTGTGAATTTCGGAAATACAATTAATAATTTCTGAAATACAATTGATAAAACTGAAATTCAATTGATTATTTCTGAAATAAAATTGATAAATCTTAAAAACAATTGATACAATTGGAAATGGTGTAGAGCGTTAAAAATATGTAAATAAAATTATTTTTTAAAAAAAATTCAATTTAATAAAAAAAATATAATTTTATAAAAACATTTATAGAAAATAAAATTATAATTTTATAAAAAGAAATTCTTTTGAATGGGGGAAATGTTTTTAGTTGATCTGTTATTTTTAAGTAAATAAATGTTATTTTAGTTTGACTCAAGATCATAAATTAATATCACTTTCTGTTTAAATTATTTTCAAATCAAAGAAAGATGATACAATTTTTACAAGTAAATTACAAAGAATAAAAATTATTGAAAAAATTTCGATAAGACCAGCAAGGAGAATGCGCATTTTTATAAAAAAAATGCATAGCCGTGAAAGGTATCGAACTCGAGACCTTCTGAGTTTAAACCTTATTTTAACAAAATATTGTTATTTTTATAAAATCAGTGCTCTTCCAGTGTATTATTTTTTGAACTATTGTCAATATCTGTCTGGGATCTTATTTAATCCCAAATAAATAGAGATCTTACGTAGTACCCAAATATAATGCGGGATCTAATTTTAGCTGTCATTTTTCTGGATAGTTTTAGATGTCAATCTCCAAATATATTGCTGTTTCTAATTCGATCTGCAATTTATGGGATAAATTAAGATCCTACCAAATCCCCAAATATATCACTGGATTTAATTCGATCTGCAATTTATCGGAAAAGTTAAGATCTTACGCAATCCCGAATTATATTACTGGTTCTAATTTGATCCGTAATTTTTTGGATAAATTTAGATCTTACTTAATCCCCAAATATATTGCTGGATCTAATTTGATCTGCCAATTTTCTATTCAATTTATATCCAAGTTTATCCACAAATATATTGCTGGATCTAATTCGATCTGCCATTTTTCAGATAAATTTAGATCTAAGTTAATCCACAAATATATTGCTGGATCTAATTTGATCTGCCATTTTTCAGATCAATTTATATCTAAGTTTATCCACAAATATATTGCTGGATCCAATTCGATGTGCCATTTTTTGGTTCAAATTAGATCTAAGTTTATCCCCAAATATATAGCTACATCTAATTCGATCTGCCACTTTTTCGGATCAAATTAGATATACGTTTATCCACAAATATATTGCGGGATCTAATTTGATCTGCCAAAATTGAGATCAAATTAGATCTAAGTTTATCCCCAAATATATAGCTGGATCTAATTGGATCCGCCATTTTTCGGATCAAATTAGATCTAAAAATATCCGCAAACATATAGCTGGATCCGCCAATTTTCGGATCAAAATAGATCTAGGTTTATACCCAAAGATATCACTGGACCTCCCAATTTTGAGATATAACTTGATCTTAGTTTATCCCCATATATACAATGGGATCTAATACGATATGATTGGATACACACAATTTTGAGATCTAATTGGATCAGGTAGATATTACAGCAGATCTTAAACAATATCAAATTGGATATAATTAGATATTGCGCGAGATCAATTTTTTTTACTCGGGTGGTCATACATGGTACCTCATGATCAAAATTTTTAATACAGTTCCAGATGTGATAATATATGCCACTATATATAGTGCCATATATATTTACATATGGTGTTATTTAAGCAATATATTACCATATATGGTCCCATTTAAACCATATATTATCATATATGGTGCCATTTCAAAAATATATGCTGATATATGGTACCTCATGAACAACATTTTTTATACAGTTCCAGATATGATATTTTATGCTACTATATATTGTGGGCGCTGTGGTGTAATGGTTAGCGCGTTGGACTGTTACACGTGAGGTAGCGGGTTCGAGCCCCAACCAAGGCAACATCAATTTATGAAAAATAGTAATATGTATGAGCTTTTCTATCCCTCATACACATCGCAGTGTCCTCCTTCGGTGTTCCCATAGCACTTAACCCTACCGAAGTAACATAATATAACAGGGCTAAGAACTAAAAATCTTCAACAAAGTTCGCCAACTCACCATCAGATGGCGCGCAACAACTGTTCTAAAATTCACATCTCGCGCAATTACAGTGTTGCCATATTTGAAGCCCTTCATCTTTCACCACCTTTCACTTCTTCTCTATCCCCTTTCCAAAGGAAGCAACACGTTAATTAATAGAAAGAATTTCCTGTGTTGCTTCTCATTAAAAAAAAAAAAAAAAAATTATTTTATTTTATTAAAAAAATTCAATTTAATAAAAAAAAAAACATAATTTTATAAAAAAGTTTATAGAAAAAAAATTATAATTTTATAAAAAGAAATTAATTTTATAAAAAAAAAAATGCATAGCCGTGAACGGTATCGAACTCGAGACCATCTGAGTTTAAACCTATGGTTTAAACCTTATTTTAACAAAATATTGTAATTTTTATAAAATCAGTGCTCTGCCAGTGTATTATTTTTTGAACAGTTGGCAATATCTGGCTGGGATCTTATTTAATCCCAAATAAATGAAGATCTTACATAGTACCAAAATATAATGCGGGATCTATTTTTATCTGTCATTTCTGTGGATACCCTATTAAAAAAATTAATGAAGTACAACATACAATCATATATTTTTTTGACACCGGCCAAAATAAAATTTTATTCGAAAAATGGTGGATCGTACTGCAGTAATTTAGATCCACCTTGGATCTAATATGATGTAATACGATCCGAAAAACAAGTTTATCTTATTATATAAAATTGGAAGTGACATAATGATAATCAAGAAATAATTTCAATAGAATGGACCGTTTAATGCAATCTGAGCGATATCTGAATGATTTCCCAACAAACGAAACGATATCGTTTCGAATTCGTAACGATATCATTTCGATGATACGTTTGTCCGAGAATGATATCATTAACGATTCATAAGTAATAGGTACTGTGAAGAAAAGTGCACATTCGTTAATGATATCGTTTTTTCATGAAATAACGATATCGTAATGATATCGAAAATATCAGGCAGTGCGATAATATTTTCGTCATATTGCAAAATTTTTGTCGTTATTTTATCACTATTCGATGAAAATATGATATCATTGACGATATCGAAATAAAGAAGTATATATGATATCTTTAACGATTAAATTAGAACAAACAAATATGATTTTTTCAGAAAATTTATCGTTATTTTGAAAAATTATGATATTATTACGAGTTCATATTTTTGTATCATAAACGATAGCAAATATGATACTTAATATGAATTCGTTAACGATACTGTATCGTTTAATGGTTTATTCGGTTATTTTTGTCTAATGGTATCAATTAAAATGTAACTTTTTGTATTAAATCTAATTTTATATAATTATATTAAGCCATTTTCGATGTGCCATTTTTCGGATCAAATTAGATCTAAGTTTATCCACAAATATATTGCTGGATCTAATTCGATCTGCCAAAATTGAGATCAAATTAGATCTAATTTTATCCACAAATATATAGCTGGATCTAATTCGATCAGCCATTTTTCGGATCAAATTAGATTTAAGTTTATCCGCAAATATATAGCTGGATCCGCCATTTTTCGGATCAAATTAGATCTAGGTTTATCCCCAAAGATATCATTGGACCTCCCAATTTTGAGATATAACTTGATCTTAGTTTATCCCCATATATACAATGGGATCTAATACGATATGATTGGATACACCCAATTTTGAGATCTAATTGGATCAGCTAGATATTATAGCAGATCTCAAACAATATCAAATTGGATATGATTAGATATTGCGCGAGATCAATTTTTTTTACTCGGGTAGTAAGCATTTTATTTGCGCACCCCTGACACGGCCAACAATAAAGTCAAAAAATAGAAAAGTATGCGTAAAATTGAATTTCAATGGCTTATGAATTAAAAATATGCAAAATTAATTAAATCTAATCTGTGCCCATCATAAACGTACTGAAAACACACAAATTATAGGCGTAATTTTGATTACTTAAAAAACCGCAGCACACTGTGACAACTTCACGGACCGCCACTGCACTAAACCCATTTTCAAAATAAATTACAATTTTTGTCGTTTATTTAACCTTCTTTTTCAATTTTTAATTTCACAATTTTCTTGAGCGTAAGGTTTTTTTATATATAAAAAATTATTTATTTTCGATATTTCGCTACTCCATTGTGTAGCATCTTCAGGAAATAACAATTAAATTAATAAATTAACAAATTATAAACAATTTGAAAGTTTGAAAAAATTTGAAAAGCATTTGTCAAATATAAATTGTATGTATACATTTATACCAGTAAATAAAGTCTTTGGTATAAAAGTATAACAAACAAAAATATTAATAATTAACAATAAAAAATGTATTAATATAATGCGTTATAAATTAATGTAATGTGTGCTATTTCTTTTGTATTAAATATCTATAATTCTGTGCTACATTTTCCGTATCTGCCTTAAAGTTAATTGTATTTGTTGTGGGTGTATTAATTATCTGTAACATTTCTAATATATAACGACGTTTATAATTATGTTCTGTGTTTAAAACTGATACATTTTCAAAGTCAGGATAGTGATTCAAATTTGAACAATGAGAAGATAATGCTGTCTTTTGTGAATTAATATGTCTATATTTCTGATCTGATCTATGTCCAGCTATTCTAGTTCTCAACTTATTCTTCGTTTGGCATTTGTTTTTAAATTTTTTGTTTTGGAAAATTGATACTCCCAGCCGAAATGAGCCGAAAAAAATCGGTGGCGGCGGCAGAGGCAAAAATGACCGGCGTCGGCTTAAACGGCTCACGGCGGCTGGCTTGTTTCTCTGGTCGGGAATTCAGAATTCGTTTTAGAGGTATGGTTCCTCGGGCCAAGTTTCTTACTTTGATCCGTAGAATACGATTTTCCTACAAATCGAGCGGCCCTAATGTGCATATTTGCAATTTACTAATTTGCTATGCAAATTGTAACATATCGTGAGCGTCTTTTTAAGTCAATTGCATATGCAAAAACCTCTGATTTACAAAAGTAAGACAAACGATTGCCGACCAGCCATCCATTACAAAAGATTTCACCGAGTAACATTTTACGAGTTTGCAGAATATGAAGTTTTACAAACGCATTATATGCCCAGAAAAATCCAAGAATGAATAAGCCAGTTTATAGTTTTACATTTAACAATCAAAAAGTTATATTACTTATACATATATTGAGAATGGTAGCATTCGGCGGAGAAACCTTAAACTGATACCGGTGACTTGTAATGCTTTGTGATTACTTACTCTGCTGAATGATGTTTTCTTTATTTTGTTTTTAATACACTTTTTCTATAGTTTCCTTTTATTTTTTTTAAGTTTTTGTTTTCGAATTATATTTGTATGTTTTTATTTGTCATTCTTACAAAACAATTTTCATTGTAAATGAACAACAACAAATGTATCACTTATTGATCAAAAGTAGCAAACATTTTTACGCTACCAAAATATGACAGCGCTACCTGAGCGCTCAGACTGAGCGGTTAGTGATTGTTGTAAATTGTATCTGCCGAACGCACCCAATGAAGAGATTTATACTATAAATACAAGATTTCATATTAAAGAATTTTTGAATTAAAAATATTTACAAAAACGTATAAAAAAACTTCTATATTTTACGACCGGACAACCATATGCGCTCAGCCAGACAAACATAGGTTTATGTGACTGAGTTTCAGGTGGATGTACGATCGTACAAGCTAGAGATAAGCGGATTATCTGATAATGTACAAAATAGTTTAAATCGCTCCGTAGTAGAGTGTATTTTATGACTTATTAATTCGATATTATTATGGTTATGAAGATCTTTGGTGGAGAAGTGCCATGGCAAATTCAACATCATCTTGAGCATCTTATTTTGACAAATCTGCAACTTTTTGACATGCGAAGCAGCACAGACACCCCAGACAGGGCTTGCGTATAAAATAATAGACTGAAACACAACTTTGGCCAAAATGATTTTGTTTTCATAATTCAAAGGTGATCCACGCTTAATAAGAGGATATAGCATGTTTCTAGCCAAATTAAATTTCCCAATTTGTTTTCCTATATGTAAATCAAAAATTAGTTTTTTATCCAGGTGCACACCCAGATATTTGACATTATCACTCCATGGTACTGTGAGGCACAAAGTCCTGACGTTGTTTTGCCCTCAACAATCTTAGCTACTAGATGCAATTAATATGACACCACTAATATAATATTTGTTTTTATGTATTGTGTCCGTTAATTTAAATGTGGGTAGCACCATCTGTTGTCAAACATCATAATTTTAAATAACAACCCTGTTTTGTTAACTACAACACTGAGTTTGTTACAGCTGTTGATGTTGAAAATAAACGAGAAAGATAATGTTTATGTATGTATGTGTGTATATTGATGCTCAATTTAAATGTATAAAAGGAGATGTACAGGAGAATTCGAGTCAGTTAGTTTGGTGGTCTTGCCAAAGTAAGTCGACTTAGACCTGTTAACTTATCTCAAACTAAACTAAGTTTAGTGCTTAACCATAGTTATGAATGTCAAAATATATGAAAATATCTGTGGTTAAAATTTAACCATAGTTATGTAGGAAATAAGTTACTCGCCCTTAGTTGGATTGACTAAGTATTCGGGTTGGTTGTATGCCATCGTTCGTATTGGTTGTATGTAGGGTTTATGTCCCGGGAATTCCCGGGACGGGATTGCAATCCCGCAATCCCGGGAATTTTGTGCGGGATTTCCCGGGATTTTGTTTTATTCTTTTACAGAAGTTTTAGTAGTATATTACAAATTTGGAAGCTTAATTTAAATTTAAAGCATTGATTTTTTTTAAATTAATTTGAATAAAATATATTTAAAATGAAAAAAATGCGATTTCAAATTCAATATTTTTTTGATATCAGTTGAATTTGGTTTAGTTAAACCGAAAATAAATTTTATTAGCCATTACCAAGATTACCAACAAAATTTTTCGTACTTCATATAAAATTTGTTATTTAAAATGATGATCTTTGTTCAAATAAAGCAATTACACTACATTTCATCATCAGTATTTCAGTTCAAAATACCTCCAAAATTAGTAATATTTTCGTATTTTTGATTGATATAAGTATTTTTTTACCTCAAATAATTTCATTTAAAGCGATATTTATTTCAATTGTATTTTTTAAATTTTATTTATTTTTAAAATAATGCAACAAATGCTTTTTTAAATTATTTTGGATTTGTTTATATGTTAATTTGAAATGCAACTATGAAAATTAAATGATTTCTTTTTAAGTAGTTGTGGCATAAAAAATTTCTATTCAAAAAATAACAGAATAAGTTATAAAACTATTTAATAATATTTTAGTGTCTATTTTTATAAAAAGATTTAGGCAACTTTGCCTAAAAATTTGTGTGAAAAATACTCACATTTAAAATTTTTTTTATAAAAATAATTTTAGACGAATATTTCTGAGAATCTGCTTAGAAACAAAATATCTAGAAATATAAATTTTTTGATTCCATATTTAAGAAACATTTAAGCAAAAAATATATCTTAGTTCTGACTATTTAAACCAGGGCTCAAATTTAAAAATAAAGAACAAGAACAAGAATAGTTTGCACCCATTAACAATTCCAATATATCCTGAAAGAAGGGATAAAAATAAAATAACCATGCTTTTCACTCTTTCTAAATCAATTCGTTTACCGTTTGAAAGGAGAATTAATGTTTAGTTAATATATTTCAAAGACGTCCTTCCATAAAAATATATTACCTTAATATTAAATCGCGATTTAAACTATTAAACGAATTGATCTAGAAAAAGTAGAAGATATGGATATTTTATATTAAGAACTTCTTTCAGAATATATTAAGTAGATTTTCTCATGATTACAACCAAAAGATGGACTTTTTCGGGCGGTGTTGTAATAGAAATTGAGTTTTTTTTTCAAGTACAACATATGTCGGTTTTATTTATTTTCTAACGAGCGGGAATTCCCGGGATCCCGGGAAATTATAAAAAAAATCCCGCTGTCCCGGGAAATGAAAAAGTCCGGGAAAAGAAAAACCCTAGTTGTATGCCATAAAACAGTTGGTTGTATGCCACAAAACTATTGGTTGTATGCCATAATTCGTGTTGGTTGTATGCCATAAAATAATTGGTTGAATGCCATAAAACTATTGGGTGTATGCCATAATTCGTGTTGGTTGTATGCCATAAAATAATTGGTTGTATGCCATAATTCTTGTTGGTTGTATGCCATAAAGCTGTTGTTGTATGCCGTAATTTCGTGTTGGTTGTATGCCAAAATTCGTGTTGGTTGTATGCCATAATCTGTGTCGTCTCCGTGAATTGGACTAAATAGACTGATAGAATAAAGAGTTTTAAGTATTATAACGTTTTAGAAAAGAAACTCTCGTGTTTTATTTAACTGTCCCGGATCAAATTTCTGCTAACGAACCCTGGGCACGATTGAGTATGCCCCGGAACAGTGAAAACACGTCGTTACAGTACATATGCCCCATTTACCATCAATTGACTTGTAGGATAAAAACAAAATTTGCGTTTTCGACTAAAAAATAGAGCTTGTGTTTTATCCTCATTAATCTTTATTTTCCATTTTTGAAAATGAAATACCAAATGGTCCAATGCGCACTGCAGTTCGATCACTATCTTTTGACCGAACTCATGCGAAAAAAATAAGCAAGTGTCGTCAGCATATGCTGCGCACTCACAACTATTTAGATCAGGCATATCCGAACAAAATAAAGTATATAATATCGGCCCCAAAACGGAACCTTGTGGGACTCCAGCTGGAACCATAATGAGATCAGAAAATTTATCATTTAGACATACGCAAAAATATCTACCTTTTAAAAAGGATTCAGTTATCTTTACAAGATAAAGAGGGAAATTAAATTGGATCATTTTATACAGTAAGGCATTATGCCAGACGCAGTCGAATGCTTTCTCAATGTCTAATGTGACTAAAATTGTGGATTTTTCGTTTTTGAAACCATTATTAATATGGTTATATATCCGCTTAATCTGGTGTACAGTGCTATGAAAAGTTTTAAATCCAAATTGATTTCGAGGAATTATATTGAAACGTTCGGTAAATGTTGAAATTCTTGTTTTAATAACCTTTTCCAAAACCTTACTCAGGCTACTAAGTAAGCTTATTGGCATATAGCTTCTAACTGAATTTGGGGGTTTATTTGGCTTTACTATTGGTATAACCTTAGCGGTTTTCCACGATCGAGGAAAATATTGAAGTCTTAGGCAACAATTTATTATGAAGCAAAAATATAGAATTGCCGAATTTGGTAATTGCTTTAACATCATATTTTTAATACCATCTAATCCAGATGCTTTTCGAGTTCTTAATTCCCTAATAATCATTCTAATTTCGTCAATATCAACAAGATCACCTGTGTCTGTACTGATCTCCAGTAGAGAAAATTGTTCAAGCACATTATCTACCATAGCGACGTGTGTTTGGTTACCCATGTTTTCTGAAACTCGATGATTTTCCAAAAAGTTCAACGCAAGTTGGTTTACTTTTTCCTCATCACTATAATAAGTGGTGGAATTTTCCAGTAAGGGTGGCACAAATAATTTCTTCTTCCTTAAACATTTTGCTATATTCCAAAACGGTTTCGAAGCTTTGTCTAGATCCCTTATTTTGCTATCCCAGGTTCTATTCCTGAATTTAGAAATTTCACTACGAATAGTTGCACAATATTTGTTCATAACTAATAGGTCAACCGTATTCCTATATCTAATCCACTGCCGTCGATAATAATTTCGAACACTTATTAATTGTCTAATATAATTAGGTAGTTTATTTGTGATAAAGTCCAAATTTACGTTCGGTACAGCAGTATCAACAGCATCTAACAAGCCTTTGGTCAAAATATCTACACTAACAGAGCGTGCAGCACTTTGGAACAGAGCGTGCAGCACGTGAAATTTCTAAGCTTAGCTTATAAGAAACAGGTAAGTGATCTGAACCTAAAGAGTTCAATGTTACAGGTTGTGAAATGCATTGTGGAATATTTGAAATGACAATATCTAAGATAGAAGGACTTTTGTTACGTGAGGTAGGAATATATGTTGGTGATGCGGGATGTAAGATATTATATGGGAGTATTGACACTGTGTCTGATAGTACATTTCCCCAAGCTTTAGCACGGTTGCAATTCCAATTTCTATGTCTGCTGTTTAAATCTCCACATACAACAGTCTTGCTATCAATTTTAAGAATCTTTCTAATCTCTTTTCTTAATAAGCCTTTTGTTTCTGAATTTGCCACGCCTCCAGGAAAATATACAGCAAATAGATAAATATCCCCTGACTCGGGAGATTTTATACAAATTCCAACATTTTCAATAACTTTCGTATTTACAAAAACGGGTTTACAATTTTTAATGTCTTTTTTCACAAGAATCGCAACACCCCCATCATTTCGAGCTGTTCGGTCACAACGTATACAATAATATCCCATTTGGGGAATACTTACAGAACTTGTCAGCCAAATTTCTGTAAGAAAGCATAAATCTGTATTATTACTATTTAAAAAATCATAAAGTTCTAAATATTTATTTCTTATACTTCTACAATTCCAAAAAACAATGTTTAGTTGAGTGGTTGCCATTGTTACTTATCTTGTATTATACAAATATTTTGTTGCTAATTGGGTGACAACATGAAATTGTTCTTCTTTAGATTTACAAGGTTTTAATTTGTTTAATACATCTAAAACAAGTTGACTTATCTCTTCTGCAGTAAAGAGATCATTTGAGTTTTGAGTGATTCTCTTGAAATTTTTATTTTGAGTACTTGGCCACGGTATTGTCGTATTATCATTTTGACGATTAGAGTTGGGTAAATTAGGAAATGAATTATACTCCGAAATATTTATGTTTGTTGTAGTCAGTGTTGCCATTTCAGTGCTTTTCGGGTATTTTTTGGTGCTTTTTTCCTTCCCGTACCCGGTGATTTTTTACAAATACCCGTTTATAAAAAGCGGGTATTTACAGTGCTTTTTCAGATTTCTGGCAGTGCTTTTAGTGCTTTTTGTACAGTTTATATTTTTGGTATTTGTTCTTATTTTTTTCAATTTTTCTTGAATTTTTGACAAAGTTGAAGAAATAATACGAAATATACAAAAAATACATTTTTTTAAAATGTTTGTAGTACAATTTTAAATAGCACTTCGTTATATTTAAACTTCAAAATTAGTTTGGTGCTTTTTTACCCCTTTTCTGGTTATTTTTTTAACCTTTTTTACACGATTTTATAAAGCTAAAATGTGTTTTTAAAATCTTGACTTAAATTTTTCAAAAAATTATTATCGTGCTTTTTTACCCCATTTTTGGTAAATTTTTACCCTTTTTACCCGTTTTCACAATGCTCACGGTGCTTTCCTGCCTTCAAGAGTTGGCAACACTGGTTGTAGTATCAATTTTTCTGCTCTGATTACTTCTATTTGCATAACGATTATTTTTGCGTTGAATGTTTTCTCTAAGGAAAAGAAAAGATTTCCTTAATGAACAAGATGTGTCAGTTGCTGAGTGCTGTTCACTACAATTTGCACACGTAATTTTTTCTTTATTTGGGCATACGTTGGCTTTGTGTCTACCAGAACAAAAAGTACATTTTGTTTTTATTGAACACCCTCTTTCCTCGTGTCCGTACATTTGGCAATTATAACATTGAACTGGTTTGTTTTTTAGTTTTCTTTGATATTCCCACTTAATTACCATATGAAACACAGTTTTGACGTTTTGTTTTAAATCATGTATTTTTACTGATCCATTTTCAAAGTAAACGATGTAAAGAGTATCAACATATTCATTATATCTTTTTTCGATTTTTTTAACATCTGTACATTTGTATTTTAGAGAAATCATTTTTTCTTTTACTTCTTCGGCTGATTTACCATCAAGGCCGAACAAAACAAATTTGAAGGGCTTATCATGCTTTGATTCATGAATAAAAACTGACAGTTGCGCTCTTTTAGAATAGTAATAATCTCATTAAATGTTGCTGTTGTTTCACAAATTATTTTTATTCCAATTGAAATTTTTTTAATACTATATTTAGTAATTCCTTTGTTTTTAAACATTTTATGAAACGTTTCACTATTATGTGAAAGTGCTTTAATGGGTGAAATATACCCAATAAACAATTTTACTGGAATTAAAGTTGAAATCAATTCCACCCAATAAACACTGAAAAACTAAATATTCAAGTGCTGTAAAAAATGCTTGAATTCAGCTTTATTTTAAGTGTTTTTTTTAGTGAAAATCCAGGTCATGCAAATTAAAATAATTTGTTTTTCTATTCTTGTCAATACTGAAAAATAAACAAACTAAAAATCAGTTTTTTATATGGAAATATAAAAGGAATCTGAATTTCTTCCTTGGATTCTAATAAATATGTAAGTAATTGATCTTTCTTTGAGCCTAAACTTTATTCTAACATTATTCTTTTCTCCTTAGCTAAAAAAGCACAACCACATTTGATGCTGCCAGAAAAAGGAAGGAGAAACTACAAATAATTGGTTTCCGTCGCCTCGAAATGTTGGATAGTAAAAGAAAAATAAAAATGTTAATGTATATATGACAAAATAATTATATAACTGCAAATAAATTGCAGCAAATATTACAATTATCGTGTTTTAATAGGCTTGATTTATGCTTGAAGATAGGGCTTGCATACAAGGGTTTTTAGTGTGCTGTTTGAACTTGAATTGAACTGTAATTCAAGGCTTGAATTGAAGCATATTTACACTGTTATGCTCGACTGGAATTCCAGTGCCCCTTTTGCGGGAATATGCCATTGAATTACAGTGTAAATCAAGGCTTGAAATTGGAAAATGTGACTGGAATTACGCTTGATTTCAACTTGAATTCCAGCAAAATTGTTTATTGGGCAGTCACTTTTTCCAATTTCAAGCCTTGATTTATACTTGATTTACACTGTAATTCAATAGCATACTCCAGCAAAAGGGACACTGGAATTCCAGTCGAACATAACAGTGTAAATATGCTTGAATTCAAGCCTTAAATTACAGTCTAATTCAAGTTCAAACAACACATTAAAAACCCTTGTATTCAAGCCCTATATTCAAGCTCAAATCAAGCCAATTAAAATACGATAATTGCAATATTTGATGCAATTTAGTTGCAGTTATAAAATTATTTTTTCATACATACATTAACATTTATATTTTTCTTTTAATATCCAACATCTTGAGTCGACGGAAACCAATTTTTTGGAGTTTCCCATTCCTTGTTCTAAGGCTAAGGAGAAAATAATAACATTAGATTAAAGTTTAGGCTCAAAGAAATGTCAATTACTTACATATTTATTAGAATCCAAGGAAGAAATTCAGATTCCTTTTATATCTCCATATAAAAAATTATATTTAGTTTGTTTAGTTTTTCAATATTGACAAGAATAGAAAAACAAATTATTTCAATTTGTATGAACTGGATTTTCACTGGAAAAAAACACATAAAATAAAGCTGAATTCAAGCATTTTTTACAGCACTTGAATTTTTAGTTTTTCAGTGCTTATTGGGTAGTCTTTTCTAACATTTTCCACTTGCACTTCAGTGTCTGCAGTTTGAGAGTTTTCATCATCTAATGCTTGTAAAGGAGTCCAATAGTTAAATCGCCTCATTTTGTAACCTGAGGAATTTTCTGAGGACCTTAGGTCCTCATATGCAGCTACTCTTTTGGCAATTTTTCAAAATATTTTTGTACTAATTTCAAGAATTAAACTCTTTCACTGAAGCGAAGAAAAAACGACACATCAATTTCAGCTAACAGTTGCCAGAGAAATGAAAAAAAAAAATTTAGCTGAATATAGTTGAAATATCTCTAGATTTGACGAGAAAATAGCTAAATTGGCAACAGTGATTTTGTTTACGTCAAAAGTAAAAAGAATTTGTATTGTATAAGAAAATTTGCGAATCATAAAAATAAAAATAGTAATAAAATAATAAATAAAAAAAATATATGCTAATAAAAATCACAAGTAATTGTTTTATTACTTTTTCTTATTTTATAAATAATAATATGGCGGCTGATATGTCAAAAACAGATGTTTTTATTTGCAACTTAGCTAATATGCAAACTGATTTTTGCTAAAGGGTTTTTTTATTTCAAATGAAGAAAAATAAAGCCAATTGCAAATACATACATTTTGTTGTTATGTTGATGCAATCGAGGTTTTTGCAATCATTTGCAACGTTTGCAATACCCATCGTGAGTACGGGTACGTTCGTAAAAGCAGTAAATTTGTGCAACACTGCGACAGTTATGCCAAGTTTTGTTGCTGGTGCGTGATCAGCTGTTGCAGATGCTTTGCTACTGCTCAATAATTGCACAGAGATTGCTTTTTAGAACGTTTTACAAAAAAAAAAAAAAAAAAAATCAAAAAATCACCATTTTTGGCACTTTACATGAAAAATTTTTTGAATGGGGAACCCCCAGGGGGTTCCAGGGGGTGTGCCACTGTTATGGTTGGGTCGGCCCTCCAAAGTTAGTGGGGGTCGGTCATACATTTAGACTCGATTGGGGCACTCTAAATGGGTCCGTATACGGACCAGAAAACGGAACATCGAGACTGATTCGAATCCGTTGAAAATCCGTCAATGACGGACCGTTTACGGACCGGTATGTCGTGTTAAAAACGGACAAGTCCGTTTAAAGTCCGTCAATGACGGACCGTTTACGGACCGTTATGTCATGTAAAAAACGGACTAGTCCGCTGAAAGTCCGTCAATGCCGGACCGTTTCCGGACCGATATGTCGTGTAATAACGGAGTATTTCCTTGTCCATATCGTACCGATTTTTTTAAAAAATAGACCATATGTTTATTATTTTAAATACAAAGTACTTTTTTTTCTTTTTTATAAATTCATTAATAATTATTATTTATAATTACAATATTTAGCACATCTAGCTCGGTTTACCTATCTATCCAGCGCTTAGGGACCGGTAGTAAAATCCAACATCTATATGGAAAAGAGACAATAAATTAGTTATGGTTTAATTGACTGTGTACACGATGCAAATTCTCACATGTAATACACAAAACATTGTGAAACATTAAGTTTCATAAATCTTACCTTGTTACTTGATGTTGTTTGATTAATGGTGTGATAGAAAGAATTCCCTCTAATGCATATTCTCCATATAGAGCAATTCCATATGAAAACGATCAAAATTGGCAAATTTTTGGACGACCCCTCTCCGATTTTAAAATAAATAATCTCAATCGATTGCCCAGCAAAAAATAATGTACCTACATATTTTTTTTTTTTATAGTGACTGGTTTAGTGGTGGTGTACACTAAGGTGGACCTTGAAATGAAATTTTTGCGATATTTTGGTAGATGAGGGCTCTATTCCGTGCCTTTTTGAAAAAAAATGACAATGCCGAAAAAAAAAATTAAAAAAAAAAAAAGATTAGGGGTTGCGCACGAGCCGAGAAAAAGGTCCACTTTGCCAAAATTAGGGGGGAAATTGCCATAGGTCATCAGGGGTCACCCGTAGGGGGGAAGAATGTATGGCCGACCCCCATTAACTTTTTACCGCCAACATTTTCCCCCAAGCCACCCACCCCCTAGCTCCTCCCCTTAGGGGGGTCACCATACAAAAATGGAGGTTGCTCAGTATTTTCGAAAAACACCATAGGTCATCAGGGGTCACCCCTAGGGGGGCAAAATATATGACCGACCCCCATTAACTTTTCATCCCCAACATCTTTTCCGAACAAACTTACCCTCTATCTCCACTCCTTGAGGGACTCCCCATACAAAAATAAAAGAAGCTGTAATTGAGTAGTACTACTAAGCACTTTTAATATAATATAGTCAAATTAACATATTTTTGTTCGCTGATGGGTATTTCTTGCGGTAAGAATCGATAACATGTAGTAAATACTGTTTCTCTTCTTCGCCTTGACACAGTATTCTATTATAATCTTGTATCATTTTTACTCCTCTTTCGGCAGTGTCGTTCACAACGCGCAAGTTATTTACAATTCTACGACCTTCTTGATAGTCTGCGCGAGATTTCCAGGTTGCTGGATTTGCTAGAATGAAATCTTGCGATATTCCAAATCGTACAAATAAATTTTTGGTATTATGAGAGACGAAGTTGCTCAAGTCTTTAGCCAAGAATTCCTCATTCACATCTTTGAATTTCACCTCGATTTTTTTAACGCTGGTGCTTTTGATTACGACGCGAGGAGCTGGGGGAACCGGGTCGTCTTCTTCATCTTCTTCACCTTCTTCGTCTTCTTCGTCTTCTTCATCTTCTTCACCTTCGTCATTCTCCTTTTCTAGCAATGCTTGGGCCATTTTGGCCTTCAACTCATTTGAAACCTTGTCATCGAAAAAGGCAAGGGCTATGTGCTCATCGGCGAGATACCATAGGTGACCGATAAATTTCTTTATCATTACCCGAGATAAATCCTGGTCAACGGACTTGTACTCGACGATGTCCTTCAAAAACTTCCAATCTTGATTCGGCGCCTCAGCTGCTCGAGAAGAACCAAACCATGCCTTGACGTAAAGTCGCACCACAAAAATACAAACGTGTCGAATACCATTCAATTCACATACAGATAAGTGAAAAGTTCTCCGAAACAAAAACATCTTGAGGCTGTAAATGGCTTTTGCCATCCATCGAGCATGGGAAACGGGTCCTGGAGCTCGGAAATGGTAATTCTCAAGTTTTTCACCCAGAAACAAAAGAATTAATTGTAGCATTTCTTTGTAGTCATCGCGAGGGTGTTTCTCCTTCAATTGATCTAAGCAAAACTCCTTTATGCCGACTTGCATTGCCACAGGAATTTTTCTGACGACTTGATCGTCTATCAAGCCAGAATGGAATGGTTTAACCTTTACAGCGTCCCATTCCTGTTTGAAACGGTCAAAGCAAGGAACGCCTGGTGCACTGGTCTTTCCCATTTTTGTCTCAAAAACTTCCCTTAGCACCAGTTCGTATACGTGGTGTCTGCAAGGTAAATATAAGATTTCTCTCTCCAACAGCCGCTCAAGAGCAACTGCGGCTCCGGAGAATGGGCCACTGTTCGTTGATGTCGTGTCGAAAGAAAGTCCTTGTATTCGATGTGTCATATGCCAAGATGCCAACAGTTGATAAACGGCATGTGCTATTCTCCGGCCTTTTCCTTTCCCATCTTCTACTTTGGGAACTCCAAGAAGTTGTTCTTTTTCTCCGTACGAGACAATTACCGGTAGACGGTCCACCTTCTTTGTACCCACAAAATCCAAAAGCATTTTGCCATCCCAATGGACTACGAAGGATTTAGCTGCGACAAGCTGGAGATAAATGAAACGCGTTGAAGAATAAGAATTCTGAATGAGAGCAAATAAATCTATGCGATCTTACTTCTGGATTGTCTTTCACATAACTCAGCATGTTCTCTCGATTTGAACGCCGACATCTCCGAAGCGACGTACGGTTTATTGTGTATTGTTGAGGATCGCGTCCAAATGCTTCTGCCGCCGCTATCATAATGCCGACCGCGTCTCGGTCAGTCACTTTGCACTTGTCCAAAGCTGATAGGACTCGTTCAGTAAAACATTGTTTGTAACCTCTTATGTCACCAACATTTGATGGGCCAGCTTCTGCCGGGAAGTTTTCGTCCTGTCTCCCATTATCATCGCTTGAATCACTGCTTGAGAATTTAACCACTGCAATTGAAAGAATTTCATTTGAATATAAACATTGGACGAACACACAAAGCGCGAAATAACTTACCGCCTTTAGCGAACTGATCTCTACTAGATTCCGTTGCACGTTTGCGTCGCAACTCTTCTTGTTCTTCGCGCTCAGCTTTTCTTTTCCTCGTTCGAGTATCAGTAGCGTCCACACCTCCCATAGTTCCTGGCCGGCCATCTTCTCTTTGCTTTAGCAGAAACTCAATGTCTTCGGTATTTGTCATTTTCTCAAGGGCGTTGGCGTGTGCGATGTCGAAAAGATTATCCAAGCTATCAGAAAACTTATTCTCTTTTTCTCTAGTGGACTCAGTCTTTCTGTGAGATGACTTTCTTAAAGCATCCCACTCATCGTGCAGCGCAGCTATTTTTCTTGTAACATCTCCTCTGGCTTTCGTCGGAATAGCTGCTTGGCGCCAAAAAATCATCACTGCGTCCGCGACTATAACCGCACTATTTTTCTTCGACATGTTTCGTTTGCGAATGTTGAAGAAATGCATTCTTAGCACTTGCTTCTTCGACGGTAATTTGTTCCCCGTAATATTCATGCTTGGATAACCAATCAAAAAAATATCGTCGCGCGATCTAAGTTGTGTTGTCATCTTAACTTTGGTGGAATATTGGTGGAATTTCTGTAAAAAAATCAAAAAAAATCAAAAAAATCTCGATATTGTGCAACTGTAAATACATAGATTTTCAGTATTTTTGTATGGGGAGTCCCTCAAGGAGTGGAGATAGAGGGTAAGTTTGTTCGGAAAAGATGTTGGGGATGAAAAGTTAATGGGGGTCGGTCATATATTTTGCCCCCCTAGGGGTGACCCCTGATGACCTATGGTGTTTTTCGAAAATACTGAGCAACCTCCATTTTTGTATGGTGACCCCCCTAAGGGGAGGAGCTAGGGGGTGGGTGGCTTGGGGGAAAATGTTGGCGGTAAAAAGTTAATGGGGGTCGGCCATACATTCTTCCCCCCTACGGGTGACCCCTGATGACCTATGGCAATTTCCCCCCTAATTTTGGCAAAGTGGACCTTTTTCTCGGCTCGTGCGCAACCCCTATTTTTTTTTTTTTTTAATTTTTTTTTTCGGCATTGTCATTTTTTTTCAAAAAGGCACGGAATAGAGCCCTCATCTACCAAAATATCGACACAAGGTCCACCCTAGTGTACACCACTGTCATGTGACAAAATTGAAGAATTCTTCATAAGGGACCTCATTGAAAGTTGTTTTAAAGCGATCTCAACGAGTGATAGCTCGTTGGAAAGGTATTGAATCAGGCTTTAATTGAAAAATAAAATTTTCCTAATTTTTCTCAGAAATTTACCTTTTTTCCCATGAAAATTAAATTTTCCCATGAAGATTAAATTTTACGATTTTCCACAGAAGCTCCTAAATTTTCCGGCTAATTTTTTTTTTTTTTTGGATTCCTCATAATTTTTGCTTTAAGAATCAGCAATAAAAAATGGGCCCCGACTCCTTGTTTGGACAGGAGAGGAGCATTTAAGAGACCACCTTGTTCTCATTGTTTTTATATTTTTTATAATTGAATTATTTGTAATTATTTAACATTATTTTATTTTATTATTAAAAATACATTTTAAAAATTATTTTACAGTTAAAAATACATTTATGAAGAAAAAATCAATTTTTGTTAAGAGCCCCAAGTTGAGTGTGTAGTGAATATGGTCTGCCTGCCTTCACAAGATCGGCCATAAATCCATGGATAATAGCAGCAGTGGCATGTAATGGCACACCAAACCCGACTGAGGCTACAGGTCATAAAATGTTTTGTAAATTTTTTAAATTACCAGGTAATAAATATTTCGCCTAAAATGACACGTGCAGAAACAAGTCATAAAACACGGATTTTCCATAAATATGGCGAAATATTTATTACCTGGTAATTTAAAAAATTTACAAAACATTTTATGACCTGTGGTCGGCTTATTGGCAGTAACCAATTAAGTCCCTCTTTAAAAAACATTTTATGACCAGTAGTTCACGCAAATTTTCCTATTAAAGAAAAGCAAATATCGCTTATTTTTTTTTACCTATTTTTTACCAAAAAATAAATATAAATACTTCACACACTCTGAGTCAAATTTTAGTTGAATACTAAACGTGAAAGTGTTAAAGTGTTTTTTTTTTGTAAAGTAAAGAGTGAAGCTGTAAAGACAATTTAAAGTAAAATGAATAAATTTTGCTGCAATCCGTTTAACAAGAGTGGACATCGTTCGAAAAAGATAAAAGTATTAAAATTAACTGGTGTTTCGAAGCGATACATGAATGAATTAAATATACAATACGGTGAAGAAGCAGAATTCATTTGCCCCAAGTGTAAAATCGATTTGTCTCAACAAGCAAATGCATTGAAACAAATGCAACCACAATCCGAGAGTGAAATGACAATTGAACAAAATGTTTCATCTGATAGTGAGGCAGACATTCCGATGGTCAATATGTCTTTGAGTCCTTTGAATGAGGCTATTACCACTTTAGGTGAATCGCCTATTACAAAAAGAAAGTTGCGAAGTGAAAAATACAGGAAAGAGAAAAAAGGCAAGGTTATGAGTGCAATCGCGACAATATTTGATGAAGGCTCTGATAACGAATGCAGTCAAGCAGATGACGTTGATGACGGCAAACAAATGATTGAGCAGTTGAAAAGAAAATTCAATTTAGCGACGACTTTTCCGGAGAAATATCTCATTTTATCTGTGCTGCCTCAATCATGGTCTATACGCAAGATTTCTGAACAGTTTCAAACATCTTTTTACATCGCGAGAAGAAGCAAATAATTAGTTCGACAGAAGGGCATATTGGCGACTCCCACCAAGAAATTTGGCTCAAGGACCCTCAGCGAAGCAACGGTGAAATTGATTCAAGATTTTTACTGCAATGATGACAACAGCCGCGCCTGCCCAGGTACACGTGACTATGTTATCACACGTGAAGATGGAGAAAAAGTACACAAGCAGCGCAGATTATTATTATGTAATCTATCCGAAGCATACCATCAGTTCAAAGAGAAATACCCAGCAGAAAAAGTGGGATTTTCTAAGTTTGCCATCCTACGACCAAAAGAATGCGTGCTGGCATTAGACAGGCACGGAACGCATTCAGTCTGCGTTTGCATGTTTCATCAAAACATCAAATTAATGTTCTTTCCATGCCAGAAATTGAAAGTATTTCACGGTGAAATTGAAACATATAGGGACCTCCTGTCGAAGTCGTTGTGCGCATACCCCACGGAAAATTGTCATCTGTCCAAATGCGACAATTGTCCGAAGATTGACGAGCTAGAGCAATATTTGGCGGAAAAGTTTGAACAGCTGTTAATTCAGGAGGTGCAATTCAAACAGTGGATAATTAGCAGCGGCAGATGTTCCCTTGAGACCGTGGTAAAGCAGATTCCGGAATTCATCGAGGAATTCGGATTCAAGTTGAATGAACTGAAGGCGCACCATTTCATATCCGAGATGCAATCGAAATTTCTAAAGGAAAGTAAGGAGAAATTAGCCCAAAATGAATTTATTGTGATAAGCGACTTTGCCGAGAATTACACTTTTCTCGTTCAGGATGAAATTCAGGCTTATCACTGGGCAAACGACCAGTGCACGGTGCATCCTTTTTGCATTTATTTCAAAAACGAAGATAACGAACTACAGACCGTAAGCCTTGTTGTTGTCGCGGAAATTAGCTCATAATTATGTGTCCGTTTATTTATTTCAAATGAAACTGTTTGAATTCTTAAGATCAAAATTCGATGCAATCGACAAAGTAACGTTTTTCTCAGAAGGCGCGGCTTCTCAGTACAAGAATAAAAAAAAATTTTACAATCTTTGCGTAATTGAAGAAGAACAAAACTGCAAGGTCGAGTGGCACTTTTTTGCGACGTCCCACGGTAAGGGCCCATGCGATGCGTTAGGGGGAACCCTCAAACGCATGGCGACTAAGGCAAGTTTGCAAAGGCCATATACTGACCAGATCTTAAATGTACAACATTTGTTTTCGTGGATTCAAAGCAAGGAAATTGCCATTAACACAGTTTTATGCACTCAAAAAGAACACGATGCCATGGAGCGACGAATTCAAAACAGATATAATAATGTCAAAACTATAACTGGAACGCAAAAGTTTCATTGCTTCATACCAAAATATTTCTGATATGTCAATTAATGTAAAGCGGTACTCTTCGTCTGCCGACGTGCTAAATTTAAAGTTACTTTAATTTTATAATGATGCCAAGACAATTGAAATTTTTAATAAATATTGTAATTAAGTATAAGCAGCAAAATAAGAAAGATTTTTTCTTCATAAATGTATTTTTAACTGTAAAATAATTTTTAAAATGTATTTTTAATAATAAAATAAAACAATGTTAAATAATTACAAATAATTCAATTATAAAAAATATAAAAACAATGAGAACAAGGTGGTCTCTTAAATGCTCCTCTCCTGTCCAAACAAGGAGTCGGGGCCCATTTGTGTATTGCTGATTCTTAAAGCAAAAATTATGAGGAATCCAAAAAAAAAAAAAAAAATTAGCCGGAAAATTTAGGAGCTTCTGTGGAAAATCGGAAAATTTAATTTTCATGGGAAAATTTAATTTTCATGGGAAAAAAGGTAAATTTCTGAGAAAAATTAGGAAAATTTTATTTTTCAATTAAAGCCTGATTCAATACCTTTCCAACGAGCTATCACTCGTTGAGATCGCTTTAGTAGTTTCAACTTTCAATGAGGTCCCTTATGAAGAATTCTTCAATTTTGTCACATGACAGTGGTGTACACCACCACTAAACCAGTCACTATAAAAAAAAAAAAATATGTAGGTACATTATTTTTTGCTGGGCAATCGATTGAGACTATTTATTTTAGAATCGGAGAGGGGTCGTCCAAAAGGTGATCGCTTTCATATGGAATTGCTCTATATACGATTTTCCTTGTCACTTGGGCGATTTTTAAATCGACTCGCCCTAATGTATTATGATCTAGAATTTCTTACACTTTTGTAAATAACTCAGGAACCAAAAGGAGTACCAAACTGATATTTGACAGTGTCATTGATTAAAAACTAAGAACTAATACAAAAATTTTAAAAAGCTACGATAAAGCATCCCGAACTGCGGGCTTTATCGTGGCTTTAAACACTTGATAACGATAAACGGTTAAAGTTCATTTTAAAATAGTAACTATTAAAAAAATTTAAATGTTTTTTTGGTAAATCAGGAATTATCAAAATAAAGAATGAGTTAGGGACCAACTTTAAGCATGTTTTCAGAAGCTTTAAAGTGATATATCAAGCAGTCACATATGTAGCTAAAATAAAACAAAAATTAGACCCAAATATGTAAGGAAAGTTTATAGCAAATTTGATCATTTTCCCCAAACTGAATACCAATTTTAGCTATACAAAATATTCCAAGTTATATCAAGTCTGATGCAATTCAAATAGAGTGCGGAAATTTCAATTGTTGATTTTATATGTTTTCAGCCGGTAGTTTCTATATTATTTAATATAAACTTTTTTAGGCATTGTTAACCCATCTTTGTTGGAGGTCAAATATGTAGCAAATATTAAAGTTTTTAATGAAAAATGTGACTTAGAATTTTCCGTTGGACTTTATATTGTGTTTTACACCTAAAGTGTCGTTCATAAAATCGTTAACCTTGCGCTGCGGAGACCAAAAAGTGGTGTATGGCCAACCAAAAGGGGTTAAAAAAATTTTTTGTGAAAATTTAAAAATAAATTGTGACCAAATATTTTTGATTTTTAAATAAATTTTTTCAACTAAAAATTTGTTTTTCAAAATTAACCAGGACCCAGGCTTTCTGAATTTTGGATTCATGGTTACCCTGTGTTATAACAGGGTGACTTATTGGGCGTCAAAGTAGACCACCTTAAAAGTAAAATAGCTTTTAGACCGTGTAGCTCTTTCAAGTATTGCCCAATATGGTTGATTTTTTATATTTTGGAATAACCATGGAGAAACGAAGAAAAAACATGCTTACTTTACTATAATAACTGTTATGGGTTTTAAGTTATTTCATTTCAAAAATAAAAAAAATCATTTTTCTCTTCGACTTTTTTTAGTTTTTGGCCGATTGTGAATTCGATATTATAACGATAATTTTTTAAAAAATACTGACATATAGGCAACAGTTTAAGAAATAAAACTGTGTAAACCTTTTTTAAGTATCTCGAACCATTTAGTGTTGAGAAATTTCCAAAGTCAAACATTTTTTTTTCAAAAAGATGCTATCAATTTTTCACTTTTTACTGAGAAGTTATTTAATAAAAGTTAATGTTGTATTATATATTCGTAGAGAATGGGGTTCTAAGATGCTTTTAGTCCAAATTTGAAGTCGGTACAACATTCATCCTACGTACAGCATTGACCGAAATTTTTATGAGCATTTTTGAGTTTTCGATCATATAACGAAAAAGTCACGCCGATTTTGATACTTTCTGAAATGCAGTTATATATCGCCATATATTCTGTTTAGATTTCAAAAATAAAAAGTAGCGCCAATTCATAAACGAATACAGAAAACATGATTTTATAAAAAATTGCAAATTTCCATACACCATAATTTTAATTGCAAACAAAGGATAGTTCGGTTTATTTTTTTTTGAAATTATTTTAATTGTTTTACATGAACAATAAAATAGTCTTTTTTACTGCAAAAACTCATTCACGTACCTTGAATAGTTTTTAAGATATTGAAAGTCAACTTTCAAAGATGATTTTGTAAAAAATACACTTTTTAGTTTTTCGTAGATTTTTCCCAGAAGTGTTTAAAAATTAACTTAACTTAAAAATTAACAGTGCAATAAAATAGACATGTTTTCCTTTTCATTGATGTATTAAACGTATATAAAAAGTATTGATAATAGGTAAAATTATTGCATTTAAAACACACACCTCAGGTCAAAAAATATAACCACATGCAAATATTGTGCAAACATTCACTTTCTTGTTTTTTAGTTTTTCGTAGATTTTTCCCAGAAGTGTTTAAGGTTTTTTTGAATGTTACTAAAAAATTAACACTACAATAAATTAGACATATTTCCCTTTCCATTGATGAATTAAACGTATATAAAAAATATTGGTAACAGATACAATTATTGCATTTATTATTTTTCCATTAACAATATTTACATTTTTTAATAAATTAAATACTAAAAATTTGGTATAAAATAGTCCAGTGTCAAAAGTTAACATATTTTTAATTTCTTTGGCTTCGGAGTCATCTTCTAAACTTATTTTTGGCAGCCATTTCGTTCTAATAGAATAAATTACTGGATCTGAAGATATAAGTAAGTGGTGCATTACATCAGAATTTTGGGCAGGTTTTGAAAGTTTTCGTGTGTTAAATTTGAAACGTCGCAACTTACCACTCCAATTTGGCTACTTACATAAATACATTTTAATGCAGTGGGAACGCACTATACCAATAGTATCTATTTGTACGCAGTGTGAATGCAATATGGGTACTGCCTATATTCGCTTATTCGGGTTAGTATGTATGTTGTTTACATACTGCATACATGTTAGTTCCAGGGATGCCAACTTAGTGCTTTTCGCGCTAAATCTGGTGCTTTTTGATGTGCCAAAACGCGAAAAATATTAATGAAACGCGTTACTGAAAAAAGCGCTAAATTGGTGCTTTTTCGAATTTTATTTAGTGCGTTTTGCGCTTTTTACACATTTTTTGTGTTGTATTGTTGTTATAGCAATATCAGGAAATCTATCAATATTTGTTGTTATTTCAATAAGGATAAATTAAAATATCAAGGAAAAGTTTTAAAGGGCATGCTATTCGAGCTGAATGTAGTTTTTTGATGTGTCAAAACGCAAAAATGTTCACTTTTGTATATTTAAAAAAATACTTAGTTATGGTCATATATAATCGTTCTTAGTTCTGACTATAAAACTGGCACTTAAAATTTAAAAAATCTAATAATTTTTCTTAGATTATTATTATAATCACAAAACATGGAATTAAATTAAAAAATTTAGCGAAAGTTATTGGTTTTTATTTTTGTTTCACACCACTCCCTAAATCAAAAACAATCGTTAGTCAACGTTAAAAATTTGTGTCGTTTCACAAGTTATTTTTCTCTAATTTGACACACGTCTAACGACGGTAGACGTATTTACTGATGAAGGTCGTACACTTATATTACAATTTTATTTGTTTTTAATTAAACACGACAATTTTTTTTAGGTCTTAAAAACTGTTTAGTGCTTTTTTACCCGTTTTTAAGTAGAAATTTGGGCGTTTTTACCCTTTTTTGTATATTTTTCGCGGTTTTTGCTATGAAAAAGTTGGCATCTATGGTTAGTTCGTGTGTATATTAAAGTACACACTATTGTTTATTATTTAATATATTTTTTTGCATTGCTTTTTAGCCTCATACAATTCTCAGTTGGTTAGTTTTTTAATTCAAATAAGTAGTTCAAGTTGCTACACACACGGGGTGGGCAAAGCTAACTGCCATAGCCCGATACTTTGCCAGTAACGAGCTAAATTTTTGGAAAGACGATAGACTTCGGTTGGTTGTCTCATAAATAATTTCACAGCCTTCGAGGTCTGTTCTAATATCACAGCCTTCGCGGTCTGTTCTAATATCACAGCCTTCGTGGTCCTTGAATAGTTTTTAAGATATTGAAAGTCAACTTTCAAAGATGATTTTGTAAAAAATACACTTTTTAGTTTTTCGTAGATTTTTCCCAGAAGTGTTTAAAAATTAACTTAACTTAAAAATTAACAGTGCAATAAAATAGACATGTTTTCCTTTTCATTGATGTATTAAACGTATATAAAAAGTATTGATAATAGGTAAAATTATTGCATTTAAAACACACACCTCAGGTCAAAAAATATAACCACATGCAAATATTGTGCAAACATTCACTTTCTTGTTTTTTAGTTTTTCGTAGATTTTTCCCAGAAGTGTTTAAGGTTTTTTTGAATGTTACTAAAAAATTAACACTACAATAAATTAGACATATTTCCCTTTCCATTGATGAATTAAACGTATATAAAAAATATTGGTAACAGATACAATTATTGCATTTATTATTTTTCCATTAACAATATTTACATTTTTTAATAAATTAAATACTAAAAATTTGGTATAAAATAGTCCAGTGTCAAAAGTTAACATATTTTTAATTTCTTTGGCTTCGGAGTCATCTTCTAAACTTATTTTTGGCAGCCATTTCGTTCTAATAGAATAAATTACTGGATCTGAAGATATAAGTAAGTGGTGCATTACATCAGAATTTTGGGCAGGTTTTGAAAGTTTTCGTGTGTTAAATTTGAAACGTCGCAACTTACCACTCCAATTTGGCTACTTACATAAATACATTTTAATGCAGTGGGAACGCACTATACCAATAGTATCTATTTGTACGCAGTGTGAATGCAATATGGGTACTGCCTATATTCGCTTATTCGGGTTAGTATGTATGTTGTTTACATACTGCATACATGTTAGTTCCAGGGATGCCAACTTAGTGCTTTTCGCGCTAAATCTGGTGCTTTTTGATGTGCCAAAACGCGAAAAATATTAATGAAACGCGTTACTGAAAAAAGCGCTAAATTGGTGCTTTTTCGAATTTTATTTAGTGCGTTTTGCGCTTTTTACACATTTTTTGTGTTGTATTGTTGTTATAGCAATATCAGGAAATCTATCAATATTTGTTGTTATTTCAATAAGGATAAATTAAAATATCAAGGAAAAGTTTTAAAGGGCATGCTATTCGAGCTGAATGTAGTTTTTTGATGTGTCAAAACCAGAGACCCAAAATAACTGTTATATTTCTAAAAAAGTCACCACCCAAATTTATTTAATTATAATATTTCAATAATGCACTATATTTTATAAATCATATTGCATAAAAAAATCACAAAGTTTGGCAAAGATTTTAATTTTTTCAATTTTTATATTTTACTCTATAAATTTCTGTTGTTTTTTGATTTTTATTTTAAAACTTTTTATAAAAGTTACAGAATGATTTTTTTGAAAAAATTAAGCACTAACTTTTTTATTTGATAATAAAATAAAAATTAAAAATTGACCTAAATTGAATGCCGGAAGTTGCTGGAATATACATATTTACTCACTTTAAATCATTGTTCAATCTTTTATTAACACTAGTTGACATCATCAGGATATTATAATTGGTGAAGTCATTGGTTCCATGGCTTTTGATTTATATTCTTAATTGTTATTTTTTGATAAAGAAAAAAAATCACAAAATAACTTTTATTATTTTTGAAAAAATAAAAATCGTGTTTGGATTGTTTTTGTTTGAATTAAAAATATAAATCAAACAGAGCAAATAAACAGAAAATTAAAAATACTCAAACAGGAAATAATTGTAAAACAATCACTTTTTTGAATAAAAGTTATAACTGTTACGTCCCTGGTCAAAACGCAAAAATGTTCACTTTTGTATATTTAAAAAAATACTTAGTTATGGTCATATATAATCGTTCTTAGTTCTGACTATAAAACTAGCACTTAAAATTTAAAAAATCTAATAATTTTTCTTAGATTATTATTATAATCACAAAACATGGAATTAAATTAAAAAATTTAGCGAAAGTTATTGGTTTTTATTTTTGTTTCACACCACTCCCTAAATCAAAAACAATCGTTAGTCAACGTTAAAAATTTGTGTCGTTTCACAAGTTATTTTTCTCTAATTTGACACACGTCTAACGACGGTAGACGTATTTACTGATGAAGGTCGTACACTTATATTACAATTTTATTTGTTTTTAATTAAACACGACAATTTTTTTTAGGTCTTAAAAACTGTTTAGTGCTTTTTTACCCGTTTTTAAGTAGAAATTTGGGCGTTTTTACCCTTTTTTGTATATTTTTCGCGGTTTTTGCTATGAAAAAGTTGGCATCTATGGTTAGTTCGTGTGTATATTAAAGTACACACTATTGTTTATTATTTAATATATTTTTTTGCATTGCTTTTTAGCCTCATACAATTCTCAGTTGGTTAGTTTTTTAATTCAAATAAGTAGTTCAAGTTGCTACACACACGGGGTGGGCAAAGCTAACTGCCATAGCCCGATACTTTGCCAGTAACGAGCTAAATTTTTGGAAAGACGATAGACTTCGGTTGGTTGTCTCATAAATAATTTCACAGCCTTCGAGGTCTGTTCTAATATCACAGCCTTCGCGGTCTGTTCTAATATCACAGCCTTCGTGGTCTGTTCTAATATCACAGCCTTCGCGGTCTGTTCTAATATCAAAGCTTTCGCGGTCTGTTCTAATGTCACAGCCTTTGCGGTCTGTTCTAATATCACAGCCTTCGCGGTCTGTTCTAATATCACAGCCTTCGCGGTCTGTTCTAATATCACAGCCTTCGCTGTCTGTTCTATTGATCACCACTGCCTAGGTGATCGGGATTATATGCGACTCCACCGCCGAGAAGGTCGCCAACCCGAGGATACCTATACCCAAATCTAAAGACGACTACCTGCCGAGCATAACCGAGTGGGAGGACGACTACCTGAACCTGAAGCCGAAGTTCGTATTGCCGACGGATAATTCTCCGAACCGAATAAACTCGAGTGAATCAACAAGGTGTTGGCATTTGTGAAATGTATTGTATTTGAATTTAATTAATTAATAAAGATAATATTATAAACATTGAAAAGGAAAAATCGATTGTGTTTTTACTTAAGGTTTACGGGTCCTCAAGTAGACCCTGGGCGCGACTGGAAATACTCAGCCGACGACAAAACCTTGTTATAAATGGCGCCCGACCAGGGACCCAATTCAAAATCGGAAAAACCGACACCACCGCCAGCGAGGATGAATTGAGTCAAAAACACAATGGCAACCCAATGGAACCTTTATCCACCAGTCACACTCTGACGACTGACACACTCGGTTGGATCTACATGCTCAAAAAGGAACAGCTAATAGAGCATTGCCGAAAATGCGGAATACAAACTGTCGGTTTCACCGTCGAACACCTGCGCAAACAGTTTATCAAGCATATTCGTGCAAAACGATTAAGAGCCTCTTCGGAGAATTTACTACAGGATCTAGAAAATGACGTGAAATCTACCGAAAAACTCGTAATCTCCGAGGAAGGATTTAGTTTCCCCGTCCCCACTATTGATGCTTTTAAGCCGAAGCAATTAGCAGCAAATAGCCGAACCGAAATTTAGAATTTACTGGAGACACAGATCTTATAGTTTCTCGAAAGATTTGAAGAGGTGGCCGAATGCTATAGCATTCCTCTGAATTGTTTACTCCCTGCGCTACCTGCAGTGTTGAATGGGAATGCACTTAGGTGGTATCGCGTCAAACGACCTGAAACTAAAACGTGGGGCATTTTTAAGCACGAAGCGATGAAATTCTTCCTACCTAGTCGGTATTTAGCTCATTTGGAACAGACATTCTACAACCGAAGGCAAATTAACCGCGAGTGTGTTAAGGATTATATCATAGATATTCCTACGCTTGCACGACGACATCCAGAGTTGAAATATCGCGATCATCTGGATCGTATTTACGATGGTTTGCGAACGGAGTACAAGCACTATGTGCGAAGGAGTGATTTTAAGACATTAGACGAACTGATAGAACTGGCGAAAGATTTTGAGGAACTAAAGCGTAGCGATCAACCACATACTTCTCATATGATGTCGACTTACAACCGGTCAAATCATTGCTGGAGATGTAAGGGTAAAGGCCATAAACGATGGCAATGTCGGAACCCTTGTGGATTATACTGTTCCTATTGTGGGACGGATGGCTTATTATCCCGAGGATGCAAGTGTCGATCCCCTACAACATCCTCCACTCAATTTAGCTCCAATTTCGCCCATAGCCGGTACTATGTACCCATTGAAATATGCAGCCGCAAAATCCATGCGTTACTGGATACCGGGGGATCACGAACTTATATTGATGCTTCTATACAAAAGTCTTTAGAAGACAGGACATAAGACCAAAGAGAAGCCTGTGTATAGTTGAGATGGCCGACCAGACTCTCCACAAATGCATGGTGTATCCAGTTGATTTACATTACAAAGGGAGAAATATTCAATTACTAGCTGCCGTGGTTCCAAAGCTAGCTACTCAAATGGTACTGGGAATGGATTTTATGGACTGTGTAGGAGTCGAAATACGACTAGGAGGTGAACTCCGGAAAAGCGTAAAACCCCGCCAAATGGCAAGGAGAACCACCCGTATATTATATAAGAATACCGAGCTTGACCCAGCAAGCATTGTACCCGTCCCGTTTACCAAAACCCAGAATTTATCGCCATCGACTCCGATAGCCCAAGTTCCCTCATGCGCTACCAAAACACACCTACTCGAGAAAAAAAAGGGGAAAAGAAAAAAAAAAAGGAAAAAACCAGACCTTCGGGGATACTGTAACGGGGGGGGGGGGGGATGTAACGTCGCAACTTACCACTCCAATTTGGCTACTTATATAAATACATTTTAATGCAGTGGGAACGCACTATACCAATAGTATCTATTTGTACGCAGTTAGTATGTACGGGTTAGTATGTATGTTGTTTACATACTGCATATATGTTAGTTCGTGTGTATATTAAAGTACACACTATTGTTTATTATTTAATATATTTTTTTTATATGTCAAACAAAGATTAGTTGTTAACTTGGCCATTGTTTAATTTTAATTGTTTAATTTTTTTTACATACAGTTTTTTAGTTTTTAATTAAAAAAAATACATGTGATGTAATTGGACTGCATTGCTATGTTTTGTTGCCATTCGTTTTTTTTTTTATATTCATATTTTTAATTTAAAAAAATACATTTGATGTATTGGACTGAATTGTTGTGTTTTGTTTTCTTGTTTTTATCAAATAAAATTGAATTAAAAAATATTAAAGAGTTTTATTTAAGTTTTTGGAAGTAAATTTACTCAATTTTTTTTTTCAAAAAAAAACGTCCAGAAATTAGAATAATTCAGAAATTAGAATTGCCTCAAAAACAAAGCGGTTCTAATTTGCGAGCGTCTACTGTATCAGCAAAATAATGAATTTTCCATTTTTATGGTACAGTATTTTTTGTATTAACGACGGTTTGCCAACGTCGAAAAATAGAGTCGTATAACCGTTTAATGGTTTTATCATTTCGACGTTGAAAGGCTACTGTAAGCGTTGAAATTCAGTCGTTTTGCCAACGTATTATAATATTATTTAATGAAAGATGGTCTTTATCGTTTGGTTGTTATAATTAAACTGTTTTATTTATTTATTAAAATACTTAAAGCTACTTAATATTATCAAATGTACAATAGTGGAATATGCTTACTATGCATATCCCACGCTATAAGTTTAATGCAGTATGGACAAATAAAAGAGTATCGTATTGCATGCTTATGGTATGCAATACAGAGCAGTCAAACATACTACACCTCCCTTTTACAGAAAAAGAAGGATCAATTGGGTATGATCAATATTCATTGATCGATCTTTTGTATATTAAATTTTAAAATTTAAATTTGTTTTTTTTCTTAATTTTATAAATATTATTCTTATTATTATTATTTTTTCTCTTGTTTACAAAATTTCAATTCTACGTGGGAGTTAGGGCGTACCTTTTCCTCCCCTTTTTTAAAAAAATAATTTAACCTTATTTTTTTCACTTAATATAATGAGTGAAGAAAAAAAATGATTTATTCTATTTATCATAATGAATGGAGAAAAAAAAATTATTTATTTTCATTCTCCTTTTTCCCTACTTAGTATAATGGGATGGCCCCATAATAAATTTAAATATTAACCTTCCTATAATACAGCTTAATTCTGTTCCTATGTACTAATGTGGACTTATTGCCATCACTTAAAAGTAGATTATTTCTATTATCTATATCTATGACCTCGAAAGGACCTTTAAACTGTACGGCCAATTTGTGGCCGGATTCGTTCCGAACCAAAACTAAATCGCCTATTTCAAAACCTATTTTATTCAAGTTTCTATCATAGATGATCTTTTGTGCTCTCTTAGCTTTATCAAGCAATTTCCGAGCTCTCTGATTCGAAACTTGTAACATATACTTTACTTCTAGGTTATATGAATCCACATTATATATAGGATCCACCTGGCCTTGGTTCATGACGCCAAAGTCAGTAGGTATTTTTCCAAATACTAGTTCAAATGGGCACTAACCATGAACTGTTGATGGCGAAGTGTTATAGCAATATGTAAAAATTTTTAGCCATTCGTCCCAGTCGGATTTGTCAGAGGACAAATATGATCGTTAAGTGTTCTGTGAGATCTTTCAATTGTACCCATGGATTCATGGTGATACGCTGTAGATGTTGATTTCTCTATATTTAAGAGATCGCAAAGTTCCTGAAGAACTTGATTTACATATTCAGTACCCATGTCCGTTAGAATTTTTCCCATTGGACCATATAATAGTACAAAGTGTTCCATAATAGCTTTGGCTACACTTTTCTCACTTTTATTGGGTATTGGCACTGTTACAAGATATTTTGTAAGGTCACAAATCATAGTTACCCTCGTATTCGTTTCCATTATTAGATCTCGGTAATGGACCAATTGTATTTATCAGAACAACATCGAATGGTTTCATTGGCGTTGGAGTAATTATCATTTCCTCCTTAACGTTTCTCAGTGCTTTATTTCTTTTACATTGATCGCAGGACTTGACATATCTTTTGATGTCCTTAGTCATTTTGTCCCAGCGAAAATATTTTCTTATCTTATTAGTCAACCGTGTTATACCTGAGTGTCCTCCAAAAATTGGATCATCATGATATTTCCTCAGTATATTGCGCTTTTCTATTTCGTCTGTTATTTTCCTTAATTTAGGTGTGAGGGCTATTTTTACATTATTGATGCGTTTCCTCTCTCTTTAAATTCCGCGATTCTTTTATATTCAAATAGTGAAATTTGGAATAACTTTATCCCGTTATTACCAGCTATCTTTTCAAGCTGTGAGAAGAATTGATCTAAATCGATTTTCTCATTAGCAACAAGGTTAGGTATATTCATTTTGAGAATTATGTTTTCCCCTTTTTTAATATTTATTGCGGTATCTTCAGTGTATAATCTTACACTTTTCTTTAATTCGCTATTATTGAGCACCTCATAGACGTTTGGTTGAGCTAAAATTTTATCTTTTACAGTTTTAGGGGTAATTTTCTCCCTTTTTGATTGAAGTCTCGTGGTTACCTTCAATATTTTATTAGTCTCAGTATTCATTATATCTGAGAATTCTATGCGAGACAGCGCATCAGCTGCATAATTGTCTCCGCCTCTAATATATTTTCACTGTAAAGTCGTATTCCTCAATATCTAATCTCATTCTCGTCAGTTTTTATGACGGATTTTTCATATAAAAAAATAGGTTAGAGGTCTATGATCACTTCGGACCAAAAATTTTCTACCATAAATATCTGGTCTGAAATATTTAATTGCCCAATGAATGGCAGCTAGCTCCTGTTCAAACGTAGATTTGTTACTTTCACCTTTTGTGAATGTTCTCGATGCATAAGCCACAGGTAGTTGAATACCTTGATGTTCCTGGCTTAAAACAGCGCCGCAAGCATGTTTACTTGCATCTGTTGTTATACAAAATTCCTTTGTAAAATCAGGATATTGCAGTATTTTCGGACTTAATAATTGACTCTTGAGGTATTTGAAAGAGTTTTCACATTCCTCAGTCCAATCAAAATGAACATTTTTCCTAGATAATCTAGTCAAATGTCTCGATGACTCAGCAAAATTAGGTATAAACCTTCTATAATAATCGCAAAATGCAACAAAGCGTTTAGTTTCATCACCATTTTTAGGTGTCGGATAATTTTCAATTATCGAAAATTTGCTGTCATCAGGCAGAATGCCTTTGTCCGTGCATTTGTGTCCTAAGAATGTCACCTCACGACAGAAAAGTTAACACTTATCTGGATGCAATTTGAGATTATATTGTCGACACATGCCAAATACATCTCTTAAGTGCTGCAACATATGCTCCTCTGAGCAACCGATTACTACCAGATCATCCATATACAAAAATGCTTGAGCTGGTGACAGCCCGGAAAAAGCCAGACATCATTCTTTGGAATGAATTCGGTGCAATCTTTATACCATATGGAAGTCTTTTAAATCTAAAGGAATCTTTTTCCGTTGAAAAAGATGTAATATCTCTGGAATCCTCTTCCAGTTCTATCTGATGAAAACCAGATACTAAATCTAAACAGGAGAAAAATTTAGCTCTACCTAATTGATCTAAAATATCATCTATGCGAGGAAGAGGGAATTTGTCAGCTATAAGCTTCTTATTTATTCCTCGGTAATCAACGACAAGTCTCCATCTTTTAAGGTCAGTCCCTGGTAACGATTTTTTCGGTACTAATAAAATTGGACTGTTATATTCGGAAACTGATGGTTCGACTATGTCATCATTAATTAATTTATCCACTTGTTTTTTAACCTCCTCTTTATGGGGGTGTGGTATGCAATAGTTTTTGATATATACGGGCTCATTATCTTTCAATCTGAGTTTTTGTTTATAAAAATTATTAACAGTTATCTTCTCAGATTCTAATGCAAATATGTCAACAAATTCAGAGCATATATTCCTTAATCTGTCCTCGACAAATTTTTGAAAATTTCTGGATAATCTTTCCAGTTTTTCTCGATCTTTTTGATATTCTCGGCTCTGTTGGACAATGTCGTAGTCGTTTAGAATTTCTGTTCGTATTTGAGGATTTGAACTAATAATATTCTCGTTTGTTGTGTTAACAATTCTAACGAGTGGCATTGATTTCGAAGTTATCGTACTCGCAATATAAACACCATTCTGTAACATTTGGTGTGGAATCAATACTTCATCTTCACTACTCTGAATATTGATAAGTCTTATCACTTCCGATCTTGCAGGAAGAGATATGAAGATGATTTGCGGTGCATTTCGCATCTCCAAAGCGATATTATATGGACATTCTTCAGATCTTAAAATAATCAAGTCCTTGTCGCTCTGATAATCGAGTACACAATTATATTTCCGTATGAAAAGCATACCTATTATTCCGAGAGAGATCTTTAGCTTTCAAATCCGTTTCGACTTTTCCAAGTATAGTTATCAAACTTTGTCCTACACCACTAATAGTTGTCGTAATATTCGCATCAATTTGTTCGTTAAGAACTTTACCGATTTTAATTATAGAAGTATCGGCTCCCGTGTCTACTAAAAATGTGGATCTCTCTCCGTTTAATGTAGTCCTAATGGAGAGGTAGCTGTAAAGAAATAGAATGAAGTTGTAAATTTTATTATCCATTTGCTTTATATTAGGGGTGCTTATTAGTTTTCCGAAACATTGTCGGTTACGATTTGATTATTATCATGTGAAATATTGTCATATGAAATTCTATGGTTTCTTTTACCAATATCAAAATTCTCACGGTCGGGGTGTTTAATACTACCTCTTCGGCCTACAATACAATAACGTAACGTTTGCGTTTACGATTTTTCCGCATCTATTACCAATATTATTGGCATTATTGAATAATTTATTCGGTTGTCCGTATGATTCGGTACAACTACTAATGAACTTGGCAAGTAGTTCATTCAAGTTCGAAAAATTGCCTGCCTCTATTACAAACTTCACCCTTTCGTTTCCAGCATTTTTGGCAATTGCCCTTACCACTGCCTGGGTTAAGTATTTAGTTGCCAATTCTAATGGCACTCCGTCCGAAACATAGGTATTTTCCAAAGATCTCGTCAAGGATTCAATTTTAGTAGCATATGAATTCGCACTGCTACTGCCTTGACGGATATTAAAAAGTTTAACCGAGGCAAGCTCGACTGATTCGTATTTCACAGAATATTTTAATTTCAAAGCAATTTCTCGGAGAGTTGCTTCCGAAGTAATTAAGTTTCTTACTAAACCTTTTAATTTGGTTTTCGCAATCTTCACTGCCAAGGTCTCGTGTGATTCCTTAAAAGAGTTAACAAGATCAAGGGCATCTAGAAAACTCTGTAGGTTTTCTGCCCTGCCATCAAAGTCCGGAAGGAGCTTTGAAGCTAAATTTTAAAAATTCTATTCCTGGTTGTGGCATTTGAAATTTGTAATGGCAGATATCGGTCATCTGGTTGTTTGGTGACCGTATAAATTTTATCACACTGTGGGAGTGTCACGTATGAATCACCACAGTTGAAAAAATTATTTTAAAAAAAGTAATTGTTAGTAAACATTTTTTTTAATTTCCACACATGTAAAATTATAAATTTTTGTTTATTTATATTAAAGCATTTTTTTTCAAATTTCAGTTTTCCTTTTCTTTTTTTTTTCTTAAAAAAATTATATAAAAAAATGTTCACTTTTGCAAAAAGATTATTTTCTTTTTTTCCAAATTCTAATTTTATGTTTTGTTTTTTTTAATTTTTATAAATTTTATATTTAATTTTATAAAAAAACAATTAAACAATGTTATTAATTTTATGATATTTCAAATATTTGTTAATGAAAGGAGCCAATTTTTGGGCACCTACCTTTTATGTACTGGTAAGGTATTTCTTAAAAGATGACACATCAGTTCTTGATGGCAGCATCGACAATTTGTTGAGTTGGTGGATGAAATGGAGTAGTTGATGTTTTATTTGTTGAAGCCGCTTTATGGCTATTTTTTCATCATGATGAGAAGAAGATAGTTGGTGACTGGTGTATTGGCCACACCAGCATCTTCCTTCGGGTAACTCGGCGTGTGACCCTTGTTTTGTTTAAAGCAAAAATTCAGCTTTGTTGATGTTTGAGGGGATGATATTATTCATCGCTGTTTTTGTTATCGTAGCATTGTTAATGTTGGTAATTATATTTTTGTAATGGTTTGTTGAATTGTTCTTGTTGATTATATAAAAATCTGGTAATGATTTGCTTCATTTTGTTGCAATGCACTTTTCTGTTTTGGTGGTCTCATCACAACCATTTTTAAAAAACACTTTTACACTGTTTTTATTGCGAGTGAGGAGAAACTTGTATGTATCTCTTTTTCATATAATTTTTGACTACTTTCTTTTTATCCATATAGCAGATGTTGTTATAGTTTTAATATTCTTACGAGTTTGTCACTTTTTTTTATATTGTTTATTTTTTATTTTTTGAAATTTAATTTCACAGTTTTTGTTATAAAAGAAATCCGTCCAAGTCTGCTTAGCATGCAATACAGAGCACTCAAACATACTACAGTATGTACTGTCGTGTCCAACGTTTTGCCAACGTTCTACCGACTGTATTTTTCTGACTGACAGTAGACATGTCTATTGGTTTGCTAGACCTGCAAAAAAAATTTGTTGTCCACACCGAATTTGGTTCCAACCGAATCGTTCGGTTGGTGCAACCCATAATTCGGTTATTTTAACCCAATTTCATTTATCACAACCCTATTTCGGTTGCAAGAACCCTATTTCAGTTGGAGCAACAGAAATGGGGTTGTGACAACCGAATTATCGGTTTTTTTTTAAGAGCAGCAACACTCAGGAAATTATTCCTATTGATTAACGTGTTGCTTCCTTTGGAAAGGGGATAGAGAAAAAGTAAAAGGTGGTGAAAGATGAAGGGCTTCAAATATGGCAACACTGTAATTGCGCGAGATGTTGAATTTTAGAACAGTGTTGTGCGCCATCTGATGGTGAGTTGGCGAACTTTGTTGAAGCTTTTTAGTTCATAGCCCTGTTTTATTATTTTACTTCGGTGGGGATAAGTGCTATGGGAACACCGAAGGAGCACACAGAAAACAAATCAGTTGAAAATTGAGTGGAACCATTAATTTTATACAACTACAACATCATTTTTATAATTATTACACAATATCAATTGTTTTAGTGATCAATTGGTGTTCATGACTAAAAGTTTAATTCGCAATTAAATGAAGACCGTCTATGCTATCATATTTGGGCTTCCCAATCAATTAAGATATAAATAAAATATTCTATACTGATTCGATAGTGGCAACTAATATAAATTTCTTAAAAAGTAAAATTTCCTCCGTAAATAAGGAACTGTAACTACATGTCCGTTGGAACAAACTACATGTCCGTTGGAACAATCAAATTTTATAAATAATTTTTTACTTATGCTTTACTAAGCATTTTCCACCGAATGATGGTAACACCGACCAAGGTAAAAAAAAAACTTGTGAAAGATTTTCAGTTGCGACATCGAAATCCAAAAATATATTGGTAAGAAAGTTTAAATTTGATTTGTCAAAAAATAAACATTTTTTAAAAACAATAAAAATTCATATAATTAAAAACAAATGTTGCCGTTTACTATACTGGACTAGATGTCATGTAAGTGCTATTTTTAATATTCTTTATTAATATTAATACTCATTCGTATTTCTTTTTTTCAGAATATAAAAATGATCACGGCAGATAAACAACGAAATCCAACAACAAAATCCAGCAACAATTGTTCCAATTGCTTTCAACCCTTTAGATTCTGTAAGCTTTTAATGTAGGTATAAAGAAAACAAGAGAGTTTTAAAGAAGTTTTTCCTGTCGAAAACTTCAAAATCCTTTTCAGTAGAAAGCATTCAGAATCTGTGGACTTTTATCTATTAAATAAAAGTCTGATGCTGATGACTTTCGCCTATCAAAATATCATTGGATTCAAAAATTTTTCTCCCAAAGTTTTTCTCAGACTTTATAACCCGTCTTTAAAAAACGACCTCTTTTGTACAGCAAAATTTATTGATTATTATGACGGTTTTTCTAGATTAGATAGACTTGTTTCTATAGAAAAATTATTCGGCTATAAGGAATTTTCTCTATAGATAAACCCTAAGATTTTAAGGATTTTTTATAAAAAAAATATCGGAACTGAAAAACTCCTATACTCTAAGAACTTCTTGTAAAGAAATTCTTTCTGATTTTGAAGAAAAAATACTAGCTTTTTAATGCGCTTTCTTTCTAATAATAACTCAGATTCCATAACCTTATTCTAATAAAATAACCGCTATGTTTTCTATAGGAAAATGATTTATATCGCCAGGTATTTTACAGCAACAGTTTTGCAAAATTAAAAGGCTTTTTTCAACAAAAAGTCTTTAAATAACATGGTAATTTTTAGTGAAAAGGGTTTCAGAATCTGATGTTATTTTGTAGAAGGAGTCCTCAGAATAGTATTGAAAATATTTTTTACAGGACTTAGAACTATTCTTCTTAGATTCTTAGAACTAATCTGAGTATTTTTCCAAAAAGTTCTCAGAGAAAGTATCAGATTTTCTGATCATTTTTGTAAAATAAATTATCCTAGAGGGTTATTTTTCCCTAAATTAGCTAAAATATTTTAGAAATATTTATGTTTATTAGAAAATGTAATGTTTATTCAATAATTTAATAGTTTTTGTAATATGTATCTCTAAAGTAATTTTATATTCTAATTATTAAATAAAAAAAAAATCAAATAAAAAATATTGGAAATGGTGTTTTATTTAATTTGATAGGAATTTAAAAAAATCGGTTGGATCTACCAATTGTGATTTTAGTATAGATATCACAACTGAAAATTGTTGATAGATGCAACCGAATAATGTGATAGTACATGTAACTACCAAAATTCAGTTGGCAACGAATTCGGTTGTCACAACGAATCTATTCTCTGTGTGAGGGCGCTGCGATATGTATGACGGATAGAAAAAACTGATAAATATTATTAGCTTTAATAAATTGATGTTGCCTTGGTTGGGGCTCGAACCCGCAACCTCACGTGTAACAGTCCAACGCGCTAACCATTACGCCACAGCGCCTGAACGATTCGGTTGGGACAACAAATTTTTTTTTGGAGGTGTAGGAAGATAATTTGTTGGAATCAAAGGGTCAGTTTTATAGTCCGAACTAAGATCGATTTTTGAATTAAATATTTCTTAAATATAAAATGTTATTTGAAAACTTCTTACTCAAGAAATATTTAAGAAACAAATCGATTTTAGTTCGGATGATAAAACTGGCTCTAAGAGGTGTTGTTTAAGAAAAATTATTAGAATCACAGAATTATTAAATAAGCAACTGAAGGCATCGAAAATGGAAAAGCATTTTTATTTGGAAAATATAGCAGAATCTTTTTTGGTGAGATAAATGTATTAGATATAATAGTTTTTTAAGAAATCTGTATTTAATATCTAACAAGGGAGTTACTGCAAACTAAACACTACTATTTTGATGAAATTTCAATATGTTGTAGAAACAAAAATGGTAAGATGAACATATTACAGTTTTTGATCACCTAGGTAATTTAAGTGGTCAAAATATGGGGTAAGAATGGGTTCGTCAGAGGTGGAAGAAAATATAAGACAGGTTAATTTTAGATTTATTTTCTCTATCAAATATCAAAATTTCTTATTATTCTGAGCGTAAAACATTTCCTTCATGAGATTTTCGTGAGAAAAATGGATGCATTTTTCAAAGTTTTCTATAAAAACATGGAGACATAATGGGGCCCTTGACCACCTCAGAAAAATGGCCTAAGTACTAGGCTTACATGCAAAACTTTTCGTTTGGTTATATTTTCTAATTATTTTTTTGATAGCAGCCTTTGAACATTCAACTAAATCACCAACTTCCCTAAGAGGTTTTTCTTCATCTCGAAGCTTTATAATAATTTGGCTCTTATCCAAACTCATTTCTTTCCCTATTTGCTTAATTTTTTAAAATTTACACTTTTATTTATGCAAACAAATTTACTAAATTATTTTTATCAATATAATGGTAAATTTACCAAAAAAAAAAATTTAACAGTGGGGTGCACTGTTTCAACACTTGGTTGTTTTTTTGTTGGTAGTATGTATACTTTTTTGTGTCACGAAAAGGTACTTTTGCTCGTTTAGACAAGGTAAGAAGGAAATTAAATTTTTTTAAATTAGTGAATGTTCAGTTAGCTACTAACTGGGACTTTAACTGACACATTTGTTATTGTTTCTCATATAAAATATGAATTTAACTGTTGGCTAAATTTTAACTGAACATTCAGTAATCGGGCCTTAAATTTTAAATGAAAAGAAATATACTATTTTGCATAATATTTTTTTCCGAAATGCAATTATATTTTATAAAACTGGAATTTCAAGGGGGTATGTATACTTTCCTGTGCCACTGCACGTCTCGTCGTCCATGATGTAGCTATTGAATTTTTTGCACACTGTTGTGCTTTCGTGCTCTTTACAGCATTCATGTCTGGAATTTTTTGTAATTTAGAAGTTTGCAGGCCAGCGTCCTTTTTGACCTTGCGTACAAAAATTCCGAACAATCCGCTTTTTGAGCGACTTTTCTCCTTGAAATTCTTCTTCAACATGTCACTGATTTTGTTCGCCTTATTCTTGTCACATATACCCTTTTTCTGCCAGAACCTGACTTTGGAGTGATCTCCAAGTCGCCCTTAAACTTCTTTAGAACTCTAGAAACCGATTTCGTTCCAACTTTTAGTTTCCAAGCTATTTTTTTATATGTCCTCTGAGGGTGGTTTTGAAAAGTTTTCACAATGTTTTTTCGCACCTCCAATTCGCTTGCCTTTTTGAATCGCATAAAAGCTTCTGGCGAAAAAATTTAAAACATTAAATTTTCATACATTTATTTCAAAGCCTACTACAGTAGACGCTCGCAAATTAGACCGCTTTGTTTTTGAGGCAATTCTAATTTCTGAATTATTCTAATTTCTGGACGTTTTTTTTCGAAAAAAAATTGAGTTTATTTACTTCCAAAAACTTAAATAAAACTCTTTTTAATATTTTTAATTCAATTTTATTTGATAAAAACAAGAAAACAAAACACAACAATTCAGTCCAATACATCAAATGTATTTTTTTTTAAATAAAAATATGAATATAAAAAAAAAAAAAACGAATGGCAACAAAACATAGCAATGCAGTCCATTACATCACATGTATTTTTTTTAATTAAAAACTTAAAAACTGTATTTAAAAAAAATTAAACAAATAAAATTAAACAATGGCCAAGTTAACAACTAATCTTTGTTTGACATATAATCAGTTATATTTGTTTGTTTTTTTGGTTTCTTTAAATCCGAAATATCATTACGGAGAGCCAAAAGATTACTTATGTGCTTAGTTGAAAACAATTCACTGTTATTGCACCATTTTATTAAAATATTTACGCTTTCAATGGCTGTAGTATTAGAGACAACTGATGATACTGCAACAACGTCGTCTTCGCTGCTATCTGAAGACTCACCATCGCTACTGAGAACATAAACAGATCCGTCATCAAACATATCCTCATTCCATCTGTCGATGTCTTCTATACCGATGCAATCGTTGGGAGCTATTTCTTTTAAAAGAGCTTGAGTTATCTGAATAACTTCGTTGCAGTCCTGATCTATTTGCAACAATTGTGCTATTGGCACGTCATCGTCGCTGTCGTATTGGTTAGAGTCCCAATTGGACAACTTTGACCAAGATTTCTTCATAACACTTTGTGGTACCGCATCCCAAGCTTATTTCAGTAATAATATAGCATTGCGGATCGAGTGGGATTTCAAATGATTCTTCAGTTCACCACCTTCAGCAATTAACTGAGAAAGAAACATACTTCTGTAATTGAGCTTTGTTAACTTAATAGGGTTTTGATCCATTGGTTGTAAAGCTGCTGTCACATTTGGTGGAAAGAATAATGCAACTATGTTTCCATCGTCACTTTTAAGTTTCTCAATGGGTGTATGAGCGGAGCAATTACCTATAAGCAAAATGGCTTTCGGAGGCAAATTATTTTCCTGAGAAAAGCGGATCACCTGTGAATTGAAAAAAATTTTAAAATTATGTACTGAACCTGAAATCAATATTTTTGTTTACCTCTTTAATAAATATTCCGTGAAACCATTCGTGAAAAATCCGAGAAGTCATCCAAGCATTTTTTGAAAAGTTGTAATGCAGAGGATTATTGAAATTTTTAAAACACCTAGGTTTTTTTGCTTTTCCAATTACCAATGGAACTAATTTGTGTGATCCATCAGAGTTTGCACCAAGTAGGACTGAAATTCTGTCTTTTTGAATTTTATGTCCAGGGGCGTGTTTTTCAAAAGCAGAGACATAGGTTCTGTCTGGTAGGCAACGAAAAAATAATCCGGTTTCGTCGACATTATATATTTGTGACTCTATTAAACCCATCTCAGCGATCTTTGCACGATATCGATGAATAAAAGGAGTAACTGAAGCAACATCACTGGAAAGAATCTCGCCACAAATTTTAAAAAAACGGATACCGTGTCGCTTCTTAAATTTGGTAAACCATCCATCACTTGCCCGGAATGCATTTTCATCTTTATCGGGATATTCCTCTCTAAATATTTGTTTAGCTTTCTCTTTTAATATTGGCCCAGTCAATGTACACTTTTTTTCTCGTTGATTTAAAAACCACTCATACAGACGACTTTCCATTTTTGGATATTCAGCGCTGTGCAAAGATTTATTGTTTGCCTCCTGATATGTGTTTGAAACAGCATTTAATATTGCTGTTCTATGTGATTTGATGTAGCTGATTGAAGATGTTGTCACATTAAAATCTAGGGCTAACCGGTTCCCTTGAACGCCTTTGTCAAGCTTTTCTAATATTTTGACTTTAGTTTCCAATGATAAAGTGTATTTTTTTTCGTTTATTTAACATTTTAAATGATACACTTTCACTATTTAATAGAGACTGCCAAATAATATGTACACGCGTATCAAATTTCACAAATAAACTAGCCAAAAATGTACATAAATTCGACAAAAAAAAACAAATAGGGAAAAACATATATAATTTGGTGATTCCCCTTTTTAGTTTTACTTTATTCAAACAGAATAAAAATAAATTGGGGATTTCCTGTGTATTCAAATAACCAAAAAAAAAAAAAAAAAACGCTCAGAAATTAGAATTTTAAATTCGAATTTCAGAGCGTTTAATGTATTGCAAACATTGATTCTAATTTCTGGACGTTCGAATTACTGAAAGCTCTAATTTGCGAGCGTCTACTGTATAAATTTTTTTTTCAATATTAGTGATTTTTAAAAAAGTTATTGGAAAAAATGTGATGGACAATTTTTCAAACATTATACCCGTAAACTGTGTCAAACTCCATGCATAAAATATATGGATTCTATTTATGCAAGATTTACAAGGAATTTACGATTATAATGAGTACGCCTATTTATTTTTTTTATTTTTTTGGTATTTAATGTATTTGTTGTTTATTTCTTAATCAAAACTATTTTTTTTTTTGCTTCCAGATGTCATTTGGTGTTGATAGGACTAAATACAATCATTCCGTCAAAAAGATTGTAGGGGTTTGAGTGATTTTGCTAAACTTTTGAGTAATTTTGCTTATGTCGATGTTATGCATACCTACATAGACGAGAAATGCTAACTAAAACATTTAGTTTTTCAACGCTTCTCATGATTTTTGACATCTCCTATAAAGTTTTTAAAATCGATTTTCTGAAAATGGGGGATAAAAAATAAAAAGTGGTATGTGAATAATACTCTTTTATTTCGGTATAATTTTTTCGCTAACATACTTTCCAATATAACTGTTTTGCTTATATTAAAATACTAAGTGAATATTTAAGATGCTACCAGTACACTGTTGCCAACTCGGGACTCTTTTTTTGGTAACCAGTAGGTGATAAATGTGAATTGAATTCCGTTGGAATTTTTTTCTTTTTTGTGTAACGCGTGTACAATAAAAGTAATTGTAAATTGAGTGCTTATAAAATACTGCATATTCGAAATTGTTAATTTTTTAAAAATAAATATAAGTTTAATCTTTAAACAGCATCTGCAGGACTTTGAAATTCTGATAGAGCATGTATGGGATTCTGCACTTTTTTCTGAGAACCTTTTCGTACTTTAGCTCGAACTTCCTCTGGCTTTTCAGGTCTGACCAAGGGTTTTTTCTCTGGCGCCTTCATTTTCCATACAACAATTGGAGACTAGAAAAATTAAGAAAAAAAATTATAATAAAAATTTAATAATTAAAATATTTACATGCACTGTCAATATTGAAAATTAATATAACCCTAGTACATACACCCGGGTACAAATGTATCCACTTGCAACTTTGCAGTGCTGTAACTCAGGAACGGCTTAACTTAGGGCATAGAGATTTCGGATCAGTGGTTCAGGAGCTACGAGCTTTCAAAGTCGAAACATACGTAAACACACACCCGGGATACGTTTGTACCACACCAGAGTATATCAAAATAAAAGGCAACAAACCATTTTATAGTGTGTTTAAATTTTATTATTTTATTTGAAAAATGAAAATTATTATCCCTCTAATGCACAAGGCCGCCTAAAGGCGGTCTTCAGATTTTAAATAGTTTTTGGCTAAATAACATTATTTTATTAAACAAGTTGTATTATATCCATAGAAAACTTAACTCTAATAATAATAATAATATTCCTTTAGTATATCCCCTCAATAAGAGCAGCAACTATTCTCTGGAGAAACCTTTGCACACTTCTGAATAAAGAGTTGTTTTTTCTTTTGTAAACATTTATAGATTTCGAACATACTTGGGCACACTGCATTAAATATTTACTGCATTACCGATTTCAGTAATCAGTAAACACTTACTGGTAATGCAAATAAAATTTCATTACCAGTAAATTGTTACTGAATACTGAAAAAAAAAATCAGTAATCAGTAAACTTTTACTGGTAATGAAATTCAATTTTCATTACCAGTAAATTTTTACTGATTACTGAAAAAAAAAACAGTAATCAGTAAATGTTTACTGGTAATGAAATTTAATTTGAATTACCAGTAAAGTTTTACTGGTTACTGCAATTTTTACTGGTAATGCAAACATAATTTCAGTATCAGTAAAAACTATTTTATTGAATTTAAATTTTTATTTCAGCATTAAATTATTTAAAACTTTTATATTTTTAGCCCTATTCAAAAAAAAATGTTTAAAAAAGTCATGTCTCAAAATAAAAACAGCTGATTCCTTAAATTTGTTGTTGTTAAGCATCAAAATTTAAAATTTTACAACAAAAGGTAAAAACCACCTAACAAAACAAATAGTGGGGTATTGTATTTCAGAAAAACGTGTGTCTTGTTCAGCCAGGTATAAAAATGTTTCCCGAAGATAATTTCCCGAATCACTGAAAACACACTGTATACTAGCATCTGTAAAATGGAATTATTTGTAAAAATACATATTTAAAAAACAAATTGAACAGAGTGTAAAAGCTTTACCATTACTCTCCTCCCCGAAATCTAGAAACGACTTTTGAGGTGTAAGAGGCAGAACACGAGTATCGGCATCGGGAATTTTTCCATATTTCACGACATAAGCGTTAAAAACTTTCTTAACTTCATCTTCGGTTTGCGTTGTTGCTGTTTCCAAAAGAGCTTTAACAAATCTCAATTTTATTTCTGGAATTGATATAGCCGCAATAATGGCATCCCAGGAACCAGGTTGCACCAGGAAATATTTTTAAAATCTTTGGAGTAAAGCTTCTTGCATTTTTGAGCTTACTTCAGCTAAATAGTTAAAGCTACTATGGCTCAAACGATTAAATTTTATTCTCAAAGACACTATAGTTGGGACAAAGTAACCAAAAAACATGGTCTTTTCACCCTGAAGAAAATCAATCGCTTCTGCTATAGGTTCCATAAGCTTTTTGTATTCTTCTAAGTACTCAAGCTCATCACTGAGAATGGTCGGAATTCCTAGACGAAAACACAATTCGGGTAAATTGGGTTTGTGTTGCAGCAACTTCTTTACGGAATCATAAAGTGAGTTCCACCTTGTTATGCATGGAGTTAATAAACTGGCATTTAAAACTTCATTGATCACTTCTGCAGATTTTGGTCTATTGCACTTGTTCCGAAGTTGTGTGCATCTACAAAAATATAGATGTAAAAATTCTGTGATTGAAATGCAGTAAATTTTTACCTATTGAAGGACCTTTTATGGACATCTTTAACTTCCTGACTTCAAGAATTCATAATTTTGTTGAAATCGGTTGAAGCCAGAAGGTTTAAAGTATGGCTCGCACATGAAAAATGCTTTGACAGTCGCGCTGTTATAGAATGAAACTGAGGACCAGAAGCATCCACCAAATCTTCCGAATCTGAAGCTGGACAAATTCTTCGTCACTGTTATTTTCATTGAAAGGTCCTAGATATAAACAAATCTACAATAGAAATCGTTATGTTTGAAATAAATAATATTTATTAATTAAGTACAACCTTTACTCAATTCTATTCCAAATTCCTTAAATGCCTTAATAAAGTTTGATCCATTATCAGTGATGTTATAAACAATTTTTTCAACTTTCAGTTTATATTGCTTGTTAATATCGCATATCATTTTTGTTACACGATCAAAAGAATGGGTTCCCTTGAACCGTCGACAAGCCAGTGCTACAGATTTCCTTTCGAAATTGTTAGCGTCTAACCAATGACAAGTGTAACCAAAAAAGGATTTTTTTCCTCCGGACCACACAGCAGTTACGCACACGTATTCAATTTTATCTAGCTCAATAGCAAGTTGTTCGATATATTTATTTTGGCTCTCTAAAAGTAATCTAGTTATAGAGCGCCGGCTCGGAACACTTTTGGCAGGAAATAACTTTTTAAAACTTTTCTGATCGACTACGGAATACGGAGAAGCAGTTTCGCAGATAAAATTTAAAATATCGCGATTAAAAGAGCATTTTTCGACCTGCGCTCTGCCTGTATTCTTCCTTTTTAGACCTGAAGGCGCTAAATTTTTGTGGATGTTCCTTTTTTAAATGCTTGATGAAGTTGGAGCTCACACGTAGAGATCCTTTTAATTTTTTCCCGCAAACTTGACAAGCAGCAATCAAGCCATACATTTTTCTTTGATGTTGAGTTGAACTCATCTTCATTTTAACAAAATTATAAAACAATAAATACAAATAGATTTCAACACCAAGAATTTAAAATAAGTGTAAATTTTTTTGATTGTAGGTCAAAATTTTTTAAGTTGAAGTAACAAAATTTTAGCAAATGAAAAATTGTCAAATAAAAATTACTAAAAACAGAATTGCCTCAAAAAATTTACTTAAAGATAGCCCAAATTTTGTTTGTTTTTAGTTACTAAAATTTAAAAAAAAAGTATTTTGCTAATTTTTTTTTTGGGTGTACTTCGTTATGAAAATATGCAATGATTATTACCTTCTCAGCAATTTTAAAAAATTCCTCACTAAAGAGAATCTTGTTTACACCCGTCAATTCTTCATTGATTAAAAAATGAGATGTGCCACTTGAAGTTTCACTTAATAATTAGACGTATTTTGTTCACATCTTGGAAGACTTTCTTCGCAAACAAAATCAGGATCATTAAATAAGTCGTCACTATCAAAATCACTCATTTTAATTTTATTTTTATTAAAGCAAACTTTATATGTATAAATTCGATACCAGTTCAAAAATACTAAAATTCACGTGCTAAGCCCTGCTCTAAACGTAAAATATATGGGCATTTCCATAGAAAACGTAGTGATATCCGTACGTTTCAATGGGATGCTGTTAATTATAATTAATATTATCTAGAGTGTATTTTAATTAACATCATATGTACTTGATTTTTATTTTAACATTATCCCAATAGGAAAACTAAAAGTTAATTTTTAAAATCGCTTTCTTTAAACCAGCTTAAACTATACTCAATATTATATCATTGCAAAATAGTGCAGAGATAATCTTTGCTGCAATAAAAATGAAAACCGATGAACAGATCATAACCTCAGTCCTTTTGATCTTGATGGAAACTGAGATAAGCTTTGCGCTATTTAGTTGCATAAAAATTAAGTATATTTTTAATAATACATGTCAATCTGAAGCTTCGGTTAACTTTTATTTTAGTCACAGTTGGATCTTTGTGTGGAAGTGACCATACGAATGCAATTCATGGCTGTTATAGGCCTGTACACACTATGCCATCGCGACATTTGATCGGTATATTAGAAAATCTGACAGAAAAGTACATTGTTGCCTTACACGGTTGGTATACAAATATTTCATAAGTGTTTTTAATCGATTTATTTAATTTATGTTCCAAATTTTATTTCTGTTGTTCTCGCCTTTTGTGTTACTGCAAATGAAACTAATGGTGTTTTCTTTTCTGACAAAAATGTTGCATTTTTTTTGCACTTTGCTTTTGAATTGGCTTTTTTGTGTTCTTTTCTAAATTAAGGGTAATATTCTGAGAGGCATCGTGTTCTTTTCTAAAAATGTTGTCTAATAAAGTGCAAAAGTGCAACATTTTCCGCCCTCAAAAAATTTACGGGGTAGAGCGTTGCCCTGTTTTTTTCTTTTCATCAAAGTTATGTGTATATACTGCAATTTTGTTTGCCAGCAAACTCACAACTTGGTGGCCTAGGGGGAACTATCCTGGCTTCTGATGCAGAAGGTCGCAGGTTCAAACCCCGGTTGGACCACAACATTTTTTTTTTATAAATTTTTTTTATAAATTTTTTTTAAAATTTTTTTTTTATAAAATTTTATTTTTATAAAATTTTATTTAGTTTTTTAATAATTTTCTCTGTTTTATTTAGTATTTACTAGTTTTTACGCTACCAATAAAAAAAATTATACAATTGTTTTTTAATATGGAGGAAAACTTCTAAATTGAAAAAAGAAAAAGAGAGTAGTATATAAAAATTAATTCACTTTGGCTGGGATTTGAACCTGGCCATCCCGAGCGAAAGGCAAGCATCACAACCACTAGGCTATCATATAGTAGTAGCTAGCGTAAACAATATTGCATATACATGAAACAACAATATATACATACACATGTGTTTTGAAAAATGCAAATAAGTGATTTTATCGTTCTATTCTGATTGGAAAAATGTAGCATTTTATTGGGGTGAGGGTAACATTTTTAAAATTTTACACTTTTACAAGGCAACATTTTTTTCCAGAAAAGAAAACACCATAAGTTTGCTATCGATGCAAATCAGAACTTTTTTGATTACATATTTTAAAAATAATAGAGTACCATCGACTTAACTAAATTGTTTTCAGTATTTTTTGCACCACTCATACAATTTGTTTTTACACAACAATATCGTATTTCAACATACAAAATTTTTAACATGTTTAAAAAGTATGTGTATCGTGTGAACGGGACTTTTAAATATTAGTAAAGTGAATAGAAATGAAAAAGTAACAAAGATTAGAACAGAGAGAGTAAATATTTAATAAAAACGTACCCCTCAATTCATAAATGCTTTGTAAAGTTATATCAGGTTTACAAAACGTCATTTTCATACAAAATTTGTTCAATAAACATCCTATAATTTTATAAAGCGTTTATGAATTTAGTGGGTAGTATTTATAGCAATAACAATTCAATACAAAAATTAAAATAAAGAGAATAGTAAGAAAAATGTACTATAAACAAATTAAATGATTAGCAACTAAACATATTTTTCAAAATTGTTTCAAATTGTTTTTTTTATTAGTTACGTTCCTAAAGGTACGGTCACATTAGTCAAATATTTGACGCGAATGTATTTGACTATGTTTGCCCGATCATTTTTTTTTTTAGCAAAACTGAATTGATTTTGCAATCAAAATTCTCGTATTCCTTTTCCCTTTTGGTTTCTTCAGACATTATAAGAATTTGGTTTTCCCAAAATCCATTGTTTTGCTATTATTTACTGAAAAGCATTTTGTGGTCAGACTGGGGCAAAGAAATATTTGACGTTTTTCGTCAAATATTTGACAAATGTGACCATACCTGAAGTATTTTATTTACTAAAATGAAAGTTCATTAAGTTTTCAGTAATCATTTAGATTTTACTGGTAATGAAATTTGACATCAGTATTTACTGCTTACTGCATTTTTTTCAGTAATCAGTAAAAACTTACTGGTAATGAAAATTAAATTTTATTACCAGTAAACATTTACTGATTACTGATTTTATTTTTTCAGTAATCAGTAAACATTTACTGGTAATGAAAAATTAATTTCATTACCAGTAAAAGTTTACTGATTACTGATTTTTTTTTTCAGTATTCAGTAAAAACTTACTGGTAATGAAAATTGAATTGCAATATCAGTAAAAAATTTGATTTTACTGCAGTATTACTGGTACTGAAAAGTGCCCATCTATGATTTCGAATTACATCTATTCATCCTGATAATATATGTTTATTACACAATGGAAACATTATGATTGTGAAAGAAATTTTTAGTGCAAAACATACGAACAAATTCAGTGATATACATTTGAAAGGCGACATTTTCAAGGAAACTAAACTTTTTTTTGACTACTCGATCTCATCAAAGGAGATAGGATTATATAATGTAAGAAACTTAGATGAAAACAACACTGAAATAGGTATGCATATGGTGGAAGCTAAATGCATTCTTATAACATTTTATAATGAATGAATTGCTATTTCTCTTTTACATAAATAATTGTAACAAAACATTTCAAAAGCAATAAAAATAATCAAAACATTTCAAAACAATAAATATAATTTTTAGTACTAAAACACATACAATCTTTCTTTTAATCAACAGTTGTAAAATTTGCTAAAAAGCGTTATCAAAGCATTTTAAAGATGGTATTTTCCAAACGTTCTCAAAACGTTTTATTTTTGGTATAGACAATGCTTTGAGAGTACTTAGTTTTTTGTACCATCATCAATTTCTGGCTGGGTAATTTCGTCAAAATTTATTGATGTTTAGTGCCAAATTCGCCAAATTCCGTAATTTTCAAAAAGCGAATATCGCCATAACTTTTGAAATAACAACAATTGATCAGCAATTTTCAGTATGTAATTTTATTTTATTGATAGTGTTATTTATAGCAAAAACACAAATTATTTGACTACTAAATGGTGATTTCTTCAAATGTTTGTAAAAAAAAAATTAAATTGGACCATTTAAACATTAGAAAAAGCCAAAATAAGCTAGTAGGTACAAACTAGAGCCCCCCCAATTACCCGGTTTTCGGTCTACCAGGTCTCAAAACCGGTCTTACGGTCTACCCGGTCAGACCGAAGACCGGTCAGACCGGTTTACTCGTAAAAGCCATAGAAGAAAGTAAATTTTACATAAAAATGTACCTTTTTCGAAAAAAATACTTTTTTCCAAAAAAAAAAAAAAATATTTAAAAAAAAGACTTCTTCTTTATAAAAAAAAACTACTTTTTTGGAAAAAAAATACTTTTTCCGAAAACTGGAAGTTTTTACAATAACTCTTTTAGCTCAGTTTTTCTTTTTCAAAAAATAAACTTTTGCTGTGCTACTGCTGATGAAATTTGATGGTAGCAGAAGTTTAAGCAATTGTTAAATGTGCAGATTTGTTTAGCTGATGAAACAGTTAAAAATAGGTGCTTTTGCTGAAATAGCGTTAGCAATTGAAACCCTGCATTTTTGTTCCACGATCCGCCCAGATGTCTATAATTCTTGGTCCAATTTATGTTCACTTGTTTTTTGTAAAGTTTCATCCCGGTTGAAGCTACGATGTAAAAACGCCGTACTACTACCCGAAAAAGACCGTGACAGTTTAATATAAATGTATGGGAAATGCAGCACTTTCTAAATTCTATTATGATTTTCGGAACAGATGTTCATAATTCTTGGTCCAATTTATGTCTAGATATTTCCTGTAAAGTCTCAGCCCATTTGAAGCTACGATGTAAAAACGCCGTACTACTACCCGAAAAAGACCGTGACAGTTTCATATAAATGTATGGGAAATGCAGCACTTTCTGAATTTTATTATGATTTTCGGAACATTTTTGTTCCACGATCTACACAGATGTCCATATGAAACCACTAACCATTTTTTTACAATTGAACAATGTTTTGAGGCATTTTACTAATAGTTATTTATTAATATAATGTGCAAGAAAACCAATAAATTTTGTAAAAATGTGAACACAGTAACTGAATTAAGCTAAATAAATCCAAAATGTATTTATGAAATAAATAAATCCGTTTTGGATTTAGCTTAATTTAATTTCAAAAATTTATTTTTCGCAAAATTTAAATTTTTTCTTCAACATTATATTAGCGAATAAGTGTTAGATTTGTATAAAATATTAAATTTTGGAAATTTAAAAACAAGATTCGAACTCTTCAATAAAATATAATATATCCAAAAATATATCCAATGATTAGAAAAAGGCTTAATATTTAAGACCGATTTCAAACGAAATTTCTTAAGATATATTTAAGAAATAAAATATAAAACTGTCGCTTATATTTTAAAGCATGGATGGTAACCGAAACGATGCGGTTATCGGTAAGGGTAACGCTATTTTAGATTATTTCGGTAACGGTATTTTAAGGGTAACACTATTTCATTTATTTCGGTATCAGTATTTTAAAGATAACTGTTTTTTAGTTATTTCGGTAACGGTATTTTAAGGAAAACGGTTTTTTATTATTTTGGTAACGGTAATTTTTAAATTTAATGGCCTTAGGATGGCCATCTCAACCGGAAAATTCTTGGAAAAAAGTGACACTTAACTATTTGGTTTTATTTAAGTGTTTACTTTAATATTAGATTTTTGATACGAAAACTCTCAAATCCTAAAACTTCTTTCGAAGAAACTCCTCATATTTTTTGACTATTTACCGTAGAAAATACCCCATCTAAAATATTTTTGGTATTATTTCAAAGAAATTGTGTACGAATTGAATATCATAGCATATTTCCTAGGCCATTAAACACTTAAATAAAACCAAATAGTTAAGTGTCACTTTTTTCCAAGAATTTTCCGGTTGAGATGGCCATCCTAAGGCCATTAAATTTAAAAATTACCGTTACCAAAATAATAAAAAACCGTTATCCTTAAAATACCTCTACCGAAATAACTAAAAAACAGTTATCCTTAAAATACCGATACCGAAATAAATGAAATAGTGTTACCCTTAAAATACCGTTACCGAAATAATCTAAAATAGCGTTACCCTTGCCGATAACCGCATCGTTTCGGTTACCATCCATGCTTTAAAATATAAGCGACAGTTTTATATTTTATTTCTTAAATATATCTTAAGAAATTTCGTTTGAAATCGGTCTTAAATATTAAGCCTTTTTTTAATCATTGGATATATTTTTGGATATATTATATTTTATTGAAGAGTTCGAATCTTGTTTTTAAATTTCCAAAATTTAATATTTTATACAAATCTAACACTTATTCGCTAATATAATGTTGAAGAAAAAAATTTAAATTTTGCGAAAAATAAATTTTTGAAATTAAATTAAGCTAAATCCAAAACGGATTTATTTATTTTTTCTATTAGAAAAAACTGACGATTTTTATAAGGAATTGTGGCTGACTTGAGTTAAAAATCATATAAAGCGTTCTTCAATAAGAGCGCTACAAACGTTTTTTTTAAATAAAACAAAAACGGTTTTGGATATCAATGAAATTCTTTATTCCTGTGAAAGTACGTTCGATGCCATTATGTATGGAAATCGATCTCTGGCCATGCAAAGCCACCACGAGCACGCTTGCAGAAGTCCAGACGCTGAACCCAATTTTCGACGGTTTTCAAGCATAAATCGGCCGATATTCGTACGAAGTTCATCAATCGTCGCTGGCTTGTTGGCATAGACCATAGATTTGACTTATCCCCACAGGAAATTGTCCAACGGCGTCAAATCGCACGACCGAGGCGGCCAATCGACTGGACCATTTCGTGAGATAACAAGTTCTCCAAACTTGGTTTGCAATAAATTGATTGTGACATTCGCTGTGTGGCTTGTGGCGCCGTCCTGTTGGAACCACAAGTCCTCCAAGTCCATATCATCCAATTGGGGCCAAAAATATTCGGTTATCATTGAACGGTAGCGATTCCCATTCACAGTAACGTGCCGGTCTTGATCATCACGGAAGAAGTACGGCTTAATGACGCCGCCGGCCCATAAACCGCACCAAACCGTAATTTTTTCGGGATGCTATGATGACCCATGGAGTACGTGTGGATTGCTGTCTGACCAATAACGCATATTTTGTTTATTGACGAAGCCATTCATTATGACGGACATAAATTGGACGTAGCGCTCTTAACGTTGAGGCCACTGACTCCGAATGTCGGTAGTAAATTTTAATAATTTCGACTCGTTGTTGGCTCGAAATGAAATGGCAAACCTTACTGAAGAGAAATGTCAAAAGAGCGGCAAGAAATATGGCGTCGTTTCCTGTCCCTGTCTTTCTACTTTTGTAGCGTCCCTGTTGAAGAACCCTTTATATAAACGCCAACTTCAGATTCGTAATCTTCCCAGAAAAACCTTGGTAATATGTTGGTATTACCATCCACATTATGTGGTAGTTTAACAAACCCCTTTCCCTTGCATTATTTTGCCAAATTCAGACAATTTTTTGAATAAAAAAGTAGTTTTCAACAAAATTTTTTAATTTTAATTTTCTGTAAAAAATTTGTGAACTTCAAATTAATATTCGATATAAAAAATTAAGATTTAAATAAAGTATTTTTAAACTCATTACCTGTAAGTTAACCCCTAAATTCATAAACGCTTTGTAAAATGATAGCAGGTTTATTGAACAAATTTTGTAATCCTGAGATTACGTTCTTTCCACGAATGTAGAGCTTTAGCTCTAACCATTCCTAGTATTTCCCATAAAGGGACCCCAGTGGGTAAAATCGATCTCGAAAAATCATATGGTTTTCAAAAAAACTCAAATTGGGCAAGCCACTTTATTTTTCGGAAAGGGCATTGAACCTGATTCCAAGTAAAATACAACTCGCTGACAGAGGTCGTTCCATATGACCACAGTGGGAAAAAATATTCAAAAAAATCAGGCTTATATGCATGGTTTTCAAAAATTTCTCAAAAAGTCTCAAATTCAATTTGGACAAGCCACTTTATTTTCCAGGGAGGACATTAAACCTGCTTCCATCTAAAATAGAGTGGGAAAAAACATTATAAGGAACTCAAATTCATATACATAAAATTCACTTTGTTTTGCTGAAAGGGATTTGTACCAGCTTCTAATTAAAATTCAGTTATTTTAACCTGTTCATTTGTGTGGCCTAAAATCCACTGTAGAGTACAAGGGTGGTGATAGGGTTAAAAAAACCAAAATCGATTTCTTTATACTGTTTTTATTTATTTATATTATATCGTCGCTGCGCCTAAGAAAACAGCTATTTGTCGAAAACTTTTTTGTGAGGAGACCTACAGACAGGTTATATAATAGTAATTCATAGCTCCGCACAACTTATTTTTTGGCGTCTAAACTCATTATTGTTGTTTGGCGTGGTCGTTTTTATAAGTAGTTACGCTTACCCACTCGCTTACCAAAAAATGATAAGTAAGTAGTTATGAGATTTTGAACAATAAGTGGTTACACACATGCTTACAAAAAGTTGAATTATAAGTGGTTATCCGATTGCTTACTTAATACTTAAAAATAAGGACTTAGGCAAATACTATTAGCTTAAGGAAATACATTCAGAAAAATTTAAGTTTTCTCTAGTGTGTAATTTTAAACAAAAAATTTAAACATAAAACATATTTACATATAATAAATAAAAATGTATAAAATTCGACTGTGTAAAAAGTACTTATTTAAACTATTACGAGTAAGTCATTCTTTTATATTTAGATACAATGAATACAAAAGGCCGTTATTAGGAAGTCATTATTTTATATTACAAAATAATGCAAAAGGTAATGATATATCATTTTTGGTAATGCAGATAGTAATGAGGTGGCATTACCAATATTTTGCTGGGTCGCGTAAGTTTTTATAAATTATTTTTAACACACCCGTGAAAAAACGATTAGATTAAATGAAGTTAGGTTTGATCCAATTGTATCTATTCATATTAAAGAGTGAATAACAACGTATAAAATTAGATTTGAGTTTATCTGCGATTCCAATTTTCAAAATTTTCTTATTCGTGGTCTTATATAGTCATATCCGAAAATATCTGTGTCTCTAATATAATTTTATATGCCATATACAAATTATAAATTGTTCAAGATAAATTTGTATATTGCTTCGAACAACATTTTATTAAACTAAATGTGACCCAAGACCAAAAATATTTTAGATAAAATTATTTCCTATCTCGAATCGAACAAAATGTATGATGATTTAAATTAAGGTGACCATATGTCATCTTTTTTGGGGGACAATCATCTCTTTTCACTCGCTGTCATCTATAAAATTTGTGTAAAATTTGTGTAAATTTTATAAATGGGACCGGTCAGATGACAAGCAGGATAGGTTCCAAAAGGGCGGAGACCGGTCGTTGATCGGTCTTTTTGTTTGAAAGAGACATATCACTTTAACATGGCGTTGTCATTGGAAATGACCAATTGCCACAGTTTAGACACCTTGTGACACGTAGGTGGTGTGCCCAAAATAGCTTTTCAAATAAACTAATAAAAAATTAAGAATTAAAAAAAATCTACTTCGCGTCAAAGTAGGGCTCGATAACACAACCTTCTGCTTGTAAGGCAAACGCTCTACCGTCTGAGCTAATGTGGCTTATGCGTGATGGCTGGCTGATGGTAAAGTTATATATTTTTCGTTTCTGCTCAAATAAAAAAGAAAAAGAAAAAACAAACACTACAAGCAAATAAAAAAATGGAAAAGAAAAAAATATAAAAGAAAACAACACTAACACACACACAAATATAGTGGAAGTGCCTTCAGTATACCCCCGATTCACCAGTCACGGGATAGGTCCTTGAATGGCAGTTGACTCGTTTTTTACGTTGGCCATAATTAAATTAAAAAATCAATTAAAAATTAGAAAATTACCTCAAAAACTCTGATAATATAAATAAAAATTTAAAAAATTGCCCTTAAGATGAAAAGAAAATTAAATGAAATACCAATTGTTAAAACTAAAACAGCTTTAAAAACGTTGAAAATACAAAACTTGAAATTTTTTAGCAAAAAATTATAAAAATTTAAAATAAGAGCTAAAATAAGCAAATCGTAAAAAAATAAAGTTCAAAATAAGTAAAAGAGTAAAATAAATAAAAAAAATATTTTAAAAAATATGCCGCGAATTTTATTTTTTATATCGGTATTGGTCAACTTTTTTAAAATCAATAGTGAAAGTAACGAATCAGAAAATACTTAGAAATTTAATTCATTCTCTTTGGTTCATATTGGTACTAATTTAGTAATATGCCTTCGGTTGACCGGTCACGGGATAAGTCCTTGGAGGGCAATTGACTCCTCATTCCCCGTAGGGCTTTTTCATAATAGGTCATCTTTTGTCATCTTTATTTTTAAAAGCATGATTAATATTTTTTATTATTGATCTAATAGTATGAATAGTAATGTCCGACCGAACTCACTTTTTTAAGGCCGAACCGAAGCCGAACTTCGGCCAAAATTACTAAGTTCGGCCGAAACCGAAGCCGAATACTTTTGTGTTTGAATAAAAATACGATTTCATGCAACTTTTTCAAATTCAAAAAATGCGGTAATCAATTTCTAAATATTTCTAACTTGCACAAAAACCTAAAAAAGTTGTATTTTTCGCTGTTTAAGTAAAAATTAAGTTAAATACAGTCGAACTTCCATAACTCGAACTTCTCTAACTCGAATTTTCTCTAACTCGAACTAATCAGGTTGGCAGTAGCGTTAAGAGAATAAATAACATACAATTCTCCTTCCGTAACACGAACTTCCACAACTCGAAGATCTCCAAAACTCGAACGAAATACATACATATGAATTCTATATCTCGAAGTATTTTGCTTGTTTTATTGGTTTATTGATTTTGCTTGTTTGTTTTGCTTGTTTAGCTGGTTTGTATATTTTGCTTGCTTTTTTTCGGGGAAATCCCTTTTAGTACATCATGTGCTTCTGTTTGTTTGCGTAAGTATCAGTACTTGCATAAATTTCATTCGCGCTAGATGATAAATGTTAAAATCGTATTTTATTTTATTATCATGGCAACTAAACGTGTTTTAAAATGATTGTCAATTGAAGAAAAATACAAACTAATAAAAGATGTCGAAGGTGGATTAAAGAAAAAGGACGCAGCTGATAAATATGGTATCCCGGCTAGTACGGTCTCAACGATTTTTAAAATAGAGAATCAATTATCAACTCTTTTGGATCTCGGATTTCTTCTACATAGTAAACGAGTTAAGACCCCAATATTCAAAAATATCGACAAAGCAGTCCTCGATTGGTTTACAGCAGTTAGAAGTCAAAACATGCCTATATCTGGAGGAATATTAAAGGAAAAGGCAATGGAGTTTGCAAAGCGTTTTGGTGATGCGGTATTGAGGAATACGTTTAGTTGACGAAACGTTCAATTAATACACAAAATATTTTGTGTTTTTTAATTTTAGGCATGATGTGGCTTATAAAAAAGCATGCGGTGAAAGTAATGACGTTAATGAAGTGGACTGCGAAAAGTGGAAAAAGACGTTTTGTCGAATTTATTACAAAAGTACTGTGAACGGGATGTTTTTAATGCGGATGAAACAGGATTGTTTTTTAAATGTTTGCCAGATAAAACCCTAACTTTTAAAAATCAGCAATGCCACGGGGGCAAAAACATCAAGCAATATTTTACTTCATTGTAACTTGTTTATTACATATACATATGTACATTAGAGAGTACCACCTTAGAGGCAAAAAAAAAGTTCGCCGTACACCCTCCAATACGAAGTATTTTTGCAAGGTTTCAAAAAATTTTTTTTTTATTTTTTTTGCCGCATGTAGTGGTCGCCATTTTACATTTTTCGTTATATATTTGGCATTTACAGTCGGATCTTAAAGTATGATACATCGATGTTTTTCTCTCGAGGAGACCAGTGTTTTTGCTTAAGGGTCATTGACCTCAAGTATCCCGTTCTAGTAGTTACCTACCAGAACTCAGTTGCTACACCCTAATGTACGACCCTAATGTCAGAATTTTAAAGCTTGCAAAAAATTATTAAACTTTTGCTAAGGAAGTTTTTCGATACACCCAGTAGAAATTTTTTTATATATTGGTTGCCGAACGTAGGGGTCGCCTTTTTAAATTTTTTTTAATTGGATTTTTCCTTTATAGCGAAAGACTGGTCTCCTCGAGGCAAATAAATCGATATTTCACACTTTAAAATCCGATTTAAAGTGCCGAAGCTATAACGAAAAATTGAAACAGGCGACCCCTACGTTCGGCAAAAAAAAAAAAAAATTTTTATTTGAAATTGCCTTGCAAAAATATTACATATCGGAGGGTGTACGGCGAACTTTTTTTTTTTTGAGGTACGGTCTAATATAGGGTAGAGGGGGGATCCTTCGCCAGTGGGGCACATACACTAATCCCATTTTTCTCCGATGTTAAAATAGATAAAAAATTGGAATTCAATTGCCTTTCCTTGACATCCACTTTGACGAATTTATATCACATGTGGCCGCAGACAGACTTGTTTTTGTGTTTTTTGTGGTGCCAAACAAATAATTGAAAGCAATTACATTTTGCAATAACTTCCTCAAATCGTGTGATAAAAAAATAATTTTTCATTATGTTAGACCTATGATCCTAAGCTTTCATAAAATAATAATTTGATTTTAATAAATGCTAAAAAGTGGGAAAAAATATTAATTTTATGTTAGTGCCTGCCTCTGGGGCACAATCACCAGATGGCCCCTGGAGCTACGAACAGTTGGTGCTTCCCTGCCTAAAATGCTCTATAAGACTTTTCTATTTGTTTAAAATATGTTCAATAGTAAATTAGTACAATCGTGTTCATTCTTAAATTTATATTAATTATTCAGTTTTTTTAAATTTTGAAGAATCATTATATTATAGTTTTAAATTATTTTTTTTAATCTAGTGGAGATTTATTGACTAAAAAGAATCATATACCTTAAAGAACTTATTCTAAGTTATTTATTTCAGTTATTAAAACATTGACTTTGCCGTATTATCAATATTTTTTCGTTAAAATTGTATCTAGCTCTTTTGGCGAATATCCCCCAGGTTGGGGGCAGTTACGCCGATTTGGGTTACTTTGGAAATCATACAAAAGTAATAGAAAATATGCAAATAATTAGAATAAAAATCATAGAAATTAAAGCCAAGATATGTAGATCTTCAATTTCAAAGTAATTTTTGAAAAATAATTAGGGGTTAAGAAATGACAGTGCTTTGAAAAAATAGTGGCGAAGGATCCCCCCTCTACCCTACATACTGAGGTATGTAGTTTTCAGTTAGTACCTGTTTTAAATAAAAAATACAAACTATAAACACATTCTTGCAACTGATTATTTAAAAAAAAAAAAATCTGTAACTCGAAGTCTCCGTAAGTCGAAGTTTTGTTTGGGATAATGATGATTCGAGTTATGGAAGTTCGACTGTATATGCATATTTATAAGTTACTATACAAAATTAAAGATCTAAAGGTTGCAAAATATTGATTTATTGAAAAGTTCGGTATTCGGCCAAAATTTAGCCGAACACCGAACTTGGCCGAACATCACTTTTCGGCCGAACTCCGAAACCGAATACTCGGTCGGACACTAACAATTATATACTTTTGCGTAAAATAGTAAATACCCAGCAAAAAAATACCTGACCAGGATCCGCAAAAGCAGTTATACTCTTCGGCACGAATGCTTTCAAATTGGGGTGAAAAACGCATTTTTTTAACATTGGTTTGTCATAGGAGAGAAGGTGTTTGTTTATGCTACCTTAAGTCTGCTTTGCACGTCATAAAACTGAGTGCTTGGATGTTCTTTTTTATATAGGAAAACAATTCTTTTTTTTTTTTGCTGTTTAAGGAGAGATGAAAAATAACTTCTTGTGAATGCATTCAAAGATATGTATATCTTAGAAGTGATATTTATGACATACTTTAAAACCGATTAAAAAAATGCTTTTTTTTATACAGAAAATAAAAAATTTTCTAATTAATAATAATTTCTAAATTCGAATAAATCGAAAACCGGTTATTATTTGTCGGTTAGCCGGTTTCATTAAGATGTTTTTATCAAAACTATTTTTAAGCTAATCATTCGAAAATTCTATATTTCGACTGCATTTCATTTTTAACTCTTTCTCTACCCTTGTACACTACAGTTAGGGTTTTTCTTTTCCCGGACTTTTTCATTTCCCGGGACAGCGGGATTTTTTTCGGAATTTCCCGGGATCCCGGGAAATTCCGAAATATATATTGTACTTGAAAAACTACTTTTTGGTTAAACACCGTTCGACAAAGTTTATCTTTTGGTTGTATCCATGAGAAAATGTTCTGAAAGGAGGGCTAAATATCCATGTCTTCCACTTTTTCCAGGTCAATTCGTTTAACAATTTAAATCGTGAATTAGTAGTTATGTAATATATTTTTATGGAAGGCCGTCCTAATTTCAAAAAAACTCTTAGTAATATATTAACTAAATATTAATTTCGCGGTTTAAGCTGTTAAACGAATTGATATAGAAAAGTGAAAGACACGGTTATATTATTTTGATCCCTTTTTTCAGAATATATGGGAATTGTTAATGGGTGTAAACTTGTGTGGGACCAGTTTTATAGTCAGAACTAAAATCAATTTTTTGCTTAAATATTTCTTATAGATGAAATCCAAAAATTTCTATTTCTAGATATTTTGTTTTTTTCTATGCATATTTTTAGAAGTATCCGTCTAGAATTAGTTTTATAAAAATGTTTAAAAGTGAGCATTTTTAACAGAATTTTTTTTGGCAAATTCACCTAAATTGTTTTATAAAAGTAGACACTAAAATATTAAATAGTTTCATAACTTTAATTAGTTTTCTTGAATAGAAATTTTTTATGCCACAACTCCTTAAAAACAAATTATTTAATTTTCATATTTAGTTGCATTTTAAATTAGCATATAATAAATTCAAAATAATTTGAAAAAGCATCTGATGTATTTATTATTTTAAAAATTAATAATATTTAATAAATATATTTAAAATAAAGGAATAGCAATTGAACTTTAAATTAAATTATTTGAAGTAAAAGAAACTCAAAATACTTATGTTAATTGAAAATACGAAAAATTACTATTTTTAACTTTAATCCCTAGTTTATTGGAGGTATTTGGAACTGAAATAATGATGTTGAAATGTTGTAAATATAAGGCTGGTTTACACTATAAGATTTTCGGTACGATTTTACTTCAGTTCACGTGCAAAACATATAGGCAAGGTTGCAAAATCTTTCCGAGAATCTTGTAGTTTAAAACAGCCTATATAAATATTGCTTTATTTGAACAAATATCATCAACTTAAAGAAGAAAAAAATTCCCGAAGGACAAGTATTTTAGTTTGTAAATTTGGTAATTGCTTATATAATATTTTTCGGTTTAACTAAACCAAATTTAATTGGCATCCAAAACCAATTTGGCTTAATTCAGTTTATTTAAATTTTAAATATTTAAATTTATTTAAAAAAATCAATGCTTTAAATTTAAATAAAGCTTCTAAAATTGCAATAAAACTAGCTAAAACTACTGTAAAATACTAAAAAAAATCCCGGGAAATCCCGCATAAAATTCCCGGGATTGCGGGATTCAAAAAAGGGCGGGAATCCCGTCCCGGGAATTCCCGGGACATAAACCCTAACTACAGTGTACACTAGACTGTCCCTTAAAATAGCCATTTATCGATTTTCGTTCATTACACCCGTTTTTTTTTTTTTTTTGGAAAACGTTAACCCGTGCTGAAAGTTGGACGAAAATGGCCCCTTTTGGAAAAAAGTGTATTACTATTAAAAATTCCCAAAATTCGAAATTTCGAAAAAAATTCTTTTTTATTCCAAATATTCATTTAATATAGTCAAAACGATTCATACATGGAATTTTGACTTCATCGGATATCATTAACCCACTTTAGCCTGGAATCCAAAATGATCCGCGAATTTGATAAAAATGCAAAAACGTATTTTTTTTTAATTAATTTTAAATATTTTTTAAAATGCCTAATTTGGAGATGTCGATTGCTATTTGTACCACATAATAGTTGATATTAAAGAAAAAAAATAAATTGGAAAAATGATAATTCGAGTTTGTGTTTGGAGCAACTGCTTTCAGGAAATTTTACAAAAATTGCTCATTTTGTCAAAAATTTCAATGATTTCATCAAATTCTACACGGTTTTCGGAAAAACAGCACTCAAATTTGGATAGATTATAATTATCTTTTAATTTCCATGACCCATGGAACTTAATAATATACGAGATTGTAAAGCCATTAAATTTATAATAAAAAAAAATCTAAACCGGATAAAAATAATTATTTTGTGTAAAGTGATCCATATGGGGTTAATTTTTATAGTTTTGGCCAAAAACGCCCCACTAGGAAATTTACAGAGTAGATTCTATTCCCATTAAAAAAATTATAAATTAAATTTTGGAAATGTAATTGTTTTTCAGTGATGTTATTAATTTAGGGTAGAGGGGGGATCCTTCGCCAGTGGGGCACATACACTAATCCCATTTTTCTCCGATGTTAAGGGAGATAAAAAATTGGAAAAAAATATATTTTGTGCATTTTTCATTACCTTTCCTTGACATCCACTTTGACGAATTTATATCACATGTGGTCGCAGACAGACGTGTTTTTGTGTTTTTTGGGGTGCCAAAAAAATAATTGAAAGCAACTACATTTTGCAATAACTTCCTCAAATCGTGTGATAAAAAAATAATTTTTCACTATGTTAGATCCTAGGCTTTCAGAAAATAATAATTTGATTTTAATAAATGCTTAAAAAGTGTGAAAAATATTAATTTTATGTTAGTGCCTGTCTCTGGGGCACAATCACCAGATGGCCCTTGGAGCTACGAAGAGTTGGTGCATCCCTGCCTAAAATGCTCTATAAGAATTTTCTATATGTTTAAAATATGTTTAATAGTAAATTAGTACAATAGTCTTCATTCTTAAATTTATATTAATTATTCAGTTTTTTGTAATTTTGAGGAATCATTATATTATATTTTAAATTATTGTTTTTTAATGTATTGGAGATTTATTGATTAAAAAGAATCATATATCTTAAAGAACTTATTCTAAATTATTTAATTCAGTCAATAAGATATTGACTTTGACGTATTAACAATATTTTTTTGTTGAAATTGTATCTAGCTCTTTTGGCGAATATCCCCCAGGTTTGGGGCAGTTACGCCGATTTGGGTTACTTTGAAAATCATTAAAAAAGTAATAGAAAATGTGCAAATAATTAGAATAAAAATCATAGAAATTAAAGCCAAGATATGTAGGTTTTCAATTTTTAAATAATAATTAGGGGTTAAGAAATGAATTGAAGAAAAAAATATTTTTTGCCTAAAAAATTAAAAAAAAGTAATAAACAAAAGGTTATTGATTTTTATGGTAGCGGCAACAAACATTTATTTTTACCGGCGAAACTGTTGAGTATATAGAAAAACGTTATATGAACAGATTAAAGGAATTGTAATTTTTAATTTTTTTAAAATTGTTTGAGCAAAATCGGACTAGTGGTTCTCGAGTTATGTCAAAAAAAAGATATATCTCGATTCCTAGGGGTGACTCAGCGAAACGCCGGGACACGTATAACTTGTTTTTGACCGATATAACATTTCCCGTTGGTTTCATCCCATCCCGATTTTGACTGTCGCATAGTGTTACATCTGATCGTGCTATCCTTGGCGCTTTTGAATAACTCAAAACTCGCATTATTTTCGGTTAGCGCTTTTTATGGAAAGGTGTTAGTTCGACGTTTTTCTATTTTTTATTTAGCGCTTTGTGGTGAAACCTTTATTTTGATACAGTTTTATCTAATTTAAATGTTTTAACATAATAATGATTTTTAACGTTTTTTAAATATTTGGTCGCATAAATTAGTTGAAAACTACCTATTTTGATCACATTTTTAACTTAGCGCTTTTTTGGGCCTGTCTGCGAGTTTTGCTCTTAAAAGGTTGGCATCACTTCATCTGTTGATGTAAACACAAATAGATTTGCGAAAAGATTTGTTTGGCAATCACATCATCTCATAGGATTTTTTGTTTGATTTATCAGACGTCAAATCAGATAATTTAAATCAGGCTTTAGGAAACAGATTCAGCTGATTTTAATAGTTGTTTTCGCAGGGCGCTTTTAACTAATTTTTATTAGCTTTTTCTGCTATTTGTACAAATTTATTTTCATAACAAAAAAAAACCGAAACCGGTTTTTTAAAGAAATCCGTTACTGAAAGAGGTTTTTTTAAAATAGTAATTTCCGAACAAACCGAAAACCGGTTTTCCGGAATGGCCGGTTTTTTTGGACACTCTAGTTTTAAAGTATGTCATAAATATCACTTCTTAAATACATTCACAAGAAGTTATTTTTCATCTCTCCTTAAACATTAAAAAAAATGAATTGCTTTCCTATATAAAAAAGAACATTCAAGCACTCATTTTTATGACGTGCAAAGCACACTTAAAGTAGCATAAACACCTTCTCTCATACGACAAGCCAATGTTGAAAAAATGCGTTTTTGCGTTTCAATTGTTGATCTGCTAGGACGATTATGACGACCATAAATTGGACGTAGCGCTCTTAACGTTGAGGCCACTGACTCCGAATTTCGGTAGTAAATTTTAATAATTGCGACTCGTTGTTGGCTCGTATATCTTTCCATCATGAAATGGCAAACATTACTGAAGAGAAATGTCAAAAGAGCGGCAAGAAATATGGCGTCGTCTGCTGTCCCTGCCCAGGTAGAAATTGCCGACGTTACAACAAAAGTTGTACTGGGAGAGCACTGTTTTTACGAAATGCCGGTACTACTTAAAACGTGCTTTGCCAGTACTGTTTTCTGAAAATTAACGAGCTTTTTTTAATTTATTAAAATTAACAATTTTATAAATTTTACGTAATTTTACATCTATTACACAATTATTTATGTAAGAGAGACATGGCCATTCTTTTCTTGTGAAGTTTCGAAAGAATACATTTGAAGAAATTCCATCAAGTCTCAAGACATTGCCAAAAAAAAAAATAAAAATAAAAAAAATCTGTGATGTACACTAAGAGGACAGTAAAGTTCTAGCAAACTACTAAATTTGTTATTAAATGTACTGGAATAATACCAAAAAAATAAAATCTCAAGCCTGCGCCAACGTTGGGAAATAACTACGGCCAAGCGTTTATTGGTGTTATCATTTCGACAACATGGCAGTACAGTGAAAGTTAAAAATCCGACGCATTGCCAGTACATGTACTACCGCCTCCAATACCGGGCCAACATTGTGCCGTTTGTATTTTTCTACCTGGGTGTCTTTCTACTTTTGTAGCGTACCTGTTGAAAAACCCTATACTTTTTGTTTGTTCATTGAGCTAAAATTAGACAAATGCTCATAATGGAAAACACTTTACAAGGCATCCTTAAAAAAAATATAACACTTAATTATTACGCAGATTTGTTGAGCTTCTTTAGCTCAGTGGATACGATACTGGCTTTATAACTTTTATTTATTTTTTATTTTATCAATTACTTTCTATTTTATAATTTAAAAAAATATAAAACATTCAATATCAGTATTTCTTGAACTCCTCGCCCTCAAAGTCATAGGCGTTCAACTAACTCCTTGCCCTCAAGCTCATAGGTTGTCATAGGCGTTCCACTCCTCGCCCTCAAACTCATAGGTTGTCATAGACGTTGAACTAAGTGGCAACATTTTTTTTTTGATATCTTCTAATAATGAAAAAACGTTTTTGAGGGCAGCGATGGCATTTTGTACATCCTCTTGTTCAATGCTGCTCTGACCATCAATTCTATATATTTCGGACATGCTGATTAGAATGGCGTACTTTATTTTTCGATCAATGGTACAGAATTTTCGCAAATGTCTTTAAAGTTTGGCGGTTGTCCATTCAGTTTTTTATATAAACAAATTTTCAAATTCAATTAATATGAATTTTTTTTTGCTAAAATCTAAGCACAGGACCTGTGGCCATATTTACGATAAAAATGCGATGTACTAAAAACCGTTTTATATAGGTTTTTATGGAATTTGGCTACGAGTATTTCAGCGACTTTAGTCGCCGAATGTACAATCGACCTTAATAAATGTAATGCCTTAGTAAGGAAGCAATTAAAAGGAAAATATTTCAATAAAAAATTTATTCATCTATAGCGGCCTATACGTTAAAATCACGACTTTTCAAAAATTTTATATACCAGCATAGCTTTCCAAGATGTCCCCAAAGTCCAACTTTTAGTATAATATGAAGTCACCTCTAAAAACTGTTCTTGCAAAATTTCAAGCAAAACAGTTTCCACTTGCAAAAGTTATCGCAATAAATACATTTTTTACTAAGGTTAGTATCTACTGTTTCCAGTTATTCGAAATAGGCGGTTAACCGGTTAGTGCTTTATTGGAAAAATCACTAAATTAGATTAACCGGTTATTCGGGTCGGTTAATTGAGAAAATTGGCGATTAATCGTTTAATGCAAAAATTGAAGTATTTCCTTATTTTTTATCAATAACCACACAAAGAGCTGCCTGTGTTTTTATATATCTACACATCTACACGGGATAGAAATTTCTCTAGACTTTATGAAAATACAGCTCTGTATAAGCCTACGAAATGTAATCTCTAGGCCAGCGGTTCCCACTAAGTTTTGCTTCACGGACCCCTTGAGACATTTCTACTAGCTCACGGACCCCCAAACCAGTGTTGAGCCAGAGGTACTTTATAAATTATGGGTCAAAATTAATAAAAGCACCTGCTTATTTTAAATGATGGCCAATTTTAAGCAGGAATAAGGAAAAAAACATTTTTCAAATCAATATTTTGTTAAATAATTTAAAAATTATAAAAAATTTTTTTTTTAAATAACTTGTTTTATGTTTTTTGTCGGATCTCTTCGCGGACCCCCTGGAATTCTGCTACGGATCCCTGGGGGTCTGCGGACCCCCATTTGGCAACCGTTGCTCTAGGCCATTGACAATTGCTGTCATCAATCAGTGTTGCCAAAACTTATTTAGGAAAAAATGCTAGATTTTTTTAATAAAAATTCTAAAAATTAAAAAAATATGCTAGAAAAAATATGCTCAAAAAAATTTAATAAAAAAATATTTTAATTTGTTAAAAAAAAAGTATTTTAGTGCCTTTTAAAATTAAATAGAAAATAAGTCATCTATAATTACGAATTCAGTTCCTTTTATTAACTAAAATTATATAAAAGATAAATTAAAAACAACTCAAAAGTTGATTCTTGGAAAAAAATTCAAAAATCCTATAAAATAAGTTTGTTATTATTTGATTTTCCAACTGTGTCATCGAAAATATGTTATCTCAAAAAGTTACAGGCGGATAAACGAAAGTACCCTAAAATGTTTTATTTCTAAAATAGGAGGTAACGTGGAATTCTTTGACGGGTAATATGAATTTCCCATGCTGCCTTAATTTCTCTACTCCAAATTAATTTAATGATTTTTATTGCATGCTCTGATTCCCGTTTTCAAATTTGGGCTTATCGGCATGAAATTCTTTAAAAAATAAATTTCGCGGGCCGGTTTAATACTTTTTGTGGTGTTGGTTTACATTGTAAGACTTTTGGTATGATTAAGTGAAAAAGCGTACAGGTGTTACAGTAAAAAAAAAATCAAAATTCACTGAAATTCTTAAAAGATAGGAAAACGCGATTTATCACAAATGCTATCCACATAACACTCTATGACCCAAACCTAAAAAAAAATCATTAAAAATTGCAAAGATTAAAAATTAACCTTATCAACATTTTGCAATTCTATTAATTCTATTTTAAATTCTCTTCTTTAAATTATTTTCTTTTTAAAAAAATTGGAATATTTCAGTTCAAAATCCCTGCTTCACCATATCAACAAAAAAGTAAAACGAGTAAAAAAGTTAATGTCAGGCATGCCGACTATACGATACCCTACACCAGTCTGGTTACAAGCCAACTAATGTGAAAGCGATGTGAATCCGTGACCAAATTTCATTAAAATATCTTCGTATTTGCGACCTGTAGCGTGCGAGAAATATAATTTTGGGGGGACCTTTATATAGGGACTAAGTCTCAGCATGGACCGATTTTAACCAAAGTCAACAGGCTTCGTCCTTAAGCCGAAATAAGTCGTCAGTGTACCAAATTTTATCAAAATATCTAATATTTTTGACGAGCGGACGGGCATCGACATATTGAAACAAAAAGTGATTCTGAATCGATTGGTATACTAAAAGATGAGCCTATGTCCAATATTTTTGGTGTTACAAACATCAGCACAAACTTATTTTACCCTGTCCACGTGGTGATGTAGGGTATAAACACCATTTTTATTATTTGTATTACTCAAAATTACCTACTATCCGCAAAACTTCATGTTTTATGTCATACGTTAATAACACTGTGCTCGAATTTGACAATTTTTTTCAAACAAGCTGAGCATCCTACTGGTAAAGCTAATTTAAGTACGCTGAATTTAATAGTCCTAGTCATTTTGCGAAGTTAGCGCTCGTATTCACGATATAAAATTTCGATATTAAAGTACCATAAAACGATATTTTTTATACTTTTTGAATTTCAATCAATCAAACTCTGTTACATACAATTTTTCGCTATTTTTTCGGGGAACTTTTTTTTCCTAGTATTTACTCTAAAAGTAAAAAAAAATAGTTATTTTTCATATTCGGTTACTTTTAAACTTAAGTTGTAAAATAAGAGATAATTAATCAAAAACGAGGCTTAGAATAAAGATTATTCATGAGGGTTAAAATAAACTGTGATTTTGACACTGGTAATAGTGAGTTTTTAATGCTTATATTTCAATATAAATAATAAAATTTGGTGTTAATTTAACTATATAATATAGAGAATATAATAAACAACGCAAAGAAAACGTAAAATTGAAATAAAATAGTTTAAAAAAAAAATAATTAATTAAAAGTACTACTTTTAACATATTATTACAAAACTATAAAATCCCAGTTCAGTTTTTAAACGAGAGCCGTGAAAAAAGGTTGATTTAATATTGTTTGTTGCGTTTTTATATCGGAATCAACATCAATAATATTTTTATAGCAAAAATTCAAATGAATGCAATATATTCTAAAAACACAAAACAAAACTGTAAAAAAATGATAAAAATATGCTAAATTTTATTTTAAAAATGCTGAAAAAGATTATATATGCTAGATACATTTTTTTCATGCAAAATGATTTAAAAAAATGCTAAATCTAGCATTAAATATGCTAAATTGGCAACACTGGCTGTCATACATAATTTCTTTAATTAGTGACAATTTTTAAGATGTCTTGTGACATTATTGAACATTTCAGTTTATTAAATGCACCTTTTGATATTTGAATAAAAAATTATTCTTTAAAATACAACAATTTTAATAAAAACAAATACTTGACAACTAGAGATGATACTTTTTCGATAAAAATTAGTGCCAACTATATTAGAGATTACAAATTTAGCGCAAACTCTATGAGATTTCTAAGGTTGAAAAGTTTTAGAATCAGAGATTTTTTAAATTGAAACATTTCTTATACCAATAGAAAATGTCTGTAAAAGTTTTGCTAAAGCTACTGAAAATTAATTAGTAATGGTAGAAGAAAGTTATGAACAACAAACCCATAGCTGTAATAACTAAAGGTAAATTTTTTATTTAAAAACTTATGTGTAAATTCATGAAAAAACTGATTTGTAAGCCTCCTATAACTTTATAAAGCATTTATGAATTTACACAAAAGTTTTTAAGATTTTATTAACCCTTTGACACGGGAATTTTAATGGCTGGGAATTTTCCGACCAAACTTCGTGGAAATGTAGATCTATGGCCAAGAAATATTGTTTATTACTTGTATAGCTTTGCAGCACCCCTAGCGGAGATATTTGGAATTAAAGTTCAAACATTAACATGCTGCCGACCCCGAGCGGGTTAAAATTTTTTTTAAATTTTAATTTTATATTTTTTTATTACTAATCTTTACATAAAATCTTTTGAGTTTTTGAATTGTATTCATCACACAATTTTTGAGACTAAACTTTACCCTTTTTTAAATTTTAACACATTCTCAGCAGCGTTGATGATCACAAGACAAAACGCACTCTACTGATCTCATGTTGTTTTGAAATTTCACAGCCTGCATAAAATATTAATAAGAACAAAATAAGGAACCGGTAACAGTAAATGAATAGCGCCTTGCTTAAAATTCAAATCAGTGAGGAGTTAATGAAGTCGACGTACATTATAATGTACGCCACTGGTCAAAGGGTTAAGAGCATTTTTACATTGAGATATCGATATAAAATTGTTTTGATCTACGAGTATTTGAGTTAAATTTTAGTTAATTTAAAACACAAATTTACTCTGCAAAAATCACCAGAAAATGTTGCTGAATATTACTAGACTAACCCCTCAATTCATAAATGCTTTGTAAAGTTATAGCAGGTTTACAAAACGTCATTTTCATATAAAATTTGTTCAATAAACCTCCTATAATTTTACAAAGCGTTTATGAATTTAGGGGTAAGAATATTAGAAAGAGTTAAATTCTCAGTCTTTTTTCATTTTTTAAGGGCCATTAACAATAAACAAAATAACCTAAAGTTTGAGCTAACTTACGCAGAGAGAATTTTATTCGACGAGTTTTAATGAAAGTTTTTACTAAACTAATGAAGTTTTCTTCACAAAGTGAAGGGAAAATTTCTTATATTTTATGAAGAAGCTTCTTTTAATAAATCTTTTCCATTGGATGTATCAAATTTTCAATAAATTATATGAAATGTTCAATTAAATTTTATGACAAACTACATAAATTCAATGAAATATTTTAAATGGACGAATTCCAACGAGACTTCATTGAATCATTTTAAAAAGTAATAAATAGCACAGATTACATAGATCTCTTACTCTTTGACATTTACTGTCAGATGAACCATTTTCACACAAAAATTTTAACTTTTAATAATATATTTTGAACTCTATTTAGATTAATGTTTGGGCTCCTTTGCTTTCTGGGTATTGTATTTCCTAAAACCTACTCCAGGCAGACACGTCGTATGTTTATTTTGGCCTTTCGCGATGGTTTTTAAGCTTTTTTTTTTACAAATAGAAGCCCTAATATTTGTTAAAAAATTAAAAAAAAAAATTTATTAAAAATTAATTGCGAAAAGGTAAAACAAACAAATCCGTTTTTAGTAGCCTCTTAAAACGCATGACGTGTCTCGCTGGTGCAATGTCGACTTCTTTGAAGTTGTTTAACAAATATACCATATAAAGCAATATGGACCTCTTTGACTAGATTTTAAAAGAATTTAATGGTTTTTTAGTAAGTACAGTAGAACGTTTTGGTAACAATTTCAATACAAAAAACATCTGTTAATACGAACTCGCTTTAAACGAATCCTCGGTTACAACGAACTATTTGTGATGGTCCCATAAACATGGTTTCATATAATTTTACATTTTTACTTTACAAAATATTACAATTTTTTCTATAATTTGGTTGTATTTTGAGAAATTTTAAACCGAACACACAGACATTTTTTCTTTAATATATTGCAAATAATTTATTTAGGACACCAAATAAAATAATTGCATAATTTTTGAAAATGGATTTTTAAATTACTTTGTGGATATTTAAAAATAATGTAATATGCTTTACCCCTTTTAATACGAACCTTGCTTAGAACGAACTAATTTGTCTAGTCCCCGGTAGTTCATCTTAAGCGAGTTTTACTGTATTTGTTTTTTCTGAGCTTTTCTTGCAATTCTTTAGCCAAATTTAAGCAAATTACGAAGTTTTGGGAAAAAATAAAGTAAAAATTCCATATTAAAAATGTAACCGGTAACCTATTTTAACTGATTATTTGGGTCAAATAATTATTTGAGTTTTAAATTATTTGTTTCGACATTAACCGAAATAGAGGCCATTAATCGAGGAAAACTAACATAATACTTTTTGTATGCACGTTAACTTTCAACACGGATAATTATCAATGTTGAAAACTCAACGTTTATACATTTTCACATCTAACGTAACTTATTCGCGTTACTTCCTAAAAACTTTTGCTGACGCACGTTCGATTATAACGAAATAATTATAAATATAACCTCCCAGCCACCATTTTTCAGAGCGCTCAGAAATTATGACTCATAAAAGGCTCTAAAATACGAGCATTTTCAGAGTGCTCAAATTTTAGAGTCATAAATGAAATATAATAGACTCTTATTTATGAGTGTATTCAAAAATTTTTCAAACACTCATAAATGACTCAAAAATTATTAATAAATTACTCATAAATGGCTCAGAAAATTCAAAATTTTTCAGGAATGTTCATAATTTGGAGTCTTTTATGAGTCATAAAAGTGCGTTCAGAAAGAGGCTTCATCGGTGAAAGAAAACACCCTCATATATCTATGATTTCAGAAGGTCTAAGGACTCTTTTATGGGTCTTTTCGGACTCCAATTGTACACTGGGCTCTTTAAAATTTTTTATACTACAATCGGTTTGAAATTTTAAAATTATTGGTGAAGGCAAGACTGCAGCTTTTGAAGATATGTTTCCATAGAATTTATTCGTCGGAAGTGATAATTACTTTGCATTTAACACAATTGTACTAACATACACATTAGACCACCCATGAGATTTTCAAAAGTGCTTTTTTTGTTCGCTCCACCGGCAGTTTCCGATAGGGCATAAAAAATAATATGTGTTCAAAAATTGGATCTCTCGGGGGCATACAGGTCAGTCAGTTTGAACTTTTGACCCTAAAAATTACCTAAAAACACTTCAAAGCTTTTTTGCGCCATAACTTCTAAATTTGACGTTTTTTGAAAATATACTATATAGGCATTTTTATGTAGAATAAGAAGACAAACACTTCCTTCGTACTATACGTCTACCTAAGTATGATGTATAGTGAAGTTTTAAGGGGAAAAAGTCAAAATTTATGTGAATACTTCATTTTAAACGACCCTCGTTAAAATTTCGACAGAGACACTTAAGATTGGCTTCATTATTTTGTGTAGTAATATATCTAGTTTTCATAAAGTAATTACATTTTTAACAAATATCGGTTATTCCGTGACAAATTGACCAAAATTTGACTTTGAAGTATCGGTTTATTATACATATATGTTGTATGGAAATCCTTAGTAACAAAATTTGGATACGCTAGAACCTCTAATTTTGTGAGGTTTGAAAAAAAAAACATAAGCAAAAAATGGGGGGAGGTGGGGTGGGGACAAATGGCTCCTCATCGGGATCAAAGGTGATGGTGAAGGGTTAAAAATCCACAAAAAGCACAACAACTTCCCCGGAGTCGCCCCTAGAGCGGTAAAATGTAAGACCGACCCCCATTGATTTGTCTTTTTCAGCATTTTTTCCGAACACACCTATCCCCTATCTCCACTCTGTAAGAGTAAATAAAAACACTCTCGAAGTGATAAGTCGTGTTTTAAGTGAGCTCTTAATTTTCGTTTAAAATAATATAAAACAGTTCTTAATTAACATTTTTTTTTACACCACAATAATCTACATAAATTTCTCTAAAAAAAAGTGTGAAATTAACAGTACCCAGGTAGAAAAATACAAACGGCACACTGTCGACCCGGTATTGGAGACGGTAGTACATGTACTGGCAATGCGTCGGATTTTCAACTTTCACTGTACTGGCATGTTGTCGAAATGATAACACCAATAAACGCTTGGCCGCAGTTATTTCCCAACGTTGGCGCAGGCTTGGGATTTTATTTTTTTGGTATTATCCCAGTACATTTAATAACAAATTTAGTAGTTTGCTAGTACTTTACTGTCCTTTTAGTGTACATCACACATTTTGTCAAAACTTTACAAGAAAATAATGGTTATATCTCTCTTACATAAATAATTGTGTAATAGATGCAAAAATACATAAAATGTATAAAATTGTTAATTTTAATATATTAAAAAAAGCTCGTTAATTTTCAGAAAACAGTACTGGCAAGGCACGTTTTAAGTAGTACCGCCAATTCGTAAAAACAGTGCTCTCCCAGTACAATTTTTGTTGCAACGTCGGCAATTTCTACCTGGGTAGCTACAAGTCGATATTTTTACATAAAAATATAAATAAAGTGTCTTGTATTATTTTATTCTTATTTTTATACATAAAAAAAAAACATTATTCAGTGCTAATAGTCAAAGCACAAAGCATAAACAAGAAAAATATAAACAAACATAAAAAATATATCAAAACAATGGATATCAACAATACATTAAATAATAATAACAACAACAACAACAACAACAACAACAGCGAAGTAACAACTAATAATGTAAACAAAAGAGCAAACCTCTCACCACTAATAAATGATGCAAAGTGTTCGCGTGTATGTCTTTCTGCTACTCGATTAATGGAATTATTAGATAAAAAAATTGAAAGACAATTTCAATTAATATCAACAAAAATTGAAACCTCTATTAGAGAGACTGAGGATAGAATTGTCGCTCAAATGAATGAAAAGATTAGTGAAGTTGAAAGTAAAATAAATACAGTGGAAAATAGACTATTAAATGAACTAGATAAACGTATTGTTGATATAATGAGTGAAATGCTAAATGTTAGTGAAAGAGTCACCGAACTAGAAACAGTATGCAGCGAAATAAAATTGCTAAAGACTGAAATAAAAACATTAAAATCCCAAATGCAACGACAGGAAAATTTAACCGTCTCTTGTGATCTTAGAATAAATGGTATTCCTTTTAACAAAAATGAAAATTTACATAATATGTTTGATAGCATTTGTCATGCTCTTAATATCTCAACACCTGCATACAAATCTATTTTTCGGCTCCAAAACAAGAATAATAAAGAGCAAAACTCACCGGATGCGGTTATTCTAGTAAAATTATGTTCTCCCTATGATAAAAATTTTATACTTAAGTCCTTAGCAATGTTCCGTAAACAATCTCGGTCACAATTATGCTTACATCATATTGGAATCGAATTTTACAATAATCGTGGTCAAAATTATAATAGATCAATTTTTATTAATGAAAATCTTACGTCAAACAATTATAAAATTTTGCAAGCTGCCATAAATCTACGTAAGAATAATCGTATTACTTCCACTTTTACGCTTCGTGGTCTTGTCTATATAAAAGTCTCCGCTACTGACGAACCAAAGCGTATTGAAGATATAAATAACCCTTTGGCGAGTGGCGTACATTTTAATGTACGTCGACTTTATCAACTCGCCAATGGTTTAAATTTTAACCAAAGCTCTATTCATTTACTGTTAGCGGTTCGTTATTTTGTTCTTAATAAAATTGTATGCAGGCTGTGAAATTTCAAAATAACATGAGATCAGTAGAGTGCGTTTTGTCTTGTGGTCGTCAACGCTGCAGAGAATGTATTACAAGTTAGAAGTTAAAAAAAGGCAAAATTTTAGTCTCAAAAATTGTGTGATGAATAAAATTCAAAAACTCAAAGGATTTTATGTAGAGATTAGAAATAGAAAAAATATAAAATTAAAATTAAAAAAAATTGTTAACCCGCTCGGGGTCGGCAGCATGTTAATCACCCTTATTCTAGTTGTCGACGTCGACACAAATCGACGTCGTATTTTGTCGTCTTTTTAAAATTGGTATTCCACTTGTCGTTATCGATATGTATCGATGACTGTTGACTAATATTTGGGATTCTCTAAGAAAAATTAACGACGATATTGTATAGAGACGACTCTGATTTTGTCGTCGCCATTTTTGGTAACGACATTTTAAAGTAAAGTGATTGTTACAAAATGGTTACGGAATACCACATTGATGTCGATGTCGAAAGAAAGTGATGTTGACTTAAAAACGACATCGACGTCGACAACTAGAATAAGGGTGAATGTTTAACTTTAATTCCAAATATCTCCGCTAGGGGGTGCTGCAAAGCCATAAAAGTAATAAACAACATTTCTTGGGCATAGATCAACATTTCCACGAAGTTTAAAAAAATTAAAATTAATAATATTAGTAACACCTTACTTTACTATTTATCTTTTACTTCATGACTGCGTTGCCTGTTTTCTTTTTAACTCTCTACATGTCTTTAAGAAATAATAGCCGTTTTTTCTAATCACTTGGATTTAATAAATCTAAAAAGTATTTCTAAAAGTGCTCAACAGATGGGTTTAGATTCTTCCTATTTTAAAAAAAAATTTCTGTCCGACACTTCTTTCACCCTAATTTTTAATAACGAATTCGATAATGAAGGATTTTACTTTAACTTTTAATTTATAATTATATTTTACATAAAACAGCGATAAACAGTCTGCCTTTTCAGTTTTATCACTTCAATTTATATTTTTACACAATTGAAAAATTCCATTGCAATATTTAATATTCACTAATTGGATTTAATTAAATGACTTACTGTAGTGTGAAAAATTGCAATTTCTATTTGAGCTATTTCTCCATGTCCAAGATGAAAAATATGTATTTGGTGAGGTGTAGTTTTTTTTTCTAAACATATTTCATAAAAAAATTTAATAAAAACCTTTTATTTGTTAGTTTTTAATTTTTTTGTTTCTCTGGTAATTTTCATTCGTATTTTTTCTGACATTAAATTAATAGGCTGTTTCATATATTTGTGCTTTTATTGTGGATTTATTAAATCCAGCTATTTTTTGGATTTAATAAATCCATTTTTTGTATGAAAAATTCTAAATCCAGGTGATTAAAAACACGCTAAATATTAGGGCGAGTTCCAATGATAGTACCAGAAATATGATTCGAATTCTTACTAAACAACGTAGTGGTTTGAATATATGCTATATTAATGCCCAAAGTTTAACGAACAAAATGGACGAATTTCGGTATTTGTTTGAAAAATCTGATGTGGATATATTGGTTTAGTGATAAGATACCTGATAGCTTAATCACTGCAAATGGTTACAAGCTTTTTAGAAATGATAGATCGTCACACGCAGGTGGTGTTGCTATTTTCACTAAAAGCCATATACATAGTAAAATTGTTTGTACATCAACACTGAATGACAAGATTGAATATATATTTATAGAAGTTGCTGCTGGTGACGGTAAATTATTAGTTGGATGTATCTACCGACCTAATAAAGATATTCCTTATAAATCCTTTGTGAGCTTTTTAGAAATTTTGACCGTACAGTACAACCACGTTGTTATTGCCAGTGATTTTAATGATAATATCTTAGTTTCACCTGCCTTAGTAAACTCCCTTATGCCAATTGGATTACATATAGTCAATACTGAATACCCAACTCATTTTACTTCTTCAAATAGTACTCTGCTTGACATTTTTATTGTAAGCGATGCTTCAAATTTATTGATTTTCGATCAATTAAGTGCACCCTGTTTTTCGAAGCATGATCTCATATATATGTCGTATGACTTTAAATTGTTGAAGGATGAAACTTCAATTACATACCGAGATTTTCGACACATAAATTTTGGATTGCTTAATGAGCATTTCAGTAATATTCAATGGAACTTGATGTACTTAATGGCTACTGCCGATGAACAGCTTAATTTTTTAAACAATAATATACGCCAGCTCTTTGAACTTACTGTTCCTACTCGTGTTTATCGCGGTGATAAAAGAAATTAATGCTGGTTCAACAGTTCTATCAAAAACCAAATAGATCACCGTGATGAGCTATACGCACGTTGGAAACGTTTTAGAACTACTGAGCTTCACGAGGAATACTGCAATGCTCGTCGTAATGTTAATAAAAGCATTCGTGATGCAAAATCAAAGTTTTATGCTACCCGATTTCAATCCGCCGTTGACTCTAAACAAAAATGGCGAACTATAAAGGAAATTGGAATAGGAAAAAAGAAAACTACGCCTTGTAATGTAAATGTTAACGAATTAAATAAACTATTTACTAATATTCCATTAATCACACATACTGTAGCGGGAAACTCTACTACTGTACCAATTATTTCTCCAACTCAAATAACGCGTAGTTTTGAATTTAAAGGTGTCATTCCTCCGGATGTCTTATCATGTTGCCTGTCAGTAAAGTCGAATGCAGTTGGATATGATGATGTGCACCCGAAATTCTTACAACTTCTTCTACCGAATTTGTTATTGCTTGTTACCCATATATTTACTAACATACTTACCACAAGCTGCTTTCCAAGTTGTTGGAAGCATACTAAGATTATTCCAGTCCCGAAAGCTGGAAGTGAATTTCGTCCTATTTCAATATTACCATATTTGTCTAAGGTCTTTGAATGCATTCTTCACCAACAGATGTGTAAATATTTAACTGACCATATCCTTCTTTCAGAATACCAATCTGGTTTCAGAGCAAAACATAGCTGCATTACTGCTCTCATTAACGTATCCGAGGATATCAGAATCAATCTCGATGTTGGAAACATTTCGTTTCTCGTACTACTCGATCACTCGAAGACATTTGATTGTGTCAATCATAATATACTTTGCAACAAACTAGCAACGAATTTTAATTTTTCGACAACAGCTACCTCCTTGATAGCCTCGTATTTATCGGATCGTACTCAGTCAGTCACAGTGGGACTTTCAACATCCGCTTCACTGGCCGTAAAGAATGGTGAACCGCAGGGTTCTATTTTAGGACCCCTTCTGTTCTGTTTGTATATAAATGATTTACCAACTCAACTCTTAAACTGCAACATACACATTTATGCTGACAATGTTCAAGTATATTTAAGCTGCAAAAAAAACCTTATATATGAGGGAATTTCAAAATTGAACGATAATCTAAAAAGAATATATGAATGGGCATCATTAAACGAACTCCAAATTAATCCTAAAAAGTCAAAATGCCTAATTGTACCAAAGAGAAGACAGAAAATCCCTGCTGACATCTCCGTCATATTAGGCAACCAAAAAATTGAAATTGTTGAATCTGCAAGGAATCTCGGCATCATATTTGATAAGGAGCTTAGGTGAAATACCCACATTATTGCTGCTACTGGAAGTACTTTTGCTACACTAAGAACATCATACCAAACACAACATCTGACACCATTACATATTCGGAAACTACTCGCTAAAACTTTTATAATGCCCAAACTACTTTATGGTTGTGAAATTTTTTCTAGCTGTGATTCTGTTGGTACCAATAAATTAAATCTAGCCTTCAATGCTGTTTTACGATATGTTTATGGACTAAAACGTAATGATGGAATCTCTTCATATTCTAAATCTTTATATGGTGTACGTTTTGCTAAAGATAAAAACTTTAATTTTCTTACACAAGATAATATATACCAAAGAGCCAGATTATCTATATAGACGTCTGCGGTTTGCTTCATCGCAAAGAGGAAAGGCACTAATATATACCCTACGTCGTAGTTTAAATTCTGATTGGCACTTTTTAATAAGTGCTGAGCGTCATTGGAACTCTGTACCCTTTAGTGCTCAAATAATAGGCAACGCCTTACAATTTAATATTAATACAAATATATTATATGTTTTCTCACTATTTTTTAATATTTTGTATTTCTAAATTTATTTTTATTGAATGTTTTACTTAATTTTTTGTATTTATAAATTTATTCTTATTGAATGTTTTTATATTTATTGTCATATTTAACTTCTTATATAAATTTTATTATTATTATTATTATTATTATTATTGTAACAAATCGATTGTATCATCATAAGATCACATACTGTAATTAAAAAGATTATTATCTTGTTGTATGTGATTTACCAATTCTTTAAATAAATAAATAAATAAATAAATAAATAAATAAATAAATAAATAAAATATTCTTAAGAGGGCTCCCATACAAATGATATTTTTATAAAATTTATTCTCACCGCTTTAACTGTCCTATGGCTGACCCCCAATATTTTTTTAGTTTCAACATTTTCTGGGAATATATCTACACTCTATATTTACCCTTAAGGCGGTCACCATATAATTTTTTTATTTTTTTATAATATTTTTTTTATGAAATCAGGGGGGTAACCGCGTAACTCATTTCGAAAAAAAATGTTCGAATTCGTAAATCTTGCAAATATTGTTAAAAATATAATTCTGTATAAAAATTCTACTTTTCAATTTATTTTTATCCTAAACCTTGTATACTACACATAAAAATTCTAAAAGTAAAATTTTTGGTAAAACTTTTTTATTTACGAAAGGTACAAAATTTACGAATTCGAAAATTTTATTTCGCATCGAGTTACGCGGTAACCCCCCAGCTTTTACCGGTCCCATGGTGCCTCCTAGAGGGGTGGAATGTAAGATCGACCACCATTAAATTTTTCCCTCAAACATTTCTTCCGAACATACCTAGCCCCTATCTCTAATCCGTAAGAGGGCTCCCATACGAATATGACATTTTTATAAAATTTCCTACCACCGCTCAAACTGTACCAAGGGTGCTCCTAGAGGAGTCAAATGTATGACTGACCCCCAATATTTTTTGAACCACAATATTTTCTCGGAATATATCTACCCTCTATCTTCAACCCTTAAAGCGGTCCCCATAAAAATTTTTTATATTTTCATAATTTTTTTTATGAAATCAGCTCTTACCGCCCCATGGAGCCTCCTAGAGGGGTGGCATGTAAGACCGATCCCCATTAATTTTCCCTCCAATTATTGTTTCCGAACATACCTACCCTCTGTCTCCACTCTCTAAGGGCGCTGCCATACAAAAATTACATTTTTTAAAATTTGCTCCCACCGCTCTAACTGTCCCAAGGGTGCCTTTAGAGGAATCAAATCTATAACTGACCTCCAATATTTTTTCAACCTTAACATTTTTTTGGAACATAAAATACAAATTTTTTAGTTTTTATAAATTTTTTTATGAAATCGAGCAGAGATTTTTTTTCCAGGACTTGTTAAAGTGCCACGCTAGCGCTTTTCCGTTTGTATTTTTCTGGTTGGATATTTACTCCATTGATAAACCAAGAAATATAGGGAATTAATCGAATATGCTGCTCCATTGCACTACATTTGCATGTGCACAATGTATAATAAATAGGTACTTAAGTCCGATTTTGGTCTTTCTTTCGTGGAATAAGAGATCTATGTTGCAAATGTAATTGGTTTTTAAAAACAACATATCTTACTCTACAAAAAAATGATAACCGATCCTAACTGTCTCTGTCCAAATTTTAACGAGGGCCGTTTAAAATGAAGTCTTAACACAAATTTTGATTTAATCCGCTTAAAATGCCACCAAAAGTAATACTTAGACCAAAGATTGGTATGAAGAGAGTGTTTGTCCTCTCATTCTGCATAAAAACACTAATATGGTATTTCTCCGGAAAACCGCAAATTTAGAAGTTATGGCGCAAAAAAGCTTTGAACTGTTTTTAGGTAATTTTTAGGGTCAAAAGCCCAAACTGACTGGCCTATATGTACACATATTATTTTTGATGCCCAATCTATCGGAAACTGCCGGTGGAGCGAACAAAAAAATACTTTTGCAAATTTGGGTGGTCTAATACACATTTTACATGATCTACCATTTAGTTTTTTTTTTAATTTTTATTATAAATTGAAATTAATTCCTATTAATTAGAAATTTATTAGTTCAGTTCGAGGCAAATTTCCTTATTATGAATTAACATAATAAGTACTTTTTTTTCCAAAAACTGCTATTTTTCTTCATCAGGATACTCTAATGACAAATACTTCACAGAGTTTTTGCTTTCAAAAACCTCTACACTTTCAGGAATGAAAAGACGATCGTTTCGGGGATTTTCCAGGTCCCCTTCATCAGTTTTTTTTAGAAAGTGGTGGCAGTAGCGCAGTGCAAATTGAAAGCATCAAAATCAAAAAATTGAAATTAACTTCGGCACTTCTAAATTAGTTCGTATTAACCGAGAATTCGTCTTATCCAAGTTCGTATTAAGCGAGTTATACTGTATTTCTATTGTTGCCCATCCAGAAATTGACAAACATAAAAGCTTTCTGAAAGCACTTTGTATGGTGGTTGAAGCGTTATTGAAGCAACATATTTTTGGGTTTTATAGTGTTCTCAGAACACTAAAATGATAACCATGATTTACTAAAATAAAGTGATTTTAAAGTGTATTAATATAAAAGTGGAGTGTCTTCCAAGAATTTTAAAAACGAAAAGTAGAGCAATTTTGCAGTACTATAAATACAAAAAATAAAGTAATTTCTTAGTACTTAAAAAACATTTATTTTTATACCCTACACAACTATGTGGTCAGGGTATTATAAGTTTGTGCTGATGTTTGTAACACCAAAAAATATTGGCTCAGAATTTTTTTTTATTTTGATTTAACGATGTCCGTCTGTCCGTCCGTTGTAAAATGTCGATGCTTTTCTTTCCTTTATTTGTTAAAATGAAAAAAAATATATATGAAAAAATATCCTAGTACGCTTTAATATTCTGAAAATTTCTTGAGTAATGTTTTTAAAAAAATTAATCAGAGGGTTACATATAACTTAGGCGAACCTTTTAGGATGTAGATTATCTTTAAATTTAGTTTAACACAGTTCATAACTGGAATACTGCTTCTAAAATCTATTTTATTTTCTTTCAATGAAGACATAAATTCTAAACGAGAAAAAGTTGTTCGGGCAAATTTTTGTTAATAAACTTGAAATGGCTGATATAATTCGTTTTCGGTTTAACTAAACCAAGTTTAACTGACATCCCAAAAACTCGGTCTTAGTGTATTAATCTTATTTAATTCAATATCGCATCTTTTTTTAATTTAAAGACTGAAGTAAACATGTTACAAACTTATTTAAAAAAAACTGTTGAACAAAAATTTAAAAAAAAGTTTTGGTTTTGTCTGATTTTGATTTAATCGAATTGATTCAAATGCAAAAGAAGTGTTTCCTTAATATTGCCATACAAATAATAAATTGAAGCTTTTGTTACACAATAGGTTCAGAAATGGGCTCTGTAAAGGCTAAACATTAAAATTGCTCTAAAATATGCTATTTCAGACATTATAAAAAGCAAATTTAAATCACTTTTAAAAATGCATTACGTGCACTCGCGAAAATATTAACACCCTAATAAATGAACAGCCCAAAATATGAACACTTTTTCTCTGCCATTGACTACTCCAAAATATGAACTTTCTACAAAAGCTTTAAAATATGAACATTTCTTTTTATTTTGAAACGAATTTCAGTTACATAATATGTATAAAAATTAGGGGAAACCCCGAGTTATTAACATTTGAATGCCAAATGTCAATGGTCAAACAAACAAGTGCACGTTTTAGTTAGTTTTTACATGTACGCAGACGCAAACGCATGTTTGGTTTTTAAGTGTTAATTAAAAGTGAATACATAATTTGTAAAATATGCATACAAAAAAACATAAATTTCTAACTTGAAATTTTTGAGAATTTACAAAAAGGTGCAAGTGTTACTAATTTAGCGAAGAAATATGGAGTGACAAAGTCCACAGTATCTGGAATAAAAAAAAAAATAAAAATGCAATTTCAAAATGCGTCAATAATACGTTCATCGGACCTAGAAAAAGGAAAACTATGCGACCGTCGGAGTACCCAAAAATGGAAAAATCATTGTATAAATGGTTTATGCGTATGAGGGATAAGAAATTCCCCATCAGTGGACTAATGTTGAAAGAAAAGGCCAAGGAGCTTCATTATAATATTAAGGAAAATAACTCTGATTTTAGCGCGAGTGGCGGATGACTTCAGAATTTCAAAAAGAGATTCGGCGTAAGATTGCTCCAAATTTCTGGAGAAAAACTTTCTTCTCAACCTCAGTTGGTTGAACCATTTAAAGTGGCACTTAGATCCAAGATTGAAGAGCTTGGATTAAGTAATGATCAACTTTATAACGCCGATGAATCGGGTTTATTTTGGGAAATTTTGCCAACCAAAACATATGTACGTGTCGTCACAGGAAAATTCAGCCCCAGGTACAAAGACTGAAAAGCAAAGAATTACTTTCCTCTGCTGTGCAAATGCTACGGGATCTCATCAGCTCAAACTGCTTGTAGTCGGAAAGTCAAAAAAACCCCGTTGTTTCCAGAATTTTAATTGCCATGTTCACTATCGTCATTCTAAATCGGCGTGGATGACTGGTAAAATTTTTAAAGACTGGTTTCATCGCTCATTTAATCCAGAGGTAAACGTTTTTATATTGACATTAATCAACACATATTCATTTTAAAAAATTTCTTACATAATTTAGGTGGAACAATTTTTAACCAAAAAAGGGCTGCCAGTGAAAGCTATTCTCTTAATAGATAATGCCCCATCTCACCCACCTGAGCACTAATTAAAATGTGAAAACTGCTCTATTTTTGTGATATTTATGCCGCCGAACTCATCCAGCCCATGGACCAAAATGCTATAAAGATCACAAAGCTGTATTACAGAAATAGCCTTTTGGCTTCCATTGCTGCTAAAGGGGGTGGTTTGATAGAAACTATGAAGCAAACTACATTAAAGGAAGCTATCATTATTCTGGAATCAGCTTGGAGAAGAGTGGATTCAACTGTGTTATCAAAATGCTGGAACAACATTTTAAATATGGTAGTGAATCAAGATGATCCCGAAGATGAAATCCCTCTAAAGTGTTGTTAGAGAAAATTTGCAAATGAATTTACGTGAATTGGAAGAAAGCGCCGCCAATGTTTTATGTGCCTTACTACCCGAGGTTTGTATTCTCTGAAATGTACTTAAAATTGTGTGTTATTCCATATTTTTTCATAGGTTGAATATACGGCCTCGAACGTTAAAGAGTGGAATGAGAATGCTATTGAATGTGAAGATAATGAAGTAGAAGCTATATCCGATGAAGACGATTGTGTGGAGGAACCAAAGAGGACGATTAAACCCGGGGAGGCTGTCGACATTTTCAATAAGGCGTTGGATTGGGCTGAAGGTGAACTGGTTGAACAGCGAGTTGGAAATGTTTTGAGAGACTTGCGTGAGAAGGCAGTTTTAAAAGTTCTTGACCAAAAGAAACGGCAAAAAAAGATAATTGACTTTTTTGAACATTAGCTTTATATTTCTAGCATTTATGTATATGAATATGTATAGAAATACATAAGTAGTATACTTTTGTTTGCTGCAAACAAACTTAATGAAAAAGTTCCTTTTATGTTTTAAAATAAAACAAAAATTTAAACTATTTAAGTTAAACTTGCATTTATACAGGAAAAAACTTAAGGTGGTAAGTAAATGACTTGGTTATATTAAAGTTTTATGCCATTTGTAAATATAAACAATCCCAAAAATTTGAACTGCCCTTGTTTTAATTAGTTCATATTATCGCGAGTGCACTGTATATTATATATTATAAAGAGTACTTCTAAATCACTCTAAAAATGCAAACAAAATGTACTCGTATTGATGTGATGAAAATTTATACCTAAAAACCATACTTTATTAACACTTTTAAATTACTAACAAAATGCTTAAATTAAACTACTGACAACATGGGACATCACGTGTAAAATAAATCAGTGTAAGAGCTAAATTGTAACTACTTCAAAATCAGTTGATGCTATTCGGAGTGCTTTTAAAATAACTTTTTGGTAATGACTTTTTTTGCTGGGAAGTAATAAACATAATTTTTAATACTAAAACACATACAATCCTTCTTTTAATCAACAGTTGTAAAATTTGTTAAAAAGCGTTATCAAAGCATTTTAAAGATGGTATTTTACAAACGTTCTCAAAACGTTTTATTTTTGGTATAAACAATGCTTTGATAGTACTTAGTTTTTTGTACCATCATCAATTTCTGGCTGGGTGGTTATGCTTTGGAGAAGCAGTTTTTGGAAAAAAAGTACTTAAGTTAATTCATAATAAGGAATTTGGTCTCGAACTGAATTAATAAATTTCTATTTAATCAATTAAAAAGGTCGAAAAGAACATTTTTTTTTTTTATAAAAATCAACATTAATTCCTATATATTTTTTTTTTTACATTTACGTAATGGCGTATGTTCACTGCAAGCAAAAATTGAAAAATCAACTCTGAACACAAGAAAAATAGTTGCGAACCCTGACTTTGAAGGGATAATTGGGGGGGGGGGGGGGGGGGGCTTTATAAATTATCTCATCAAATTGAAGTGATTATTAACAGAATATTTGTATAAATCTCGAGATGATACGAGATAATGCAAAAATCTTCAAGATAACTGAAACCTCGTTCATGTGAATGGGGTATTATTCACAAATACTATACATTAGATGTAGGGTTTGGGGTTCGGGAATTCCCGGGCGGGAATTCCCGGGCGGGAATTCCCGGGAAATCCCGGGAAAAGTTTGTCGGGAATTCCCGGGAAAATAATATATTTTTCCCGGGAAAACGGGAAATTTTAAAAATATTAAATTTTTTAAATTGTTTTTGTTTCGAATAGGATTTTTTAATTTTAGTCATAAAAAACATTTTAAATACCAAAACAAAAATGTCATTGTTAAAATCTTTTAAAAGGGAATACATTTATTTGACACACAAATAAAATCTTTGCCAAGTAATTATCATTTCAACTAATAAAGATTTTTCGCATAACTTATTCAAAATTTAAGTAGTAAAACCTAAAAACTTGGTAAAATGTTTAAAAGAAATACGAAAAAAAAGCTTTGTTTCTTACAAATAATCGCCCTCACTATCTAAAGTATTCAAATGTATAATTTAGGTAAAGTCGACTTTAGTTAAAATATTGGGTGGCAGTATACCTTGACTTGGTTTATTTTTGGAGCATTCTGATTGGTTAATTTATTTTCAACCAATCAAAATATTTGAAAATATAAATATTTTTGTAAGGTTTTCATACACAAAATGAACAAAACCGTTTGATTAAAAATAAAATCGAATTTAAATTTAAAATACTCCTTTATATTAAGTGTCAATAATTTTATAAGTAACGTTTTCATTAATAAATGTGAAAAGAATGGTTAACGATGGTATCTAAATTTGGTTCACACAAAAAAAAAAAAAAAATGATGGTCATGCAACTTTTCTTGAAGAAAACAACAACAAGAATAACGTTTCAGCTAAAATTAGCAAAGTACCCGAAGAAAAAAGTGTAAGCTGAATAGGCATTAAAGGTTTTATGGTAGGGCAAACATTTCCTGAAATGGTATCCAAATTAGCCGCAGTTGACGGAATGTCAATCGGCACCATAAATAGATCTTCGTTTATTCGAGAAAGTTTTTATAATAAAAACCTGGCATTGCAAAAAAATGAAACCGATGTAAAGAACATTATATTAAATTACTACAATCATGTAAAAGATATCATGATAAAAGAAATATCGAGCAATATTTCTAACAATAGCAGATTTACTATAATCTTAGATGAATGGACAAGAATATCACAAAAGAGATATTTGAACATATGTATAAACGGAAATAATTCATTTTATAACCTGGGGTTGGTTTATATATCAGGAAGATGTAATGCTGATGAAATAAGAAGAATTGTAGAAATAAGACTAGAGGAGTTTTATTTCTCTTTGGAAAATAACATTGTGGCCACCATATCTAATGGGCCAAGTGTGATGAAACGGTTTGTTTCCGACAGTCCAGTAGTAGGTGCTTTCTGCTGGAATCTGCAACTCATTTGGCAGCGCTGCGAGTAATTTATATGAAGTCAAATGTTCAACATTCTGATATTTTTTACTTTGAATTCTCACTACACAGACTGCATTTGTACTGAAATAGTGTTTTTTTTTTAAACAAAAATTACTTATATAGGTGGTTTTCATTAACAATTTTGTTCAAAAATATTTCCCGGGATTCCCGGGAATCAAATTTTTTCATTCCCGTTTCCCGGGAAATAAAAAAGTCCGGGAAATCCCAAACCCTAATTAGATGGAATAAATTCAAATTTTGGCACCGTCCAATTTTTTAACGAATTAATTTGATTGCACTATAGTTCTTTTTATTAAATCAAATGAAAAAATTCACTTGTGAACGCGTTCAATTTAATTCATCGAACGGATACAAATTTAATTAATTCTTGAAAAATTTTCCTTTTAGCCGACGTTAGCCGATTAGCCGCCGTTAGTCGACACGTTTTTATTATTTAACAAGGCTGCCAAAAATGATTTTTTTTATGGTTACCGATTTTAAAGTTATGTCATTCAGTAGTAAATACCAGTGAACCTCAGGAGCCAAAAAATTGCGACTCTATTTCAAGGGTTTTCCAATAGGTAGTTGACAACTTTGAATTTAATTTGTGAGCGCACTATTTCACTGATCATCTCTACTTTCCTTTTGTTCAGTAAACTCAACATTTTCATCATGGTAAAGTACACGAACGAACAACGTATGCAAATTAAAAAATGACCGAAATACCGAAATTCGGAGTCGGTGACCGCAACTTTAAGAGCGTTAACTCCAATTTTCGGTCGTTATTGTCGCCCTAGTAGACAATCAATAACAAGTTTAGTTCTTGAAATTGAGTCTACATATTCATTGTGTGATGCTGCCGTGCCAGTGAAACAACGGGTTGGTCGAAGTGAAGAAAATATCGCCGCCGTTCAGCCGTCCGTAGCAAACTATCCAAATCCAGTGATTCAAAGACTGGCATTCGCTAAGAAGTTTTTCTTTTAACTTTAATTACAACTTTAAATAATTTAAAAACACCAGCAGAAGTCATTGAATAACTTTCAGTTATTCTGAAAGAGTCAGCAATTGTTTTGAGTGGTTTAAGTTTTTCGTTATATGCTATAACTTAAACCACACAAAAAATCTACTGCTGCCGAAACAGTTTAAGCACAAAACAATATTTACTGCTGTAGCAATAAAATCACTATTCAATTATCTGCTGGCAGCTTAAAAAAAAGTAACAAGAAAAATTGGAAGCTAAAAACAAAAAAACGATCAATAGCTGATTCTGCTTTGTTTTGTTTGATATTGATGTTGCCAACGCATTTACTTTAAAAAAACGTATATTTTTGGCACACATATTGGAAAAAAATAAAAGTGATGTTTAGTGCAAATATCGTAATGTTTTTCGATTGTGTAATTTATTCGGAAATAAAATGAACAATATTTACGTAAATTTACAATTATTTTTTATTTTTAATTGAATAATTGTTCAATTAATAATAAAGTGATTGTAATTTTAGCGGTAAGTTTCAAATGCAAATTTCAACAGAACAGAATTTTTTACCTGGATTTAATCAACCTGTATATACTCATGTTACTCCTTTGCAATTAATAAAAATATCTAAAAAATTTTGTAAGTTCAAAATTCAGCAACATATCTTTATTTAATTATATTTATATTTATCTTAATTTAATTTTTGTTTCTTTAAATTTTATTAAGGAGTTACCGAATTAATGTATATTATAAAAAAACCGTATTATGATTTTTTATTAAAAAATTAGTACCTACAATCAAATAAAACAAAAAAAAAATTCAATGAAAAACCCTTGGAAATTTGTCAAAAGTAAAAAAAAATGCAGTTTATGCTACTTTTTTGGTACTGTTTTGTTGTTTTACAGTTGCTACAAAATTGTTTTTTCAATTTTAGGGAACTTTATTCGGATTTTTACCGAAAGTCTATTTTTTCATTATGGTGGTAAGCCTATGGATAGGGCTGATAGGCCCAAATACCCTGGGTTTTAATTAAAGTTTGAAATTGCAGTTATTATTTAAACTACTAATTATTATTCCAAACTAAATTTAATATAAAAATATTGTTTAGAAATTTGTCTATAAATTCTAAAACAGAAAATTTTCGAGATGTTTAATTCCGTGTGATTTTACAAATCCACTCTAAAAATCCGATTCTTAGAACAGAGGTGTTTGATTTATTTTCAATTTAATAAAAATTCTGTGAATAAAAACATCATAATTACTTACAACACTGAAATGAAAAAGTCTTTGAAATTTACAGAAAAGTTTACAATTGTTATAGAAAATTTTACTAAGTTTAGGACATTTTTTATAATTTAATTAATTTTTATCATCCTTTGACTTTTTCTACATAATTTAGATTTTAGAAATTTCACCGTAAAAAGTATTTGCCCCAATTATGGAAACGACATTAAAAGTTAAAAAATTTCAAAATCGGCTTTAAAATTTTTTTAAAATATTTTTCTAAAATAAGTTGTAAGGTGGGATGTAAAATATTTTACTTACTAATTTTTCTACAAACTTTTTAATTTGAGCTTGTCTGGAAATATTTATGAATATTTTTAGACAAATATATGTATATATGTATGTGGTGCGCATAGTTCGGAGACATGGCCAAAAATGTGCCCAAACTATGCTGTATATGAGTCACAAATGTCGTGATACTATGCGCTAGACCTAGGAAGAGTTTGATGACAGTCCCCATACTAACCAAATGTCTCCATACTAAACACTTGATCGAAAAACTGTCCCCGTAGCATGCGGTGTGCATACATATATTTATTTCTTTTCTTAGAAATATGCAGAAAAATAGTATAATAATAAGTCAAAATTTTGTCATTGCGAATTTAAATATTGTTGAGAAAAGTGAAGTTTATTGTAAAATAAAATATTGTGTAACTTTACGTAATTCCATGGCTCAGAAGAAAAATTTATCGTTGGAACGGCTTCGATCTGCTGACACAAATGTGTACTTGATTGGTAAATGTGTACCTAAAATAGTTGGTGTGAAATTACCATCAAAGCAGCAAGTGCTTCAGTGTTTTTTTTTATAATGTGCGTTGTGAAAAGAAAACAGTTAAAGAAAGTTCAAGATTAGTGTTAAATGAAATATTGCCTTTTTGGGAAAAAGCTAGAATCCCAACGCCAGATCAAAGAACATGTGCTGCAAAAGTCATTAAACTTTATGAAGAGTGGAGAACAGTCCAAAAAGTATGTAAATTTCCGTTCCCAAGTCATCGCAAAAAAGAAAATTACTTTAAGGAAAATTTAAACAATTTATTTGACATTGCCAATGCGTCAACGCTCTGAAGCTTATAAGTATACAGGAAGATAGAGACTTCTTAATAAAGCAGCGAGAAAATGGGCGTGTTGGTAGCATGACTTGTGTCGATCAAAATGTCACAAATAAAGAAAAAAGAAAGGCACAAAGATTGGAAGATGAAAAACGTCGAAAAGAAAATTATGAAAAAAGAAAAGGCACTTCAGGTAATTATTATGTAGTATTTGGAAGCAAAGTGTCAATTTTTTTTTGCTGTTCACTTAATTTCATGTGTAGACTTGACTATGGAACATGTTGAATTTGAGAGTGATGAATCGGGAGATGATGTGCAGGCGATGGATGTAGAACAGACTGACAACATTCCAAGTTGCTCCAGTAAGCCAATTCGAAAACGTGGAAAAAAGAATTTTATTGACGACAGAATGCTGGCTTGTATGGATGCTGGCAATATGTCATCTCCATTAGCTATACACTTTATCAGTGCAACTGCCAAAGCGTTGGGTCACAATATTGAGGATCTTGTCCTGAATTGCACAAGTTTGCGTGAACAACATAAAAAATATCGTCGGTGTCATGGCAAAGAAAGTGTTGAAAATTTCAAGGTAAGTTTTTTTATTTTGACCAAGTTATAAATTTTGCTTTGAGCTTAAGATTTTTTAGATACCTGAAACATTTGTTGGGACGGAAAGCTACTTCCCGCAATTGCTGGAAAAAATAAAGTTGATCGCTTGGCTATTGTGCTCACGTCGGAGAACGTTGAAAAATGAATAGCTATCCCCATCATTGAAGATGGAACTGGTGCTGTAGTCGCTCAATCAGTCTACGACTATTTGTTAAAAATGAATATGCTGAATTCATTAGAAATGATATGTTTCGATACAACTGCTGCAAATACTGGCTCTCATAGTGGTGCTGCAACTTTATTGGAACGCAGCTTATTGTGGTTACCATGTCACCACCATATTGCAGAAATTCTCTTAAGAGCTGTATTTGAAATCAATTTCGGAAAATCAAGTGGTCCAGAGGTGGCGATTTTTGAACGTTTTGCACGGGAATGGAGCACACTAAATTCAAAGGGATACATCACCTGTATGCAGGATGAACAAGTTTTGAGTGTCATATCTGTCGAGGAACGCGAAACAAGGAAACACTTTTGTCTTGAATATTTAGCGAAAGTCCACATTCGTCATGATTATAGAGAACTCTTACAACTTGCATTTATTTTTCTTAGTGGTTGCATTCCCAATTTCACATTTCGTGCACCTGGAGCGACATCTCATGCAAGATTCATGTCCAAGGCCATCTATTGTTTCAAAATGTATATTTTTAACGAGCACTTTAAAATGTCTGCGAGTCAGTTGAATGGAATTCGTAATACGTGCATTTTCTTAGTAAGTCTCTACATCCCATACTGGTTTAGAACCGCAAATGCAGTTGAAGCGCCAAATAGAGATATGCAACTAATAAAGGGGTTTATTGGGTATTTTGATAAAAAAATATTTACAGTGCTTTTGGAAAAAATTCGGAACCACCTGTGGTATTTATCAGAGGAAGCAGTTGCACTTGCCATTTTTGATCCACATGTAGACTTAAAAATAAAGGAAAAGATGGTTTTGGCGATGCAAATAGATTCCGATGAAGACAATCATATCGGTGATGATGGTGATATTTTCCCTTCTAAAAAAGTGTGTGCAAGCGTTGATGAATTACAATTATTCACATTCAAGGATTTAAGCTCTTTTGTAACACCTAAAACAAAAAATTTTTTTTCTCGTCTGGAAATTTCAACGGATTTCTTACGCTTTGATCCGTCAAACTGGCCTAAGAGGGACAAATCGTAAAATGCATTATTGTTGTGAATGATGCCGCCGAAAGAAAAGTCAAACTAATAACTGACTATAACAGATGCTTAACACACAACGAAGACGATAAACAGAACTTGTTACACATTGTAGAGGGCTACCGTAAGGACTTCCCAGCCTATACAAAATCTTCAATGATTTAAAATAAAAATAATAAGCCTAGTAAATAAAAATTAAAAAAAAACATTATATTTACAGTATTTCTTATTACAACAATTTATAAAATGCAAAAAAAAAGTATTTGGGTGGTTTTTCAATATTTTGATCTTTGACCTCATTGTGGCACGGGTTGGTACCCTCCGATCAGCCTGAAAATTTGCTACATCAATTTTGGCATCAAATCGCATATTTTTATCGCTACCCACATTCAAGTTTCAAAAAAAAGTTTTTAACGCCAGGTCTAATGATTACATATGGTTCGATACTAAGTTATATAACACTGTATGTATCGTCATACTAAAAATATATTCCTGTAATTTTATATAACTTTCTATATAATCCCATATAAATTAATATATAGTTCAACATCAAATTAAGTTTTCTGCAAATTAAGAGTTAATTACTCCATAGCCAAATAATTTTCACGTGATTTTTTTGCATATAAAAACATATTAAAAAATTATGATTATGATTTAGAAGACAAAAGCATTCAAATAAATTTTTATTTTATGTTATAAAATTCGGGTCTTTGAAATTGTTCAAACTACAGAAATTTCAATGTTAATTTAATAGCTGGTATCCACCAACTATCAGACAAAATTATATATCAGATATTTTTATCTCGAATTAGATATAATTTGATGTGCTGGATATGGACAAATATCGGATCAAACTGTATCAAATTATATCTAATTTGATATCATTAGACGCATGTAGATGACCCATTTTTCGGATCAAGTTGTATGTCGTTGCATATGCGGACTTATCAAATAAGATATAATTGAATGTAACACCATATTAAGATTTTTACCCGGGTGGTGAATAACTGGCTGCTGTTTGTTTAACTTTTATTTTTTTCACTTTAGTCTTTATAGCTGTTTGGTAAAACCGGAAGTTTTTACAATAACTCTTTTAGCACAGTTTTTCTTTTTCAAAAAATAAAAGTTTGCTGTGCTACTGCTGATGAAATTTGATGGTAGCAGAAGTTTAAGCAATTGTTAAATGTGCAGTTTTGTTTTTTGTTTAGCTGATGAAACAGTTAAAAATAGGTGCTTTTGCTGAAGTAGTGTTAGCAATTGAAACCCTGTTCAAATCAGTCGATTCCGCGGCGTTCTCAAGAACTGGGCATTGCCAAGACAAAGATCTTGGTTTACACCCATACAAGATCAAGCTGACTCAAGAATTGAAGCAGATGAACCATATGACGCGACGTACGTTCTCCGATTGGGCTCTGGAGAAGATGCGCCAAGATGATGAATTTCATCGCAAAATCATCTTCAGTGACGAAGCTAATTTTTGGCTCAATGGGTTCGTCAATAAGCAAAATATGCGTTATTGGTTTGGTGAAAATCCACATGCGCTTCATGAATCACCACTTCATCCACAAAAAATAACTGTTTGGTGCGGTTTGCATGCCGGCGGCGTCATTGGGCCATATTTTTTCGTCGACAATAACGATCGTCACGTTACTGTGAATGGCGATCGTTATCGTGCCATGATTACCGATTATTTTGGCCCGAATTGGAAACCATGGACTAGGACGACATGTGGTTTCAACCGAAATGTGTGCCCGAGTCATCGAAAATTGGGCCCAACGAATCGACCGCTGCCGACGTGCCCGCGGTGCCCATATGAATGAAGTCGAGTTCCATTCATAAATGTTTTGATTGTATTTCAAGTTGATCATAAAATTTTGGTTTGCTGTTTGCGTTTTATTTAAAAAAAAGTTGTCAAGTCCTTATTGGAAAACCCTTTATATCACAGCGAACAGGGTCTTCGAAAATGGACTTTATCAGTATTTTGCTAAAATTAAAAATTTCTTTGTAAATTTTCATTTTTAAATGACTGTAACTTATTTGTTTTAAAAAATTTTAAAGTAAAATAAATTTTGTTACTTCTAAGCTATTAATGGTAGAAATATAAAGTCACTGAGTCGTTTAGAAATTAAAAAAAAAGTTTTTTTAAAAAGGTCCAAATTTATCGAAAATCTCCTACTTAATAGAGCATAACTCCTGCCCATCAAAAGCCATCAAAAAAAATCTTGCACTCTTCTGTAGTCGGAACCCTCGCCTACACTCCTATACCCCATTGTATACCTCCTAGTTTCCGCCCGTGCGCACCAGAACAATTTTTCAGACCAAAGGTCAGATATTTTGTGCAAAATTTATGAATACAAAAGTTTTCCACTATGTGGTTAGGGTATAATGAGTTTGCCCTGATGTCTGTAATTATCAAAAATATTGGACCAATCTTTTATTATACGGATCGACTCAAAATCACTTTCTGAGTCGATGTAACGATGTCCGTCTGTCTGTGTGTTATGAATACAAAAGTTGGTCGTACCGGTGTATTTTTTTGCGTGAGTTTATTTCTTTTTTATACTGACAGAAAAAGGAAATGGTAGAGTTGACACGAGTTGTTATATAAAGGTTTCTTCAACAAGAGCGCTACAAAAGTTTTTTTAAATAAAACAAAAACGGTTTTGGATATCAATGAAATTCTTTATTCCTGTGAAAGTACGTTCGATGCCATTATGTATGGAAATCGATCTCTTTTGCATGGCCACCACGGGCACGCTTGCATAAGTCCAGACGCTGAACCCAATTTTCGACAGTTTTCAAGCATAAATCGGCCGATATTCGTACGAAGTTCATCAATCGTTGCTGGTTTGTTGGCATAGACCATAGATTTGACGTAGCCCCACATGAAATAGTCCAACGGCGTCAAATCGCACGACCGAGGCGGCCAATCGACTGGACCATTTCGTGAGATGACACGTTCTCCGAACTTGGTTTGCAATAAATTGATTGTGACATTGGCTGTGTGGCTTGTGGCACCGTCCTGTTGGAACCACATTTCCTCCAAGTCCATATCATCCAATTGGGGCCAAAAATATTCGGTTATCATTGAACGGTAGCGATTCCCATTCACAATAACGTGCCGGTCTTGATCATCACGGAAGAAGTACGGCTTAATGACGCCGCCGGCCCATAAACCGCACCAAACCGTAATTTTTTCGGGATGCAATGATGACTCATGGAGTACGTGTGGATTGCTGTCTGACCAATAACGCATATTTTGTTTATTGACGAAGCCATTCATTATGACGACCATAAATTGGACGTAGCGCTCTTAACGTTGAGGCCACTAACTCCGAATGTCGGTAGTAAATTTTAATAATTTCGACTCGTTGTTGGCTCGTATATCTTTCCATCATGAAATGGCAAACCTTACTGAAGAGAAATGTCAAAAGAGCGGCAAAAAATATGCCGTCGTTTGCTGTCCCTGTCTTTCTACTTTTGTAGCGTCCCTGTTGAAGAACCCTTTACATACTTATAAAAAAGGGTTAAGACATAATGTGCTGAATTGTAAAATTATATAAATGGGTAAAATCTTTTTTATTTTGACAGGTACATTTACATAGGTATTTTTCAAAAACATTAATAGTCGGAACTTGAGTTAAGGATTGCGTTCTATGAAACTAGTGAAATTCAAAATAAATTTTTTTTTAATCAAGATGCCTTTGCTAAATATGTAAAAATCCTCTTGTCAAGTTTTAAAATTTTTCAATACTTATTGGCTTTAAAATGAGCTGTGAAATAGAAGTGCGTGAAAAAATAATTCGATGATTTAACGAAATATAGTACTTGTATCCAGATAACTGCCCAGAGCTAAGACCCATCAAAAGATAAAAGGATCATGAAGTCATCGCTGAGCGAGCGTAAAGAGCGGTCGTGTGTTAAAGTCGAGACGATTACCTTACAGAATTTCTTTGATCATATTTTATTCAATTTACAATAAACTTTATATTTCTTTAAGAACTCAATAAATGAATTAATATTTATAAAATCGGTGCTTTTAACAAAAGTTAAAAGATGATGTTTAAAACCGTACATAGTAGGTATCCCCTGTATATTATGAAGTTCGTTAGTAGCCGGTGTATCTACCATTATTTTGATGAATCTTTTTGGCAATCTGGCGATAAGATTGAAGCAGGTCATACCAAGTTTTTATACAAAATTCCATAATTGAATCTTATTTTGGAAAACCTCCTTCCCTATTCTTTGCTTCAACTCTCCGTAAGGAATCTTCGCAAAAGCAAGAATACGGATATCTTTTTTTTTATGTCTGTTTGGTCTTCCGCGAGTTTCATCCGGTTTTTTAGGCTTTAAATCCATAGTTTTAGCAATATAACAAAGACTTCGCCTTTGAAGCAATTAACTAAAATTAAATATAAAGAAATAAAAAGCAAGTGTACTTATTTTTTTGACCATTTGTGTAAATACTTTACATGTTCTGAAATAACTTTTTTTCTAAAGGCAAAAGAGTATTGGTTCCATTTATTCAAAAAGAAATTACAAATAAAACGTGGCATTTGTGAGTTTTTGCACTGATTGTTTTTTATTTAACTGAGCATGCTTTGAAAACTAAAAAGATAGTTTTACAAATATTCGACCCTACCATACACCCACTATGTGTAAAAACACGGGTAGGGCAAGGCAAAAACGAAAAAGATTTGACGAATGCAAATACTCGTATCTAGGAAGATAAAAATTATAGCCCACACACGTAAGCATGTTTTTTTTAACGAGCATGTGATACTTTGAGGCCTTGCCTATAAAAGATATTTTAAAAATTACAAAAATTTTACTTCTAGGGTTGCCATATAATGATTTGACAAAAAACTATATTTTACTTTTTTTTCAAAGCACTTTTGTCAAGTGGGAGTGATATGTTGATTTCGATAAAGACATGTAAAACGATATTTAAGGGGCGAAAAATTCTGATTTCATTTCGCAATTTAAAAAATAAATTGACTAATGTTATCAAAGGTTATTCGTATTTGTAAAATTGTATGTAGAAAATTAATCAGTTTTTATTTGTTATATTAAAATGAGCTAATTTCTCTCAACTGCCAAAAAAAGTGTACAATTCTGAGCAACTAGTGTTGCCAAATAACAATTTTTAAAAAACGTCTAAAAATACCAATTTTTGTAAAAACTTCTTAAAAATATTGCAAAAGAAATAATTTAAATTTGTTTCAATTTTTTTACAGAAATTTGTACTATCAAAACATAAAAATTAAATTTTTGAAAAAAAATAGTGCGTATACAGCGTCAAAGTTTCAATTTGAATTATTAATACCACCACTAGGGAGCGCGACTTAGCTATAAAAATTAAAAAAATGCTTCTTATGAAACCGTCCTATCCTTCTACCAAGTTTTGTAAAAAAATTCCCACGGAATCCATGCTTGGTATGAAATGGGTTAATGTAAACTGAAATTCATTACAGTCTTGTAGAGGGTGTTTTTTTTAAGCCGGATAGAACTTTAAATTGTAAAAAACAACACAAAAAATTTAATTTTAATCCAGAATTTTTTTTATTCCAAAGATCAATACATGGCATTAACATTTTAAAATGATTTCGGGCATATGACAACCGCGGCTGTTCTTGACGAAGCGCATTCAGGACGTCCAATTTTGGGCCACAAAAACTCATTGACCCTGGCTTCATTTTTGAGGAAATAAGGTCTGGATGTAATGGAGTCTGTAGGGTCTGTTGTGGATTGTTTTCACTCCATATGTGGCAACTAACAAACCCGTTAAGCCAAAAATGAGCCTCATCGCTGAACACGATTTTGCGTTTATAAGTTGCGCGAATTGATGACTGATTTTAAAGTAAATCTGTATAATTTGGTAGCGTTGTTCAAGCGTTAATCTATTCATGATGATTTTCCAGAGTATACTGATCATAAATGTCAAAAAGTGATCGCAGTATGATATTTCATACTTGCAACTAAAAGGTTAATGTAAACTAAAAAATCGCCCCTTATTCGTTTCGGTTACCAACTACGCAAAAAAATATGCTTATGCTATATTTTGAAAATTTATTATTTTAAAAGAGGTTTCAATAATAATAAAAAAAAAACTTATAAATATGTAATATTTTTCGCATAAATAAATTTAAGGTATCTTGATGAGATGTGTGTAATTTACAAAAGTTGACATTTACAGTTTCAAAAACACTGAAATGCAAAACCTTTTATATCTAATTTTAAAAACAAGCGAACTCGTGGCGCTTTTAAAATTTTGTTTTATGAGTGTTATGCGGCATTCACACATACGTGTTTAACTCGATTTTACGTGTTTAAGCGTTAAACATGTAAAATCATAAAATAAATAAATAAAAATAAAGTTGTCCCTTAACTAGAAATTGAAAAATCTTGTTTCCGACTGGGGCGGACAATGTTATTTCATTTTTTATAGCAATTATAACGTTGGGTAATGCCAAAAATTATTAATTATTGCCTCCGGCCGAAGAAAAAATAACTTTTTGGGAAATTTTGTTAAATTTTTTTTTTTTTTTTACAATTGTTAAGGAACAGCTGTTCGAGATGTTTAACTTAAACACTTCATTTTTAAGTGTGAACTAGGGTTTGGGATTTCCCGGACTTTTTTATTTCCCGGGAAACGGGAATGAAAAAATTTGATTCCCGGGAATCCCGGGAAATATTTTTGAACAAAATTGTTAATAAAAACTACCTATAAAAGTAATTTTTGTTAAAAAAAAAAAACACTATTTCAGTACAAATGCAGTCTGTGTAGTGAGAATTCAAAGTAAAAAATATCAGAATGTTGAACATTTGACTTCATATAAATTACTCGCAGCACTGCCAAATGAGTTGCAGATTCCAGCAGAAAGCACCTACTACTGGACTGTCGGAAACAAACCGTTTCATCACACTTGGCCCATTAGATATGGTGGCCACAATGTTATTTTCCAAAGACAAATAAAACTCTTCTAGTCTTATTTCTACAATTCTTCTTATTTCATCAGCATTACATCTTCCTGATATATAAACCAACCCCAGGTTATAAAATGAATTATTTCCGTTTATACATATGTTCAAATATCTCTTTTGTGGTATTCTTGTCCATTCATCTAAGATTATAGTAAATCTCATATTGTTAGAAATATTGCTCGATATTTCTTTTATCGTGATATCTTTTACATGATTGTAGTAATTTAATATAATGTTCTTTACATCGGTTTCATTTTTTTGCAATGCCAGGTTTTTATTATAAAAACTTTCTCGAATAAACGAAGATCTAGTTATGGTGCGGATTGACTGCAGCTAATTTGCATACCATTTCAGGAAATGTTTGCCCTACCATAAAACCTTTAACGCCTTTTCAGCTTACACTTTTTTCTTCGGGTACTTTGCTAATTTTAGCTGAAACGTTATTCTTGTTGTTTTCTTCAAGAGAAGTTGCATGACCATCAATTTTTTTTTTTTTTTTTGTGTGAACCAAATTTAGATGTCGGATAACCAAATTAGATACCACCGTTAACCATTAGTCTTTTCTTTTCACATTTATTAATGAAAACGTTACTTATAAAATTGTTGACCCTTAATATAAAGGCGTATTTTAAATTTAAAGTCGACTTTATTTTTAATCAAACGGTTTTGTTCATTTTGTGTATGAAAACCTTACAAAAATATTTATATTTTCAAATATTTTGATTGGTTGAAAATAAATTAACCAATCAGAATGCTCCAAAAATAAACCAAGTCAAGGTATACTGCTACCCAATATTTTAACTAAAGTCGACTTTACCTAAATTATACATTTGAAAAATTTAGATAGTAAGGGCGATTATTTGTAAGAAACAAAGCTTTTTTTCACATTTCTTTTAAACATTTTACCAAGTTTTTAGGTTTTACTACTTAAATTTTGAATAAGTTATGCGAAAAATCTTTATTAGTTGAAATGCTCCTAATTACTTGGCAAAGATTTTATTTCTGTGTCAAATAAATGTATTCCCTTTTAAAAGATTTTAACAATGACATTTTTGTTTTGGTATTTAAAATGTTTTTTATGACTAAAATTAAAAAATCCTATTCGAAACAAAAACAATTTAAAAATTTAATATTTTTAAAATTTCCCGTTTTCCCGGGAAAAATATATTATTTTCCCGGGAATTCCCGCCAAACTTTTCCCGGGATTTCCCCAAACCCCAAACCCTAGTGTGAACTGATATGTTTAACTTTTACATAAACGTGTTTAACAATCGTACTGTGAATGCCGCATTATTTTTGTTCGGTGCCAAAATCCAAAGAATTCACAATTTATTTTACAACAAAATGAAGAAAAAACTTATGAAAAAAACTTCCCTAGAACCAATGGTTGACAATTAACGCATTTTCAAGTGCTACCAAGCATTATCATTTTGTTTTATTTTCATGTCACGGATAATGCAATTTCCCATTTTTGCAATAGTAGTATTTTTAACGTGCATACCCTTATTATAAAATAATTAATCCACTTTCGGAACCAATTTTTTTTACTTTTTAAAGCGTCATGTTTCAGGAAACACAGGTTTAAAACTTAACTTATTCAAGTTTTGCCAAAAACTACTATCCAAACAAATTTTGCTTAAAAGCGGTAATAGAAATGGCTGGGTTGATTTGATATGGATTTACCCAAACGCTTCGATTTTACAATATTTTCAAACTCGAAAAGCAAACTTACCGTAACAGTGCCTTGTCGGGTATATTTGGTAGAAGCAACATATGAATATTTAACAGTTAGTACAACAGCATTCATAAGATTCTTAGCGGCCTGAATTAAAGATGTAGCACTGTCCAACTATATGGTAATGAGGAAGTAATAATATAATATAAATATTTGTTGGCAAAAAGAACAAAATTTTATAAACAATTATTATAGATTGTAGTACATACACCCGAAACAATCAATTCTCCACTTATGTTTTGTACGTCGGCTTTAACTTTAGATGTGATTTGAATTTGATGACAGTATAACGCAATGCGTTGCAAATATGCCAATAAATCTTTTTTGGTCGAACTTTCTGGACATTGTTCTGCAATTTCACGTGTTAACTTGTCGAGCTTAGTGCCAGCTTCAGAAATTTTCTTTGCAGCATTAATAACATCCATTGTAGTTTTCAACGGTCCACGTCCACTAAAAATTAAACGAAAAAAATTAAAATTGTACTTGTTTATATAATTACAAAATAGTATGTATATTAGGGATACAACTTTTTGCATTTATTGCAAATGTCGAAACAACAATAAATAGCCGGTTTTGTAAATTTTGTTTTGAATTTTAAATAAATTTTAAAATTTAAATTCTCTATTTTTCTTGAAAACCATGCAAGATACGAAAAAGACTAGAGACCAAAATTACTCACCAGGAAACACAATTGATATGGCGCACTTTACATGTACATTAGGGCTATAACCTTTTAACATTTTTGCAACTATTAAAATTGGCATAGTATGGTCGAATAGACCATAAAAAGCTATGAATACGCATTTACTTTTTCGCTGGCGTCAAAAGAGTTCACCGACCAACAGCGATGAAGTTTTAAATTTGCATTTTTTTAAATTTTAAATAAAAAATATATTGTGAGTTTTGTTGTTTATTCGGCTTGAGGTCGATTATTTCAAATGAAAAACAAATAATTAAAACAATTAATTTTTATTATTTCTTTTAATTTATTTTATTTTCCGATATTTCGAACAACTTCGTTGGTCATCATCCGGGAATCTGTTAATCGACCTCAAGACGAACAAACAACAAAACTCACATCAAAATCAAAGGTCAACAATACATACTGTCAACAAAAAATATATTTTCATTTTGTTATATTTTATATCAAAGCTATATAGTTACTTAAAAATATTTACTTAAACAATTTGAAATTTTGGCGCCTTATGCTCCAGTGGGAGTTAGAGGAATATATATACAACAATTTGAAATATTTTTCGTAATTATATTTGAAAGTTCAAGTATAAGTATTTTATTACTTAAAAAGGTTTTTAAGTAAGTAAACAAATATTTATATTTGAGTTTTAAAATACTTTTATTTATTTCAAATAATTTGGAGTAAGTAAATAAATATTAATATTTCAAAATTGAAATATAAATATTATTGAAATATTAAATATTTTTAAATAAATGAAACATGTAGTTAAGTAAAGTACTTAGCTACATTTTTGAAATATATTGAAATATTTGAAATTTTTTAAATATTTGAAATACACTGTTCTATTATGTGCCTTGGAACAGGAACGTACACAAACCAATATCACCCAGCAAACATGGCAATACGAAGAAGGTTTTCCAATCATATCGCCAGGAAGAAAACATTTATTGCCGGCAATATCAATTTCGTATTCCGGAAGTTTCGTCCGTCGGAAACAACTGTTACCCTAAAACAATACTTCCAGGCAATACGAAAGCAATAACTCATATGGAAGATAAAAGCGTGATATCGCTAAATAAACTCCGATGCTGCGGTAACAACCGATGGCACCGCTCAATACCATGCTTTTATACCGCTTGTCGATGCAAGACTCAAGTTGAAAAAGTTTTCTGCCTCTACTCAATGCCATTTCTTTCCAAAGCCAAAAAATAAACCAGCAGCGAAATCAAGAGCTGAACCTAGTAACGCCAAAAAAGGAGCGGCAAAAAATTAAGGCGATAAATAGGGAGGATGAAAGGTATTTAAAAATTTGCACAACTTAAACACTTCATCAGCTACAATTAATTAAATGTAAAAATAGTTATGATATAAAAGGATTTAATGTGAATAAGATTAAATTTTATTAAATTATTTATCTTTTTATTTTTATTATTATTATTATTATTATTTTATATTAGTTTAATTATTATTCCAAAAATAAATAAAAAAAATTTAATTTGTCAACATTTCTATAGAAAAAAAGTGATTTTATTCCTGGGATTAACATATTGTGGGTATTACAGTATTGAAGGTATGATATGCTGGTTAGGTATGTTACATACCGTTGGAAAGGTTAATTTGTCTAGTTTCTCAGCATAAGTTTTATTTTTAAGGTTTTAGAAACACTTACACACAAATAGAAAAAAATTCAAAATACCCAGGAACAATTTTTACAATCGGTAGCCAAACACACCTATTCTGCAACTGGTTGCACAACTGGTTTCGGAACAAGTTCCTGCGATCCAATATGGAAGGTATGACTGACGTAGAATCAGTTCTAGCACTAGATCCAGAACTGATTCTAGGGCAACCGGTTCCACTTTGGAGCTATAGTGGTTTTATGGTTATGGGTTTTCAACCATACAGTCCCTCTGCACGAATTAATGATACTAAAATATATGAATGTCACTTATAGAGAACTAGAAAAACTAATAAAGCAACAATCTGATAAGAAAAAATCTCCTGTTTATGACCTAATTTCAATTAAAATTTTAAAAGAATTTCCTTTACTCGGACTAAAGTATCTAACTCATATATTTAATGCTATGTTAAGACATGGGTATTTCCCTGTCAAACTTAAAGTGGCCCAAATAATATTAATTCCAAAACCTGGCAAACCGCCTGAAGATGTAACATCGTACAGACCAATAAGTCTTTTGCCAGTTTCAAGTAAAATATTTGGAAAACTGCTACTGTACAGACTGAAACCTAATCTTCAAGAAAAGGAACTCATCCCAAGCCATCAATTCGGCTTTAGAGAACAATATTCCACTGTTGAACAAGTTCATAGAGTAGTTAAGTTAATAAGAACAGCGCTTGAAAAGAAACTATATTGTTCAGCTGTATTTTTAGACATCACGCAAGCTTTTGATAAAGTGTGGCACGCAGGGCTCTTATACAAGTTAAAAAAACAATTGCCATATCCTTACTTTGAACTACTGAAGTCATATTTGGAAGATAGATGCTCAAAGATGAGCATACTAAGCTGTATAAAATTCAATCGGGAGTACCACAAGGCAGTGTATTAGGACCTATCCTTTATATATTATTTACTGCTGATCTACCCACAAACGATCTCACCTCCATCGCAACTTTTGCTGATGACACAGTGATTCTGTCTTCCCATCAAAATCATATAACTGCATCAATAAACCTTCAAGTACATCTCAGTAAAATTCACGAGTGGCTTGAAACATGGAGAATGAAAGCCAACGCTAGTAAATCAGTACAGGTAACTTTCACATTAAGAAAAAACAATTGCCCTAGTGTAATGTTGGGAGCTAATATTCTTCCCCAATCCGACAAAATATTCAGGAATCCACCTAGATAGGCGTCTTACATGGCAAAAACATATTTTCACCAAACGTAAACAACTGGGTATAAAACTAACGTCCTTGTACTGGCTCATAGGAAAAAATTCAAAACTTTCGATAGACACCAAGTTACTCATATATAAAACTATTATTAAACCCATATGGACACATGGTATACAAATTTGGGGATCAGCCGCAAAAACCAACATCAGTATTATACAATGTTTTCAGTCGAAAGCACTACGCACGATCGCAAACGCGCCAAATTATGTATCAAATAATATACTGCATAACGACTTCTACATTCCAAAAGTGCAGGAACCCAAGTAGAAATTGCCGACGTTACAACAAAAGTTGTACTGGGAGAGCACTGTTTTTTACGAAATGCCGGTACTACTTAAAACGTGCTTTGCCAGTACTGTTTTCTGAAAATTAACGAGCTTTTTTTAATTTATTAAAATTACCAATTTTATAAATTTTACGTATTTTTACATCTATTACACAATTATTTATGTAAGAGAGACATCGCCATACTTTTCTTGTGAAGTTTCGAAAGAATACATTGCCAAAAAAAAAAAAAAAAAATAAAAAAAAATCTGTGATGTACACTAAGAGGACAGTAAAGTTCTAGCAAACTACTAAATTTGTTATTAAATGTACTGGAATAATACCAAAAAAATAAAATCCCAAGCCTGCGCCAACGTTGGGAAATAACTACGGCCAAGCGTTTATTGGTGTTATCATTTCGACAACATGGCAGTACAGTGAAAGTTAAAAATCCGACGCATTGTCAGTACATGTACTACCGCCTCCAATACCGGGCCAACATTGTGCCGTTTGTATTTTTCTACCTGGGAAGAGATCAACTTAATCAACGAACGTTATTCACACCGCCTATCACTGCATCCTAATGCTTTAGCTGCAGATCTGCTGCAGATATCTTCTACCCAAAGAAGACTTTGAAGATTTCCGCTAACACAACTAATTGTGACAAGATAATTTAAAATTTTATAATACTTATATAGAAGTGCAACAGTGGTTGCTTCCTCTGCATGCTTTTTAGTTTTAGTTTAATTACTTATGTACTAGGGATGCCAATCGGGATTAATATTTGAAAATCCCGGGATTCGGGATTTCGTATGATTTCGGGACTACGGGATTTTTCGAGATCCCGGGATTTTACAGGATTTCGGGATTTAAATTTTCCTTTATTTGTAAAAATTTTTATGTTATGTAACTAATTTTTTTTATAGAATAAAGCGTTTTATAATTATTTAATAGTTGTTAATTAATAATGTGGTACATTTTATGAATATTGAAACATATCAGTCAGAAATTGACAGTGGTACAAAAAATCAAGTACTTGCATACCACTGGGTAACCGCGATGTTAAAAATAAATGACTGGCAGAACACTCATTTGGGACACTTTGCCAGCGTTTGCAAAAATCGTTTTGCCAGTATTTGTTTTACAAAACATCACGGCAGGGCAAAAAAAAGATAAATATGAACTTTTTTTAAATTTTATTTTGGAAAATATAATTCCAAACCACCTATTTATTGGTTTTGGCAGCGTTTTGCCAAAGTTAAAAATTTTGTTTCTCCAGTACTTTTCCGGCGCTTTTTGAACTGCCGGTCCTTTTGTCTATTGACGTTATCATATTGGAAATGGGAAAGCAATTTTTGTCAGTACTTGTACCACCTGTTAAAATACCTTGCCATCGCTTTCCCGTTTGTATTTTTCTGGCTGGGATAATATATGAAGGCCTGTCATTAAGTACACTTGCGCCCAGTATTTTGTAAGCCGATTTTAAAACAGATTCGTTGCGATAACCTTGCCCACTAAATCGTGTAATTACAGCAACAAAGTTATTTGGTTATCGTTATCAAATGTTTTCATGGAAGAATTCAAACTTACAGTCCCAGCCAGAAATCGAATTTCGCTTGGAAGAATAAATCGGTAAAATAACAAACAAACTTGATTTTTCGCATGTATTACTCAAAAACTTAATATTGTTTACCAAAATTAAAAAAATTTCAAAATTTTCTGCAAAGTCTTTGCATAGTTTACTCAAATAATCTACTTAATTTATAATTTTACCAACATCTTGGCATCAATTTCTTGTCAATATGAGAAAATTCAAGAAAAAACGTAGTTAATCTAAAATGTCTCACTTTGTTTATTTGCGTTTATATTAATATTAAAAATAAGAAAATCCCGGGATTTTTGAGAAATAATCCCGAAAATCCCGGGATTTCGGATTTGGCCAATCCCGAAAATCCCGGGATTTCGGGATTTCCCGTTTGGCATCCCTATTATGTACCTACTTTAAGAATAATTGCTAAATTAATTTATAGATAGATTACAAAATAAATTGGAGTTAAAAAAAAAAAAAAAATTCCCCAACATTGTTTCCGAAATCACCTGCCCTCTATCTCCACTCCCACAGGGGGCCCCCATACAAAAATTACATTCTTATAAAATTTGCTCCCACCGCTCTAACTGTCCAAAGGGTGTCCCTTGAGGAGTCAAGTGTATAACTGAGCTCCAATATTTTTTTAACCTTAACATTTTTTCGGAACATATCTACCCATTATATTGAACCCTTAAGGTGGTCCCCATACAATTTTTTTAGTTTGTATAAATTTTTTATGAAATCGAGAAGGGATTGGGAAACCACTTTTTGCCAGGACTTGTTAAACTGCCACGCCAGCGCTTTTCCGTTTGTGTTTTTCTGACTGGTTATTTACTTTATTGATAAACCAAGAAATAGAGGGAATTAATCGAATATTCTGCTCTATAGCACTAAGGAGTGTAATCTTTCAAATCTGGAAATTTTAAAGTAGGCTATGCTCCAATTCATTAAAACTAAAATGAAAAACTTTATAGGAAAATATTCAGTAACTTCATAAAATTGTGTCAACATAACATTTTGATTATTTTGAGTGATACTTTTTCAGCAATTATGAATCAATTGGAACGACGAAAATTAATTATCGACAAATGGAATGAAAATCCATACCGAGCAGTACATTTTATTTCAAAAGATTTGAAAATGGCAAGAAGTACGGTAGATTCAGTCCTGAAACGTTATTTTGAAACATCTATCGGCATTGAAAAGTTGGGTTTGAAGTATCTCGTTTGGCATGGAATTTGCCAATGCGGCGAAAAGACATCTTCATATATAACAACAGGTACAATTGACGGATATGTGTACAGGGAAGAGCGCCTAAAAGTAAAATTAATACCTTTTCTAAAAAAACACGGTAGATCTACTCTATTCTGGCCTGATTTGGCTCAGCTCACTATGCTTCAATTACCTTAAATCTGCTCAGAACTAATAATATTAAATTTGTTGAAAAAGACACGAACCCACCAAATGTTCCACAATGTCGACCCATTGAAAGGTATTGGACTCTAATAAAAGCGAAGTTAAAGAAGACCAAACAGACTGCTAATTATATAAAAGATTTTGAAAAAAGTGGAAAGTTGTATCCAAAGCAATAACAAACAGCACTGTCAAAAACTTAATGGAAGGCATTCGGAAAAAAGCTAACATCGGAGTGGACCACAAAATGAAATGGATATTTTTTTGTTCCTATATACTTTTAATACTCTTATTTATCAGACAAAATAATAAAATTAAAAATAACTATTTAATTGTTGTTTTTTTCTTACAAAATTTCCAGATTTGAAAGATTACACTCCTTACATTTGCATGTGCACAACGTATAATAAATAGGTACTTCAGTCTGATTTTGGTATTGCTTTCGTGGATTAAGAGATCTATGTTGCAAATGTAATTTGGTTTTGAAAACAACATATCTTACTCTACAAAAAATGATAACCGATCCTGTCTCTGTCCAAATTTTAACGAGGGCCGTTTAAAATAAAGTCTTAACACAAATTTCGATTTTATCCGCTTAAAACGCCACGAGAAGTAATACTTAGGGCAAAGATTAGTATGAAAAAAATATTTGTCCTCTCATTCTTCATAAAATGGCGCAAAAAGCTTTGACGTGTTTTTAGGTAATTTTTAGGGTCAAAAGTCAAAACTGACTGGCCTATATGCGCCCGAGAGACCCAATTTTTGTACACATATTATTTTTAATGCCCAATCTATCGGAAACTGCCGGTGGAGCGAACAAAAAAATACTTTTGCATATTTGGGTGGTCTAATGTACATAGTACTTAATTATTGTAAAAAAATGTTCCATTTTTCAGCATCTGTATGAAATACTAATGAGCCAATAAGATTACCATTTTAAGATATGGCAAAGATAAAAATAAAGTATTGAGGAAGAACATACATTTTTCAGAAATTTCAAAGAATCCATTTTTAAAAGCGGATTTCATTAAACCTGCTAATTGCACTATGCGACAGTCAAAATCGGGATGGGATGAAACCAACGGGAAATGTTATATCGGTCAAAAACAAGTTATACGTGTCCCGGCGTTTCGCTGGGTCACCCCTAGGAATCGAGATATATCGATTTGACCTTTGGTGGTCTTTTTTTTGACATAACTCGAGAACCACTAGTCCGATTTTGCTCAAACAATTTAAAAAAAAATTAAAAATTACAATTCCTTTAATCTGTTCATAAATGTCTGTTACCGCTATCATAAAAATCAATAACCTTTTGTTTATTACTTTTTTTTAATATTTTAGGCAAAAAATATTTTTTTCTTCATACATTTATTTTTACAGGCAAAACTGTTGAGTTTAGGTTTCTGTGATAGCTTACAGAAATTGGCCGCATATAAGGAAATAGGAAAAATTTATTTTTTTATTGGTTCAAAGAGCCAAAATCTGTCTTGAATAATTAAAACCAAAAATGGTGACCAATATTAGAACAATTTGACACGAATTATACACCTCTACAAAATGAAAAGTCGCTGCCGGTAGAAGCTTGGAACATACTTTTAGTATTTTACTTGCTGATTCCAAATCTCTACCACCTCTCAATTTTGAGAAAATCGTGATTAAAAACGCGAAAAATAGCTTTTAACGTATTTCAAAATACTATACAAAACGCATTGAAATAGTTTAAGACTTTTTGTTACGATGGTAGTAAAGAATGAATTTTGTTCTCTAAAATACTTAGGACAACATTTTGTTAATTTGTGTACCGTTATAGGAAAAAATTCTTTTGAAAACCACTCTCAGAAAAACAATTATTCCATCAATTTTGGGTAACTTACATTTAAGAACTTGGAATCAGCGTATCAAATTCAAAATGAGTCATGTATCAAAGGTCAAGACCACTGAATGAAGAACAAGACTACTGAATTTAAAGCGCATAGAAATCACTCTCGAATTTACGAAATGTGAACCAATCATGTTTTAAATATTTTAAAAGTATGTGAGGAACCCCTGGACAACCCACAGTTTTGACTCGCAATTACAAAATGATACAAAATCATGCACAGCGATTATTTTTCTACTCACTTTGATGTGTTGATCACATAAATTGCCTTAATTTAGAAATCTATCACAAAATTTCCACTATTTTTTTTAATTTTATGCGCGAATCTTTCCGCGGTTGTCTCGATTAGCACGAAATACTTATTAATAGTTCAAATAATTCAATTTTATTTTATAGACTTACCAAATAGATTTAATTAAATCATCTCTCGTAGTATGCAAAAAGACACAATCATTTCATAGCATTTAGCGACCGCGAATCTTCAAAAAAAACGACGTGGTCAAGTGTATTATTTTTTTTACGACCAGAAACACACAAAAACCGCGAGAAAAACTTTTAATTTTCCCGTATTGAAAAAAAAATTTTTTGTTATTAATTTTTGTTTTTCCTTTTGTTTTTATTCTGACATTTCATACTAAGGTTAACTACCCAGAGTTAAAATATTGATAAGTTATTATGTTTAAATTTTCATAGGGATAAATATTTAGTATTGGTTAGTTACCCATGGTTAAGGTAAAGTTAACTTCTCGAGAAAAGTTAATGGGCCTTAGACTTTTTTCCTATAGGAGCAATCAAAACAAGAATGTAAATTAAATTTTAAAATTTGATTCCCAGGATTTAAATCAGAGATTATTTTTTAGCTACCCGATCAAAAAAATTTATATTATTTATATTATTTATAATATGTGAGTATATATATTGTCATGAATAGCCATATATAATTATATGTTTCTTATGTGGTACCTTATATAACCATATATTTTTATATGTTGTCTTTTATAAAATTTTATATGAACTGCCTATAATGAGATGTGACAGATCTATTGCCATATATAATTATAAATGATCATATGTAACATAATATATGATCACATATGGTGGCATATAAGCTATACATTTTGAGATATAATAATGTATGCCCTCTTATAAAAATTTGTTGGTTGTATGATGAAAGATATTTTTATATATGATTACTAGCGGGCAAGCCCGCTAGATTTAGCGGCATGCCTTAGGCCTAGTTTTTGGGATGTCAGTTACACCGAAAACGAATTTTAACGTATCGGGCAAGCCCGCTACATTGTTAGCGTACCTTTAAAATGTAATTTGTTTTGTATAGAGCAATTCCATTTTATTTCAACGTACATTTTTTCGGTAGTGTCCGATTTTGATAAAACTTGGTGAATGTGTGTAGTAGTGTATGTATGTTCACAAAACGATTTTTAATTTTTTTGTTTTCGAAAACTGTGGCAACCCTGCAGCTTTGAAATACTGAAAATTGCAGGGTAGGCACTACACTTAAAATTTCATAACTTTTGTTGTGAGCAAGATATTGAAAAAATTCTTTTTGCGTGGGATTAGTGAAGTTTTTAGGTTTAAGAAATTTATTATGATTTTTAATTTTTTTGTTTTCGAAAACTGTGGCAACCCTGCTGCTTTGAAATACTGAAAATTGCAGGGTAGGCACTACACTTAAAATTTCATAACTTTTGTTGTGAGCAAGATATTGAAAAAATTCTTTTTGCGTGGGATTAGTGAAGTTTTATTTTTTTTTTTTTAATTTTTAAAATTTAAAAAAAAAAAAAAAATTAAAATTTATTTTTTGAAAAAAAACCCATTTTTTCAAATTTTTATATTTTTTGCACAAAATGCCACATATGTGTTCTAAACAACCTAAAAATTTCAGAGTGGAATGCCTCCTACTTTTTGAGATATATTATATATATATATTATATATATATACCAGTCTGGTTAATAGCCAACTAATGTTTGGATCCGAAATTCGAATGGGTTAAAATGGGACTTGTGTCAAAATTTTCTATAAAATTATAAAAGAGAAAATCGTAAATATAGCCCATATGAGCGATAGGTCCAAATATGGACCGATTCTATCTAGAATATATTAGCTTTGTTCTCGGGACCATGTGAGTCAGCAAACCAAATTTCATTAAAATATCTTAATATTTGCGACCTGCAGCGTGTAACCAAGCCAATTTTGGTGGGACCCTTCTATGGGCACTAGGTCTAAACATGGACCGGTGTTAACCAAAATCAATAGGCTTCGTCCTTGGGCCGACATAGGTGGGTGTACCAAATTTCATCAAAATATCTTAATATTTGCGACCTGCAGCGTATAAACAATATAATTTTGTGGGGACCCTTATATGGGCACTAGGTCTAAACATGGACCAATGTAAACCAAAATCAATAGGCGTCGTCCTTTGGCCGACATAGGTCTGTGTACCAAATTTCATCAAAATAACTTAATATTTGCGACCTGCAGCGTATAAACAATATAATTTTGGGCGGACCCTAATATAGGCACTAGATCTAAACATGGACCGATTTTAACCAAAATCAATAGGCGTCGTCCAAATTTCATCAAAATATGTTAATATTTGCGACCTGTAGAGTGCGCACAAGAATGCATGGACAGACGGACGGAGGGACGCACATTGGGTTCAAATGATGCCAAAGTGGCGATTATTTGAAATTTTAGAATCAATTTTTTTAAATAATTTTTGGTATCGGGTAAAATTAGATAAAATTCTGCATCACTAGTTGTCACAATCAATTGTCTATGTTGTTTACTTATTCTACAGTGGGCTCTCAAAGTTAGAGAATTATTAGTGTTTTCGCATACATTAGGAAAAATTGAAAATCGATACGACTCAAGTCTTAATTTTTTATATTTAGCCTTTCAAAAATTATTTTTTTTGTGATGGAACCTTCAACTTCCGGTATTTAAGTATATAGTTAATACCTTTCTGTTAAAAATAATTATGTGTAAATATTTTTAATTATTTTTTTAAAAATTGACCAATTTTGGGTTGTTTTTCATATTTAAAGGCACAGAGTTATTTTTCTGGGCAGTCCTGGGTTCTGATTTGTAGATTTTCGAAAAGTAGAACATTTGAGGTTGTATATTAAAAAAAAATTTGCGCATTTGTTACTCCTTTTTTTTTTATTTTGTATAAAAGGTCTGTTTGTCTTAAAAAACCTAATTATTGAATAGAACTGTTGTTTTTTCGTTTTTAAATTGTCTTTTTCTATATTTTGGTGTTATTGTTGGTGCATTTTGCTTTTTTTTAAGAGATGGGTGCGTGAGTGATTTTTGATCACTCACGCTCACGTACAAAAATCTTATCACGCCCGAAAAAAATGTTTACTCACATTTTGCAGAAAAAATAAGTGGTTATTTTATATTTCAGTCACTACAACTAGGGTTTGGGATTTCCCGGACTATTTTATTTCCCGGGAAACGGGAATGAAAAAATTTGATTCCCGGGATTCCCGGGAAATATTTTTAAACAAAATTGTTAATGAAAACCACCTATATAAGTAATTTTTGTTAAAAAAAACACTATTTCAGTACAAATTCAGTCTGTGTAGTGAGAATTCAAAGTAAAAATATCAGAATGTTGAACATTTGATTTCACATAAATTACTCTAAGCACTGCCAAATGAATTGCATGATTCCAGCAGAAAGCACCCACTACTGGACTGTCGGAAACAAACCGTTTCATCACACTTGGCCCATTAGCTATGGTGGCCACAATGTTATTTTCCAAAGACAAATAAAACTCTTCTAGTCTTATTTCTACAATTCTTCTTATTTCATCAGCATTACATCTTCCTGATATATAAACCAACCCCAGGTTATAAAATGATTCATTTCCGTTTATACATATGTTCAAATATCTCTTTTCTGATATTCTTGTCCATTCCCCTAAGAATATAGTAAATCTCCTATTGTTAGAAATATTGCTCGATATTTCTTTTATCATGATATCTTTTACATGATTGTAGTAATTTAATATAATGTTCTTTACATCGGTTTCATTTTTTGCAATGCCAGGTTTTTATTATAAAAACTTTCTCGAATAAGCGAAGATCTAGTTATGGTGCGGATTGACTGCGGCTAATTTGGATACCATTTCAGGAAATGTTTGCCCTACCATAAAACCTTTAATGCCTATTCAGCTTACACTTTTTTCTTCGGGTACTTTGCTAATTTTAGCTGAAACGTTATTCTTGTTGTTGTTTTCTTCAAGAGAAGTTGCATGACCATCAATTTTTTTTTTTGTTTGTGAACCAAATTTAGATGTCGGATAACCAAATTTAGATACCACCGTTAACCATTAGTCTTTTCTTTTCCCATTTATTAATGAAAACGTTACTTAAAAAATTATTGACCCTTAATATAAAGGAGTATTTTAAATTTAAAGTCGACTTTATTTTTAATCAAACGGTTTGTCCTTACAAAAATATTTATATTTTCAAATATTTTGATTGGTTAAAAATAAATTAACCAATCAGAATGCTCCAAAAATAAACCAAGTCAAGGTATAGTACCACCCAATATTTTAACTAAAGTCGACTTTACCTAAATTATACATTTGAAAAATTTAGATAGTAAGGGCGATTATTTGTAAGTAACAAAGCTATTTTTTCATATTTCTTTTAAACATTTTACCAAGTTTTCAGGTTTTACTACTTAAATTTTGAATAAGTTATGCGAAAAATCTTTATTAGTTGAAATGCTCCTAATTACTTGGCAAAGATTTTATTTCTGTGTCAAATAAATGTATTTCCTTTTAAAAGATTTTAACAATGACATTTTTGTTTTGGTATTTAAAATGTTTTTTATGACTAAAATTAAAAAATCCTATTCGAAACAAAAACAATTTAAAAAATTTAATATTTTTAAAATTTCCCGTTTTCCCGGGAAAAATATATTATTTTCCCGGGAATTCCCGGCAAAGTTTTCCCGGGATTTCCCGCGAATTCCCGAACCCCAAACCCTAACTACAACGAATGTTTCACTCACGCTCACCTAAGCACTCCCACGTACCAAAATTGTTGTTATGAAAAACTATCGCCACTAGGGATACCGATCCCGAAATCCCGATCCCGAAAATCCCGGGATTTTCGGGATTTAGAAATCCCGAAATCCCGGGATTGGTCTTGAAAAAATCCCGGGATTTCCGATTTCATTATTTGCCATATTTTATCTCTTTTTGTATTTTTTTTTTTTTATTGTTATATTCGACCTAAATCACATAAATGTAATATCTTATTAAATGTTATTAAAGAACTAATTTTTCCCATTCATAAATGAATGCTTCACTTGCCAAATCGATTAACTCCATTTTCTGAACTTTATAAAATTTTAATTTCAAACCCCTTTATTGACTAACTGTGAAAGATTCAAAACACATTTCTCTGATAAGAAATATTAACACTACTAAATTACAAAGTCTATAATTTAGCAGTATATAATATTTTTTTCATTTTTCTCACTAATATTCATTTATTTTTCTATATTTTGACAATTGAATCATTCAAATAATATATTACAGATTAAATAAATCTGAATAAAAACATTAATAATTTAAAAACTTTTATTCAGCTGTGAAACTTTTGAAAATCATAATTCAGGTTTATTTAATCTCTTAACGGACATGTTTTTATTTATTTTATTGATGATTTGCTAAATTCATAACTTCATGCAAAATAATTTTGCCGACTAAAAACAGCATATTCTTGTTAAATAAGAAAAATCTAACAATCTGCCTTTCTGAAATGAGCAGAGGTATGTGCTTAATATTTTATGTTAGTTGATTTATAAAAACTAATAGTCACTAAATATTTCTGATGATTTCAGCAGAGTAGTTTGTATTTGAATTCAATTAATTTTAGCCACATATAACTAAAACTTTGCAGTGTTTTAGTAAAAACTTTTAGTTTTAAAGTTTCTTCAGAGGTAAATTGTAATTTGCAATTTGCATAAATTTAACTCATAAGTAGTTTTTATCGCGGAACTTTTTTGCTTATTTTTAGTACCTTTTTCTGCTATTTTTACATACTTATTTCTATGAGTGTAGTTTATGTTTAAAGCCAGATTCACAATGCTGTAGTACGCCACTCTGAGTGGATTTTGTTCCTTTCTTTTTTGCACTTACATATTTTTTATCTCTATTTTACACACTGCACTCTGCAGCGTGGAGTACTCCAGCATTGTGAATCCGGCTTAATTTGTTCATTTCTTTATACTACAAGAAATAATAAGTACATTTTAAATGAATTATTTTAATTTGTAGGATTTATTTCAGCTATTTATTTTTAAAATTAAAAATATGATGAAACAAAAAAATCCCGAAACCCCGAAAAATCCCGAAATCCCGAAAAATCCCGGGATCCCGATAAATCCCGGGATCCCGAAAAATCCCGGGATCCCGGGATTTCGATTTTCAAAATCCCGAATCCCGGGATTTGTAAAAACCAGTCCCGTTCGGCATCCCTAATCGCCACCCACGAATTTGTTTACCCATGTTAACGAACGTCTAATAAAAGTGGAACATCAGTAAGATTTTAGTCGCATCTTTAAAATGACAGTAACACAACATATTTGATTTTTTATTATTTATACGACAAAGATTAATTTGAAAAAAATTGTGTCACGGGCTCATATCTATTGCAATTGTTTTTTTGTTTGTTTCGTATTACTGTGATATTAGGGGAATTCATATAAAATGTACGATAGTGTAAGCCTGGTAAAGTTATATCATTTATTTCCAAAACTACTCGTATATACGCACCTTGATAAACTTATTCTTCAGTTTATTATTATTTTTGTTTGAACATTTGAAAAATATCAAAATAATCAAAATAAAAAATATTTGTAATTTGTTGTGATTGTTTATTGAATAAATATTAAATGTGTTAAATAATATATTTTCTAAAAGAAATTACTGAGGAATTTAGGAAGAACCGGAAGAACAATATTCCAAATACGCCAACAATTTTAAAATATAATAAGGATATTTATACATTTACACATTGTGTATTTATACACAGTTTACCAAGCAGTAGAACGCGTTATATGAATTCCCCTATTGTTTCTTGTTTTAAAATGTGAAGTGTTTTTTTAAAATGTGTAAAGTATTAAATGAAGTATTTAGTATTTGGTATTTGGTAAATGGGAAAATGATTGAAACTTTCGTTTCTTTAAAAAAATATATATACTCTTTTTAGGAACAAGCACCAACACAATTTTTATACCTCGACGAGAACTTTATAATTTCAGGAAAAATACTGATGTAAATGAATGGAAAAATAAAATCAGTATTTTCAAAATGAAAATCATTAAACGCATTATCCCGTCCAGTATAAATGATTTTGAAAAAAGATTTAGCACATTTATTAGCGAATTTCATTATAATAAAAGTCGGAGGAATAATCAACGTTTTTTGAGTGTTAATAAAGAATGGTTAGATGCTTCTCTCTCGTTTGTCCCCCCACAATTGACTGCAGACGAATATCTAAGCATTTTGATAGAAGCAAAATTCTTTAGGAGAATACATTAAAAAAGTTTTAAATCAATTAAAAACGGTCGAGTCTAAAATTTAGTTTTTGTGCTCATTTTTCTTAGTTTCATTCTATATATTTCACGATATGCATATTATTTGAAAGATAATATTGTCGTCTTTAAAGTAGAACAAAAATTGAAGTTTTCAGATGTAAAATTTAATAGTTATGAGTGACTTTGTAAAAACACTTTTTAAATTTTTTATGTTTATCCAATTTTCAAAACGTCATATTTTAGAAACCGAAATGATTTCGGATCGGAAAGCTTCTGATCTTATGAACTCTGATATCTTGTAATAATAATTGTGAATTTCATTAAAATCGGAATCGATAAATCCAACTGCTGCGCGTTTTTTCATGGATTCTCCTAATACTTAAAAAAATATTTTATCTTTTTTTTTTAAATAAAAAAAAGTTTTCAACGAAAAAGATAAAAGTTTTTTTTTTTAAACTAACCTACACATAGTTAATCCAAAAAAAATAATATCTTGTCAATAAACCTCTTCCTTGAATTAATCGCCAGTTTGGGTGTCATCGAACCCACTCACAGTGGGAAAAATCACCAATCTAGCTTATAAAATATCGTATCTCTTAAACTATTGATCTGAGAAGTTAGAAATGTATGGAGCGATTGTAGCGAATAGAGTCTTCTTTAAATATATTGTATTTGTAGACACCCTGTTTAATTACAGGGTGCACCAAAAGGAAGGTTTTAGTGGAAATGACACTGAAATTTAGTATATCTTTAAAATTGGTATGAAAATTTTCCGAAAGTATTGCCCTATGTTGCATTTATGTAATTTGATAGATTTAATCATTCACCGATAGGGGTTGCTGTTAATATATTTAGTAACATTTCAAATACGATGTAGCTCCGAAGAGCAATGTATTTAGTTATACAAAATAAATTAAAATTTTTTGTTAAACAAAACACAATTAAAAACATTTTTATATGTACATTAAATCACAGAAATAGTATTTTGCAATATATATTTATATCAAAAATTACTGTCATCAAATATGGATATGAGTTAAACTTTAAAAAATAAACTTGTCGTATTTTTAATATACAATTTTATTTATTCGTAACAAAAAAAGGATCAAACCTTCTTTTTTTTAAAATTAGAGAAAACAACATTTAAGTTGACATTATAAATGAAACTAATATACTAAGTTTTAATTCATTCATTATTATTTTTATTTATTTAAAGGTCAACAAAAAAATTTGCTAATATTATCAAAATATATATAATACAAATTAAGAAAAAAAAAAAAAAAATATTGCATAAAACCAAATTCAAACTTATATTTATTTAATTTTTATTTTTTAAACTAAATAAATTACATTCAACAATAAATAAAACTTAAAAAAATAGTACTTAAAATAATTGTTTCATGAAAAAAAAATATTGCAAATTATTCGCTTTCAGAGCCTGAGTCCTGGGCTTCTTCGCATTGATCGGGAATCATTGGGTCATAAAGCAGCTCACGAACTTCGCTGGAAAGAGGCTCCAAGGCTCGATAGTTGATGGATGACTTTTTTGATATTGATGAAATATAAGGATCCGATGAATAAAGCAGTGTATTGAGTAAATCTTGCATAGTTTTCTCACGCGTCATTTTTCGAGTGTGGAATTCCCGGTAATTACGGAAATTTTTATTTCTGCATTCCATTGCTTCTTCCGAAAGCATTCCAATTGGCAAACACGCGTATTTGATAACATCAGCCCCATGCATTAAAATTTTATGTACGATGGATGGCATGTTATACCAGGGGTATAAATCCACGTACAATTTGGATGTACTTTCAGTCATTTTTTTAAAGGAATCTTTATTTATTGCGTAACCACATGCCATTGTTTTTAATATAACACCCAAATTACTTATTAATTTTTCATCGACTCCTCTAATTGATGATGCCAAGCCAGGGTTTTTGAAGAACATCCTAGCCGTATTGCCGTCATTGGTTGTTCCAAACCCTGGCTTTGGTATATCTACAAGTAGGTTCATATATTTTTTTAAATCATCAATAATTTTTTTTTTCTTTGTGCAACGGCTAATTTATCTTCATCGCCTCTTATTTGCCATTTTTTTGTGTCAAGCCTATAGGCTATGTGCAAAATACACTCAAAACACCTTATCCTTGCATGCAGTGTGGAAAGTCCATAGGCATACAAGGATTCATTTGGCTTTAAATCTTTAATCTTATTTAAATCATTCATGATTTTTGGAGTAGCTCCGCATATTCCACATGATTGTGTTGATGTTTCTGCGATTGCACTAAATGCCTTACCATCAATCATGGTAAGACAGAATTTATGATCCACGTTCAGATCTAAGTCTTTAACTTTTGTTTCTATTATACTTTCAATTTGATGTTTTATTTTATTTACTTCATTTTTTATAAGGTCAATTGTTTCTTTTTCAAATGTTAATTTAATCGGCCGACAGAATCGGGTTGATGACGGTCGAGGATTTTGCCACAAAATATTATCTTTATCTTTAAGTTGCAATGGGACTAAGCAAATTGCGAATAAATTCTCATCAGACTTACCTTCTGGACATTTTTGCTTATATGTCCACTACTTCCATCACAATCCCATTTGTATATCATTGTAATATTTTTTGACGATGACATATTTCTCGATTTCCTAATTACGTATTCTACGATTCTGCTAGCTGTGTGGTCCACTAGAGCTTGAAGACTGACTTCTGCAGAAAAGTTTGTAACATATATTGAGGAGTCTTTGGGATAACATTTTTTTTTTTTTGCCTCACGAATTACATTGTATGTTGGATAAATGTTTGCATTACGACTTTTAGCTCCTGATTGCGTTAGCATATACGAACTTTTAGTATAGTCTCCGTCTATATATAGCGCTAAGGCTTCGTCAGGTTTTTTTGTACTTACTCGCAAGGGGTATTACTAAAATCATTTTCTATACAATACATCGTGTCCACGTACTCTTTAGGACTTGTTTTATCAAAAAAAAATATAGGTTCAATAGCGCAATAAAACTTTTCATAATACATTGGGGGAAACGTGAAACCAAAATCACTCATGAACGTGCTACTTATCCATTGCATACATTTACAGCCCTGTATTTTCATAACTAACATATAAATCGAAAAATGTTGAATGCAGTTTTAAGTATCAACTATCATTGAATTATTATATGCTATAGGTTTATATATTTGTAAAAAAAAAACATATTTTTTATAAGCTAGATTGGTCATTTTTCCCACAGTGCCACTGTGGGACGGACAGACGGACATCGTTAAATCCAAATCAAAAAAGGTTCTGAGCCGATCGGTATCTATAAGGTGGGTCTACGACCAATATTTGTTGGTGTTACAAACATCAGCACAAACTTATAATACCCTCTCCACGTAGTGGTGTAGGGTATAAAAATGTGATGAACAATTTTGTTGAATACAGCAACTGTGCGGTGTGTGCGGACGTGTTCTTTAATTTGATCCGACAAAAAACCGAATGATACTACGTTAAAGTGACTTAATATTACTAAAAATTGCGAAAAGACGCTTAAAGTTATATTTTATTTTAAATGAAGCCTAAATATTACCTGAAAAAATCATTAAGGAAACAAATTACAAGAAAAATAAAATCAAAGAAAAAATAAATAAACAAAATTCTAAATACTAAAGCTCTTTAGTTCTACTAAGTAAAACAAAAACAATGCCAATAGAGCGTTCTCCACCAGATTTAACAGTGCAAAATCTAACAACAAAAAATGTTATTGCTAGTGTAAATACTTGTTCAACTGTAACAACTCAAGCATGTACAACTACCACAATTACAACATCATCAAACTTTTTATCAACACCGATTATGTCAGTAGGTAATTCGCTCTTTACTAATACTCCCACTAATACACAGAACATTATTACACAAACTAATGGGTCGATTATCGATAGCAACCAAACTGTAGTTGCGTTGTCAACTGGCAACGCAACTGAAATGAAAATTGGAATTAGGTATGGCAACTTTTGCCAGTTGCCAAAAAGTTATCGATAATATTATTTTGACACATCAGCAACTCAAAATAAATGTAAACAAATAAGAAAAAGAGAGATAAAAGTCAATTTGTGTAAAAAAATAATAAAAGTTAATAAATTAACTGAATTAAAAAAGCCAATTTGTGTAAAATTTAATCAAATTAAATATGTTGAGTTCAGTGGAACTATTTTTTGATGACGATGAGGAGTTCTTAAACGTGGCATCTATTAGACGCCACTTGCGGGACAACTCTAATCCTCTAGAATTACCGCCTGTACTGTGAGTAAATTTTGATGTTTAAAATAATTTTCAATTAACAGTTTTACTTGTTCTAGTTTCAAAGCTTATTTTCGGCTTCCAAAAGATGCAGTGGTATATTTAGTGGAAGCCTTAAATAATGACTTTAAACAAAGTCATCGGGTAACAGCAATACCTCCGCTGTTAAAAGTTTGCGCAGCTTTAAGATTTTTTGCTGAGGGAAGTTTCCAAAAATCTCACGGCAACGACTTTAATCTGGGCATGGCTCAACCTACGTTGTCGGTAGTTTTAAAAGAAGTCGTCCAATTAATCGAAGAAAAGCTTTGTAAAGTGTGGATAGTTTCGAAAATGTCAGAAGAAGAAAAAGCCAAAAATAAAAACTTTTTTTATTCGAAGACGAAGTTTCCTGGGGTTGTTGGTTGTATAGATGGGGCACATGTACATATCATGGGACCGAAGGAAGACATTCGTCACTTATACATAAACAGGAAAGGATACTTTAGTTTGAATGTTTTGTTGGTAAGTTGTTTAATAGTTATTTATTTTTATAAAGATGACTTCTTTGTAGATGTGCGATTACCAAATGCAAATAAGGTATGTTGACGCCAGGCATCCTGGATCTACTCATGATGCCTTCATATGGAACAACAGCCCATTGAAACAAGAGGTTGCTGCAGATTTCGGACAAAACACATGGCTGCTAGGTTGTATTACATTTAAAATTTAAAAAGTCAATAAAATTTATTAAAGAATTTAGGTGATGCAGGATTTCCTTTGGAACCTCAACTTATGACTCCTTATCGTTCAGCTGAACCTCAATCGCCAGAAGGAAAATATAATACAATTCATGCTAAAGCCCGGAATGTGATTGAGCGAACAAACGGTGTTTTAAAGTCTATATTTAGATGCCTTTCTTCTGAACGTGGCCTGCACTATAAGCCCGATATGGCTGTTTCTATTGTAAATGCATGTTGCGCGTTATACAATATTGGTCGGTATTATAAAGCTAATTGGGAAGAAGATTCAACAGTTCCCCGGAATACTGCAGTCGTTAGGTTAAATGAAAATGTAGATAATATTTTGGCCACAGATATAAGACACAGAATTATGCAATGTTTAAATGAATAAACTTGAAATATATTTTATTCACATAGTTGTTTTTATTTTATTATTCATTTTAACATTTTTAAAAATAAAAAAATCCTTAAGTTATAAAAAAAATTAAATCACATTCATTTTAACATAAAAAGAAAAAAAGGCGTAAGTTATTAAAAATAAAAGTAAATTACATTTACTTGTTGCTTAACCTAGAATACACTAATAGAAAAAGTGTCTGTAAAAAATTAAGTTAAAATTGCTTAAAAATAACTTTGCAGAAAAAACTGTTTTGATACATATTAGTAAGATAGGAACAGCAAAAAATAAATCTGTTAAAACTACAGAATTTTAGTTATATTTGAGTTAAATTTGTGTTAATAGAAAATAATTTATAATTCAACCTGCTAAAATCAGCAAAAAATTTTGCTAAATAGAAGGCTAAAAAATCATAAAAAGATTTTCAAGTTTTTTTTAGTACAAATAAAAATCTAGCTTTTTGAAGTCAGCAGTTTACTATTTTTTAGCAAATATTTTTGCTGATTTTAGCAGGATAGACTGCTTTTTGCATTAAACTAAATTTAGATTAAAAATAAAAAAAAATTTGTAGATATAACAGTTTGTTTTTGCTATTTTTAGTCTACTAATATTTATCAAAATTTCTGTAGTTTTTACAGTACAGTAAGTTGAATTAAATATAACTGTAATTATTTTTTGCTGTTCTTATTTTACGAGTATTTAACAAAAAAATCTGCTAAATTGAGCAAAAAGAATCTGCTAATTCACAGATTTATTTTTATGAGTGTACTTTTCTAAAACTTATTATTTAATTCACAGATTTGTTTCATTTCAGGTTCATTGCTTAAAAATATTCTTAAATCTAAAAAAAATAAAATAAATCTACACTCATAGAAATAAACCTTGTAAAAATAACAGAAAAAGCTACTGAAAATTAGTTAAAAATTACATTACAGAAAAGATAAAATTTTTTGTGAATTTTTAGCCTCTAATTATTTAGGAACATTTTTTACGAATTTTAGCAGGTTATTTTCTATTGACACAAATTTAGCTGAAATATAACAAAAATTTTGTATATTTAATAGTTTTATTTTTGCAATACCTATCTTGCTAATTAATATATAGCAGAAATAACCTGCTATCAGCAGTTTTTTCTGCAACGTCATTTTTAACTAATTTTTAGTAGTTTCAACTAAATTTTTTACAGACTATTTTCTATTAGTGTGTATTAGAGTGAACCTTATTTTTCAACATTGACTTTAAGCCCCCCCCCCCCTCCTTAGAAAAGTTCGTTTGGGTACAAATATACATCATGAAAAAAATTAAGATGATCATGTAACGGAAGCATGTGCCGCATCGCCCCTGAAATTTGAAATACGATTTACATGGGGAAAAAATTACTTTTTGTTTTTCAAATACTGGCGCTTAAATAACTGCTTTACCAAAAAACGTTAATAAAATCGTAATCTTGACTGAATTACCTTTCTAGCAAGGCATACAAATCTAAAATCGTTTGGAAAATATATAAATGGCAATTCGCCCAAACCATTGTAGGGTTAAAATGGCATAAATTAAGAAAATCGTAAAAAACTTAAATATTTTTTTCAAAAACTTATAATGTTATACTCTACTTTCATTTACTAAGTCCTATAAATATTCAGATATAATTTTTTGTATCTATTAGATTATGATAACCTAGTCCCAGGTGTGGCCAAAGATGGGATTTTTTTTGGAAAATTTACAAAACTAATTTTGAATTTTTTAAAATTTTGTTAAACAAAATATAAAAAAAAGTAGTCAGTGCATAGAATTTTTTTAATACACCTCAGAGAATAATTCTACAAAAAATTACACATATCTCTCTTTTAACTTAGTAGTGACGGCGTTTTAAATTTGAATATTTTAGAGAAAAGTATAATTTTGGCCAATAATTTAGATAATAGTATTCATTTTTCATAACTGAGTTTAGTGCTTAACCATAGTTATGAATGTCAAATTTATATGGAAATATCTGTGGTTAAGGTTTAACCATGGTTATGTTGGAGATAAGTTACTCGCCCTTAGTAAATGAAAGTAGAGTATAACATTGTAAGTTTTTGAAAAAAATATTTAAGTTTTTTACGATTTTCTTAATTTATGCCATTTTAACCCTACAATGGTTTGGGCGAATTGCCATTTAAATATTTTCCAAACGATTTTGGATTTTTATGCCTTGCTAGAAAGATAATTCAGTCAAGATTACGATTTTATTAACGTTTTTTGGTAAAACAGTTATTTAAGCGCCAGTATTTGAAAAACAAAAAGTAATTTTTTCCCCATGTAAATCGTATTTCAAATTTCAGGGGCGATGCGGCACATGCTTCCGTTACATGATCATCTTAATTTTTTTCATGATGTATATTTGTACCCAAACGAACTTTTCCAAAGGAACCATTTTCAATTCTACTAGTACAAAAAAAAAAAATATTTAAAATATTTATAACAAATAATTTAATAATAAAATATACTTACATTTCAATGTTCCCGCTTTTTTTTTTAGCTCTAAACAACAACAGCAACCAAAACTTCGCAGTTGCCAGTATAATCACTATTTGACAACTGAAATTGACAGCTATCAGTTGCCAGTTGCCATACGTAATATCTTTTTGGCAACTGGCAACGCCACTAAGGTTCGGTTGCTATCGATAATCGACCCATAACATTAATAAAGAGCAAACAAGTGAAGCTCTTAAAAATTCTCTTACACTGAATTTACAATCAACTGATCTTACCACAAATGAGTCGGTAATGGTCGCCTCAAAAGGTGCTATACCTAAAACAACCAAAGTAGATTCTATAGAAGATAGCAACAAAACATTGAAAGGGATTGATCGATACTTTACAATATTAAAGCGAAAGCGTAGCCCCAATTCCTCCAAAAATAACCCCACTCCGAAACAAACAAAAAAGGCAGTCACTACTCAAACGATGAGCCAAAATCGTTTTTCTTTGTTAGCTACTAACGATGTCGAAGAAGATACAGTTGAAATAGTTAAACAGCACAAGCCCCCAGCAATTTTCTTACGTGAACAAAACTCTAACTTTTTAGTAAATTCCATAACAGCAACAGTCGGAAAAGATAATTTTTTTGTAGAATCTCTGCGCAGAGGAAACGTTCTTGAAACGAAAATTCAGACATTTACAGAAACTAATTTCCGTAAAATTGCTTCTTATCTCGATTCAGAAAATAAAAGTTATTACACTCATCAACTTAAAAGCTCAAAAGGTTTATCAATTGTCATAAAAGGCATTGAAAGCAACGTCCCAACAAGTGAAATAACAAATGCTATAGAAAATGAAGGCTACAAGGTAAAATCAGTGCACAATATAAAAAATAAGGACAAAATACCTCAACCACTTTTTAAAGTCGAAATTGCCTTTGATTCCAGCAAATTAAAAGGAAACGAGCCACATCCAATTTATAATCTTCGATACCTGCTTCACCGAAGAATCACTGTAGAAGAACCACGCAAACGCAAAGACCCACCTCAATGCTTTAACTGCCAGGAATTCGGTCACACTAAAAGTTATTGCAAGCTTCCAGCAGTATGTGTAATCTGCGGTGATGTCCATAAAACTTCCGATTGCTTGAAATCTAAAAACGACCCAAGTAATAAAAAATGTAGCAACTGTGGTGGTAACCACACTGCAAATTATAGGGTATGTCCCGTCTTTATACAGATAAAGAATAACGCTCCTAATAAACCCTCTTACCGGCGCTTTCAGTCAAATGATTTCCCATATATTTCAAAAAATAATATATCCACACAACATAGGCCTTCTGGTCAAACTAATAACAACCACGCCAATTATACTTCCAACCCACCTCCGAATCCTACGAATAACACGTCGTATGCTCAAATCGCTCAATCCAGTAGTATGCCTTTTGAAAAATTGGTCGCTCACAAAATCCCAGAATCTCGAACTCCTAATGAATCATCACAGAAATCGCCCTTAGAAAGCTCAATAGAGCTTCTGATACAAACTATGAACAACTTTATATCAAATATGCAAGTCATGATGCAGGAGTTGTTAAGAAATCAGGGTATGCTACTTCAAGCATTTGCCTATAAACAATGAACCAGATAAGAATATGTTACTGGAATGCAAACGGCTTAAGCCAACATAAGATAGAAGTAGAAAGTTTTCTAAAGTCACAGTCTATTGACATATTGCTGGTTTCTGAAACGCATTTTACATTAAAAAACTGTTTTCGAATTAAAGGTTACTCTATATACGACACAAAACATCCAAGTGGTAAAGCGTGTGGTGGTGCAGCTATAATAATTAGTAATCATATTAGCCATTTTCCAATGCTGGAATATAAAACAGATCATATTCAAGCCTCATCAATATGCCTCTCGGCCACAAATATCACCATATCTTCTTTATACTGTCCTCCAAGACACAAAATAACAGACGATCAATTTATTAATTTTTACAAAACTCTAGGCAATAAATTTATAGCGGCAGGAGATTACAATGCAAAGCACACGTTCTGGGGCTCACGACTCACTACTCCTAAGGGTAGACAGCTATTAAAAGCTATCTCATCTCTTAAACTTGACGTTATATCTGGAGGACAGCCCACTTATTGGCCTTCAGATCTACAAAAGACTTCTGATTTAATAGATTTTGCAGTCATTAAAAATATCAGACGCGATCAGCTTTCTGCAGTCTCTTTGTTCGACCTGTCTTCTGACCACTCTCCCACTATTATTTCAATGCTTAATGGGCAAACCATCGAAAAACCTTCTTGTTTCCCTACTAACTGGCTCAAATATAGAAAGTATGTAAGCTCACACGTATCTCAAAATATCTCACTGAAATCCGATGATGAAATACAAGATGCTATAAACGTGTTCTCGGAAACATTATCAACTGCAGCTAAAGTAGCTACACCTTTTAAACGCTACGACGGCCCTAAAAATAATAAATACTCAACAACTATTCAAAATCTTATAAAGGAAAAGCGAAATCTTAGAAGACAATGGGAACTACATCGCTCTCCTACCTTGAAAAGTCAACTAAACCACTGTCAAAGAACCCTTCACAGTGCTCTTTTGCAGGATAAACAGTCAGCTCTAAAGGCATATTTAGAAGGTCTAAATCCAACTAAATCCACGGATTATAGTCTTTGGAAAGTCACCAAAAAACTTAAAAACCCAACTAGATACGAATCTGCTATTCGTTATAGCGATGGTAATTGGGCTAGGTCCCATAAAGAGAAAGCAGAAGTTTTTGCCGATCACCTCGAAAGAGTGTTCACGCCTAATATTTCTAGCTCAGACATAACTTTGCCAGATATTGAAGACCTTGTTGTTTCCCCAATGAAAATTCGATTCTCGTCGTTAACTTCAGCAGTTAAAAAATTGAAAACAAATAAAGCCCCTGGCGTTGACAAAATTTCAGGAAAAATGATTCGTGAGCTACCAACATCTGCCCTTAAACTAGTTTTATTCATTTTCAATTCTATCTTGCGAACTGGTTTCTACCCTAAATCATGGAAAATATCAGAAATAATTATGATACCTAAGCCAGGTAAGGACGCTAGCCAAGTATCATCTTATCGCCCGATAAGCTTACTTTCAACTTTATCAAATCTCTTTGAGAAATTATTTTTAAATGCGTTGACCCCATACCTAAACGACCACCACATCATTCCCGTTCATCAGTTTGGATTCCGAAAGGATCATGGCACCATAGAACAGGTCCATCGAATAGTTACTCTTATCAGAAAGGCTTTCGAGGACAAACTCTATTGCTCAGCACTCTTCATAGATATTTCTCAAGCCTTCGACAAAGTCTGGCATGATGGGTTATTATATAAAATAAGCTCCTTGTTACCCCTAAATACCCACAAGTTACTGCGAAATTATTTAATGGATCGTTCATTTGTAGTAAAGTACAAAGACCACATCTCAGACTCAAGAAAAATCACAGCAGGAGTTCCCCAAGGCAGTATACTTGGTCCTCTCATGTATATACTCTTTACTTCAGATATGCCTACTAATAACCTGATACACACGTCAACTTTTGCAGACGATACAGCGTTTATAAGCGTACATAAAAATCCAGTAATTGCTTCTAGTTGTCTGCAGGCTCATATTAAGGAACTCGAAAAATGGCTTCACAAGTGGAAAATAAAAGTAAATCCAACAAAGTGCGCACATGTTACTTTCACCTTGAGAAAGGGAAACTGTCCCAAACTGAAGATAAATAACATCGATATCCCTGAGCAAAATCATATAAAATATCTTGGTATACACCTTGATCGTCGCCTTACCTGGTCTCAACATATTGAATCCAAATCCACACAACTTAAACTTAAAACTTTACAGCTTCAGTGGCTCCTTTGTCCCCATTCTGCTCTCAACCTAAACTACAAGGTTCTACTCTACAAAGCTATTATTAAGCCAATATGGACCTATGGAATCCAACTATGGGGAACAGCTTCTGCTTCTAATATAGAAAAATTACAAAGACGACAAAATAAAATATTGCGGCTAATTACTGGTGACCCGTGGTATATTAATAACGTGATTATTCATAAGGACCTTAATATTCCATTTGTTCGCGACGAAATAAAAACCTTCTGCTCTAAATATGTACGAAAACTGGCAACTCATCCAAACCTTCTTGCACAGGATCTACTATGTTATAATGGACATATTCGCCTCAAGAGGGTCGACACATTGGCCCTCGCGGAACCACATTAAAGATGAACATTTTACGCAACGAAAAATGGATTTTCTATTGCAATGGCAATAGACCCAGAAATTATTAGTTGATTTAAGATTTTAATACTTATTGTTATTTTCTGAAATAAGAAAGATCCAATAAATAAAGAAATAAAGTTAAAAAAAAAAAAAAAAATAAAAAAATTTTTTAACGCAGTCTTTAATTAGTTTTACTTCATACAACAGGTCCATTCGTTTACATTTCTCAGTTAATTAAAAGTAAATAAGAAGTAAGAATTACTCAGTACAAACTTACTCTTAAAATAAACTTTTCGCAAACTCTAAAAATACACTTTCCTCAAACATGTACGCGAACAGAAAATTTGCAAGTTTGCAGACACAGCTGGTGACAACACCAAATATACAAATAAATTTTAACTGGGGGCTATGAAAGAAGAGAATTTTTTATGTTAAATCTTAAGCAGAAACTTTTTAGATTTTCTTATATTTTCCATAATTTATTTTGAAAGTTTTACTGCTTTGCGTTTCCATAAAATAACATAATTGTAAAATAATTTTTTTTTTACAATAAACAAACATAAGTTTTCGAAACATATGTTTTTTTCTGCTTGCAAAAATTTTTACAGTAAAAATTTGCAAGAAAAATCAGAAATTAGAAACTCTTATCATCGAACTGTCACTTTATTCTAGCTGTTTTCTTCCTGTTTACCGAGTATTTGTGTTAACGAACGCCATCCAGTAAAAATTTTTTCAAATTATCCAGTTGTCGAACGCAACTAATTGTTACAATAAATACACAATTGAATAGTTGATTAAAGCAAGTATACGTTATTTTAGCAATTACGCATAATATTACTAGAGTTGCCGCTACAATATTTTGAAAGTTTCAATAAAAAGCAAAAGGAATTTGTTTTTTAATACTTCGCAAAAATCTTATTATAAAAACATTTTTAACCGGGTTTGGAATTTATATTTCAATATTTCGTTTGTTCATAGCATCTCTTACCGTGTAAAATCCGTCATTTCCATCATAATCATACACATATGTTTAGCCAAGAAGATTATATCGTTTCCAGTATCATCCCATTTTGCCACTTCAGAATCGAATGTCAGCTTTTCCCGTCGGAAAAGTTCTACCTGTTGGGCAATTTTTTGTTTATCTTCTTCAGTCATTTTACGCATGGCTTCCTATGTGGATATGAAGAAATGTTATTTATTGAATAATATGTACATAAACTAGAACATACTCTTGCAGTACATATTCCACTAATATCAGGATATTCGTCAACAGTTTGATCACCAGTATGTGCACTTGCTGTTAAATAGAAAAACAATGAAATTATTAGGACTTAGTGCAATATTAATTAATTTGTGCATAAAAACAAAATGATAATTATGCATAATATGATAAGTTATTTAGTTGTTTAATTTATTTTAGGAAAATGGTTTAAATGATTCGGTTATATTTTCGACAACCAAAAGAAGAAACCGATTAAGAATACATAGTTACAACACAATCCAACAACTAAATAACAAAAGAAAATAAAAAAATTACATCGACTCCGAGTTTCCAAAGTCATGTCTTCAACTGGCTCAAATTCAGTGTCTGTATCCAAGTCTTCAGAACTCTGTAAAGAAAAAATATTCACAAAAAATCACAAAACAAACAAAAAATATGAAAATATAAAAAAAAATCGGCAACTAAATAAACACACAGGGTCAGATATGTAGCTGAGAACTTCAAATTTATTTAAAAAAAATTAATTTCTTCATCTTTTTTGTTGTCCACCGGTGAATTGATGATGCATATATGAACTTAATGAATGACAATTTTTAATATTTGTGCTTACATTTACTTCTAGTTTCAGCATTATATGGATCATCTAATTCCACATCCTCAGGATCAAGTTCATCTTCATTCTTGATTAAACATTATTTCAATAATACAAAAAACAAAAATTCATGTCTATTAGAGCGAACCACCTCACAGGCAAAAAAAAGTGGCCGTACACCCTCTAATATGAAGTATTTTTGCAACTAGGTTTCAAAAAAAAATTTTTTGTGCCGTTAGTACCCAGGTAGAAATTGCCGACGTTACAACAAAAATTGTACTGGCAGAGCACGTTTTTTTACGAAATGCAAGTACTACTTACAACGTGCTTTGCCAGTACAGTTTTCAGAAAATTAACGAGCTTTTTTAATTTATTAAAATTACCAATTTTATATTTTGCATATATTAACACAATTATTTATGTAAGAGAGACATAGCCATTCTTTTCTTGAGAAGTTTCGAAAGAATATATTAAAAATCTGTGATGTACACTAAAAGGACAGTAAAGTACTAGCAAACTACAAAATTTGTTATTAAATGTACTGGGATAATACCAAAAAAATAAAATCCCAAGCCTGCGCCATCGTTGCGAAATAACTACGGCCAAGCATTTATTGGTGTTATCATTTCCACAACATGCCAGTATAGTGAAAGTTGAAAATCCGACGCATTGCCAGTACATGTACTACCGTCTCCATTACCGGACCGACGTTGTGCCGTTTGTATTTTTCTACCTGGGTAGGGGTCGCAATTTTACATTTTACGTTATATCTTTGGCAATTACAGTCGGATATTAAAGTATGATACATCCATGTTTTCCTCTCGAGGAGACCAGTGTTTTGCTCTAAGGGCCATTGACGTCAAGTAACCCGTTCTAGTAGTTACCCACCAGATCTTAGTTGCTACAACCCTAATGTACCGCCCTAATGTCAGAAAATGAAAACTCGCAAAAAATCATTAAACTTTTGCTAAGGAACCCAGGTAGAAAAATACAAACGGCACAATGTCGGCCCGGTATTGGAGACGGTAGCACATGTAGGGTAGAGGGGGGATCCTTCGCCAGTGGGGCACATACACTAATCCCATTTTTCTCCGATGTTAAGGGAGATAAAAAATTGGAAAAAATACATTTTGTGCATTTCTCAATTGCCTTTCCTTGACATCCACTTTGACGAATTTATATCACATGTGGTCGCAGATAGACGTGTTTTTGTGTTTTTTGGGGTGCCAAAAAAATAATTGAAAGCAACTACATTTTGCAATAACTTCCTCAAATCGTGTGATAAAAAAATAATTTTTCATTATGTTAGACCTATGATCCTGAGCTTTCAGAAAATAATAATTTGATTTTAATAAATGCTTAAAAAGCAGTGTTTAATAACAAGTTTAAAAAAAATTTGCCTCAACTGGTGACTGTGCTTAAAATAGTTCACACTTTCATATTCAACCATTAACTTGCTTATTTCATTCTAACTGTATAAGTAAATTTCAAATACACACACAGTCATCATTTACATTTTTTAAGTTTTCAAACTAAGCGCAGCGTAACTGTGTGAGTTCAGCAACAAAACAAATTGTGTTTCTTCTGCTTGCTGCGTTTTGAGTTACTGGTTAATGTGTTTTTACTTGACTGAGTAACGAAAAAAAAACTGCATAGTAGACTGGGAATAGCAGACTCGATAGTAGACTGGGGTCAGCAAACTATGTAGTTGGAACTTAAAGAGTTTTGTATATGCAAACAAAAGAAAAAAAAACACTAGCAGCTTTAAAAAGAAAATACAATTAAACTTATCATATTTCCTATTTTATTAATTATTTTGTTAATTATATAATTTATATATTAATTAATTTCACACTTTATCGTAAATATGTATGTATAATACTTTATTCTGATCAATTGTGGTACATAGTACATATGATTTGATTTTTTTAAATTGTCATTAATATGACGATAACTTACAACAATTGATTTTTTGGACAAATTACTACACCCAAAAAATACATGGTAGTTGATCATTATTTTTTCAATTGTGTCATATGTTGGCTGAATAGAAAAATTTGTTATTTTAACAAAGTTTATTCCTGTTTTTTAGCTTAAAATAAAATCTGTTAATTTTAAAACATTTTTTGTTAAATTTAAAAAATCTAAATTTAAGTAAACTTTATTTATTTATTACTATTCTTTTGTTTTTGTTAATTAATTCATATATTAATTAATTTAACACTTTATCGTATATATATACATTTCTGCATTGATTCAATTGGTACATATATTTTGCAGGTTTTTTTTAATTAATCCACTCTGATATATGTATGTATGTAGGTATATGTGACGCGCAAAATAGAAAGGGACCTAAGGGTAAAAACCGGTTTTGTTCAAGAGAGCATGGGATCGGTCTCATTCGATGCTCAGATATTGTCCACAAAAAAAAAATTAATTTTTTTACCCTTAGGTACCTTTCTCTATGCGCTGTCACTAGGGTTTTTCTTTTCCCGGACTTTTTCATTTCCCGGGACAGCGGGATTTTTTTCTGAATTTCCCGGGATCCCGGGAATTCCCGCTCGTTACAAAATAAATAAATCCAACATATGTTGTACTTGAAAAACTCGATTTCTATTAAAACACCGTCTGACAAAGTTCATCTTTTGGTTGTAACCATGATAAAATCTACTTAATATATTCTGAAATGAGGGCTAAATATAAAATATGAATGACTTCCACTTTTTCTAGATCAATTCGTTTAATTATTTAAATCGCTAATTACTATTTAGGTAATATATTTATATGGATGGCGGTCTCAATTTTGAAATGAAATATAAATATTAATTATATTTCTAAATATTAATTCGAGGTTGGAACGGTTACACGAATTGATATAGAAAAAGTGAAAGACACGGGTATTTTAATTTCTTCCCTTCTTTCAGGATATATTGGAATTGCTAATGGGTGCATACTTGTGTCGGACCAGTTTTATAATCAGAACTAAGATAGATTTTTTGCTTAAGTATTTCTTAAATATGGAATCCAAAAATTTGTATTTCTAAAGATTTTGTTTCTGTGCAGATTTTCAGAAGTATTCGTATAGAATTATTTTATAAAAAAGTGTAAAAGTGAGTATTCTTCACACAAATTATTACGCAAATTCGTATAAAAATCAACACTACATAGAATATTATTAAATAATATATATTTACCTTAACACACTAGATATAGTGAAAAATATAATTTAATACGTATGCTATAAAAATTGTTTACTATCAACATGGATTTATTTTGTAGGTTAAAAAATAATTAGAATATGCATATAAATTAACAGTTTGTTGTCGTTCATAAATCTGTACTTAATAAGTTGTCGATCAGAATTGAATTCCATAGGAAGCAGCTGGATAAAAATAACATTGTAAGAATTTAGTTGATGTTAGTCTAATTGAGTTGTTTCAATTTGCTTATTTGTTTCAATTCAATAAATAGTTCATCATCAATTACACTATGCGACAGTCAAAATCGGGATGGGATGAAACCAACGGGAAATGTTATATCGGTCAAAAACAAGTTATACGTGTCCCGGCGTTTCGCTGAGTCACCCCTAGGAATCGAGATATATCTTTTTTTTGACATAACTCGAGAACCACTAGTCCGATTTTGCTCAAACAATTTTAAAAAAATTAAAAATTACAATTCCTTTAATCTGTTCATATAACGTTTTTCTATATACTCAACAGTTTTGCCGGTAAAAATAAATGTTTGTTACCGCTACCATAAAAATCAATAACCTTTTGTTTATTACTTTTTTTTAATATTTTAGGCAAAAAATATTTTTTTTTTCATAAATTTATTTGTTTGTTTGTAGCAGGATGCGGAAATACGTTGTTGTTGTTGTAACGGCTTTAAAATGAGAATTTGTAGTTAATAATTCTCATTTAAAGCCGGAATGGCAATCCTTGCTCGGATAAATTCGAAGATTCGAATACATCCGAATCGTTCCGGCACATAGTCCGATTGCCGTGGGAACCGGGTTATACCGCCCATATTCGGTCGTCAGAGCCTCGTCAGCGTTAACAGGAGACACCATGTCCAATGTGGACTGTGGGTGAGGTTGGCATTTGGAAATAATTTCCCTTGACCCCCGCGGAAATACGTAATCTATCCTGCTGGCATTATCGAATTTTTAAATTTTTATTCTATGTATGTAATTTACTTGTACAAATTTTATCATCTCTCTTTTAGTTTCGAATTAATTTAAAGTAAAATGTGATAATATTTGTTCTCAAATCGAATGAAAAACATTCATTAAATAGTTTCTTAACTTTAATTGGTATCTTTTGAATATAAATTTTTTATGCCGCAACTATTTAAAAAGATGGATAATTGTATTTTAAATGAACATATAAAGAAATCCAAAATAATTTGAAAAAGCATATGCACGATATTTAAAAAATACAATTGAAATAAAGGAATAGCAGTTGAAATTTAAATAAACATTTTGAAGTGAAAAAACCTCAAAATACTCAATTGAAAATACGAAAATTTTATTTGAACAAAGATCACCATTTTAAAGAAAAAAATTTTTTCTGAAGTTCGAGTATTTGTTTTCGGTTTAACTTAACCAAATTCAGCTTACATCCAAAAACAATTTGGCCTAAATAATATCTTTTTTTACACTAATTCAGTTTATTAAAGTTTAAATCGCATTTTTTAATATCAAATATTTCTTATTTAAATTAATTTCAAATCATTGCTTTAAATTTAAATTTATTTAGCTTCCAAAATTTAAATATTTAATGGCTAAAACTTCTGTAAAAGAATTTAAAAAATCCCGGGAAATCCCGCACAAAATTCCCGGGATTGCGGGATTGAAAAAAGGGCGGGATTCCCGGGAATCCCGTCCCGGGAATTCCCGGGACATAAACCCTAGCTGTCACATATGTTAAAAATATGACGTTTAGATAACACTACCTTATAACATTTAATTTTTTGGAGAAATTACTACACCTAAAAAAATACATAGTTGTTGATCACTATTCAATTATGTCATATGTACTACATATCTTTTTTTGTTTGGCATAATACTAACCCGTAGAGTATATACATATATAATTTGAATTAATGCATTTTCTCGATAAAATTTTATGAAATTTAGTACCAGAGATGGGCCAAAATAAATTTTCATTTGCATTGCGACAAGAAGTGATCATATGTACGTGGGCTTTTTTAATTTGCATTTTAATTTAATTTGCATTCCCCATTTATTACAATTAAGTATTAGAAATGCAAAATTTTGAATTAATTAATAGATTGGCAACATAATTAATTTTTTTTAAATGGTTGTTGAATTTCTGGCAACTGCAATAAATTCAATTTTGATTTTGTGTTTAAAATTTAGGGTGTAATTTTGTAAAACGCAAAGCCTTGCGTTGCGTTGTTTTCCATACGAATTGTTTTTGGAACAATAACAATTTATACACAAATCAATGCAACGCAAGGCGTTGCGTTTTACAAAATAACCCACTTAATTTGTAACTTTTTATATTTTGTTTGATTTTGGCAATTTTTTATTTTACGTTGACATTTCATTTGATATCCAGTGTGTTCGTTTACTCGAAATTCTTACTAATTTTACTACAATTGGAAAGTTTTGTTTATTTTTTGAATTAAACTTTTCCTGTTGTAGTAAAATTAGCAATTTGCAGTAAGTAAACGAACACGCTTATCGATATATTGGTTGAAGAACCTATACAATATATACACCGAATATTTTATAAATATCACCTACAGGCAGTTAAAAAAAAAAAAACATTAAATATATGGGTACTTCTAAAATTTCGGAGTAGCTGTATTTGACCTTCGATTTTTGTAAAGATTAACAAAAAAATAATTAAAATTTTGGATTCAATTTTCCGGCGTTTTTGGAGGGTGGCACTTATAGAATTATGACACATAAAGCATATGACAATAAGTGCGTTCCCGTACGTTCCCAATGTTATCGAAATTTACCCAAAAGCGTTCCCGTACTCGAAAATTGGGTAAATGAGAGCGCTAATGAGAGTGTATTAGTGTGTCTATTTTTACCAAAATTTAACCAGACTTTTTCTTCGGGTAAACTTTGGTAAAACAGCTGATGTAAATATAAACAAAAAAACTATTGTGAAAATGGATTTAAAATTTTAATTAAATAAAGAAATAATCAAAAGAAACTTGTTTTTTTATAAGAATTAATTGAATAAAATCAAAAACAACTTTCAAATGCGAATAAATATGGGTATTAGTGCCAAATTGCAAACTGAAATTATACGCATTTTCACATCAGTGATGGGATTTGTGGCACAATCTAATATTGATTGGTCCAATGGCACAACCGATACTATTGGCACATTTTCGTTATCTACAAAATTTAATAGAAAATGGATTTAAAAAATAACGATTCTTTAAAAATTCTTGAATTTTTAGTTTCTGAGCATTTATTAGTATTAAAATACATTTTCAAACAAAGCAAAACTAAAAATGTCATCGAAGATATTACCAAATAACCCATAGAATTTTAAAAATTCAAATGATTTAAATTTAGCTCAGAGTTTCGAAAGAATTAATTTAAGTTTAATTCATGAAAAATTTAATTCAGTTTTAGAAAATGTTTCTATGTACACCATTACGAGTAACCGTTCCCAAATCTTTAATAACAATCGAATGAATTTCATTTATCATTTTAATTGAACGAATTCAAGAAAATTTTAATTCATTAGGTTAGAATTCATTCAAAATAGAATTAATTCCATAAGAATGCGATTACGAAATGAAATTAAAGTTGAATTACACGAAATGAAATTAAAGTTGAAAACACGGGCACATTTTAGTCACACACTTGGCACAAAATAAAATTTTTCAAGTCCCATCTCTTTTTCATATATAATGTGATTGGGTTATATCTGACAATGAATGGAGTCACTTTAAGACACATATCAGTATATACAACTACATCTGATATTATTTTCTCAACCCAAGTAAAAAAAATGATATGGAGCCATATGAAGTTATATTTAATTATATATAATCTTTTATGTAATTAGATATAATTATATCCGAAAAATGAGAACATCTTATTGTATCTTATTGTATCGAATTGTATACAATTGTATACAATTTGGTACAATTTGATACAATTTGATGCAATTCGATACAATTGTATCCGAATTTTGTCCTCATCCAATTACATCAAATTATATATTTTTATATAAAATTATATAAAATGTTATAAAAGTGTACATAGTTTGATACAATTATATCTAAAAATTGACATTATACTTTAGATCATATTTTATATGACCACATCTAACAATATACAAAAATTATTTTTTTAAATAAAAAAGATATGCAATATCTGGAGATCAGACCTGGGGGATTTTAATTACAATTGCAAATAAATGTAATTGAAATTAAAAAAAACTCAATTAAATTTCATGTAACTGTAATTGAAAATTTTCAATTACAAGAAATTGAAAATTGTAATTGAAAGTGATTTCAATTACGAATTTCAATTACATTTAGAATTAAAGTGTTTTTTGTTAAAATTTTGTATAAAAACTGACTGGGATAGGTTGGATAGGCGTGGATAAGTATAAAAAGAATACGTCATGTCATGTTGGGCTGACAGCTCACTTGTGCTTTTTGTCATTATTTCTTTTCCGAAAAAATGTAATTGTAATTGACATTTTTTCAATTACAATTATATGTAATGTATAGGGCAAGGAATTTCATGCAAATGCATGTTTTTTCTCGATAGTCCAAAACTAATATGGTCTAAATATTTATCCGAATCATCAAATTTAGAACAAAATGGCATCGATTTGTAGTTGCATATTTTTGCATATTTTGTCATAATTGCATGTTTTTGCATATTTTGACTGTAAATGCATATTTGGTGCCTATTTAATGCATATTTTGCGCTTTTTAATGCACATTTGTGCATATTTTTAATTTTTAGGAGCATTTTTTATTTTGTAAAAAAATATAAAAAATTGATACGTTTTCATATTTTGATTCAATCAAAATAAACATTCTTAAAACTTTATTGACCTATGGGAAATCTTCGAGTTCTGTGTCTGTTTGCAAAATAACTAACTTAAATACATTTTTAAGTTTTAGAGTGAATTATTTTTCCAAAAATAATAGTTTTTAGTGCATATTTCTTATATTTTTAATGCATATTTTCTTTTTTAACCGCATATTTTAGGCGCATATTTTCCATTTTTAAGTGCATGAAATTCCTTGCCCTAGTAATGCATAATTGAAAATTTTCAATTACAAATTACTTGTAATTGTTTTTTTTTTTTTTTTTTAATTACAATTAAAAATAATATGTAACTGTAATTGAATATCGTAGATATGGAACTATATTAAGTTATATATGGGTTCTTATTCGTCTAACACAAATTATGAAATATTTCTTATATGGCTCCACATATAGTTTTATATTATTATGTATAGTGTTATACTAAATTATATATAATCGTATATGTAATTATATCTGTAGTATGTTACTTCATGTACTTATATATAGCACATGCAATTATATGTAGGCCAGTATGTAATAAGATAAAATCACATATGTCTCCATATTAAAACCTTTGAGGAAAAAATATCTAACATATGACTATATAAATGTATATCTGCTTGAATTTAAAAGCATATGTGGCCATATGTAACTATAAGTTTATATATGCAATTACATAAAAAAATATATGGTTATATCAAAACTTTTTTACTCGGGAACTAATTTTTTGTATGTTATTGATATTATTACATATTCCCAAATCTGACTCCATATATAACTACATAAGCCATATAAAACTAATCAAAATATATGTAGTGACCGATATGATTATATATGGTTCGATACTAAGTTATATAACAATGTATGTGTCGTCATACTAAAAGTATATTCCTGTAATTTTATATAGCTCTCTATATAACCTCGTAGAAATTAATATATAGTTCAACATCAAATTTAGCAATCTGCAAATTAAGAGTTAATTACTCCATAGCCAAATAATTTTCACGTTATTTTTTTTCATGTAAAATTATCTTAAAAATGATGCATACGATTTAGAAGACAAAAGCATTCAACAAAATTTTTATTTTATTGTAAAGTGTTGTTTTTTCAAACGCGTCTTATAGACCAAATACAATTAATATTGTCATTAATGTATTTTTATTAATTCTAATTTAGTAGGTTTGAGGTTAAGAAGAAGAATAAACCTTCCTCAAAAGTTATAAACACATTAAATTTGCAAATCAGACTAGATCTAGTTTCTGCCTTTTTATGGACAGGCTTCATCAGTGATCTTCCATTAAATTGTATTATTGTTTATATTTTTATTGTCAGATTGTCTCTATATGAATAATTTCAGAAGTGATCAAACAGACATATACAAACATTCTACTTCAGATTTTCTCTGTTTATCTTCTTATTTCCTCCGTGTCACCTTTTCACAAATATTGCCACATTGACGTATGGTTTGTACGTACAAGTGCAGGCAATTTGTGTATATTGGAGACGGACAGCCAACAGGGCATTGTTTATTTTTTATAGTAAAGTGTTGTTTTTTCAAACGCGTCTTATAGACCAAATACAATTAATATTGTCATTAATGTATTTTTATTAATTCTAATTTAGTAGGTTTGAGGTTAAGAAGAAGAATAAACCTTCCTCAAAAGTTATAAACACATTAAATTTGCAAATCAGACTAGATCTAGTTTCTGCCTTTTTATGGACAGGCTTCATCAGTGATCTTCCATTAAATTGTATTATTGTTTATATTTTTATTGTCAGATTGTCTCTATATGAATAATTTCAGAAGTGATCAAACAGACATATACAAACATTCTACTTCAGATTTTCTCTGTTTATCTTCTTATTTCCTCCGTGTCACCTTTTCACAAATATTGCCACATTGACGTATGGTTTGTACGTACAAGTGCAGGCAATTTGTGTATATTGGAGACGGACAGCCAACAGGGCATTGTTTATTTTTTATAGTAAAGTGTTGTTTTTTCAAACGCGTCTTATAGACCAAATACAATTAATATTGTCATTAATGTATTTTTATTAATTCTAATTTAGTAGGTTTGAGGTTAAGAAGAAGAATAAACCTTCCTCAAAAGTTATAAACACATTAAATTTGCAAATCAGACTAGATCTAGTTTCTGCCTTTTTATGGACAGGCTTCATCAGTGATCTTCCATTAAATTGTATTATTGTTTATATTTTTATTGTCAGATTGTCTCTATATGAATAATTTCAGAAGTGATCAAACAGACATATACAAACATTCTACTTCAGATTTTCTCTGTTTATCTTCTTATTTCCTCCGTGTCACCTTTTCACAAATATTGCCACATTGACGTATGGTTTGTACGTACAAGTGCAGGCAATTTGTGTATATTGGAGACGGACAGCCAACAGGGCATTGTTTATTTTTTATAGTAAAGTGTTGTTTTTTCAAACGCGTCTTATAGACCAAATACAATTAATATTGTCATTAATGTATTTTTATTAATTCTAATTTAGTAGGTTTGAGGTTAAGAAGAAGAATAAACCTTCCTCAAAAGTTATAAACACATTAAATTTGCAAATCAGACTAGATCTAGTTTCTGCCTTTTTATGGACAGGCTTCATCAGTGATCTTCCATTAAATTGTATTATTGTTTATATTTTTATTGTCAGATTGTCTCTATATGAATAATTTCAGAAGTGATCAAACAGACATATACAAACATTCTACTTCAGATTTTCTCTGTTTATCTTCTTATTTCCTCCGTGTCACCTTTTCACAAATATTGCCACATTGACGTATGGTTTGTACGTACAAGTGCAGGCAATTTGTGTATATTTTATGTTATAAAATTTGGGCCTTTAAAATTGTTCAAACTATACAAATTTCAATGTCAATTTAATAGCTGTTATGCATAAAAAGCAGGGTTGGTTACCGTTTCATTTTTAAAATAACGGTACTTATCTACCATGCCGATATTAAAATTGATTTGAATATTTTATATCCTCGATATCAGTTAGGGCAATTGTCTTCATATTTTGGCGTTTTTATTTTCTTGGTTTGCCGCTTCAATTTCTTATTATTCCCATATTTCCGTTATAAATTGCTGTTTTGGCATTTTAGCGATATTATAACGGTAATATGCATATATTACGCAATTAAACCAATAAAATATCGAAATAAAAATGGGTAAATATAAAGAAAATTACTTTTAATGGTATCAGCATTTTAAAACGTTGATATGCAGTTTGGTTTAGACGTGGTTGACAATTACCGTTATATTAAAACTGAAACGGTAACCAACCTTGATAAAAAGTATACCTACTATCAGACAAAATTATATAAAATCAGATATTTTTATATCGAATAAGATATAATAAGATGTCGCGGATATGGACAAATCTCGGATCAAACTGTATCAAATTATATCTAATTTTATATAATTAGACACATGTAGATGACCCATTTTTCGGATCAAGCTGTATGTGGTTGTATATGGGGACTTATCAAATAAGATATAATTATATATGACACCATATTAAGATTTTTACCCGGGATGAAATTATATATAAAAAATAACTTAATTTGTTTATGGAGCCTTATATGGTTATATGTGTTAATTTAAATCTTAATTTACAGATAACTAAATTTTATGTTGAACTATATATTAGTTTGTATAGGATTATATATAAAGTTATATAAAATTACAAAAAATATTTTTAGTACGGCGTCACACACATTTTTATGTAACTTTGCACGGAACCATATATAATCATATCGGTCACTACATATATTTTTATTAATTTCATATGGCTTATGTAGTTATATATGGAGTATAATTTGGGGACATATACTAATATCAATTACCGTATAAAAATTCGTTCAAAAAATAATATCAGATGTAGTTGCATATAATGATATGTGTCTTAATGTGACTCCATTCATAGCCAGATATAGCACAATCACATTAACTATTTTTACTCGGGTTTACTTTTTTTATTTCCTTTTTTTAAAAATGGTAAATTTTTTGTAAAATACATACCTACAGTACTATTTTGAAAATTTGTACTTTTTTTGAAATTTAATGTTTGACGTTGAAAACGTTGAAAAATAATACTTGTTTTAAAAAATAGTATTTTTTTTGAAAAATAGTACTTTTTTTTTAAAAATAGTACTTTTTTTTGAAAAATAATACCTTTTTTTGAAAAATAATACTTTTTTTGAAAAATAGTACATTTTTTAACAATAGTACTGACGCCGATCCATAGTGACACCGCTACTATAGCAACACTTTTATTTTACTTATTTTATATTAGTACCCTTTTCCCTTTCTATTGCAACAGTGCAATATTTTATTTTATTTTATTAACGTAAAATCTTAGAAGAGTGAGGATGTTCTAGGAAAAATTCTTTGCCTTGGAATATATACAGAATATAACTGGGTGAAATCAAAAAATGTGATAAATTTTTGGGCCAAATTTGTGAGAAGCAAAAAGTGTTAATATTTCGGTTTTTTCTTAATGGAATCAGTAAGTTTAGTCATTATAAACCTAATTGCAAAAATTCTCTTCTACAAGTTGTAATAACTTTTTTTGCACAATTTTAATTTTTTTTGTTGTAACGGAGTTTACATTTCTGCAAGCAAAAGATATAACAAAAAAAAATTGCGTACGAATTTTCTTCAATTTATTAATTTTTCGTATTTGGGTTTTCAACTTGCTTTCCAATGATATATAATTTGTATTTATCAAATTGGCGGTTTCGCGAATAAAAATACAATTCATTCCGCGAAAAAAAAATTTATTTTTTTTAATTTTGTATTTTTGGTCCTTTTAAATGCTTTTCAAAAATATAAAAATTTTTAAAATCCAAACAGCGGTTGCGCAGTTACAAAATAATATATTAAAACGAGTAAAAAGGTTAAAGTCGGGCATGCCGACTATACAATACCCTACACCAGTCTGGTGTATTGTTTGGATCCGAAATTCGAATGGGTTAAAATGGGGCTTGTGTCAAAATTTTCTATAATGTGAGTCAGCGCACCAAATTTCATTAAAATATCTTAATATTTGCGACCTGCAGTTTGTAACCAAGCCAATTTTGGGGGGACCCTTATATAGGCACTAGTTCTAAACATGGACCGATGTTCACCAAAATCAAGAGGCTTCGTCCTTGGGCCAAGATAGGTCTATGTACCAAATTTCATCCAAATATCTTAATATTTGCGACCTGCAGCGTATAAACAATATAATTTTGGTGGGACCCTTATATGGGCACTAGGTCTAAACATGGACCGATGTTCACCAAAATCAATAGGCTGCGTTATTGGGCCAATATAGGTCTGTGTACCAAATTTCATAAAAATATCTTAATATTAGCGACCTGCAGCGTATAAACAGTATAATTTTGGTAGGACCCTTATATGGGTACTAGGTCTAAACATGGACCGATGTTCACCAAAATCAATAGGCTGCGTTATTGGGCCAATATAGGTCTGTGTACCAAATTTCATCAAAATATCTTAATATTTGCGACCTGCAGCGTATAAACAGTATAATTTTGGTAGGACCCTTATATAGGCACTAGATCTAAACATGGACCGATGTTCACCAAAATCAATAGGCTGCGTTATTGGGCCAATATAGGTCTGTGTACCAAATTTCATCAAAATATCTTAATATTTACGACCTGCAGCGTATAAACAATATAATTTTGGTAGGACCCTTATATGAGCACTAGGTCTAAACATGAACCGATGTTCACCAAAATCAATAGGCTTCGTCCTTGGGCCAACATAGGTCTATGTACCAAATTTCATCAAAATACCTTAATATTTACGACCTGCAGGGTAAAAACAGTATAATTTTGGTAGGACCCTTATATGGGCACTAGGTCTAAACATGGACCGATGTTCACCAAAATCAATAGGCTGCGTTATTGGGCCAATATAGGTATGTGTACCAAATTTCATCAAAATATCTTAATATTTACGACCTGCAGCGTATAAACAGTATAATTTTGGTAGGACCCTTATATGGGCACTAGGTCTAAACATGGACCGATGTTCACCAAAATCAATAGGCTGCGTTATTGGGCTAACATAGGTCTGTGTACCAAATTTCGTCAAAATATCTTAATATTTACGACCTGCAGCGTATAAACAATATAATTTTGGTAGGACCCTTATATGGGCACTAGGTCTAAACATGGACCGATGTTCACCAAAATCAAACTTGTTCGTCCTTGGGCCAACATAGGTCTGCGTACCAAATTTCATCAAAATATCTTAATATTTGCGACCTGTAGAGTGCGCACAAAATTGCATGGACAGACGGACGGACGGACAGACGGACATCGTTAAATCGAAATAAAAAAAAATTCTGAACCGATCGGTATACTATAAGGTGGGTCTACGACCAATATTTTTTGGTGTTACAAACATCAGCACAAACTTATAATACCCTGACCACATAGTGGTGTAGGGTATAATAACATTTCGCCATCAAAAAATTCTTAAATTGTGTGAAACAAATTTAATTTGTCAAACTAATATCAGTAATGGCCGGAGATATCGATTCCAAACCAATGAAATGCAAAATCAATCGTTTTTCGCTCCAGCAGCTTAGGGTAAAAAACTGATAACTTTTTTTGATTTGACGCAAAATTACTAGTTGAATCGTCTTTTGAAGCATAAATATTAGTTGAATCCCCTCTGTTTATGGTTATTTTAAAGTATTTTAAACATTTATCTACATTTATTTGAATGAAATCTGATGCAAACAATTGTGGTTACGGAGTTTACAGTTACGGAGTTTACATTTGGTTACTTTTTTCGTTTTCTTTCAGAAACGCTTTGTCAGAATTTTTTTTCGAAACAAAATCGCATGATGCCTAAAAGGTGAATCCAAATATGACATTGTTTTTCTTACTCGTTAAATAGTTTGGTGTAAAAATTAGGAACGGAGTTTACAACATTTTTCCAAATCTTATTAAAGACATCCTTTTTCATCTCAAGAATGTTACATGCTGCAGAAAAGCTTCAAGTCTGTTATACTGGATGATTACTTACAGTCCAACGATCATTTGAGTATAAATAACATTATACTTTTCGCAGTATAAATAATAGATAAGTCCAAAATTCTGGTATATGCATTTTTATCAAAAATTATGACGAAAAATCGTTACAGAGTTGAAGTCGTGATAGCTAAGATATACGAAAAAGTTTGTAAAATATATTAATTTTCATTAAAAACGGCACTTTTCCTCTTCATAAAAATTCTTACAGTTAGTGTTTAGCTTTATTGGTTATTAAAATATAAGCTATTAAAGTTAAAAAACCTAATGAGTTACTTGTTACGGAGTTTACATTTGGCCTATAAAATTGGTCACAAATTTAATGTATTAACCAAAAATTGGTCAGATTGTTATAAATTTTGTAAAACAGGTGACAATGCGCTGATATATATCGAAATATGTAACTCAAATGTAATCCATGCATTAGAAATTAGGTGGTTACACGGTTTTTATCACATTTTTTGATATCACCCAACTATTTATTAATATTATTTATATTTTGTACTGATTTAATGTAATATTATTTTTAGTGAAATAAACCCCTGCCCTTAACAACTTAACAATAAACAACTACCAATAATAATTTTCGATAAGCTTTGTTTATTTTGTCTGTCGCCAAAATCTTGTTTCGTTACGACGCAACAAATTTTATTTCAATTCTTAGACATTGTACTTACTAAGAATTCAACGAAGCCGCCTACTTTTGTGATTAGAGACACAGTTGCTACGTACATTTCATACGTGACGCCAATTGATTTCGTGGAATTTGATCAAGGACGCAGACACGCTTAAACTTGTTTTAGCATTGTCATCCATTTTTCTCGAATTTGTGAACGTATAGAAAAAGGTAATTTTTTGGTGAAAAGTTGCAACGAGTGGGGTTGCATAGTGGGTGTGATTTCTAAATTCACACTGTGTATTGCTGACTATGCAAAATAGAAGCCACCGTTCAACACAAGTAAAACTACCACAATATTTGAAGGACTTTCAGATAAATATGTCGGGAACATCGACGCCTAATGACAAAGAGAATGGCAATTCATCACAAAATGCCAATAATGATAATGATGTCACTGTTCTAGAACAACAGCCAAATGATCAGCTGTCTAATGGAAAGGCTAAAAGCTTTGGAGGGAAACCATCAACGCACGATGCAACAGCTGTTGGAAAGCGAAGTAAAGAGAGCACATCTACAGGAGGAGTTGTCAGGCAGAAATGCTGCGACGATTGCGCCCCCACCTGTTGTAGATGTGCCTCATGTATGCCAACAATAAGACATAGTGAATAATACACTAAATAACAACACGATTGCTGCTTCCAACCACAACAGTCCCACAATCTACGACAAACACAACTTATATTGCAGGATGCCAAACACAACAGACAATAGTCTCTGCAACTATAATGACATCAGGAGGATGTCCGTCAACAATGCCGCCGTATCGAAATAGAAATAATCAAGTCTACTTGCCACCGTCAATCATTTCAACAAGTGCATTGCCACAGAGCAGTGGATATGCAACAATGCCACATACATCGTTTATATCCACACCATATTTTCATTATACGCCGATAAATCAAACAGGTATGTACACAAATGCAGGGTTGCCAAATGCAACAAATGGTTCAATGTCACATTCAGCACTTATGCCCACATATTCAAATGTGTATACCCCATTGGGTAGTAGTAATTATGGTGCAACCAGAAAATTGTATGATCTCGCAGAATTTCATGGTCAGCCGGAACAATGGCCTGTTTTCATAACAGCATTTAGAGAGTCTTCGGACGCATATGGGTACACTCCGTTGGAAAATACTTTTCGACTACAAAAATGTTTGAAATGGGTAGCACGTGAGGAGGTTGAATGTTTGCTCATAAATCCACAAAATGTTTCCAAAATAATCGAGCAGCTCGAATTTAAATATGGCCGCCCAGAGCTCTTGATTAAAAGTCAATTACAGAAAATTCGTGAAATAGCGCCTATACAAGAAAACCATTTGGAGAAAATTCTGCCGTTTGCAACAAAGGTATAGAATTTGACCACCTTTTTGAAAAGTGCTAATGCTACCCAACATTTAAGTAACCAAACATTGATGGAGGAGATTATATCAAAGATGCCTATGACAAAACGGATAGAGTGGGTGTCTTACTCGTCGCTGATTAATCCATTTCCCACACTGGAACATTTTAACGCCTGGATTAATCAGATGGCTAGGGTTATAGCTAAGGTTACATTAATTATGCCATCAACGCCGGCAACAAGTGTAAAATATCAATCTAGCCAATCAGCGTCTACAATAATAAAAACTCATACTGGTCAAACTCGTGTCAATACAAAACCAGTACTTGCAATGAATGAAATAACCAATGAAGATGCCAAAAAACAAATTTATTGTACTAAATGTAATGATTCACATTACTTGTCAAAATGAAATCAATATTTGGGAATGTCAGTAGATGATCGATGGAGTTTTGTGAAAAGCAATCGCCTTTGCTTTTTGTGCTTGCGTAACGGGCACAATTTAACTCAATGTCGACGAAAGAAAAGCTGCCATGTTGATGGTTGCAAAATACACAATACAAGGTTCACCAAGAGCTGAATAACGGCCATCAACAAGTAAATATGATACGATATAAGCCCTTTTTGCCAAAGACAACAAAATTACTCTACAAATTAGTACCAGTTGAACTGCGAGGACCAAACAACAAAATTGTAAAAAAATATGCATTTCTAGATGAAGAGTCATCATCTACTTTGATAAATGAATCGGTTGCACGCCAAATGGGTTTTAAAGAGAAAATGGAGCCCCTAACACTAAGTTGGTTCGAAGGAGCATCCAGAAAAGTACCATCCATGTCGCTACAATTCGAAATAAAGGGAGCTGGAAATAAGAAAAAATGGTATAATGTGAAAGCTCATAGTGTACCAAAATTAGATTTGCCATCACAAGCAGTTAATCTAGAAGAGCTTCATGACAAATTTCATCAAATGAAAAGCCTTCCAATTGCCGCATATGCTGATGCTGTTCCTCAGGTATTAATCGGATTGGATAATTGTCATCTGACACCAAATGTGAAAACTGTTCAACTTGATGAATGTGTCATTGCCGCCATCACACCGTTGGGATGGGCTATTTATGGCCACCCACAAGGAACCTCTGTTACAAGTTCGTGCAGACTGTCGGTCATATTGCACACCAGAGAGGAACAACAGCAGAACATTGATAATCTTGTTGCCGATTATTTTACCACCGAAATGTCTCATTGCCAAGTCAGCCGCTCGAGTCAAAGGATGTAGTACGGGCAAGACAAATTTTAAAGGATACGACAACAAGAGTAGATGAGCGTTATGAAACTGGCCTACTATGGAAAAACGAGAATGTCAATTTGCCAAATAGTTACAACATGGCATTAAATCGGCTAAACTCCATGGAGAAAAAGATGAGAAATGATGGTAAGTTTGCAAATGCATATGAAACGGCTATGGCGCATTATACATCAAGTGGATATGCTAGAAAAATGTTGCCCTCGGAGGTTGAGAGAACTACTGCACACACTTGGTATCTGCCGCATTTCGCAGTTTTTAATATAAATAAGACTGGCAAATTGAGATTGGTTTTCGATGCCGCTGCGGCTGTGAATGGAACGTCATTAAATTATGTGCTCCTCAAAGGTCCAGACGAAAACCAGTCACTGTTAAAAAATACTCTTTCAATTTCGTGAGGGTACGATTGGTTTTGTGCCGACATAAAGGAAATATTTTTGCAGGTTCGTATACGTGAAGCCGACCAAGATGCACAGCGATTTCTTTGGCGATTTAATCAAAATAATCCAGTAGAAATATATACTATGGCTGCCATGATATTTGGTGCAACTTGCTCACCGTGTAATGCTAAATATGTTAAAAACTTAAACGCGGTTGATAATGCCAGTCTAAAGTTATCGCTACGATTATGAATAGCCATTATGTTGACGATATGGTATGTAGCTTTCAAAGCGAAGAAGAAGCTTTGCGTATTTCATCAGCGGTGAAGACAACACATGCCAAGGCTGGCTTCAAGCTTCGTGGCTATATATCGAATTCATACGTACAGGATAATTTAAATGAAGATGTTGAAAATCAGAGCCCAAATGTCAACATGAACGCAGCTGACGCCGTCGAAAAGGTACTTGACATGTTTTGGAGGAGCAATACTGACGAATTTATTTTTAAATTGCAATTTAATCGAGTTGATTCCGAAATCATAGCCGGTATCAGGTGTCCCACAAAACGGGAAATGTTATGTTTGTACGACCCGTTTGGAATGCTGGCAAATTTATTGGTTTATGGCAAAATATTGTTACAGGAATTGTGGCGTACCGGTGAAAATTGGGATGAAATTGTTCCCGATTATGTTTATAAACGTTTTGCACAGTGGGTTCAAAGTTTGCAGCTGGCAAAACAATTTCGCCTGCCGAGATGCTATCACCCTCAACTAGTTCACCCTGGAACAACGATCGAACTTCATATTTTTAATGACGCCAGTGAAACTGCATTTGCTTCCGTCGCCTACTGGCGCATTGTTATGTCAAATGAAATCCGAGTCTGTTTTGTAGCCGGGAAGGCTAAATGTGCACCGCTTAAGGTACTTTCCATACCCCGCCTGGAACTGCAAGCAGCGGTATTGGGTACTCGACTGAAGAACGCCATTATTGAAAACCACAATATAAAGCCGTCAAAAACAATTTTGTGGAGCGACTCAAAAACCGTAATCAGCTGGATAAAATCGGATCACAGACAGAGTCGGAGAAATTCTCGAATCAACTCATGAAAATGATAGGCGCTGGGTACCTACACATTTAAATGCCGCAGACAGTGCAACAAGAACAACATATCCAGTTAATTACAGCCCAGACAATGCCTGGATACAAGGTCCTCAGTTTTTGTTAAATATGGAAGAAAACTGGGCAAGACCAATTGAATTAAGTCCAGTAGCCAATACGGAAGAGGAAAAAAGAAAGTTCTGTATGGCTATTATTGCAACACCGGTTATAGATTTCAACAGATTTTCAAGTTATCTACGACGTCAGAGAACTATTGGTTGGGTGTTACGATTTGGCGATGTATCCCGCAAAAAATCTGACAGCCGTGGTATTCATGAATTGACAGCGTCCGAACTTCAAAAAACCGAAGTTATAATTTGTAAACTGGTTCAACGAGAAGTATACAGCAACGAAATTAGCGATTTAATTGCGGATGAAAACGTATCCAAGAATAGTTCAATCGCATCACTAACTCCAGGCCTTAATTCTGATGGGGTCTTATGTGTTTACGGTCGTATTGATTACGCTTTAGCTCTACCTGCACTCATAAAAAATAGTTAGTACAAAAGTCTGTTAAACGCGTTCTAATTCAATTGAACTAATTTTTCCTGTTGTTTTCGTTTAAATCCGTTGTTTAGCTAAAATTGTTAGTTATCAAATTTCACCACAAAAACATATTTCTGCTGTACTTGAACTAATTTTTCCTCCTGATATTTAGTTATTTTTTATAAATGATTTTGACAATGTTATCAGCTAATATAGATAAATTTATTGGCAACTTTTTAATATTTGTGTTTTCAAAAGAAAACGATAGGGGCGCTAGTGTATAGTGATTGATGGTGCTTGATGGCGCTTGATGGTGAAGTATGTATTGGTGAGTTTGCCGACCAATACAAATTAGAAAATTTCTACTAAGTGTATTTTAATGTGTGTGATGAATCATCAATAATGACGCTTACCAATGCAAATAAAAATAATATGCGCTTGTTTAGAAAGTTCTAGTAAATAAAATAATATGATAAGAGCATGTTTTCTTTTGTTTCTGGTAGTCAGCAAAGGAACGCAAAAGAAAACGGAGGTATACTGGACATTAACATTTCGCAGTTAAAATTGTATTTAAAAAATAAAATAATAGAGGTTTGTTTTATAATATAAACTATATTTAAGGGAATACTATTAAATGTTTTTTTTTTTTTCTTTTATTTCAGCCCTTTAACATTTTCATCTAAATTCGACCCGCAGGTAGACGAAAAAAAGGAACCAAATAATACAACTCCAGCGGAAGTTTAACATATTGGCAAGAAAATAAAAGTGAAAATAGTGTTTTTGGATTGTGTAATTTATTTGAAAATAAAATTAACAATATTTACATTAATTTGTTTTTATTCAATTAATAACAAAAAGTGATTGTAATTTTAGCGCATGTTTTGCAGATTTCAACTGACCCACTTTCATTTCTATTAAACGAAAATTCTTATAAATTTTTGAATGTTAACTAAATTTTTTACCTGTTTATAACCAACTAAAATTTAGCAGAAAACATGTGCTGATTTCAGCTGAGTAATTTTCATTTCCATTAAACAACATTTCTTATAAATTATTGTATTTGAACTAACTTTTTTACCTAAAATTTAGGTCACCTAAATTTAGCCGTACCGTCACGTTGTAACTGAACTCATTGTAATGTGGTACCATCATAAGTCATTTCATCAAAACGACGATCTCGTAGTAAATGAGGTAAGAAGAAAATTTTAGATTCCACATTTACGTGCAGCAGTCAAACGCGCGAAATCTAAGTGCCAACAGTTTAAAAATAATCGCGCAAAGCCAAAGCCTCCAATAATGGGTCAATTGCCAACAGACCGCCTTCAGTCATATGTGAGACCTTTCACATATACGGGCCTGGATTATTTCGGTCCTATTTACATAACCATTGGACGCGGACGGGAGGAACGGTGGGCAGCCCTTTTCACATGCCTTACGATATGTGCAATTCATATTGAACTAGCAGCCGATCTGTCCACCGACGCTTGTATCATTTGTATACGTAACTTTGTTAACCGTAGAGGCGTTCCGGTAAAAATACGATCAGACATGGGAACAAACTTCGTTGGTGCAGATGGAGAATTACGACGGGTGAGTGATTTATTTGATCAAAATTATATTCAAAGCGAATTGGCAACAAAGAACATTACTTGGGAATTTAACTACCCTGCTAATCGAAGTAGTGGATTAGCAGGCCAGCTCCTTATAGCTGGTTTTACCAAATCAGACAGTTCATATACGAAAGTACAACATTCTCGTCCCGTTGATTTTTTGTACCTTATGTAATGTCTCGGTTTGAGTAAGAAAGTTATCATTTTCTTATTGCGGACAACTGAAGAGTAGAGTGATGTCTACGAAACAATTGTATTGTCTATCATGAAAATGATCAACCCTTTTTGAAACAACAAATAAAAATCCAATATGGCAATATCATATTAGAATTTAGACTTGAGGTAGAAGAATATTCTAACTAAAAATATGAAAATATAGAAAGTCCGAAAAAACAATTCTTGTATTTTTAATGCAAAAATTAAGATAATTACTTAGTTTTGTAAAATTTTGTTTTTTTTATTAAGTGGTAAACAATTGTCCTACACTAAACAAATCGTTTCGTTACTGTTAATAATTATTTTTTACATAGAAAGTTAAATTTCTATGTAATATTTTGAAATAAAATGGATTGTAATTTTTTTTTTTTTGGTTTTTTACCAAGGTGTTTAATATTTGAAATAGTTTTTAATATTTTTTTATATATTAACAAATAAGACTTATTTACCTATTCAACGATATATAAAATGTTTATATAATTTATTCCATCGAGTCAAACTAATGCACTTAAAAGAGACATCTCAGGTCAAAATTTATTATTCGATAATTTTTTTCATTCTTAGTAGACTGGCCTTTATTTGTAACGTTGTTCCGAATCCCGCTCCCCGAGGCTTATTTTGTGAGGTTACTAGAAAAACCATTCCAGAAAAAATTTCAGCTTAATCGAAGAACTTTTAAGCTATCCCTGGCCCTTCAAAGTTTTGAATGCGATTTACAAGGGGGAAATAGCTTTTTTGGCTTATTTTGAAAATACTGGCTCTTAAATAACCGTATTTCTGGAAAATGTTAATAGAATCATAATCTAGACTGAATTATTTTTCTTAAAAGGCATAAAAATCCAAAATCGGTTGGAAAATATTGAAGTAATTGTAATTCGCCCAGACCATTGTAGGGTGAAAGCATATAATTTTAATAATTTGGGTAATATCATTAATTTTTGTTTTTTAGCTAGCTCTAACATAGGGCTGGTATCTTATCTCCAATGCTTAGTTTACTTTAATCATTGATTTAGAAATCATTGATTAGCCCTTAAACTTACTTAAAATAATATCGGTAACTTACAAAAATTTAATCAATGATTTGTTCATTTTAGATATTTTCATTTGACAATACGAATAAGAAATAAAAGAAAATAAAAAAAGTTTGGAAACTCGCGAAATAAGTTTTTTATTGAATTTTTCGCATGATACGGGGTCATAAAATCATAAAATAGATGCCCAAATTGTTGTTTTAAAAATCATCAACCGCAAAATGCCTCAAATAGTAAGTGTCTTTTTGCATGCTACATGCATATCTTAATTTTTTTCATTGGGTAAGTGTGTATAATTATAAATTTGTTTTTAGTCCAGGAAGGTGTTATTAAAAATATTTATGAAAGACAAGATTATTTTTGATGTTTTTGATACATTCAATACAAATTTTAAAGTCAGAATTTATTAGAAAACTAAGTTCAAAGGAAAAGTAAAATAACTATGCCTCTATATTATTTGTTATTCGTTTAGGTAAATATATCTCGATCAAATTTAATATACACATACAGTGACATCTCCCAAAGCAGTAAATTTTTACATACCGCGAAACTTAAACGCTTGATCTTCTTGATTCTATTATTAAGATATCTTCCAACAATTTTGTGTAAAAAGCAAAAATCTTCTGAAAAGTCATGTCTGTGAAATTTTGTGGTAATTGAAAAAATAAGAATTTTATACTTTTGTGGAAAATAAAAGATATGAATCCAAAAATATTCCTCGAAGGAAAAAATATATGGCGTACATAAAAATTGTACTGCAGCTAATATTTAACTGGTCTAAACAACTACCATAGAATCTAAGCAGTATGCATAAATCTTAACCTCAATTAACTGACTCTGTCCGACATTTCAACAATTTTTAATAGAATGTGGTAGCCCGAGTAAAAAAGTTTTGATATAATCATATATTATTTTATGTAATTACATATAGTAACTTATAGTTAGATATGGCCACATATGCTTTTAAATTGAAGCATATAGACTTTTATATAGTCATATATTAAATATTTTTGCCTCAAAGGTTTTAATATTGAGACATATGTGATTTTATATTATTACATACTGGCCTGCATATAAGTGTATGTGCTATATATAAGTACACAAAGTAATATATAAAAGATATAATTACATATACGTTTATATATAATTTAGTATGACACTATACATAATAATATAAAACTATATATGGAGCCATTTAAGAAATATTATATAATAGGTGTTATATATGATTATATATTGACGCATATGAACCCATATATAACTTAGTATGGTTTCATATCTACAATATTTCATGATTTCTTTTATATATAACGATATAACATTCTTTATAAAATCATCTATAATTACACTGTGAGACAAATGGTAGGAGTCAGTGATCGGGAATGGTTCAAACTACCGGGGAAAGTTATATCGGTAAAAAAGAAGTTATACGTGTCCCGGCGTTTCGCTGGATCACCCCTAGGAATCGAGATATATCGATTTGACCTTTGGTGGTCTTTTTTTTACATAACTCGAGAACCACTAGTCCGATTTTGCTCAAATAATTTTAAAAAAATTAAAAATTACAATTCCTTTAATCTGTTCATATAACGTTTTTCTATATACTCAACAGTTTTGCCGGTAAAAATAAATGTATGAAGAAAAAAATATTTTTTGCCTAAAATATTAAAAAAAAGTAATAAACAAAAGGTTATTGATTTTTATGGTAGCGGTAACAAACATTTATTTTTACCGGTTCTCGAGTTATGTCAAAAAAAAGATATATCTCGAGTCCTAGGGGTGACCCAGCGAAACGCCGGGACACGTATAACTTGTTTTTGACCGATATAACATTTCCCGTTGGTTTCATCCCATCCCGATTTTGACTGTCGCATAGTGTTATATATTATCCCACATTAGCAATTTTTTCAAAGTGATTTTATATAAAAATATATGTATAAGGTCCTTTTAAAACCGTATTTTATTAAATGTGGTTCCATATTAAAAATGATTTTGAACTAGTTTTAGATTTTGTAATTACTAGGGATTGACGCATGACACGATCGTGAGTGAAGTTATTCACAAGTGATCGTGAGTAATAATTACTATACCAAAGTAATTCGCCCGTTAGAGTGAGAATATATAATTCGTACGTGAGCGTGAGTAAGAATATATAACCCGTGCATGATTCGTGTGTGAGTTTATTTTTTGCATCATATGTTTTTTAGTAATTTTTACTGTTTTGCGTAAGAATTTTCTGATTGTGAGTAAGTTTTTAATATACTCATGTCTGCGTGAGTAACACACGAAATGCTCGTGCTTGAGTAATTTGTTTTTGTTTAGGAGCGTGAGTTAAAATGGCTAACGCGCCCATAAAATTAACAATACTGAAGCTTTAATATGGAATTCTCTATACTATAACGCACACTTGACTGATCTCTTATATCTTGGTTGTATATCACAATCCTATTAAGTTAAAAATTTCAGTGTTGTTAACCTTATTTTAAAATTACTAAAAACAGAGAAAAATTTGTTCATGTTTAATGCACTGTCATGGTAAATCTGGATAAAAATAATGGAAGATTTATCGAAATTATAGGATATCCAGTAGACCTGGGGGTTAATCATTACATTTTGTAATTAATTACACATTCATTTACACAATTACATGTAATTGTAATTGAAAAAAACTCAATTACAATTACAAATTATTTGTAATTGTAATTCAAAATTTGTAATTCAAAAAAACTCAATTACAATTACAAATTATTTGTAATTGTAATTCAAAAAAGAACAATTACAAGTAATTTGTAATTTGAAAAATGTCAATTACATTTTTTGGGAAAATAAATAATGACAAAAAGCACAAGTTAGGGGTAATCTTTTTATACGCATCCATGCCTATGCAGCCTATCCCAGTCAGATTTTTATACAAAATTTTAACAAAAAACACTTTTTAATTCTAAATGCAATTGAAATCACTTTCAATTACAATTACTAGTAATTTGTAATTGAAAATTTTCAATTACAATTGCTTGTAATTTCAATTACAAGTAATTGTAATTGAAATCCCTCAGGTATGATCTCCAGATATTGTATATCTTTTTTTATTTAAAAATATAATTTTGTATATTGTTAGATATGGTCATATATATTATGGTAAAAATATAGGGTTAATATTTAGGTATAATTGTATCAAACTGTGTCCACTTTTATAACATTTTATATAATTTTATACAAAAAGATATAATTTTATGTAATTGGATGAGGACAATATTCGGATACAATTGTATCATATTGTATCGAATTGTATCAAATTGTACCAAATTGTATACAATTGTAAACAATTCGATACAATATGATACAATAAGACGTTCTCATTTTTCGGATATAATTATATCTAATTACATAGAAGATTATATATAATTAAATATAACTTTATATGGCTCCATATCATTTTTTTTTACTTGGGAGATTAAGTTTTATGGTTAAATTTTATTAAATAGTAAAAATTGGTTCAATAAATAAGCAATATAAGAAAAAATTTAATAAACAACTGTACTCATTAACTGCAATTTAAGATATTGCAGGAGCACGTTAAGTATGTCTTATATCTTTATATAGCTCATAATTTTCCAGAAAATTCGAAAATTTAAATTATTTGTTATTAAAAACGGCATAATTAAAAAACTTATTGTGAGACACCTTAAACACATTTTTTGGTTAAATTTTCCTTCCAGGAATCATGGTTTATTTGTGCTAAATAAAGATCAAAATTATGACCGATTCTAACAAATTCCAATTGGTATTTTTAGGGAAGATATATGTGCAAGTTACTAAAGATGTTCATTATTTAGATGGAAAATAAAGATGTTGTACGGTGTTTATTTGCAAATTAATTGGTCTACGTAAACCTTTTTAAAAAGTTACCAACATTAGAAAAAAATGTTAATACTAACATGAATTGTAGGGTGGAAAATCTACGTTTAAGGTCTTAATTACAGAAATTTCTGTTATTAAATTTAAGCAATATTTAGAGTAAAATCAGGGATTAAAATTTGATGAGTTACTGTAATTAAGTCCTAAACAATGATTTTCTTCTTAATCATTGTTTAATATTACATAAGATACCAGGCCATAATCTCTTTAAATTTTTTACTAATTCAGTTAAAGGATATTGTTTTCAGAAAATTTTGTGAAACCTAGGCAACGTTAACCCTTTCTATACCAAGTTCAATTTTCAAAAATTTGAAAATTTCACTTTTGACCTTGATATAGAAATGGTTAACGTTGTCGAAGTCTCACAAAATTTTCAGAAAACAATATCCTTTAACTGAATTAGTAAAAAATTTAAAGAGATTATGTTAGAGCTAGCTAAAAAAACAAAAATTAATGACATTACCCAAATTATTAGCATTCGCAATAACATCCTTGTGAAGGAAAATTCTCCTCACTTTTTTCGTTTTTTATACCGGAATTGCTTAGGGGCAAAAATGGGCAGCTGAATTTTAAATAGATCGTTAGCTGAGACTTCAATGTTTAATTTGATATAAGTCTCGGCCTAGAGGTCGCTGGAGATCAATAGATACAAGCCATAGAAGCTGTAGAAAATAAATATTTTTGGACAATTTATAGTAGAAAAAAAATTTTTTTTTTAAATTTTGAAACAGAAAAAATTTTTACAAATATATTATTTATAACATCCATTTGTATAAAAAAAATCATAATGTCATTACAAAAGTATTTCAAAAGCATGAAGCGATAGAAGGTAGCATATATAATACGGTCATTTCAAACGCATTCACTTAGGTCAACTTTGAATGTCTCTGGACAAAAAAGTAATAAAGATATAAGCCTAATATTTTTGGTACATGATAATTAGATTGTTTATTACCAGGGCAAGGACTTTCATGCACTAAAAAATCGAAACTATGCGCTTAAAATATGCACTATAAAATGGAAAATATGCACTTAAATATGCATTTATAACGAAATATGCACTAAAAACCAAAAAATATGCAATTAAAAATAAATGTTTTTTTTAATTATATTTATTAAAAACTAACATAAACGTAAAAATTCAGGTATCGGTTACAATAAGCTTGTTCGTTTACTTACTACAAGTTACTATATTTACTACAGCTGGAAAAATTCAATACAAAAAGTAAAAAAAAATTTGCAATTGTAGTAAAAGTAGTAAGAAATTCGAGTAAACGAACACACTGAATATGTCTTCAAATACACATAGTTAAATATATTTTTGTGTGTGGCATTTTACCTGAAAAAAACTTTATTATAAAATAGAACTTAACTATGTGTAATATAAAATCGTACTCACTTTCGTAACTCAGAGAAAAAAGTGTCAGAAATTAATGCTCGGGAACAAGTTTCCTTACAATAATTTTTATAAAATTTTTCAACTTTCTGCTTGTGAGCAATAACACCCGAAAACGATAATTTAAAATTACATCTATAAAAAATGTGTTAGTGGATGACAACACATTGTATACTATGTGTTTCTCTTTCTAGTGTAGTGTTATATTACCAACAGAGCTTCCAAATAATTAATTCTTTAGAATTTTTTTAGTTTTAAAGTATGAATTCTTAAATCGAATTTCATATTTAAAAATATTAAAATATATGCAATAATGTGCAAAATATGCAATAAAATATGCACTTAAAAGCAAAATATGCAAAAATATGCATTTATAACAAAATAATGCAACAACAAATCGATGCCATTTTTTTGCAAATTCTTTGATTCGGAAAAGTATTTGGTCAAAATCATTTTTGGCCACTGACTACAAACATGCATTTGCATGAAAGTCCTTGCCCTGTTTATTACAAACTGTGGAAAAATCAGGTAGATCAGAAGACATGAAAAAAATGAATTAATGCCGCTCTTAAACCAGTGTGTGTCGGCTTATAGCCAAGCATGCTGGGTACCCCATGTATTTCGTATGTCTGAAGGAAAACTGTAAACCAACCGCAAATATACCCCAAGTGAGGGTAACGGGAATAACGACCCCGCGGACCATGAGTTTAGGCCCTACGCCCTTAATGCCAAGCATGCTGGCTTATCGCGAATTACGCATGCCTGAAGGAAAACTGCAAACCAACCCATGATTAAACCTATGGAGAAATGGAATTAAGAAACAGATTTTAATGCCTCTTTCTGAGGGCGCTCGGGACCTTTCTGGAGCTACCGCTGGAGAGGACAATATGCGACCCGGTAGTGGTGCGGAGAAACTGCAGGCCCATCCGGGACAACCCGAACAAGAAACCGCCTGCAAAATACTGGCAGAGAACTACGACCAACTCACTCTGCATCAGTTCCGACTGTTTCTCAATATACAGGCCTTGGGACCACACGAACTGGAAATAGAAGACAGCGCATTGCCTGGTCTGTAGATATGAACAGAGACATCATGCGCTGCCATTTTAGAGCCACTAAATGTGGCATGGAATGTATCAGATACAGAGAACGACAACATGCATCATTTGTAGCAGTGTACCCACACCTTAGTAGCAGATTAACTACTCAAAGTGTAGCTACTAGAGTTAGATCTATACGAACACTACTGCTATTGCCGCAATCCGAAATCGATGAAATAGAATGCGAAATAATGCAGGAATTGCGACCGAACTAAAGATTAAGTTTGGCTAATAGCACGACCGATAATCGGATGCATGATGAGGACATGAATATCCTGGAAGAATCACTTAATTCCTTCCGTGACTCGATGGGGACGAGGGATGCCCTGTTTAACATTGTACATGATAATTTCGAGCGGGCTATGTTTGAGTTTGGGGGAATGGATCCTCTGTACCGTCCTCGAATTCCTAAACTGCACGTGAACTCGAAAATTTTCAAAAACATTGAGTGTCTGAACAGGATTCTGGATATATATCTTAATGATGATTGTTAACTAGAGTATGTACACAGCGTAACTTATTCCGCAGCTGTTACTATATGCAGATTATCAGGAATGAATATCAACTCATCACCATTGGTAACAACAAAAACCGGAATTCAAAAACCTCCATGGCAAAGAAGATTGGACTCTAAAGTGTCTGTACTAAGAATTGAACTTGGAAGGTTAACTCAGTTAGAAAGGGGAATACGTTCTCAACGTATAATACGAAAGGTTACATATATTTTGAGAAAACCAATAAATGACATCACCCTTCAGGACCTCGATAAGGAAATCGATGATCGCACCCAAAAATTGCAAGTTACCAGCTCCCGATTGAAGATACTTAACGAACAAAATGAGAAAAGAGCAAAATCAGCTATTACGAAATAATCAATGGAAGTTTTATCGTCAAATCGAGGATAGGGGTAACAACGACATGAATAGGCCTCCCACAATGGTTGATTTTGAAAACTTTTGGAAGAGAGTATGGGGAGAAGCAAGCATGTATAACATAGAATCGGTCCGCCTTAATCATTTTAAATCGTATGTTCATACTTCAATGAGTCAAGATCCAATTAATATAGAGGAACTTAGAAACCAGATTTCAGAAGGGCACAATTGGAAGGCAGCTGGGCCTGAGCATATACACAACTTTTGGATAAAGAAATTTACATACACCCACATTTATTGAATAATTTCAATGGAATTCTCAGTGGTCAACGACAACTACCGCATTTTCTCACCACCGGAATAACATTTATGTTACCCAAAGAAGGAGACTCGAACAATACGACAAATTACCGACCTATTACATGTTTGTCAACTATATACAAAATATTTACAGGTGTCATTAATAACACAATTTGGAATCACTGTGAAGTTAATAGGTTACTACCTGAGGAACAGAAAGGTTGTACGAGGAACTCATGGGGTTGCAAGGAACAGGTGACTATAGATGCAATTATCAACAACACATCGATATCAGGCCAACGCAACCTCTCTGTAGCCTATGTTGACTACAGGAAAGCATTTGACAGCATCCCCCACCAATACCTGCTTGACGTGCTGAGAACGTTTTCGATTGATGAGAGATTTGTAAAATTCTTTGAAGAAACTATGCCTAATTGGAATACCAGATTATGTGTTGGAAATTTAACATCCCGGGGTATACAAATTAACAGAGGCATTTTTCAAGGAGATACCTTCAGTGCAGTATGGTTTTGTCTGGCTATATTGGAAATGGACAAGATTCAGTTTAATTTACATTGTTGTGATGATGATATCAAGATGTCATTCGGTTACGAGAAATGTAAGATTGTGGAAATGGTAAGAGGCCGAGTAGTTGCTGGTGACGGAATTGCTATGAATGATGGGTTCATTGAAGATTTACCCTCCGGAGAATATTACAAGTACTTAGGAGTAAGGGAAATGAGAGGCATACATCATAAGGTAATGCGTGATAACATTAAAACCCGATTTATTAACCGAGTTAAACGCTTATGTAAGACAAAGTTAAATGCCGGAAACTTCACCAAGGCTGTAAACACGTTTGCAATCCCAGTATTAACGTATTCTTTTGGCTTAATCAAGTGGTGTCAAACTGATTTGGAGGCCATAGAGCGCCAAGTGAGAACAACAATGACTAGATTTTGACTCCATCACCCACGTGCATCTGTAGAACGAGTCTGTTTACCGAGAAGGGAAGGAGGACAGGGTATCCTGCATATTCAAAACCTGCATCACAACCAGTTGGAAAATCTTAGAAAATACCTTACCTCCATGATAAAACGTAATCCGAAATATGGTACCTTATGCAGACTTGATCAAAAGTTTACCCCACTCAAATTGGGTGACCCTAGCTTTCAACCTCTGGCACTCATGAAACCCCATAACTCGATAATTGCAGAATGGAAAAGTAAGGAAATTCATGGAAAATTCCCCCATGAGTTAGATACCGTAGATACCGATAAGAAAGCCTCAACTGTATGGTTGCAGAATGGTTAACTGTTTCCTGAAACAGAAGGATATGCATTGGCTATCCAAGATGGCACACTGTGTACTAGACATTTCAGGAGAATGATAATTCACGAGGATATATGCAATCTATGCCGAACATGCCATCAATTATCTGAATCGATCGAACACATCATAAATGGATGTAGCACTTTTGTAACATCAGACTACACCAAACGCCACAATGATGTAGCTAAACTTATACATCAGAAACTTGCATTTAGATGTAAATTCATAAACGAAAAGAAAGCTTACTTCATATATAATACAGTGGAGGTTTGCATAAGCCAGGACGCCAAACTTTATTGGGATAAGACCTTTAGAACCAACCACCAGATCAGCGCAGATAGGCTGGATATTGTGTGGATTGACAAACTCAACAGAAAAGGATATCTGATTGATATAGCAATTCCCCTAATGCAAAACATCACCAGAACATATGCTGAAAAGATAAACAAATACACCGATTTTGCACATGAACTCAAATTAAGAGAAAATCTTTTGGAAATTTACATCGTTCCTATTGTGATATCTAGCACAGGAATATTTAAGAAATATGTGGTTGACCAGATTAAGATGATTGACTCCCAGCACTTAATCCCTGAAATAGGGAAAATTAAAATCATCCTAATTTTTTGCATTAAAAAATACAAAAATTGTTTTTTTTCGGACTTTCTATATTTTCATATATCTAGTTAGAATATTCTTCTACCTCAAGTCCAAATTCTAATATGATATTGTCATATTAGACTTTTATTTGTTGTTTCAAAAAGGGGTTGATCATTTTCATGATAGACAATACAATTGTTTCGTAGACATCACTCTACTCTTCAGTTGTCCGCAATAAGAAAATGATAACTTTCTTACTCAAACCGAGACATTACATAAGGTACAAAAAATCAACGGGACGAGAATTTTGTACTTTCGTATATGAACTGTCTGATTTGGTAGAGTTGAGTAAGAAAGTTATCATTTTCTTATTGCGGACAACTGAAGAGTAGAGTGATGTCTACGAAACATTGTATTGTCTATCATGAAAATGATCAACCCCTTTTTGAAACAACAAATAAAAATCTAATATGACAATATCATATTAGAATTTGGACTTGAGGTAGAAGAGTATTCTAACTAGATATATGAAAATATAGAAAGTCCGAAAAAAAAACAATTTTCCAATCCATCCAATAAAAGGAATATTTTGATAATCAGAACTGAAAACGACTTTTATGTTAAATATAACTTAGGTATGTAAGAAATTTTGTTTGAAATTTTTTTACTTAAGTTAAATTTTAGAACAAATTAATTCTTAGTTCTGGCACATAATTGTTTGTTCTAAAGAAACTACAAAAGGTTTTCGTTACTTCTGTACAATTACTCAATTTCTGTCTAAGCCGAATTTTTCACACTAACATGAATTTTTTCACACAAAGGTAATCAATACGAAGGTAGTCACAATATTCTCAGTGGAACAATAAGTGGGTAAAAATGGGTTGACAAGTGGTTAATGATAAATGTTTCGGCTGATATAGCAACCCTATTGATTACACGTTACGTATGAGTAATAAACAAAATTTAAAAATTCCCCCCCCCCAAAATCGAAAGCTGGAACCGCCACTGTAAAAACTAAAATCGGTTAAAAAAAAACCAAGTTATTACAATTGCCCCCGGCAACTAATGTGTCACAGAACGCTTAATCAAGAAGATCGAGCCCAAATTTTGAAATTTGTAGAAATAATGTAATGCAAAAACATTTTTTTATTTTATTAACTCCAAGGTACTCAATTAAAAAGTATTTTTTATCATGTGCTTTCCAAACTCGTTTTAAATTAGTGCCAAAAAGGTCGGAATTCTTAAACACTGTTTTCAAATCTACAATTTTACATTTTTAAAAATTTTTTTAAAGAAATTTTAAAAAATCAACGATTGGATTTTAAGGTTTTATTAAGAACATATTGTAGATTAAAAACTACAAAAATTGTAGGAATTACTTTTTTCATTTGGCTGGGGCAGAGATTTTATTTTAACGAATTTCGAGAAAACGGCGATTCTTGGCATTTATTTAGTTTTTATGCAAGTTTTTCTTTTTTCTATATAATTTTGGTCGGAATATAACAACACAAGATCAAATACCTCAATCCTGAAAATTAGGGCAAAATATAAATACACTAAATTGCCCCTGTGTAAGGTCAGAGGTCAAATTTTAGGCGTTTTTAATTTTTCTTAAACATATTTATATAACATATATTCCTGAGCGGATTTTAATGAAACTTCTTGGTATTATTTTTCTAAGTCTAAAAATAATATTCCTAATTTAGTTTTATAAAATTAACCCTCAAGTGCTCTTGGGGCTTTTTTGGCCCTATGGTAAAAAACTCTAATATTTTTTCTTGCCTAAAAGCTAAATAAATACCAAAAATCGCTGGCCAAATGAAAAAAGGAATTCCTACAATTTTTGTAGTTTTTAATCTACAATATGTTCTTAATAAAACCTTAAAGTCCAATCGTTGATTTTTTAAAATTTCTTTAAAAAAATTTTTAAAAATGTAAAATTGTAGATTTGAAAACAGTGTTTAAGAATTTCGACCTTTTTGGCACTAATTTAAAACGAGTTTGCAAAGCACATGATAAAAAATACTTTTTAATTGAGTACATTGGAGTTAATAAAATAAGAAAATGTTTTGGCATTACATTATTTCTACAAATTTCAAAATTTGGGCTCGAACTTCTTGATTAAGCATTCTGTGATACATTAGTTGCCGGGGGCAATTGTAATAAATTGGTTTTTTTTAACCGATTTTAGTTTTTATTGCCTTATTAGAAAGATAATTTACTGGTTATTACGATTTTTTAATCCTTTTAATTCAAGATTAATTTAAAATATTCAAAATTTTAACAAATTAAAAAAAAGTCATATTTTTCCCATGTATACCGTTTTTCAAACTTCAGGGCCGTTGAAGCACGTGTTCCTCTTATCCGATTGTCCTAATTTTTTGGGAGACGTGGTTTTACACCCAAATACATATGTTAAGGGGGGGGGGGGCAGTCAATATCTCCCATTTGTTTTTGGAGAAGCCTAGTGCCCACATTTGTGGGTCATTTCTTACGCTGATTGTATTTACAATGCATAAAAAGGTAATAACTGGAGAACCGTTTGCAATTTGTACTCCAAATTGCAAGTACGACGAAATAATTACCCGGGTGAAAATTATCATATATGCTCATATATAAGCATATACGGTTGCATGTATGATCATATATGAACATATCTGACATATATGGATAAATGCATTCAAAATAAAAGTTCAAATATGGAAATGTATGACACCATAGAGCAATTCCATATGAAAACGATCAAAATTGGCAAATTTTTGGACGACCCCTCTCCGATTTTAAAATAAATAGTCTCAATCGATTGCCCAGCAAAAAATAATGTACCTACATATTTTTTTTTTTTTTTATAGTGACTGGTTTAGTGGTGGTGTACACCACTGTTATGTGACAAAATTGAAGAATTCTTCATAAGCGACCTCATTGAAAGTTGTAGCTATCACTACTAAAGCGATCGCAACGAGTGATAGCTCGTTGGAAAGGTATTGAATCAGGCTTTAATTGAAAAATAAAATTTTCCTAATTTTTCTGAGAAATTTACCTTTTTTCCCATGAAAATTAAATTTTCCCATGAAAATTAAATTTTCCGATTTTCCACAGAAGCTCCTAAATTTTCCGGCTAATTTTTTTTTTTTTTGGATTCCTCATAATTCTTGCTTTAAGAATCAGCAATAAAAAAATGGGCCCCCCGACTCCTTGTTTGGACAGGAGAGGAGCATTTAAGAGACCACCTTGTTCTCATTGTTTTTATATTTTTTATAATTGAATTATTTGTAATTATTTAACATTGTTTTATTTTATTATTAAAAATACATTTTAAAAATTATTTTACAGTTAAAAATACATTTATGAAGAAAAAATCTTTCTTATTTTGCTGCTTATACTTAATTACAATATTTATTAAAAATTTCAATTGTCTTGGCATCATTATAAAATTAAAGTAACTTTAAATTTAGCACGTCGGCAGATGAAGAGTACCGCTTTACATTAATTGACATATCAGAAATATTTGGTATGAAGCAATGAAACTTTTGCGTTCCAGTTATAGTTTTGACATTATTATATCTGTTTTGAATTCGTCGCTCCATGGCATCGTGTTCTTTTTAAATGCATAAAACTGTGTTAATGGCAATTTCCTTGCTTTGAATCCACGAAAACAAATGTTGTACATTTAAGATCTGGTCAGTATATGGCCTTTGCAAACTTGCCTTAGTCACCATGCGTTTTAGGGTTCCCCCTAACGCATCGCATGGGCCCTTACCGTGGGACGTCGCAAAAAAGTGCCACTCGACCTTGCAGTTTTGTTCTTCTTCAATTATGCAAAGATTGTAAAAATTTTTTTTATTCATGTACTGAGAAGCCGCGCCGTCTGAGAAAAACGTTACTTTGTCGATTGCATCGAATTTTGATCTTAAGAATTTAAACAGTTTCATTTGAAATAAATAAACGGACACATAATTATGAGCTAAACTCTCCGCGACAACAACAAGGCTTACGGTCTGTAGTTCGTTATCTTCGTTTTTGAAATAAATGCAAAAAGGATGCACCGTGCACTGGTCGTTTGCCCAGTGATAAGCCTGAATTTCATCCCTGAACGAGAAAAGTGTAATTCTCGGCAAAGTCGCTTATCACAATGAATTCATTTTGGGCTAATTTCTCCTTACTTTCCTTTAGAAATTTCGATTGCATCTCGGATATGAAATGGTGCGCCTTCGGTTCATTCAACTTGAATCCGAATTCCTCGATGAATTCCGGAATCTGCTTTACCACGGTCTCAAGGGAACATCTGCCGCTGCTAATTATCCACTGTTTGAAATGCACCTCCTGAATTAACAGCTGTTCAAACTTTTCCGCCAAATATTGCTCTAGCTCGTCAATCTTCGGACAATTGTCGCATTTGGACAGATGACAATTTTCCGTGGGGTATGCGCACAACGACTTCGACAGGAGGTCCCTATATGTTTCAATTTCACCGTGAAATACTTTCAATTTCTTGCATGGAAAGAACATTAATTTGATGTTTTGATGAAACATGCAAACGCAGACTGAATGCGTTCCGTGCCTGTCTAATGCCAGCACGCATTCTTTTGGTCGTAGGATGGCAAACTTAGAAAATCCCACTTTTTCTGCTGGGTATTTCTCTTTGAACTGATGGTATGCTTCGGATAGATTACATAATAATAATCTGCGCTGCTTGTGTACTTTTTCTCCATCTTCACGTGTGATAACATAGTCACGTGTACCTGGGCAGGCGCGGCTGTTGTCATCATTGCAGTAAAAATCTTGAATCAATTTCACCGTTGCTTCGGTGAGGGTCCTACAGCCAAATTTCTTGGTGGGAGTCGCCAATATGCCCTTCTGTCGAACTAATTCTTTGCTTCTTCTCGCGATGTAAAAAGATGTTTGAAACTGTTCAGAAATCTTGCGTATAGACCATGATTGAGGCAGCACAGATAAAATGAGATATTTCTCCGGAAAAGTGGTCGCTAAATTGAATTTTCTTTTCAACTGCTCAATCATTTGTTTGCCGTCATCAACGTCATCTGCTTGACTGCATTCGTTATCAGAGCCTTCATCAAATATTGTCGCGATTGCACCTACCTGTAGAAATTTCCAAAAATCTCATCTTAGCGGATGTCTACAATAGAGGAGGAACTTTAATACCAAATTTCAACTTCCTACCTCCAGCGGTTTGGGCAGGCCTTTAAGCGGCACTTTTCGCTTCATTAATCCCCATTTTTGCAATGTCCCTGTCCAAAAAGCACCTTCCCGGTCCAAAAAGCCCATACTCCAAGTAACATATGTTTTACATTTCAGGTTTCTAGCCAACTTTTACTATTTGTGCCCCTTTCGGTAGGAATTTCAGCTTCCTAGTTCCAGCAGTTTGAGCAGGCTGTCAAGGGGACACTTTTTCTTTTTTTGTCCCTCCCGGTTGGAATTAGGCTGGAAGAGGAACCTAAGTACCGAATTTCAGCTTCCTAGTTGCAGCAGTTTGGACAGGTCGTTAAGGGGCAACTTTCCCTTTTTGAGCCCCCATTTTATAACGACCCTGTCCAAAATTCAAAAAAGTATCTTTCTAATAAGTTAGCCCTTACTCCAGGGACCCACATTTTAATCTTCAGGTTTCTAGCCGAAGGGGTTTTTACCGGCCCCCAAGGTGAGGCTTTTCTTCTTTTTGCCCCTCCCTTTAGGAATTTACAAAAATTCCATCTTCGCGGCTATCTGCGATGGATGAGGAACATTCATACCAAATTTCAACTGCATTGCCTAAGCGGTTTGGGCAGGCCGTTATTGGGGACATTTTTCCCTTTCAACCACCATTTTTACTATGTTGCTGTTCCAAAATAGAAAAATTACGTTGTCGGTGAGTTAGTCCGACTCCAAGGAATACATATTTAAAATTTTAGGTTGGCCAAAAGGGATTGGGCAAGCCGTCAGGAGGAGGCTTTTACCTTATTTCCCCTACCGATAGGAATTTCAAAAATTCCGTCTAAGCGGACGCCTACACAGAAGGAGGAACTCACATACCGAGTTTCCTTTTGGGATATCCTGTAGGGAATTCCAAAAATACAAACTTAGTCGATGTCTACTACAGTGGAGGAACCTTTATACCAAATTTCAACTTCTTACCTCCAGGGGTTTGGGCAGGCACTTTTCCAATTTGTGAGACTTTTTATTGGGAGACTTTTCCCCTTTTTGCCCGTTCCGGTAGGAATTTCCAAAAATCCCGTCTTAGCGCACGTCTATGCCGAATATCAAGAAACCTTGTTTTAGTGGAGATATCCGTGGGGGGAGGAAAAAAAGTAGTTTTTTTGAAATTATATATTATTTTAAATGGTACTTTTTGGAAAAACGAAATTTTTTGGAAAAAGATACTTTGTTTTTACAAAGTACTTTATTTGTACTTTTTTTGGAAAAGGTATTTTTTTTAATAAGGTGTTTTTTTTGGAAAAATGTATGTTTTTTGGAAAAAGGTACTTTTTTTGGAAAAGGTACTTCTTTTGGAAAAGGAAAATTATTTTAGAAAAAGGTACTTTTTTTTAGGAAAAGGAACTTTTTTTTGGAAAAGGTACTTTTTTTGAAAAAGGTATTTTTTTGAAAAAATGTATGTTTTTTGGGAAAAGGAAAATTTTTTTAGAAAAAGTTACTTTTTTTGGGAAAAGGTACTTTTTCTTGGAAAAGGTACTTTTTTTTGAAAAAGGTATTTTTTTTGGAAAAATATATTTTTTTTGGAAAAATATATGTCTTTTGGGAAAAGGTACTTTTTTTTGGGAAAATGTACTTTTTTTTGGAAAAGGTTCATTTTTTGGAAAAAGGTATGTTTTTTGGAAAAAGGTACTTTTTTTTGGAAAAAGGTACTTTTTTTGGAAAAAGGTACTTTTTTTGGAAAAAGGTACATTTTTTGGAAAAAGGAATTTTTTTTGGAAAAAGGTACTTTTTTTGGAAAAAGGTACTTTTTTTGGAAAAAGGTACTTTTTTTGGAAAAAGGTACTTTTTTTGGAAAAGGGTACTTTTTTTTGGAAATAGGTACTTTTTTGGAAAAAGGTACTTTTTTTTGGAAAAAGGTACTTTTTTTGGAAAAAGGTTCTTTTTTTGGAAAAAGGTACTTTTTTTGGAAAAAGGTACTTTTTTTGGAAAAAGGTACTTTTTTTGGAAAAAGGTACTTTTTTTGGAAAAAGGTACTTTTTTTGGAAAAAGGAATTTTTTTTGGAAAAAGGTACTTTTTTTGGAAAAAGGTACTTTTTTGGAAAAAGGTACTTTTTTTGGAAAAAGGTACTTTTTTTTGGAAAAAGGTACTTTTTTTGGAAAAAGGTACTTTTTTTTGGAAAAGGGTACTTTTTTTTGGAAAAAGGTACTTTTTTTTGGAAAAAGGTACTTTTTTTGGAAAAAGGAATTTTTTTTGGAAAAAGGTACTTTTTTTGGAAAAAGGTACTTTTTTTGGAAAAAGGTACCTTTTTTGGAAAAAGGTACTTTTTTTGGAAAAAGGTACTTTTTTTGGAAAAAGGTACTTTTTTTGGAAAAAGGTACTTTTTTTGGAAAAGGGTACTTTTTTTGGAAATAGGTACTTTTTTGGAAAAAGGTACTTTTTTTGGAAAAAGGTACTTTTTTTGGAAAAAGGTACTTTTTTTGGAAAAAGGTACTTTTTTTGGGAAAAGGTACTTTTTTGGAAAAAGGTACTTTTTTTGTCCCCTTTTTGCCCCTCCCGATAAGAATTTCCAAAAATGCCGTCTCAACGGACGTCTACACCGGTCGAGGAACCTACATACCAAAATTCAACTTCATAGCTCCAGCAGTTTGAGCAGGCCGTCAAGGGGGAGACTTTTTGCCCGTCCCTGTAAAAATTTCCAAAACTCCCGGGTTGGTGGATGTCTACGATAGTGGAGTAACCTTTATACCAAATTTCAACTTCCTACCTCCAGCGGTTTGGGCAGGCCGTCAAGGGGGGCCTTTTTCCCCTTTTTAACCCCCATTTTTACAACGTCCCTGTACAAAATTCCAGAAAGTACTTTCCAGAAAAGTTAGCCCATACTCCAAGGAACACATATCTTAAATTTCAGCTTTCTAGCCAAAGGGGTTTTGGCAGGCCGCCAAGGGGGAGACTTTTCCCCTTTTTGCCCGTTCCGGTAGGAATTTCCAAAAATCCCGTCTTAGCGGACGTCTACGCCGAAAGAGGAACCTACATACCAAATTTCAACTTCCTAGCTTCAGCGGTTTGGGCTGGGCGATGTTGAGTCAGTCAGTCAGTCACGTTATTCTTTTATATATAGAGATTCTTCAATTTTGTCACATGACAGTGGTGTACACCACCACTAAACCAGTCACTAAAAAAAAAAAAAAATATGTAGGTACATTATTTTTTGCTGGGCAATCGATTGAGACTATTTATTTTAGAATCGGAGAGGGGTCGTCCAAAAGGTGATCGCTTTCATATGGAATTGCTCTATAATCATATAAAAAAAATTATAGGATTTACTACATACCCGGTGAAAAATGTTCATATACGCTCAAACATGTTCATATATGGTTTATGTATGGACACATATGAACAAATATGGATTTTTTATGAACATATATGGATTTTATATGAAGATATATGGAAGTATATGTGATTCCATATCTGGAAAAAATTTCATATACAGACATATATGGAAGAATCTGTTATTTCATATATGGAAATGGCACTCATATATGGACAATTATGGAAGTATATGTTATTCAATTTATGCAAACGGGACTTGTATATGAACATATTTGGAAGAATACATTTTTCAATATGTGTAAAAGGAATCATATTTGGATAAATATGGAATTATATTTAATGACATAAATAAAAAAAGGAACATATGTAGCGCCTAATTTGAATGTCATACATAAATTTATATCTATCGTACAACCTTATAATAAATGACAGCAACGTTCGCATGTATTCGCATATATTTAATAAATCTATATGTTCATATATGAACATATACTTAGGTGTTACCTCATTTTTCGGATCCATACATATATGGTTGAACCATAAATGTTCATATATGGACATTTTTCACAAGTTCAGATGAGTCAGAAAACGGTGAAACTACGGAAGCTAATGATCATATAATAGACCCAATGACCACGAGTTGTCCTGATACTTTGAATAGTTCACAAAAACAAAATACTTTAAACACAAAAAGGTCATCTAAAGAAATTTTAACGCCCAGACTTGCTGCAGTTTTAGATAAATTAAAATTAAGCTCTAGAGATACTGTTCACATGCTTATTACAGTTTTGGATGCAGTTGGATTAAACTCATCAGAGTATGTTATTAACCGCACGTCTATTCATCAGCAAAGGGATGCATTCAGAAAAGCAAATAGTACTCGAATCGGGTTAAAACTTCAATCCAATACTCAGCCACTAACGATACACTGGGATACAAAACTGTTATCTGGCATATCAGGAAAAAACGAAGAGCGACTGTCAATAATTGCAACCGCTCCCGATTTTGAACAAATAATTAATATTCCTGATATACCGGCTGGAACTGGCGTTGAAATAGCATCTGCAGTATATGATTCATTAGAAGAGTATCAAGTTTTGGATAGAATCGAGGCATTTGTCTTTGACACAACCGCCTCAAACACTGGCAAATTTAAAGGGGCCTGCAATATATTAGAAAAAAAAATACGTAGAGACATTTTGTTCCTAGGATGCAGACACCATGTGTTTGAAATAATTTTAGCAGCTGTTTTTAATGAAACAAAAATTTGTTCTTCGACTGGCACAGAAGTCAGCTTATTTAAAAAATTCAAAAAACAATGGTCGAACGTAAAAAAGGATGAGTATATGACGGGATTAGCAATACCTCGAATAAAAGAAATAGTATGTGATGATTGCGCTAAAATTTTAGATTTTGCAAATATAAAAGTTAAAGAGGACTTTCCACGAAATGACTACAAAGAGTTCCTGGAATTGATTATCATATTTCTGGGTGGAAGTCCTCCTAGTGGCATAAAATTTTTTAAACCCGGTGCTCTTCATTTAGCTAGATGGATGGCTAAGGGAATATATTGCCTTAAGATATTGATGTTTCGCAATCAATTCCCAGAAATCACAGAATTGGAAATAAATGGTCTAGTTGAAGTTGCAGGTTTTGTTATAAAGTGCTATGCATTTTTCTGGTTCAATTCAGATAAAGCGGAGCAAGCTCCCTTAAACGACATATTATTTTTGAGAAATTTAGAAGATTATAAAAAAATAAATGCACAAATTGCTGATAGAGCCATAACAAAGTTTATTAATCATCTATATTACCTTAATGAAGAATGCGTAGCATTCAGTTTATTCGATGATAGAATAGACTTTGAAACAAAAAACAAAATGGCTAAAAAAATGTTGACTTTTATGGAAGAAGAAAACCTTGAGGAAGAAGAAATTTTGAAAAAGTTTTTAATTAAAAAAGAAAATCTTAATACTTTCTTCGCTAAAGATAATTCATCAATTTTGATTGAACTTGTATCCAAAAATACGAAAAGTGTTTTGAAGAAATTCAAAATTTCAATGGATTTTTTACAAAAAGACCCAAGTAGCTGGAAAGATTGTGAAGATTATAGAAAAGGAAAATTTATTATTCAAAAACTAAAGGTTGTTAATGACTGCGCCGAACGAGGTATTAAGCTTGTTGAAGATTATCATGAGAAGATCACAAAAGATGAACAGCAGCGACAATATTTATTCAAAGTAAGTTATATATAAATTTAACTAATTTACATTTAAATAATTATTGTGTTTCTTTTTAGGTTGTTCAAAACTATCGACAACAATATACAAAGCATGCGAATTTAAATAATTTAAGAAATGATTACATTTAATCAAACTTACCGAAAAAGACCTTTCAAGTTGCCTTACTTTTTATATTAAAAACATATTTTTATTCCAATTAAAATGTACTGCTTTTGCTTCTATACGAAAAACATTCACATAAATATATATTTTTAAATATTAGTTTTAAAATTTCAGTTTTTCGTTTTTAGAAATAATATTTTACACTTTTTTTAAATATTGGATTTATAGCTAATTTAAGCAAATGTGTAGTTTTGACCCCCGTAGCAAAAAAGGGTTAAATTTACTCATAATATTTCAGAATACTTTTAAAAATATCTAAAACATCCAGTTTCTGTACAATTTAAATGAATATACTTAAAAAAACGATATTTTTAGATCAATTATAGTTAAATATACATAATTTCCCAAAATTTTAACTTTGACCTCAAAGGTGCACGGCATAGAGTTACCCAATTCGGCTAATACTTTCAGCATGCAAGTTCAACACTATGTGGCACATTAATCCCATTGGATTTCGGTATAATTCATATCGAAAAGCTATTTTTTTAGCTCCAATATAGGCGAATACACTAAATTTCCCAAAATTTTAACTTCGACCTCAAAGGTGCACGGGATAGAGTTATCCGATTTGGCTTAAATTTTCAGCAAGTAAGTTTTAGACCAAGTGGCAAAAGAATCTTCACATTTTTGTTTAAAATTCTGGAAAAAAAATTTTCCCATATATTTTATTGTCGCCCTAATGTACATACATGTAGATATTACCTCAAACTTCGTTAATGCACACGTATGCTCATATATGATTCATGTATGGAGAATTATGTATCCATGTATGCTCATGAAAGCATGTTTATGAGCATGCACGCACATACATTTAACCTGTATGGATCCATATATGTCGATTTTTAGCTGGGAAGTGTATTTTAATGTGTGTGATGAGTCATCACTGATAACGCTTACCAATACAAATAAAAATAATATGCGCTTGTTTAGAAAGTTCTAGTAAATAAAATAATATGATAAGAGCATGTTTTTTTTTGTTTCTGGTAGTCAGCAAAGGAACGCAAAAGAAAACGGAGGTATACTGGACATTAACATTTCGCAGTTAAAATTGTATTTAAAAAATAAAATAATAGAGGTTTGTTTTATAATATAAACTATATTTAAGGGAATACTATTAAATGTTTTTTTTTTCTTTTATTTCAGCCCTTTAACATTTTCATCTAAATTCGACCCGCAGGTAGACGAAAAAAAGGAACCAAATAATACAACTCCAGCGGAAGTTTAACATATTGGCAAGAAAATAAAAGTGAAAATAGTGTTTTTGGATTGTGTAATTTATTTGAAAATAAAATTAACAATATTTACATTAATTTGTTTTTATTCAATTAATAACAAAAAGTGATTGTAATTTTAGCGCATGTTTTGCAGATTTCAACTGACCCACTTTCATTTCTATTAAACGAAAATTCTTCTAAATTTTTGAATGTTAACTTAATTTTTTACCTGTTTATAACCAACTAAAATTTAGCAGAAAACATATGCTGATTTCAGCTGAGTAATTTTCATTTCCATTAAACAACATTTCTTATAAATTATTGTATTTGAACTAACTTTTTTACCTAAAATTTAGGTCACCTAAATTTAGCAGACCATGATTCTCAACATCATTGAAATTTCTGCTGGCGCAAATTCAGGTACTATTTCCTGTTATTTTAGCAGAATTTTTAACTATTTGTACGGGCTTTTTTTTATGAGTGCAGATATGTGGTTATGTAAATACATACTTGGTAATGGTAAGTAGTAACTTTTGTTATTACATTTCTTATTACCTTTATATGGCGATGTCGCGAAAAATAATGAGTTATGGTTACACACCATCATACGAAAAATCAAAAAAATATATCGTTACCTATGTGCTTACCAGTACTGACAAAAATAATGAGTCTAAAAATAGATTTTCAAAAAATAAATTATATAAAAAAAATATTTTTTATTGTATTTTTCTTAAATAAAATTTGCTGGTGCGGGAATCGAACCTGGGTCTACAGATTGCCAGTCAATAGCACTACCATCTGAGCTATATCGACATGTAATAAAGGGTTTTTCAATAAGAGCGCTACAAAAGTTTTTTTTAAATGAAACAAAAACGGTTTTGGATATCAATGAAATTCTCTATTCCTGTGAAAGTACGTTCGATGCCATTATGTATGGAAATCGATCTCTTTTGCATGGCCACCACGGGCACGCTTGCTGAAGTCCAGACGCTGAACCCAATTTTCGACGGTTTTCAACAATAAATCGGCCGATATTCGTACGAAGTTCATCAATCGTCGCTGGCTTGTTGGCATATACTATAGGTTTGACGTAGCCCCACAGGAAATAGTCCAACGGCGTCAAATCGCACGACCGAGGCGGCCAATCGACTGGACCATTTCGTGCGATAACACGTTCTCCAAACTTGGTTTGCAATTGATTGTGACATTCGCTGTGTGACTTGTGGCGCCGTCCTGTTGGAACCACATGTCCTCCAAGTCCATATCATCCAATTGGGGCTAAAAATATTCGGTTATCATTGAACGGTAGCGATTCCCATTCACAGTAACGTGCCGGTCTTGATCATCACGGAAGAAGTACGGCCCAATGACGCCGCCGGCCCATAAACCGCACCAAACCGTAATTTTTTCGGGATGCAATGATGACTCATGGAGTACGTGTGGATTGCTGTCTGACCAATAACGCATATTTTGTTTATTGACGAAGCCATTCATTATGGCGACCATAAATTGGACGTAGCGCTCTTAACGTTGAGGTCTAGTAAATTTTAATAACTTCGACTCGTTGTTAGCTCGTATATCTTTCCATCATGAAGTGGCAAACCTTACTGAAGAGAATTGTCAAAAGAGCGGCAAGAAATATGGCGTAGTTTGCTGTCCCTGTCTTTCTACTTTTGTAGCGTCCCTGTTGAAGAACCCTTTATTTAATAGATAAAAACATAATTGACCTGCTGCACACAAGTAAGCTTACTCGCCAACATTCAAAAAAATCAAAAAATATGTGGTTACATATATCCTTACCAGTGTTTAAAAAATATTGAGTCTAAAATTAGATTTCAAAAAATTTTTAAAAAAATCTAGAAAATGATTTTCTATTTGAAATAATAATAAAAATAAGTCATTAGCAGTAACTCATTATTATATGTTTTAAGATAATGCAGAAGGTAAGTGGGTGTCATTACTGGTAGTCCAAAAAATAATGATATGTCATTACCGTTTCTACACTGGGCCCAGTGTAGAAAATCATTACCAGATATGTGGTTATGTAACTACATTTCTTATTAGCTTTATACGGCGATGTCGCGAAAAATAATGAGTTATGGTTACACAGCAGCATACGACAAATCAAAAAATATATCGTTACCTATGTGCTTACCAGTACTGACAAAAATAATGAGTCTAAAAATAGATTATCAAAAAAATAAATTATATAAAAAAAATATTTTTTGCTGGTGCGGGAATCGAACCTGGGTCTACAGATTCCCAGTCAATAGCTCTATCATCTGAGCTATATCGACATGTAATATTTAATAGATAAAAAACATAATTGCCCTGCTGCACACAAGTAAGCTTACTCGCCAACATACAAAAAATATGTGGTTACATATATCCTTACCAGTGTTTAAAAAATATTGAGTCTAACAATAGATTTCAAAAAATTTTCAAAAAAATCTAGAAAATTATTTTCTATTTGAAATAATGATAAAAATAAGTAATTATCAGTAACTCATTATTATATGTTTTAAAATAGTGCAGAAGGTAAGTGGGTGTCATTACTGGTAGTCCAAAAAATAATGATATGTCATTACCATTCCTACACTGGGACCAAACTTATAAAAAAATGTCCAAAATTTTTTGTTAAAATAATGTAATTTTTAATTTAATAGTCAACCAGCAGCTCAACAGCAACGCAAACAGCTTTAGACATTTTCTTTTCAATTTTTTTGCCTAATTTTAATTAAATTTTTGTTTCTTACAATGTTGACTCTTTGACAGACATATTAAATTATTGTTAATATTTATTTTTTCTTCTTTGTGATATTATAAAATTTTTTACCTATGTATTAGAATACGGTTTAATTATTATTATTTTTTTACAATTTGCAATATGTTTTCCACAAACTGCTTTCCTGTACTTTAATTATAAAATTTACTCTTGTTGTACAGGATATATCAAAATAAATAAATAAAATAAATAAATATAAAACAAGATGAAATTTTAAGAAAAAAAAAAGTTTTTAAAGTTTTTTGTAAGCTAAAGGTAATAGATAAGCGTAACATGTACACTAGAGTGCTCCAAGCTTGTATGGAGGAAAATAAATTTTTATTTTTGACCGTGCTACCCCCTGGAAATATTTATTTGGGTGTAAAACTACGTCCCCCGAAAAATTAGGATAATTGGACATCGGGAAGACGTGCCGCGTAGGCCCTGAAGTTTGAAACACGGATTACAAGGCAAAAATATGACTTTTTGTGCATTTTCTCGAAAACATTGATATTTTAAAACTAATTCGAATTAAAAACAGTAAAGAATCGTAATTTGAATTCTGTTATATTAATATGTTTTAAAAAAACTAAAATCTCCTCAAATTTGACCTCTGACCTTATATTTTGCCCTAAATTTCAGAATTGAAGTATTTAATCTTGTGTTGTTATATTCCGGCCAAAATCATGTGAAATTTAAAGAAGAAAAAAGAAAAATTTGCCTAAAAGCTAAATAAATGCCAGAAATCGCTGTTTTCTCGAAATCCGCTCAAAGAAAATCTCATCCGCAGCCAAATTAAAAAACCAAATCCTACAATTTTTGTAGTTTTTAATCTCTAATATGTTCTTAATAAAACCTTAAAGTTCAATCGTTGATTTTTAGAATTTCTTTAAAAAATTAAAAAATTTTATAGATTTGAAAACAGTGTTTAAGAATTCCGACCTTCTTTAGCATTAATTTAAAACGAGTTAGCAAAACACAATAAAAAAAATTATTCTTATCTGAGTTCGTGGAACTTATAGAATAAAAAAATGTTTCTGTAGTAGATTATTTCAATAAATTTTAAAAATTGGACCCGAATTTCTTGATTAAATGGCCTGCGACACATCAGTTGCCTGGGGAAATTGTCATAACTCGGCTGATTTTTAACCGATTTAGGTTTTTATTGCTTTATTACAAAGGCAATTCACTCTAAATTACGATTCTTTTCTGTTTTTAATTCGAATTAGTTTTAAAATATCAATGTTTTTGAGAAAATACACAAAAAGTCATATTTTCCCCTTTTAATCCGTGTTCCAAACTTCAGGGCCGATGCGGCACGTCTTCCCGATGTCCGATTATCCTAATTTTTTGGAGGACGTAGTTCTACACCCAAATAAATATTTCCAGGGGGTAGCACGGTTAAAAACTCAAATAAAAATTTTTTGGAACGCCCTAATGTACACAGAGTCACAAAAGTATAAATACGGGAAACAAATTTCTGTTTTCTTGAAGAAAATATGATTTTACTTTTTTTTTACTTGGATTTTTTATTTAAAGTAAAACATAAACCATTTTTATCATATTCTAGAAAACTTTTGTTGTTTTTGTTAGCAAATAACTACAAAAAACATATAATTTGTCATTTTTTAAAGTTACATAAGTATACATACCCCCCTATAAAAAATGATGTACCGTTACAAGTGCCGCTACACATTTTATGATGATATGGTACAATTCATTAGTAGAGCTTGTACTTTCACAAAAAGTGATCATATTTGGAAAATAAAAATCATAACGTGTCAGTAGTGGAGCAAAATGGGCAAAGGCAAAGAAATTTCGGAACCAACGCGAAAAACCGTCATTAAATTGCGGAATTATGGTAAGTCTCTTAATGAAATTGGAAATTTATTAAATTTAAAAAAGGCCACAGTACAAACGATAATAAAAAATTTCAAAGAAAATGGAAATTATGAAAGTTCTGGCCGCTCTCGTATTCTCGACAACCGAACAGAACGGGCCGTTATTCGTTCCGTTCAAGAAAATCTTAAGCAAAATGCCGTCGAACTGAATCGAAAATTAAAAACCGATCTGGAAATTTCTGTTTCCGAGCAGACAGTTTGCGGAACCATTAAGGGAAATGGCTACAATAGCAGAGTTGCGAGAAAAAACCACTACTTAGATCTCTGAACATCCAGAAACGTGGAGTACGCCCAAAAGTACGAAAATGTTCACGTAAATGACCCAACATTTTTGGAAAGGGTAATATTTACATTCATCGGTGAATATTACCGATGAATGTGAATACATATTTAAAATTTTAGGTTTTAAGCCAAAGGGGATTGGACAGGCCGTCAAGGAGGAGACTTTCCCCTTATTTCCCCTCCCGATAGGAATTTCCAAAAATCCCGTCTAAGCGGACCTGTACGCAGGAGGAGTAATATATACATACCTAAATTCAGTAACGGAGTTCCAGCAGTTTGGACAGGCTGTCAAGGGGGAGACATTCACCTTTTGGCTTCTACCTGTAGGAATTTCCAAAACTCCAGTCTTAGTGGATGTGTAAGACAGAGGAGGAACCTTTATACCAAATTTCAACTTCCTGCCTCCAGCGGTTTGGGCAGGCCGTTAAGGGGGGCATTTTTCCAATTTGAACCCCCATTTTTACAACGTCCCTGTCCAAAATCCCGAAAATTACTTTCCAGATAAGTTAGCCCATACTCCAGGAAACAAATATTTAAATTTTTAGGTTTCTAGGGAAAAGGATTTTGTCAGGCCGCCTAGGGGGAGACTTTTCCCCTTTCTGCCCGCTCCGGTAGGAATTTTTAAAAATTCCGTCTTAGCGGATGGCTACGCCGAATATCCAGTCTTAGTGGAGGTATCCGTGGGGGAGGAAAAAAAGTACTTTTTTTAAATGGTATTTTTTTAAATCATACTTTTTTGGAAAAAGGTACTTTTTTGGAAAAAGATACTTTTTTTTGGAAAAAGATACTTTTTTTGGACAAAGTACTTTTTTGGGAAAAATCATTTTTTTTGGAAATGTATTTTTTTTTTGGAAAAAGGTACTTTTTAACAGTTTTAATTTTGCTGTTCTCATTTTACTTGTATTTAGTAAAAAAAAATTTTATAAGTTTAGCAGTTTTTTCTGCAGCATAATTTTTAACTAATTTTAAGTAACTTTTTCTGCTATTTTAACAGATTTATTTCAATGAGTGTAGTAATAAAATATTATTTATATTATTTGTTAGCGTGCGTTAAAGTTTATTTAATTGCAGTTTATGTAAACGTACACCTGAGATAAATGGAAACGAACAACGGGTTAGGCCAGGGAAGTTATAAAACATAATTTTTAAAGGAGGATCCATTCCATTCTGTTCTACTTACTTTAGAAATAAAAATGAAGTGGAAAGTAATATTTAATTTCAAATGAACATGAGCCTGAATGAGCAATTTTTATCCCCGATTTTTTAATTGATGCGTTATTTAAAACCATTGTCATTAATCAATGTAATTAAATTTTTAAATCATTACCATTAATTAAAAAAATGCTTTTGAAAATAATTTCATTACAATTGATATCAGTGCAATGGTAATGAAATCATCAGTTAATTAGTCCACCTAATTAATTAGTTCCAAATATGGCGGAGTTTCATATTCCTTGCATAAAGTGTTTGAACAGGTAATTAAAACGGGCTCTTCACCCCTTTTTGTTCCTCCCAGTAAAAATACCCAAACATATATAATCCTGCCTCATACAAAATTTCAAGTACCAAACTCCAGCAGCTTCAGTCATTAAAATTCCATTATATTTCCCTACAGTTTCTGTTTCACTTGTTCCCCGTTCCATTACATCTGGTTTACAACTTTGGTGTTCCAATGCAACTCGTTCCCAGATTCCATTGCATTTCGTTCCCATTATCTATTGTTCCAATTCCTCTCGTTCTCCGTTTCGTTCCATTTCATTCTCACTGTCTTGTGTATCAATATTGCTATCAGTCATTCACATTTTCATAAAAAAAGGATAAAAAAAATTCAAAAGTTCAAATTCGACTATTTTTTCCTCCCGAACTACCCAGCCGATTTTAATGAATTCCAAAGTGGAGAAAAGTTCAAGGAATTATCTATCCAAAATAACAAAAAAAAACTGAAATAAAAAAATTACAAAAATAAAAAAATCACATTTTCATACAAAAAGGATACCAAAAATTTTAAAATTTAAGCTTTGACTATTTTTTTCCTCCCGAACTACTCAGACGATTTTAATGAATTCAAAAGTGGAGAAAAGTTAAAGGAATTATACATATCCATAATAACAAAAAAATATTCCAAAATTTGCAAAAGTTACAGACTTTTGGCCGATGAGAAACGATTCTAAACCACTGTGCGCCGCAGCAAGTATTCCGCTTCAGTTGCCGCTATTTTGGGTTGGCTTGAAGCTCTGATCCGAAGTTTAAATAAGTGCGCTCCCGTACATGCCCAAAGTTTCCGAAATTTAGCCAAAGTTACCGAAATTTATCCAAAAGCGTTCCCGTACTCGAAAATTGGGTAAATGAGAGCGCTCATGAGAATGTATTTATGTTTCTCTTTTTACCAAAACTTACCCAGACTTTCTCTTCGGGTAAACTTTGGTAACTTATAAAATGAACAGCTGATGCAAAGATAAACAAAAAAAAAACAATTGTGACAATTATTTTGTTATAAGAATTAATTGAATGAAATCAAAAAGAACTGTTAAATGCAAATAAATATGAGTATTTGTGCAATTTTGCAAACTGAAATTATACGCATTTCACATTATTCTTTAAAATTAATTTTTGGGCTGGAAAAGTGGTTTTTTGGGTTCCCGTACTATTGGGTAATTTTGTCATTTCGCGAGAGGATTTTGTGCTTACTCTCATTTTACCGAACTTTACCCAAAAAGTAAAGAAACACACCTAATAGTAATATATCCAGAAACAAAAAGTCAGTAGTGAAAGGGTTAAATGAAAAAACCCTCAATTTTGAACAAGTACATCCAAAAGTGTAACTATTTCCTATAATATAAATTACCCTGTTCATTAGTACGGCTCGTCTTATTTCGCGTACTCCATCATAGACTAAGCGGGATGCATCAATGAAATCATTTTCATCGACATCTTTATTGGAATTAGATGAGAGTGCATCAACTGCTGCATCGACACGTTGGTCAAACTTCGACATTACTGAAACAACAACAAAAAGTTATTTAAATTAAAATATTAAATTCGATAAAGCGCATTGGGAAAATACCTTGATCTCTTAAAACTTTTACCGCTTCGAGAACGCGTTTCGTGTATATGCATGGTTCGTAGTTGTCCATTTCAGCTTCGACCACGTTACAAACTCGTGCTGATCTTCCTTGAATGGCTCCAGCAGTGGTACGCAAGTCCTCGGCGTCGCCTACTTGCAGAGCCATAACGCATTTGTTGACATCTTCCAAAATATGATTTTCCGAAACTGCCAAAAAGTCATCAATTGTTGTGATATCGTCTACAGCTTCAGTTAATATACGAACTTGAACTTCCCAAGCTTGACGGTATGCTGTCATGTTTTCTTGTGCCACTTTTGAATTCGGTCGTACGGTTAAAATCGACGCAGCATTGATGACTTGAGGGCATAGGCTCTCAATTTGTGCGGCCGCATAGCGTACCATTTTCACACCATCTTCGTTGTTGGACATGCTACACACGAGATTAGCCACTTCCACCAATTTTTCGGCATGTTTGGTAAAGATGTCAGCTTTTTCGCGTACTCTCTTTTCGTTGCCCGTCTTTGCTGCTTCAATAAGATCAATGAGTGGTGTTGTAGTTTCTAAAAATGAATCGGAGACATGGTCTACAACAGCTTTGCGTAGTTGACGACGTAAATCACGTGTTTTCCTACACATTTGATCAATGGCCCGATCGAGGCCAGGACTATTATCCTTTTGTCCCATCTGAAAAAGTTTAATAGGTAATTAACTATCAACCCCAAAAGACTAAAGGTGAAAACATACATTAGACATATACTCGGACAGCAAATCCTGCAATGCCTGACGCACAGCATTGCATTCGGCAACAATACGCTCTCGGCGTTCATCGCGAGTACAATCTGCATCCGCCATTAAGGCAGCTGCACTTATTATGCTCTCCAAACGTTCTTCTAACAACTGGCGAGAACGTTTTTCACTATAAGTCATGGGATCCATGATTATGCCCTCCTATTTAAAATAAATAAACAATAAATAGTATTTAATTATTTAAAAAAATTTTCAGTGCGACCAAAATAAGAAATGACCATAAATCATAAAATTGATTGTTTCATAAATTTTATTTTTTTTTTGCCTGTGAAAAACGACTAAATTCAATCAAATAATATTTGATCAAATTATATCTATTCATATTATAGAGTGAATAACACCCCGAGTAAAAAAGGTCACATATCTTATTATATATCGCCATATTAAATGCAAACGGACGTAACTACTAGGGTATTCAGTCGATTAACCGTTACTCGATTAATCGATGTACTTCTTTCAAAGTTTCGAGTAACAAATTACTCGAGTAATTTTGGTCGATTAATCAAGTAACTCGAGTAAATCTAAAAAGGATTTTTTTTTTTAATTTATACCAAGTTGTTTTTAATTTGCTGACTACTTTTTATAGATTTTAAAGTAATGTTTCAGTTACATTTTGAATTTAAATACTATAGTCATTTTCTGAATCATAACCACTTTAAATCAACGAATTGAAATTGAATAAATTGAGATATAATTTATATAAATTTATATTGACTATTTAGCGTTTTTTTAATCACCTGGGTTTAGAATTTTTCATACAAAAAGGGGATTTATTAAAAATTTATATGAAACAGCCTATTAATTTAATGTCAGAAAAAAATACGAATTAAAATTAAAAGAGAAACAAAAAAATTTAAAAACTAACAAATAAAAGGTTTTTATTAAATTTGTTTTTATTAAATATGTTTAGAAAAAACAACTACACCTCACCAAATACATATTTTCCATCTTGGACATGGAGAAATAGCTCAAATAGAAATGGCATTTTTCACTCTACTGTAAGTAATTTAATTAAATCCAATTAGTGAATATTAAATATTGCAATGGAATTTTTCAATTGTGTAAAAATATAAATTGAAGTGATAAAACTGAAAAGGCAGACTGTCTATCGCTGTTTTATATAAAATATAATTAAAACTTAAAAGTTAAAATAAAATAATCGAATTCGGTATTAAAAATTAGGGTGAAAGAAGTGTCGGACAGAAAATTCTTTTTAAAATAGGGAAAATCTAACCCCATCTGTTGAGCACTTTTAGAACTACAAAACTCGTTCGTTACAAAAATTAAAATAAAGTAGATAACAATTGATTCTGACAGTTCTTAGGCGATTTGTGTGAATATTTTCGATTTTTTAGCTGTTGAGTTTTTAATCAAGAATGGCATAACATTTAACAATTAAAAGCATTTAACTAATTTTGTTAAGTTAATTAGCCGCAACAAGTTTTTTGCTTCTTCACAAAATTTAGTTAATGTGTAACGAACGACTTTTGCATCTCAGCTACTCAAATCCAAGTGATTAGAAAATACGGCTATTGATTCAATTTTTAAAGAATTTAATTGCTTTATGATTTGATTCGCTATTGAAGGCAACCATTATTGGGTAAATTAATTTGTTAAAATTTTATCAGTTCGTTTGATTATATGAAAATAATCAACATAAATGCAAAGTTGTGTTTTGTTACTAATAAACTATAAAACCTGCACAAAATGGATAATTTTTATGAAAAAATAATCAAATAAAATTGTTACTCGGGTAATTTTAAACATTACACGATTAATCGAGTTACCCGAGTAATTTTAAAATCTTACAAGATTAATAGAGTAATTTCAAAACCTCATAATCGAGTTACTCGGTTACTAGAACAAAGCAAAACCCAAGGAATTTGAATACCCTAGTAACTACCCTATTAAAAAAACATAATATGGAGCTTTATATGGTAATATATAACTTAATGTGATCCATATACCATTTCATCCGAAAAATGGCCCGATATAATTGTGTCAGTTGGTTATCACTTTTTATCTAATTGTATCAGTTTAGATCTTAACTGATTAGATTATATAGTAATCAGATGAAATTTTATCTGATTTTTGACCTGATACAATTTTATCGGTTTATGTCGCATGGTATTAGTTTAGATCCAAATAGATACATTTTTATATAAACTTATATAGTTATATCTGCATTTTGACCTGATGCAATTATATCTGCTTTAAAACTTTGATACAATTATATAAGGCAAATGTCGGATACAAATATATTTTATTTATATAAAATTGTACCAACTACGATCTAAACAGATACCATTAGATATAAACCGGAAAAATAGTATCAGGTCAAAAATCGGATATAATTTCATCTGATTAATGTATAATTTTATTAGTTGAGATCCTAACTGATACAATTAGATGAAAACTGATACACAACTGATACAATAACATCGGGCCATTTTTCGGATGAAACTGTATATTTATACCGATATAAGTTAATCACATTTTATACGACTATATGTAACTGTTTTTACTAGGGTATACAAAAATACGAAATCGAGTTTTTTTTTTATAGAAATTGCCTTTACAACAAAAATTGTTTTTTTCAACAGGGACGCTACAAAAGTAGAAAGACAGGGACAGCAAACGACGCCATATTTCTTGCCGCTCTTTTGACATTTCTCTTCAGTAAGGTTTGCCATTTCATGATGGAAAGATATACGATCCAACAACGAGTTCGAAATTATTAAAATTTACTACCGAAATTCGGAGTCAGTGGCCTCAACGTTAAGAGCGCTACGTCCAATTTATGGTCGTCATAATCGTCCTAGCAGATCAACAATTGAGCGTCTAGTGGAAAAATTTGAATCTACAGGCACAGTACAAAATGTTCCCGTGCCAGTGAGACAAAGAAGTGCCCGTAGAGTCGAGAATATTGCTGCCGCTGAGGCTTCAGGTGAAGAAAACCCAAATGTGTCTCTCACAAGTCGTTCTCAAGCGTTGGGCATCTCTGTGACGTAGCGAATTTTGCGAAAAGATCTTGGCCTACATATTTACAAGATCAAATTGACACAAGAACTGAAGCCGCTTGACCACCAGAAGCGTCGTATGTTCGTGAATTGGGCTGAGCAACAACTTGAAAATGACTCGGATTTTCATCGAAAAATCATCTTCAGCGATGAGGTTCATTTCTGGCTGAATGGCTTCGTCAATAAACAAAATATGCGTTATTGGTCAGACAGCAATCCACACGTACTCCATGAGTCATCATAGCATCCCGAAAAAATTACGGTTTGGTGCGGTTTATGGGCCGGCGGCGTCATTGGTCCGTACTTCTTCCGCGATGAAAAAGACCGGCACGTTACTGTGAATGGGAATCGCTACCGTTCAATGATAACCGAATATTTTTGGACCCAATTGTATGATATGGACTTGGAGGACATGTGGTTCCAACAGGACGGCGCCACAAGCCACACAGCGAATGTCACAATCAATTTATTGCAAACCAACGTGGAGAACGTGTTATCTCACGAAATGGTCCAGTCGATTGGCCGCCTCGATCGTGCAATTTGACGCCGTTGGACTATTTCCTGTGGGGCTACATCAAATCTATGGTCTATGCCAACAAGCCAGCGACGACTGATGAACTTCGTACGAATATCGAACGTGAAATTGCAGCAGTATCGGCCGATTTATGCTTGAAAACCATCGAAAATTGGGTTCAGCGTCTGGACTTCTGCAAGCGTACCCATGGTGGCCATGCAAAAGAGGTCGATTTCCATACATAATGGCATCGAACGTACTTTCACAGGAATAAAGAATTTCATTGATATCCAAAACCGTTTTTGTTTTATTTAAAAAAACTTTTGTAGCGCTCTTATTGAAAAACCCTTTATTTAAAACGTGCTTTGCCAGTACTGTTTTCTGAAAATTAACGAGCTTTTTTAATTTATTAAAATTATCAATTTAATAAACTTTACTTATTTTTACATATATTAACACAATTATTTAATAGAGACATAGCCATTCTTTTCCTGAGAAGTTTCGAAAGAATATATTAAAAATCTGTGATGTACACTAAAACAGTGATGTTCCCTCTAATGAGCGGAGGTGTTCTCTGCACACCTTAAAAATATTTCAAATGTTTGTAAATTTAAAATTTTTATAAATTTTCCCAGGGTTCTATAATATTTCCGCACATTAGTCACTTACTGTATTTATATTAAGTAGATCGTATGCTGTTGTGATGTATTTTGTATACACACACGATGTTCAAGACTACATATGGGTGATATCAAAAAATGTGATAAAAACCGTGTAACCACCTAATTTCTAATGCATGGATTACATTTGAGTTACATATTTCGATATATATCAGCGCATTGTCACCTGTTTTACAAAATTTATAACAATCTGACCAATTTTTGGTTAATAAATTAAATTTGTGACCAATTTTATAGGCCAAATGTAAACTCCGTAACAAGTAACTCATAAGGTTTTTTAACTTTAACCTTCCTATACCCGCGCTAATTTTTGTAACACCTATACCCGCGCGCGGTCTCACAGACCAAAGGTTTTAAAACTTGTTTCTTCATAGTTTTTCCAACCACAACCTATATAGATAATATTTTTTTCTTAACCTTAAAGATATAATGAAAAAAGTTATACCATGCAATAACTTTATTTTCAGTAATTTTACCGACTTTTAGTCTTTTACAAAACAGCCTTAAATTAAATATATTTGAAAAAAGTGTTTTCTCGGTCTCACAGACCAACGCGCGGGTATAGGAAGGTTAATAGCTTATATTTTAATAACCAATAAAGCTAAACACTAACTGTAAGAATTTTTATGAAGAGGAAAAATGCCGTTTTTAATAAAAATTAATACATATTACAAACTTTTTCGTATATCTACGCTAACACGACTTCAACTCTGTAACGATTTTTCGTCATAACTTTTGATAAAAATGCATACACACGAATTTTGGAGTTATCTATTAATTATATTGCGAAAAGTATAATGCTATTTATACTCAAATGATCGTTGGACTGTAAGAAATCATCCAGTATAACAGACTTGAAGCTTTTCTGCAGCATGTAACATTCTCGAGATGAAAAATGATGTCTTTAATAAGATTTGAAAAAATGTTGTAAACTCCGTTCCTAATTTTTACACCAAACTATTTAACGAGTAAGAAAAACATATTTAGATTCACCTTGTAGGCATCATGCGATTTTGTTTCGGAAAAAAATTCTAACAAAGCGCTTCTGAAAGAAAACGAAAAAAGTAACCAAATGTAAACTCCATAACCATAATTGTTTGCATCAGATTTCATTCAAATAAATGTAGATAAATGTTTAAAATATTTTAAAATAACCATTAACAGAGCTGATTCAACTAATATTTATGCGTCAAAAGACGATTCAACTAATAATTTTGCGTCAAATCAAAAAAAGTTATCAGTTTTTTACCCTAAGCTGCTGGAGCGAAAAACGATTGATTTTGCATTTCATTGGTTTTGAATCGATATTTCGAGTCATTACTGACATTAGTTTGACAAATTAAATTTGTTTCACACAATTTAAGAATTTTTTGATCGCGAAATGTTATGTTTTTAATATATTATTTTGTAACTGCTCAACCGCTGTTGGGATTTTAAAAAATTTTATTTTTTTGAAAAGCATTTAAAAGGACCAAAAATACAAAATTAAAAAAAAATAAAAATTTTTTCGCGGAATGAATTGTATTTTTATTCGCGAAACCGACAATTTGATAAACACAAATTATATATCATTGGAAAGCAAATTGAAAACCCAAATACGAAAAACTAATAAATTGAAGAAAATTCGTACGCAATTTTTTTTGTTATATCTTTTGCTTGCAGAAATGTAAACTCCGTTACAACTTGTAGATGAGATTTTTTGCAATTGGGTTTATAATGACTAAACTTACTGATTCCATTAAGAAAAAAACGAAATATTAACACTTTTTGCTTCTCACAAATTTGGCCCAAAAATTTATCACATTTTTTTTATTTCAGCCATATACAATGTTCCTACGAAAATAAATGTTATTACTAATCTGCTAGTAGTAGTAATTGTAGTAAAAAGCTAAATTATATTTTGTGCGTAAAATCTAACAGCACATTCCTGCTAGGAAAAACTATTTGTTGAGCAACATAGTTTAAACACAAATATATGTTGAAATGTGCTGTCAAAAATGTCGAACCAAGACAAAAAAAAAACACACAATGTTGCAGAGAAAACACGCATGCATACAAAAACATATGTGACCTTCTACGAGAAAAGGGACCTAGTATGTGAAAATGAAGTTTTGAGAAGAACGCATTTAAAGTTTAAAATTTTAATGTTTTTCTCATTTTTATCGATTTTCCCAAGTTCTCGTTTTTTGACGTTTTTCTCTGAGAAGGTCACATATTGTACGAAGAAAAAACTGCACATTACTAAGAAATAAGGCTAGAGCTTGCAAGAAATATTTATTTTTTGAATCAATTCGTATAAAAATGTATTCATTTTATGAATCAGTAAATAATTTATAGTCATAGTAAGTAAGGAGTGAGATCATAAAAATGTTAACACACACAAAGTTAAATAAAAAACAAACCATTGAATTTTAAGACTTCAAACCAAATTTTTATTAAATGAAATTTAATCAAAATCAAACAAAAAAAACCGCATGGAATTCTAACCACTACGAACAAAGTTACCCACTTTTTCCGGAAACCCTCCCATTAAGGCTTTTATGGTAGTTTCTGTTATGATATTATAAACATTGTAAATATACAATGTAATATTATTATAATATAATAATATTAATATACAAAACACCCTATTGATATTAGTTAAGTTATCGATAACAATAGAACATATGTATATTTATGTATTGTATTCTAAAGAAAAAATCACTAATAAAACTGAACTCAATAATTTCTGTCACCTTTTTAAAGCAGGTGGTCCATCTACGTTTGAAATCTTGCATGTCCTGGGAGACCTTTTTTGTGCCCTTTAATTCTCTTTTAACAAGAGCCTAATATCTCTCCACTGGCCTGAGCACCGGGAATTTTGTTGGATTTGCCTCTGTTGGTACAAAAACCACATTATTACCATTATACCACTCCAGTGCTTTCTTGCTGTAGTGACAAGATGCTTAATTGGGCCAAAAGTAAATGGATACATTGTGCTGACTCAAAAATGGAAGAAGTGTCTTCTGCAAACACTCCTTGATATAAATTTCGCTGTTTACAGAGCCAGATGTCACAAATGACTGGCTTCTTTGGCCGCAGCTATATATGGTTTGCCATACTTTGAATTTTTAGGGAATTTCGTTTGCTTTTTCGACATAAATTTTTCCGCAACATTTCCTCGAACATCGGAAACAAAATTCTTGACCAGGGAGCTGCGAAAAATCAGCCAGGACATAAGTGTCGTCGTCCACTACACAACAGTTGTATTTTTGTAAAAAATTTGATTTCAATTTTCGAGCTCTGGTTTTGGCCTCCAAATTTTTAAAAGCGTTTCTATCGGGAACTTTGTAGGACTTTAGTCCTGCCTTACGTTTCACTTTACGTACAAAAAAATCCGAGCATTGGGCTATCCGAGCTGTTTTTCTGCCAGATGTGTTAGGAGCTCTCTAAAGGATGCTTTTAACTTTATATACCTTACCAATGTTACGATAACCATTTCAATTGTTAGGTGTTCCAGATGGCAATTTTTTTGTATGTCCATGTTTGGTTTTGTTAAAAATATTTAATTATTTTTGAACGCACTTTTCTTTCATCGTCCATTATGTAAAAAATTGCAAATTAAAACTCATGATGTAAATTAATTTATTAACTGACATATTTTTAAAAAGTAAATTGCGGAAAAAAAATATGGGAAGCTATAAACCAAAGTTATAGGCAAAAATGTGTGTTAACATTTTTATGATCTCACTCCTTAAGTAAAATCTAAGAAAAAATCTGACTACAAAATATAGGAAATCAAAATAGTAAACAAATTAAATAGTATTGCCTCATTGCAGAGATGAAATTTTTGCTATTAATTTGTTATTAATTAATTTAATTTTTTAAAAAATTTTCTTCATTTTGCGGAAAAGTAAATGCGAAATACTTAAGAATTATATAAAAGGAAATATTTCAAACAAAAATTAACTTCCTAATTTTTCATCTCTGTTCTATTGTAACTGAAAAAACCTAAAAATAATACACTACTTGTTATCCAAAAAATAACAATTTCAAAATGTAAATTAAACTCAAATGATTCTTTCTGCAAATTAAAAAATTGCAATTTCTTTTTAAAGCTTTATTTGAAATTAATAAAATATACATAATAACCAAAGAACAGCTGTTGTATTTTGTAACTAGCAATTTTAAATGAAAAAATGTTTTTTATATTCAAAAAATACCAAATTGAAATTAAAAAATATTATTTCAAATTCAAAAAACACCATTTGAAATTAAAAAAAAAAAAAAAATACGGAATAAAAAACACAAATGGAATTTAAAAAAATACAAATTGTTATTCACAAAATTTTAAATGAAATAAAAAATACCAATACCATTTAATATTAAAAAAATATCAATTCGAAATTAAAAAACACGATTTGCTATTAAAAAAAATACCGATTGAAATTAAAAAAAATATATCAATTAAAAAGCAAAAAACCAAATGAAATTGAAGAATATCAATTGCAATTCAAAAACACCAAATAAATTAAAAAAATATAAATTTAAATTCAAAACATACAAAATGAAATAAAAAAATATCAATTGAAATTAAATAAATGCAAACTGAATTTAATTCGGTATTTTTTTAGCTTTGTTTCGATTTTTTTTTAATGTCAATTGGAATTTTTTTGGCTTAATTTGGTAGTTTTTACCTTTAAATTTTATTTGATATTTCTTGAATTTCAAACGGTAGCTTTTGCATTTTATGAATTTCAGGTTTTCAATTTTAAAAATTTCATTAAAAAATCGTACTTTTTGTAATGTAAAAAAATGTAATGACTTAAAAGTAAAATCGCTAAAAATTATTAAAAATCGTTACAAACACGGAAAAACGCTAGAAACAAAGAAAAACTTAGAAAATTTACAATATTCTCAACAATCAATTACTGATCCCCTGTTTTTCTAAAGCGAACGGAAATATTCTTCCAGCGGAATGTATTTTATTTTTGTTACAATAATTCCTCTGGCGGAATTATTCCGCTCGCTTTATAAAAACAAGGGTGTAAATGTAATTTTAAGTTGCATTTACATCTGCACCCAAATTCCGAGATTTCGACTAAAATTTAGACTTTAATCAAAATCTTATGTGAAATCCCGAGATTCCCCATACAAATGAAATCCCGTAAATACGCAAGATATGTAAGAAATCTCACAAATGTTTAGACTTTCATATAATACAATACTGCGTGCATGTCTTTCTTCCATCAAAATATTGAAAAATCCGGCATCTAGCTTGTCGTCCTTACAAAAAAACGAATTTACTAACATAATTGGCGTTAGATCTTTACATAAAATAATGTAAATTGTACTCCGCCAATGAGTACGGCCCTATGCTCCTTGCAGGAGTAAAAGGAACAAATATATATAATGAATAAAATGGTTTTTAGTAATATTTTTAATTTAAGGTTATTATTTATGGTAATTTATTTACAGAAAAAATGCGGTTGTCAAATAGAAATCTCGCTACTGTCATAAAGTGCGAATGTAAACGGTCAAGAATTCCGGTCGAGATTTCCATTGAAATCCCGGGATTTAAAAATATAAATGAACTACTAAATTTTTTATTAAATGTACTGGGATAATACCAAGAAAATAAAATGCCAAGCCCGCGCCAACGTTGCGATATAACTACGGCCAAGCGTTTTTTGGTATTACCATTTCGACAACATGCTAGTACAGTGAAACTTGAAAATCCGACACATTGCCAGTACATGTACTACCGTCTCCATTACCGGGCCGACGTTGTGCCGTTTGTATTTTTCTACCTGTGTACATGTTCACGCAAAATTTTAGACTTCTACGATCAAAAACGGCGACTTTATTAAGGGGAGTAAATACTGTAACAACAGAATTTTCTTCAACCAAAATCGACAGGGTTGCCACTTCATTATTAGCCTTTTTATTGGAAAATAAAAACGTAAAGTGATTCTTAATCCCAGATAAAATCTCTAGTCCATATCATGGCCCGATTTTTATTTTTAAAATTTTTTTAAACTAAGTTGCCACACAAACTTAAAAATTCCAAAAAGGCAAGAAAAAACATTTTTACTTGATTATACATAATGCTACACTCAACCAAAAAAGTCTGTAATGGCTACTGAAAATTTTACTGTTATTACGGGAAATTTAACTGTTTTGAGCCCAGCGGTATTTTTTGCTAATTTTAGCAACACATGGCTGCTGATCTGTAGTACAATAAAATTAGTAGCCGCTACTAAATTTTAGTAAAATTCATGTAAACTTTATGTAAAATTTAGTAAAATTTATGTAAATATTTTAAATCGATTTGCTAAAATCAGTAAAAAGAACTTACTAAATAAATAAATAATAATTTTAGAACAATGAAATTAGTGAAAATAATTAGTTGCAGCTACTAAATTTCAGTAAATTGTTGTAAACTGTAATTTAAAATCAATCTGCTGAAATTAGCAAAAAAGTGTACTAAAAAATAAAAAAAACTGTAAAATTTAAAAAAAATTATAAAAATTGTTTTTTTCTTTCGATTTTAACAAGCATATAATTACTTCATCGTGCTTGAAATTTGGAGTCAAAATTGCAAACGGTTCTCCAGTTATTACCTTTTTATGCATTGGAGATACAATAAAATTTTCAGAGTGTTATTTCCAAACTATGAATATATCAATAGTAACAAATATATACTAAACAAGAATTGTAAAAAATCAAAAAAAAAAACTTTCTTAATTAGTATATTTTTCACTCGGTTTTGAAAAATTAGTAAAATGTTTTGCTGAAATCAGCAGCGAGAATTAGTGAAAAAAATCCGTAATTTGTAATAAGAGAATAGCAAAAACGATTACTAAAAAAAGAAATTGTACTAATAATCAGTACAAAAATAGTAAACTGCGATTGGAAACTGTTTACAAATTTTTTTACTAACTTTTTTATCTGAGTGTACTCATATTATTTTGTAAAAATGCTATAATTTTGTACATTTTTTTAATTTATTTCGTATTTTTTCCCCATTTTTATATAGATTGATTACTTTTATAACTTATATTAAGCCATCAAAACCTTTCCCATATGACGTGTCTTCAACATCCATCAAGGAATCGTCATTGGCTTTTCTTTGAAAACTGCGTGCAATTCTTACATCTTTTGAAGTAGTTTTTACCTTTTTATTCTGTCCTGTTATAAGATATACGATTTCTAATAAAAAGTTACCAAAAATGTTACACACAAATTTACCACATAGAGTATTACTTTGGGACTAAAACATATTTTACAAAAAAACATGCGAAAATTGAATTTCTTCGAATTTATTATTGAAATTTTCGGAGCATATAGAGAAAAGTATGCTCTATCCAAATAAAATATAAAAAAAAATTCGAAAACAAAATTTTTCCTAGAGTCGATACCCCCCTTAAAGAAATTCAAACGGACGTAACTTCAAGTGCATGTATTTCTTAATGCAAAAAGACGTAACTACACTTTTGAATGGAAAACAATGTATGGGATTTTCAAGTGTTTTTTTGTTTGCTCCACCGGCAGTTTCCGGTAGATTGGGTGCAAAAAATAATATATGTGTAAAAATTGGATTTTTCCGTGGCATACAGGCTTACAAAAACTAAAAAAAATACGTTTTTTAAAAATGGTCCAGCTCGTGAGATGTCATTGCTAGACCCTAAATACTTTAGGAATCATCGTCCCAGCAAAATCTTTCATTACCAAATAAGTGGTTATATAATAGAAATTCATTGCTCCGCACAACTTATTTTTTGTCGTCTAAACTCATTATTTTTGTTTGGCGTGGTCGTTTTTATAAGTAGTCACGCTTACCCGCTCGCTTACGAAAAAATGAGAAATAAGTAGTTATGAGATTTTGAATAATAAGTGGTTACACACATGCTTACAAAAAGTTGAATTATAAGTGGTTATCCGATTGCTTACTTGATTCTTAAAAATAAGGAGTTAAGCAAATACTATTAGCTTAAGGAAATACATTCAGAAAAATTTAAGTTTTCTCTAGTGTGTAATTTTAGGACTCGTCATAAAAATTTAAACATAAAACATATTTACATATAATAAATAAAAATGTATAAAATTTAACTGTGTAAAAAGAACTTATTTAAACTATTACGAGTAAGTCATTATTTTATATTTAGAAAAAATGAATACAATAGGTCGTTATTAGGAAGTCATTATTTTATATTATAAAATAATGCAAAAGGTAATGATATATCATTTTTGGTAATGCAGATAGTAATGAGGTGTCATTACCAATATTTTGCTGGGCGTCTAACAAACCAAGGTTTATTTTGAGGGGGCATTGTTTTTTTTTACTTTTTTTCGTGAGTCGGTCTAGTGTACAACATATAATAAATCGGTACTTCAGCCCGATTTTGGTCTCTCTTTCGTGGAATAACAGATATATGTTCCAAATGCAATTGGTTTATAAAAACAACTTATCTTGCTCTACAAAAAAATTAAAACCGATCCTCACTGGATCTGTCCAAATTTTAACGAGGGCCGTTTAAAATGAATTCTTTACACAAATTTTTACTTTATCCGCTTAAAACACCACGATAAGTAACACTTAGGCCACAAATTAGTATGAAGAAAGTGTTTGTCCTTTTATTCTGCATAACAACACTTATATAGTATTTTTGCGAAAAACGTCAAATTTAGAAGTTATAAAGCAAAAAATCTTTGAAGTGTTTTTAGTTCATTTTCAGGGTCAAAAGTTCAAACTGACTGGCCTGTATGAGCCCGAGTGATCCAATTTTTGTACACGTATTATTCATTATGTCCAATCTATCGGAAATTACCGGTGGAGCAAACAAAAAATACCTTTTTGAAATTTGGGTGGTCTAATGTACATGTATTTTAATTTAAAAACTAAAAACAGAAATAAACAGTTCATATACAAAGGTTTCCATATTTTCCCAACAAACATCGATTCAAGCCCTAGAGAAATCTTAAAACTTTTGTTTGATAACAAAGGTATAATTCAAGTTAATCTCGATAAAAATATTCTAGCGCTTGAATTCTATTTGAGAATCATTCAACATTAAGTTGAAATAACACTAAGAATTTTGCTTAAAATTTTAAACTTTTTGCATTAATCTCAAATGTACTTCTCAAATAATTTTCTATTTTAAAATATTGGTTTGAGATTGTCACGAAACCCTGGACATAGCATATCGGAAATAGCCCCTACTTCTCCAGCTAGCTAGGATGACAGGGGAGGTAAGACCCGCTATTTCCGGCAGAGGGTCGGATACTAAAATTTCTAAAACTTACACAAAAACTACATAAACACTAAACTCATAAAAAAAACTCAAAAACTGAAACAAAATAAGATAAAATTGGATACCTGGTTATAGAAGTTTTTAACAACAAAAACCGAAACACGGTTTTTTAAAAAGGCGGTTTTTAGAAGTATTCGAAAACCGGTTTTTCAAATAGGTAGAATACTTGACAACGGTGCAAAATATGATTTAAATACATTACATTTAAATTTAACGGATAATAACAAAGGATAAAAATAGCATTGTTAGATTTCGTTGATGTTAGTCTAAGTTGAGTTGTTAACATATTTATTACACAGTATAACACTAAAAATGCATCGGGCATGCGACATATCAATTCTGATAGATTTTCGGATGAATATCACGAATGTGAACACCAAATTTCAAAATGAGCTCTAGCTTTTCAGATATACCTGACTAAACCACAGATACTTTTTAGTATGGTTTAGAAATATAGATTTAGGCTTTTAGAAACACATCAACTTATTTTTATTAGATAAAGGATATAGGACATAAATAATTGCATTTCACTTATTTTCCTATTTTGCAAATTAAGTAAAATCCCTTAATCGGATTTGCAAAATATTAACACATGACATAAATTCATATTCCACTAAATTATTTTTATCAAAAGAATAACAACTTCTGCATCAACATTTGCAGAAAGAAAATTTAATCTGAAATACACATTTTGCATCTTTTTTATTTCAAATAAATTTTATATTTTTGAACATGCATATTTGAAAATCGTTATTTTTTTCGAAATTTACACTTCAATTATCTAAAACTTTGTTGAAATTGATTAGAAAATATATTATTTATATTTCTGAATGGTTTTATCTGGGTTTTATATTTTAAGATTTGTCGCAGACTCCTTAATTTTTAGGTATTAAAAAGTCAGTTTTTCAAGTTTAGTAAATATTAACTTAATATTAAAACATAAAATGCGATTTTTTTTTGATAAATTAAGTAACATGAGATGTATACTAAAGGTACAATTTCAAATATTAGATATTCCTATCATCGCAGATTATTTATTAACGAAATCGTGAAAAAAGAAATTTCAATTTTAAATGCATATATAGGGAATATTTTCGAAGCTGTCAAAACGTGCAATAAATATATCAAATTAAAGGTCATATTTCATCATTTTAAAATGTTGCAAATAATACCGTTATTACTAGGGCAAGGAATTTCATGCACTTTAAAATGGAAAATATGCGCCTAAAACATGCGGCTAAAAAAGAAAAATATGCATTAAAAATATAAGAAATATGCACTAAAAACTATTATTTTTGAAAAAATAATGTACTTTAAAACTTCAGTTAGTTATTTTGCAAACAGACACAGAACTCCAAGATTTTCCATAGGTCGATAAGGTTTTTAAGAATGTTTATTATTTAATATGAAAATTTCAATTTTTTATATTTTTTTACAAAATAAAAAAATTATCCTAAAAATGCTCCCAAAAATTAAAAATATGCAGAAATATGCATTAAAAAGCACAAAATATGCATTAAAAAGGCACCAAATATGCATTTAAAGCAAATGCATTTTTGACAAAATATGCAACTACAAATCGATGCCATTTTGTTCTAAATTTGATGATTCGGATAAATATTTAGTCCATATTAGTTTTGGACTATCGAGAAAAAACATGCATTTGCATGGAATTCCTTGCCCTAGTTATTACTTTCAATTTTATATTTTTTTGCAAAAAATTTAATTTTCCTACAAAACAATTTCGCAAATATTTCTTGAACTATAGCCTGAAAACCTACGAGAAAAAGGATGCAAAAAATGAGGAAGGACTTAATTAATAATTATATTTTTCTGACAATTAAAGAAAACTTTCGCAAATGAACACGATTGTGTGAAGGAAATTTGAGCTATTTATGTTTGATAGCTTTTTTCATGAAAATTTTAGCTATAAAAATGAGCTTTCAATCTAAGAATTAATTTAAATTAAAAATGGATGTGATATGGTTTACCGTAAGAACATTTTTAATACAATAGAAATTTATCTAGTTATAAAAATCATGCTGCCCTATGCTCCTTGCAGGAGTAAAAGGAACAAATATATATAAAATCAAAGAATCTATATTTAATAGTGTTTCCAATTCGGTTAATCGATTAACCGATTCCTCGATTAGTCGCCTCTATTTTGGTTAATGTCGAAACAAATAATTTAATACCCCATTCACATGAACGAGGTTTCAGTTATCTTGAAGATTATTGCATTATCTCATGTATTATCTCGATATTCTCCGTACAAATTTTCTATCAATAATCACTTCAATTTGACAAGATAATTTATAAACCCCGTCAATTATCTCCTAAAAGTCAAGGTTTGAGAAGGGCTTTTTGAGTACTCAATACTTGTTTAGCTGAGTACTTGATACTACTCTATACTCCGTTTTTCATATTTCTTTTCTAAACGAGTCGTATTTACATATAGATGTATTTTCATTGCAAAATTATACATTTATTTGGAAAAATACAACTTTGAATGTACTAAGCAGTTTAGTTTGGGCATTGAGTAGCGGCCCTATGTTCCACTGGGAATTAAAGGATTAAATATAATTGAGTACTCGAACAAAAGAACACGGTACTGAGTATTCAGTACCCAAGTATTTAATACTTTTATAACTCTATAACACAAGAAATAAAAACAACACAAATAGAAAAAATTAATTTTAATTTTTTTTGTGCTTTTAAATGAAATTAATTATATATTTCATTGACAGTTGAGTTAAATGTAGATGCATTATCCTTCCGGGCGACAAATTGTATACAAACAGATATTCAATAGTTGCGGTCTTCCTCCGACCAAAAAATCGAAAGTTTCATCTTTAAACCAGTCATCCCTGTTCGAAAAGTTTAATATATAGACATTAAAGTTGTATTTCATCCAAATTTAATAAATATTTTATTTCGGCAGTGGAAAATATATGTTTTTTGAAATATTTTTTAAATTTTTGGTTAGGTCGCAAATATTTTTTGTTTACATAAAATAACCAAACAGCTGTTAACGAGATAATGAAAACCCCTTCAAACGTATGTGAACAGTTTTGATTATTTTCCAAATCTAATTGCTAAATCGCCTAAAAAACATGCTTGTAAATGGGGTATAAAACTCAAATAATTATTCGATCCGAATAATCGGTTAAAACAGGTCGATTAACCGGTTACATTTTTAATATGGAATTTTTCGTTTATTTGTTCCCAAAACATCTTAATTTTGTAGAAACTCTACCTTTTCTCACATCTTCAAAGAAAGTGTGTATAATCGATTCAAAACCACATAAATGATTCAACATGTTCAACTATTGTAGAATACAATGTAACAATAACGAAATAACCTAAAGTTAACACAAAATAAAAGTTAAAAAATTCAAATTTAAATGAAATTTGGCATTTGTAACTGTACACTGGCGGAAATGTCTACATGCTATTTATGAATTTTACATTGATTCAATGAAGTTTAGCTGGAATTCGTCTATTAAAACTTAATATTGAATTGATAAATTTTAAGAAAAAGCATCATAATTTTTATGTAGCTTAAGAAACTTTTCATTCATTTTGTTAAGAAAACTTTATCAGTTTTATGGAAATTTTCATTAAAACTGGAATAATATATAGGTTTTTTCAACAGGGACTCTACAAAAGTAGAAAGACATGGACAGCAAACGACGCCATATTTCTTGCCGCTCTTTTGACACTTCTCTTCAGTAAGGTTTGCCATTTCATGATGGAAAGATATGCGCGCCAACGAGTCGAAATTATTAAAATTTACTATCGAAATTCGGAGTCAGTGGCCTCAACGTTAAGAGCGCTACGTCCAATTTATGGTCGTCATTATCGTCCTAGCAGATCAACAATTGAGCGTCTAGTGGAAAAATTTGAATCCACATGCACAGTACAAAATGTTCCCGTGCCAGTGAGACAAAGAAGTGCCCGTAGTGTCGAGAATATTGCTGCGGCTGAGGCTTCAGTTGAAGAAAGCCCAAATGTGTTTCTCACACGTCGTTCTCAAGCGTTGGGCATCTCTGTGACGTCGTTGTGGCGAATTTTGCGAAAAGATCTTGGCCTACATCCTTACAAGATCAAATTGACGCAAGAACTGAAGCCGCTTGACCACCAGAAGCGTCGTATGTTCGTGACTTGGGCTGAGCAACAACTTGAAAATGATTCGGATTTTCATCGAAAAATCATCTTCAGCGATGAGGTTCATTTCTGGCTGAATGGCTTCGTCAATAAACAAAATATGCGTTATTGGTCAGACAGCAATCCACACGTACTCCATGTGTCATCATTGCATCCCGAAAAAATTACGGTTTGGTGCGGTTTATGGGCCGGCGGCGTCATTGGGCCGTACTTCTTCCGTGATGATCACCGGCACGTTACTGTGAATGGGAATCGCTACCGTTCAATGATAACCGAATATTTTTGGCCCCAATTGGATGATATGGACTTGGAGGACATGTGGTTCCAACAGGACGGCGCCACAAGCCACACAGCGAATGTCACAATCAATTTATTGCAAACCAATGCAAACCAACGTGTTATCTCACGAAATGGTACAGTCGATTGGCCGCCTCGGTCGTGCGATTTGGACTATTTCCTGTGGGGCTACGTCAAATCTATGGTCTATGCCAACAAGCCAGCGACGATTGATGAACTTCGTACGAATATCGAATGTGAAATTGCAGCAGTATCGGCCGGTACAATCACATCAAAAGTCCTCTGGAAATTCGTGACCGGTAAAATACAGTCCGTTTCACGATCCAGTAGTGCACCACCAATCCCATGCAGAATGGTACTGTGCCCCCAAGTGCGTTGCCTCAGCTCCTGCATCTCCCTGAGTCTGGGAGCTGCCTTTGCCGCCGTGCCCCTGATATAAATATCCAGTGGTGGGATGCCAAGCATCACCTCCAAACTTGCCTGGGGTGTAGAACGAGCCGCCCCCGTAATACCCAGACAAGCCAGTCGTTGCACCTTTGCGAGAGTGGAGAGATATGAACCCGTGTCCACCGCCCTCCACCACACCAGTGCCCCGTAGGTCAAGATTGGTATGATAATCGCCGCATACATCCAGCGAATGATATACGACTGTAGACCCCATCTCTTCCCAAAGGTCCTTCTACAGGTGTAAAAAGCACTAAGGCTTTTCTCATTCTCTCCTCGGTATTCCTCTTCTAGGAAAGTTTCCGTCCAATCTACACTCAAATAAAAAAGTCTGTAAAAGTTACAGAAAAAACTGTAATATTACAGAAAAATTAACTAATATTAGGCCAGCAGACCGATTAGCTAATTTTAGCAAAATGTGTCTGTAATTATTAGTAAAGTCAAAGTTGTGGAAAAAATTTGTAATAGTTACTAAAATTTAGTATAATTTTAGTATATTCATAATGGAAATCAATTTGCTAAAATTAGCCAAATTTCTTACTAAATATTAGTGAAATTCATTTAGAAGCAAAAATTAGTAATTTTACTATATATTAGTAAAATTTCTGTAAATTTAAAATGGAAATAAAATAGTACTCATACTAAATATTAGTATTCATACTGTATTTTATTTCCAAAAAATCTAAAATAAAATCCATAAAAAATGCTTACGAATAGTAAAATTTTTTAAACAAACATTTATTTCTTTTTAGTTATAAAATGAAATGTAATTTTAAATACGATTTAATTATAAGTAAAGTTTTAAAATTTAAATAACTTTTAGATGAATGAAACATTGAATGTATATATATAAAAAGATAAAAAGATTTATTATAAATATATGTACTAAATAATAGGCTTTTGAAATCAATATCAAATTGATTTTCACATTTAAATTAATTTTTGGAGTATTAATATATATAAGTATTTAAAAGAAAGTCACACATTCATTTAATGAAAATTTTTATAAGTATTCACTTTTAACGGTGGGTTTCATACTGCAGGTTTAAACTTTAGTTAATAGTTAACCCAAAAATTTGTTGTTGTTTTGTGTAAATTTTTTTGAAATTTTCTTTTGTTTATAGTTAAGTTAAAGTTAAACTTACAGTATGAGACCCTAAATAAAAGTATTAAAAAAATGCCCACATTTATTCCAAATTAATGTAGGTACATTTTATTATTTATTTATTACGCTCGGTTTCATATTTAAATTTAACTTGAACTTAACGACATTGAAAGATAAAATGTCAAAAATTATATACGAAATAACAAATTAAATAACTAATGGTTAACTCAAAAACCTTCAGTATGAAAACCACCGTGTAGGTTTTTGAGTTTACTTTTAGTTAATCCATAATTTTTTGTTGTTTCGTACATAAATTTCTTGACATTTTCTTTTGTTTAGTAGTGAAGTTAAAGTCTTCAGTATGAAACTCAGCTGTAAAGATTATAATTAGAAATTAAGAGTTTCAAAGTTAACAAAAGTAGGCAAATGTTATTTCCTTTAATTAATAAATTGATGCGAAAACAGCGAAAAATAACATGTTTTAAACGACTTAAAATGTGAAATTATCAAATTAACTAACATAGGAGTAAAATTTATAAATTTTTCTCATTTATATTTTTTAGATGTCAGGCTAAGGATTGCTGTTGATAACTTGTCTTTAGGAAAATTGATTCCAAAAATATGTGATTGAAGAGCCATACATGTTTAGATTCAATCGGATATTTAAAATGAAAAAACCACATAAATATGAAAAAGATATTTCAAAGCCTCTAAAATACTTTCTAGTTTATAAGTAACAGTGTCAAATTTTACAAAAATATATTTAAAAACTGCGTGCTATTAAATCAATGATACCATTACCACGATCGCCGTATTCGCCTCCACGCTTAAAGGATACCGACACTTTATTCTTCCAAGCTTCACGTGGGCTACAAAACTGAAGATAACAAAATAGAAGTTAATTTTTGCTACATATAAATTAATATAAAGATAATAAACTTACTAAAAATGCACACATAAATTCACTAACAGCTTGAACATTTGTACCCACTGTAAATATCTTATGAATAATATCTTCCAAACAAATAATGGGTGATTTTTTGCCATTGATACGAGCAAAACCTTTTTAAATACCAATTCACGTATGGTACCAATATTGGGATAGCCATATGTAATTGTAAAATTATGTATCGCTTTTTCATAACCCTATGGTTTTGTCATTTTCCATAATTTTATGGTTTTGTCATTTTCCAAAGCCGCCGAAGCAATAAAATTCTGTGTTGGAAGACAAGCAGTACACAACAGAGTGTCGGTGTGACCCTGTAATTTCTGGACCACCTCTTTCGATTGTAGATTCCAGATGTAAACCATATTATCTTCACTGCCGGAAATAATCCACTAAAAAATATTACAAACATTTAAAACAAATTTATAGATAAAAAACATTCTTGCCTTTAACTAACCTTTCCTCCAGTTACTGAAAAATTTGCAAAAATACAATATTTTTCATTTTTATGTCCAGTGTAGGTTTTTAAACATTATCCTTTTGAATAGTCCCATAATTTCAAAGTATTATCCAAAGTAGCCGCCAATATACACTTGCCATTGGGGCAGAATTTTACAAAACTTACAGGCGGGTTGTCATCATCTATTAGCCTTCAAATACTGACCGCTGGCTATATTATATCCCAAATACGACATAAGCCATCATAGCTAGAAGAGACAATTAACGAACCATCACGATTGAAATGAACGGCAGAGGCAGGTCAATTCATAAAATTTCGAAATTATTTCTTTTCCCACTTCTGGTACTCACATGAACTCGGCAACCATTCCCCATTGGGTGAAAACAGTTGATACTGCCTTGGTATGACCAACCAAAGTAAACTTTAAAGTATAATTCGTTTGTACGGATAAAGACGATTTATTTGAAGATGAAGATGTTGTTCCGGTCGAAGATGATTTGAAGAGTATTAGGATCACTGGATGCGGTGTGCATAGTGTGTGGAGCATGTACCCCAGGATGACCACCATGTACTGGTCCAATAGCAACCATTGTTATTGATATTTACAAGTTATTATTTTAATTCACTTTGTTTTTTTAACTATTAAAACACTACCGAATGTTTTTGTTAGAAAAACCTCGTGCTAAGAGTTGTGTCGTTCATGAACGAACTAGTTCATTTGAACGGTTCAGTTCATTGTACGATATGACATCGTTCAATTAAATGTTTTTCTTAACTTTAATTAAATAATTCTTCAAGCTCGAGGTAAAAAGGTCGACAAAACTCAACATATTGATTGTTTTTCTTAATAATTTAAAAGTTTTAATAAAATTGTAATTTTCTGACGCTATTAGTCTATGCACAATAAAATTAATATAAACATCATATCACTGACATGCAATCGGCTCTTGCAGTGATGCCAGAGATCAAATGTCACTTTTAGCTTCCATTTTAATTTTGTAATAGAAAAACAACAAAAAAATTTTTAAAAAAGAATGGAAAAGTGTTTAGTTTTTTATTATTTGTCGATAAAAATTAATGTTTCATAAAATTTGGTATTTTTCGAAGAAAAATCTGATATTTCTTATTCATGAAATGGTCAAGTGTTCTCCACCACTTTGCAATTGATATCATTTTGACGTTTTTCTGTAATGGTTTTGACATTTCAAATCATAAAATTTATTGCATTTAAATACACCGGGTTAGCACGCGTGCAATTTACAGTTGTTTATAAGTATTATATATGTTTAAAGGAAAACTGGTCAATATTTTCTTACAATTTATATTTAAGGATTTTTTTCTTAATTGTCTATAAATTTTTATATTAATTTGTAAAATTAATGCAGTTTTCATTATTTGTAATTGTCGCCATAATGCGCAATTACAAAAGCACCTCCCAGTACGACTGCTCTCAATTAACTAAAACAGCAAAAACAGTAACATCGATACACACGATGGAAAATTGAGTTTGGAAACACAAAATATCAAAAAAATTTTAATAACACGAATTAGACCATGTAATGTCTAATTTGATGGTTTGTCAAGCATGTTGGACGAAAAACAAAATTTTTTGATTTTTCGGCAAATTTGATAAACACGCTTTACCGTCTATTTAAAAAAATCATCAAGCATTGGAGAATTTTACATTTTTAATAAGTTATTTTGTGACAAGGAATGGATAGCGTTAATAAATAAACTAAAAAATGCAAAAACAGAAATTCAAAAATGAAATTCCAAGAAAAAAATTAATAAAAATAATTTCGTCATTATCATCCGCTGTGTTGATTTTGTGGTTTTGAAGTAAAGTTTTACAGCATGCTTGTCCGTGTATTCCAAAGAACATTTTTTGTTTGTCAAACAAGCTGGACAGCATGCTCGATCGTATAAAGGCCGCTTGTCAATAATTTTTTTTCTTTGAATTTCATTTTTTTTTTTTCTGTTTTTGCATTTTTTAGTTTATTTATTAACGTTATCCCTTTTTTGTTACAAAAAAAATAATTAAAAATGTAAAATTCCCTAATGTTTGATGAATTTTTCCATTACACTGTAAAGCGTGTTTGTCAAATCTGCCATGTTTGATAAGCTGTCAAATTAGACACTACATGATAAAATTCATACAGCCGTTCAGCATGCTGTACAGCATGCTTGATTTTCTATAGGTCGCTATACACGAAGGGCAGTTTGTGACGAATGTTCCTTCGTGTGTAGGCAGCTTTAGAATAGAAAACAATTGTACCATTTACAGTAAAATTCTTTTAAGCTAAACTTGGTTAAGACGAACTATCGGTTACATAGGGGTTACACGATCCATTTTTGCCTTTCAAGTTTCAATACACTCACATTTTTTTACTAACACACTCACATTTTAAAAATTTAACAGCAACTTGATATCAATTTTTGCTTTCAAGTTTTGGGAAAACTTGACGGTCAAGTTTTAAACAGCTGATCAATTTCTTGTAAATTTATTTTTCTTTTTACAAATATTGTGCCGCAATAAAACATCATTCATAAAATACGGAATGTGAATATTTCGGTATATCGACGAAATGATTTAAAAATAAAAATAAATAAAAAACCAATTTCTGCTGACATGAAAATGTCTGTGGAATATGTGAAGAAAAAAATAAAGTCTTTTCGAACAGCCTACAGTGCGGAAACAGCCCACAGAGCGAGCATTTTTAGTTCTTTCCTTGACGACGGCATCTTGAAAGCAAAATTGACTATCAAGTTGCATGCAGCCTACGTCACAGCTTCAAGTTCAACTGAATTTGACAAGCAGTATGTGTTATCAACTTGAAAGCAAAATCTTGATCGTGTAACCTCACTGTTAATACGAACTAATTTGAAAGACGTTTTGGCATCAATTTTCGTATAAAAAATATCACCCGCTTTATGAAACGCTTCGTCATATTTATTGCCGATGAACGATTTATGAAACAGTTTCATCAATATGATAACTCTTTTTTTTTCACCGAGTGGACGAATATGGATGATAAAAATACATATTGAAAAAATTGCAAAACTAATTGTATTTATAGCAAAGAAATATTCGAAAAAAGCAAAAAAAAAAAAAGGTGGAAATATAAACATTAAAAAATAACAAAAAAAATTAGAGAACAAATCTATTTTTATTATAAATGGAAAAAAAACGCTTAAAAACAACTTGGTCTTTCTGGTAATCATATTGCAACAAAAATTTCTATCAGGTTGTGTATATTTTCAAAAAAAAAAAAAATTTTAACTTTCAAAATAAAAAAGATTAGTAATTTTTTTGCTAATTTTAGCTAATCGGGTTTCAAAATTTAGTAAAATTAAATTTGTAGATTTAGCAACTCAAATTAGTAAAAAATTCTGTAATTTGTAAAATGAGAATACCAAATTATTTTACTAAAAAACAACTTTATACTAAAAATTAGTATAATACTAGTATAATAAAATTGGAAACCGTTTTACTAATTTTTATACTAACTTTTTTTTTTAGTGTAGGGAGATTAAACCTCTCCGGTTTGTACTTCCTTGTGAACAAAACAAGTTCGGTTTTAGATGGATTGACTCCCAGACCGTTCTCCCTTGCCCACCTGGATAGCATCGTAAGCGCCGACTCCATGAGATCACTGACCGTCTGGAGAAATTTCCCCCTGATCAGTAGAACAACGTCGTCGGCGTATGCCACAACATTCGTCCCCGTTCTCTCCAATGAGTCAAGGATTCCATTGATCACTAGATTCCACAGAAGAGGAGAAATGACCCCCCCTTGTGGAGTACCCCTTGTGACCACCTTCCGCGCCCCATCACCGCCTATGTCCGAGTTTATAGCCCTGCTCCTGAGCATATTGCCCGTCCACAAGGTTATCTGCGGGTCAGTGCCAATACCCTCCAAGGCACTAATGATCGATGATATACTCTCACGTTGTTGAAAGCTCCTTCTACATCCAGGAAGGACGCCAACACATACTCACGGTCGTGAAGAGCATCCTCAATTGTGCCGACAACCTCACGTTTTCAATAAAAACGACGAGAGACTAATCGGCCTGTAGTCCCTGGCGGTGCTGTGGTTTATCCTCCCCGCTTTCGGGATGAAGACCACCCTGACCTCTCTCCACCCAGAGGGTATATACCCCCATGCCAGACTGCCAGTAAAAATACGCAGCAGCCATGGCATGATAATGTTCAGGGACTCCCGCAAAAGTGCCGGGAAAATACCATCCGGCCCTGCTGATTTGTAGGGCTTAAAAGACCGTATCGCCCAAGCAATTTTGCGTTCGTCTACCATTGACCAGATGTGCTCACCTATCTGAATTGCAGTCGATGAGTGTGCGTCCAACGGGACATTGGACACCACATCATCTCTGCAACCCGGAAAGTGAGTCTCCATCAGGAGCTCAATGGTTTCCCTATTACCCTCCGTGAAAGTACCATCAGGCCTCATAAGGGATCCTGGTGCACTGGGTGCCTTACAAAGAACCTTACGAAGCCTCGCTGCCTCCGTAGTGCCCTCTACTTCCCCACAGAACTTAGACCACGATTCCCTTTTTGCCCTTCGAGTCGCCTTCTTAAAGGCATTAAAACTGAGACGGTACCGCTCCCAGTCCTCAGGTCTGTTCTTCTTCGCCTTATTGAAGAGTTTTCTGCTCTCCGTCCTAAGTGTATTAAGCTCCGGAGTCCACCATGGTTGGTGAATTTTCCTCGGTGGCAAGCGCTCAGGACATCCGTCAATAGACGAACTGAACCTGCCACGTCTCGCACACTGACCGGGGTGTCCCGTTCTGGGCCCGGTATCGTCTGAACAAGACTACGAAATTTGGCACAGTTTGTCTTCCTAGGCTTCCTATATGGAATCATTTCCCTAACAGAAAGATCAACGCTGAAGAGAATCCTATAATGATCAGAGAATGAACATTCTTGTGAAACTCTCCAGTCTTGGAATTCAACAGAGTCGGTATTCGATACCATGGTTATATCAATAACCTCTTCCCTAATCCTATTATAGAATGTTGGCCTATTGCCCCTATTACATATAATCAAATTAGTGGACATTAGGTAATCAAACAGTGGTAGCATTCGGCAGAGAAACCTTAAACTGATACCGGTGACTTGTAACGCTTTGTGATTACTTATTCTGCCGAACGATGTTTTCTTTGTTTTGTTTTTAAAAACACTTTTTCTATAGTTTCCTTTTATTTTTGAAAATTTTTGTTTTCGAATTATATTTGTATGTTTTTATTTGTCATTCTTACAAAACAATTTTTATTGTAAATGAACAACAACAAATGTATCACTATTTGATCAAAAGTAGCAAACATTTTTTACGCTACCAAAATGTGACAGCGCTACCTGAGCCGTTAGACTGAGCGAATAGTGATCAGGTCGTTCAGCAGATAGTTGTACAACTGTTGTAGAACTGTTGTCTATTATGTTGTATCTGCCGAACGCACCCAGTGACTCACCTCGGTCATTGATGTCAGTGCTGCCCCATAAAGAGTGATGAGCATTGGCATCACCCCCCAAACACCCCTAAATATCTTAACTCATTCAAAATCATACTTGAGAATTTTTCATTGATCTCAATGCCAATGCCAAAAAATTTCATTACCATTCAATGCCAATGAATTTTTTTTCAATTGTCATTGATTACAACAATGGTAATGAAATGTACACGTAATGGTAATGAAATGTATATATAATTGAAGAAAAGAGCATTGTAAACATAAAATATTGTTTTATAAAAAAGGACATTAAGGCAAGAATGTAAAATTTCTGAGCTATAAACACTATAAATATTCGCTATTTTATCAAGTTTTATCAAGTATACTGCAGTTCACTCTTCTTTTAACACTGGTTAGTCTAGATGGACCAGCCTCTAGTAATGTAAACTTGACAAAATAGCGAATATAAGATAAAAAACACGCGAATTTTTAATTGTTTTTCTTAATTTGTTCTTTTATCGAAACATGAAAACAAATGCTTTTTTCATCAATTATAATTGGGCATTTAGGATTTGAAAAATGCCAATTGCAAAAAAATTTCATTGGCATTGATCAATTGTAATGCCAAAAAATTTCATTGGCATTGGTCAATTGTAATGCCAATTAAATAATCAATTAATTGGTCCGTTCAATTAACTAGTCCCAAGTATGTTCAAAATGGAGCTAATTAGATCTGCCTTTCTAATTTGAAAGCTTTTTTTAAATACATCGTGTTCAAATGCTATGTTGATATTTAATAAAAACAGTAAGCTGTTAGTGGCTTTGTTGAGAAAAAGTTAAGGAAATACATTAATTTTGCTTTAAACGATTAATCGATTAATCGCCAATTTTCCCAATTAACCGATCCGAAAAACCGGTTAATCAATTTTAGTGATTTTTCGAATAATGCATTAACCGGTTAACCGCCTATGTCGAATAACAGTAATATTTAAGGAGAAGAACTCCTTAGAAACTATATGTGTACAGGAACCTTAGAATTTTTTCCCATTTTATCTTTCCCTTAAAAAATTTCACTGGAACTTTAAAGAGCTCAAACGGTTATTTAGATTGTGAATAAAATAATTTTTTATTTTATAAGAAAGATATAATTACAACAAACATAAGACGTCAAATTTTCAACAGATTTCAAATTTTCCTGTATATTAAATCTGCTGAAAAACAAATGATGCACAATTTGCACGTGAAACTCTTTATCGTGAAAAACATTGTGTTTATAAATATATAAAATCGAAACAACTTTCTGTGATTAAAGTAAGAAATTTTTAAAAATTTATTAAGGAAATACTGAGAGAATTATCTGCATGATATTAACGAATTTTTGAATAAAAGCAATAAAGTTTTTCTAAAACTCGTCCATTGAACCAATGGAATTTTTGATAAAATATTGTGAAAGTTTTAATTTTATTTATTAAAAATTTTATACACTCTAATGAAAAAGTTTAATTAAAACTAGATTTATAAAATATATGATGCTTTTTTTATGAAATTTAGAAATTTTTCATTTACTTTGTGAAGGAAACTTCGTTTGCTGACTGACAAATTTGATAAGAGCTCGTCCAGCAAAATTCTTTCTGTATATTTTTATACCCTGCACCAATACGTGGAGAGGGTATTATAAGTTTCTGCTGATGTTTGTAACACCAAAAAATATTGGTCCTAGACCCACCTTATAGTATACCGATCGGCTCAGAATTTTTTTTCTATTTCGATTTAACGATGTCCGTCCGTCTGTCCATGCATTCTTGTGAATACTTTACAGGTCGCAAATATTAAGCTATTTTGATGAAATTGGGTACACCGACTTATGTCGGCCAAGGGACGACGCCTATTCATTTTGGTTGAAATCGCTCCATATTTAGACCTAGTGCCCATATAAGGGTACCCCCAAAATTGTCTTTTTTACACGCTGCAGGTCGCAAATACAAAGATATTTCAATGAAATTTGGTACGCATACCTTTATCGCCCCAAGAACGGAGCCTATTGATTTTGGTTGAAATCGGTCCATGTTTAGACCTAGTGCCCATATAAGGGTACCCCCCAAAATTTTCTTTTTAACACGCTTAGGGTTTGGGATTTCCCGGACTTTATTTCCCGGGAAACGGGAATGAAAATATTTGATTCCCGGGATTCCCGGGAATCCTGGGAAATATTTTTGAACAAAATTGTTAATGAAACCCACCTATATAAGTAATTTTTGTTAAAAAAAACACTATTTCAGTACAAATTCAGTCTGTGTAGTGAGAATTCAAAGTAAAAATATCAGAATGTTGAACATTTTATTTCACATAAACTACTCTAAGTACTGCCAAATGAATTGCATGATTCCAGCAGAAAGCACCCACTACTGGACTGTCGGAAACAAACCATTTCATCAGCATTACATCTTCCTGATATATAAACCAACCCCAGGTTATAAAATTAATTATTTCCGTTTATACATACATATCAGAACTTCGAAAAACTTAATTCAATTTAAGCTTAATTCACTAAAAATTAAATTCAGATTTTAAAAAGGTTCATGTACCATTGCCTTAAACCATTCGTAAAGAATTCATTCATAAGCTTCATTCCCAAAGCTTTAATATGAATTGAATGAATTCCTAACTTAAATCATTCAAATCGCATGTTCATTCACCATTTTACTAATTGAATGAAGAAATTTTATTACCATTCACTTATTGCAGTGTAGTTTGAAACTAACATATAATCAAAACCAAAGCATACAAGCTGTAACAAAGCATACGATACTATTTATTTCTGTTAGATGAATTTTAAACGTTTTTCATTGTATTATGCTAATATTTCAGCAATTACATACAAATTAAAATTTTCATTTGATTAAGTGAATGAAAACAAATAATTTTTCATTAACTTTTTTATTAAATGAATTCAGGTAAATTGGGTTTCATTCAGTTAGAATTCAATCAAAATAGAATGAATTCATATAATTTTAAGCTATAGGGAATTAAGCTATCGAATTAATTCCATAAGAATGCTATTAGGGAATGAAATTTAACCCAAATTTCATTAATTTTTAAAAAATGAATGAAAGAATTAAGCCTTTTAAACCTTTGATACATATGTTCAAATATCTCTTTTGTGATATTCTTGTCCATTCAGCTAAGATTAGAGTAAATCTCCTATTGTTGGAAATATTGCTCGATATTTCTTTTATCATGATAAAAGATATGACTGTAGTAATTTAATATAATGTTCTTTACATCGGTTTCATTTTTTGGCAATGCCAGGTTTTTATTATAAAAACTTATTCGAATAAATGAAGATCTAGTTATGGTGCGGATTGACATTCCGTCGACTGCGGCTAATTTGGATACTATTTCAGGAAATGTTTGCCCTCCCATAAAACGTTCAATGCCTATTCAGCTTACACTTTTTTCTTCGGGTACTTTGCAAATTTTAGCTGGAACGTTATTCTTGTTGTTGTTTTCTTCAAGAGATAACCAAATTTAGATACAATTAGTCTTTTAGGGCAAATATTGCACTGCGCTGCATTGTTCTTTTTTGTGAAGTATTTCCATACTCCTGACATTTTATTCTTTAATATAAAAGAATATATGAGTGTGAAAGCAAATGTATTAAAATAAAGTAAATTTACTTGAAAATATCACATTTATTAATGAAAACGTTACTTGTAAAATTATTGGCCCTTAATATAAAGCAGTATTTTAAATTTAAAGTCGACTTTATTTTTAATTATACGGTTTTATTAATTTTCTGTATGAAAACCCTACAAAAATATTTATATTTTCAAACATTTTGATTGGTTGAAAATAAATTAACCAATCAGAATGCTCCAAAAATAAACCAAGTGAAGGTATACTGCCACCCAATATTTTAACTAAAGTCGACTTTAACTAAAATATACATTTGAAAAATTTAGATAGTAAGGGCGATTATTTGTAAGAAACAAAACTTTTTTTCACATTTCTTTTAAACATTTTACCAAGTTTTTAGGTTTTACTACTTAAATTTTGGTTAAGTTATCCGAAAAATCTTTATTATTTGAAATTACTTGGCAAAATTTTTTTTTTGTGTGTGTCAAATAAATTGATTTCCTTTTAAAAGATTTTAACAATGACATTTTTGTTTTGATGTTTAAAATGTTTTTTATGACTAAAATAAAAAAAATCCTATTCCAGACAAAAACAAATTAAAAAATGTAATATTTTGAAAATTTCAAATTTCATTCTCCTAACAAATACTTCACAGAGTTTTTGCTTCAAAATATTCTACACCTTCAGGAATAAAAGATCGTCGTTTCGGGGATTTTCCAGTTCCAATTTTTTAAACTTTATTTTCGCTGAAAAAATCGATGACGTATAATAAAACTTTAAAATGTTAAAAATGTTTTATGGTTTTATAATCTACGGAGGCTAAGCTTTCATTTGAGTATACCCAGGTAGAAGTTGCCGACGTTGCAACAAAAAATTGTACTTAAAACTTAATTTGCCAGTACTGTTTTCTGGAAATTGACGAGCTTTTTTAGTTTATTAAAATTAACAATTTTATAAATTTTATGTATTTTTACATCTATTACACAATTATTTATGTAAGAGAGTCATAGCCATTCTTTTCTTGTGAAGTTTCAAAAGAATGCATTAAAAATCTGTGATGTACACTAAAAGGACAGTAAAGTACTAGCAAACTACTAAATTTGTTATTAAATGTGCTGGGATAATATCAAAAAAAAAAAAATCCCAAGCCTGCGCCAACGTAGGGAAGTAACTACAGCCAAGCGTTTATTGGTGTTATCATTTCGACAACATGCCAGTACAGTTAAAGTTGAAAATCCGACGCATTGCCAGTACATGTACTACCGTCTCCAATACCGGGCCGACATTGTGCAGTTTGTATTTTTCTACCTGGGTAATAACGGTTTTTGTGTTCGATGATTTTTCCAGGATTCAAAAAATTATAATTTTTTTAGCTTAGTTATCATTTTTCCAATTTTACAATTCTAAACTCTATAACGGACAGTATTTTGTATGAAAATTGTAAAACCACTGGAAATGTCCAAAATGTTAAAAAAATCTAGATTTCAACCAAAGTTTGCAAGTTTTTTTTTACTTGAAAAACTGTGCTTTTTAACAATCACAAGCAGCTTTTCATATAAAAGAATCACTAAAATTTAGGTTAAAACTGTGATTTGTTTTTAAAATATTTCAGGACATATCCAATGGAATTTTGATACAAAATATTGTTCATAAAAGACAATATATAAACCCACAAAAGTAACAATGTTGAATATTACTACCAAAAAAACTACCTAGTTTTTGTACAAAACTAGTTTTTGCTTGTTTTTTGTCTATGCGTTTTGACAATTAAAATCTAGCAAGAGGCAAAAGCCAAGTTGTTTTTCCTCAGTATAAATGCAGTATTAGTGATTAATCAGAACTGGATCGACAACGAGATCATATATTTTGTATGGGAAGCAAAATGTCGCCATGTCGTCCGGCGATTTGTCGTCGGAATAATATCTATTCTATTTTCGTGACGACACACTAATACACACTTAAAATATTTGGGAAATTGTTGCCATATTTTTAACTAATTAAAGATTACCATTAGAACAGAGTTGTTAGAAATTCGTATTAGAGCTGCAAAAATTCGTACTTTGCAAAATTAAATACAATAAAATATAAAACAACAAGAATTAGTGAAAGAACAATTGAATTGGTGAAGAATTGTGGTGAAACAAACACAACCATATTCTTGTTTTGCTTTCCTTTTTTTCTAAACGTCAACAAATGTCGACAGTCGATTGTCGCTGAATTTAAATTAATCGTGACGACTTTTGATGTCGTCGGTCGACAATCGACCCAGTTATGAATAACCTCTTAAATTTGTGCGAAAGGAAATTGTACCCAATTTTTAAAAGAAATTGATTATTGTGAAAATTATTGTCTTTTACCTCAAAAAACCGAACAACTTTACGAAAAAATTCTATGAGTGTTATTTTTGTTCGGTTTAAGATCAAATATTACAAATTCTAAATAGAATTTACAATTTTTATTTTACAATCAATACAGAAAAAACTTATGAAAACAAAAAACTTAGAAAAAAACTTTCCTAGAACCAATGGTTGACAATTAATGCATTTTCAAGTGACACCGCATCACTATCATCAGATTGTCTTTATGGGGTCCTCTCTAGGCTATAATGTAGATTTTAGTTTTTTGTATATATATCTTAAATTTCAAAGAAATGCATTTTGAGAAGTAAATTCAAACATTTTTACTTATCCATTTTACATTATTATAACTAACGAAAACCACATGTCTTTAACAAAGCTATTATTTTTTCCCTATGTTGTAGTTGTGCTTATTTATAGAAGTTCCTTCAATAGGTAAAACAATGATTCGTGCTTTTTAACATTCAAGCTTTTAATTCTATTTATAGAAATTAGAACCAAAGCAAAGAAACTTTTACACGGTTGTTTGTTTTTGTGTATAACATCCTAACACAACATGCCGTATAAATGACTAACATGTTGCAATTAAGGAATATTACTTAACAATTTGGACTGTACCTTGTCTGTGGGTATTTTGTTGTAGATTTTTCGTTGATCTGAAGATTGATACAATGAGTGTTATTTTTGTTCGGTTTAAGATCAAATATTACAAATTCTAAATAGAATTTACAATTTTTATTTTACAACCAATAGAGAAAAAACTTATGAAAAAATTTAACATAATACAAAAAACTAAAATCTACATTATAGCCTAGAGAGGACCCCATAAAGACAATCTGATGATAGTGATGCGGTGTCACTTGAAAATGCATTAATTGTCAACCATTGGTTCTAGGAAAGTTTTTGTTTTTTCATAAGTTTTTTCTCTATTGGTTGTAAAATAAAAATTGTAAATTCTATTTAGAATTTGTAATATTTGATCTTAAACCGAACAAAAATAACACTCATTGTAACAATCTTCAAATCAACGAAAAATCTACAATAAAATACCCACAGGCAAGGTACAGTCCAAATTGTTAAGTAATATTCCTTAATTGCAACATGTTAGTCATTTATACGGCATGTTGTGTTAGGATGTTATACACAAAAACGAACAACCGTTGTCAAACTTACTGTGACGGTCGTTTGCGAGTAGCGAATTTAACAACACCAAACAAAAATACGTTTCCAAAAAAGAACCACAATGTTGTCTAATTTGTGTGTATTAATATATATACGAGTGCGTTTATTTCTATAAAATAATAAATGTTACAAAAGTACAATAAAATATTTTACGTTGAACTTACCGCAGTGTTTTTCCCTCACAAACTGACTTTACTAACAATGTTAAAAAAGCAAAGAACTAAATTCTTATTTGTATAACACATAAGAAGTAACTGCCCGAGTAAAAAAAATTGATCTCGCGCAATATCTAATTATATCCAATTTGATATTGTTTAAGATCTGCTGTAATATCTAGCTGATCCAATTAGATCTCAAAATTGGGTGTATCCAATCATATCGTATTAGATCCCATTGTATATGTGGGGATAAACTAAGATCAAGTTATATCTCAAAATTGGGAGGTCCAGTGATATCTTTGGGGATAAACCTAGATCTATTTTGATCCGAAAATTGGCGGATCCAGCTATATATTTGCGGATATTTTTAGATCTAATTTGATCCGAAAAATGGCGGATCCAATTAGATCCAGCTATATATTTGGGGATAAACTTAGATCTAGTTTGATCTCAATTTTGGCAGATCAAATTAGATCCCGCAATATATTTGTGGATAAACGTATATCTAATTTGATCCGAAAAAGTGGCAGATCGAATAAGATGTAGCTATATATTTGGGGATAAACTTAGATATAAATTGATCTGAAAAATGGCAGATCAAATTAGATCCAGCAATATATTTGTGGATTAACTTAGATCTAAATTTATCCGAAAAATGGCAGATCGAATTAGATCCAGCAATATATTTGTGGATAAACTTGGATATAAATTGAATAGAAAATTGGCAGATCAAATTAGATCCAGCAATATATTTTGGGATTTAGTAAGACCTAATTTGATCCGAAAAATGGCAGATCGAATTAGATCCAGCTATATATTTGTGGATAAACTTAGATCTATTTTGATCCGAAAAATGGAAGATCAAATTAGATCCAGCAATATATTTGGGGATTAAGTAAGATCTAAATTTATCCAAAAAATGACAGATCAAATTAGATCCAGTAATATATTTCGGCATTGCGTAAGATCTTAACTTTTCCGATAAATTGCAGATGGAATTAAATCCAGTGATATCCAAATGGATTTGGCAGGATCTTAATTTATATCATAAATTGCAGATTGAATTAGATCCAACAATTTATTTCGGTATTAAAATGGCAGATCGGATTAGAAACAGCAATATATTTGAGGATTGACATCTAAAACTATCCAGAAAAATGACAGATAAAATTAGATCCCGCATTATATTTGGGTACAACGTAAGATCTCCATTTATTTGGGATTAAATAAGATCCCAGACAGATATTGACAATAGTTCAAAAAATAATACACTGGAAGAGCACTGATTTTATAAAAATTACAATATTTTGTTAAAATAAGGTTTAAACTCAGAAGGTCTCGAGTTCGATACCTTTCACGGCTATGCATTTTTTTTATAAAAATGCGCATTCTCCTTGCTGGTCTTATCGAAATTTTTTCAATAATTTTTTTTCTTTGTAATTTACTTGTAAAAATGGTATCATCTTTCTTTGATTTGAAAATAATTTAAACAGAAAGTGATATTAATTTATGATCTTGAGTCAAACTAAAATAACATTCATTTACTTAAAAATAACAGATCAACTAAAAACATTTCCCCCATTCAAAAGAATTTCTTTTTATAAATTTATAATTTTATTTTCTATAAATGTTTTTATAAAATGTTATTTTTTTTATTAAATTGAATTTTTTTTTTTTAAATAATTTTATTTACATATTTTTAACGCTCTACACCATTTCCAATTGTGTCAATTGTTTTTAAGATTTATCAATTGTATTTCAGAAATAGTCAATTGAATTTCAGTTTTATCAATTGTATTTCAGAACTTATCAATTATTTTTCAGATTTATGAATTGTATTTCAAACTAGTCAATTGAATTTCAGTTTTATCGATTGTATTTCAGAAATTATTAATTGTATTTCCGAAATTCACAACTGTATTTCAGAAATTATCAAACTGTATTTCAGAAATTATCAATTGTATTTCAGAAATTATGAAATGTAATTTAGAAATTTTTCTCTATTAACTATGATAAACCATCAACAAGTTCTGAAATAGATTTGATTATTTCTGAAATACAATTAATAAATTTCTGAAATACATTCCATAATTTCTAAAATACATTTAAAATTTCTGAAATACAATTAATAGCTTCTGAAATACAGTTAATATTGTAGTTGCTGATGAGTTACCATATATGATGGCACCATATATGACAATATATTGTTTAAATGGCACCAATATGAAGCTTTATATGGTAATATATAACTTAGATTCATCCATATACCACTTGATCCGAAAAATGGCCCGATAAAATTGTATCAGTTCTTATTTGTATCAGTTGTTATCTAATTGCATCAGTTTAGATCTGACCTGATTAAATTATGTGTTTATCAGATGAAATTGTATCAGATTTTTGACCTGATACAATTTTATTGGTTTATATTACATGGTATCAGTTTAGGTCCAAATAGATATATTTGTATACAAAATTATATAGTTATATCCCAATTTTGACCTGATATCAGTTTAAAACTTTGATACAATTGTATAAGGTAAATGTCGGATACAATTATATTTTATTTATATAAAATTGAACCAATTACGATCAAACCGATAAAATTGTATCAGGTCAAAAATCTGATACAATTTCATCTGATTAACACATAATTTAACCAGGTCAGATCCAAACTGATACATTTAGATAAAAATTGATAAACAATTGATAAAAATATATCCGGCAATTCTTCGGATGAAACTATATATTTATACAGATATAACTTAATCACATATATGACTATATGTAACTATTTTTCCTCGGGTTGTTTAAATGATACGATATATCAAAGTATATGGTACTATATATGGTAGCATATATTATCATATCTGGAACTGAATTAAAGATTTGGTTTATGAGGTACCATATATGACCATATATTGTTTAAATGGCACCATATATGATAATATCTAGTTTAACTGTCACCATATATAATTATATATTGTTTAAATGATACCATATATAATTATATATTGCTAAAATGCTACCATATATATTAAGATATAGTTCTATATATAACTATATATGCAATAAGATCAACCATGTTATGTAATATATAATTATATATGCCATATCTAATATTATGAAGGCCGATATCTAATTAGATGAAATTATATATGGCATAATATAAGGAAAATTTTTCGGAAAAAACGTCATATATAATTATATATGGATATACATAACCACATGTCTAATTATATATTGTAATATATGCCACATATGATTATATATAATTTTTTTTACTCGGGTGTCCTTTAATATAAAAAACTTGACGAATATAAAAACCACTGCAGTAAGATCAACATCAAAAGGGAATATGCAATTATAAACAACAACAATATGCACAGAACAAAACGTTACTTTAAATTGGACATTAGGGATCTTCACAGATCATCATAAAAACAAATTGAAATATAAATCAAAAAATATTTAAATAGACAAATTTATTATGAGCCATTGAGCGACAACCGTGTAAAAGTTTCTTTGCTTTGGTTCTAATTTCTATAAATAGAATTAAATGCTTGAATGTTAAAAAGCACGAATCATTGTTTTACCTATTGAAGGAACTTCTATAAATAAGCACAACTACAACATGGGGCAAAAATAATAGCTTTGTTAAAGACATGTGGTTTTCGTTAGTTATAATAATGTAAAATGGATAAGTAAAAATGTTGGAATTTACTTCTCAAAATGTATTTCTTTGAAATTTAATATACGGTATTGTTCGAAACCTAAGCAACTTTTCCTAATAAAGTAATCAAAGTCCTACATATTCTTTTTAAATTGGTTTATACAAAATAACACTTTTAATTTTTATTATGTTATGTGCCTACATTCTAATAATAACAATAAAAATTTAATTCCATTTCCTTGCCAGTAAAAAAAAACAAAAATGAAATTGACTCCTGCTGTTCGAAACTTAAGCAACTATTTTGTTTTTGTATTTTTTTGCAACAAATAAACAAAAATTTTGAAACGTTTATTTAATTCCCGTTTAGTTTGACAAAGAAAATTTAATTTTTTTTGTTTCTGTAGATGTAGAATCAATTACTTAGAAGTGCAGCTATGGCGCGTAAACGTTACGGAATCGATTTTAAGCTTAAAATTTTTGAACTCTTTAATAAGGGCCAATCGCAAGTCTCTATAGCTAACAAATTAAGCATTAACAAATCAATAGTTTCTCTACTAATTAAAATGTACAAAGCTACTGGAATAGTAGAGAAAGCCAATACTAGAGGGCAACCTCGAAAAACTTCACATCGAACAGATTGAAAATTGTCCGATTAATTAAGAAAAAAACCCTTTATTTCTTCCAAAAATGTTGTGAGTGAGCTTAATCTCAATATTAGTTCGAGCAGTGTGAGAAAACGATCATTGGAAAATAATTTTAGAAGCTTCATGCCGTCTAAGAAACCTATACTGACAAAAAAACATTTAAAAAAGAGGTTTGCCTAAATGATTTTGCAACGTATTCGTTAATTTTCATTAGTTTTATGAAAAAAAGGTTGGATTTTGCAAAAGCTCACGCAAATTGGACTGTGGGGAAATGGAAAATAGTTTTATTCAGCGACAAGTCTAAATTTAACCTGTTAAATTTAGATGAAGTATGCCACGTTCGAAGACCGAAGGGAAAACGATTACATCCGCGTTATTGTAAAGGAACAATAAAGCATGGGGGCGGAAATGTAATGGTGTGTACCTGCTTTTCGACGAGTGGAGTTGGCCTTTTGTTGAAATACAAATAAAAATTGATCGCTTTGTTTATTTGGATATTTTAGCCAAACACATGCTTCAATATGCCGAATTGGAAATGCCACTTCGATGGGTGTTTCAGCGTAATAATGACCCAAACTCTCGTCAAAGTGGGTCAAAGAATGGTTACCTGTTAATGGGATTCAATTATTGGATTGGCCAGCTCAATCTTCAGAATTGACTCCCATAGAAAACCTATTCGGCATTTTGAAGCGCAGGGTCGGAACTCGCCGTTTTAGTAATAAGCGGTATCTGATAAATTGCTTAAAATCAGAGGGGGAATCAATACCAACCACAACACTATCAAATCTAATAGATTCTATGGCAAAACGATGTGCGGAAATCATTTGCAAGAAAGGGTGTCATAGGAAGTACTGAAAGTTGCTTAAGTTTCGAACAGCAATATATGGAGTCAATTTCATTTTTTTTTTTTTTACTGGCAAGGAAATGGAATTAAATTTTTCTTGTTATTATTAGAATGTAGGCACATAACATAATAAAATTTAAAAGTGTTCTTTTGTATAAACCAATTTAAAAAGGATATGTAGGACTTTGATTACTTTATTAGGAAAAGTTGCTTAGGTTTCGAACAATACTGTATATATACAAAAAACTAAAATCTACATTATAGCCTAGAGAGGACCCCATAAAGACAATCTGATGATAGTGATGCGGTTTCACTTGAAAATTCTATATTCAGAAAAACACTCGGTAATCCAAACATTATGTACTTCAGCTCTTTAATTACATGGTCTTCGAAGTTGGTGCTTAAATCAGTATTGTCTCAAAAATTACATATGAGAGCTCTAAATAATTAATTCATTTGAAATCGGAGAAGTTCTAACAAGCTGGGCCCTTCCTATAATAAATCCCAGCAAAAACTTGGTAATGACTGGTCATTACTACATGCGTTACTTAGATCTCATATCTCATTACCCTTTGAATTACTTTTAAACTGAATGTAATGAGTTACCGATAATTATACCCCACACATCGTTTTTGCCTGACAGACATGAGGATCGCTGCTCAACTCGTGTTAGCTTCCATTGTTTTTTTTTTTTTTTGTATTTTATATTAAGCATCTATTTATAGAAACGTTGATGTTCATTAAGCAGTATTTAATAACAACAAGTTTTGTGAAAAATAGACATGTATTACAGCTGCCACAATAAATGTGTACACACATTAAAGCATTAAAAATCATAGCGATGTCGTAGTCTAATGGTTAGAGTATTTGCCTGACAATCGTGAGGAACGCTGATCAATACGTGTCAGCTCCTGTTGGTTTTTAAATTTTTATACTTTTTTAAATTTATATTATATATTCTATTTATAGAACAGTTGATAAACTACTTACAGGTAACATCAGTGTAATGACTTTCCTCCAATGACATCACCATGTTAAAATAAGCAGTTTAGTAATTAAAAGGTAACTAGTGAACACTTAAGATTTCAATACCTAAAACTCATTATATGGTAATGAAAGGTTTTGCTGGGATGGTTAGAATATAATATTTGTTCTACACAGAGAGCATTTTATTGGACGAGTTTTAATGAAAATTTTCACTAAACTAATGAAGTTTTTTAGAAAGAGAATGAAAAATTTCTTAAACTTTATGGAATAGCTTCATAGTTTTTATGAAACTCTTTTTAATGAAACCTTTTCATTGGGTGCATAAAATTTTTAATAAATATTATGAAATTTAAATTAATTCAATGAAAAGTTTCAGTCAGGGTTGGCAGTAGTGCTGGTAAATTCGGTTACTTTTCAATACTCGATATTACTCGATACTACTCGATACTTTTAACGGCTTTTAAATTTGATATTTATTTAGTAAAATTATTCGAAAATGTTTATGGTAATTCAATATTTAAAATTATAAACATATTTTTAAACTTTTTCACCAACTAGCGTTTTTCATAGTTTTTTAACATATAATTTTAAATATTTTACTTCTGTTTTTTTTTAGCAGAGTTGTAGTTTTGTGATAAATATTTTAGCAGTCACATTTTTGTGGTTAATATTTTAGCAGAGACACATTTTTATATATGTGGCACCCTATTGTTTTGGCACGTACCGAATACAAGTACCAAATACTATAACCAAATACTCGTACCAATTAGTTTTTAGATTCTTCAACACTAATATTAAAAAACATTTTTCTCTCATTCCTTTTTATTTTTTCGCGCTTTCAACACGCTTCATATATTTAAGAAAACATAAATCACAAATTGTAATTTAGTTAATAAAATTGAATTAAATAACTAAATACACCACCGCCTTTTTAATTTAGGGAGATTAATAATTAATCTTCTAAACTGGTGACCCCGACGAGATCGGTGGTGATCGTGTGATTTTTTTTCCTTTGTTGGAGTACATTTTTTTGTTGGATACCGGCCATTTTGATTTCTTTTGCAACAGCAAGTGGCGTGGTTTGAGCCGCCATATTTTTTTTTTACAAGATATCAAGCCGATTGTTACGTAACAATTGTATAACAACTTACGATGGTCAATCCAAACGACAGTGGGACTTCCACAGCAGCATCCAATGTTGGTGGACACAATATCGAAGAATCCCCGCAACATATGCAACCGGCTCATAATGTTTCTGTCGTCTATGCCAGATTGCCTGTTCCTCAGATGACTAACACTAATATTGAGGCATGGTTCACCACAATGGAGTTCTGGTTCACGGCATCGGGGATAACCGCTGACCGACAAAAGATGGCAACTGTGTTGGCAGCGCTTAGTCCAAATGTAATATCACAGTTGACTGACGTTATTGCTGCACTTCCGGCCACCGAAAGGTATGAATATATCAAAACGAAGATAATTGAGCTTTTTGCGGACAGCGAGCAGCGTCGACTCAACCGGCTGTAGTCTGAATTACCCCTGGGCGACAAAAAACCATCCGAATTGTATTTCGACATGAAGCGAGTCGCCGGAAGCACTCTGGGTGATGCGGCTCTAAAGGGTCTATGGACACAACGGCTGCCGGCATTCGCTCAACCTGTGGTGGCTGCTTCTTCAGGCACTCCAGTCGAGTTTACGAAAATTGCCGATTCAATTTGTGACGCCATGGCATCGAGCCAAGTTAATCAAGTGGCGTCTGGGCCATCAAGCGAATTAAGCGAAATTCGGGCAGCTGTCGTTCTACTCACGAAAAAATTTGAAAATTTTTCGACTCGGTCACGATCGCGCTCACGTTCAAGTAAACCAACAGTGGCGCGCAACCGATCCCAAAATCGTGCTCCGTATTCCAGCGATACGACTGGCGACGAGTGCTGGTACCATAAAAAATATGGCCGAAATGCTCAAAAGTGTCGCAGCCCTTGTAGACATAAACAACGTAAAGTGAATGTACTGTCTACAGGTACATCGCAGTGACTTAATCGGCCGGTGGAGGTTTCCGGCGAAAATTCCCCCACCAAGTGCCAAATATTTCGCCTTCAAGTCAAAGATAGTTACACCAACACAAATGTTCTTGTCGATATTGGCGCCGATGTTTCCGTCCTGCCTCTAACTTCGAAGTCTTTTGATGTCCGTTCAACTGCCATCACGTTATACGCCGCTAACGGTTCTCCCATTAAGGTAAGTGGAGAAAAACGTATGAAACTTGACCTTGGTCTTCGCCGTGAGTTTCATTGGTCATTTGTGGTCGCCGACGTGACTTCACCTATCATCGGGTCCGATTTTATAAAACACTTCGACCTACTTATCGATCTTCGACGTAACCGCCTTATCGACAACATCACTGGTCTTTCATCGAGTTTGACATCGTCAACGTTTTGCGAAGCAGCCGTCATCAAAACTTTCGACGCAACCGATCCGTTTGCTGATATTTTGAAAAATTTTCCCGACGTTACAAAACTCTCGCCATATGGGTCTACGACAAAATCTTCGATTTTTCATAGAATCGAAATGACAGCTCAGCCTGTTTTTTGTCGACCGCGACGTTTATCTCCGGAAAACCTCTCAGCTGCTAAAAAAGAGTTTGATTTTTTAATGAAAGCTGGCATTTGCCAACCAACAATAAGCAACTGGTCTAGTCCGTTGCACTTAGTCAAAAAAAGTGACGGAACTTGGAGACCATGCGGCGACTATCGAGCCCTGAATGCGCAGACGTTGCCAGATCGTTACCCTTTGCCGTATTTAACAGATTTCACAGCAAATTTGAGAGGTAAGAATTTTTTTTCTAAAATTGACCTGCAAAAAGCTTTCCACCAGGTGCCGATCCATCCCGATGACGTACCGAAAACCGCCGTCAGTACCCCGTTCGGCCTGTATGAGTTTAAACGTTCCAGCGGTTAATAAATGAGGTACTACGTGGTCTGGATTTTGTTATTCCATACATCGATGACATTTGTGTCGCTTCGTCTTCTGCTGAACAACATCGTCGTGATCTTGCTGAAGTTCTTCGACTCCTTCAAGACAATCATCTCGCCATCAACCTGAAAAAATGTGAATTTGGTAAAAACGAAATAAAATTTTTGGGTCATCTGGTTAACGCTGACGGAATCCGACCTTTGCCGGAAAAAGTAGCTGCTATAGGCGATTTTCCAAAACCAAAAGTGGCTCAAGAGCTTAAAAGGTTCATCGCCATGCTGAACTTTTATAGAAAATTCTTGCCACATGCAGTTTCTTATCAGACGCAGCTGCAGACGCTAATCGTCGGCAATAAGAAAAACGATCGTACAGCAATAAAGTGGACTCCAGACGCGGAAGCTGCTTTCGTTCGATGTAAAAAAGAATTAGCCAACGCAGCACTTTTAGTACACCCCGCTGCCGAAGCCGAGTTAGCTATCTTCGTGGACGCTTCCGATACAGCTGTTGAGGCAGCTTTGCATCAAAAAATTGATGGTGATTTACAACCTCTGGCGTTTTATTCCAAAAAATTTACACCAACTCAGCAAAAATATTCAACATATGATCGCGATCTTGCAGCAATGTACCAATCTGTGTCCCATTTCCGTTATATGATAGAAGGAAGGAGTTGTTACATTGTCACCGACCATCGTCCGCTAATTTTTGAATTTCAACAAAAACTCGAGAAAGCTTCGCCCCGTAGAATACGTCAACTCGATTTCATCAGCCAGTTCACCACCGATATTCGCCACACGCCTGGTTTAGAAAATGCTACAGCTGACGCACTTTCTCGCATTGGTTCAATTAATCAAATTGTCGACTATTCTCGCATTTCGTGGGCTCAGAAATATGATGAAGAACTTCAACAAATGCTTCAAAGTTCAGGTACGCAAATCAATTCATTTAAATTAAAATTTTTTTTCAATCCCAGGTTGCAACGACCAACTAACCTTTGACACATCGACGTCCCGTGTTCGCCCATACATCCCAAAGGAATTTCGTCAACAGATATTATCAACAGTTCATAATTTGTCACATCCCGGTGTCCGGACTACCACCAAATTGGTCACATGCAGGTTTTGTTGGCCTGGGATTCGAAAAGATTCTGCTGTTTTTGTGCGAAGCTGTTTGCAGTGCCAACGATCAAAGATTCAGCGGCATACTCGATCATCACCTGTGAAGTATGAACCTCCAAAACAACGTTTCGCTCATATCGACATAGACATCGTTGGTCCGTTTCCATTATGTGAAGGGCAACGGTACTGCCTTACGATAGTGGATCGTTTTACACGTTCCAATCCCAGACATGTCAGCCATCACAGCCGCGAAAGCTCTAGTGTCTCAGTGGATCTCAAGATTTTGTGTTGCAGCTCGAATAACATCTGATCGTGGTCGTCAATTCGAATCGTCAGTCTTTGCCGAGTTAATAACTGCAATCGGCGCAACACATCTTCGTACTACACCATACCACCCACAATCGAATGGTATAATCGAGAGGTGGCACCGAACGTTTAAAGCAGCGATTTTGTGTTATAATCCGGCAAGATTGATACATCATTTACCTACAATTTTGCTTGGCCTACGAGTTGCTTTCAAGCCCGATTTAAAAGCTTCGCCAGCAGAACTAGTATACGGCTCCACATTAACAATTCCCGGCGAATTTTTTGAGCAAACGAAAATTGACGACACGGCCAGTGATTTCGTCTCCGATTTTCGAATAGCGATGCAAAAACTAACGCCAACCGATACTGCTCATCACTCAACGCCAAAAATTTTCATTGCAAAAAATCTTCAAAACTCAACACACGTCTTCGTCCGCAATGATTCCATTCGACCTTCACTTACTCATCCATATGATGGTCCATATTTGGTGGTGAAGCGTTTTGAAAAGTTTTTCACAATTTCGATTAAAGGTCGTCGAAGTAACATTAGTATCGATCGGTTTAAACCTGCTTTTGTCTCACATGATGATCTTAACGACAGTTCAACTGTACCCGAGCTACCTTCAGCTGCTTTGCAGAGCAGCTCACCTGATTTTTATACAAATTTACAAAATCCTAACGAAAGTGATCTCAACTCTAATCATACGTCAACACATTCCAGCCCAGCTGTCAGATTTTCACCTGAAGTGCTACAGCCCAAAGCTACTACAAGTTGCAGACGGGTCACTGTTCCTTTAAGGTTCAGGTGAACCTCCTCTAGCGCGGGGAATAATGTGGTACCCTATTGTTTTGGCACGTACCGAATACAAGTACCAAATACTATAACCAAATACTCGTACCAATTAGTTTTTAGATTCTTCAACACTAATATTAAAAAACATTTTTCTCTCATTCCTTTTTATTTTTTCGCGCTTTCAACACGCTTCATATATTTAAGAAAACATAAATCACAAATTGTAATTTAGTTAATAAAATTGAATTAAATAACTAAATACACCACCGCCTTTTTAATTTAGGGAGATTAATAATTAATCTTCTAAATATAGTTTGTCTGTCCAAAATGCAACTCTGAAAATATCGAGTAGTAGTTTTGAGTATCGAGTACCCAAAAAAGACAAATACTCGATACCCACTTCTCATATTTTTACCAGCACTAGTTGGCAGGCCATACCGCCAAAATACCGTTATCGATTCAAAACCCTTTCAACTGACTACCGTTACCCCTAAAATACCGTTACCGAAATATCCGGAATACCGTTATCCCTAAAATACCGTTACCGAAATAACTGAAATACCGTTACCCGTAAAACACCGATACCGAAATAAATGAAATATCGATAACCTTAAAATACCGCTATAGATATAGGTATGAAATTATAAAAAAACAAACCTCTATTATTTGGAACAGAAAATTTTCCTGGGTTGTTGTTGAAACCAAAAAGAATTTTTAAAAAATTGTAAGAGATTTTATTATGATAGAAATAAATCCCTACAATCTTAAAATTATACACATTGTAATATACTGTTCGGATAGATACCCAGGTAGAAAATTACAAAGGGGCCAGCACTGGCAAAGCACCGAAATAGGTGGTATGAGTGCTTGTTAACAGCGCTTTAACAACGCCCAAATGATAACACCGTTCCACGGTGGTTTACCAAGCCCTGGGAAAGCACCCATAAACATAAAAATCAAATGCTTTGCCAACGCTCAAATAAAAAAATTAAAGTGCTTTCCTGGCACCCAAATAATAGCACCAAAAACATAAAAATCCAGTGTTTTTTTTCCTTGCCACCAAATTATGACCCCTCATCACTGAAGAATTTTAAATTACTCTAAAAATCGACGATTCTTGGAGTTATTGTATTGTGGAGTCAAAAATTATTTAAATATCCATTCTTAGAGTTTCTTTTTCAAAAACAAAATAATGTTATAGGAAAACAAGCGCTGGGAATTCACCCTTTTCAAGCGTTGTGCGTTGACGATATATTCAATTAGACTCTGGAAAATCGTAGAATCTTCTTATCTCAACTATTTATTTATAAAGTAATTTGTGGTTTAGTGGATTGTCTGTATTTACTTACACTCGAAAAAAAAGTCAATAAAGTCAGCAAAAAATGTTGCTGTGTCAGCAAATTTTTAGTCAGTAGCGTGCTTGCAAAAAAGTTGGTAATTTCAGCAAAAGGTTTGCTGAAAATCAGCGAGCTAATTTTTACCAAAAAAATAGTAATCTTCAACAAAAGTTTTGCTAACATTTAGTCGACTGCAACTGAAAAAAATCCTTGCTAAAATCACTAAACTTTTTGCTGAATATTAGTAGACTGAAAAAAACTCAAAAAACTTGTAGCGAAATTTTACTTTAGTTAATTTATTTGCTGAAAATTTAAATATAGAACATGTGTAGAGTTGTTTTTCTTTTTTTGTCATTTCCGTTTCCAGACAAGCTGCGACATCCACATCTTGTCTATCTGGTTGTCTGTCGTCCACGCTATGCATGCGGTTATCAGCACAATTTTTGTAGCAAAATAAATTAGTAAAACATTAGTTCAAAATAAGTTTAGTGCTAAAAAAATATAACAAAAATTTTTGCTGAAAACGGAATTTCAGCAAAAAAAATTGCTGAAAACTAGTACAGTTGATATACAAGACGTTTTCCTAATTTTTCTACTAACTTATTTTTTTGAATGCAGTTTTACTTGTTTCCACATACCCCCTAGGAGTTTGCGTAGTAGTGATATTTTGTATGATCCAGTTCATAGAGCAAATTATTCATTGAATGAACTTGTTGCTAGGGCATTAAAGGAATTTAATAGGATAGCGAGTATGAAATCTGATAGATTTAATGTTAGTATAGATTTTAGTGATAATATCAATATATTTAAAAATATGCTAGATATAATTTATTTTTAAGTGTAATTTCTAGTCTGTAAGGAAATTATATTCCATAGACTTAATTTAATAAATAAATAAATAAATAAATAAATAAATAAATAAATAAATAAATAAATAAATAAATAAATAAATAAATAAATAAATAAATAAATAAATAAATAAATAAATAAATAAATAAATAAATAAATAAATAAATAAATAACCGTCATTAAAGTTGTTTTGCTTTTTCTATAGAAAAACAAATGTAATGACCAGAGAAGACAAAAATGCTATTTTTGCTTTTTATGCTTTTTATTGCTTGTTTTACTCATATTTGCTTCTTTTTGCTTTTTTTAGACTTTCCGTTTTTTAGCTTTTTCTTAAGATTTTTGAGCTTTGAATTGCTTTTTTTAAGACTTTTTGCCCATGAATAATTTTTTGCTGACAAAAATTTATTTTTTCTCTTAACTTTGAATTTTTGATTTAAAAACTGTTCTTTTGCTTTTTTATTGCTTTTTTTACAATATTTTTTTGCTTTAAACACACCGGATTTTGCTTTTTTCTGTCTTCTCTGGTAATGACTGTTGAAAACAACAACTAACTGTCAGACTTTTTTGAGTGTATGTAACTGTAATATAAAAACTCAGCTTCTCATAAATAAAGTGAATATAAACAAAAATAATGAAAATAATTTCAAAACATTTCAGAAAATAAAAACTTTGTGTACCCGATCAAAAAACATTATATCTAGCATATGTAGTTATATCTCATTTGATATATGTAGATCGACATTTAATCTTATCCAAGTTCATCTCAAAATTGGGGTATCCAGTAATATCCAATCAGATGCCTCAAATATATTACAGAATTTATTTAGATCCAAATAGATTTCAAAATTGGGAGATCCAATAATATAAAATTGAGATCCTGATAGATCCAAAAATATCCTATGGGATTAATTTAGATCCAATTAGATGCTAACGGATAAGCTAATTTTGGCAAATCGAATTGGATAATTTGAGATCAAAATTTATCCTATGATATATTTGGAATTATTTAAATTTTAATAAAATTTAAAAAATAACACAAAAATTTAAAAAAAAATATTGGCTGGTCTTATCGAATTCTGACAAAAATTTTTATTCTTTGTAATTTACTTGTAAAAATTGTATTTTTCTTTAATTTGAAAATAATTTAAACAGAAAGTGATATTAATTTATGATCTAGAGTCAAACTAACGGTATTTGAGTTATTTCGGTAACGGTATTTTAAAGATACCCAGAAAAATTTTTTTGAACTGGTTGCCTTTGAATCTGCTCTAGAATAGGTGTTTTTACCACCGGTTCCGTGGAACAGGTTCTAGAACTGATTCCTGGAAGTCAAAATGGAAGGCTTCATTGTCGCAGAACGAGTTCTATAACTGATTCTAGAACCGGTTCCAAAGCCACCTGTTCTAGTTTGGAGGAACAGCACCTGTAGCTTTTATTTATTTATTTATTTATTTATTAGTAGTATTTTCAATACTTTTTAAATAACATTTAACATTCATTTTAAATAATTAATTATGTAAGCTCTGGTTTATGTTAACATTTCTAATATACATTACAATTTTTCTTCTAAAATTATTGGCGTTTAATTCGTTCTTAACATCATTTGGCATCATATTATAAAGACTTAGTCCTTTATGAAATAATGATCTTTGCATACACTCAAAAAAATAAGTTAGTAGAAAAATTTGTAAAACGTCTTGTATTTCAAGTGTACTAGTTTTCAGCAATTTTTTTGCTGAAATTCCGTTTTCAGCAAAAATTTTAGTTATATTTTTTTAGCACTAAACTAATTTTGAACTAATGTTTTACTAATTTATTTTGCTACAAAAATTGTGCTGATAACCGCATTCATAGCGTGGGCGACAACAAGATAGACAAGATGTAAATGTCGCACCTTTACTGGAAACGGAAATGACAAAAAAGAAAAACAACTACACATATTCTATATTTAAATTTTCAGCAAATAAATTAACTAAAGTAAAATTTTGCTACAAGTTTTTTGAGTTTTTTTCAGTCTACTAATATTTAGCAAAAAGTTTAGTGATTTTAGCAAGGATTTTTTTTCTTTTGCAGTCGACTAAGTGTTAGCAAAACTTTTGCTGAAGATTACTATTTTTTTTTGGTAAAAATCAGCTCGATGATTTTCAGCAAACCTTTTGCTGAAATTACCAACTTTTTTGCAAGCACGCTCCTGACTAAAAATTTGCTGACACAGCAACATTTTTTGCTGACTTTACTGACTTTTTTTTGAGTGTAGCATTGGTATCTGCTCGTTGAATTCTAAAATCTAGTGCATTCCTCAAGTTGTAAGGTTGAATCTTCCCAACATACCTCAGTTGTTCGACCAGATAATCGGGCGCATCTCCCATTTTCATTTTTCGGATGAAATTAATCGTATTTAGCTCTAATCTTTGATGTATATTCAACCATTTCAGTGTATCCAACATAAATTTTATTGAAGTAAATCGATTGCATTTCAGTATTGCCCGCATGGCCTTATTTTGCATGTGTATATCACAGTTGATCCATATTCACAGTGTGGTTTAATACTGTATTATATATATTTATTGCCGTTATAATTGTTACATTATGTCTTAATCGTTTAAAAAATCCGATTTTCTTCCCGATTTTCTTGCACATATATTCAATATGTTCCTTGAATTTTAAGTCTTTGTCTATTAGAAAACCCAGATATTTTATATTATTAACTTTTTCTATTATTATGTTATTTATTTTAAATATTAGGTTAGTGTTCATATTTATTTCCATTAGTTTAATTTTGTTTTCATTTAATTTTAATTTATTAATTTTTAACCACTTGTTAATATTATCAATATCCATTTTTAGATTTTCATAACATGCTTCTTCCGTTGATGCGTCTGTAAAGATCAGAGTATCAGCTCCATATAAAACAATTTCACATTTGTTTAGTACTTTTTCCATATCATTTATATATATGGGTGATATCAAAAAATGTGATAAAAACCGTGTAACCACCTAATTTCTAATGCATGGATTACATTTGAGTTATATATTTCGATATATATCACCTGTTTTACAAAATTTATAACAATCTAACCAATTTTTGTTTAATACATAAAATTTGTGACCAATTTTATAGGCCAAATGTAAACTCCGTAACAAGTAACTCATAAGGTTTTTTAACTTTAATAGCTCATATTTTAATAACCAATAAAGCTAAACACTAACTGTAAGAATTTTATGAAGAGGAAAAGTGCCGATTTTAATAAAAATTAATACATTTTACAAACTTTTTCGTATATCTTAGCTATCACGACTGGATGATTATGTAAGTAATCATCCAGTATGACAGACTTGAAGCTTTTCTGCAGCATGTAACATTCTCGAGATGAAAATGGATGTCTTTAATAAGATTTGAAAAAATGTTGTAAACTCCGTTCCTAATTTTTACAACAAACTATTTAACGAGTAAGAAAAACAATGTCATATTTGGATTCACCTTGTAGGCATCATGCGATTTTGTTTCGGAAAAAAATTCTGACAAAGCGTTTCTGAAAGAAAACGAAAAAGTAACCAAATGTAAACTCCGTAACTGTAAACTCAATAACCACAATTGTTTGCATCAAATTTCATTCAAATAAATATAGATAAATGTTTAAAATATTTTAAAATAACCATAAACAGAGGTGATTCAACTAATAATTTTGCGTCAAATCAAAAAAAGTTATCAGTTTTTAACCCTAAGCTGCTGGAGCGAAAAACGATTGATTTTGCATTTCATTGGTTTTGAATCGATATTTCGAGTCATTACTGACATTAGTTTGACAAATTAAATTTGTTTTACACAATTTAAGAATTTTTTGAACGCGAAATGTTATGTTTTTAATATATTATTTTGTAACTGCGCAACCGCTGTTTGGATTTAAAAAAATTTTATATTTTTGAAAAGCATTTAAAAGGACCAAAAATAAAAAATTAAAACAAAAAAAGTTTTTTCGCGGAATGAATTGTATTTTTATTCGCGAAACCGCCAATTTGATAAACACAAATTATATATCATTTGAAAGAAAATTGAAAAACTAATAAATTGAAGAAAATTCGTACGCAATTGTTTTTGTTATATCTTTTGCTTGCATAAATGTAAACTCCGTTACAACAAAAAAAAAATTAAAATTGTGCAAAAAAAGTTACTGCGACAACTTGTAGAAGAGATTTTTTGCAATTATTTATTACCCGAGTAAAAAAGAGTATATATAACATATATTTTTTAATATTAAAATATATGATAATATAAAATATTGTATGCGACCTTATATGTTTTATATGGTGATATATTCGAAATTTTTTTAGAAATTTTCTCATATGTAATCATATTAAATCATATATCAGTATTTGCTTTATTGAAAATTGTATATATAGGAATATATTATTGATAAAACCGTTCAAAATTGTATGTATAAATAGATACAAAAATATTTTTAATTTTATTTTTTATATATAACAATATCGTCGGTTTTCAGGAGGGCGAAAAAACTGGTTTATATTATCCTTTTAATATATTTCATTGACATCATATGCCTTAATAATGATTGTAATAAATAAGGTCGTGAATCATTAGGGCATATGATGTCAATAAAATATCTTAAAAGGATAATATAAATCAGTTTTTTCGCTCTCCTGAAAACCTGTTAAAACCAAAAACATAGCACTTCTTGCAGGCAAGCCGACGATATATTAGTTAATATCAGACCCAAGTTCGAGATTAACTAATATATTCGAGATTAATGTAATATTTGATCAAAAACAATTTTTTATATGCTTTACTCAATTTTTTCATTAAATTAATATTTTCTGAACTTTTTTACTTCTAAAAGTTTTTTTTAATTTAAAAAATCCAATTTAAAAAAATTAACATTTAAAATCATGGCCCGGCTCGTAATGGGTTAATAAGTCTAGGCATGTTGCATATCATTGAAAAGGTATTTCAAGTACCTTCCCAACGATATATATATTTTGTTCTTGTCCGATAAGTTTTGAGTGCAGAAATATGAAATAAGCCATTGAATATTGTTGTAGATCATTTTCAGCTCCATAAATCGGGAACTATGAGCCTCCAACAAAAAAGAAGTGCATTGCCGGGCTAACCATTAAAATTTTATTTAAAATAAAAAAGCTTAACATATTTAAAAAAAATTTCTAAGTCCAAAGAAAATTCCCATATTTGATAAAAAATTATCTAGTCTTTAAAGAATAACAGATTTATACATTAACGTCTTTAATAGTTACTCATTATCAATAGTAGCCCTCGGCTGACAGTCAGGCATGTGATGAATATCGAAAACGATCTGATTTTCAATGGTAAATATTTTAGGATCTGTACAATACCAATTATATTTTATTTCCTAATTTACATGTCCGGCGTCAAATAAAACGATAAATAATAATTTGAAGCCAATTTGATTTTCGCGAAACAAATTATTCTAGATTGAAAAACTGTTCGTTTTCGATTTTCATCACACCCCTGAGTGTGTAGGACCCGAAATCCTGCTGCCCTCCAATTCAAAGTTTTTTTTATCATTTAAATTTAATCATATCGTATTGTATTAACTTATATCCAATTTGATCGGGACAAAATTCGGATATAAGTTTATCATTTGATATAACTTTGTATCCTTGTAAATACAATTATATCCAATATGATACAATTTAATATAACCATTTTTCGGATGAAATTATATCCAGTTACATATTGCAAATATATCCATTCACATATAATTTTATATACACTTTTTTACTCGGGTACTTACTGATTCCATTAAGAAAAAATCTAAATATTAACACTTTTTGCTTCTCACAAATTTGGCCCAAAAATTTATCACATTTTTTGATTTCACCCATATAATAAATAGAAGTGCTCCTAAAATTGATCCTTGTGCTACTCCAAAATCATTCTCTATTGTATGTGATTCAACATTATTAACTTTTGTAATTTGACTGCGTTTACTTAAGATTGGAACCATTTTAATTCGGTATCTTGTATTCCGTACTTATTTAGTTTTTTTATTATGATAAAACTGGTCGATAGTAAGATACGTGTCGAACAAGCTGGATTCAGAAGCGGTAGATCATGTATCGATCAAATAAACACCCTTAGGATTATAATTGAACAGGCCGTGGAAATGCGATCTCCTTTATATGTCCTATTTATTGGCTATGAAAAAGCATTCGATTCTACTCATAGAGAGAGCATTTGGGCCGAACTGAGGAACATGGGGGCCCCAAATAAGATCATCTCTCTAATACGGAGCAGCTATGAGGGTTTCAAATGCACCGTACTACATGAAGGTAAAATGTCTGTACCATTTAACACCATCTCGGGCGTAAGACAAGGTTACTTGCTATCACCACTGTTGTTCCTTATTGTAATGGATGCTGTTTCCAAGCGTGCTTACGATAACAAGCCACGGGGTATTATGTGGGACCACCTTACGGCAGACCTCCGACTAGAATCACTTCATTATTCTGATGATAAATGCGAGCTCGCTCACCGGCTTAGTGATATGCAGGAAAAACTAGATGACCTTTCACGAGAATCCCACAAAGTTGGTCTCAGAATTAACGTCTCTAAGACGAAGGAAATGCGCATTAACTGCAGATCAACAGAACCTGTGAACGTTATGCACGGCCAAGTAAATCAAGTAGAAGAGTTTCAATATTTGGGTAGCACGATTACCGAGAACGGAGGAACTCTGAAGGACGTTGAAAATCGAATCAGAAAGGCAATAGGCTCATTTACACAACTCCACAATGTTTGGAACTCTTCGAGTTACAGTGTCAACACCAAACTCCACATCTTTAAAGCCTGTGTTCTTTCAGTACTTCTCTACGGTTGCAAAACTTGGTTTGTTACCGACGTAAAATTCGCAAAATTCTTAAAATTTCCTGGCCTCGCAAAATCACAACGGAACAACCTTGGGCCAGAACTGGTGTTGGAAATGTTAACACAGAAATCCGTAGAAGAAAATTTGGATGGATTGGCCACACCCTGCGAAAACCTCCTGAGGAAGTATGTAATCACGCCCTTGTTCACAACCCACAGGGAAGTAGAAAAAGAGGACGTCCTACAACCACCTGGAGACGATCTACATTGCAGGAAATAAATTCCATATATCAGAGCCTTGGTAGAACTGTCAACAACATAGGACAGCTCAAAGATCTAGCCGCACGTCGAGAAAGATGGAGACAACTTATAGACCACCTATGCCCAGTATAGAGGCAGCTCGTAATCATTGGACGACAAGCAAGGCATTATATATATATATATTTCTCTCTATTGTTTGAATCGCTCTTTTAAAATCTAAAAATATTGACACTATTTTATTATTTTTCTTCATATATTTCCATCTATTTATAACGTAATTAACTGCTGTTTCACATGAATGTTTTCTTCTAAAGCCAGACTGATATTTCGATAACAGTTTGTGTTGTTCCATATAGTTTTCTAGTTGATTTTTAACAATTGAGCAATTCCATTTTATTTCAACGAACATTTTTTCGGTAGTGTCCGATTTTGATAAAACTTGGTGAATGTGTGTAGTAGTGTATGTATGTTCACAAAACGATTTTTAATTTTTTTGTTTTCGAAAACTGTGGCAACCCTGCAGCTTTGAAATACTGAAAATTGCAGGGTAGGCACTATACTTAAAATTTCATAACTTTTGTTGTGAGCAAGATATTGAAAAAATTCTTTTTGTGTGGGATTAGTGAAGTTTTTAGGTTTAAGAAATTTATTATTTTTATACCCTACACCACTATGTGGTCAGGGTATTATAAGTTTGTGCTGATGTTTGTAACACCAAAAAATATTGGTCGTAGACCCACCTTATAGTATACCGATCGGTTCAGAATTTTTTTTTATTTCGATTTAACGATGTCCGTCTGTCCGTCCGTCCGTCCGTCCGTCCGTCCGTCTGTCTGTCTGTCCATGCAATCTTGTACGCACTCTACAGGTCGCACCTATTAAGATATTTCGATGAAATTTGGTACATAGACCTATGTTGGCCGAAGGACGAACAAGTTTGATTTTTTTGAACATCGGTCCATGTTTAGACCTAGTGCCCATATAAGGGTCCTACCAAAATTATATTGTTTATACGCTGCAGGTCGTAAATATTAAGATATTTTGATGAAATTTGGTACACAGACCTATATTGGCCCAATAACGCAGCCTATTGATTTTGGTGAACATCGGTCCATGTTTAGACCTAGTGCCCATATAAGGGTCCTACCAAAATTATACTGTTTATACGCTGCAGGTCGTAAATATTAAGATATTTTGATGAAATTTGGTACACAGACCTATATTGGCCCAATAACGCAGCCTATTGATTTTGGTGAACATCGGTCCATGTTTAGACCTAGTGCCCATATAAGGGTCCTACCAAAATTATACTGTTTATACGCTGCAGGTCGTAAATATTAAGATATTTTGATAAAATTTGGTATACAGACCTACATTGGCCCAGTAACGCAGCCTATTGATTTTGGTGAACATCGGTCCATGTTTAGACCTAGTGCCCATATAAGGGTCCTACTAAAATTATATGGTTTATACGCTGCAGGTCGCAAATATTAAGATATTTTGATAAAATTTGGTACACAGACCTACGTTGGCCCAAGGACAAAGCCTATTGATTTTGGTGAACATCGGTCCATGTTTAGACCTAGTGCCCATATAAGGGTCCTACCAAAATTATATTGTTTATACGCTGCAGGTCGCAAATATTAAGATATTTTGATGAAATTTGGTACACCGACTTATGGCAGCCGAAGGACGAAGCCTATTGATTTTGGTGAACATCGGTCTATGTTTAGACCTAGTGCCCATATAAGGGTCCCCCCAAAATTATATTGTTTATACGATGCACGTCGTAAATATTAAGATATTTTGACGAAATTTGGTACACAGACCTATTTTGGCCCACGGACGAAGCCTATTGATTTTGATGAACATCGGTCCATGTTTAGACCTAGTGCCCATATAAGGGTCCTACCAAAATTATACTGTTTATACGCTGCAGGTCGCAAATATTAAGATATTTTGATGAAATTTGGTACACAGACCTATATTGGCCCAATAACGCAGCCTATTGATTTTGGTGACATTAGTTGGCTTTCACCCAGACTGGTGTAGGGTATTCTATAGTCGGCATGCCCGACTTTAACCTTTTTACTCGTTTTTTTTTAAATTTTGAAAATTTAAAAAAAAAAAAAAATTAAAATTTATTTTTTGAAAAAAACCCATTTTTTAAAATTTTTATATTTTTTGCACAAAATGCCACATATGTGTTCTAAACATCCTAAAAATTTCAGAGTGGAATGCCTCCTACTTTTTGAGATATATTAAAAAATGTAAACAAAAATATAATTCATTTTTTGGAAAAAAAAGTTTTTCTTATAAAAATAGCCACATGTACGTTCTAAATACCTTGAAAATTGCGGAATCTTTTCGAGATATAAGAAAAAATATAAAAGTATTTATAAGTATTTTATTATCTTAATAGGTTTTGGAGTTTCAACTGAATTTGAAAAGGTTTTGGCAGCTATTTCTGTTCTTGAAATAGGTACGAATGAATGGAGTTTTTGTGTTCCTTTAATTGCAACAGATTTTTTAAATCTAGTGTTTAGTTTTATTTCCTCTTCTTCATATTCATTTTTTGTGCAGAATGTTACATTGATATTAGGCAAACCCTTAGCGTATTCAAATAAATCTGTAGCATTTACAATTTGATTTTCTATTGGACGCTGACGACTGGCAAGAGCTGCTGCTCTTTTTAGTGAACCTCCAACTCCATCACAAGGGCCTTGCCCATGTGATGTCGCAAAAAAGTGCCATTGAGCATCACAATCAAAATCGGTTTTATGGTATAGTAAATTTACAAAATTTTTTGGATTTTTATACTGAGCTGCGCAACCGTCAGAAAAATATATTATTTTGTCAATGTTTTCATTAACATGTTCTTTTATAAATTGTACAAATTTCCTTTGAAATAAATGAACAGCGACTGTGTTGTGCTCCAAAATATCGGAAATGACAACAAAGCTTATGTGATCTATTTTTCCATCTGCATTTCGGAAATATGTCACAAAGGGGTGTATAGTGGCTTGAGAATTTGTCCAATGATAGCTCTGTATACAATCTTGGATAACAAATGTGTAATTTTCGGCAAAATCACAGATAGTCAAAAATTCTCCAATTTTTAAATTGGATTTTACCTCATCAAGAAACTTGTTCTGTTCTTTTGCCACAAAACTATGAAAAATTAATTTTATCATTTCTTCAGAAAGTTTGTCCACAAAGTCGTCAGATGGACAAAAGATTGGATCTGTCTACTTGAACCCATTGTTTGTATGTTATGTTTTCTGTGTTGTTAGTGGAATATGCGTTTTTAAGGGCATCTTTAAGGTAAGTATCCCTTGGACAAAGTGAACAATTTCCCATATAGCATTGTACAGTTGCTGGATTACAAATAGATTGAGCAATCCAATGCTTGTAAGTGGGAAAACCTATAACTTCCTCTTCAGCCAATTCCTTGATTTTCCCCCCAATAAACATAAGTTTGGAATTTTGGTGAATAGCACACACGCAAACTGTATGAGTGCCACTTCCCCCAATCAAAATACATTTTTGTGGTCTCAGCTCTGAAAATTTTGAAAATCCAATTTTTACTGTTGGATAAACTTCTTGAAAGGAATTATGCAATTCTTTCAGATTACAAGGCATCAATCTCTTCTGTTTTTTTTTTTCTTTCTCCCCATTACAACTCTTAACAGACTTTAGTCTTTTTTCCCGGGCATAACGCGACTGTTTTTGTCGTTTCTATAAAAATCTTCAACTATAGATTTTGTCTCTGTCGAGAGGCCGGATCGTCTTTTTGGATGCGAAGAAAAATAATAATCGCCATTTTGAATTAGTTTTTTAGCTTTACGAGCCATTTAGTTTGTAGTTGAAAAGGTTTTTTCTATTTTACCAACACTCCAAGAATGTGGCAAAGATGTTAATATTTTAATTTGTCTATCTTTATCATCTTCAGAAGTATTGTAAATCTCTTTTAAGTGGTTTAAAATATCTTCACCATCGCAGGATATATTTTCTAAACTAAAAAGGTTTTTCCTAAATATGGAATTTATATTGCCTAAAATTTCTTCCTGTTTATATTTAGAATAGTTATTTTTAAACTCAATGGGAGATTCATTTAGCGCTTCTAAGCACTTATTCAAATAAAAAAAAGCTGTGTTCTTCTTTTCATTGAAAGCCTCTTCGGTTGTTTCTTCCGAAAGTGAGCCAATATCACTTTCAGACAAACTTTCATCAGCATTGGCAACTTTTAAAGCTGATGTAGAAGTTCCTGCAACCCTGTCAATTTCAAAATCTTCGAAATTGTTTTCGTTTTTCTTTTTCTTTATCAATGACTTCGCTTGATCTAATAGAGCAATTCTACATGAAGCACAGATATATTGACCATGCAAATATTGTGGAAAACGCTCCCTAAGACTTTGCGAAACTTTACGAACACATTTTATTTTGTTTGTTTTATGCTTGAGTTTTCGGAAAGGATTACAACAAACTTTTCCAAAAGGCATTTTAAGCAAATTAAAAATCTGTGAACAAATGTGTACTGCTTGAAATAAAATAGTTTTTGAAAATTATTATCAGAGAATAAAACTACTACGATGTTGACTTGTCAAAAATCTATAAACAATTAAAAAGCTACTCAACAACGCAAAGACATTAAAGAAATCTAAATCATTTTCATCGTTTTGTTTTTGAAATAACGGAACTTCTTAAACATCAGCAAAAACAATTTTCAATGAATACAAACAATGCTTCCAATGAATTGCAACAAGCAAACTTAACTTATTAACTCAGTGGCACGTAGCAACTAGTAAAAGAGAGTATTTCTTATAAACATACCAGTACATTTTTTAATATATCTCAAAATGTAGGAGGCATTACACTCTGACATTTTTAGGATGTTTAGAACACATATGTGGCATTTTGTGCAAAAAATATAAAAATTTTAAAAAATGGGTTTTTTTAAAAAATAAATTTTAATTTTTTTTTTTTTTTTTAAATTTTAAAAATTAAAAAAAAAAATAATAATAATAAATTTCTTAAACCTAAAAACTTCACTAATCCCACGCAAAAAGAATTTTTTCAATATCTTGCTCACAACAAAAGTTATGAAATTTTAAGTGTAGTGCCTACCCTGCAATTTTCAGTATTTCAAAGCTGCAGGGTTGCCACAGTTTTCGAAAACAAAAAAATTAAAAATCGTTTTGTGAACATACATACACTACTACACACATTCACCAAGTTTTATCAAAATCGGACACTACCGAAAAAATGTTCGTTGAAATAAAATGGAATTCTCAATTGTCTCAATAATTTTTTCACATCTTTAAGGTGTTTATTGGAAGGAATTCTTCACAGTTTATTGTAATTTTAACTTTTTTCAATAGGAGTAATCATCGATTCTTTCCAATTGTTTGGGAAAACTCCAGTTTTTAGCGATTAACTTATAAGTTTAAGCATAATATTGCCTGTTATGTCCCAGTTATCTAAAATAATATTATTTGATATTCTTTTGTAGTCAGGTTTTTTCTTAATATTTTTACATATAATTTTTAATTCTTCTAAAGATATTGCACGGAATTTGAATTTTGAATTTATCACAGGTATTTTATTTTCATATTGCACATCATCAATGGAAATTCTTATACTGTTTTCGAAATATTTATTAAAATTTTCTGCTATTTGGAAATTATCCTTAAACTCTGGTTAAATATCATAGTCTTTATCACATTTCTCGGTTTTCTTAAAACTAGTTCTTTAATTTAATTTAATTCAAACAAAAATCACCGATGATAGAACATAAATTGGAACAGGTTGCATGCAAGTAGAAGTTGTTCTACAATCAGTTTTTTCCATCCGCCAATTTTGCTGGGTAACGATATTTGGGTTATTTCGGTATGGGTGTTTTAAGGTTAACGGTATTTCAGTTATATCGGTAACAGTATTTTAAGGGTAACGGTAGTCAATTAATTCGATGCATTCCGTAATTTTTTTACAAAAACCAAACGAGATTAAAAAAAGAACCAATTTATCAACTTAATGTACAAAGAATACTCAATAACCACGTGAAATTACTAAAAGCAGAAAATTAAAAATAAAGGTAACGTTATTTTAGGGATAACAATATTTCATTTGTTTCGGTAACGGTATTTTAAGGGTATTGATATTTCATTTATTTCGGTATCGGTATTTTAAGGATAACGGTATTTCAGTTATTTCGCTAACGGTATTTTAAGGATAACGGTATTTCGGGTATTTTAGGGGTAACGATACACGCAGAAAAAAAACAGGTGGAACTTTATCAAAGTGCTATGTAATTATACAACTACATAAGTTCGAAGTAAGTTTTACAATTTTCTAGCAAAATATATGTAATTTTTAGGATATTTTCTACTACACATGTATATATTTTGCAAGGATTGTATATATTTTACAAAAAAATGTTCATATTTTACAAAAACTTTGTAAAACTAACTTGAAAATTATGTAGTTGTATAATTACATAGCTCTTAGTTAATATTCCCCCTGTTTTTTTCTGCGTGTAGTCAGTTGAAAGGGTTTTGAATCAATAACGGTATTTTAGCGGTATTGCCTGCCAACCCTGGAATAAATTTTAGGTTTTCTTCAGATACTTATGTTTAGTTTAGCAAAAAAATTCGTCACATTAATTAAGAAGATAGAGGACAGATAAATGGTGGTGAGAGATGAAAAGCTTCCGATAGAAATATTACTACCTATTTAAAAAATAAAAGAATAATTTAAATTTTTTAACTCCATCCGGTAATAGGAATATTTTTGATAACCAAATTCGGATCTGCGAAACATTCATGCATTATTTATTTTATAAAAAAAATATCCTTTAATCAACTAAATTTCAGAGATATTTTTTAAAGATTCTAAAGTAAAATTACAAAAACATAGGCCCAGTTTTATAGTCTCAACTAAAAACGATTTTTCTATTAATAACTTCAGTAGGAGATTTTGTATAAAAATTTCTTACTTAAGTCAAATTTTAAAAAAATTAATCGTTTGTTCTAAAAAAATTAAAATTATGTAAAATTACTCAATCTTGCCTAAAATGAATTTCGTAAAATACACAAGAGTTTCGTACTCACTACATAGGTAGTCACAAAATTTTCAGGGATCACTAAGGGCTGGTATCTTATCTCCAATGCTTAGTTTACTTTAATCATTGATTTAGAAATCATTGATTAGCCCTTAAACTTACTTAAAATATCGGTAAATTATAAAAATTTAATCAATGATTTGTTAGTTTTAGATATTTTCATTTGACAATACGAATAAGAAATAAAAGAAAATAAAAAAAAGTTTGGAAACTAGCGAAATAAGAGTGTTTTATCGAATTTTTCGCATGATATGGGGTCATAATATTATAAAATAGATGTCTTAAAAATCATCAATCGCTAAATGCCTCAAATAGGAAGTGTCTTTTTGCATGCTACAAACATATCTTAATTTTTTTCATTGGGTGTGTATAATTATAAATTTGTTTTTAGTCCAGGAAGGTGTTATTAAGAAATATTTATGAAGGACAAGATGAGTTTTGATGTTTTGGATACATTTAATACAAATTTTAAAGTCAGAATTTATTAGAAAACTAGGTTCAAAGGAAAAGTAAAATAACTATGCCTCTATATTATTTGTTATTCGTTTAGGTAAATATATATGGATCAAATTTAATATACACATACAGTGACATCTCCCGAAGCAGTAAATTTTTACAAACCGCGAAACTTAAACGCTTGATTTTCTTGATTCTATTTTTAAGATATCTTCCAACAATTTTGTGTACAATTCAAAAACCTTCTGCAGAGTAATGTCTTTGAAATTTTGTGTTAATTGAACAAATTAGAATTTTTGAATTTTGTGGAAAATAAAAGATATGAATCCAAAAATATTCCTCGGAGGAAAAAATATATGGCATACTTAAAAAATGTACTGCAGGAAATATTTAAGTATGCCTATAACTGTTCTAAACAACTACCATAGAATCTTAACTTTATGCATAAATCTTAACCTCTGTTAACTGACTCTGTCCGACATTTCAACAATTTTTAATAGAATGTGGTAGATTAAGTTTTATGGTTAAATTTTATTAAATAGTAAAAATTGGTTCAATAAATAAGCAAAATAAGAAAAAATTTAATAAAAAACTATACTCATTAACTACAATTTAAGACCTTGCAGGAGCACGTGAAGGATATCTTATATCTGTATATATCTCATATTTTTACAGAAAATTCGAAAATTTAATTTATTTGTAATTTAAAACGGCAGAATTAAAAAAATTATCATGAGACACCTTAAACACATTTTTTTGAAAAATTTTCCTTCCACGAATCATGGTTTATTTGTGCTAAATAAATATCAAAATTATGACCGATTCTAACAAACTATTAGTACAGAATCTAATATTATGTCATATTATTAAAATTTCCCCCAAATATTTTCTTAATTCCAATTGGTATTTTTAAAGAAGATATATGTGCAAGTTACTAAAAATGTTCATTATTTAGATGTTGTACGGTGTTTATTTACAAATTAATTGATCTACGTAAAACTTTTTAAAAAGTCACCAACATTAGAAAAAAATGTTAATACTAACATGATTTGTAGGGTGGAAAATCTATGTTTAAGGTCTTAATCACAGAAATTTCTGTAATTAAATTTAAGCAATGTTTAGAGTAAAATCAGAGATTAAAATTAAATGAGTTACTGTAATTAAGTGCTAAAAAATGATACACGTGACGTATGAGTAATAAACACAATTTTAAAAATTTACCCCCCCCCCCCAAAATCGAAAGCTGAAACCGCCACTGATTAGAAATGATGTGTCGTAATCCCGAAGCATCAAACTTTTCTTATTTTGTTGTACTGTGTTACCAATGTTGAACCCATCAAAGCAAATGACACTGTTGATGGCTTTGTAGCGAAAGTCGAAAATACGTATTCTGTCTTGCTGGCCTTATCGAATTCTTTCAAAAAAAAAAAAATATTTCTTGTAATTTACTTATGAAAATTGTATCATCTTTCTTTAATTTGAAAAATAATTTAAACAGAAAGTGATATTAATTTATGATCGAAAATCGAACTAAAAAACATTCATTTACCAAATAAAAGATCAACTATATATACTCCTTATTCAAAAATAAAAATAATTTTCATATTTTTGTTGTTTCAGAAAGTAAAACTAAAAAATTCAACAAGGAATAAAAAACGAAATATTATAATTAACACATATTACAACCTTTCATTTTCCGACTGGCATGGCTTCCAATGGCAATGCCGCTTGGTGAAATGTTGTGGTATGCTAAATAGCTTTAGTACAATCGCCAGTTGATATTTGAGTTTTATAATTATCAATAACTCCTTTCAAGTACACAAGTTATGTTGGAACGTTCATGTTGGCTTTTACTTCGCTTTTAATTTAAGACCAAATTATCAGAATTGTCAAAAATGAGTTCGAGATGACTATGGCATGGTGCATTATCGTATACTACAACAAGATCTGACTGATCGAAAACCAACTCTCGACAAACCAAATATTCTATAACAGAAAATGTTAAAGTTTGTCTCTGTACCTGCTTACCTGTCCTTATGTACTCATTTAGATGATGCACATATGATGCTCTCTTTGTTTTATTATTGTGACTGTTGTGGACGGCTTTGATTGAGTACATCCGTCCGTGAAGGGATTTTAACACTGTCGACAAGCACACCCGTTTTTCGAATTCCGCAAACAATTTCGATGAAATTTCACGAAGCGTCATATCTGGCTTCCCTAGATCCACGCTAAAATTATATCAATTTCATTTTCACTAAAACAGCGAGGTTTATAACCTCCCCTTTGTAATGGCATTACTTTGGTATCAGTCACCCAACGATGAGAAGTTTTATAACTAACATTCAATGAAGAAGCGAGCTCCGTCCAATCATTTCCTTTATTTGCTGCATCCCGAATCCACTTACGATCTTGAGCTAAATATTTTTTTTATTTTTTTCCTTCAACTATTTCTGCATCTGGGACAATTTCAAACAAAAAGAATCGGTGTTAGAATCGACAGTAGAAGGGGTTGTAAATGAAAAGTACAATCGGTAGCCAATCACACTTATTCTACAACTGGTTCCACGGCAACTGATTCCATGGAACTGCTTCCGGAACCAGTTCCTGGGATCCACTTTGGAGCTATAGAAGTGGTTGCTTTCGGTGTTAGAATCGACGGGGTTGTGAATAAAAATTAGCTATCCTACAACCGATTCTTTGGAACAGAAAATGTTCCTGGGTATGCGATAAAGGTTTCGCAACACTTGGAGTGAAATACAATAAATGGCGACATGGAATTAGCCGACTTATTACACCACGATTCATATTGACCAAACAAATTCCGCAAATGTCGTTTAATTCCATTTTTTTTTACAATCGTTTTCTACAAATTTCTACATTATCTTTCTACGGTTGGTGGGCAATTATTTTGTGACATTAATTTTCAAGCATTATTGTTAATCATTTTCGAAACTTCCCAGTCAGAAAAATTCAAACGGGAAAGAGGTGGCAAAGCACTTTAACAGGTGGTACAAGTACTGGTCAAAAGTGCTTTCCCAAAATGATAACATCATTAGACAAAAGGACCACTGGAGGAACAAAATTTTTGAACGTTGGTAAAACGCTGGCAAAACCAAAACGCTGGTCTGGAAATATATTTTCCAAAATAAAATGTAAAAAAAGTTCATATGTATTTTTTTTTGGTCCTGCCATGATTTGAACCCAGGCCGTCAGATTGGCAGACGATTGCTCTACCCACTGACCTAACGACACATATAATACTTGGTGGATAAACACATAAATGAGTGATAACAGCTGGATAACTACTGGCTGTGCCAAAATGCTAGTACTGGCAAACAATTTTTTGCAACTAATATGCCAGCGTTGGGAGAGCAAAAGAAGTTGGTCTTGAAGGAGCTTTCCCATAAAAAAAAATTGATTTTATAAAACAAACAAAATTTAAATCAAAAAAAAATTTTTTCTTGCAACCGGATTTGAACAGGAACTTTCTGACTACAAACCTTTTTTTAAAGAAGCGTCAGCATTTTTATAAAATCATTGGTCTACCAGTGAATTGATTTTTGTGCCACTGGTAGCATTATCTAGGTAGCACTGGATAACCACTGGTTGCAAACATTGGCATACCCTCTAAGCCAATTCTTTGCCAGTGGTTTTTTTTATAAACCACCGAAATTTTTGTAAAACAAATACTGGCAAAACACTTTTTGCAAACGCTGGCAAAGCGTCCCAAATGTGTGTTCTGCCAGTCATTTATTTTTAACACCGTGGTTACCCAGTGGTATGCCAGTGCTTGACTTTTTGTACCACTGGCGATTTCTAACTGGGGTTATGATTAACATTAAAATACTTTTCAGTTTTCAACGTATTTTCTTCATGAAATTATTAGATATTTTTTGTATCATGCCATCTCTAGTACACTCCACTCTGCAGCGTGGAGTACTCCAGCATTGTGAATGGAGCTTAATTTGATATTTTATAAGGACATTAATTTGCCAAAAAAAAAAATTAACATTTAAAACAATGGAACAAATTTTTCGAGGAACATTCTTATTTTTATAAGTATTTTTCTGAAAAAAATTGAAATATAAAATCTTTATTAATACTTACATCAAAGTCGTCGAGTGCTGCAGCAAGTTCCCCAGCGCCACTGTAAATATCAGTAGGTTGACAAGATTTTCCTTGTGCAACATCACTGATTGTATTGACAGCGTCACATACTTGTTTCAAAATAAAGTCTCGATTTACTTTAGCCAAATCAAGCTCAGGATGACGAACATATACCTTTGAGGCAGTTAGCAACATAGTCGAATGTTTCTTCAACATAGCACGAGCTGCGGCTAAATCATCACGCAATTGTGGATCCTTAAGTTCTTGCTGCCGTTTGGCAGCCTGTTTAATCAGTTCGTTTGCATTACGTCCAAATTGCTATACAAAATTAAAAAAATATATAACATCAAAGCATGTAAATAAAAATAAAATATACACTGACAAGCAAAAGTGTAACAGGGTTCACATTGTTCAGATACGTTGCTTTAAATTTTTAACTATGAAAGCAAATCAAATAATGCTTTCTCACGTTTTATTTTTATTAAACTGTCCTAATTAAAAATCAAGAAAAAAAATAAACTATTTTATTTGACTGGGAAAAATGTAGAAAATTTCTTTATGAAGACAAATGTTACACTTTTGCACCCGGTTAATTTTTGACAACTTTCTTAAAAAATTTTAAATATAAACTTAAAAAATGGAAAATTTTTGCAGTTTTTCTATACACTTGGGAAAGTTGTTGTAAAATATTGTATTTATCTGATCAAACACTGGATAACTGACAATATTAGCTATGCTGAATTTTTTAGAAAATCCAAAAGTATTTAATGGGAAGACAGAACCGAAAATTTGGCATTCAAAAATGGTTTGATTGGATAGTTTTCCCTATTAAATAATAGCTGTGTTCGCGTAGTCAACATTGCAATGAAAATGTTCTTTATACAGTATTGTTCGAAGCCTAAGCAACTTCTCCTAATAAAGTAATCAAAGTCTTATATATTCTTTTTAAATTGATTTATACAAAATAATACTTTTAATTTTTATTATGTTATGTGCCTACATTCTAATAATAACATAAAGTTAATTCCATTTCCTTGCCAGTAAAAAAAAAAACACAAATGAAATTGACTCCATATATTATTGTTCGAAACTTAAGCAACTATTTTTTGTTGTATTTTTTTGTAACAAATAAACAAAAATTTTGAAACATTTATTTAATTCCCGTTTAGTTTGACAAAGAAAATTTAATTTTTTTTTATTTCTGTAGATTCAGAATCAATTACATAGAAGTGCAGCTATGGCGCGTCTCTATAGCTAACAAATTAAGCATTAACAAAGCAATAGTTCCGCTACTAATTAAAAAGTACAAAGCTGCTGGAACAGTAGAGAAAGCCAATACGAGAGAGCAACCTCCAAAAACTTTACATCCACCAGATTGAAAATTGTCCGATTGATCAAGAAAAAAAACCCTTTATTTCTTCCAAAGATGTTGTGAGCTTAATCTCAATATTAGTTCGAGCAGTGTGAGAAAACGATCATTGGAAAATGATTTGAGAAGATTCATGCCGTCTATGAAACCTACACATACCCAGGTAGAAAAATACAAACGGCACAATGTTGGCCCGGTATTGGAGGCGGTAGTACATGTACTGGCAATGCGTCGGATTTTTAACTTTCACTGTACTGCCATGTTGTCGAAATGATAACACCAATAAACGCTTGGCCGTAGTTATTTCCCAACGTTGGCGCAGGCTTGAGATTTTATTTTTTTGGTATTATTCCAGTACATTTAATAACAAATTTAGTAGTTTGCTAGAACTTTACTGTCCTCTTAGTGTACACCACAGATTTTTTTTATTTTTATTTTTTTTTTGGCAATGTCTTGAGACTTGATGGAATTTCTTCAAATGTATTCTTTCGAAACTTCACAAGAAAAGAATGGCCATGTCTCTCTTACATAAATAATTGTGTAATAGATGTAAAATTACGTAAAATTTATAAAATTGTTAATTTTAATAAATTAAAAAAAGCTCGTTAATTTTCAGAAAACAGTACTGGCAAAGCACGTTTTAAGTAGTACCGGCATTTCGTAAAAACAGTGCTCTCCCAGTACAACTTTTGTTGTAACGTCGGCAATTTCTACCTGGGTAGTTACGAAAGTATACACACGGGAAACAAATTTCTGTTTTCTTGAAGAAAATATGGTTTTTCTTTCTTTTTACTTGCATTTTTTATTTAAAGTAAAACATAAGACATTTTTATCATATTCTAGAAAACTTTTGTTGTTTTTGTTAGCAAATAACTATAAAAAACATATGATTTGTCATTTTTCAAAGTTACATAAGTATACATACCCCCTATAAAAAATTATGTATCGTTATAAGTGCCGCTACAAATTTTATGATGATATGGTACAATTCATTAGTAGAGCTTGTACTTTTACAAAAAGTGATTACATTTGGAAAATAAAAATCATAACGTGTCAGAAGTGAGCAAAATGGGCATAGGCAAAGAAATTTCGGAACCAATTCGAAAAACCGTCATTTAATTGCGGAATTATGGTAAGTCTCTTAATGAAATTGGAAATTTATTAAATTTAAAAAAGGCCACAGTACAAACGATAATAAAAAATTTCAAAGAAAATGGAAATTATGAAAGTAAGGCACGTTTTGTCTGCCTTCGTATTCTCGCAGAACCATCAAGAGAAATGGGTAGAATAGCAGAGTTGCGAGAAAAAAACCACTACTTAGATCTGTGAACATCCAGAAACGCTTTGAGTACGCCCAAAAGTACGAAAATGTTCACGTAAATGACCCAACATTTTGGGAAAGGGTAATATTCACCGATGAATATAAGTTACCCTTTCCCAAAATGTTGGGTCATTTACGTGAACATTTTCGTACTTTTAGGCGTACTCCAAGCGTTTCTGGATGTTCACAGATCTAAGTAGTGGTTTTTTTCTCGCAACTCTGCTATTCTACCCATTTCTCCTGATGGTTCTGGGAACTGTCTGGTCGGAAACAGAAATTTACAGATCTGCTTTTAATTTTCGATTCATTTCGACTACATTTTGCTTAGGATTTTATTGATCGGAACGAATAACGGCCCGTTCTGTTCGGTTGTCGAGAATACGAGGGCGGACAAAACGTGCCTTACTTTCATAATTTCCATTTTCTTGTAACTTGTAACGGTACATCATTTTTTATAGGGGGGTATGTATACTTATGTAACTTTAAAAAATGACAAATTATATGTTTTTTGTAGTTATTTGCTAACAAAAACGACAAAAGTTTTCTAGAATATGATAAAAATGTCTTATGTTTTACTTTAAATAAAAAATGCAAGTAAAAAGAAAGTAAAATCATATTTTCTTCAAGAAAACAGAAATTTGTTTCCAGTGTGTATACTTTTGTAACTATGTGTATACTGACAAAGAAACATTTAAAAGAGCTTTACCTAAATGATTTTGCAACGTATTCGTTAAATTTCATACGTTTTATGAAATTTAAGTTTGGATTTTGCAAAAGCTCACGCAAATTGGACTGTGGGGAAATGGAAAATAGTTTTATTCAGCGACGAGTCTAAATTTAACCTGTTAAATTCAGATGAAGTATTCCACGTTGGAAGACCGAAGGGAAAACGATTACATCCGCGTTATTGTAAAGGAACAATAAAGCATGGGGGTGGAAATGTAATGGTGTGGACCTGCTTTTCGGCGAGTGGTGTTCGCCTCTTGTTGAAATACAAATAAAAATGTATCACTTTGTTTATATGGATATTTTAGCCAACCACATGCTTCAATATGCCGAATTGGAAATGCCCCTTCGATGGGTGTTTTAGCGTAATAATGACCCAAACTCTCGTCGAAGTGGGTCAAAGAATGGTTACCTGTTAATGGGATTCAATTATTGGATTGGCCAGCTCAATCTTCAGACTTGAATCCCATAGAAAACCTATTCGGCATTTTGAAGCGTAGGGTCGGAACTCGCCGTTTTAGTAATAAGCGGGAGCTGATAAATTGCTTAAAATCAGAGTGGGAATCAATACCTACCACAACACTATCAAATCTTATAGATTCTATGGCAAAACGATGTGCGGAGGTCATATGAAACAACGGGTACCATAGGAAGTACTGAAAGTTGCTTAAGTTTCGAACAATAACAAAGGGTTTTCCAATAAGGACTTGACAACTTTTTTTTAAATAAAACTTAAACCATTTGAGATATTTCCAAAATTTTATGATCGACTTGAAATACAATCAAAACATTTATGAATGGAACTCGACTTCGTTCATATGGGCACGTCGGTAGCGGTCGATTCGTTGGACCCAATTTTCGATGACTCGGTCACACATTTCGGCCGTAACGGCCGCTATTTCGCGTTCAATGTTGGCTCTGAGTTCTTCCAACGTCATCGGCTTGTTGCCATAGACCAATAATTTGACGTAGCCCCAAAGAAAAAAGTCTAGAGGCGTTAAATCGCACGAACGAGGCGGACAATTGACTGGTCCATTTCTTGAGATAACACGCTCACCAAACTTACTCTTCAATAAATCGATTGTAACGTGCTGTGCGGCTTGTGGCACCGTCCTGTTCAAACCACGTGTCGTCCATGTTTTCCAATTCGGGCCAAAAATAATCGGTAATCATGGCACGATAACGATCGCCATTCACAGTAACATGACGATCGTTATTGTCGACGAGAAAATATGGCCCAATGACGCCGCCGGCATGCAAACCGCACCAAACAGTTATTTTTTGTGGATGAAGTGGTGATTCATGAAGCACATGTGGATTTTCACCAAACCAATAACGCATATTTTGCTTATTGATGAACCCATTGAGCCAAAAATGAGCTTCGTCACTAAAGATGATTTTGCGATGAAATTCATCATCTTGGCGCATCTTCTCCAGAGCCCAATTGGAGAACGTACGTCGTGTCAAATGGTCCATCGGCTTCAATTCTTGAGTCAGCTTGATCTTGTATTGGTGTAAGCCAAGATCTTTACCCAAAATTCGCCATAAAGTGGTCTTGGCGGTGCCCAATTCTTGAGAACGCCGCGGGATTCGACCAACCCGTTGTTTCACTGGCACGGCAGCATCACACAAGGAATCTGTAGACTCAAATTTTTGCACTAAACTTTTTATTGCTTGTCTAATAGGGCGAGAATAACGACCGAAAATTGGAGTTAACGCTCTTAAAGTTGCGGTCACCGACTCCTAATTTCGGTAGTACATTTTTATAATTTGCATACGTTGTTCGTTCGGGTACTTTACCATGATGAAAATGTTGAGTTTACTGAAAAAAAGGAAAGTAACAGTTAGATGATCAGTGAAACAGTGCGTTCACAAATTAAATTCAAAGTTGTCAAGTACCTAGTGGAAAACCCTTTATATGAAGTCAATTTCATTTTTGTTTTTTTTTACTGGCAAGGAAATAGAATTGAATTTTTGTTGTTATTATTAGAAAATAGGCACATAACATAATAAAAATTAAAAGTGTTATTTTGTATAAATCATTTTAAAAAGAATATATAAGTCTTTGATTACTTTATTAGGAGAAGTTGCTTAGGTTTCGAACAATACTGTATACATGAAATTGTTCGGTAGTATTTACTTTCTTTTTATTTTTTATAAAATATCGTCATTTCCTGAGAGAATATTTTATAATTTTTTTTTTTTAATTAATTTTTTATTATTAATTTTGGACTACGAAATTTTTTATAAATCATATTAATTTTTTAGAAACTTTTTTTATGAAACTTTTTATTTAAATGAATTCTTTCTTTAGATATATTTTGTACATCCGTAAAATATGCTACGATTTTATTACGACTTTTGCATTTGCTATAATAAATAATAGTAAATAAAATTGCTTCATAGATTTTATGAAGCTCTTCATTGGATGAATGATTTGTTTATTGGACGAGTGGTCTATTAATTTTATGAAGAGTTTCATTAATTTTATGAACTTTTCATAAACATTGACTTTAATAAACCTGTTTCATAAATTCTATGAAAAATTTCAATGGACGAGTTCCAGTGACAATTTTCATTGCAACTATGAAGAAATTATTACTGAAGTGATGATAATTCTCTCAGTGTGGGATCCCGCGGGATCCCAATTTTACCAAAAAGCGTTCGCGTACTCCACAATTGCGTAAGTGAGAGCTATCATGAGAGAGTAGTATTCTTCTTCTTGCACGAAGAAGCCCAGACTTTTTTCGTGTAAATTTGGGTAAATTGTTTTTATCAGCTGTTATTTCATCAGCAGGGTTCATCTAGTTCAATTGAACTATTCACAATATTTTGAACCAAATACCTATTTTGAAGACGCTTATTTAAATGTGTAAGAGATAAATATGTAAATAAATCGAACTCTTGTATATTAAAATCCTTTCCAGGTTTAATAAATTATGCATTCCTTTTTGTAAATAAAAATGTTTGAGAAAGGCGTTTTTGTTAAAAATTTTAATTCAAAAATTAACCGGGTGCAAAAGTGTAACAACTGCCATAAAATAGAAAAATCACATTCTTCATTAATTCAAATAGTTTAAATGTTCTTGATTTCTAATTAGGACAGGTTAATAAACACCAGAAGCTAAAAAAAATTATTTAATTTGATTTCGTAGTTAAAAATTTGCAAAATATTTGAAAAATGTGAAGCCTGTTACACTTTTGCTCGTCAGTGTATATTTACATTTTTTGCACTTCTTACCCTCATATTATTCATAAGTTCATCTTGGCTGGAGGCATTTTTTAGACGATTCAAATCATCCTCCACTACATGCAAAGATTTTAGTAACAAGTGAACATCAACCATATCAGCCAAAATCAATAGACGAGTAACAGCCGACAATAAATTGCGAGCTGCACGTACCATATTGCCGCGCTTGAGGGAGCTGCAAGGATCTTCCGAAAATTCTCGAGCAGCAATGCTCATGGAATCGCCGGTCTTGCGTACTTCGTCGACAGCAGCTAACATTTCTTGAGTGATATCGGGATTTTCGTAAGCGATTTGTTCACCTTTTTGTATAAAATTTTCAGTTGCTTTTTCAACAGCAGCTACCAAAGCACTAGCACGTTTTGATTTTCCTAAAAAAACAAAACATATTTCCGTTTAACTTTTTTCTATAGTATAGGACGATTCATAGCTATACGTCCACTTTGTTTCTGAATTTAAGAAATGATCCGATCGCAAATTTTGCTTTGGTAGCTTAAATTTGTTTGATCTGAGCTTTGGATTGATATAACATAAAAACTTTTTAGCGATATATTTGTAATAAGTTTATTTTTAAAGTAGTACGAGTCCTTTTGTTTTTAAAATTAAATATATTTAAATATAAATATACACAAATTGCCTGCACTTGTACGTACAAACCATACGTCAATGTGGCAATACTTGTGAAGAGGTGACACGGAGGAAATAAGAAGATAAACAGAGAAAATATGAAGTAGAATGTTTGTATATGTCTGTTTGATCACTTCTGAAGTTATTCATATAGAGACAATCTGACAATAAAAATATAAACAATAATACAATTTAATGGAAGATCACTGATGAAGCCTGTCCATAAAAAGGCAGAAACTAGATCTAGTCTCATTTGCAAATTTAATGTGTTTATAACTTTTGTGGAAGGTTTATTCTTCTTCTTAACCTCAAACCTACTAAAATAAAACGTATGTTTGTTTAATATTTATTTTTAAATTTAAAAATAAATATAATGAAAAATTTCTTTATTCTTGTTCTAGGCCAGTTATTTCCTTATTATAAAATAACATAAAAATACTTTTTTTGCAAAAACTCCGCCATTTTTCTTCATCATGATATTCTCCTAACAACTACTTTACAGAGTTTTTGCTTTCAAAATATTCTACACCTTCAGGAATGAAGACGGTCGTTTCGGGGATTTTCCAGTTCCCCATCATTAGTTTTCTTTAGAAAGTGGTGGCATTACTGCAATTATAAAACATCAAATTTCATATTAAAATATAATTTGCTAACCAACTAGATGAGAACAGCAAAAAATGTGTAAATATGTTTTCGATTTTTTTTTTCAACATACTGCACAGACTTCCTCTAAACTAATAAAAATTCCCTCTTTATTTAAACCTTAAGCCTGGGAAAATACTTTATGGCTCAATATGATGTAGAAGTACCTAGTAGTCTCGAATTATCATTTTTCCAATTTATTTTTCTTCTTTAATATCAACTATTATGTGGCGGCCCTATGTTCCACTGACAAATCTATTTTTAAGGGACACTAATATATATGTATATATACATTAGGCCGGGTCGATTTGTGGGGAGGCAAAAAAATCGCCCACGGCTCAGGGAAAATCGTATTCTAGGGATCAAAATATGAAACTTTGCCGAAGGAACCATACCTCTAAAACGAATTCTACTACCCCCCAACTGTTGACTTTTGTCCCGTAGGGTCAAGTTTTGAAAAATCACACTTTGACCCATTTAGAGTGCCCCAATCGAGTCCAAATGTATGACCGACCCCCACTAACTTTGGAGGGCCGATCCACCCATGCCAGTGGCACACCCCCTGGAACTCCCCTGGGGGGTTCCCCATACAAACATTTTAAAAAATCACCATTTTTGACACTTTATTTTATTATTTTTTATTTATTTTATTTATTTTTATTATTTTATTTATTTTTTCTCCTTAGAAATTTATTTAGTCAGAACATATGTAAATGAAAAAATTAATTTAACTTAGTAATAGAAAAGAAAAAATAAAAAATTACTGTTTGAAGTCTTTTTTGCTTTCAAGTCTGGGCAATTTCGCACGGCTCTCTAATGTTGTCGCCATAACAGCCTCTACATTTTCCGGTATAACTCGTTTGGAAACGCTAGCTAGCAATTGAACGTGTCGTTCTGTTTCTTGTATGTGTGATGGAATTTTTGGATCATTAAACGGTGGATGATCTTGATTTAAATATTCTTTCAAAGTATCGTATGGAATGCTTCGCGTGAATGGTGGTTCAAATACGTCATTTATGTCATTCATATTGATCATTTCCGTGTAACTTGTGCAATAAAAGTTTATATCTGGTTTTTTATAAGCTCTAAGTCCCGTTGGGTCGTCAACATCGGTTCGATAGCGTAGAATTATCTTGATAGCACAGTCGCGCTTTTCTTTGCTATCATCAAACAACATTGATAACAAGATATTTTCCGAATGCGCATAATATGAATTATCTGTAATTACTTTATTGACAATTTTGCGTAAACGAGGTTCTAGAAATCTTGACCAACTAATGAATTTGAAAAATAATCTACTACAGTACACGACAGAGCTGTAATACTTGATATTGAAGTACATTGGCACATAACATGTAATTATAAATTCAACCAGTATTCTTAAATTTGCATCTGGATTTTCCGTTGTCACATATAATCGTAATAGTCTAGCGGCCTTGGTGAGCCACCGAGAATGTACAATTTTCCCTGGTTTGATGTTTGCCAGATCCACTGAAACCACGCCGCTAGAAATTGCATGGGCCATGTCGTATAAGTACTTGGAATCGGTGGAAAATTCAATTTTTTCTGGAGCAGGGGGCATATTTTTCAACTCAATTTTCTGAAAGCCGTCCACCACCTGAAAATATATAAAAATAAAACAATTAAAAACGGTTGACAATTATAATAAATGAGTGATAGCAATAACTTACCGGAAGAGTTTCACAAGTTTCGATTTGACGGCTCAATTTTCCGGTTGCCGATCTTGGTCCAGTGCTGGTTGATTTATCCAAAGCTTCAAACAAATGCCGAAACGGAAGTTCGTTGAAGTGTAGAAGGCAAACGAACCAATGCAATGGTCTTTTTAACAGCAATTCGAATCGTCGTATAATTCCACCGTTTGGGCCAGTGTTTGTTGGCTCACCGTCAGTGCATATGCCAATTAATGCATCCAGTGATATATTTTTATCGTTCAAAAAATCATTTAATTTGGTTGTTTTGTATTCAGCGGTTTCATGTTCCAGTCTTACGTAACCAATCAATTCAGAATTCGGTTCTCTCAAAATAACAAGATGAGGTTCTTTTACCATTCTAGTATGATACTTCTCATCAATTGTATCTCTCGTTAAAGTATCATCTTTTCTGCCATCGAATGAAAATGCTAACAAATTGGTATCATCTAACCGTTTGCGAAGCACTTCTTGTCTGCATTTCTCTTTTTCTCGGCGAACTTTCGATTTATCCATGATGAGAGGTTTGCCATGCATATCTTTCATTTTAAAATCTTGGAAAAGAGCTGTTCCCATTGCTGATGCTACTCTATCAGGCACGCCAAATCTGTCACATACCAAGCAAAGTTAAAACAATCGTATCTCTGTGTGTATTGTGAACTTGTGCTTATATCCAAATCTTCTTGAACCGGTGGCGGTGCGTATGTTGAATCATCGGGATCTTGGTATGTTGGCATTGATGACATAGACGTTGCTCCTTGCTCTTCAATTTCCATCGCAAATCCATCCATTGTTAGACTTCTCTGATTATGTTGATCGTGCATAAACTCTTTGAGGCGTTCGGGAACCAAACCGCATGCACATGGAGCTGCCTTCAAATCGCATTTACATGTTCCAATGAAAAAAATTGTTCAGAGATTTTACATACTCTGTAAATTGTTGGGGTTTGTTTCTTCTCTTGATTTGCTCTTGATATTTGTCAAGCAATCTATTCAATTTATTACATAAACTTTTTTTCAGCATTATTTCCATACCAAGTTTTTCCCAAATTCCAATCAACTTATCTTGTACTTGAATAGTGAATGCTTTATAGGACAACTTTTTTTGTTCGCTCAAGTAAAAATAATATCTCAAGATATCCAGATGGGTTGGTAAATTAAGATCAGTCAAATCAGTAGACACACCAAAAACAGTAACATCATGCCTGGGTATATGACTCATTGGGTTTTCGATAGTTGTCGATGTTGTTATTGCTTCATCTTGCGGTGTAGAGGATGGTGGATTCATTGTAAACTTCTTGATTTGGAATGATTTTTTTTTAAATATTTTTTTATCTCAAATTAGCACTTCACACTTCGAGTTCTTCACAACGACTTAATGCATTCACAAAAACTGTTGCGTTATATATGGTCTAGGAGACGAGGTAATAAGAATGAAATGGTAATTTCAATTCTACCTGTAACCGATTTTGTTGTCAAAACTGCCCATAAAGTACTTACATGTAAATTAAACGTTAATCTGACCACAAATTCTGTTAAGCAAGTGCGCCTTTTATTACTTCTGGAAAATCCTTTATGATAATTTTATACTCAATTCTACCTGTAACCGATTTAGCTTAAGTAAGTTTACGACATGCAGCTGTGTCTTATGGTGGCTTAAAAAACCCACACAACCTATTTTACGACCTGCAACAGAACGACACGTTCAATTGCTAGCTAGCGTTTCCAAACGAGTTATACCGGAAAATGTAGAGGCTGTTATGGTGACGACATTAGAGAGCCGTGCGAAATTGCCCAGACTTGAAAGCAAAAAAGACTTCAAACAGTAATTTTTTTTATTTTCTTTTCTATTACTAAGTTAAATTAATTTTTTCATTTACATATGTTCTGACTAAATAAATTTCTAAAGAGAAAAAATAAATAAAATAATAAAAATAAATAAAATAAATAAAAAATAATAAAATAAAGTGCCAAAAATGGTGATTTTTTAAAATGTTTGTATGGGGAACCCCCCAGGGGAGTTCCAGGGGGTGTGCCACTGGCATCGGTGGATCGCCCCTCCAAAGTTAGTGGGGGTCGGTCATACATTTGGACTCGATTGGGGCACTCTAAATGGGTCAAAGTGGGATTTTTCAAAACTTGACCCTACGGGACAAAAGTCAACAGTTGGGGGGTAGTAGAATTCGTTTTAGAGGTATGGTTCCTTCGGCAAAGTTTCTTATTTTGATCCCTAGAATACGATTTTCACTGAGCCGCCCTAATATACATATATATTTTTTTTTCTGAAATTTTAAAACTATACAGTATTATTTTAATGACATTAAGTTTGTGCAACGTGCTTATAAATTTAATTAAAAGGATATCATTAACAATTTCCATTTGTTAAGTTATTTGCAGTGAAACAGTGTTTGCTCCCGACACTTAAAATATCTTGTAGAGTAATTTCTACTTGTATCAACTTATATCCAAATCTTAAAACTACACTTAACTTTATACTTAAAATTAAAACTAATAATAATTAAAATAAATAAATAATAATATAAACTAATAATAGCAAAAAATTACCCTCTATGTATGCCGGGAGTAGGATTGGAATAGAAGTTATAACCAGGAAATTCCCGTTGTTCCCGTAATATACCTATAGCCGAAAGATAGTTTGTATTTGACCAACTATATTCCAATTCGCTAGACAAAATGTACTGCATTACATTGCCTTTAAAGTACGGTAGCCTTTCAACAAATCGTCTTATTTGATTGAGAGCATAATCAGATAGAGGGGGCAATGAAGCCTTTTCGTAAACAAAACGGTTGGAAAACCTCTTCTCCATAGACTCGTAATTCTTCCCAATACTCTTCCGTAGTATATGGCGTTAAAAAATTTCCATTTTCTTCATTACCGTTGCTGAAATGCTAAACCACATAGGAAAAGCATAAAGAAGAATCGGTCTTATACTCACTTTATATAAGAGTAACTTAGTTTCCACCGGCAAAGATTTATTATTAAATAGCTTTGAAAAGGATCCCTTAATTCGGTTAGCTTTATTCAGATTTACGGTAACATGTTTATTAAATTTCAAAAGTTTACTAAAATTGATGCCGACGTACTTAAAACTGTCTTTAAAAACAATTTCATTATTATATAAAAATAATTTTAATTCCTTACTTTCCTGAAGCATTCCGAATGCACATTGCATTGCTCTTGGAAACGTTAATCTTTACTCCCCAATGTGAATAAAATTCGTGAACATGCTCAAGATGTGACGAGACTCGTTCGAGAGCAATTAATGGCGACTCATCATGAGCATACAAAAGAGAGTCGTCGGCATAAAGAATACCCTTGGAACCATTGAAATCATGTGGAAAATCAGAAATGAAGATATTGTACAAATGAGGTGCCAATATAGAGCCTTGTGGTACTCCACAAGTAACTGCACCTTGAGTAGATAGCATATTATCTAACTGAACACAAAACCTCCTGTTATCGAAAAAGCTTTTCAAAAGTTTTATTATCGGTGGCGGAAATCCTATATTAATCATTTTATACAAAATACCGTTGTGATATGCCTTATCAAAAGCTTTTTCGATTTCAAGAGATATTGCAAGAGTACATTGACGTTCCCGTAAATGCTGAGTGACGTCACTGTGGAATTTTAAAAGTGCATGTACTGTAGAGTTACCCTTTTTAAACCCAAATTGATATTGAGGAATACAATCTCCTTCTAAGCCAAAAACCATTTTTTCATAAATAACTTTCTCAAAAAACTTTCCCAAATTAGATAGTAAAGAAATGGGCCTCTTTTATTCAATAGGGAAAAAACTGCATAGAGAGAGCTTTCTTGATAAAATTTCAATGAATTCCCTTTACGCAATAATTCATTAACATTATGCGGATAATTCATTAAAATCATGCAGACAACTGACTCAATGTATCATTGCAGACCCCTACGTACACCTAAGGGGCCTAGATACTATTCTTTGGATGGCCAGTTCCCTACTTGGGTCATCGATGATCTAACTACCCTACCGGTCCGTCAGTCCGGTAATCCTGCGGAAAGACAAAACAGGGAAAAGGAGCCCTAAAATGTCAAATTTACCGGTTCCTCCATCCATCGCGACACCCTGCTACAAAGTAAACAAAGAAACCACACACATTTTAACAACAGAAAACTAAAATCGAAAAAAACCCCAGCACCCGTGCAATAACATAGCCGTGTAGGCACTTGGGCAATTCCTGAAGCGCTTTCGTCCACTGCCAAAGGGACTCATCAGCAGGATTAACCTACTAGTTCCTTAGAACCACTGTAGGACGCATATATAATATGCTCCAGAAGAAAATGCCCCAATCAGACCAGAATACCAAAATAAATCCCAACCCATCCCAAAAAACCATAAAACAGAAAACTCAAAACTTACCCCATCCTTTTCCATTCAATAGGGAAAAAAGCTGCAGAGAGAGCTTTCAGGATGAAATTTCAATGAATTCCATTTGCGCAATAATTCATTAACATTATGCGGATAATTCATTAAAATCATGCAGGTAACTCACTCAATGTGTCATTGCAGACCCCTACGTACACATATATGCGTCACACAGGAGTTCTAAGGAACTAGTAGGTTAATCCTGCTGATGAGTCCCTTTGGCAGGGGACAAAAGCGCTTCAGGAATTGCCCAAGTGCCTATACGGCTATGTTATTGCACGGGTGCTGGGGTTTTTTTCGATTTTAGTTTTCTGTTGTTAAAATGTGTGTGGTTTCTTTGTTCATTTTGTTAGCAGGGTGTTGCCATTAAAGGGCTCCTTTCCCCCTGTTTTGTCTTTCCGCAGGATTACCGGACTGACGGACTGGGAGTTAGATCATCGATGACCCAAGTAGGGAACTGGCCGTCCAAAGAATCGTCTCTAGGCCCCTTAGGTGTACGTAGGGGTCTGCAATGACACATTGAGTGAGTTATCTGCATGATTTTAATGAATTATCCGCATAATGTTAATGAATTATTGCGTAAAGGGAATTCATTGAAATTTTATCCAGAAAGATCTCTCTATGCAGCTTTTTTCCCTTTTGAATAAAAGTGAGTTGCAGAAAATTTTTTCATGATTTTTCATAAATATTAGTAAGATTAGAAGAGCAAAAATAAACTGTTAAATATCCTGCTAAATCAACAGAAATATATGATGAAAAATAGTAGACTGCTGAAAATCGATTTTTATTCCCTTAAAACAATTTAAAGCAATATAGAATTGTTTGTTTTTTTTATTCTACTAATATTCAGCAAAATTTGATGCTGATTCTAGCAGAGTAAATTTTTATTTCAATTAACTAAAATTTAGCTCAAATACAACTAAAATTCCGTATGTTGGGTTTTAATTTTTATTCAAAAAAATAAAAATTGTTTTTTCGACCTTTTTATTAATTAATTAGAAATTTATTAATTCAGTTCGAGGCCAATTTCCTTATTATGAATTAACATAATAAGTACTTTTTTCAAAAACTGCTATTTTTCTTCATCAGGATATTCTCCTACACTCATAGAAAAGTTTGTAGAAAAGTTAGTAAAACTGTTAGTACTTCAACTTAACAAACTTTTAACTAATTTTTAGTTTAAATTAAATTTTTAGTTAATTTTTTTGCTACCTCCACATTACTAACTTACAAACTTTTTTGCTATTTTTTTTTTGCTGAATTTAGTTACTAATTTTTAACAATAAATTTGCTAACTTTATAGTATTTTGCTGAATTTTAGTTACTAATTTTTAACAGAAGATTTGCTAATTTTACAAATTTTTTGTAAACTAAACCACCAATTTTGGAGCTCTTATAAACAGAATGTTAAATGACTCATAAAAATTACTGCATATTTTTAACTCGCCAAAAATAATGCAAAAAGTTTTAAAATAAAGCTAAATTGAAATGGTTGAAAATTTGTCCTACTCATAAAATATCTAAATTATTAAAATTTATGAGAAAAGTTTCTATTTATCGTAATACATTAATTTTCAAAGATCACGGTTTATTTTGGACGAACCATTTTAATATGAAAATTGTATTTAAAGTATCTCTGGGGAGCAAGTGGAGTTTACGGGGATGACCGTAATTTTTTTTCCCTAATATTGTACTTTTTAAGCTTATTTAAAGAATACAATATTTTTCATCGGCCACACCTTCTTTCCTGTGGGTGGAGCTTTAGAGGTGAAAATGGAAACTCAAATAAATTCGGAAGTACATATCCGATCAGCAAACAATGAACATCAAAAGAAGGGTCTCTTTAATACATTTTGTTATGGTTAACATCATGATACAACCATACTAGGTAGATGCATTAGGGAGAGTTTGACAGTTCAGGGTTTTCTTATGACAGTTCAGGGATTTTTTCGTATGCTTTCGCTATGTATCAAAAGTAGCCGATTACATTTTTTGTTGTTGTTTGTTGTTCTAATGCATCTACCTAGTATGGTTGTATCATGGGTTAACATAGTATTGTCTATAAATATTACCACTTTTACAAAAAATCATTCTTGGGAAATTTTCATTGGCATTGAAATATAATTGGCATAACTTTATCTCAATGTTAATGCCAAAAAATTTCATCACCATTCAATGCCAATGAAATTTTTTTCAATTTACATTGACGAAAACAATGGTAATGAAATGTACACATAATTAAAGAAAAAGCATTGTAATATAAAAAAAATATAAGAAATACGCGAATTTTTAATTTTTTTTCTTAATTAATTCTTTTATTAAAACATGAAAACAAATACTTCTTTCATCAATTATAAATGGGCATTTAGGCATTGAACAATGCCAATTGAAAAAATTTCAATTAATTGACACATTCAATAAACTGGTCCCAAGTATGTTTTTAAATACACATTCATTTTTTATTTATTAATTTCCATTTCATTTGCTCCTTTTTTTACCTTTTTCCAGTCCACTAGTAATCTGCAAAAGTTTTGTTGATTTCAGAAAATTTTAGCAAAAATTTTGTAGATTTAACAGTTTTTATTTGCTATTTTCATTCTACTATTATTTAGCAATTTTTTTTTGCTGATTTCAGCAAGTTAAATTGGTATTTGCAATTAACAAAAATTTAGCTCAAATAATACTAAAATTCTGTAAATTTAACAGTTTTTTTTGCTATTTTTATTAAACTACTATTCAGCAATTTTTTTGTTAATTTTAGCAAGTTAAATTGTTATTTGCAATTAACAACACTTTAGCTCAAATATTACTAAAATTCTGTAAATTCAACAGTTTTTTTGTTGTTTTCATTTTATTAATATTTAGCAAACTGATTCTGCTAATATTAGCAGTTTTTTCTGCAGCATCATTTTTAACTAATTTTTAGTAACTTTTTCTGCTATTTTTACGGACTTATTTGTATGAGTGTAACAAATACTTCACAGAGTTTTTGCTTTCAAAAACCTCTAACACTTTCAGGAATGAAAAGACGATCGTTTCGGGGATTTTCCAAGTCCCCTTCTTCAGTTTTCTTTAGAAAGTGGTGGCAATAGTGCAATGCAAATTGAAACATCAAAATTTCATATTAAACGTAGTCTACTACATCAACGAAATGAGAATGGAGCAAACAATAATAAAATATGTTTTCGAAGTCTCTGCAAAGACATAACCAACAATAGAAATATTATGAAAGTTTTTGTTTTTGTATTTTGTACCATCGGTACAAATAAAATACAAATTTTATTTTTACCACTTGTTTGTCAATTACAAGGAAAATGCAAAAAACATTTCTCCGTACTGCGAGTGTTGTCAAAATGTTGGGTTTTAATTTAATCATAATATTTCTATTGTTAGTTATGTCTTTGCAGAGACTTCGAAAACATATTTTATTATTGTTTGCTCCATTCTCATTTCGTTGATGTAGTAGACTACGTTTAATATAAAATTTTGATGTTTCAATTTGCATTGCACTATTGCCACCACTTTCTAAAGAAAACTGAAGAAGGGGACTTGGAAAATCCCCGAAACGATCGTCTTTTCATTCCTGAAAGTGTTAGAGGTTTTTGAAAGCAAAAACTCTGTGAAGTATTTGTTAGGAGAATATCCTAATGAAGAAAAATAGCAGTTTTTGAAAAAAGTACTTATTATGTTAATTCATAATAAGGAAATTGGCCTCGAACTGAATTAATAAATTTCTAATTAAAATTCCGTATATTCAACAGCTTTAGTTTTGCTATTCTTATCTTACTAATATTTATTGTAGCAAAGAAAATCTGTTTATTTTAGCACTTTTTTATGCAAGGTGATTTTTAACAAATTTCTAGAAGCTTTAGCAATACTTTTCACATGCTTTATTCTATTATTGTACTTAACCTCAACAACCATTCCGCTTTTGACGGGATTATACCGCTTTATAAATGCTGGTACCGCCTTGAATTTTTATCCCGCTTTTAAAGCAAACAATTCCGCCTTATCCCTATTTTCTTATATCGAGCCATATTCGCCAAAAAAGCTTAAGGGGGGGTAAATACTGTAGCAACAGAATTTTAAGGGGCACATTTAAACGGTTGTCAAAAATTCAAATTATAATATTTTTACTATGTTATTTCTTATTTAAAATATCGTTGGCTTAGACGGCAAATATGTCAAGTCCGTTTTTTTAATTTTTCAGGAGAGACAAAAAACTGTCTAACTTTTTTTTGGGTTAACTTTTTTTAAATCTGTAAACGCAGTTTTCTTCTTTAGTTCATCTTGTTTAAAAAAATCATAGAATTCCAAAATAAAAGGTTGCAGACTTATAGGCTCTTTTTGGACTTAGCACATTTGCTCTTTATAATTTTCTACTTTAAATGTGGACTTAGCAGATGTTCTTTTTTTATTTTATTTTTATTTATGTCAGCAGAATCCATGACAATCGCCTAATAAAATTTATAAGTTAACAATGTTTTTCCTGAAAAAATTTATAAGTAATAGTTACCCAGCCAACATTTTTCTGAGCGCTCAGAAATTATGACTCATAAGACAGTTCAGTAGTGATTGGCGTTTAAACAAGTTCATCTTTATTTTTTCTTCCTAATGCAGTCTAATACTGATTGTGTTAGTTGCTTTAGAGCTGTTGGTAGTATATTTATTAGATGCATAACATGCAGTGGTCTATTCCATAAAGGATGCTCTGGTGTCAATAGCGATCGTGATTTTAATGTTTTAATTTCATCAAATAATATTGTTTATAACTGCAATAAATGCGCTAAAGGATCTAATAATTTAATTGCTATAATAACAATTTTGTCAAATGAAGTAACAGAATTAAAAAAGTTATTCAATGCCTGTATATACAACAACAATGCAGTGGAGAGTGCCTCCATTAAAAATAAAAACATACATGCTGAGTCAAGCTTAAATTCAAAAATAATGATTTACAACAAAAAGGTTGTTTAACTCTGAGTGATTCCTTTTCTTCAAGTTCTGCTAATTATGATTTTCGTAAAGATGTTGTTGATACTACTGAACCAAGTAATAATGTTTTAAATTCGAATATGCGAATACGTAGAGCTATTCTTTGTCTTTCTTTACATGATGATGATGATATTCATAATGATGTTATTGCTACAATTAAACCAAATGATGTTATTGCTGCTACTGAGCCAAATGACGTTTTAAATTCTAAACGAAGAGCTAGCATTTGTTGTTCTCAAAACTCTGACAATGCTGTTAGCTCAGCTTCAATTGCATACTCTCAAGCAGAAAGTAATATCCCAGTTAACAATGCTGGATGGACTAATGTTAACTGCAAAAAAAAGAAACGTAAGCCTGTGGTGTTTGGAGATAATAATTCCAAAGACTTAGAAGTTATTGCTAATCAAAAATGGGTGCATATTTCCTCATTTAAGCCCAGCGTAACAGCAGAACAAATCCTGAGTTATGTTGCAAAAGGTGCTAATATTTCCAAAACCCATCTAAAATGTTTCAAATTGGTTAAAAAGGCGATTGAGCAAAACACATTGAGGAGTGTTTCTTTTAAAATTGGGATCTCCGCTGAATTATATGATAATCTATTTGAGCCTTCCTTGTGTAAAAGTGAGTCCGTTCTTGTTCTTTCAAAAGCCTATATCTTAAAACATGTATAATAATAATTATTATTTATAATTATTTTATAGTTTAATCATAGTCTGTAAGGCAATGATGTTCCATAGACTGAAAGTAGTGTATTTATGGGGACTACGAGCAATTACCGCGAAGAAGCATTGCAGCGTTGCCAGATTGTTGTGATTTGGGATCCTGAATCGGGGATCCCGGATCCCCTGTGGGGATTTTGGGTATTTTGTGGGTATTTTGTGTTTATTTCGTGGGGATTTAGAGTTGCCACCTTCGGCGTTGTCATGTTGGGTGTTGCCACCTTGGGTGTTGCCATATTGTAAGTAGCCAGTTGGTGGTAAGAGTGTTGCCATCTTCGCGAGGTTCCAATTGGTGGTTGTAGTCAGATCGTTGGGGTTTGTGTCCTGGATGTTGCCATTAGGGGGGGTTTGTGTCCCGGATGTTGCCATTAGGGGTGTTGCCAGATTGCTCAGTGAATGTATTCCGCCCCAGACCCCCGATCCCCAGCATGGTTGCCACATCTTGCTTGATAGCAAGTGCGTTTAACGTTCAAGTGTGTGATCAAGCAAATCAATGAGAAAGCAGCCAGATTGTTTGGTGAATGTCCCCAGCCCCAGACCCCCAGCCCCAGACCCCCCGCCCCAGACCACCGATCACCAGCATGGTTTCCACATCTTGCTTGATAGCAAGTGAGTTGAACGTTCAAGTGCTCGATCAAGCAAATCAATGGGAATGCAGCCAGATTGTTTGGTGAATGTCCCCAGCCCCAGACCCCCCGCCCCAGACCCCCAGCCCCAGACCCCCCGCCCCAGACCACCGATCACCAGCATGGTTTCCACATCTTGCTTGATAGCAAGTGAGTTGAACGTTCAAGTGCTCGATCAAGCAAATCAATGGGAATGCAGCCAGATTGTTTGGTGAATGTCCCCAGCCCCAGACCCCCAGCCCCAGACCCCCAGACCACCGATCACCAGCATGGTTGCCACATCTTGCTTGATAGCAAGTGCGTTTAACGTTCAAGTGTGTGATCAAGCAAATCAATGGGAATGCAGCCAGATTGTTTGGTGAATGTCCCCAGACCCCCAGCCCCAGACCCCCCGCCCCAGACCCCCCGATCCCACCACTCGCAATGTTCGCCAGGGCCCAGATCCCCGTCCCGATCCCCCAGTCAGTCTCTATTTTAAATGAGAAGACTATATCTATATTTTTTTTTTTTCTATTTAAAAGTTTTTATTTATTTTTTATATTTTTATTAATTTTAATCTTATTATTTTTTATTCATTCTAATACAATCGGCAACCCCGCATTATTTTCCTGTATTGAGAGGAAAAATAAATGTCCAACAAATTCTTGCTTCATTATGGAATACTGTTGAGTATTTAATTCTTCCATCATTTCGTCACTTATAATTACATATCGCTGAGGTAGTGACAGAATCATTCCTGGTAGCTCCAACAATAATCTGAGCAGCGTCCCATCGTGAGATAATTCTTTTCGGGCACTTAGAATTATATATTCCTTATTAAAAAGCAAGTCTTGAATTTCAACGTGCTGCTGACTCATTAAGTCAAAGAAAGCAAACAGTTTTATTTGGAGATTACTACGATTTCTAGAACCCATTTTACTAATAAATTAATTTCACAATTTTGTAGAGGTTTTATATTGTAGAATTCGATATTAAAATACGCCGTCGTGAGGATGTGTGCTAGAATTTGACTGTATATGTATATATAAGTGGGATTTGAGTAATAATTAATCATAAAGCGTTTTGTTATCACAATGTTTGTTATTCAAAATATTTCGAGTTGGATGAAATATTGTATTTGTCAAGACTCTTGGCGATACTTTAAAATTATACATTTGCAGGCAGAGCGAGAATATTTGGAAATTTATATACAAAATTATGACGGAACTAGGAGAAAACTCCTAGAGCTCCCCAGAAGGTGTGACCCTCCAGAATATTTGCTTACATCAAAATTTGAGTTTTCACCAAAGGAGCATGTAAAAATTGAGGTAGTAGGTGGAAAAATAACCTTGATTGGTGCATCTCATGTTGGCTCATCACAAACAAGAATTGTGGATGATTATCATTTAACGTGTCCATTTTCCGATTTTGATGAAATCGGTGGCAATAAAAAAGATAATAAGGAACAACTAGATGATGGAAAGCTGATGAAATTATTTGGTATAAAATAGAGAGTTCGAGAAATAGTTTGTCAAAATGTTTCTTATACAGCAAGTAGATGCGTCACAAAAATATTGTATATGTAACGATGTATGGAAATGTTTCAAAATTGTTGACATATATGCCACATATTCTCCGATAAAAATTTATATGCAGTGTTACGATGGTTTAGCAAAAACACTTCTAGATATCACACAATTTCATCATATCCCGAAATTTCTCACACTGACAGATTTTGAGTTTGAGCCGAGAGAACATGTCTCAATTGAAGTGATTGGTGGATATATTACTTTACTCGGACAATCATACGATGGAGCCGATGAAATGAATAGCCGAAAGAAATATTCACGATGTCCATTTACCGCTTTCGATCGAAATATGTAAATGTGAATTAGTTTATTTACGAACATCGTTTTGACAAGAAGTATTTTTTATTGAGAAAAAAAGAATAAAATATAAAAAAAAATGAAAATAATAAATTTTATATTATTTGTGACTTGTTGTTGTAATCTCGTTAATTCGAGTGTTGGGGCAAGCATACCCATTAAGCTATCCAACTATGATACCAACAATAAAAATATTGAATTTGATCTTCAACTCCCCAATAATGATACGGTTAAAATTGAAATCAATTTCAATTTACTTAAAGCCAGCATTCCCTATGGAGATGAACCTTCGAAATCAGCAAATCTAACATCAACAACAACTACAACAATGAGAACACCACCAACCAGAGAATTTTTTTCTGTTGAGGAAGCCATTGAAGCCTTCAGGCAAGAATTAATTTTAAAAGAAATGGAAATAGCCGGAATAATTCAAAGTGAGCATCCTTTTTACAGACATTTTAAATTGGAGTACGATGAGAACTCTATAACCGTCCGATGCACATATGTTAGTAACTATAATCTACGATCTCTAAATATTTACTGTTTCGAATACCATGAATTCCAAGCTGAACGAATTTTAAGTAATGGTGAAGTTGAGGTTGTGGTCATACCCAATACTGATTCTAGAAGTGATGTTGAATTAATTGATGTTAAAAAATATAAGCAAACGTATAAAATGAATATTAGTTAAGTGAATTTGTGAAATTATATTGTAATCTTCTTCATTCTTTTTTCGTGTCAAATAAAACAAAGATGTATTAAATTTTATAAATGTGTATTTTCTTTATTTATTTTTTAGTAATTTCATGTAAAAATTTTAGACACAAGTGCCCACAATTAAATGAATTATAATTTTGATGTTGGTTATAGTTATACTTAATATTATTTCCCAAGTATTTCACAACTTCCAAAGGAGGTTGTAAGTTTCCAAAACTATCAAAATATTCTGCTTGATTTTTGTTTTTCCAATACGCTACCCAATGTGTGCCGACACCTTCTGAGTTATCGAGGTTCACTATTCCAGTCTCAAAGATTTTGGGGCGTTTTGGAAGTGAGTCTCTCATGAAAACCCCTCTAAAATGTGGAATATTCACACTAAATTTCATCAAGTCAGCATCTGTTAAAGGTCTTTTGGGTAGCTGATTTATAAGTTTTTTGGAGGTGTACATACAATACCATAACCCTTTTTGTATGGTTTTAGATATAGACCTTTTCCCATTGCAATCGCCTCTATTACTTTGTTATGTCTGCTGGCCTCTTCGAGTTGATGTTTGGCTGCTTTTGCGGTATTTACAGTTTTAGCGATGGCAGCTCCTCCGGTAGCCAGTCCACCAATAGCACTTAGAGCGCTAAGTATGGGTATAAGTGGTAGAAAACCACCAATTTTTGGGACATTAATGATGCGTGGTATTGTTATTTGCGACTTTTTGCCCTTTAAAGATTTGTATATAGATTTACGCGCAATTTTAATGGCATTGTTAATATCTTGCGGTTTTTGTTTTTTTAGAATATTAGTGGCTGTTTTTATCGCGCTATTGAAAAGTTTATTACCACATGATTTTTTCACACGCTTTGTTTTTTGTGATTTCACACCCATACCGAATTTAACTTTAGCTTTCATTGCGTTGGTTATTAGGTATGCGTTTGTTTTTTCTTGTAGGTTGCTGTCTTTAGCTAAAATTCTTTCCCACGCTCTATTTTCAAGTACTTGGTCGGCTTGATGTCTTGAATTAATGTCTTTATGCTCTGAATATATTATATCGTGCTCTCTGCACGCTGAATCTAATGGATTTATGCCTTTGTCACCTCTGCTTAGACGTTTTTGTAGTTTTGTTCCTGGTCCGCAAAATTGATAGCCTGGTAAGTGTAATTCGAATGGTAAAGAGTTTATCAACCGATCTACTAATCCTTTTCCATAGACAGTTGTCTTACGATTAACATTTTTTCGATAATGGACAACCATTTTATTTGATTTCTCATACAAAAATGATTAGCATTTTATAATGTTGAATCATTTTATAAAGCGGATGCTATAAATATAAATTAGGAGATAAATAAATGCATTGTCAGTTCTCAAAATGCGTTTAGTAAAACAACATAAAAGTATTGCTGTAAGGAATCTAGATTTTTCCACCAACACCCATGGGGCGGAGAAAAGACATAGTTCTTTATTACCTAATTCTATTCGTGCTTTAATAGTGGGTCCGTCTAACTGCGGAAAGACTAATGTTATGCTTGGCTTGATTGAAAGTCCCAATGGACTAAAATTTGAGAATATTTACATATATTCCAAATCACTTTATCAACCTAAATATGAGTATTTGAAAGAATTGGTGACACCAATAAAAGGGATGGGTTATTATACATTTTCTGATAATGAAACAGTAATACCGCCTGAAAAAGCTAGAAAAAATTCGATTATGATATTTGATGATGTAGCATGTGAGAAGCAGAATAATATTCGTCAGTATTTTTGTATGGGTCGTCATAAAAATGTTGATTCATTTTATTTGTGTCAAACGTATACTCGAATTCCAAAACACTTAATTCGTGATAATGCGAATTTTATAATCATGTTTAAGCAGGATGAAATGAATATGAAACATGTATATAGTGATCATGTTGGAGCGGATATGAATTTTGAAAAGTTTTATGCCATGTGTCGAGAATGTTGGAAAGATAAATATGGTTTTTTGGTGATAAGCAAAGATGACGGTTTGAATGAAGGTCGCTATAGAAAATTATTTGATACATTCATAAAAATATAAAATCCCGCCAATTATGAATATAGATATTAGTAAAAGATTTACCTTTGAAGCTATCACAACCCACCCCTGATCTGATACCTGGTCTGATACCTGATCGAATACCTGATCTGATACCTATTCTGACACCTGATCTGATACCTGATACCTGATCCGATACCTGATCTGATAACAAATATATTTAAATATGAGTGAAAAAGTGTTGAAAGAGTTAATAAAAAATAGAAATGAGTTGAAGAAGAAATTTCGTAGTATAAAGATGGGTGAAGCCGCTACATTCGATCGATTAGAAGACACTTTTAAACCTATAACGCGACCACTGAAACAATTAATTGATGGATCGAACAAAAATCTACTTATTTCCAAAAAAGAGCAAAGTACATTAAAGGATGAAATGTCAAACGATTATAGTAATACATTTGACAACATGCCAATGAAAATGGAGACAAGTACTCCAAAAAGGGTAAAAAATAAAAGCAAGACACTTGATGAAAGTATGCTTAGTAAAAATACTACAGAAGATAATAAATTTTATACTCAACCTACTATTGCTGAAAATGACGACATCAATGATTTATCCGATTTGGGTAGACAAAATATATTGGATACACTCTACGGTCCTCACAAAAATGTATCGAATGGTGAATGGATGTTTGGAAACAGTCCTCTAAAACTGAGTGAAGATAAAATAGTGATTGGAAATCAGAGTTGGGCACGTACTCATGGTCTATTTGAATTATTATTTTACAATGATCCCAAGAATTATGATAAAACAGAATTGGAAATCTACAAGAAAATCTTGGAGAAAACCAATGCGTATAGACGTAATTATAAAGAAGCTGGACAAATAAAGGGTACAAGAGCTACCAAATATCAAAAAATAATAAGTAATCTGATAAAAGATTTTAAATCAGGTAGTGGAATGATGCAGTTAAATCCCCAGAAATCAAACTATTTATACTGGGACGATCCAAATGAATTGGTAGAACGACTTAGACTATTGGTCGCATCACAGGCGGCCGGACACACCAACCACAACAACGAAATTGTCTCAATCATTGAGGAATTACAAGAAGCCAATATAATTGAATAAATTTATTAATAACAAAATAATAATAGTTTGATGCCTGTTGACAAATTTGATCATTTTGCTGAAGACAAGACAGATTCATCAAGAAAGCATGTTTCTAAAAGTATGGGCTTCCTTGTTGATAGGGATAGGAATATTAATATCCAAAATAAAAGAATCAAAAATGTTGGTTATCCTACTGATGAAAAAGACGCCGTCACAAAAGAATTCATGCACTCACAAGTGCAAAAAGTGCAGCAAGAAATAAATTTGGATATAAGTCAGATAATTAGAGTGGTTGATGAAAAAATTAGTGAAATAAGTGTGAAACAACAGACGTATATGAATGGAGCAATTAAATCGCTGAATAATACAATTCATCGACTGGAAAATACGCAATTGGAAATGTTGGGCGAAAGGCAAGTGTCAGAAAAGCCGATAATTAAGTATATAAATGGTGAGAAAGATGTTGAAGATGAGAATCTTAAAAGAGTAGAGTATATGATCAGTAATGGAGAAGGATCAAAAACGGACTCTAGTCAACGAACTACATAGACAGGCGCGAAAAATCTTTAAACGACGAAGAGTTATTATGAAGGGTATAGATGATTTATGGCAAGCAGATTTAGTTGAAATGGGGAACTATTCCACGGATAATAAAGGGTATCGCTATCTTCTAACAGTTATCGATACATTTTCAAAATTTGCTTGGGCTGCTCCAATCAAAACCAAAACTTCTATGGAAGTGACCGAAGCTATGGAAAATATTTTTAAATTTGGGCGTATTCCAAAAAACTTGCAGACTGATGATGGTAAAGAGTTTTTCAACAAATCGTTTGGCATGCTGATGAAAAAACATAAAATAAATCATTACTCTACATTCAGTGTTATGAAAGCGTCAATTGTTGAACGATTCAATAGAACTTTGAAAGGTTTGATGTGGAAAGAGTTTAGCTACAATGGGACATATCATTGGATTGATATGTACAAAGATTTGCTTGATGTATACAATAGTAAAATTCATCGCACTATTAAAATGCCGCCGAGAAAAGTAAACAAATCAAATGAGGAAAAATTGTTAAATACAGTTTACAGTCATCTAAAAATCCATCCACCCTCAAAATATCATGTAGGCGATCATGTACGCATCAGTAAATATAAGCACATTTTTGAAAAAGGCTACACACCCAACTGGACAACAGAAATATTTAAAATTAAATTAATAAAAAATACATACCCCACAACATACATTTTGGAAGATTATCAAGGCAATCCAGTTGAAGGTGGATTCTATGATGAAGAACTCGCTAAAACTCGCTATCCAAATACTTATTTAGTTGAAAAGATTTTAAAAACTAGTGGAGTTAAGATATTTGTTAAGTGGTTGGGATTTTCGAACGAACACAATTCTTGGATTAATAAAAATGAAATATTGTAATATTATCTATATATATTTATATTAAATAAAAAATAAACTTATTTAAAATAGAAAGCTATTCTTTTATTTATCTCATTCTACATTTGGTAGTCAAAATGTCAGTAACATTAACCTTAAGTGGCAACTCGTCAGAATTATCGGCTGACTACTTTCCCCCCGTAGAGCTTAACGGGGAGTATGAAGCTGCACTAGTTGATTTTCATTCATACAACAGCATACCAAATGTTGATATATACAATAATTTGTTTCACATTGGAGACAATATTATCGAAATACCTGTTGGATCATATGAACTTCAAGATATTGTAGACTTTATAACAGAGGAATATGAGCGAGAAAATTTTGATAAGAAGATAGAAATAGAGTCAAATAACAATACAATGCAAATTGTAATATATAGCTCTCATGATCCGATATACTTTGATAAAGAAAATTCAATTGGAGAACTTTTAGGATTCGATGCAAATACTTTGGATCATGGAATAGAACATATTTCAGATCAACCTGTGAACATATTTAAAATCAATCTGTTGCGGATTGAATGCAACATTGTAGTCAATACCTATATTAATAATACTAATGCTCACACGCTACATGAATTTGGGATAAGAGTATCACCTGGATATAAAATAGATGAGATGCCCCGAAATTTAATTTATTTGCCACTCAACTGCAAGGAGATAAGTTCACTAAACGTACGAATAGTTGATCAGGACGGTGATTTAATTAATTTTCGTGGAGAAGAAATCACACTTCGAATACATTTGAGACCAAAGCTATAATGATTATTTACAATAAAAAGGGGCTTATAACTCCACATCCAAACATTATATCCCCACCAGTTGGAGAATCGAGATCGTTAAAGTCATCTAAACGTTTAACACCTGCAAACATACAGTTTCTTAAAAGTTTAAAATTTAAACTAAAATGAGTTCCATCATTAATGTCTTGGAAAAACCTGTATCGGATGATACCATTATAAAAAAAGATTATCACACATATACCCCATACTTGCAGTCATTTAACAACAATGATGAAATTCGAATCTCAGTACAAAATCAGGATTTATATCTCTTGCCCAGCGAAAGTTATCTTTATGTCGAAGGTAATGTTTTAGATGCCTCTAAAAATAGTTTTATAGCGAATGTTTTCAAAATGAAGAATAACGTTGTTCCATATCTATTTGATGATATTCGCTATGAACTTAACGGAGTTGAAATTGATCGCACAAGATATTTGGGTATTGCAAGCACAATAAAAAACTATGTTTCATTGAATTCAATGGAGGGTACAATGATGCAAAATGCTAGTTGGAATAATGGGAATGGTATACCACTAACAAATTCAAACTTTAACTTTTATGTACCTCTAAAGAGTTTGCTGGGATTTGCCGAAGATTTTAACAAAATCATACTAAATAGCAAACACGAACTAATATTATTGCGTTCCAAAAGCGATGACGGATTGGTTACATCAAGTATGGCTACTGAAAAGCCGAAATTAACCATCACAAATATCTCATGGCGAATTCCACATGTCCACCTCTCCGATACGAGTAAATTAAATATGATGAAAACTATCAAGAGTGGATCATCCCTCCCATTGGCATTTCGCAGTTGGGATTCTCATTTTAATCCCAAACTAACAACAGGAACTAATCACATTTGGAATGTTAAATTGGCTGTGAATAGAGAACGCCCACGATTTGTTTTGATTGCCTTCCAGAATGCTGATAAAATTATTAATTGTGATTTAACTAACTTGAAAGTACATTTGAATTCTGAGTCATATCCGTATGACGATTTAAATCTCAACTTTGAAAAAGAACGCTTTGCTGTTCTCTATGAAATGTATGTGAAATTTCAACAAAACTACTACATGAAAGAGCCTCAACCATTACTCTCATGTCAAGATTTTAAGAATAAAGCCCCAATTATTGTTGTTGATGTCTCTCATCAAAATGAGTCAGTTTCAAGTGGACCAATTGATATCAAAGTCGAATTTGAAACATCTAAAAATATTCCAGAGAATACAACAGCTCATTGTATTTTAATTCATGATCGCTTAATCGAGTACACGCCATTGACGGGGTTGGTGCGAAAAATCATCTAAAAAATCAACAAAAAATAAAAAATTTAAATAATGCATACAGAACGCGTTTTCGTAGACTTGCAGGGATTCCGAGGAAATAACAATAAGTTTATAATAAAAGAAGTAGCTATGGTTGCTGGTCAGGAATATCTTAATTTTATAGTTGAACCACCATACCACATCTCCAAATTATCTGCAGACAAAAGAAGGTTAACATACTGGCTGACTAAAAACTTTCATGGATTGCGGTGGGAAGATGGAACTGTACCCTACTCCAAACTAAATGAAATTCTTCAACAAAATACCGCAGGAGTATACAAAATATACGTAAAAGGTAGTGAGAAACAAGAGTTTTTGGAAAATGTGCTGGGAAGAGAAGTCTTAAACATTGAAGACAATGTATGTATGAATTTTAAGACTCTTGAAGAAGAATATCCCTACTGTTCTGGATGTGAAAACCATACCACTAAAAATTGTGCTCTCAAAAAAGCCTTTATGTTACAAAATTATTTTAATTTCAAACTTAATAATAATATATCATAATCACAAACAAATTATAAAATAAAAACACAACTTTTTAATTTTCTGTAAACTCAAATTTAAGTCTTTTTTATTTACTTTAATTAAGGGGGGGGGGGGGGGGTAGGGGGTGGGTAAATTAATTTAACATTTAACATCTTGAACGATGAAGACTGTACATTTTAATACAACTCCCACTATACATTTAATGTATAATGTATGAAGTAAAGATAAACGTTCCAGAAAAATGTATTAGAATGATATATGCACTTATAGAACTAAGAAATCAAAATGTAGATATATTTATAAGAAAATTAAAATAAAGTGAAAAAGAAAACTAAAAATTAAATAAAAATATACATTTTATTTTTATATAAATAATTTTATTTTTATATAAATATTTTATTTTTATTAAAAATTTAATTCTAATGAATCAGAAAAAACACTTTTTTTCCTTATAATAGAAAAAATTTTCTTTTTGAATAAAGCTAATTGTTGGTTGGATATCACCAAATATCGTCTTGGGAGAATTAGTATAAAATCTTCTAAAATCAACAATATTCGTTCTTCCTCATTGATTGATACCCTGTCAGCATCATATACAGCATATGGGGTGTTGAATATTAATGAGTCCACTTCAATTGTCGGCTTATATCCTAATATATTGAAAGAAGCAGCAAACTCCTCGCATTCATCCAAATCAATGTTGTTGTTGATGATAATTGATTCCATTTCTTTTTTTTTTATTTTTTGGTCTAACTCGTACAAAGGAAAGTAATATACTTAACTTGTGAAGAAATTGGTTTGGAATTTATATTAATTTTTTACATATCAAGTATTTTATTTCTTTTCGCAATTAAATAAATTCTCAATCCCAATAGTTGAAAAAACGTAAAAATAATTATATAACCAAACCGCGAAACTATCAGTAAACACTGTATTTTTTATAGATCTTTGAAGACTCTACTACAATATTCACATCCGTCTTTAAGATTATTTAATCACCATATTTCCAAAATAATTAATGAGTGTTTTGATAATAATGTTAATGGACTTAATCAATTAACATGTGTGGTGATTTACATAATTTTTCCATGAATATAAACTAACCCAACATCAAAAAAGTATGACAATGAACTTGACTTGATATTTTCATAAATTTCGAATTTTATTATTACCCATTTAAAGCTGATAAAAAAAAAAAAAAAAAAAGAAAAAAAAAAAAAAAACATATTTGGAAACGTTTAGAAACGTGTTTCACTTTACATAATTATTCTCTTTTTTATTTGCTTTAAATGATTAATAATAAAATATATATTTTTGAGTGCGCGTGTATAAAAAAAGTCATTTCAATGAACTTGAATAATTGTCATGCGTACTAATTTTTGCTACCCATTTAAAGCTGATAATAGAAAGCATATTTGGAAACGTTTAGAAGCATGTTTCACTTTGTATAATTATTCTTTTTTTATCAGCTTTAAATGATTAATAATAAAATGTACATGATAACTTGTAATCATCAAGCACAACTATTTTATTTCTTTTCGCAGCTAAATAAATTCTCAATCCCATTAGTCGAAAAAACGTAAAAATAATTACATAACCAAACCGCGAAACTATCAGTAAACGCTGTATTTTTTATAAATCTTTGAAGACTCTACTACAATATTCACATCCGTCTTTAAGATTATTTAATCACCATATTTCCAAAATAATTAATGAGTGTTTTGATAATAATGTTAATGAACTTAATCAATTAACATGTGTGGTGATTTACATAATTTTTCCATGAATATAAACTAACCCAACATCAAAAAAGTATGACAATGAACTTGACTTGAGTAGTCATACATATATCATTATATTTTCATAAATTTCGAATTTTATTATTATACATTTAAAGGTGATAAAAAAAAAAAAAAAAACATATTTGGAAACGTTTAGAAACGTGTTTCACTTTACATAATTATTCTCTTTTTTATTTGCTTTAAATGATTAATAATAAAATATATATTTTTGAGTGCGCGTGTATAAAAAAAAGTCATTTCAATGAACTTGAATAATTGTCATGCGTACTAATTTTTGCTACCCATTTAAAGCTGATAATAGAAAGCATATTTGGAAACGTTTAGAAGCATGTTTCACTTTGTATAATTATTCTTTTTTAATCAGCTTTAAATGATTAATAATAAAATGTACATGATAACTTGTAATCATCAAGCACAACTATTTTATTTCTTTTCGCAGCTAAATAAATTCTCAATCCCATTAGTCGAAAAAACGTAAAAATAATTACATAACCAAACCGCGAAACTATCAGTAAACGCTATATTTTTTATAAATCTTTGAAGACTCTACTACAATATTCACATCCGTCTTTAAGATTATTTAATCACCATATTTCCAAAATAATTAATGAGTGTTTTGATAATAATGTTAATGAACTTAATCAATTAACATGTGTGGTGATTTACATAATTTTTCCATGAATATAAACTAACCCAACATCAAAAAAGTATGACAATGAACTTGACTTGAGTAGTCATACATATATCATTATATTTTCATAAATTTCGAATTTTATTATTATCCATTTAAAGTTGATAAAAAAAAAAAAAAAAAAAAAAAAAAACATATTTGGAAACGTTTAGAAACGTGTTTCACTTTACATAATTATTCTTTTTTTTTATCTGCTTTAAATGATTAATAATAAAATATATATTTTGAGCGCGCGTGTATAAAAAAGTCATTGCAATGAACTTGAATAGTTGTCATGCGTACTAATTTTTGCTGCCCATTTAAAGCTGATAATAGAAAGCATATTTGGAAACGTTTAGAAGCATGTTTCACTTTGTATAATTATGCTTTTTTTATGCAGATATTCCACCGATGTACACTTTTTGGTGACAGACACCTGTGAATGCGTATTTTTTTGGATGCAAAGAAGATCTATTCAAGATTTAATAAAGAAATATAAAAATCTCATTAATGTATTTCATACAAGAAATTTTAAATAAAGATCCGTTTATAATCATTTTTCAAAAATCGTATTATTTCAATTTATTATCTGTACATATTATATAAAAGCTAAAAAATAATAAAAAAATATACGTATACATTTTAATTACATACTTTCTAAACGTGTGATTTAAGTAATGACATTGAACTCAAATATTTATCATGTGTGGAAGGTACACAAGTTTCTTTATATTTAAATAAATTTCGAATTTTATTAGTAGTCAGTTTATGCTAATTACAGAAAACATTTTTGTATATGTTTAGAATCATGTTTTGCCCTGCTTAATTATTTTACTTTCTTATCAGTAAACGCTGTATTTTTTATAGATCTTTGAAGACTCTACTACAATATTCACATCCATCTTTAAGTTTATTTAATCACCATATTTCCAAAATAATTAATGAGTGTTTTGCTAATAATGTTAATGAACTTAATCAATTAACATGTGTGGTGATTTACATAATTTTTCCATGAATATAAACTAACCCAACATCAAAAAAGTATATGTCTGTGAAGATAAATGTAAATTTAACTAGCAAAGACACAAACCGATTTCGTTAACAGAGCTATGTTATGGGTCAACAGAGCTCTGTTAACTACTTAACAGTACCATGTTAAAATTTTTGGAATGAAGGGTTATGAATTTCAAGCATTATGGGCGATAGGGGCGTGGTCCGACTGACGGAATGAACACAATCTGTGAAGCAGGGTGTATATAACTTTCATCATTTTTTTTTTTTTGAAAACGCACGTAAGGAATACGTGTAAATAAGGTTTTAAATTCAGTAATTTCAGGCCAAACTGCGGGAAATGTTTGGAGCCACAACGGACAACTGGGAACAGGTTCCTCAATGGTGTATATACTGAAGGTAACACAAGTGATGTATGTTTCAGCCTTGCTATTGAAATCTTCCCCGTCAATTTAGAAAGTTCTAAAAAATTACGCTAAAATTTTCATATTCTATGTTAAATATTTGGATGAAACTGGTGGCCAGTATGGAAAATTGGACAGAGGTTCCTGGAGGAAAATCATTTTACAGACTATATTATGGCTGAACTTTCCAATTCTAGTCCTGAAATTTTCCAGGTCAATTTAAAATTGGGAGCAATCTAACATTAAAATAATGTCCTTTTAAGTGAAATTTCATGGGTAAACCTGGTGGTCACTATGGAAAATTGGACAGAGGTTCCTGGACGAAAACAATATCGTAGGCTATTTAAGAGGTCTAGTTTCCAGCCAATGTTTTGGAATTGTGCTGCTCAATTTAGAAACTTGTTAAAAAGGACTCTAAAATTTTTAGAACCTATGTTAAGTATTTGGATGAAACTGGTGGCCAGTATGGAAAATTGGACAGAGGTTCCTGGATGAAAATCATTTTGCAGACTATATTATGGCTGAACTTTCCAATTCTAGACCTGAACTTTTCCAGGTCAATTTAAAATTGGGAGCAATCTAACATTAAAATAATGTCCTTTTAAGTGAAATTTCATGGGTGAACCTGGTGGTCACTATGGAAAATTGGACAGAGGTTCCTGGACGAAAACAATATCGTAGGCTATTTAAGAGGTCTAGTTTCCAGCCAATGTTTTGGAATTGTGCTGCTCAATTCAGAAACTTGTTAAAAAGGACCCTAAAATTTTTAGAACCTATGTTAAGTATTTGGATGAAACTGGTGGCCAGTATGGAAAATTGGACAGAGGTTCCTGGGTGAAAATCATTTTACAGACTATATTATGGCTGAACTTTCCAATTCTAGTCCTGAAATTTTCCAGGTCAATTTAGAATTGGGAGCAATCTAACATTAAAATAATGTCCTTTTAAGTGAAATTTCACGGGTGAACCTGGTGGTCACTATGGAAAATTGGACAGAGGTTCCTGGACGAAAACAATTATGTAGGCTATTTAAGAGGTCTAGTTTCCAGCCAATGTTTTGGAATTGTGCTGCTCAATTCAAAAACTTGTTAAAAAGGACCCTAAAATTTTTAGAACCTATGTTAAGTATTTGGATGAAACTGGTGGCCAGTATGGAAAATTGGACAGAGGTTCCTGGGTGAAAATCATTTTACAGACTATATTATGGCTGAACTTTCCAATTGTAGTCCTGAAATTTTCCAGGTCAATTTAGAATTGGGAGCAATCTAACATTAAAATAATGTCCTTTTAAGTGAAATTTCATGGGTGAACCTGGTGGTCACTATGGAAAATTGGACAGAGGTTCCTGGACGAAAACAATATCGTAGGCTATATAAGAGGTCTAGTTTCCAGCCAATGTTTTGGAATTGTGCTGCTCAATTCAAAAACTTGTTAAAAAGGACACTAAAATTTTTAGAACCTATGTTAAGTATTTGGATGAAACTGGTGGCCAGTATGGAAAATTGGACAGAGGTTCCTAGGTGAAAATCATTTTACAGACTATATTATGGCTGAACTTTCCAATTCTAGTCCTGAAATTTTCCAGGTCAATTTAGAATTGGGAGCAATCTAACATTAAAATAATGTCCTTTTAAGTGAAATTTCATGGGTGAACCTGGTGGTCACTATGGAAAATTGGACAGAGGTTCCTGGACGAAAACAATATCGTAGGCTATTTAAGAGGTCTAGTTTCCAGCCAATGTTTTGGAATTGTGCTGCTCAATTTAGAAACTTGTTAAAAAGGACCCTAAAATTTTTAGAACCTATGTTAAGTATTTGGATGAAACTGGTGGCCAGTATGGAAAATTGGACAGAGGTTCCTGGGTGAAAATCATTTTACAGACTATATTATGGCTGAACTTTCCAATTCTAGTCCTGAAATTTTCCAGGTCAATTTAGAATTGGGAGCAATCTAACCTTAAAGTAATGTCCTTTTAAGTGAAATTTCATTGGTGAACATGATGGTCACTATGGAAAATCGGACAGAGGTTCCTAGACGAAAATTGTGTCATAGCTAGCATAAAGGATATATACTCCGGTCGTGGTGGTAAAATCTTCATGGTCAACTTGGAAATGCATCAATTTGCACCTTTAAAAAGTTTAAACTTATGTTAAGGAATATAATTAAAATGGCCAACCAAAACTGTTAACTGAGTTATGTTAAGCATTTAACAGCGCAATATAAATAAAAATAATGCCAACCAATACTGTTAACTCAGTTATGCTAAGTAGTGGGAAATATCTGAAGCTACATCGGGCAACTGGAAACAGGTTCCTCAATGATGTATATACTGATGGTAATATAAGTGATGTACGTTCCAGCCTTGCTATTGAAATCTTCCCCGTCAATTTAGAAAGTTCTAAAAAATTACGCTAAAATTTTCATATTCTATGTTAAATATTTGGATGAAACTGGTGGCCAGTATGGAAAATTGGACAGAGGTTCCTGGATGAAAATCATTTTACAGACTATATTATGGCTGAATTTTCCAATTCTAGTCCTGAAATTTTCCAGGTCAATTTAGAATTGGGAGCAATCTAACATTAAAATAATGTCCTTTTAAGTGAAAATTCATTGGTGAACATGGTGGTCATTATGGAAAATTGGACAGAGGTTCCTGGATGAAAATCATTTTACAGACTATATTATGGCTGAACATTCAAATTCTAGTCCCGAAATTTTCCAGGTCAATTTAGAATTGGGAGCAATCTAACATTAAAATAATGTCCTTTTAAGTGAAAATTCATTGGTGAACATGGGGGTCACTATGGAAAATTGGACAGAGGTTCCTGGACGAAAATCATTTTACAGACTATATTATGGCTGAACTTTCCAATTCTAGTCCTGAAATTTTCCAGGTCAATTTAGAATTGGGAGCAATCTAACATTAAAATAATGTCCTTTTATGTGAAATTTCATTGGTGAACATGGTGGTCATTATGGAAAATTGGACAGAGGTTCCTGGATGAAAATCATTTTACATACTATATTATGGCTGAACTTTCAAATTCTAGTCCTGAAATTTTCCAGGTCAATTTAGAATTGGGAGCAATCTAACATTAAAATAATGTCCTTTTAAGTGAAATTTCATGGGTGAACATGGTGGTCACTATGGAAAATCGGACAGAGGTTCCTAGACGAAAATTGTGTCGTAGCTAGCATAAATGATATATACTCCGGTCGTGGTGGTAAAATCTTCATGGTCAACTTGGAAATGCATCAATTTACACCTTTAAAAAGTTTAAACTTATGTTAAGGAATACAATTAAAATGGCCAACCAAAACTGTTAACTGAGCTATGTTAAGCATTTAACAGCGCAATATAAATAAAAATAATGCCAACCAATACTGTTAACTCAGTTATGCTAAGTAGTGGGAAATATCTGAAGCTACATCGGGCAACTGGAAACAGGTTCCTCAATGATGTATATACTGATGGTAATATAAGTGATGTACGTTCCAGCCTTGCTATTGAAATCTTCCCCGTCAATTTAGAAAGTCCTAAAAAATTACGCTAAAATTTTCATATTCTATGTTAAATATTTGGATGAAACTGGTGGCCAGTATGGAAAATTGGACAGAGGTTCCTGGATGAAAATCATTTTACAGACTATATTATGGCTGAATTTTCCAATTCTAGTCCTGAAATTTTCCAGGTCAATTTAGAATTGGGAGCAATCTAACATTAAAATAATGTCCTTTTAAGTGAAAATTCATTGGTGAACATGGTGGTCATTATGGAAAATTGGACAGAGGTTCCTGGATGAAAATCATTTTACAGACTATATTATGGCTGAACTTTCAAATTCTAGTCCCGAAATTTTCCAGGTCAATTTAGAATTGGGAGCAATCTAACATTAAAATAATGTCCTTTTAAGTGAAAATTCATTGGTGAACATGGGGGTCACTATGGAAAATTGGACAGAGGTTCCTGGACGAAAATCATTTTACAGACTATATTATGGCTGAACTTTCCAATTCTAGTCCTGAAATTTTCCAGGTCAATTTAGAATTGGGAGCAATCTAACATTAAAATAATGTCCTTTTATGTGAAATTTCATTGGTGAACATGGTGGTCATTATGGAAAATTGGACAGAGGTTCCTGGATGAAAATCATTTTACATACTATATTATGGCTGAACTTTCAAATTCTAGTCCTGAAATTTTCCAGGTCAATTTAGAATTGGGAGCAATCTAACATTAAAATAATGTCCTTTTAAGTGAAATTTCATGGGTGAACATGGTGGTCACTATGGAAAATCGGACAGAGGTTCCTAGACGAAAATTGTGTCGTAGCTAGCATAAATGATATATACTCCGGTCGTGGTGGTAAAATCTTCATGGTCAACTTGGAAATGCATCAATTTACACCTTTAAAAAGTTTAAACTTATGTTAAGGAATACAATTAAAATGGCCAACCAAAACTGTTAACTGAGCTATGTTAAGCATTTAACAGCGCAATATAAATAAAAATAATGCCAACCAATACTGTTAACTCAGTTATGCTAAGTAGTGGGAAATATCTGAAGCTACATCGGGCAACTGGAAACAGGTTCCTCAATGATGTATATACTGATGGTAATATAAGTGATGTACGTTCCAGCCTTGCTATTGAAATCTTCCCCGTCAATTTAGAAAGTCCTAAAAAATTACGCTAAAATTTTCATATTCTATGTTAAATATTTGGATGAAACTGGTGGCCAGTATGGAAAATTGGACAGAGGTTCCTGGATGAAAATCATTTTACAGACTATATTATGGCTGAATTTTCCAATTCTAGTCCTGAAATTTTCCAGGTCAATTTAGAATTGGGAGCAATCTAACATTAAAATAATGTCCTTTTAAGTGAAAATTCATTGGTGAACATGGTGGTCATTATGGAAAATTGGACAGAGGTTCCTGGATGAAAATCATTTTACAGACTATATTATAGCTGAACTTTCAAATTCTAGTCCTGAAATTTTCAAGGTCAATTTAGAATTGGGAGCAATCTAACATTAAAATAATGTCCTTTTAAGTGAAATTTCGTTGGTGAACATGGGGGTCACTATGGAAAATTGGACAGAGGTTCCTGGACGAAAATCATTTTAAAGACTATATTATGGCTGAACTTTCCAATTCTAGTCCTGAAATTTTTCAGGTCAATTTAGAATTGGGAGCAATCTAACATTAAAATAATGTCCTTTTATGTGAAATTTCATTGGTGAACATGGTGGTCATTATGGAAAATTGGACAGAGGTTCCTGGATGAAAATCATTTTACAGACTATATTATGGCTGAACTTTCAAATTCTAGTCCTGAAATTTTCCAGGTCAATTTAGAATTGGGAGCAATCTAACATTAAAATAATGTCCTTTTAAGTGAAATTTCATGGGTGAACATGGTGGTCACTATGGAAAATTGGACAGAGGTTCCTGGACGAAAACAATATCGTAGGCTATTTAAGAGGTCTAGTTTCCAGCCAATGTTTTGGAATTGTGTTGCTCAATTTAGAAACTTGTTAAAAAGGACCCTAAAATTTTTAGAACCTATGTTAAGTATTTGGATGAAACTGGTGGCCAGTATGGAAAATTGGACAGAGGTTCCTGGACGAAAATCATGTCATAGATAATCAAAAATGTACATTTTACAGCCATTGTGGTATAATATTTCTGGTCAATTTAGAAATATTATTAATTTAACTTTAAACACATTATGTTAAGTTATAGAAATTAACAGGTGGCCAACCAATGTTAACAAAGCTGGTTAACAGTGTAGTATATTTTTTTAATCAGAAATTTATTGGCGGCAGGTATCAAGTGTTGTAATTTCAATATAGGGTTGCCCACTAAAATAGTAAAAATTGCATTAAAAAATATATGCAAAATTGTTTATTGACAATAATGTCATGATAAAAGTAAAAACTGCATTTTCCAAGTCACATATAATACATTTTAAAATTAAATAAGAAAAATCCATGAAGACATTTTTAATGACAAAAACAAAGGCATGGAAAAAGTTCTGGGATGAAATATTTATCCTTTTTACAATATCGTATGTATGTTCCAAAGATGCCATTTCCATTCTTCTGGTCGTGTTAAAAATTGGAGCAATTTAATGTTTAAATTTTACAATTTTATTATGAAAATTCATACAGAATTTTTAAGTAAAAACTAATGTGGTCACAACTAAAGTTTGGAAAAAGGTTCCTGGAAGAAAGTTTGATCATTGGTGCTTTAGGGTATATACTTTCCAAAGATGCTATTTCCAGTCTCCTGGTCATTTTAGAAATTCCAACAATTTGATGTTGAAATTGAAAAATTTTATTATGAAAATTCTTACAAGTGACAACTAATTAGGTAACATTTTCGGATGGTAGTTACAGTGGAGAATTGGTCAATTTGGAAATATTATTAATTTAACCTAAGATGATTTAAAGGAAAGAGTTTTCTTCCCAAGAAATTATGTTAACTCGTGCACAATTATTTGTATGGATGCTCGGGTCTGTTAATTTCAGTGAAGAATGAGAAAAAGAAAAGTGAAAAAATTAATATTTTACGATTACTGAATAAAACGGTAACAAAAACAACATTAATAAGGAAATAAATAATAATTAATTAATTTAAATAAATTTTTTGCTTTTAACTTTTGTTTTTTTTTTTTTTTGTTGTAAAAACGATTTTATTGTTTTTTTTTTGTTTTCCCGAATTACTTCATTTTATCTCATTCGCTTTTAATTTTCTTCATATTCCTTCTGTTGTTCCTCTCTTTCTTGCGTGAAATTTTTTGGCTCATAAACCATTTTTAAAAGCAGCTGATGGAAACCCCCTGATTTAACTTTAAACGCATTATGTTAAGTTATATAATTTAACATGTGGCCAACCAATGTTAACAAAGCTGTTTAACAGAGCAGTAATGAGAATAACATCATAGTATTGGCGCGCAAAAATATATTTATTGGCGGCAAGTACTCAGCGTTGTAATTTCAATATAGGGGTGCCCACTAGAAAAGAACAAATTTCATACAAAAATATACATTTCAACATCAATATTGCAGTTCCAAATTAGTAAATTAGTAATATTTTCGTATTTTAAATTAATATACATAAGTATTTCGACTTTTTTTTTACTTCAAACAATATCATTTAAATTTAAATTGCTATTGCTTTATTTCAGTTGTATTTTTAAATTTTATTTATTTTTGAAATAATGCATCAGATGCTTTCTTCAAATTACTTTGAATTTTTTTTCTATGTAAGCCCCTGTTTATGTAATACGAAAATGGTGTAAACGAAAGCAAAGTAACGAAAATTTGTTTTTGTTGCCCATATATTTTTGACGAAAATACCCAGTGTAGAAAATCATTACCACATATGTGGTTATGTAAGTACATACTTTGTAATGGTAACTAGTTACTTTTGTTATTACATTTCTTATTACCTTTATATGGCGATGTCGCGAAAAATAATGAGTTATGGTTACACACCAGCATACGAAAAATCAAAAAATATAACGCTACCTGTGTGCTTACCAGTACTGACAAAAATAATGAGTCTAAAAATAGATTTTCAAAAAAATTAATTATATAAAAAAAAAAATATTTTTTATTGTATTTTTTTAAATAAAATTTCGTGGTGCGGCAATCGAACTTTGGTCTACAAATCGACATGTAATATTTAATAGATAAAAACACAATTGACCTGCTGCACACAAGTAAGCTTACTCGCCAACATACAAAAAATCAAAAAATATGTGGTTACATATATCCTTACCAGTGATTAAAAAATATTGAGTCTAAAAATAGATTTCAGAAAATTTTCAAACAAATCTAGCAAATTATTTTCTATTTGAAATAATGATAAAAATAAGTCATTATCAGTAACTCATTATTATATGTTTTAAAATAATGCAGAAGGTAAGTGGGTGTCATTACTGGTAGTCCAAAAAATAATGATATCCCATGTAAAAAAAATGATATGTAGCCATATGAAGTTATATTTAATTATATATAATCTTTTATGTAATTAGATATAATTATATCCGAAAAATGAGAACATCTTATTGTATCGAATTGTGTACAATTGTATACAATTTGGTACAATTTGATACAATTTTATGCAATTTGATACAATTGTATCCGAATTTTGTCCTCATCCAATTACATCAAATTATATCTTTTTGTATAAAATTATATAAAATGTTATAAAAGTGGACATAGTTTGATACAATTATATCTAAAAATTGACCTTATACTTTAGATCATATTATATATGACCACATCTAACAATATACAAAAATTATTTTTTTTAATAAAAAAGATATGCAATATCTGGAGATCAGACCTAGGGGATTTCAATTACAATTGCAAATAAATGTAATTGAAATTAAAAAAAACTCAATTACATTTCATGTAACTGTAATTGAAAATTTTCAATTACAAGTAATTGTAATTGAAAGTGATTTCAATTACAAATTTCAATTACGTTTAGAATTAAAGTGTTTTTTGTTAAAATTTTTGAGCTTTTTGTCATTATTTCTTTTCCGAAAAAATGTAATTGTAATTGACATTTTTTCAATTAAAATTATATATAATGTATAATTGAAAATTTTCAATTACAAATTACTTGTAATTGTTTTTTTTTAATTACAATTACAAATAATATGTAATTGTAATTGAATTTTTTTCAATTACAATTACATGTAATTGTGTAATTGCATGTGTAATTTCCAAATATAATGATTAACCCAAAGGTCTGCTGGAGATCCTATAATTTCGATAAATCTTCCATTACTTTTATCCAGATTTACAATGACAATGCATTAAACATGAACAAAATTTTTTTATTTTTAGTAATTTTAAAATAAAGTTAACAAGACTGAAATTTTAAAGTTAATAGGAATTTGTTATACAACCAAGATATAAGAAAAATAGTAAAAAAAAATAGTAAAATATTACAAAATAGTAAAAATTACTAAAAATATATGATGCAAAAAATAAACTCACACACGACTCATGCACGGGTTATATATTCTTATTCACGCTCACGCACGAATCAAGTAGGAATTATATATTCTCAGACTCATGCACTTGAGTATAGTAATTATTACTCACGATCATGTGTGAATAACGTGACTCACGAACATTTCTAGTAACGCGTCAATCCCTAGTAATTACTAAATCTAAAACTAGTTCAAAATCATTGTTTAAATAGAACCACATATAATATAATACGGTTTTATATGGACCTTATATATTTTTATACAAAATCACTTTGAAATAATTGCTTATGTGGGACAATATATAATTATAGATGATTTTATAAAGAACGTTGTATTCTTATATATTAAAGAAACTATGAAATATTGTAGATATGGAACCATATTAAGTTATAATCATATCTAAAATATATATAATCATATCTAACACAAATTATGAAATATTTCTTATATGGCTCCACATATAGTTTTATATTATTATGTATAGTGTCATATTAAATTATATATAAACGTATATGTAATTATATCTGCAATATGTTACTTTATGTACTTATATATAGCACATGCAATTATATGTAGGCCTGTATGTAATAATATAAAATCACATATGTCTCCATATTAAAACCTTTGAGGAAAAAATATCTAACATATGACTATATAAAAGTATATCTTCTTGAATTTAAAAGCATATGTGGCCATATGTAACTATAAGTTACTATATGCAATTACATAAAATAATATATGGTTATATCAAAATTTTTTTACTCGGGATGTCATTACCATTTCTACACTGGGTAACAACTAGTTATTTTTTTCCATTATTTCAAAATAAAAAATAATGCGTTACCAATAATGACTTATCTCTATCATTATTTCAAATATAATTTTCTAGATTTTTCTTTAAATTTTTTGGAAAATCTATATTTAGGCAGAATATTTTTTTAACACTGGTAAGGATATAGTAAATATTTTCGATTTTTATTAGTTTGTCGCATAAGCATAGTTGTGTGCAGCATGTCAATTATTTTTTTATATATCAAATATAACATGTCTAGATAGCTGAGATGGTAGAGCTATCCCGTCACGAGCATACTTAATTAAAACAAAATTCTATAACAAAGAAATATTTTTTGGTATAAAACCAATGGCCTTGCAACTCTCTCAATATTTTTTATTTGAAAAAATATTATGCGGCTTGGAACAGGAACGAACTCCGACTGGTTAATCAGGGATGTAAAAGGCTCACTTAATCGGGCTCTTATACAAAAAAATGTTAGATCGCTCTTACATATTTAAAAATGTAAGTAACTAAAAAATAGCTTCCTCTTTGGCTCGTTAAAAAAAATTAAAATTAAATATTTAGATATTAGCAAATATTAGCACAAATTGCGAAAAAAAAACATTTGCAAAAAGCGAAATTTTTGCAACAATATATTCATTTGCAGAATGTCGATCGCTGATTACCTCTTTTAATTCATTTTCTGTACCATAAAGCCTTTTTCGAATTCGGCCGTTATTTTGCAACTTTTTAAGTGCGGTTTGTTTTTAAATATATAACCTAGGGATTAAATTTTTGTACCATAAAGTCTTTTTTCAAATTCCGCTATTAGTTTGCAATTCTTTATGTGCGTTTTTTTAAATTTATAACCTAGGGGCTATAATACACATTTCATACAATAAAGTTTGGTGGCTAGTTGCAAAAAAAACCCGCGAAATATAAAATTGGCAAAAAAGAAAATTTTTGCATCAATATATTTGTTTGCAGAATCTAAATCGCTGATTACGTTTCCTAATTAATTTTTTGTACCACAAAGTCTTTCTTCGCGTTCCGCTTTTATTTTGCAATTTTTTAAGTACGTTTCTTTTTAATTTATAATCTAGGGACTATAATACACATTTTATACAACAAAGTTTGGTGGCTAGTTGCAAAAAAAAATCGCGAAAAATAAAATTTGCAAAAAGGAAAAATTTTTTCATCAATATATTTGTTTGCAGAATGTAAATCGCTGATTAAGTTTTTTAATTAATTTTTTGAACCATAAAGCCTTTTTTCGCTTTACGCGATTATTTTGTAATTTTTGTAAGTGTGGTTTTTTTAAATTTATAATCTAGGGTCTATAGTAACAAATTTTATACACAAAAGTTTGGTGCTTAGTTTGCAGAAAAAAAAAAAATCGCGAAAAAAATATTTGCAAAAAGGAAAATTTTTGCGTCATTGTATTCATTTGCAGATTGTTAATCGCTGATTTAGTTTTATTATTTATTTTTTTCTACCACAAAGTCTCTTTTCGCGTTCCTCTATTATTTTGCAATTTTTTAAGTGCGGTTTTTAAATTTATAATCTACGGAGTATAATGCCCATTTTATAAAACAAAGTTTGGTGGTTAGTTGCAAAAAAATAAAATTTTGGCATCGTTTGCAGAATGTAAATCTTTTAATTAATTTTTTGAACCCCAAATCCTTTTTTCGCATTCCGATATTGTTTTGCAATTTTTTACGTATGGTTTTTTAAAATTCATAATCTAGGGCTATAATACTGTTGGAATAGTATAATTCCATAGTATAGTTCCATTCTTGATTTTTATAACTAAATTATTATTTTCCATCCCTGGTTACAATCGATGTTTTGAGTCATACAAAGAGCGCACATAATGACCCTGCAAACATTTAAAAGATACCTTCCAAGAAGATATTAAAGCGATATCTTCTATTTGTCATTTGAATGAAAAAAATCAAGTAGTATTTACTTTGAAATTGTCTTCCTTTTATCACTTGGAAGATAATTCGACGATATTTGGAAAAAAATAATTCAAAAATTTTATCTTTTGTCATAACTTTTTATGACAATATTGCGGCAATATCATCTTTGTATCATTTGGAATATAAAGCAAATTTGTTTGAAATCTTTTATCAATGTGAAAAAATAGGAAATAAACTCGTGAAAAGTTAAGATTAATTGCGCGGGAAAAATCGGCTAAGATGAAATCAAGATAATTTATAAGTTGGTCAAAAGATTATGTATGCAGATATTGTTTTTCAGGCTTAAATTTAATAATTAAAAAACTAAATCGTTTTTTTATTGTACCGGGAGTTTATTTAGCGATATCCGTTTTATCTTCCATATGAGTTATTGCTTTCATATTGCCTGGAAGTATTGTTTTAGTGTAACAGTTGTTTCCGACGGAGGAAACTTCCAGAATACGAAATTGATATTACCGGCAATAAATGTTTTCTTCCTGGTGATATGTTCGGAGAACCTTCTTCGTATTGCCATGTTTGATGGGTGATATTGGTTTGAGTATGTTCCTGTTCCAAGGCACATAATAGAACAAATGCTTTCCCAGTGATAGAGAGTCCCCCAATCTCTTTATTATGTATACTCTTTGATAAAACAAATTTTTTGAAAATCTATTTTTTGAATATCTACACCATTTTCACTAAATTTCAGAAGTTTTCAATTGTATTTCAGAAATTATCAAAAGTATTTTAGAAATTGTTAATTGTATTTCGGCAAATATTATTTATATTTCAGAAACTGTTAATTGTATTTCAGAAACTATTAATGGTATCTCAGAAATTATCAAATGTATTTCCTAGTTAATAAAGAATAATTTCTGAAACACATTTGATAATTTCTGAAATACAATTGATAATTTCTGAAATACAATTGACGGTTTCTGAAATACAATTGATAATTTCTAATAATAACTTCTGAAATGCAATTGATAAAACTGAAAATTAATTATTTCTGAAATACAACTGATAAATCTGAAAAACAATTGATAACTTCTGAAATAAAATGATAATTCCCGAAATACAATTGAAAATGGTGTATATTATTTTTGTCAATACTGGTAAATATATAAGTAACGACATATTTTTGATTTTTCGTATGCTGGTGTGTAAGCATAACTCATTATTTTTCGCGACATCCCCATACAAAAGTAATAAGAAATGTAATAAGAAAATTAACTAGTTACCAATACCAGTTAAGCAGTTACATAACCAAATATCTAGTAATGTTTTTCTAAACTGGGAAATTGAAAATTAAAAGTAGATTTGTATATAATTGAGATTTATTTAACAGTAGTTTAAATAGTATTTGTCATATAATTTAGAGAGGCATTTTGAAGGTAATATCTGTGTCATTATAGCATATATATTAATTTAAAATACAAAAATATTACTAATTTACTAATTTGGAACTGCAATATTGATGTTGAAATGTGTATTTTTTTCTATGAAATTTGTTCTTTTCTGGTGGGCACCTCTATATTGAAATTACAACGCTGAGTACTTGCCGCCAAAAATATATTTTTGCGCGCCAATACTATGATGTTATTCTCATGACTGCTCTGTTAAACAGCTTTGTTAACATTGGTTGGCCACATGTTAATTTCTATAACTTAACATAGTGTGTTTAAAGTTAAATTAATAATATTTCTAAATTGACCAGAAATATTATACCACAATGGCTGGAAAATGTACATTTTTGATTATCTATGACATGATTTTTGTCCAGGAACCTCTGTCCAATTTTCCATAGTGACCACCATGTTCACCCATGAAATTTCACTTAAAAGGACATTATTTTAATGTTAGATTGCTCCCAATTCTAAATTGACCTGGAAAATTTCAGGACTAGAATTTGAAAGTTCAGCCATAATATAGTCTGTAAAATGATTTTCATCCAGGAACCTCTGTCCAATTTTCCATAATAACCACCATGTTCACCAATGAAATTTCACATAAAAGGACATTATTTTAATGTTAGATTGCTCCCAATTCTAAATTGACCTGGAAAATTTCAGGACTAGAATTGGAAAGTTCAGCCATAATATAGTCTGTAAAATGATTTTCGTCCAGGAACCTCTGTCCAATTTTCCATAGTGACCCCCATGTTCACCAATGAATTTTCACTTAAAAGGACATTATTTTAGTGTTAGATTGCTTCCAATTCTAAATTGACCTGGAAAATTTCGGGACTAGAATTTGAAAGTTCAGCCATAATATAGTCTGTAAAATGATTTTCATCCAGGAACCTCTGTCCAATTTTCCATAATGACCACCATGTTCACCAATGAATTTTCACTTAAAAGGACATTATTTTAATGTTAGATTGCTCCCAATTCTAAATTGACCTGGAAAATTTCAGGACTAGAATTGGAAAGTTCAGCCATAATATAGTCTGTAAAATGATTTTCGTCCAGGAACCTCTGTCCAATTTACCATAGTGACCACCATGTTCACCAATGAAATTTCACTTAAAAGGACATTATTTTAATGTTAGATTGCTCCCAATTCTAAATTGACCTGGAAAATTTCAGGACTAGAATTTGAAAGTTCAGCCATAATATAGTCTGTAAAATGATTTTCATCCAGGAACCTCTGTCCAATTTTCCATAGTGACCCCCATGTTCACCAATGAATTTTCACTTAAAAGGACATTATTTTAATGTTAGATTGCTCCCAATTCTAAATTGACCTGGAAAATTTCGGGACTAGAATTTGAAAGTTCAGCCATAATATAGTCTGTAAAATGATTTTCATCCAGGAACCTCTGTCCAATTTTCCATAATGACCACCATGTTCACCAATGAATTTTCACTTAAAAGGACATTATTTTAATGTTAGATTGCTCCCAATTCTAAATTGACCTGGAAAATTTCAGGACTAGAATTGGAAAATTCAGCCATAATATAGTCTGTAAAATGATTTTCATCCAGGAACCTCTGTCCAATTTTCCATACTGGCCACCAGTTTCATCCAAATATTTAACATAGAATATGAAAATTTTAGCGTAATTTTTTAGAACTTTCTAAATTGACGGGGAAGATTTCAATAGCAAGGCTGGAACGTACATCACTTATATTACCATCAGTATATACATCATTGAGGAACCTGTTTCCAGTTGCCCGATGTAGCTTCAGATATTTCCCACTACTTAGCATAACTGAGTTAACAGTATTGGTTGGCATTATTTTTATTTATATTGCGCTGTTAAATGCTTAACATAGCTCAGTTAACAGTTTTGGATGGCCATTTTAATTATATTGCTTAACATAAATTTAAACTTTTTAAAGTTGTAAATTGATGCATTTCCAAGTTGACCATGAAGATTTTACCACCACGACCGGAGTATATATCCTTTATGCTAGCTATGACACAATTTTCGTCTAGGAACCTCTGTCCAATTTTCCATAATGACCTCCATGTTCACCAATGTAATTTCACATAAAAGGACATTATTTTAATGTTAGATTGCTCCCAATTCTAAATTGACCTGGAAAATTTTAGGACTAGAATTGGAAAGTTCAGCCATAATATAGTCTGTAAAATGATTTTCGTCCAGGAACCTCTGTCCAATTTTCCATAGTGACCCCCATGTTCACCAACGAATTTTCACTTAAAAGGACATTATTTTAATGTTAGATTGCTCCCAATTCTAAATTAACCTGGAAAATTTCGGGACTAGAATTTGAAAGTTCAGCCATAATATAGTCTGTAAAATGATTTTCATCCAGGAACCTCTGTCCAATTTTCCATAATGACCACCATGTTCACCAATGAATTTTCACTTAAAAGGACATTATTTTAATGTTAGATTGCTCCCAATTCTAAATTGACCTGGAAAATTTCAGGACTAGAATTGGAAAATTCAGCCATAATATAGTCTGTAAAATGATTTTCATCCAGGAACCTCTGTCCAATTTTCCATACTGGCCACCAGTTTCATCCAAATATTTAACATAGAATATGAAAATTTTAGCGCAATTTTTTAGAACTTTCTAAATTGACGGGGAAGATTTCAATAGCAAGGCTGGAACGTACATCACTTATATTACCATCAGTATATACATCATTGAGGAACCTGTTTCCAGTTGCCCGATGTAGCTTCAGATATTTCCCACTACTTAACATAACTGAGTTAACAGTATTGGTTGGCATTATTTTTATTTATATTGCGCTGTTAAATGCTTAACATAGCTCAGTTAACAGTTTTGGTTGGCCATTTTAATTATATTCCTTAACATAAGTTTAAACTTTTTAAAGGTGTAAATTGATGCATTTCCAAGTTGACCATGAAGATTTTACCACCACGACCGGAGTATATATCCTTTATGCTAGCTATGACACAATTTTCGTCTAGGAACCTCTGTCCGATTTTCCATAGTGACCACCATGTTCACACATGAAATTTCACTTAAAAGGACATTATTTTAATGTTAGATTGCTCCCAATTCTAAATTGACCTGGAAAATTTCAGGACTAGAATTGGAAAGTTCAGCCATTATATAGTCTGTAAAGTGATTTTCACCCAGGAACCTCTGTCCAATTTTCCATACTGGCCACCAGTTTCATCCAAATACTTAACATAGGTTCCAAAAATTTTAGGGTCCTTTTTAACAAGTTTCTAAATTGAGCAGCACAATTCCATAACATTGGCTGGAAACTAGACCTCTTAAATAGCCTACGATATTGTTTTCGTCCAGGAACCTCTGTCCAATTTTCCATAGTGACCCCCATGTTCACCAATGAATTTTCACTTAAAAGGACATTATTTTAATGTTAGATTGCTCCCAATTCTAAATTGACCTGGAAAATTTCGGGACTAGAATTTGAAAGTTCAGCCATAATATAGTCTGTAAAATGATTTTCATCCAGGAACCTCTGTCCAATTTTCCATACTGGCCACCAGTTTCATCCAAATATTTAACATAGAATATGAAAATTTTAGCGTAATTTTTTAGAACTTTCTAAATTGACGGGGAAGATTTCAATAGCAAGGCTGGAACGTACATCACTTATATTACCATCAGTATATACATCATTGAGGAACCTGTTTCCAGTTGCCCGATGTAGCTTCAGATATTTCCCACTACTTAGCATAACTGAGTTAACAGTATTGGTTGGCATTATTTTTATTTATATTGCGCTGTTAAATGCTTAACATAACTCAGTTAACAGTTTTGGTTGGCCATTTTAATTATATTCCTTAACATAAGTTTAAACTTTTTAAAGGTGTAAATTGATGCATTTCCAAGTTGACCATGAAGATTTTACCACCACGACCGGAGTATATATCCTTTATGCTAGCTATGACACAATTTTCGTCTAGGAACCTCTGTCCGATTTTTCATAGTGACCACCATGTTCACCAATGAAATTTCACTTAAAACGACATTATTTTAAGGTTAGATTGCTCCCAATTCTAAATTGACCTGGAAAATTTCAGGACTAGAATTGGAAAGTTCAGCCATAATATAGTCTGTAAAATGATTTTCATCCAGGAACCTCTGTCCAATTTTCCATACTGGCCACCAGTTTCATCCAAATACTTAACATAGGTTCTAAAAATTTTAGGGTCCTTTTAAACAAGTTTCTAAATTGAGCAGCACAATTCCAAAACATTGGCTGGAAACTAGACCTCTTAAATAGCCTACGATATTGTTTTCGTCCAGGAACCTCTGTCCAATTTTCCATAGTGACCACCAGGTTCACCCATGAAATTTCACTTAAAAGGACATTATTTTAATGTTAGATTGCTCCCAATTCTAAATTGACCTGGAAAATTTCAGGACTAGAATTGGAAAGTTCAGCCATAATATAGTCTGTAAAATGATTTTCATCCAGGAACCTCTGTCCAATTTTCCATACTGGCCACCAGTTTCATCCAAATACTTAACATAGGTTCTAAAAATTTTAGGGTCCTTTTTAACAAGTTTCTGAATTGAGCAGCACAATTCCAAAACATTGGCTGGAAACTAGACCTCTTAAATAGCCTACGATATTGTTTTCGTCCAGGAACCTCTGTCCAATTTTCCATAGTGACCACCAGGTTCATCCATGAAATTTCACTTAAAAGGACATTATTCTAATGTTAGATTGCTCCCAATTCTAAATTGACCTGGAAAATTTCAGGACTAGAATTGGAAAGTTCAGCCATAATATAGTCTGTAAAATGATTTTCATCCAGGAACCTCTGTCCAATTTTCCATACTGGCCACCAGTTTCATCCAAATACTTAACATAGGTTCTAAAAATTTTAGGGTCCTTTTTAACAAGTTTCTAAATTGAGCAGCACAATTCCAAAACATTGGCTGGAAACTAGACCTCTTAAATAGCCTACGATATTGTTTTCGTCCAGGAACCTCTGTCCAATTTTCCATAGTGACCACCAGGTTCACCCATGAAATTTCACTTAAAAGGACATTATTTTAATGTTAGATTGCTCCCAATTCTAAATTGACCTGGAAAATTTCAGGACTAGAATTGGAAAGTTCAGCCATAATATAGTCTGTAAAATGATTTCCATCCAGGAACCTCTGTCCAATTTTCCATACTGGCCACCAGTTTCATCCAAATATTTAACATAGAATATGAAAATTTTAGCGCAATTTTTTAGAACTTTCTAAATTGACGGGGAAGATTTCAATAGCAAGGCTGGAACGTACATCACTTATATTACCATCAGTATATACATCATTGAGGAACCTGTTTCCAGTTGCCCGATGTAGCTTCAGATATTTCCCACTACTTAACATAACTGAGTTAACAGTATTGGTTGGCATTATTTTTATTTATATTGCGCTGTTAAATGCTTAACATAGCTCAGTTAACAGTTTTGGTTGGCCATTTTAATTATATTCCTTAACATAAGTTTAAACTTTTTAAAGGTGTAAATTGATGCATTTCCAAGTTGACCATGAAGATTTTACCACCACGACCGGAGTATATATCCTTTATGCTAGCTATGACACAATTTTCGTCTAGGAACCTCTGTCCGATTTTCCATAGTGACCACCATGTTCACACATGAAATTTCACTTAAAAGGACATTATTTTAATGTTAGATTGCTCCCAATTCTAAATTGACCTGGAAAATTTCAGGACTAGAATTGGAAAGTTCAGCCATTATATAGTCTGTAAAGTGATTTTCACCCAGGAACCTCTGTCCAATTTTCCATACTGGCCACCAGTTTCATCCAAATACTTAACATAGGTTCCAAAAATTTTAGGGTCCTTTTTAACAAGTTTCTAAATTGAGCAGCACAATTCCATAACATTGGCTGGAAACTAGACCTCTTAAATAGCCTACGATATTGTTTTCGTCCAGGAACCTCTGTCCAATTTTCCATAGTGACCCCCATGTTCACCAATGAATTTTCACTTAAAAGGACATTATTTTAATGTTAGATTGCTCCCAATTCTAAATTGACCTGGAAAATTTCGGGACTAGAATTTGAAAGTTCAGCCATAATATAGTCTGTAAAATGATTTTCATCCAGGAACCTCTGTCCAATTTTCCATACTGGCCACCAGTTTCATCCAAATATTTAACATAGAATATGAAAATTTTAGCGTAATTTTTTAGAACTTTCTAAATTGACGGGGAAGATTTCAATAGCAAGGCTGGAACGTACATCACTTATATTACCATCAGTATATACATCATTGAGGAACCTGTTTCCAGTTGCCCGATGTAGCTTCAGATATTTCCCACTACTTAGCATAACTGAGTTAACAGTATTGGTTGGCATTATTTTTATTTATATTGCGCTGTTAAATGCTTAACATAACTCAGTTAACAGTTTTGGTTGGCCATTTTAATTATATTCCTTAACATAAGTTTAAACTTTTTAAAGGTGTAAATTGATGCATTTCCAAGTTGACCATGAAGATTTTACCACCACGACCGGAGTATATATCCTTTATGCTAGCTATGACACAATTTTCGTCTAGGAACCTCTGTCCGATTTTTCATAGTGACCACCATGTTCACCAATGAAATTTCACTTAAAACGACATTATTTTAAGGTTAGATTGCTCCCAATTCTAAATTGACCTGGAAAATTTCAGGACTAGAATTGGAAAGTTCAGCCATAATATAGTCTGTAAAATGATTTTCATCCAGGAACCTCTGTCCAATTTTCCATACTGGCCACCAGTTTCATCCAAATACTTAACATAGGTTCTGAAAATTTTAGGGTCCTTTTAAACAAGTTTCTAAATTGAGCAGCACAATTCCAAAACATTGGCTGGAAACTAGACCTCTTAAATAGCCTACGATATTGTTTTCGTCCAGGAACCTCTGTCCAATTTTCCATAGTGACCACCAGGTTCACCCATGAAATTTCACTTAAAAGGACATTATTTTAATGTTAGATTGCTCCCAATTCTAAATTGACCTGGAAAATTTCAGGACTAGAATTGGAAAGTTCAGCCATAATATAGTCTGTAAAATGATTTTCATCCAGGAACCTCTGTCCAATTTTCCATACTGGCCACCAGTTTCATCCAAATACTTAACATAGGTTCTAAAAATTTTAGGGTCCTTTTTAACAAGTTTCTGAATTGAGCAGCACAATTCCAAAACATTGGCTGGAAACTAGACCTCTTAAATAGCCTACGATATTGTTTTCGTCCAGGAACCTCTGTCCAATTTTCCATAGTGACCACCAGGTTCATCCATGAAATTTCACTTAAAAGGACATTATTCTAATGTTAGATTGCTCCCAATTCTAAATTGACCTGGAAAATTTCAGGACTAGAATTGGAAAGTTCAGCCATAATATAGTCTGTAAAATGATTTTCATCCAGGAACCTCTGTCCAATTTTCCATACTGGCCACCAGTTTCATCCAAATACTTAACATAGGTTCTAAAAATTTTAGGGTCCTTTTTAACAAGTTTCTAAATTGAGCAGCACAATTCCAAAACATTGGCTGGAAACTAGACCTCTTAAATAGCCTACGATATTGTTTTCGTCCAGGAACCTCTGTCCAATTTTCCATAGTGACCACCAGGTTCACCCATGAAATTTCACTTAAAAGGACATTATTTTAATGTTAGATTGCTCCCAATTCTAAATTGACCTGGAAAATTTCAGGACTAGAATTGGAAAGTTCAGCCATAATATAGTCTGTAAAATGATTTCCATCCAGGAACCTCTGTCCAATTTTCCATACTGGCCACCAGTTTCATCCAAATATTTAACATAGAATATGAAAATTTTAGCATCATTTTTTAGAACTTTCTAAATTGACGGGGAAGATTTCAATAGCAAGGCTGAAACATACATCACTTGTATTACCTTCAGTATATACACCATTGAGGAACCTGTTCCCAGTTGTCCGTTGTGGCTCCAAACATTTCCCGCAGTTTGGCCTAAAATTACTGAATTTAAAACTTTATTTACACGTATTCCTTACGTGCGTTTTCAAAAAAAAAAAATGATGAAAGTTATATACACCCTGCTTCACAGATTGTGTTCATTCCGTCAGTCGGACCACGCCCCTATCGCCCATAATGCTTGAAACTCATAACCCTTCATTCCAAAAATTTTAAGATGTTACTGTTAAGTAGTTAACAGAGCTCTGTTGACCCATAACATAGCTCTGTTAACGAAATCGGTTTGTGTCTTTGCTAGTTAAATTTACATTTATCTTCACAGACATAAAAAGTATGACAATGAACTTGACTTGAGTAGTCATACATATACCATTATATTTACATAAATTTCGAATTTTATTATTACCCATTTAAAGCTGATAAAAAAAAAGCATATTTGGAAAAGTTTAGAAACATGCTTCACTTTGCATAATTATTCTTTTTTTATCAACTTTAAATGCTTAATAATAAAATACACATTTTGAGCGCGTGTGCATAATATTATATTATCACCACAATTTCTTCAACACAATTCGGTATAAAAAAGTCGTGCCAATGAACTTGAATAGCTATCGTGCGTGTATTATTGTATTTACATAAATTTCGAATTTTATTGTTGCCCATTTAAAGCTGATAATAGAAAGCATATTTGGAAACGTTTAGAAACATGTTTCACTTTGCATAATTATTCTTTTTTTTTTTGTACTTTGTTATCAGCAAACGTATACTTTTTATAAGCTTTGAATGCTCTCTGCAAAAAATAAAAAAATTTGCATATGCGCGTGTACATAATATTATATTATCAACACAATTTCTTCAACATAATTTGATATAAATAGACGATCTTTCCAATTTTCTATATCAGTTCAATATTCCACAAATAAGATGTCAAGTTTACTATCAAATTTCAATAAAATAAGTGAGGCGAAACCCATCCTTAAACTTAAGGAAATACCGTACCTGGGTGAGGTCCGGATTTTAAGAGCCAGGAGGACGAACACACCCTTTGGGATGTGTGTTTTGGTCGAGACTCAGAATAATGTACTATTCTTACCCCAAAGATACAACGATCTAAGTGATGAGGAGGTGACGGCGATGGGATCCGGAACTTTTAAACTAATAAAGGAGTCTAAGGAGGCCGACAAAGCAGTAAAATTTAAAATAAGTAATATTTAGATTTAAAATTTTTTTATATTTAAATAAAAAATTTATAAATAAAAAATATTAAATAAAAAATAAAAAAAATAGTCTTTTCATTTCCAATAGGTGTTTTTATTTTTTCAACTTTTTTTTTTTTTTTTAATTAAATAAAAAATTTACAAATAATAAACAAAAAATAAAAAAAATGTCTTTTCATTTCCAATAGAGTATTTTATTTTTCAACTTTTCTTTGCAGCTTTTTAATTTATTAATAAATAAAGAAATTAATAAAAATAAAAAAAATAATCTTTTAATTTCAAATAGGGACTTTTATTTTTCAGCTTTTTTTTAAAAATTTAGATATTTTTTATATAAATTTATAAGATTATAAATTGCTCGTCTTTTGAAGATGAAAATAAAACATCTACAGGTGTCAACGCCTTCCAAACACAGATCATTCGACCATTCACAATCATTAAAATGTTCACCATGAATTGATTCCTCAAGTTTTTTGTGTTCATAAATATGGAGATCTTTCAAGAATTTCTCTATAAATAGTAAATCTTTGCCGCAAATGAATCCATTATAATTATAAAGGAACTCATTTATTTCCGCACGTAAAGACGACATTTTTAATAATTAAATGGTATATCGTTTTCCAAAATATAAAGTAAGACTAAATAACAAGACTCTTGACAAATACAATATTTTATCCAACTCGAAATATTTTAAATAACAAACATTGCGATAACAAAAAGCTTAATGATTAGTCATTGCTTAAATCAAAACATATGTATAAAAATATTTATTCATTTCTTGATAACTAGTGATCATCAAGCACACCTCTTGGAGTTGCCACACCAGACTTTAACATTACGACTGGGGGATCGGGACGGGGATCTGGGCCCTGGCGAACATTGCGAGTGGTGGGATCGGGGGGTCTGGGGCGGGGGGTCTGGGGCTGGGGGTCTGGGGCTGGGGGTCTGGGGCTGGGGACATTCACCAAACAATCTGGCTGCATTCCCATTGATTTGCTTGATCACACACTTGAACGTTAAACGCAAGATGTGGCAACCATGCTGGGGATCGGGGGTCTGGGGCGGAATACATTCACTGAGCAATCTGGCAACACCCCTAATGGCAACATCCGGGACACAAACCCCCCCTAATGGCAACATCCAGGACACAAACCCCAACGATCTGACTACAACAACCAATTGGAACCTCGCGAAGATGGCAACACTCTTACCACCAACTGGCTACTTACAATATGGCAACACCCAAGGTGGCAACACCCAACATGACAACGCCGAAGGTGGCAACTCTAAATCCCCACGAAATAAACACAAAATACCCACAAAATACCCAAAATCCCCACAGGGGATCCGGGATCCCGGATTCAGGATCCCAAATCACAACAATCTGGCAACGCTGCAATGCTTCTTCGCGGTAATTGCTCGTAGTCCCCATAAATACACTACTACTGAATAAAGAATAATAAGATAAGACTCTAAAATACGAGCATTTTCAGAGTGCTCAAATCTTACAGCCATAAATGAAACATAATAGACTCTTATTTATGAGTGTATTAAAAATTTTTTAAAATTTTTTCAATACTCATAAATGACTCAAAAATTAGTCATAAATGACTCATAAATGGCTTATTAAAAATTAAAAATTTTCCTGCAATGCTCATAATTTGGAGTCTTTTATGAGTCATAAAAGTGTGCTCAAAAGAGGCTTCATCGGTGAAGAAAAGCACCCTCATATATCTATGATTTCAGAAGGTCTAAGTGCTCTTTTATGAGTCTTTTCGGATTCCAATTGTACACTGGGTACCTTAAAAGTTAAAATAACTAAATAATTATTTAGTTAATCTTTAATAATGTGTTGTCTTTGTAAATAAACAAAAGTCGCATTTAATTCTGTTGAAGAAATTTGTTGAAACAAAATGTGTGTTGTTTTCAGCTGGAATTAGCATGTGGTTTTCGATGTTTTGTTTTTTTTTTTGGACTTGGCAGAATTGCTTACCACTGCATAACAACAAGAAAAAACAACATAACGGCATTTTGTTCTTTGTAAATGATGTGTTTTGAGTTACACTAGCATACTACATCAAAAATTCAATTTGCATAAAAATTGGACTTGACAGGTTTGCCGACTAAGCCAACGATATATGTTATTGTAGTATTTTCAAATAATATTAGTTTGAAATTCCTCCAACCAAAATCAGCAAGGTTGCCACTTCATTATTAGCCTTTTTTAAAAAAGGCAAAATCGGCTGCCACTGTACAGCCTTCATTAGTTATTGGAAAATAAAAATGTAAAGTGATTCTTAATACCAGATAAATTCTCTAGTCCTTATCGTGGCCCGATTTTTACTTTTTAAATTTTTTTTAAACAAAGTTGCCACACAAACTTGAAAAATCCAAAAAAGGCAAGAAAAACAATTTTACTTGGGAATATAAAATTTATTTGACCGAACTTCAAAAAAAGGACCACGATAAGGACTACAGTTTTTTGTTGACTACGTAAGAAAAAAACCGGATCGAAATCGGTTAACCCACCTTGGCTCTACAGTGGCAGCCGATTTTGATCTCATGGTTGTGTGAAAAACGCGTTTGAAGTCTAAAGTTAATTTTAAGCTAAGAAAACAGCAAAATTTAAAAAAATTATGAATGAAGAAAAGTTATATCTCCTAGCTTACTAAATGTCCACCAAATTTGGGACGAATCGGTTAATGGGTTTTTGATATATTAAACCTAATAGTCTTAAAAATTATGGTATATATATTAGTATACATAATGCTACTCTAGCTGTTGCTATTGATTACTTTTATAACTTATATTAAGCCATCAGCACCTGCCCCATATGACGTGTTTTCAACGTCCATCAAGGAAACGTCATTGGCTTTTCTTTGAAAACTGCGTGCAATTCTTACATCTTTAGATGTAGTTTTTATCTCTTTATTCTGCCCAGTTATAGGAAATACGATTTCTAATAAAAACAAGTTAATAAAAATGCAAACAAAAAGTGTTACACACATATTTACCACATAGAGTATTACTTTGGGACTAAAATATATTTTACAAAAAAACATGTGGAAATTTGAAAGCCACGCCCACTTAAAACTAGTGACAAAATAAAAAAACAGACATTATGTTAAAATTCTGCACAATATTCTAAACCACCAATTTCCCTCCCGGGGCGAATTTAGCTACTATTTTGATTTTTAAAAATAAAGGCAACGAAAAAAAAATTAGACAAAACTTGTATCGTTCCTATTAAATTTGCCACCACTGTATATCGAAATATATAACTCAAATGTAATCCATGCATTTGAAATTTGCTGGTTACATGGTTTTTATCACATTTTTTGATATCACCCATGTATATTTTTTCAATTCTAAAATACATTTTTAAAAATGGTCCAGTTGAATATTTTGGATAAACGATAAACCAAAATCTTTGGATAACTATCAGGGGCCAATTGTACGGCACCAAGGCAATTCCCCAATATGAGGCATGACTTGAAAAATTCTAGGGCTGATTAGATTCTCTTGGTGTACGTCCTGTCACCCAGATCGTCAGGAGAGTTGGGAAAATTTAACAGTTACTGACAACAAATCCGAAATTTTTGGATTATATTCAGGGGCCAATTGTAGGACATCAAGGCAATTCCCAATATCGGACATGTCTCAAAATTTGCTAGGTCTCAATGAGTATCTATTGGCATATGCCCCGTCTCCCAAATCATCGGTGGATCTCTAAAAATTAGCACTAACCAAAATCTTTGGATAAATATCACGGGCCAATTGTACGGCACTGAGGCAATTCCCCAATATGAGGCATGACTTGAAATATTCTAGAGCTCCAGCAGATCTACTGGTGTACGTCCCGTTCCCAAAAACATCACGAGATCCGAGAATATTGAACAGTTACTGCCAAAATCCGACATTTTTGAATTATGTTCAGGGGCCGATTGTAGGGCATCAAGGCAATTCCCCAATATCAGACATGTCTCAAAATTTGCTAGGTCTCAATGAGTTTCCATTGGCATATGTCCCGTTTCCCAAATCGTCGGGGGATCTCTAAAAATTAGCACTAACTAAAATCTTTGGATAACTATCAGGGGCCAATTTTGCGGCACTGAGGCAATTCCCCAATATGAGGCATGACTTGAAATATTCAAGGGCTCAAGTAGATTCTATTGGTGTATGTCCCGTTAACAAAATCATCAGGAGAGCTGAGAAAATTCAACAGGTACTGCCAAAATCCGAAATTTTTGCATTATATTCAGGGGCCAATTGTAGGGCATCAAGGCAATTCCCCAATATCGGACATGTCTCAAAATTTGCTGGGTCTCAAAGAGTTTCTATTGGCATATGTCACGTTTCCCAAATCATCGGGGGATCGCAGAAATTTAGTACTAACCAAAATCTTTGGATAACTTTCAGGGGCGAATTGTACAGCACTGAGGCAATTTCCTAATATGAGGCATGACTAGAAATATTCCAGGGCTCCAGCAGATCTACTGGTGTATGTCCCGTCACCCAAATCGTGAGTAGAGTTGGGAAAATTGAACAGTTACTGACAAAATCCGAAATTTTTGGATTATATTCAGGTGCCAATTCTAAGGCATCAAGGCAATTCCACAATATCGGACATGTCTCAAAATATGCTAGGTCTCAATGAGTTTCTATTGGCATATGTCCCGTCTGCCAAATCGTTGGGGGATCTCTAAAAATTAGCACTAACCAAAATCTTTGGATAACTATCAGGGGCCAATTGTACGGCACTGAGGCAATTCCCCAATATGAGGCATGACTTGAAATATTACAGAGCTTCAGCAGATCTACTGGTGTACGTCCTGTTACCAAAATCATCACGAGAGCCGAGAATATTGAACAGTTACTGCCAAAATCCGAAATTTTTGAATTATGTTCAGGGGCCAATTGTAGGGCATCAAGGCAATTCCCCAATATCGGACGTGTCTTAAAATTTGCCAGGTCTCAATGAGTTTCTATTGGCATATGTCCCGTTTCCCAAATCGTCGGGGGATCTCTAAAAATTAGCACTAACCAAAATCTTTGGATAACTACACTGTGAGACAAATGGTAGGGGTCAGTGATCGGGAAGGGTTCAAACTACCGGGGAAAGTTATATCGGTAAAAAAGAAGTTATACGTGTCCCGGCGTTTCGATGGGTCACCCCTAGGAATCGAGATATATCGATTTGACCTTTGGTGGTCTTTTTTTTGACATAACTCGAGAACCGCTAGTCCGATTTTGCTCAAACAATTTTAAAAAAATTAAAAATTACAATTTCTTTAATCTGTTCATATAATGTTTTTCTATATACTCAACAGTTTTGCCGGTAAAAATAAATGTATGAAGAAAAAAATATTTTTTGCCTTAAATATTAAAAAAAAGTAATAAACAAAAGGTTATTGATTTTTATGGTAGTGGTAACAAACATTTATTTTGACCGGCAAAACTGTTGAGTATATAGAAAAACGTTATATGAACAGATTAATTGTAATTTTTAATTTTTTTAAAATTGTTTGAGCAAAATCGGACAAGTGGTTCTCGAGTTATGTCAAAAAAAAGATATATCTCGATTCCTAGGGGTGACCCAGCGAAACGCCGGGACACGTATAACTTGCTTTTGACCGATATAACATTTCCCGTTGGTTTCATCCCATCCCGATTTTGACTGTCGCATAGTGCTATCAGGGGCCAATTGTACGGCACTGAGGCAATTCCGCAATATGAGGCATGACTTGAAGAATTCTAGACCTGAAGTAGATTCTATTGGTGTATGTCCCGTTACTCAAATCATCAGGAGAGCTGAGACAATTGAACAGTTACTGACCAAAATCCAAATTATTGGACTACCTCAGGGGCCAACTGTAGGGTAACGATGGTATTCCCCAAAGTGAGACGTCTTAGAATTGTCGGAAGATTACGTAGATTCGAATAGTACATGTCTCATCTGCAAAATCATCAGAAAACCCAATAAAAATATGTTTCAATTGTTACTTGTAGGTAACTTGTAATAAGAAAAATAGAGATATGTATATTTAAATTTTCATTCTTAAAAAATATACTCTGCTGTTTGTTTTTTACAATATTTTTTGTTAAATTCTAATATTTTTAATTTTTTTTACAAATTAATTCATGTTCCACACTCGTTCCACACAAAAAAAAAATAAAAATCTTTGGATAAAAATCTTTGGATAACTTCACACACATAATTACGTTCAGTGAATAAAAAAAAAATACGTTCACTGAATTAAAAAAAAAAAATTAAGTTCACTGAATTGAAAAAACCAAAAATTAAGTTCACTGAACTCAAAGCCTGTTTTCTGCCGTTCAGTAGAAGAAAATATTTATTTACAAATAAAATTTCTAACCAAGCAATTTTACAGCATTTGCTAGTAAAAATCAACAAATTACATATATATTAAGTGTTAGATGTACTTTATCAACCTACATGATTAAAAAATAAAGCCTTTTACTATAAAAATAAAAACTAAAAACTTTACAGATATAGATGAATTTGGAAAAAATATAATGTGTGTGAAATTATCCATAAAAAGTTATCCATAGATTTTTCTCGTGTGGAACTTAAGTGGAACACAATTTTGTTTTATAAAATAATTAAAATACGTCGAATTTAGTCAATAAAATTAGTTAAAAATAAATGAATTTTAATGTATGTCTGTGAAGATAAATGTAAATTTAACTAGCAAAGACACAAACCGATTTCGTTAACAGAGCTATGTTATGAGTCAACAGAGCTCTGTTAACTACTTAACAGTAACATGTTAAAATTTTTGGAATGAAGGGTTATGAATTTCAGGCATTATGGGCGATAGGGGCGTGGTCCGACTGACGGAATGAACACAATCTGTGAAGCAGGGTGTATATAACTTTCATCATTTATTTTTTTGAAAACGCACGTAAGGAATACGGGTAAATAAGGTTTTAAATTCAGTAATTTTAGGCCAAACTGTGGGAAATGTTAGGAGCCACAACGGACAACTGGGAACAGGTTCCTCAATGGTGTATATACTGAAGGTAATACAAGTAATGTATGTATCAGCCTTGCTATTGAAATCTTCCCCGTCAATTTAGAAAGTTCTAAAAAATGACGCTAAAATTTTCATATTCTATGTTAAATATTTGGATAAAACTGGTGGCCAGTATGGAAAATTGGACAGAGGTTCCTGGATGAAAATCATTTTACATACTATATTATGGCTGAACTTTCCAATTCTTGTCCTGAAATTTTCCAGGTCAATTTAGAATTGGGAGCAATCTAACATTAAAATAATGTCCTTTTAAATGAAATTTCATGGGTGAACCTGGTGGTCACTATGGAAAATTGGACAGAGGTTCCTGGACGAAAACAATATCGTAGGCTATTTAAGAGGTCTAGTTTCCAGCCAATCTTTTGGAATTGTGCTGCTCAATTTAGAAACTTGTTAAAAAGAACCCTAAAATTTTTAGAATCTACCCAGGTGGAAATTATGTGTGGTAACAAAAAAGAAGTACTGGCAAAGCGCAAGTAGACCGCGGTCTTACAAAAAGAAGTACTGGAAAAGCACTAAATTTGGACGCCTTCCCAACGCTTTAAAAGGGTGAATTCTCAGCACTTGTTTTCCTATAACATTATTTAGTTTTTGAAAAAGAAACTCCAAAAGAGTGAATATTTAAATAATTTTTGACTCCACAATACAATAACTCCAAGAATCGTCTATTTTTAGAGTACTTTAAAATTCTTCAGTGATGAGGGCTCATAATTTGGTGGCAGGGAAAACACTTGATTTTAATGTTTCTTGGTGCTATCTCAATACTTTGCAAAGCATTAAATAGATCAGTGTTAAGTATCATTTGGGTGTCAGGAAAGCACTTTAATTTTTTTATTTGAGCGTTGGCAAAGCATTTGATTTTTATCTTTATGGGTGCTTTCCCAGGGTTTGGTAAAGCATTGGCACCACCGTGGAACGGTGTTATCATTTGGGCGTTGGGAAAGCGCTGTTAACAAGCACTCATACCACCCATTTCGGTGCTTTGCAAGTGCTGGCCCCTTTGTAATTTTCTACCTGGGTATGTTAAGTATTTGGATGAAACTGGTGGCCAGTATGGAAAATTGGACAGAGCTTCCTGGGTGAAAATCATTTTACAGACTATATTATGGCTGAACTTTCCAATTCTAGCCCTGAAATTTTCCAGGTCAATTTAGAATTGGGAGCAATCTAACATTAAAATAATGTCCTTTTAAATGAAATTTCATGGGTGAACATGGTGATCACTATGGAAAATTGGACAGTGGTTCCTGGACGAAAACAATATCGTAGGCTACTTAAGAGGTCTAGTTTCCAACCAATGTTTTGGAATTGTGCTGCTCAATTTAGAAACTTGTTAAAAAGGACACTAAAATTTTTAGAATCTATGTTAAGTATTTGGATGAAACTGGTGGCCAGTATGGAAAATTGGACAGAGGTTCCTGGACGAAAATCATTTTACACACTATATTATGGCTGAACTTTCCAATTCTAGTCCTGAAATTTTCCAGGTCAATTTAGAATTGGGAGCAATCTAACATTAAAATAATGTCCTTTTAAATGAAATTTCATGGGTGAACATGGTGGTCACTATGGAAAGTCGGACAGAGGTTCCTAGACGAAAATTGTGTCATAGCTAGCATAAAGGATATATACTCCGGTCGTGGTGGTAAAATCTTCATGGTCAACTTAGAAATGCATCAATTTACACCTTTAAAAAGTTTAAATTTATGTTAAGGAATATAATTAAAATGGCCAACCAAAACTGTTAACTGAGCTATGTTAAGCATTTAACAGCGCAATATAAATAAAACTAATGCCAACCAATACTGTTAACTCAGTTATGCTAAGTAGAGGGAAATATCTGAAGCTACATCGGGCAACTGCAAACAGGTTCCTCAATGATGTATATACTGATGGTAATTAGGGTTTGGGGTTCGGGAATTCCCGGGCGAGAATTCCCGGGAAATCCCGGGAAAAGTTTGCCGGGAATTCCCGGGAAAATAATATATTTTTCCCGGGAAAACGGGAAATTTTAAAAATATTAAATTTTTTAAATTGTTTTTGTTTCTAATAGGATTTTTTAATTTTAGTCATAAAAAACATTTTAAATACCAAAACAAAAATGTCATTGTTAAAATCTTTTAAAAGGGAATACATTTATTTGACACAGAAATAAAATCTTTGCCAAGTAATTAGGAGCATTTCAAATAATAAAGATTTTTCGCATAACTTATTCAAAATTTAAGTAGTAAAACCCAAAAACTTGGTAAAATTTTTAAAAGAAATATGAAAAAATAGCTTTGTTTCTTACAAATAATCGCCCATACTATCTAAATTTTTCAAATGTATAATTTAGGTAAAGTCGACTTTAGTTAAAATATTGGGTGGCAGTATACCTTGACTTGGTTTATTTTTGGAGCATTCTAATTGGTTAATTTATTTTTAACCAATCAAAATATTTGAAAATATAAATATTTTTGTAAGGTTTTCATACACAAAATGAACAAAACCGTTTGATTAAAAATAAAGTCGACTTTAAATTTAAAATACTCCTTTATATTAAGGGTCAATAATTTTATAAGTAACGTTTTCATTAATAAATGTGAAAACAAAAGACTAATGGTTAACGGTGGTATCTAAATTTGGTTATCCGACATCTAAATTTGGTTCACAAAAAAAAAAAATTGATGGTCATGCAACTTCTCTTGAAGAAAACAACAACAAGAATAACGTTTCAGCTAAAATTAGCAAAGTACCCGAAGAAAAAAGTGTAAGCTGAATAGGCATTAAAGGTTTTATGGTAGGGCAAACATTTCCTGAAATGGTATCCAAATTAGCTGCAGTCAATCCGCACCATAACTAGATCTTCGTTTATTCGAGAAAGTTTTTATAATAAAAACCTGGCATTGCAAAAAAATGAAACCGATGTAAAGAACATTATATTAAATTACTACAATCATGTAAAAGATATCATGATAAAAGAAATATCGAGCAATATTTCTAACAATGGGAGATTTACTATAATCTTAGATGAATGGACAAGAATATCACAAAAGAGATATTTGAACATATGTATAAACGGAAATAATTCATTTTATAACCTGGGGTTGGTTTATATATCAGGAAGATGTAATGCTGATGAAATAAGAAGAATTGTAGAAATAAGACTAGAAGAGTTTTATTTGTCTTTGGAAAATAACATTGTGGCCGCCATATCTAATGGGCCAAGTGTGATGAAACGGTTTGTTTCCGACAGTCCAGTAGTAGGTGCCTGCTGGAATCATGCAATTCATTTGGCAGTGCTGCGAGTAATTTATGTGAAATCAAATGTTCAACATTCTGATATTTTTTACTTTGAATTCTCACAACACAGACTGCATTTGTACTGAAATAGTGTTTTTTTTAACAAAAATTACTTATATAGGTGGTTTTCATTAACAATTTTGTTCAAAAATATTTCCCGGGATTCCCGGGAATCCCGGGAATCAAATTTTTTCATTCCCGTTTCCCGGGAAATAAAAAAGTCCGGGAAATCCCAAACCCTAATGGTAATATAAGTGATGTACGTTCCAGCCTTGCTATTGAAATCTTCCCCGTCAATTTAGAAAGTTCTAAAAAATTTCCAGGTCAATTTAGAATTGGGAGCAATCTAACATTAAAATAATGTCGTTTTAAGTGAAATTTCATGGGTGAACATGCTGGTCACTATGGAAAATTGGACAGAGGTTCCTGGACGAAAACAATATCGTAGGCTATTTAAAAGGTCTAGTTTCCAGCCAATGTTTTGGAATTGTGCTGCTCAATTTAGAAACTTGTTAAAAAGGACCCTAAAATTTTTAGAATCTATGTTAAGTATTTGGATGAAACTGGTGGCCAGTATGGAAAATTGGGCAGAGGTTCCTGGATGAAAATCATTTTACAGTATATATTATGGCTGAACTTTCCAATTCTAGTCCTGAAATTTTCCAGGTCAATTTAGAATTGGGAGCAATCTAACATTAAAATAATGTCATTTTAAGTGAAATTTCATGGGTGAACATGGTGGTCACTATGGAAAATTGGACAGAGGTTCCTGGACGAAAATCATGTCATAGATAATCAAAAATGTACATTTTCCAGCCATTGTGGTATAATATTTCTGGTCAATTTAGAAATATTAATAATTTAACTTTAAACACATTATGTTCCCAGTGTAGAAACGGTAATGACATATTATTATTTTTTGGACTACCACACTCACAATAACTTTACCGTAAAAGTTCAACAGTTGTTCAAAAAGTAAATCAGTAAAGTTGTTTTAATTGAATAAGTAGTTAAATTGCAAAGAAATATATTTTTTAACTTTTTCTATCAGTCATTCAATAAATAAAATACACAAAATACGGACTTTCGGTAGAAGTTAAAATATTCAATAAAAATTTTCTGTTAAAAACAATCAGTTTTTAGAATACAATTAATTTTAAAATGAACGATAAATCGATTATTTTTACCGACTTTGCCAGTTAATAAAATAACAATTAAAAATAAACGACAAAATACAATTGTTTTAAACGAAAAGTGGGTAGTCCTTTTTTTAACTTATTTTCTATTGTTTTAATGTATATATTCGGTTGATTTTAAGGAACAAATATTGTGAGTGCAGTAATGACACCCACTTACCTTCTGCATTATTTTAAAACATCAAAAACATCTAGTAATGAGTTACTGATAATTACTTATTTTTTACATTATTTCAAATAGAAAATAATTTTATAGATTTTTTTTTAATTTTTTTGAAATCTATTTTTAGACTCAATATTTTTTAAACACTGGTAAGGATATATGTAACCACATATTTTTTGATTTTTTGTATGTTGGCGAGTAAGGTTACTTGTGTGCAGCAGGTCAATTATGTTTTTATCAATTAAATATTACATGTCGATATAGCTCAGATGGTAGAGCTATTGACTGGCAATCTGTAGACCCAGGTTCGATTCCCGCACCAGCAAATTTTATTAAAAAAAAAAAATACAATAAAAAATATTTTTTTTTATGTTATTCATTTTTTTGAAAATCTATTTTTAGACTCATTATTTTTGTCAGTTGTGGCAAGCACATAGGTAACGATATATTTTTTGATTTTTCGTATGCTGGTGTGTAACCATAACTCATTATTTTTCGCGACATCGCCATATAAAGGTAATAAGAAATGTAATAACAAAAGTAACTAGTTACCATTACCAAGTATGTAGTTACATAACCACATATCTGGTAATTATTTTCTACACTGGGTAGTAACTAGGGTTTTTCTTTTCCCGGACTTTTTCATTTCCCGGGACAGCGGGATTTTTTTCAGAATTTCCCGGGATCCCGGGAATTCCCGCTCGTTAGAAAATATATAAATTCGACATATGTTGTACTTTAAAAACTCGATTTCTGTTGAAACACCTTCCGACAAAGTTCATTTTTTGGTTGTACCAATGAGAAAATGTACTTAATATATTCCAAAGGATGGCTAAATATAAAGTATCCATGTCTTCCACTCTTTCTAGATCAATTCGTTTACCAATTTAAATCGTGAATTAATATTTAGGTAATATATTTATATGGAAGGCCGTCTTAATTTTAAAAAACTCTTAGAAATATATCAACTAAATATTAATTGGCGGTTTAAACGAATTGATATAGAAAAAGTGAAAGACACGGGTATTTTATTTTCATCTCTTTTTATACCCTACACCACTATGTGGTCAGGGTATTATAAGTTTGTGCTGATGTTTGTAACACCAAAAAATATTGGTCGTAGACCCACCTTATAGTATACCGATCGGTTCAGAATTTTTTTTTATTTCGATTTAACGATGTCCGTCTGTCCGTCCGTCCGTCCGTCCGTCCGTCCGTCTGTCTGTCTGTCCATGCAATCTTGTACGCACTCTACAGGTCGCAGCTATTAAGATATTTTGATGAAATTTGGTACGCAGACCTATGTTGGCCCAAGGACGAACAAGTTTGATTTTTTTGAACATCGGTCCATGTTTAGACCTAGTGCCCATATAAGGGTCCTACCAAAATTATACTGTTTATACGCTGCAGGTCGTAAATATTAAGATATTTTGACGAAATTTGGTACACAGACCTATATTGGCCCAATAACGCAGCCTATTGATTTTGGTGAACATCGGTCCATGTTTAGACCTAGTGCCCATATAAGGGTCCTACCAAAATTATACTGTTTATATGCTGCAGGTCGTAAATATTAAGATATTTTGATGAAATTTGGTACACAGACCTATATTGGCCCAATAATGCAGCCTATTGATTTTGGTGAACATCGGTCCATGTTTAGACCTAGTGCCCATATAAGGGTCCTATCAAAATTATACTGTTTATACGCTGCAGGTCGTAAATATTAAGAAATTTTGATGAAATTTGGTACACAGACCTACATTGGGCCAATAACGCAGCCTATTGATTTTGGTGAACATCGGTCCATGTTTAGACCTAGTGCCCATATAAGGGTCCTACCAAAATTATAATGTTTATACGCTGCAGGTCGCAAATATTAAGATATTTTGATGAAATTTGATACACAGACCTATATTGGCCCAATAACGCAGCCTATTGATTTTGGTGAACAGCGGTCTATGTTTAGACCTAGTGCCCATATAAGGGTCCTACCAAAATTATACTATTTATACGCTGCAGGTCGCAAATATTATGATATTTTGATGAAATTTGGTACATAGACCTATGTTGGCCCAAGGACGAAGCCTATTGATTTTGGCGAACATCGGTCCATGTTTAGAACTAGTGCCCATATAAGGGTCCCCCCAAAATTATATTGTTTATACGCTGCAGGTCGCAAATATTAAGATATTTTGATGAAATTTGGTACATAGACCTATGTTGGCCCAAGGACGAAGCCTATTGATTTTGGTGAACATCGGTCCATGTTTAGAACTAGTGCCCATATAAGGGTCCCCCCAAAATTGGCTTGGTTACAAACTGCAGGTCGCAAATATAAAGATATTTTAATGAAATTTGGTGCGCTGACTTACATTATAGAAAATTTTGACACAAGCCCCATTTTAACCCATTCGAATTTCGGATCCAAACAATACACCAGAGTGGTGTAGGGTATTGTATAGTCGGCATGCCCGACTTTAACCTTTTTACTCGTTTTTAGGATATATTGGAATAGTTAATGGATGCAAACTTGTGTCGGACCAGTTTTATAGTCAGAACTCAGATCGATTTGTTGCTTAAATATTTCTTAAATATGAAATCCAAAAATTTCTATTTCTAGATATTTTGTTTCTTTCTATTTTCAAAAGTATCCGTCTAGAATTATTTTTATAAAATAGTTTGAAAGTGAGTATTTTTTACACACATTTTTAGGCAAATTCGCATAAATCGTTTTATAAAAATAGACACTAAAACAGTATTAAATAATTTCTTAACTTAAATTGGTTTTCTTGAATAGACATTTTTTATGCCACAGCACTTAAAAATAAATTATAGAATTTTCATATTTAGTGGCATTTTAAATTAACATATAAAAAAATCCAAAATAATTTGAAAAAGCATCTGATGGATTATTGAAAACAAATATTTAAAAAATACAATTGCAATAATGGAATAGCAATTGAACTTTAAATGAAATTATTTTAAGTTAAAGAAACTCAAAGTACTTATGTCAATTGAAAATTCGAAAATATTACCAATTTTTTAATTTTAATGCCTAGTTTTTTGGAGGTATTTGGAACTGAAATAATGATGTTGGAATGTTGTATAAGGCTGGTTTACACTATAAGATTTTCGGTACGATTTTACTTCAGTATATATGCAAAACTTATAAGCAAGGTTGCAAAATCTTTCCGAAAATCTTATAGTGTAAATAAGCCTATACAAATATTGCTTTATTTGAACAAAGATAATCATTTTAAAGAAAAAAGTTTTTTTCCGAAATATGTACAAGTATTTTTGTTGGTAAACTTGGTAATGGCAGATAAAATTTTTTTCGGTTTAACTAAACCAAATTCAACTGCCATCCGAAAACAATTTGGCCTAATTCAGTTTATTAAATTTTAAATCGTATTTTTTTAATTTTAAATATTTTTTGTTTAAATTAGTTTAAAAAATCATAACATAAACCCTAGTAGTAACTCATTATAATGTTTTAAAATAATGCAGAAAGTCGGTGTCGGTATTGGTAGTCAGAAAAATAATGATATGTCATTACCGTTTCTACACTGGGATGTTATATTACACCATGCTACAATTTAAAATTTTTCCGCTCACCCATAGAAAAATCGATATGTACGTGAAAGTAAAGACCACAAATTACACCAGATATGAATCAGCTGATTTGGGCAATATGGCCCGACAGAAAATGAGCAAAACAAAACGCAGAAATTTAAGAAAAACACAAAAGATAAAGCACGATAATCTAAAAAGAGACAGATATATACAAAAAATGAGCAGTACAAAATGTATGCAGATTTTATATTGTTATGTCCCTCTTGACTTGACTTCCATGTAAACAAAACCATACGGTTAGAGAATACTTTAAGATTAAGACCAACCCTGTGTTTGAAAATACAAGTCTTTTATTATTGTGAATGGAATTTTTTGTTTTTTGGCGTTTGAGAACAGAACATTAGAAGGAATTTAGCAACAATACTATAATGAGTTTAACAACAGTATTATGAATAAAACTCATGTTAACTCTATGCTAAATTTTCATTTTGAATACCGCTGTGTATATAATTTCATAAACATAAATCAAGCATAGAATGCAAAAAGCATGCATGCATTTTTTTATATTAAAATTTTATTAAAGATTAAAAATTGTATCAAAAAATATACAAAATATGAGAAAAAATATAATAGAAAAAACTAAATCCATTAGCTGCAATTTGACTTCTTGATATGTCACGAGCCAGTGAGAAAGCGGTTTACATTAGTAGATCGACTTGCATAATAGAGCCTGTTTTAATATCCACAAAACTAAAAAGATTTTACCTATTCTTTTATTTTTATTACGTACTTAAATTTAAATATTAAATTATTTTTTAAATCTACACCCAAAAAATTACATAGTTACTAGTGTTTCCAATTATTCGATATAGGCGGTTAACCGGTTAATGCATTATTCGAAAAATCACTAAAACTAATTAACCGGTTATTCGGGTCGGTTAATCGAGAAAATTGGCGATTAATCGATTAATCGTTTAATGCAAAATTAATGCATTTTCTTAACTTTTTATCAATAAAAACACAAAGGGCTGAATTTTTTAATATTAAAAACTAGAAGAGCATTTTACATTGAGCCATTAATATAAAAAAATTTAAGCTCTATTTGAAAATACCAATTTACTCTGCAAAAATCAGCAAAAAATTTTGCTGAAATGTCTTTAAAGTTTGGCGGTTGTCCATTCACTTTTTTATATAAAAAATTTTTCAAATGCAAATAATATAAATTTTTTGCGTTAAAATGTAAGCACAGGACCTGTGGCCATATTTACGATATAAATGCGATGTGCTAATCTTGATATTTAAACCACTACTTAGCGTTTTATATAGGTTTTTATGGTTTTTTGCTATTTCAGCGACTTTAGTCGCCGAATGTACAATCGACCTCAATAAATGTAATGCCTTAGTAAGGAAGCAATTGAAATGAAAATATTTCAATAAAAAATGTATTCATCTATAGTATTCATCCTATATGGTAACATAGCTTTCCAAGATGTCCCCAAAGTCCAACTTTTAGTATAATATGGGGTCACCTCCAAAAACTGTTCTTGCAAAGTTTCAAGGGTAGTATCGTACTAAAGACACTTTAGTATCATTCAGTTTTTAGATTTTTGTTTATCTTCCAATCTCCTCCCTGCTTCAATAGACGAATTCCAGCGAAATTTCATTGAATCAATATAAAAATTCATAAAAAGCATGTAGACAATTCCCTCAGTGTGCTGTAACAGATGTCAAATGCCAAACAGATTTGTTTGTTCGAACTTTATCACAGATTTTCAAAAGTGAGAGCAGTTTTTCAGCTTTTCAAAATTCTATGTTTGCTATAATAAAATATTAAAAATTAATACGCACTTTTATTGTTAAAATAAACTGCTCTCACTTTTGAAAATTAATTTTACATTTTAAAAAATTAAAATAGAAATAAAAAATTGTCTATTGTATTTTATAAAGCCTGCTCCAGTCATTTTTTTTTTTTTTAGAAATCGAAACTTTGTTATTTTGCTAAAAAAAAATTCTAAAAAATTTTATTAAAAATTAATTGCGATAATGTAAAACAAATTCGTTTAAAAGTCTTTTAAAACCCATGACGTGTCTCGCTGGTTCAATGTCGACTTGCTTGGAGTTGCTCAAAAAATGGTATTTAAAGGCTTCTCTTTCAATCGATTTTAAAACAATTCGATCGTATTTTAGTTAGTATTTGTTTTTTCCTAAGCGTTTCTTGCCACTTTTTAGCCAAAGTTAAGAAAATCATGAAGTTTTGGGAAAAAATAAAGCAAAAAATTACATATTAAAAATGTAACCGGTTAATCGACCAATTTTAACCGATTATTCGGGTCGAATAATTATTTGAGTTTTAGATTATTTGTTTCGACATTAACCGAAATAGAGGCAATTAATCGAGGAATCGGTTAATCGATTAACCGAATTGCAAACACTAATAGTTACTCATCACTACTTTTTTAACTATGCCATAGGTGAAATAACCCTCACTATGGCAGAGTGGATATGAAGCAGTGAACGGCAACTATGTTTATAAAAAAATTTTGAAATCAACTATTGAAAAAGCTGTAATCAACGATTGCGAAGTTAAAACTAAAAAATATTGAAGATAGTGAATAACCACTACATACAATTTCATAATAGTTGGTAGAAACTACAAATGTGATTTAGATCTCATTCTTAATAAAAAATATATGTTTATTTAAAAAGCATATTCACATATTTTATTACATCACAAAATAAAATGTTCTTTTCCATTTAAAAAAGATTAAGTGGGTTATTTTATAAAACGTAGCCCCTTGCGTTGCGTTGATTTGTATGTAAATTGTTATTGTGATAAAAACAACGCAACGCCACGCATGGCGTTGCGTTTTACAAAATAACCCTCTAAATATTCAGCCAACAGGAACATTAACGGTGAGTCTCATACTGCAGGTTTAACTTAACTATAAACAAAAGAAAATGTGAAAAAAATGTACACAAAACAACAACAAATTTTTGGGTTAATTATTAACTAAAGTTTAAACCTGCAGTATGAGACCCACCGTAAATATATAGTATTACTTTTTAACACCTGACATCTATACACCTGACTGACATTATCTTCCATCTGCTGTATTGCTTCTGTAAGCACGTTTCTTGATTTTGATTGTAAAATTTAGAGTTTGCTGTTCGGTTTTATTCGAAACCGAAACCGCGGTTTTTTAGACCTCAAAACCGAAACCGAAAACCGACAAAAATAAGTCGGTTTTCGGTTTCGGTTTTTAAGTTTTTTTTAAATACTTTAACAAATTAAAATAATTTAATAAATTGCAAAGTTTCACAAAAGAGCTCTAACACCTTCTGATGCAGCCTCCGAATAATGAGAATTATTGGAAAGTTTATAATTTTCTGAGCAATTATGAGTTATTTACTATTAATTTTTCAATAATCAAAAAATTTTAATGCACTCATAAATACGAGTCCAATATGTTTCATTTATAAATCTAAAATTTGAGTACTCTGAAAAATTTTTAATGAACTCATAAATACGAGTCTAACATGCTTATTTGTAACTCCAAAATTTGAGTCTTCTACGAGTAAAAATTTCTGGGTGCTCAGTAAAATGTCGGCTGGGATATTATTGAATCTTGAATTTCAAAAAGGGCTCAGCTCCTATTTTACAAAATTTTGTATTTAATTTCTCCATTAAATATTACTTTAAAGAATTTTTTATTTTTGTTATTACGGATTACATAAACTGAGGCTTATAATTTTAGAAAAAAATTGCACCAAAAAATCAAGTGGTTTAAGAGGTATTTAGTTTCACATATTCAGTTCAAATTTTAACTCTGTATTTTTCAAAAAGTCCTTTTTCGTAGTCCGCGAAATTTATGAAATTTTATCTTTATATTAGCCGTTTTTTCTAATCACTTGGATTTAATAAATCCAAAAAGAATTTCTAAAAGTGCTCAACAGATGGGGTTAGATTTTTTCTATTTTAAAAAAATTTTCTGTCCGACACTTCTTTCACCCTAATTTTTAATACCGAATTCGATGATGGAGGATTTTACTTTAACTTTTAATTTATAATTATATTTTACATAAAACAGCGATAACCAGTCTGCCTTTTCAGTTTTATCACTTCAATTTATATTTTTACACAATTGAAAAATTCCATTGCAATATTTAATATTCACTAATTGGAGTTAATTAAATTACTTACTGTAGAGTGAAAAATTGTCATTTCTATTTGAGCTATTTCTCCATGTCCAAGATGAAAAATATGTATTTGGTGAGGTGTAGTTTTTTTCTAAACAAATTTCATAAAAAAAATTTAAGAAAAACCTTTTATTTGTTAGTTTTTCAATTTTTTTGTTTCTCTTTTAGTTTTTATTCGTATTTTTTTCTGACATTAAATTAATAGGCTGTTTCATATATTTGTGCTTTTATTGTGGATTTATTAAATCCAGCTTTTTTTTGGATTTAATAAATCCATTTTTTATACGAAAAATTCTAAATCCAGGTGATTAAAAAACACGCTAATTGTTTTAAATAAACTGCTAAAATTTAAATTTATACTCTTGAAAATACTGATTTATTTGCGGACAAAAGAATAAAAAAAATTTAATTCATAATAGTTTTCCGCGTTTTTTTTTCTCCCTCAAAGCCCTCGAAACGGCGTTATTGCATATATTTGAGTGAGAAATTCAATTGAATTTTAAGTAATAAGTATATTGTACGTTTTAAACATTTACTTTTATACTTATTTAATTATTTAAAAAAATTCTATTATTTGCACAAGAAAACCGAAAATTAACCGAAACCGCGGTTTTTATAATTTTGAAAAACCGAAACCGCGGTTTTCAGATTTTTCGGTTTTTAGCAAACTCTAGTAAAATTGGATCCAAGTCCTGAAAAATAAATAAATATTTCATTGTTTTCTCGTAAAAATTAAAATTAAATATTAAAAAATATTTTAAACTTACTTGGCAAATTAAAGCTACAGCGCTTCGATAGATTATTTGTTTTAAAAATATGTATAATTTTTTGCCCTATTTCGAATATATTAAAAATTCAAAATAAAGTTGTCAATTAGAAAAAATAAAAATATTTTTTACAGGGTAGCATACAAATAGTTTTATTGACTATACCCATAGTTGTTAACAATTACAAATTGTGATTTTCAAAATATTTCGATTCAACTATAGATTTTGTTAACTATGCGACTATGGAATTTTAAGGGTGTATTTATTACAATATTTATGACCTGCTTACTAATAAAAAACAATTTCAATTCTGGTTATTTTAGAATGAGTTATCCTCCCCAAATGTATAAATTAAAATTAATTCATTATTTCATTAAAACCTTTCATTAAATCAATACAAGCATTGAATAATTTATTTTAACTAAACAAATAAAAAGTGTTAAGAAAAATATGAAACATTTGTTTTTATGAATAGATTTTTCACGTAACTACTAACAAGTAGGGTTTTTCTTTTCCCAGGACAGCGGGATTTTTTTAGAATTTCCCGGGATCCCGGGAATTCCCGCTTGTTAGAAAATAAATATATCCGACGTATATTAAACTTGAAAAATTCGATTTCTATCAAAACAACTTACGACAAAGTTCATCTTTTGGTTGAAACCATGATAAAACCTACTTAATATATTCCGAAATAAGGCCTACACCCTTATTATAATTTTTATGAGGTGAATGGCCATTGTTATCACAAGTTTAGAACGCGGGTGTGAATATAAAATATCCATTTCTTCCACTTTTTCTAGATCAATTCGTTCAACAGTTTAAATCGCGAATTAATATTTAGAGGTAATAGATTTGTATGAAAGGCCATCTTAATTTTAAAAATTAAGTTTAAACGGTTAAACGAATTGATATAGAAAAAGTGAAAGAAAGTGTCGGACCAGCTTTGTAGTACGAACTAAGATCGTACTATTTGTGATAGTAAGGAATCCAAAAAAATCTATTTCTAGATGTTTTGTTTCCATGTATATTTTCGGTAGTATTCGTCTAGAATTATTTTTATAAAAAAGTTTAAAAATGAGTATTTTTACATAAATTTTTAGGCAAATCGCCTAAATCTTTTTATAGTTTTTTAACTTCCAGGTGAAAAATGTCGATATATGAACATTTATGGTTCAACCATATATGTATGGATCCGAAAAATGAGGTAACACCTAAGTATATGTTCATATATGGACGCTCGCAAATTAGAACCGCTTTGTTTTTGAGGCAATTCTAATTTCTGAATTTTTCTAATTTCTAGACGTTTTTTTTCGAAAAAAAAATTGAGTAAATTTACTTCCAAAAACTTAAATAAAACTCTTTTTAATATTTTTTAATTCAATTTTATTTGATAAAAACAAGAAAACAAAACACAACAATTCAGTCCAATACATCAAATGTATTTTTTTAAATTAAAAATATGAATATAAAAAAAAAAACGAATGGCAACAAAACATAGCAATGCAGTCCAATTACATCACATGTATTTTTTTTAATTAAAAACTAAAAAACTGTATTTAAAAACGAGTAAAAAGGTTAAAGTCGGGCATGCCGACTATACAATACCCTACACCAGTCTGGTGTATTGTTTGGATCCGAAATTCGAATGGGTTAAAATGGGGCTTGTGTCAAAATTTTCTATAAGTTTGTAACCAAGCCAATTTTGGGGGGACGCTTATATGGGCACTAGTTATAAACATGGACCGATGTTCACCAAAATCAATAGGCTTCGTCCTTGGGCCAACATAGGTCTATGTACCAAATTTCATCAAAATATCTTAATATTTGCGAACTGCAGCGTATAAACAATATAATTTTGGTGGGACCCTTATATGGGCACTAGGTCTAAACATGGACCGATGTTCACCAAAATCAATAGGCTGCGTTATTGGGCCAACATAGGTCTGTGTACCAAATTTCATCAAAATATCTTAATATTTGCGAACTGCAGCGTATAAACAGTATAATTTTGGTAGGACCCTTATATGGGCACTAGGTCTAAACATGGACCGATGTTCAAGAAAATCAATAGGCTGCGTTATTGGGCCAATATAGGTCTGTGTACCAAATTTCATCAAAATATCTTAATATTTGCGAACTGCAGCGTATAAACAGTATAATTTTGGTAGGACCCTTATATGGGCACTAGGTCTAAACATGGACCGATGTTCACCAAAATCAATAGGCTGCGTTATTGGGCCAATATAGGTCTGTGTACCAAATTTCATCAAAATATCTTAATATTTACGACCTGCAGCGTATAACCAGTATAATTTTGGTAGGACCCTTATATGGGCACTAGGTCTAAACATGGACCGATGTTCACCACAATCAATAGGCTGCGTTATTGGGCTAACATAGGTCTGTGTACCAAAGTTCGTCAAAATATCTTAATATTTACGACCTGCAGCGTATAAACAATATAATTTTGGTAGGACCCTTATATGGGCACTAGGTCTAAACATGGACCGATGTTCACCAAAATCAAACTTGTTCGTCCTTGGGCCAACATAGGTCTGCGTACCAAATTTCATCACAATATCTTAATATTTGCGACCTGTAGAGTGCGCACAAGATTGCATGGACAGACAGACAGACGGACGGACGGACAGACAGACGGACATCGTTAAATCGAAATAAAAAAAATTCTTAGCAGATCGGTATACTATAAGGTGGGTCTGCGACCAATATTTTTTGGTGTTACAAACATCAGCACAAACTTATAATACCCTGACCACATAGTGGTGTAGGGTATAAAAATTAAACAATTAAAATTAAACAATGGCCAAGTTAACAACTAATCTTTGTTTGACATATAATCAGTAGGGCGGGTCGATTTAATAATCGCCCATGGCTCAGTGAAAATCGTATTCTAGGGATCAAAATAAGAAACTTTGCCGAAGGAACCATACCTCTGAAACGAATTCTACTACCCCCAACTGTTGACTTTTGTCCCGTAGGGTCAAGTTTTGAAAAATCCCACTTTGACCCATTTAGAGTGCCCCAATCGAGTCCAAATGTATGACCGACCCCCACTAACTTTGGAGGGCCGATCCACCCATGCCATTGGCACACCCCCTGGAACTCCCCTGGGGGGTTCCCCATACAAACATTTTAAAAAATCACCATTTTTGGCACTTTATTTTATTATTTTTTATTTATTTTTATTATTTTATTTATTTTTTTTCTTTAGAAATTTATTTAGTCAGAACATATGTAAATGAAAAAATTAATTTAACTTAGTAATAGAAAAGAAAATAAAAAAAATTACTGTTTGAAGTCTTTTTTGCTTTCAAGTCTGGGCATTTTTTCTTTTCTATTACTAAGTTAAATTAATTTTTTCATTTACATATGTTCTGACTAAATAAATTTCTAAGGAGAAAAAATAAATAAAATAATAAAAATAAATAAAATAAATAAAAAATAATAAAATAAAGTGCCAAAAATGGTGATTTTTTAAAATGTTTGTATGGGGAACCCCCCAGGGGAGTTCCAGGGGGTGTACCACTGGCATGGGTGGATCGGCCCTCCAAAGTTAGTGGGGGTCGGTCATACATTTGGACTCGATTGGGGCACTCTAAATGGGTCAAAGTGGGATTTTTCAAAACTTGACCCTACGGGACAAAAGTCAACAGTTAGGGGTAGTAGAATTCGTTTTAGAGGTATGGTTCCTTCGGCAAAGTTTCTTATTTTGATCCCTAGAATACGATTTTCCCTGAGCCATGGGCGATTTTTTTGCCTCCCCACAAATCGACCCAGCCTAATAATCAGTTATATTTGTTTGTTTTTTTGGTTTCTTTAAATCCGAAATATCATTACGGAGAGCCAAAAGATTACTTATGTACTTAGTTGAAAACAATTCACTGTTATTGCACCATTTTATTAAATTATTTACGCTTTCAATGGCTGTAGTATTAGAGACAACTGATGATACTGGAACAACGTCGTCTTCGCTGCTATCTGAAGACTCACCATCGCTACTGAGAACATAAACAGATGCGTCATCAAACATATCTTCATTCCATCTGTCGATGTCTTCTATACCGATGCAATCGTTGGGAGCTATTGCTTTTAAAAGAGCTTGAGTTATCTGAATAACTTCGTTGCAGTCCTGATCTATTTGCAACAATTGTGCTATTGGCACGTCATCGTCGCTGTCGTATTGGTTAGAGTCCCAATTGGACAACTTTGACCAACATTTCTTCATAACAGTTTGTGGTACCGCATCCCAAGCTTGTTTCAGTAATAATATAGCATTGCGGATCGAATGGGATTTCAAATGATTCTTCAGTTCACCACCTTCAGCAATTAACTGAGAAAGAATCATACTTCTGTAATTGAGCTTTGTTAACTTAATAGGGTTTTGATCCATTGGTTGTAAAGCTGCTGTCACATTTGGTGGAAAGAATAATTCAACTATGTTTCCATCGTCACTTTTAAGTTTCTCAATGGGTGTATGAGCGGAGCAATTATCTATAAGCAAAATGGCTTTCGGAGGCAAATTATTTTCCTGAGAAAAGCGGATCACCTGTGAATTGAAAAAAATTTTAAAATTATGTACGGAACCTGAAATCAATATTTTTGTTTACCTCTTTAATAAATATTCCGTGAAACCATTCGTGAAAAATCCGAGAAGTCATCCAAGCATTTTTTGAAAAGTTGTAATGCAGAGGATTATTGAAATTTTTAAAACACCTGGTTTTTTTTGCTTTTCCAATTACCAATGGAACTAATTTGTGTGATCCATCAGAGTTTGCACCAAGTAGGACTGAAATTCTGTATTTTTGAATTTGAAATGTCCAGGGGCGTTTTTTTCAAAAGCAGAGACATAGGTTCTGTCTCGTAGGCAACGAAAAAATAATCCGGTTTCGTCGACATTATATATTTGTGACTCCATTAAACCCATCTCAGCGATCTTTGCACGATATCGATGAATAAAAGGAGTGACTGAAGCAACATCACTGGAAAGAATCTCGCCACAAGTTTTTAAAAAACGGATACGGTGTCGCTTCTTAAATTTGGTAAACCATCCATCACTTGCCCGGAATGCATTTTCATCTTTATCGGGATATTCCTCTCTAAATATTTGTTTAGCTTTCTCTTTTAATATTGGCCCAGTCAATCTACACTTTTTTTCTCGTTGATTTAAAAACCACTCATACAGACGACTTTCCATTTTTGGATATTTAGCGCTGTGCAAAGATTTATTGTTTGCCTCCTGATATGTGTTTGAAACAGCATTTAATATTGCTGTTCTATGTGATTTGATGTAGCTGATTGAAGATGTTGTCACATTAAAATCTGGGGCTAACCGGTTCCCTTGAACGCCTTTGTCAAGCTTTTCTAATATTTTGACTTTAGTTTCCAATGATAAAGTGTTTTTTTTACGTTTATTTAACATTTTAAATGATACAATTTCACTATTTAATAGAGACTGCCAAATAATATGTACACGCGTATCAAATTTCACAAATTAACTCGCTAAAAATGTACATAAATGCGACAAAAAAAAAACAAATAGGGAAAACATATATAATTTGGTGATTCCCCTTTTTAGTTTTACTTTATTCAAACAGAATAAAAATAAATTGGGGATTTCCTGTGTATTCAAATAACCAAAAAAAAAAAAAAAAACGCTCAGAAATTAGAATTTTAAATTCGAAATTCAGAGCGTTTAATGTATTGCAAACATTGATTCTAATTTCTGGGCGTTCGAATTACTGAAAGCTCTAATTTGCGAGCGTCTACTGTATATGCGAATATATGCGGACGTTGCTGTCCTTTATTATAAGGTTGTACTATAGATATAAATTTATGTATGCCATTCGAATTAGGCACTACATATGTTCCTTTTTTTATTGATGGCATTAAATATAATTCCATATTTATCCATATATGAGTTCCTTTTACACATATGGAAAAATGTATTCTTGCAAATATGTTCATATACAAGTCACTTTTGCATAAATTGAATATCATATAATTCCATATTTGTCCATATATGAGTGCCTTTTCCATATATGAAATAGCAGATGCCTCCATATATGTCTGTATATGAAATCTTTTTCCATATATGGAATAACATATACTTCCATATATGTTCATATAAAATCCATATATGTTTATAAAAAATCCATATTTGTTCATATGTGTCCATACATAAACCATATATGAACATGTTTGAGCGTATATGAACATTTTTCACCGGGTTTAATTAGTATTTATTTTTGAATTGAAATATTTTATGCCACAAAACTATTTAAAAAGAAATTATTGAATTTTCATAAGCTCATACCTATCAACGTTAAGTATTTAAGGCAAATCTACGTTTAATCGATCAAAGTAAACAAAAATTATAAAAAGCTAATATTTAGAATCGAACGTACGCCAGCATAACTTTTTAGAAAGTAGCGCTAAAAAGTTATGTTACACGTGAAAATGTATAAAAGTTGAGTTTTCAACGTTGATAATTATCCACGTTGCAAGTTAACGTGCATACGAAAAGTAATGTGTTAGTTTTCGTCTCAAACGCGTTATTGGGTATTTTAAGGTTTTTTGTGAGTTAGCGGATATAGTTAAGTCGAAAACACAGCTTTATTTGAATTTTAAATTAAGTGCCTGCTTATCTATTACGAAAATACTCACAACGATAGCAATTGATAATTACCCAGTGTAGAAACGGTAATAACATATCATTATTTTTTGGACTACCAGTAATGACACCCACTTACCTTCTGCATTATTTTAAAACATATAATAATGAGTTACTGATAATGACTTATTTTTATCATTATTTCAAATAGAAAATAATTTTCTAGATTTTTTTGAAAATTTTTTTAAATCTATTTTTAGACTCAATATTTTTTAAACACTGGTAAGGATATATGAAACCACATATTTTTTGATTTTTTGTATGTTGGCGAGTAAGCTTACTTGTGTGCAGCAGGTCAATTATGTTTTTATCTATTAAATATTACATGTCGATATAGCTCAGATGCCCAGTGTAGAAACGGTAATGACATATCATTATTTTTTGGACTACCAGTAATGACACCCACTTACCTTCTACATTATTTTAAAACATATAATAATGAGTTACTGATAATGACTTATTTTTATCATTATTTCAAATAGAAAATAATTTTCTAGATTTTTTTGAAAATTTTTTGAAATTTATCTTTAGACTCAATATTTTTTAATCACTGGTAAGGATATATGTAACCACATATTTTTTGATTTTTTGTATGTTGGCGAGTAAGCTTACTTGTGTGCAGCAGGTCAACTATGTTTTTATCTATTAAATATTACATGTCGATATAGCTCAGAAGGTAGAGCTATTGACTGGCAATAGTAGTCCCAGGTTCGATTCCCGCACCAGCACCATTTTATTAAAAAAAAAAAAAAATACAATAAAAAATATTTTTTTTAAATAATTTATTATTCTAATTTTTGCATTAAAAATACAAAAATTGTTTTTTTGGACTTTCTATATTTTCATATATTTAGTTAGAATATTCTTCTACCTTAAGTCCAAATTCTAATATGATATTGTCATATTAGATTTTATTTGTAGTTTCAAAAAGGGGTTGATCATTTTCATGATAGACAATACAATTGTTTCATAGGCATCACCCTACTCTTCAGTTGTCCGCAATAAGAAAATGATAACTTTCTTACTCAAACCAAGACATTGCATAAGGTACAAAAAATCAACGCGACGAGAATTTTATACTTTCGTATATGAACTGTCTGATTTGGTAAAACCAGTTATAAATCAACTCCTTTTTGAAAGCAACAATTACATAAAAGTAACCTTTGGGTACTATTTATATGTACACTCAGAAAATAAACACAGTCACTTTTTTTTAGTTGTTTCTGAAGTTTTTCCGTTGAGTTATTTTTAAAGTAATAACAGTTGTTCGTAGAAGAAAAATAATTTTTAACGTTTTTCACAAGTTATTTAAAAATTTAACTAAATGAAAATACGGATATTTCGTAACAGTCAAATTTTCTAGTCAATTTTTATTGTTTTAAAGTAAAACTAAAAAAATGAACCAAAAAAATGTATTTTGTAGTAAAAGTTGTTTGGAATAAAAAAATACCAATACAATTATTTGAATTGTTTTTATTTAAAATTTTTTTAGTAAAATCAAATATAAATTTAGTTCTTCGCACCGTTTTGTTTGTTATTTTTATAGTAAAAATAAATAAACTTTAAGTTGATTTTACGGTTTCTTATAGTCAATTATTGATAGTCAAAAACAAATAAAGAAATTGTTAAATTAAATGAAAATGTGAGTAGACCGGTTTTTAACTGAAATTTTATTCGTTTTAAATTGTATTTTAGTTAATTTTACCGTCATAATTGTTTGTGTGTATGTTTGTTGTCAATACATTTTGTAAAAACAACTAACTTTAAACTCAAAACAAAATAAATATTTTGAATGAGATTTTAGCTGTGGTATGCTTGTCAATCATCCTAATTTTTGCATTAAAAATACAAAAATTGTTTTTTTTGGACTTTCTATATTTTCATATATTTAGTTAGAATATTCTTCTACCTTAAGTCCAAATTCTAATATGATATTGTCATATTAACTATAAATAAAATCTAATATGACAATATCATATTAGAATTTGGACTTAAGGTACACTCAAAAAAAAAGTCAGTAAAGTCAGCAAAAAATGTTGCTGTGTCAGCAAATTTTTAGTCAGGAGCGTGCTTGCAAAAAAGTTGGTAATTTCAGCAAAAGGTTTGCTGAAAATCAGCGAGCTGATTTTCACTAAAAAAAATAGTAATCTTCAGCAAAAGTTTTGCTAACATTTAGTCGACTGCAAATGAAAAAATCCTTGCTAAAATCACTAAACTTTTTGCTGAATATTAGTAGACTGAAAAAAACTCAAAAAACTTGTAGCGAAATTTTACTTATACCCTAATTTTGTAATTCCCCTGCGTTAAACGCTTCACCTACGCCAACGCGAGAAACAAAATTTGTCATTTTATAAATCACTACGACTTTGCGTTGTCCAACGCTGGAGTGTTACGTTATCACTTGAATTGTCAAATCATTACGAAGTTATGGTTACCTTCATCTTGATTAGTATAGAAATAAAAACGAAAAATTAGAAGAAAATCGTTATGGTTACCTTCATCTTGATTAGTATAGAAATAAAAACGAAAAATTAGAAGAAAATCGCATTTTTTGCGACTTGGAAACCCCTAACAGCTGTAGTTAAATATACAAATGTAAACACAGCTGATTAAATTGAAACACAAAATTGGATTTCCGTTGTTTTGAATATATCTTCTTTTTTTAAATAAAATAAAAGGTTTTAATACTATTTTTTAAATTTAATTGTGAAAATATAGAAAGTGAGTATATATTTATTAAAAAACATAATTAATACTCGTATAAAGATGTTAGCGGTTTTCAATGATATGTCGTCTTCTTCGGATGAAGAACCCAGGTAGAAAAATACAAACGGCACAATGTCGGCCCGGTATTGAAGACGGTAGTACATGTACTGGAAATGCGTCGGATTTTCAACTTTCACTGTACTGGCATGTTGTCGAAATGATAACACCAATAAACGCTTGGCCGTAGTTATTTCCCAACGTTGGCGCAGGCTTGGGATTTTATTTTTTTGGTATTATTCCAGTACATTTAATAACAATTTTAGTAGTTTGCTAGTACTTTACTGTCCTTTTAGTGTACATCACTCATTTTGTCGAAACTTTACAAGAAAAGAATGGTTATGTCTCTCTTACATAAATAATTGTGTAAAAGATGCAAAAATACATAAAATTTATAAAATTGTTAATTTTAATAAATTAAAAAAGCTCGTTAATTTTCAGAAAACAGTACTGGCAAAGTAAGTTTTAAGTAGTACCGCCAATTCGTAAAAAACAGTGCTCTCCCAGTACAATTTTTGTTGCAACGTCGGCAATTTCTACCTGGGAAGATTCAAGCAGCTTACACATTTGTGCTACAAAACGTCAATTGCGCTCAAATATTGATGTTATGGATATACCACACAATGAGTAAGTATGATAAAAATCTGTTTTAAAAATATAAATGTTGAATTGTATCTTTAAGATTTAAAAACAACTTTCGTATGAACAAGGAAACATTTTCCTATATTTTAAATGAGATATCCCCTCATCTTAAGGAGACTCATCGTGTGTCTGCTGTATCAAAGGCAACGAAATTGGCAACAACTTTGCGTTTTCTGGCGACTGGGGGTTATCAAAAAGGTATTGGGAACGAATTTATGGCATCGCTTTCACAGTCAAAAGTCTGTGAAGTAATTAATGAGTGTTTAGTGGCAATAGAAAAAACTCTTTGTCCAAAATGGATAAAGTTTAATATTTCTCCAGAAGAGGAGATGAATGTAAAAATAAAATTTATTGAGAAATTTGGCATTCCTGGTGTAATTGGGTGTGTTGATGGAACACACGTTAAAATAATGCCTCCAAAAGAGGACGTGAGACATCTATATTATAACAGGAAAGGATTTTACAGTTTAAATGCTATGGTGGTAAGAATTCGATCATTATTAATATATTTTTTTTATTAAAATACATTACTTTTTTGTAGATTTGCGATTCTAATCTCATTATCACTTATATGGACTCCCGTCATCCAGGTGCCAATCATGATGCCTTCATTTGGTCTTCGAGTGCGGCTGAGGCGCATTTAAAGAATTTGTATATGAATGGAAAGACTAACACATGGCTTTTAGGTATGTTCAAAAAGAAAAATTTCTTAAAATGTTATGATTTTTAAAGAGTTATCAAAATCTCTGGATTATTTTAAAGAAAATTTAATATTTTACGATTGTTTTTCCGAAAGTTTAAAAAAGTGCCATCAAATTTCATTACCTAGTGGTTTTTGGCACAAAATTGGTCTGGGGCATTTGCTATTTCTTGGCGAGTTCTTAACCGATTTTGAAGTTATGTAGCTTTTTGAAAAGATAATTTTATACTGAAATCGATTCATAACACAAGTGGTTGAAAAACTAAACTATAGAACGAAATTTTCCTAAAAACTGAAAAAAGTCATATTTTTCCCATACAAACACTCTTGAAAGTTTCAATCGATTTCCGCCTCGACTTTTCTGTATTCGATTGCTACCAAACTTCATATTTATTAGCTTTATATAGAAAGGAAACAAATTGGACCCCGATACTCTTCAAATTCGCCCTTTTAAAAATTTCCATATATAATTGGACACCTCTAGTGTACAGCTATATATTTAGAAAAAGCAAGAAATTTTCAAATAAAAGTACATTTTCGTTAAAAAATTAAAGGTTTCATTTTCTTTTAAATAATTTCTTTAAAAAAATTTATAAGTGATTTATAAAACAAATTTTTCATACAAAATTAAATTTATAAATGTATTATAAGGTTTTCAAATTATTATGCATAAGCACTTTAGAATTTTGTTTTCGAAATTTTCAAATTTTCTTTTAAAAAAAGTTTGAGAATTTTTCTATAAAATACGGGTTTGGAAAATTATATAATACAATTATCTTCAATTTATAATTTATTTTTTAAAGGTGATGGAGGCTATCAGTGCTTGCCATATTTACTAACACCATATAGAAATCCTACAACGGAAAGCCAAATTAAATTTAACACCGTACTGACAAAAGCCCGAAACACGGTAGAAAGATGCAAAGGGGTTTACATTATTCAGAAGATAAGGCCAAACTTATGATAAACGTTTGTGGTGCTTTGCACAATATTTGTATATTTTACAAAAACGAATGGCCGCAGATGGAAGAAGCTGAAACAGAAAATGAGAATATAACCGTGGACCTGGAAAATGATTTTACCGTTTCATCAGCTGCACAAAATATAAGAGATGGAGTAGCAAATAATTTGTTGTAATTTTAAAATTAATATAACGTTTATTTACATGTTTATTTTAGCAATAACAAAACTTTAATATTATTTTTTCAATAAAATCTAGAATATATATTATTGTTGTTCTTGAATTACACTTTTTAGATTTTCGCTCCAACAACCTCCAAAAATTTGTTATGTTATGTGACCTCTAAAAAAATATCAAATTTTTTTGACATTACTAAGCCGTTATAATTTGTTACCAAAAAATTACAGAAACATTTAAAAGTTTTTTTAAATCCCCAAATTATAATTTTTGATATTTTTCTTAAATAAAAATATTATAAAAGATATTTTAATTTTTGCATAAAAAATACAAAAACTGCTTTTCGGACTTTCTATATTTTCATATATTTAGTTAGAATATTGTTCTACCTCAAAACCAAAATCGAATATTATATCATACTAGTTTTTATTTGTTGTTTCAAAAAGGTTGATAATTTTCGTGATAGGTAATACATTTGTTTACTGGGCATCAGCCAAATCTAATATGACAATATCATATTAGATTTTCAACTTGAGGTAGAACAATATTCTAATTAAATATACATATACAAAAATATATAAAATGAATAAAAAATTTTGCAGTTTTGTTTGTTTAAAAAAAATTCAAATTTTAAAATCGTGTTAAGTTTTCTGTTATTTTGGTACCAATTTGCAACGGCTTAGCGATATCACAAGCATTTGATATTTTTTATCTGGATATTTATGTTTTTGATATATTTTTAAAATTTTAGGTGGTGGGAGCAGCGAAAACCCAAAAAGTGTAATTTAAGAACAACCCTAATATTTATCATATACCAAACTATTCTCTATTGTTGTTGTTACTTGCTAGTATTTTAGATTGTGCTTCTATAGCTGCAGTCAATTTTTGCAAAGCCACATTCATTTTTGCCATTTCTTCTGTCTGTTTTTCTGTTAACTTTATCAATTTTTTTCTTTCTTCCTCTTTTGTTTCCAAACGGCGTTTTTTTGAGCGATATGTAGACTTCTTTGAATTATTTGGAGTTGTAATGTCAATGTTTTTCGAGCACGCTTCCTTGGATGTCAATGGAGTTTCCACTTCAAAGACAACATTGTCTAATTCAATACAAGACAATATTTTAACCGGTTGGGAAGATGACACTCCGGCAGATGGAGATGTCGATACTTCGATCTGTGGTGACGATTTAGTGGGTGCATTTGAAGATATGTTTAAACCAAAGACATTACCACTTGAATTGGCAGCTACGCTGGTATTTATGATACTGTCAACTGTTTGCTCTAATGCTGTAAACTCGGAGTATTCGGACGGTCCCCCACCGGTTTGTCGAACGCTTGCTTTGTTACTTGATATTTTTTTTTTTTAGTCTTCCTTTGTAGTCAGTCCATACCTGAAACAATAAAATATAGGTAATTTTTCTAATGGAACAACTTTTTTTCATAGAAAATTGTACAATAGAAATATTTATTTTAATAATGTTTGATATTCTACATAAAAGCTACGGATTTCTTTGGAAATGTGCACAACAAACCTTTCGCCACTTTGAGGCTGTTCTAGTTGGTGGACCCATTGCGTTGAGGGTTTTTGCGGTAGCATCCCAAACACTGTCTACATTTGCTTTAGAACTACCAAAGCTAGCACCTACTCTTGCAACATCTGGATGCTTCTCCATTTCCGCCACTAATATTTCAAATTGGGCTGATGTTGTAGCTTCTTTTTTCGCCCTTTAATAAAAAAATTGCTTTGAAATTGTTTTTAATAACATATTAACTACTTACATGTTCTTTTTTTAAGTTTTTATTAAAAAAGCACAAATAAAACCAAATATTTTGTATTATTTTTTAATACTAGCAATTAATCCAAAAAAAATTTTAAACTAACGCTAGAAAAATTGCAGCGTCTATTTTGACATTTCAAGTGATAAAATAAGCAAGCGTTGCGTTTTATAAAATTTACTTTTTTAAATATTTTAATTTAAAATCACGTAGCAATCAGCTGTTACAACGCAAAGAGTCACTTGTTTAAATTCAGTGATTTACAAAATTCAAATTTAGTCAACGCAAAGTGAAGTGAGGCGTTGCGTATTATGAAATTTGGACATTAAGTTAATTTGTTTGCTGAAAATATACATATAGAATATGTGTAGAGTTGTTTTTCATTTTTTGTCATTTTCGTTTCCAGACAAGCTGCGACATCTACATCTTGTCTATCTGGTTGTCGTCCACGCTATGCATGCGGTTATCAGCACAATTTTTGTAGCAAAATAAATTAGTAAAACATTAGTTCAAAATTAGTTTAGTGCTAAAAAAATATAACTAAAATTTTTGCTGAAAACGGAATTTCAGCAAAAAAATTGCTGAAAACTAATACACTTGTTATACAAGACGTTTTACTAATTTTTCTACTAAATTATTTTTTTTGAGTGTATGAAGGAAGTGTTTGTCTTCTTATTCTACATGAAAATGCCTTTATAGTATATTTTCAAAAAACGTAAAATTTAGAAGTTATGGCGCAGAAAAGCTTTGAAGTGTTTGTAAGTAATTTTTAGGATCAAAAGTTTAATGCAGGCCAGTCCTATATGCCCCCGATAGATCCAATTTTTGTACAAATTTTATTTTTTATGCCCAATCTATCGGAAACTGCTGGTGGAGCGAACAAAAAAACTTTTGAAAAGCTCATACATTTCATGGGTGGTCTATTGTAGAGTTCTTAGTATTGTTAAAACGTATAAATGAAATACGTCATAGTCAAGCATCTATCTACATTTTACGGGGAAGCATAAGTTTGAAAAATTAATAATTATATTTTTTCCAAATTCATCTATATCTGTAAAGTTTTTATTTTTAATAGTAAAAGGCTTTATTTTTTAATCATGTAGGTTGATAAAGTGCATCGGGTTTCTCTAATACTTAATATATATGTAATTTGTTGATTTTTACTAACCAACGCTGTAAAATTGCTTACACTGAACCAAAAGTCGTAAGTGAAATCAACATAAAAATTTTGTTACTTTTTGATGAAACGAATTGTTAAAACAATATATTTTCTATTCAAATTAATGTGTGTTTTTTTTAAATCAACTACTTTTTTTTTAAATGAACATACTTATTTCCGTCAATAATTCTCTACAAAACAATTGTTGTTTTGATAATTTTTTGTTAATTTTTTAACAAAATTTAATTTGTTAACTGTAAAAAATTTTGTAGTTTCGTAGTTCAAAAATAAATATAAAAAGTTAAAAAATTTTTAAAATGGAATCAGGAAAATATACCACAGGTGAAGAAAGGCGGATCATATGGAAAATGTATGAAGGTGGAAAGAAAAGTAGCGGAAATTGCTGAGATAATGCAAATTTCTATCAAAAAAGTCTACAATGCAATTAATTCTTGTGTTGAGGATCCCGATATATTGACTAAGGGTAAAATTCGGAAGCCAAGGCCACGAAAAACAGATGAGCGTACGGCAGTGTTGCCAAGTCTTTTTTACAAATCCCCCTAAGTTGTCCAAAAACCCCCCTAAATTTGCTCTACCGCTAAAAACTTCCCCCTAAAATAAATTTTCCCAAATTTCAACAATTTTCTGAGTTTTTATTTCAAATTATTTTTAATAAATGCAAATAATTGATTTTTTTGTTCTTAAAATAAAAGAAAACTTCGTTATATTTTAGCTGGTTTTCTTTTCTTTCCTAGTCACCGTCTAAAATTTTTCAACTTCAAAAATATGTAGGCTAAAAGCAAAAAAATGTATGTGAAAAACTATAAACAATTTGGCCAAACCAATCATCGAACTCTAAAATTTAATTGCTTTTTAAGTTAAAACTACCCATAAAATGATTTTCTTACCCCCCAAATTTCTCCCTAACAAATTGGTACCTCCTAAAATCCCCCTAAGCCGTTGAAAACCCCCTAAATTTAGGGGGAAAACCCCCAACTTGGCAACACTGGCGTACGGATGCAGCTATATTACGAATGGTGAAAATTGATCCATTCAAGTCATCAAGGCAGATAGCATCGGATATTAATGAAAATTTTAACATGGAAAACTTGTCAGAAGAAGACTAAACGAGGCAAATTTGTTTGGGCGCATTTCCAGAAAAAAGCCCATACTCTCAAAAAAAAAATATTTCAAAACGACTAACCTTCGCCAGAACCCATAAGGAAAATCCCATTAGTTTGGATAGGACCAGATGGCAGAATCTTTGTTCGTCGTCCTGAAGGCCAAGGGTTTAATCCTCGGTTCACTCAGAAGCCCTGACTTAAATCCAATAGAGAACCTGTGGAATGAAGTCAAGGTTGAAATCGCCAAGAAAAATATGGACGAACTGTGGTCGGCCGCACAGGAAGCTTGGTACGCCATCCCCAAAATAAAATGCCAAAAACTAGTGGAAAGTATGAGTCGTAGGTGCGAAGCTGTCATCAGAAACAAAGGCCAAAACAAATGTTCGCCAACTCAACATCAGATGGCGCGCAACAACTGTTCTAAAAATTCAACATCTCGCGCAATTACAGTGTTGCCATATTTGAAGCCCTTCATCTTTCACCACCTTTCACTTCTTCTCTATCCCCCTTACAAAGGAAGCAACACGTTAATTAATAGGAAGAATTTCCTGAGTGTTGCTTCTCTTTAAAAAAAAAAAAAAAAAAAAAACAAAGACCACAGCACTAAATACACTATGCGACAGTCAAAATCGGGATGGGATGAAACCAACGGGAAATGTTATATCGGTCAAAAACAAGTTATACGTGTCCCGGCGTTTCGCTGGGTCACCCCTAGGAATCGAGATATATCTTTTTTTTTGACATAACTCGAGAACCACTAGTCCGATTTTGCTCAAACAATTTTAAAAAAATTAAAAATTACAATTCCTTTAATCTGTTCATATAACGTTTTTCTATATACTCAACAGTTTTGCCGGTAAAAATAAATGTTTGTTACCGCTACCATAACAATCAATAACCTTTTCTTTATTACTTTTTTTTAATATTTTAGGCAAAAAATATTTTTTTCTTCGCCGGGACACGTATAACTTCTTTTTTACCGATATAACTTTCCCCGGTAGTTTGAACCCTTCCCGATCACTGACCCCTACCATTTGTCTCACAGTGATATTAACGGTAAAATATTTGTACATACCAAAAAATTTAACAAATGCAATATAAAACCATTTCTTCTCTTTTTTTAAGATTGTGCCATTTATGTGTCCAGCTCATTTCAATGGGTTTTTTTCATAATGATAAGTTTTTATTTACATTAATGAATTTCAATTAAAAAAAATTTTGGAAAAAACAAAAACTTGTTGGTTGTTAATAGTATTTGCAATATAGTAGCATAAGAAAGAATTCATGGCAAAATGTGCCATTTATATGTCCATAGCTGTACATAAATAAACATCAAATTCTTAAAATAAATATAATAATTAACCCACTGCAGACCACAACTGCGAGTACGCCGAAAATCAGGCATATCTGTAAAGAAAAAAATAAAAAATCGCGCGATTTTGCCGACAAAAAAACATGCATCGTTGAACTCGGCATTAAAAGTTCTATCGTCCGCGAAAATGTGAAACAAATCCGAGTTATGCCCGTAAACTAGAGTTTAGCAAAAAAAAACCGAAATTAGGGGTAAAATAGGTGAGTTCAGAAAAAGTTTTTTTTGTCGGCTTTTAACCCATTGCGGCCCAGCACATGATTTTCTGTTTTTGAAATCTAATTTTTCCAAGAAAAACGCTGTTTTCTCAATATTGTGCCTATTTAATGTACAAAATAACTATTATTTATTAGTAGCTAAGGCTTTAGGCTTTAATATAAGATATAATTTAAGCCTTTAACCCTTCTAACAGCGCAGATATTAAGAGTTAAATTTGATATTTAATTTTTCTATTTTTTGAACTTTGCATAATGTTGAACTTTTTGAGTTGATTTACTTTTTTGTGTATTCCTATGTGATAGGCAGTTTAGTGGCTTTGCTGAGTAAGGTTTTTCCGTGAAACCTGCCTACGCACAGTGGGTTCGATGACTCCCAAACTGGCGATTAATTCAAGGAAGAATTTTATTGACGAGATATTATTTTTTTGGATTAACTATGTGTAGGGTAGTTAAAAAAAATAACCTTTTATATTTTTCGTTGAGAACTTTTTTTTATTAAAAAAAAAAATTTAAGTATTAGGAGAATCCATGAAAAAACGAGCAGCGGTTGGATTTATCGATTCCGATTTAAATAAAATTCACAATTAATATTACAAAATATCAGAGTTCATAAGATCAGAAACTTACCGATCCGAAATCATTTCGGTTTCTAAAATATGACGTTTTGAAAATGGGATAAACATAAAAAATTTAAAAAGTGTTTTTACAAAGTCACTCATAACTATTAAATTTTACACCTGTAAACTTTAATTTTGGTTCTACTTTAAAGACGATAATATTACCTTTCAAATAATATGCATATCTTGAAATATATAGAATGAAACTAAGAAAAATGAGCAAAAACTAAATTTTAGGCTCGACCGTTTTTAATTGTTTTAAAACTTTTTTAATGTATTCTCCTAAATAATTTTGCTTCTATCAACATGCTTAGAGCTTCGTCTGCAGTGAATTGTTGTGGTTTAACCTGCCCTATGCTCCTTGCAGGAGTAAAAGGAACAAATATATATATATAACCTGCTTAAAGATTTTTCTGTACCTTGAAGCTTTTGTTGGTGTCGCCGTTGTTATTTCTTTAACCAGTTTTGACGATTCGATTTTTCAGGAAGCTTTTAAACCTATTTGTAAGGCATGAGCTAATAAAGGTAATGGAGTATATCTCTTATGCTATTATTCTTCTTAGCTTTGGTTTTCTCATTACTTTCTACAAATGAAAGTTCTTAATGTCCTCGATTTTTTGGTGGGGGGGGACAAACGAGATAGAAGCATCTAACCATTCTTTATTAACACTCAAAAAACGTTCATTATTCCTCTGACTTTTATTGTAATGAATCTGAAATTCGCTAATAAATGTGCTAAATCTTTTTTCAAAATCATTTATATTGGACGGGATAATGCGTTTAATGATTTGCATTTTTAAAGCACTGATTTTATCTTTCCATTCATTTACATCAGTATTTTTCTTGAAATTATAAAGTTCTCGTCGAGGGATAAAAATTGTGTTGGGGCTTGTTCCTAAAAAATATATACAGCTATGGACATAGAAATAGGACACTTCATACAAAATTATCTTCATGAATTTCTCTTAATAATTATAAAGCAATAATTATATTTCTTTTCCATTATAGTAAACTGTAATCAAGTAGTCTCAGATTATAAATAAAACTTTGCAATATTTAAAACATGCAAATATTTACAACAAAATTACTTTATTTTGTTCATATTTGACTTGGACATAAAAATAGGACACTTGCAATAATTGTCAAAATTTTATTCGATGCAATTAGTAATAATTTTCTTTTCATAATTTGCATTTGAAATAAGTAAATTCTTTTCTTATTGTACCAATATGGGACGTGGAAAACATTGTAATCCAGAAAAACGAAGACTTATATCTCAATTCTACAACGAGATGAAATCTCCAACTGAAATTGCTAAAATACTAAAGTGTTCGCGAAATATGGTATACAATAGGGTGGAGCGAATATTTCTTTTTTCAAATTTTGTTTCTCCTGTACTATGCTCCATAGCCTTAAACATACTGAAAAAAAATTTTAGCCTCCTAGGTCAAGATCTTGAGGTGGCGCGGATGACTTTATTTTTTTGCATTATTGGAATAAAAGTAATTTCGTTTAAAATAGTTTTTAATCAAGTTAATTCAAATTGTTTCGGTCTCTTATTTATTCACATAAAACACATTTAATATAAATAAGTATTATTAAACAAAAAAACATTATTTTTATTGTCAATTATCAGGAGTCTCATTGGTGGAAAAACTGAGGTTTGGTTTCCAACAATGGTATATCTTACTTTGCTTTTATTCTGTAGCGAATGAAACCATCTCTTGCTTCTGATCCACAGTCATAAATTGTAGCTTCAGTGACGAGCTTCACACACTTTTCTACTGCTTGAGTATGGCAAGGAAGCTTTTCGAATTCAAGGAAGTTTTTTTCCGAATAAATCAACTTTAAAATTTTTGTATCAGTATGTTTCGTGGTCATTGGAGGTTTTGTTACTTTCACATTTATCCAATGACAGTAATTTGTAGCTCTAAAAAATAGAACTTGGCAACTTTCTCTGTGGTAGTTCCTTTTCTGACTTCTAACACTCTTCGAAGAGCCAATTTCCTTATTTGTGACACATCATCTTGTAGCATAGCCAACAACATATTTTGTGGCTGTGCCAAGTATGAATTTCTTTGTAAAGTTTTTAAAACAATACTTTTAAGCATGGATGGTAACCGAAACGAATGCGGTTATCGTTAGGGTAACGATATTTTATGTTATTTCGGTAACGGTATTTTAAGGGTAACGCTATTTCATTTATTTCGGTATCGGTATTTTAAGGATAACGGTATTTGAGTTATTTCGGTAACGGTATTTTAAAGATAACGATATTTGGGTTATTTCGGTAACGGTATTTTAAGGTTAGCGGTATTTCAGTTATATCGGTAACGGTATTTTAAGGGTAACGGTAGTCAGTTATTTCGATGCATTCCGCAATTAATTAAATTTTCGGCCTAAATGTATACATCAACAAATTTTTAATATTCAATAGAGTTTCCTTGAAGATTATTGGAAGATATTAGAAATATACCCATAGATATTTTTAGGGTCAAAATTTATTTAACAAATGCATGAATCAATTTATCAACTTAATGTACAAAAAATATTCAATAACCACGTGAAATTACCAAAAGAAGCAAATGGCACGAAGAGGTGGATAGCGAATTATCTGTGTGGTCGCCAGTCGTTTGTGGAGTTTCGTAACAAAAGATCCAAACCTCGTAGGATTAAACAAGGAGTTCCTCAGGGTGGAGTTCTCTCCCCGATATTGTTTAATTTCTACGTTTCGAAACTCCCGGCACCACCAGAAGGGGTGGAATTGATTTCTTATGCCGACGACTGTACGATACTGGCGACGGGTCACGACATTGATGGCTTATGCGGTAGGTTGAACAGTTATCTTCATGATCTTACGAATTTCTTCACTGGAAGGAATATGCAGCTCTCCCCTGCAAAATCCTCGGCGACTCTTTTTACCATTTGGACGAAGGAAGTAAGGCTGGAACTGAATGTAGTAGTCGATGGCGTACGAATTCCGACACTAAACCACCCCAAAATTCTTGGGGTTACATTCGACAGCCTGTTCATGTCCTCAGCGCACACCACTGCAATTTGCAACAAGATGCAGAGTAGGAACAAGGTCCTCAAGTCGCTAGCCGGCAGCTCTTGGGGTACGGACAAAGAAACCTTGTTGGCAACCTACAAAACAATTGGTCGGTCAGTGGTTAATTATGCTGCGCCAGTGTGGTCGCCTAGAGTCAGCGATACCCAGTGGAGAAAGCTCCAAACCTGCCAAAACTCTGCCCTCAGGACAATAACAGGATGCCTACAAATGTCCTCGGTTCAACATCTTCACGAGGAAACGAAGGTCCTAACAGTAAAGGAACACTGCCAAATGCTCTCGAAGCAGTTCCTGCTGGGATGTCATCGGAGGAACCACCCGAATCACCATCTTACGGAGGTAGATCCCCCCCGAGGCATGTCAGAAAGGACCTTCGTATCTTTGAGGGCACGGTCCAGCGTTATATGAGAGATCCGCTGGACGAAGCATCCTATAGGGCAGGTATAAACGATATTCATCGGGACACGGTAAATGACGCCATCAATTCTTACCGGATGAATATCGTTCTTGGAGGTCGCCCCCCACCTATTGCGGAGAACGAGGAGAGGACTCTCCCACGATCTACGAGAGTTCTCCTCGCGCAATTGCGTTCGGGATGGTGTTCACGCCTTAATTCATATTGGTCTCGGATCGAGCCCACCATCCCGAACACATGTCCCGCATGCCAGAGAGGTCCCCACGACGTAAGCCACCTCTTTGGCTGCACGGCAAACCCGACTCACCTAGATCCCACGTCACTATGGACCCACCCGGTGGAGGCGGCCCGGTTCCTGGGTCTGGATCTAGCTGAGTCAGCAGAAGAAGATGAAGAAGAAGATTAATATTATATATGCTTACATATTTATTGTAGGAGGCGTTGCTACAACAACAACAACCAAAAGAAGAAAACTAAAAATAACTGTAACGATATTTTAGGCATAATGCTATTTCATTTATTTCGGTAACGGTATTTTAAGGGTATCGATATTTCATTTATTTCGGTATCGGTATTTTAAGGATAACGGTATTTCAGTTATTTAGGTAAAGGTATTTTAAGGATAACGGTATTCCGGGTATTTCGGAAACGGTATTTTAGGGGTAACGGTAGTCAGTTGAAAGGGTTTTGAATCGATAACGGTATTTTAGCGGTATTGCCTGCCAACCCTGCTTTTAAGGTCATCTCTTAAATATAAACTTCTTTTAACCATGTTGAAAACATGAACTGGGCCGTATTTACAAGATGGCCTTGACTTTATATCAAACCATGTTGGTGCTTACACTACCTTAATGAAAAGCGCTAGTTGCTTATTAGCCGTATACAAACGAAGAATCCTATTGGCACAAGCTAACCATCGAGAGTGCTAATTTTCCTGGGTCTTTGCTAGCTAAACTTGGTGAAACCAAGCCAGCAGAAATGGCGGAACGTATTTCATATAGGTGTTTCTGATCAGTGATTAACAAATTAATATTAACTTCCGGCAATCCTGTAGGAATCGGCTCAAAAACTTCTGGTTTAAAATCAAGGCACTTGCCGAGTTTTTTCCTATACCACCGGAAAAGCTATTAGGACCTGCAGTGGTTCCATTGAGACTTAAAAACAAATGGCGCTGTGGTAATTCAGTTTTTCGCAACCAATAGAGTTCAGCTCTTTGCGCACTTTTCTCCTTTCCTGAGACTACGGTCCTGTCTTGTCTTTTATTCATGGAAATATCATCTTCTAAAGATTCTGATGGTCTGCTTGAAGAACTGATGGATGACCAATATTTTTATCCACAAACTCTTCATACTTTCGTTTTCTGACTTCATTGCGTCGTAAAGATTTTGTTATCACCCTATCCGCACAACCAGTATACATTTTACGCTCATTTAATTGGTAATTTAAAAAGTTTTTCTCAGCAGCAGGTACTTTAGTAATAAAGTTACATACATTTCTGGATGCAGATGTCAAATAATTTTTATGGGAATCCTTGAAAAAATGTTGCTTCTTGGCGTCACTGCGCTTTCTTCTTGTACTTGTTGTAATATGAAACTAATCTTGCGATAACTTGTTGATGGCTAAATCGCCTTACTCCATATTTGTTCGATATTGTTTATTGCACATACATATATACTTTATTGAAGGATCTTTTTCATTATTCAATTCAAGTAAATCATTTCTTATCCTCAGGTAGTACTTAATAACATCATTGTACGTCAGTAGCACATTGACATTTAATGAAAGTGGTTTACCAAATACAAAGCAGCGCAAATCGTTCCGAGTTTTAGACATTTTAAAACTTGTATACTCAGCATTCAACTTTTAACTATTATTATTTTAATTAAATATGAAAAAATAACAAAAACAATTTATCGTTGATTAAACTTTTTTTCGTTTTAAGTTTTTGTTTAACAGCCCAGGTAGAAAATTACAAAGGGGCCAGCACTGGCAAAGCACCGAAATGGGTGGTATGAGTGCTTGTTAACAGCGGTTTCCCACGCCTAAATGATAACACCGTTCCACGGTGGTGCCAATGCTTTACAAAGCCCTGGGAAAGCACCCATAAACATAAAAATCAAATCTTTGCCAACGCGCAAATAAAAAAATTAAAGTGCTTTCCTGACACCCAAATGATAACACCGATCTATTTAATGCTTTGTAAAGTATTGAGATAGCACCAAGAAACATAAAAATCAAGTGTTTTCCCTGCCACCAAATTATGAGCCCTCATCACTGAAGAATTTTAAATTACTCTAAAAATAGACTATTCTTGGAGTTATTGTATTGTGGAGTAAAAATTATTTAAATATTCACTCTTTTAGAGTTTCTTTTTCAAAACCAAAATAATGTTATAGGAAAACAAGCGCTGGGAATTCACCCTTTTAAAGCGTTGGGAAGGCGTCCAAATTTAGAGCTTTGCCAGTACTTCTTTTTGTAAGACCGCGGTCTACTTGCGCTTTGCCAGTGCTTCTTTTTTGTTACCACACATAATTTCCACCAGGGAGGTAACACTTTGACTTCTTTATGAAGAAACTTAAAGCAACAATAGTAAAATAGCATTTGCACAGGGGGATTCTCCAACTTCGTTTTACGCGCGTATAAACTTAACTTTTGCTAACACTTTCTACAGTGTTGGATACAGTTGGATTTTTAAATTGTACTTAACTTAGGGTGACCATATTTTTCTGACTTGAAATCAGTACGAATTTTTTTAAATATAAAGCACCGTAAGTTGTTTTTCACGTGGACAATTTTTACTCGAACTTAAAATGCCTCAAAAGTTACTTTAAATTTGAAAAATTAATAATTTTTTTATTTTATTAGAAAGATCCAATCACAATAAACACAAAATGACACTTTTTCACAAGAAAAATAATATTCTTGAACATTTAATTTGCGTGAAAACAAAATCTACACAATTTTCACGTGAAACTCATTGTCGTGAAAAAAAAATTTTTTTTATATGGAGTATAACAGTTTTTTCACGTTAAACTCAAACAACTTACGGTGCTTAATCATAAAAACAAAAAGACTGTATTTGTGCCCATCGAATGGGTCAGTTAATACAACAAAATTTTTACGTTAATGCTATCGAATTTTTATTTAAGCCAGCGAATTTCATCAAATTACATTCTATAAACTAATTTTCTGTAGTCACAAACAACATATGTGACGCGCAAAATAGAAAGGGAACTAAGGATAGAAAGGGACCTAAGGTCAGGAGAGCATGGGATCGGTCTCATTCGATGCTCAGATGTTGTCCACAAAAAAAAAAAATGATTTTTTTACCCTTAGGTCCCTTTCTCTATGCTCTGTCACATATACAATTAGCACAACGAACAAATTGATTGGATACAGATTCATGCGTCAGAACAAATCTGTTTTCTCTTTGATAATTTCTGAGTGATTTCTGCCATAGAAAAACATTCATATTCTGGTTGAGTTTTTCCATTAATAATGTTTTGTAGACAATTTTAAAGTTTTGTAAACTTTTTGTATGGAAAAATTCTCTAATTCTACCCAATAAGCACATAGGTTTTAAAAATTCAAGTGCTTTAAATTTTGCTTGAAGTAAAGTATATTTCAAATTCTAGCATTTGTATATTTAAAAAAAATAGATCGAACTTGAATTTATGTTTCACTTTTGCTAGAGTATGCTATTGAAATAAAATGTAATTAAAGTTTTATTCAAGCCTTGAAATTGGAAAACAGAGCTGGAATTGGACTTGTTTTCAACTTGAATTCCAGTGAAATTGTTTATAGGGTAGGCACTTTTCCTTTCGAAATTTTCACATTAAAAAAACATTCAGATTTTGTTGTTAGGACGATTGAAACATTTTGTCAAATGTGTATCAATTGATTTGTCGCAACGGAAAATTTGTAATTTTTTTTTACGGCAAAATTTTTATTTTAATTCACTGAACGGTGAAATATTGATTGAAATCACTGAAGGGAAAGATTTTTTTTTGTTTCATTGAACGGAAAAATACTTTTAAATCACTGAACGGTTGAGTGAAATTTTCCGTTCACATTGAATAGTTTATAAATTGAAGGAATCCTTTTTCGATGTTTTTATTTTTTATTTATTTAAATAAAAACCGAAACAGCTGTCTATCCTGTTTGCAAAAACAAAATATTGAAAACTAATATGCACGGTTTTTGTTTAAATAAATAAAAAATAAAAACATCGAACTAGAAGGTGAATAATATCTGCCCTCACTAATTTGTGAATAAAGTTCGAACAAACAAGTTCTGTTTTTCATTGAATAAAAGCAGAATAATCAATTTGGAATTCTTTTTCGATTTATAAAATGAATTTATTCGATTTGATAAAAAAGAACAAATACAATTTAATTAATTCTTAAATATCTATTGCAGTTGATCGCGTTCAATTGAAGAATTGACTTGAGTTTAATTTAGACACAAATTTAATTCGATTTAAAAAGGATTCAATTGTATTTGAAATTGTATTTTGATATTTTTTATTAAAAATATGTAATATTATATTTTAAATGTTAAAAATCAGTACAATCAGTACAAATTTTAAAAAATCAGTACAAATCAGTACACGATTTTTTCATCAGTACACGCGACCAAAAATCAGTACATGTACTGATCAAATCAGTACGAATGGTCACCCTAACTTAACTACAACTTAAAAAGTAGTAGTAATACGAGTACCTTGTATTTTTTTCAAACTTCACCCTTCGTGCGCCACCACCAAATAAAGTCGTAAGGCTTTGTTATTTTGCATGAAGTAAGCTTTTCTATAGGGTCATCGATTAACAATACAGGAGATTTAAAAAAATGAAAAAAAATTTTTTTTGGCAATTTTCACTCCACCCTAGTATACAATGATATTCGTCTAAGTGCTGCCGACAAGAAATATCATACACAAAATAAAGAACGTAAGCTAATCCGTCGTAAAACTACAACTTATATGGACAGGACTATAGTACGCAAAAGCAAACTCAACCCTTTTATGTCGTTGAACAGAAAAATGACAACTTCGAAATCATTAAACAATCGATTCTTCCCAACCATGCTGGCATATTCTCAGCTGAACTAGCTTATGACTGCTAGGTAGGTACGCTGTATCCTACGCATCAAAAACACGAGAAAAATCTTTGCCTTAGTGCAGTCAATTCACTAAAATCTGATGGCGAAAACAGAAAATATGTACTCGGTAAATCCATACTGCTAAAAGAAATTATTATCATCTGGATTCCAGGGCATGTAGGGATCAAAGGAAATGAATTCGCCGACACAGCTGCCAAAAACGAAATCAATCTTCCATTAATAACAGAAGTACCTCCATTTAAGCCTGTGATATCAAACTTCCATAAACATCTTCAACTAGAGCTCCAACAACAGCGATGGAGTACATCAAACAGCTTTCTAAGATCCCACAACAGCAGTACGTCACGACCACCCTACTATAAATACCTCTGCAGAAAAGACTGTATTATAATAGCGAGAACAAGAGTTGGAACAACAAGATTCAGCACACAACATTTATTTGAAAGATCGCAGCCTAGACAATGTGAAAATTGCTCAGTGGAACTCACAATCAACCATATTCTTAAAGATTGCCCGATAAGCTCAACAAATGAACCACTAGGAGAAATCCTTAACTGCAACAACAAGACCTCAGCAACAAAAATCAAGAATATTCTTCGGTCTGCCAATGTGATAAATGAAGTTTAATTTCAACATTTATAGTGTAATGGCCTAGTAGCCCACACTATTTACTCTTTGTATTTTATAAATTAATTTGTAGAATACTTTCAATAAATAAATAAATAATCTTTGTAGTATAAATAACAAAAAAATCAAATACGGTGTGTTACTGTCATTTTAAAGATGTGACTAAAATCTTACTGATGTTCCAATTTATTAGACGTTCGTTAACATGGGTAAACAAATTCGTGTGGGGCCATAGTTTTTATTACAACAATGTTGGTACGTGGGAGTGCTTAAATGAGCGTGAGTGAAACATTCGTTGTAGTAACTGAAATATAAAATAACCACTTATTTTTTCTACAAAATGTGAGTAAACACTTTTTTCGGGCGTGATAAAATTTTTGTACCTGAGCGTGAGTGATCAAAAATCAATCACGCACCCATCTCTTAAAAAAAGCCGAAAATGAACTAACAATAGGTCCGTTCCTTTACGTCACCGCGGGAACCCGCGGGATCCCAAACTTACCCAAAAAGCGTTCCCGTACACGAAAATTGGGTAAATGAGAGCATTCAAGAGAGTGTGTTTGTGTTTCTCTTTTTACCAAAGTTACCCAAACTTTTTCTTCGGGTAACTTTGGTAAATTGTAAAACTAACAGCTGATGATGAATGATAACCAAAAACAACAATTAAAAAATTAAATTAAACAAACCAATACGCAGAAGAAATGTGTTATTTATAATAATTAATTGAACAAAATCAATAAGAACTTTTAAATTCAAATAAATATGTGTGTTTATTCAATTTTTCAAACTAAAATTATACGCATTTTCACATTTTTCTTTGAAATACATTTTTGGGCTCGAAAAGTGGTTTTGTGCGTTCCTTTACTTTTGGGTAATTTTGTCATTTTGTGAGAGGATTTTTTACTTACTCTCATTTTACCGAACTTTACCCAAAAAGTAAAGGAACGCACTTAATAACACCAAAGTATAGAAAAAGGCAACATAAAAACGAAAAAAACAACAATTTTTACAATAATTATATTAAGACAGACTTTTTATACAAAATTAAAAAAAAAAAAAACGGTGCAACATATGCGCAAATTTTTTTTTTTTAATATACAACCTCAAATTTTCTACTTTTCGAAAATCTACAAATCAGAACCCAGGACTGCCCAGAAAAATAACCCTGGGCCTTTAAATATGAAAAACAACCCAAAATTGGTCAATTTTTAAAAAAAATAATTAAAAATATTTACACATAATTATTTTTAACAAAAAGGTAAGAACTATATACTTAAATACCTGAAGTTGAAGGTTCCATCACAAAAAATTAATTCCTGAAAAGCTAAATAGAAAAAAATAAAAACTTGAATCGTATAAATTTTGCCACTGTATGCAAAAACACTAATAATTCTCTAACTTTGAGAGCCCACTGTAGAATAAGTAAACAACATAGACGATTGATTGTGACAACTAGTGATGCAGAATTTTATCTTATTTTACCCGATACCAAAAATTATTTAAAAAAATTGATTCTAAAATCAATTCAATCGGCACTATGGCATCATTTGAACCCAATGTGCTACGGCCGGGCTTAGGGGTTTTTTCCTATGTGATAGGCAGTTTAGTGGCTTCGCTGAACAAAGCTTTTCTGTGTAACCGGTCTCCGGCCGGGCTTATGGGTTTTTTCCTATGTGGTATGCAGTTTAGTGGCTTCGCTGAGTAAAGCTTGTCTGTGTAATAGGCTTTTTTTCTGAACTCACCTATTTTACCCCTAATTTCAGTTTTTTTTTTTTGAGCTGTGCCCGTAAAGTAGTTTTGTTCCAGTTCCACATGAGAAAAATGTATGGATAACTTTTTTATGGATCACACACATTAAATTTTAGGGAATTCATTTAAAAAAGGAATGAATTCTTTAAAGCGAAAAGTTCTGTAATTGAAATTGCATAGCCCAAGGTGATCTCTCGTCGAATAGACGAAACTTAAACCGAGATTTTCACAAATTAATTTTTATCTTGCATTGCTAATTATTTCAAACTACTGATTAATATTTAAAACATTCTTACCTTTTTTCTTCTTACTGGGTCCCTTGGTGTTCACCAGTGTCGTAACCTGCAGAACTAGTGGTTCCAGTGTCTTTTCAACAGACATTGTTCGAATTTCCAAGTTTTTTGGATCCCATTTCATAGCTATTTGACCAAAATCCGATAAAGTTCCCATAATGGGTTTGTTTAAGACTAATTTTTAGAATAGTGTGGTTGACTAATTTTTTTGTTAGACGTTTACAATAAGACGCCTTTTTTCGCTCAAGATACACAAACAGCACAATTGGGAAATGAAATTTAAAAAAAAACCCGATTTGATTTTATATTACTAACATTGAGTTAAGCCGAACATAAATTGTTTCACTAATTGCACAACAGTCTTAAAAAAGTTAATTTGCTTCTAATTGTTTAACACTTCACTTTTTGCTGCAAAAGTTAAAGAATTCCACCTCAGATTAATTCCACACCAAACACTAATCCATTGACATGCTTTTGTTTCTACTAGAGTAGAAAACGACGCCGATAAGGAATTGTCGGCGGCAGAAGCAGAGCAAAATTATATCCGGCTGCGGCTAAAAATTAACTGCAGCCGACATTTTTTGAAAAATTTTAAATAAGGTTTTCAATTTATTGAAAAGAGTAAAACAAAGAAAAATTCAGGCTTGTATTGCTTATAGCAGGGCTGGCAAAACTATAACACGCGTGTCAGTAGTGGCACGCGAGTAGATTTAAAGTGGCACACGACGGTTTGTTGGATATTTTCAAAAAATTTAAACTATTAAAAGACCGGTAAAATTCTGTTAAATGTTAAATTTCCTTATAAAAATGTGTGATTTAACTCCATAATGGTGAAATTTTTCATAGAGCTTGTAAATCGTCTTTTAAAATGAATAAAAGTCTGTTGCCATTGTTTGTTTAAAGAAATATTGTTAATAAAGAACTCGCAAATTCGATTATAAGAAAATTCTGGGAAATTTCTAAAATTCTAGATTGGAAGAAGTTTAAATGTTTCGATGAGAAAATGTTTCATAATCGAAGAAATTAAAAGTACCAGAAAATTGCACAAAAATGGTAAACAACGTGTAATAAAATTGGATCTAAAAAATTAAGTTTTTTTTAAAGGGTAAATAGGTGCTCCAAAGTTACCCACAATGAAATAATGGCTGAAAATAAGTTTCAAAATGGAATAACCCCCTTTGTTGCAACTTGAAATTGGGTTTTGATCGTGTTTCGCAGAGCCATTTCATCTGAAATAGAAATTTCTCTGTTCAAATCCAAAATATTCGCTTTTTATTCATTATTATGATAATAAAAACCGCGCGATTTATTTTAACAAAATCAAATTTTTTCCCGAAGCACATTTTTCAACTAGTACTAGTACTTAAGTTAATGATGGCGCCCAATAATTTAACTTTTTTTTAACAAAATGAAATAACCACCAAAAATGGAATAACCACCCAAAAAAATGAAAAGGCAGTAATGTTTAAACTGTTTTAATTTTATTTTATTGGGGAATTTTTTAATAATTAAATAATCTCAATGTTTAAAGATTAAATAAACCCCCAAAAATTAAATTACCGTCAAACATTTTTACGTAATTTCTTAGATGTTATTTAATTTTTGCCTTTGGGGTTATTTATTTCATGCGGGTTATCCGTAGCGATGATAAATATGTACATCTGCGATTATGTTTTTAAGAGAAATTTTCCAAATTTTAAAAATTTTTAAAAAAGGACTTTTAAAAGACAACTAAAATTAAGGTGGCACGCAAAAAATTTTTACAAAAAAAAATGTGTCTGTTTCTGGCACGCAGCGAAAAACTCTTGCCACCCCTGGCTTATAGCATTCCCTGTCAGCATTTGGAAGATATCTTCTATTTTTCATTTGAATGAAAATAATCAAGTAGTATTTTTATCATTTGGAAGATAATTCGGTGATATTTTGAAAAAATAATTCAAAAATTGAACTTTTTGTCATAATTTATTATGATAATATTGCGGCAATATTACTTTTTTATATTCCGGAAGATAAAGAAAATTTGTTTGAAATTTTTTGTCATTTTGGAAAAAATGAAAACAAAATTTGTACAAAAACAACCCACAGATATATAGGAAACAAATTCCTCGAAAAAATCAAGATTTAAGGGCGGATTATAGGACCGTAAATGTGATGTAATTGTACCGTGCCGTAGCTAAAAAGTACACTTATAGATTACCGTAAACGACATTACTATTTAGCATCTATTTCATGTGGTTGTATATTTTACTCTAAATTTTTCCATTTATTTGTTAACTTTTATTCCTTATTTGTTGTTTGAATCAATTTTCTTTATTCATTTCATATTTTTTCCGCCTAAACTCATTCAGCTGTTTCGATGCCGGATAGAAAATTCTGATTTCAACAGAATGATCCGGCAAGTACGTTTACATTTACGTGTTAGTAACCATTCGTATACTTTTCTTCTTGTGGTTTCGAAACAGCTGATTCGTTACAGATACGTTTACGGTTGGGTAACTCAGCCTTTAATGAGCGTAAAAAATCGGCTGCGATGAAATCAAGATAATTTATGTGTTGATCGGTAGATTATGTATGCAGATATTTTTTTTCAGGCTTAAATTTAACAATAAAAAAAAAATCTATTATTTTGTGCCGAGGAGTTTATTGGGCGACATCACCTTTTTATCTTCCAGGTGATAAATTAGCTATATCGCCGATTTATCTTCCTGGGGTATTGCTTTCGTATTGCCTGGAAGTATTGCTTTCGGTTAACAGTTGTTCCCGACGGAGGAAACTTCCACAATACGAAATTGATATTGCCGTCAATATTTTCTTCCTGGCAATATGGTCGCGGGATTTTCTTCGTATTGCCATGCTTGTTGGGATTATAATAGAATATATAACAATATATCATTACGATGAATTAGTTTAGGTCCATAGTAACGGTTTTACTATGTTCCTGTTGTCGTGCACAAATAATTGTTTATGTAAAGTTCTAGCATTCAGTCTACTTCTTTTCTCATTCAAACAGTTCCCTGCTGCAGAAAAGGCTTGCTCCGAAGAAGCGCTGTTTGCTGGTATTCCAAAACAGCGCCAGTTGAACTACATTTGTATTCTTTTTAATACTTTTTTATGCTCTTGCCACCAATCAATGGATTCAGTTTCGTTGACTCGAGTAGCAAAATATTTTTTTTAATTTCTAATTCCAATTTTTTGTAAATAAAATCTTAAAAAAATATAAATGTATTTAAATAATCGGCTTAGCCGACTCTATCCACTTAACATTTGTAGTCGAAATCAGCATATTACTTCGTCGGCGGCTGAAACACAAAAAAAATTTGGCGGCGGCTACGGCGCTGTTTTGAGTCGCTCTACTTCGTTCTCTGTACTAGAGTTGTGTCTTTCCTGAACGAACTAGTTCATTTGAACGGTTCAGTACCACTGTTGGTAAAAGTAGAGTTGTGAAATTTCCATACTTTTTGAGTACTCAATACCACTCAATACTTTTCAATTGAGTACTCGATACTACTCAATACTTTAACGGTTTTTTTGAATTTAATTCACATACACGTGTTAAATAACTATTGTTACTTACATTTTAATAAATTTAAAACATTTTAAATAAATTATTTAAATAATTTTTCCCAAAAATTCATTACAAATTTCTTTGCTTCACAAATAGAGTTGTATTTCCAGAGTTGTATTTTTAAAGTAGTATTTTTAGAGTTGTATTTTCATACGAAAAATACTCATTTCTACGGAAAATTGCATCTTTAAAAGTATCGAGTAGTACCGTTTTAGTATTGAGTACTCAAAAAAACAGTCAGTATTGAGTACTCAGTACCGAAATACTCAATACTTTTACAACTCTACTCTTTATAGAATTTTGGCACTTTTTAAGAAAATTTCTATATAATTTGATAAAAGGTCGATATCGCTGGTTTTTCATCAAAAGCCATGCCTACTAAGAACGGGTAGCAAAATTAAAAAACAGTCGCTACACTAAAAATTTCTACAATTTTCTGGACCAGCTTCCAGTTCTTCGGGGACAATTTAATCATTATTTTGATCTTTAAAAATAAAAGCAATGCGGATAAAATTAGAAAAACTTTAATTGATTCTATTGTTGTCACTGGAATTTTTCAAAAATTTGTTATGGTATTCTAGTTTTTTTATGACAAGCAAAATTTTTAAAAATTTCACCATACAATGGTGAAAACTTTTTCTGCCAAAAATAAAATAAAATGATCAAAAAATTGTAATTTGTGAAAAATTACGATTTTTTCGATAATTTTATGAAATCTTAAATGAAATGAAAACTTAAAAAAATGTTCAGGAACCGCAGAATACAAGAGAACGAGTTCTAAGCACTTGGAGTTTCCTTTAAATTTTAGTATCAAGCACCCTGAGCTTATTTTAGAATCGGTAAAAGGTTCGATGCATCTTAAAATAATATCTCAAAATATGAATTAGGTATTTCATATTTTATTTCTATGAAGAAACATTATAACATTCTTCAAAAGAAAATAAAATTTTTATATTTTAAATTGTTGACAAATGAAAATATTTGTTTGTTATGTGCTTTTTGTTACATGATAATTTTGTCAAGGTTTTGCTGTGACAATTTTTCTCAGAATACCAAAATTATAATAATTTCCATTCACACCAGTTTTGTGACAATTTTGTTGTTGTTATAAAGTTTAGAATAAGGGTGTAAATGTATAAATATTTGAAATAAAAGCTGAACATAATTATTGAAACATTTGCATGTCAGAGCTTTAAAAAATTTAATTCAATTCTCCAATTCAAGGAATGAATTCATCAATAAGACATAAGCAGGAATTAATTCCTGTGAATGAATTCAAAGAATTCAAATTTATAGAATGAATTCCCTGACCAAAGCGTAAAGAATTAAAATTAAATAATTCATTCACTAAAGAATTCATTCAACACTATTTAATTCAATTTGAAGTCAAGGAATTCATTCAATTCTAGTTAATTCAACTTTTGGCTAAGGAATTCATTCAACTGTGCACTTAATTCAACTTTTGATCAAGGAATTCATTTAATTCTAGTTAATTTAACTTTTGGTCAAGGAATTCATTCAATTCCAGTTAAATCAACATTTGGTCAAGGAATTCATTCAATTCTAGTTAATTCAACTTTTAGTCAAGGAATTCATTCAATTCTAGTTAATTCAACTTTTAGTCGTACATCGTTCACCATTGTTCGTTATTTTCGTTCAATCGTTCATTTCGTTATTTTTTTTTTACATAGGGGTTACACGATCAATTTTTTCCTTTCAAGTTTTAATACATGTAATTTTTCGGATATTTTCCACTACACATGTATATATTTTGCAAGGATTGTATATATTTTACAAAAAATTGTGCATATTTTACAAAAACTTTGTAAAACTAACTTGAGAATTATGTAGTTGTATAACTACAAAGCTCTTAGGTAATATTCCCCTTGTTTTTTTCTGCGTGTACATACCCATATTTTATCGAAATATGTATTTTTTAGAAAGTTTTTTTTACTAAAATCGTTTAAGAAGTTGTTTTTTTATAATAAAGGAATATCAATATGCAAATTTTACAATATTTTTCAACATAAAACTGATTTGTATAAATTATACTACGGCTGATAAAAAATCGCCAGATTTTTGACTAATAGCTACAGGACAATTTTTACCGCTTGGGGCGAAATAAAATCGCTAGATCCGACGAGAAAATCGCCGTTATGTCAACACTGACTGTTGCAATGTTTTTATATTTGTTTCTGTTAATACTGGGGTTACACGATCAATTTTTGGCTTTCAAGTTTCAATACTCTCACACTTTTTTACTAACACACTCACACTTTTCCAAATATGTATTTGGAAAAGTGTGAGTGTGTTAGTAAAAAAATTGAAACTTGAAAGGCAAAACTTGATCGTGTAACCCCCATGTAAGTCGTTCCGTTGAGAGTTACCAAGCACATTTAATATAAATGAATAGAGAGTCTAGAAATATAAGGGCAGCGCTACACGTTCAATATATATTGTGATATTTGGATCGCGATCCATTTTAATCGATTGATGGATCGCGCGTGTATGCTACATGTTCAATATTTATCGCGTCAGTATTTACATTATTTTTGTGCTGTGCTGGTCGTTTATTCAAAAATGTCGCGAGAAAACCAAAAAAAGAAAGCCTGTTTAGCTACACGCAAAAAATAAAAAGGGGTAAATTACATAAAATAATGGTATAAGTTACCTAGTTTTAATATGTACTATAGCTCTACCCAAGTTTTGGGTATAACTTATATAATATTCTTGGTATAAAATAAGAAAACAAAAACTAACAATTACTATACAAAAAAACTTGGTAAATATTTCTTATTCTGTTTTTGGAATTATTAGCACTAATTTATTAAACTTAAGCCATATTTTATTTATTAATTTACGTTAAATTATTTAGCTCTTTTCTTCTCCCTTATTAAAACAATTTGATTAATTTATTTAATTATTTTATAATTATTACTGGTATTAATAGTTGGGTGCAAATTAAAGCATTATAATCTTCATTTTTGCTTTAAAATATTAAATTTGGAAAACTATTTAATCGCAACATAAAAACTACTTTTTTAATTTGTTACTGTGGTGTAACGATTTCGTTTGAATTTTATTTGTATTTACCAATACTATCATTTTTGTTTGCTTTTATGTTTTTACGTTATACAACACGGTCAATCGTCGTGGTAGATTGTTCTCGAACAGACGCTTCGTGTTCGTGTTAAATAAAGTTAAAGTTTAAGTTTTTGTAATTTAGAATAAGTTTAATAAGCCTTAGTAAAATAAATATAAAACAAATAAATCGCTACAAATTGGTGACCCCGACGAGATTCTGGGCGGACCACGCCATTCCGGCCGGAATACGCTACAAATTGGTGACCCCGACATACGGGTTAATGAACTTTCTCGGAAATAGTTACAAATGGTAAGCACGAATTTTGTGATGGCTGGTGAAAACGAAGGCAAGGAAATAAAGGCAAACGACACCACTGCTACCAGCAGCAATCGTCTCTATTGCAACATTCGCAATCAAGTTATTTTCAGCGCAGCTATTCACCGAATCAAAAACATGCTAACTCCTTTGATGGTCACACCAATATAATGAGAGAACGTTTAGATTCTTTTCATTCGAATATGTTGCAGCTGCCACGAGGGGTAACACCACGACCACAAATACCGCCACACCACTATCAGCAGAAACAGCAACAACTTCAGCAGCAACAACGTCATTATAATCAACATCCACCTTTGACTAGTGTTTCCAATTCGGTTAATCGATTAACCGATTCCTCGATTAATCGCCTCTATTTCGGTTAATGTCGAAACAAATAATTCAAAACTCAAATAATTATTCGATCCGAATAATCGGTTAAAACAGGTCGATTAACCGGTTACAATTTTAATATGGAATTTTTCCCTTAGTATTTCCCAAAACTTCATAATTTTCTTAACTTTGGCTAAAAATTACAAGAAACTTAAACACAAATATATTTTAACATATTTTATTTGTATTTAAGTAAATTCTATCTGTATTTTAAATTTTTCCAAATACATTTCAAAATTATTCACTTGTATTTAAAAATTTTAAATCTGTATTTCAAAATTGTAAAATTGAATTTAAAATATTTTCATTTGTATTTCAAAATTCTCCAAATGTATTTCAGAAATTTCCAAATGTATTTAAAAAGACTCTATTTGTATTCCAAAATTTTCAAAATGTATTTAATAAAATTCCAATTGCATTTCAATTTTTTCGAAATGTATTTCAGAAATTTATATTTTTATTTTAAAAGCATTTTTATAAACATACATGTCTTCTCTTCAGTAATTTTATAGGAATTATGAGACATGTACGTTAGTAAATATGCTTTTAAAATTAATGGCCTAATTTTGTAAATCACCTGCGTTCATCACATCACCTACACTCCACTTCACTCACCTAACGCGGGGAATAAAAAATTTTATTTTATAAGTCACTACGTATTCGTGATTGATTTTTACGTTATCACTTGAATTGTAAAATCCCTTAAAATCACGGTTGGTTACCGTTATCGTTATAATACCGTTATCGCTAAAATACCGTTTCAAATTGAATACCGTTACCGTTACCTCTAAAAAAATCCAAATACCGTTATCGTTACCGATACCGTTATTTTTATGGGTAGTTACCGGTATTTTACCGGTATTTATTAATTTATATAAAAATGCAATTTTTTTAACTTTTTTGTAATGATCTTCAGTATTTTTTTCTACAAAAAAATTTATGGATAACAATTTTAGTTATAAAAACTCCCAGCATTGAATTTAAAGCTTATAATCTGCATTTTTAACACTCAAAATTGAATATATGTTAAGTTTTTACTTGCTTTTATATGTTTTTAACATAATTTATAATACCGGTACGTACCGGTATTGCTGTTTCGATAACGGTATACCGTTACCGAAACAGTCTTAAATACCGTTACCTTTACCGTTACCGAAACAAATTAAATTGGATACCGTTACAGTTACCCTTACCGTTATTCGTTTCGGTAACCAACCTTGTTTTATATAAAAATTACAATTTTTTATTTTATAATCTTGAGTGTTTTTTTACAAAAAAAATTTATAGATAATAATATTACTTATTAAAACTACCAGTATTGAATTTATAGCTTAAAATCTGTATTTTCAGTACTTAAAATTAAAAATATGCCATGTTTTTACTTGTTTTTTCTATATGTTTTTAACATAATTTTTAATACCGGTATGTACCGGTATTGCTATTTCGGTAACGGTATACCGTTACCGAAACAGTCTTAAATACCGTTACCGTTACCTTTACCGTTACCTAAACAAACGAAATCCGATACCGTTACCCTTACCATTATTCGTTTCGGTAACCAACCTTGCTTAAAATAGAATAAAAATCTAAACAAAAAAGAAAAATGTGCAAAATATCTTAAAAAAAATGGTAGAAAAAATTAATCAAAAATTCAATCAGCGATTAACAAACCAATTTAATGATGCAAAAAATTTCCATTTTCCAAAATTTTTTTTTCCCGATTGTTTTTGGTTTTTTTTTTTGCAAACTAAGCATTTAACTTTGGTGTATGAAATTGGCATTGTATTCCCTAGATTATGAATTTAAAAAAACCACACTTAAAAAATTGTAAAATAATCGCGGAACGCGAAAAAAACTTTATGGTACAAAAAATTAATTAAAAAACTTAATCAGCGATTTACATTCTGCAAACAAATATATTGATGGAAAAATTTTCCTTTTTGCAAATTTTTTTTCCCGGATTTTTTTCTTTTTTTTGACACTATACACAAGTTTGTTGTACGAAATGGGTATTATAGTCCCTAGATTATAAATTTAAAAAAACCGCACTTAAAAAATTGCAAAATAATAGCGGAACGCGAAAAAAGACTTTATGGTACAAATATTGTACTGAAAAACCTTATCAGCGATTTTCATTCTGCAAACAAATATACTGATATAATTATAATAATTTTCCTTTTTGCAAATTTTTTTTCGCGACTTTTTTTCCGTGATTTTTTTGCAATTATGCACCAAACTTTGTTATATGAATTTTTGAATTTAATTTATTTATTTGATGTCCTGTACAACAAGACAAAAAGTCTTATAGTTAAAGTACAGGATTATTATATGTAATTATTAGAATATATGTACAATAAAAAAAAAGAACATATATATAAATAAATAGAAAGTACAAAATTGAAATTTTTAGAAAAAAGAAAAAAAATAAAAAAGTACATCATTAGAATTAAGATTAAACATTAAAAATTAGAAATTATTACAATTGAAATTGATCAAAGTTAAACAGAGCAAAGTTTATAAATGTTTACACTTAATTAAACAAAATTTATATGTTAACTGTAAAATTCGTAAATTGATTTCTTAAACTGCCCTGCGTTGCTTAAAAATTGTATGTTTGGCGGTAGCGAGTTCCAAAGACGAATAGATTCTGTATAAAATTGCCATTCAGAGACCAGAAACTCATACAAAATGGGAACTATATTATTATTTCTTTCCGATTGTGAAAAGGATAATCGATTATAAAGATATTTAGGTTCACGTGTGTTCACGATCTTATGCATAAGCGTAAGTGCCTTTATTTTCAAAAGATCACAGAGTCTTACTCCATATAGTTTTTTCTCATAGGGTGTAATATGGGAAAATCGTCTCAAATTATAAACATATCTCAATATAGCATTATATGTTGAGGTTAATTTGTTTAAGCTTACAGAATCGCAGCACGCAAATACTTCGCATCCGTATAATAGTGTTGGAATAAGGTAAGTTTTCGCAAGTAGTGCTCGTATATGGACTGGTGTTAAATGTTGGGTACTCCGCAAAGACCGTAACATAGAATAAGTTTTACCGGCAGCAGCATTTACATGATCAGTCCATGTTAGAGTTTTATTAAAAATTATACCAAGATTTTTAGTTTTCGTCACTATTTCAATTCTTTGATTGTTAAGAGTTATATCTAAGACATTAGGTGGCTTAATTGATTTTTTGGTTATTATAAGGCATTTGGACTTAGCGGGATTAAGACATAAACCATTTGCTGTTGCCCATATATAAATTTTCGAGAGATCAGCATTTATTTTATCTATGCAATTATTAAGTTCATCCTTTTGACTGCATATATATAATTGCACATCATCAGCATACATATGTGATTTACAAAAAGAAAGTTGATTGGGAAGATCATTTACATAAATTGTAAACAGTAGAGGACCAAGAATCGAACCTTGTGGAACGCCTTTAAGCACCGGTAGTGCCCTAGAATTTTTATTGTTTGCGTGCACATATTGTTGACGATCAGTTAAGTATGACGCTATTAGACGATTTGCAGGAGAAGAAAAATTAAACATTGTCTCCAGCTTCATACAGAGTATTTCATGATTCACAGTATCGAATGCTTTTGAATGGTCTAAAAGTATAAGAAAGACAATGTTCTCATCATCAATATACTCACGAATTTCCTCCGACACATCAATAAGGGCAGTTACACAACTATGTTTAGGACGAAACCCAGATTGCCTTTCCGTAAGAATTTTATTATCCTTTAAATATTGCCTTATTTGTAGATGCAGTACCCTTTCAAGTACTTTGGACAAATAGGGCAAAATAGCAATGGGACGATGTTCTTTATTTGGTTTCGGAATGGGTAGTATTTTTGCGCATTTCCAACTTTTGGGGAAAACACTTTTTGTGATGATGGTGTTAAAAATGTGTGTAATATGAGGCATAATGTGAGACATAATTGCCTTTAGAAATCTGGGGTGGATATTATCAGAACCAACAGCATTCGATTTAACAGCATAGCAAGCAGACAGTACTTCAGGCGGGCATACACATTGGAAACTAAATTGACTATGATTTTCTAGTAAAGTAGAGCTTAAATTCTGGGTATAGAAACTATTGTTTAATGTAATATTGGGGAGATTTACAAAAGATTCATTAAGCCTATCAACATTAATATCAATGTTAACTGTTGACCTAGCTTTACCAACACCTATTTCTCGAATAGTTTTCCAAGTTTTATTTGTGCCCGCAGCAGATTGAAATAAACTCGAATAATGTTCAGATTTCGCACGTTTGATCATCTTTGTTATATGAAATGGGTATTATAGTCACATATTTAACAAAACCGCAGCTAAAAAATAGCGAAATTTTGGCGGAACGCGAAAAAAGACTTTATGGTACAAAAATTGCATTGAAAAACCTTATCAGCTATTTTCATTCTGCAAACAAATATACTGATGTAAGAATTTTCCTTTTTGCAATTTTTTTTTCCGCGACTTTTTTTTTCGCGATTTTTCTTTTTTTTCCAATTAGTCGCTGAACTTTGTTCTATGAATTGGGCATCAGAGTTCCTAAATTATAAATTAAAAAAAACAGCACTTAAAAAATTGCAAAATAATAGCGGAACGCTAAAAAAGACTTTTTGGTAGAAAAAATTAATTAAAGCACACAATCAGCGATTAACATAACATTATAATGATTCAAAAATTTAGCATTTTGTAAAAAAAAATTTTCGCGATTTTTTTTTTGCAAACTAAGCACCAAAATTTTGTCTATTAAATCGGTATTATAGTCCCTAGACCATGAATTAAAAAAAACATACTTAAAAATTTGCAAAATAATCGCGGAACGCGAGCAAAGGCTTTATGGTACAAAAAATTATTTAAAAATCTTAATCAACGAAAAAACGGAAATTTTTCTACCAATATATTTGTTTGCGGAATGTAATTCGCTGGTTAAGTTTTTTAATTCATTTTTTGGTACCATAAAGCCATTTTTCGCGCTGCGAGATTATTTTGCAATTTTTTAAGTGGTTTTTTTTAAATTCATAATCTATGTACTATAATACCAGTTTCGTACACCAAAGTTTGGTGCTTAGTTTGCAAAAAAAAATCGCGAAAAATTTTTTACAAAATTTAAAATTTTTGGATCATTATATTTGTTTGCAGTTTTTAGTGCCATAAAGCCTTTTTTCGCGTGCCACCATTATTTTGCAATTTTTTAGGTGCAGTTTTTTTAATTTATAATCTAGGGACTATAATTCCCATTTCATACAACAAAGTTTGGTGGTGAGTTGCAAAAAGAATTCGCGAAAAAATTGTCGAAAAGAAAAATTTTTGTAGTAATATATTCGGTTGCAGAATGTTAATCGCTGATTAGGTTTCTTACTTCATTTTCTGCACTGTACTTTTGCAATAAAATTTTTGAAAAATAAAGTCGTGTTATAGTTGTATTTATTCCACTCGATTATCTTATCCATATGTTTTCAGCGCAATTATCGTTAATTACTTTTTTTCTAGTGTTTTTTTTCTTAAGTTTTTGCTGATTTATTGCATTATTTTTCATTCAACACCTAAAAAATGCAAGTGATAATATTTGACAATTCAAGTGATCAACAAAACAGTCTGGTGATTTACAAAATTTGCTTTTTCATATAATTTTGTTTAAAAACTACGTAAGTCAGCACGGACGATCACCGCGTTCATCATTCATTTAAAAAACTAGGTGAAGTGTAGTGTTTTAAGAAATTAGGCTATAAAAGAGAAATTTCTGAAATACATTTCGAAAAATTTGAAATGCAATTAGAATTTTATTAAACACATTTGGAAAATTTTGGAATACAAATAGAGTCTTTTTAAATTCATTTGGAAATTTCTGAAATACATTTAGAGAATTTTGAAATACAAATGGAATTATTTGAAATGCATTTGGACAATTTTGAAATACAGATTTAAAATTTTTAAATACAAATGAATACTTTTGAAATGTATTTGTACAATTTTCAAATACAAATAGAATATTTTAAAATATATTTGTAATACATATTTTAAAATATATTTGTATAATTTTGAAATACGTTTTGAAAATTTTAAAATGCATTTTGGACAATTTTGAAATGCATTTTGACAAATATGAAACGTTTTTTAGACAATTTTAAACAGTATTTGGACAATTTTGAAAAAATTTTGAACAATTTTAAAACATTTTTGGAAAATTTTGAATGATTTTTGTAAAAATTTTTGGACTATTTAAAAACATTTTTTGAAAATTTTAAAACATTTTGAGACAATTATGAAATATATTTGGAATTTTTTAAAATAAAACTGAAAAAGGTGTGGAATACAAGGGAACCCGTAACCGTTTCACTGAAATTAAATTTTTATTCGCATTTGTGACATTAATAATAACGAAATAACCTAAAGTTAACACAAAATTAACGCTAAAAAATTAAAATATAATTGGAATTTGACATTTGTAACTGTACACTGAGAGAAATGTCTACATTCTATTTATGAATTTTTACATTGATTCAATGAAGTTTCGCTGAAGTTCGTCCATTGAAACTTTTCATTAAATTGATAAATTTTATGAAAAAGATTCAAAATTTTTAAGAAGCTTTCCATTCATTTTGTTAAGAAAACTTCATTAGTGGAAATGTTCATTAAAACTGGAATAATAAGATCAATGTGCGTATGTTAGCTCAAACTTTGGATAATTTTGTTTATTGTCAATGGCCCTTAAAAACGGAAAAACTACCGAGAAATTTAACAATTGTTTATGATAATCTTTAGTCTACTAACTCTACTATTCAGAAATTTTTTTTTGCAAATTTTTGTGAAGTAAATTGATATTTTCAATTAACTAATATTTTACTCAAATGGAACTAATTTTTTTCTTATTTCTTCAGAGGAGTAGGAAAAACTTTGGATAATATTTTTTTTTAAATGCAATATTATATTTATTGTAGTATTGATTAAATTGCATTCAAAGAAATTTTGTATCCAAAGTAAAGTTTGTTAAAAACCGAAAAACTTAAAAACTGCGGTTTCGGTTTTTCAAAATTATAAAAACCGCGGTTTCGATTATTTTTCGGTTTTCTTGTGATATCAATAGAATTGTTTTAAAATAATTTAATATGTATAAAAATTAAATATTTTAATACATTCAAGATATTTATTAAAATTCGATTGAATTTCTTACTCAAATAAAGGCAATAACGCCATTGGGGCGAAAAAAAATAAGGAACCCGTTATAAATTAAAATTTTTTATTCTTTTTTCGGCAAATAGAGCTGCATTTAAAGAGTTTAAATTTGAAAGTTAGCAATTTGTTAAAAACAATATAATGTTAAAATTTAATACAATAAACTACGAAATAAAACTTTTTGAAAAATAAGCGGTAAAAATCTGAACTGAATACGTGAAACTCAATATCTCTTAAACTAAATGACTTTTTGGTGCAATTTTTTTTTTGTAAAATTATAATCCTCAGCTTATATTATCTGTATTAATAAAACAAAAAAAAATATTTAAAATAATATTTAATGGAGAAATTGTTCATTACAATTAAATACACAATTTTGTAAAATAGGAATGAGCCCTTTTATAAATTCAAGACTCAATAATCTGTAATTTAATTAATTATTTTAATTGTTTTAAGTATTTATTAAAAACCCGACTTATTTTTGTCGGTTTCGGTTTTGAGGCTTGAAAAACACGGTTTCGGTTTCGATTAAAACCGAACAGCAAATTCTAATCTAAAGTTTTACAGATTAAAAAAAAATTCCTAGAGAATACTATATGCTATATTATATACTAATTTCTAGAAAAAAATCTCCTAGTTTCAGCAGTTTTTTTTTTTTTGCCATTTTTAACAAATTTAAATTAATTTTAAAAGTTAAAGTTTAATGTGATAATTCATAAAAAACTTTATTTGGTATTTGAAGCTTGCTATAGTTAAAGTACATATTTCGCTTAATAAAGAGTTATTAGAAATCTTGATTCATAATCGTATTTTAACTATAAATTAATTTTTCGATTTGAGACTGGCAACACTATTGTTTATTTTCTCTCTTCTCCCAAATAAGTCGTGGGTGATGTACAAATTTAGTAAACGATTGACTCGGTAATCGGAAGTGAAAATGTATTTTCTTAAATTAGAGAACTAATGATGTGCTCAGATAAATTTAAAAGCCATTAAAAATATTTTTTTATTTATTAAGCAAATTAATGGAAATGTGTGTAAAAAAGTAATTTTTTAGAACATATTATTCGAAGCATACAAAAGTAATCGAATTTCGAATAATGTTTTGACAGTCTGTACATCACTATTTTGTTTTTCTTTTTAATTTTATTTTTACATTTTTTTGGAAATTTTTTCGAAAAAGGTCATTGGCTACGCAATTGTTGTAGCTTTTTTGAGTTTGATGGATGCAAGTTGTTGGAAACTACACATTCTAGGGATGGGATGGCTTTAATAAATCATTTCATGCCTGAAAATGAAATAATTAACAATTACATGGTGGCTTCCTCACTCCAAACTTTATAAAAGGTTTAAAGTTAATGAGTATCGACTATAAACCTATATTATTTTTTCGTTATTAAGCAAATATGAATACTGTTTTTCACAAATTAGCTTAAAATCCTGCCATAAGACTGTTGTAAAAGTTTATGAATTAGACCATAAGTTTTTGTAATTTAGAATAAGTTTAATAAGCCTTACTAAAATAAATATAAAATAAATAACTCGCCACAAATTGGTGACCCCGACGAGATTCTGGCCGGACCACGCCATTCCGGCCGGACACCCTACAAATTGGTGACCCCGACTAGATTCTGGCCGGACAACGCTACATTACCATTAAAAACAAAGCATTGACAGCCTGTCCTATTGTAATAAAATTCCTTTTCCAGCCGCAATCGTTGGGCCATATAAATAACAGCCTTCAAGCCTAAAACATGTTGATCACCCTTAGCTTGTGTCTGCAACCATGAAAAATGACAATCAGCACATTCTGGATAATCAGCCAACCATTTCTAGATGGCATTAACTTGTTGGAAATTTAAACTGCAATGCAAATAATAATAGAAGTTATTAACTATTGTAATTTGATTATATAATAGTTTTACTAACCGAAAAGTTTTAGGTGAACCCATTGTTGAAAATGTGGACGATAATTTTGTAAACGCACCGATAGTTGTGTCTTTTGAGAACATAAAGCCATATCCGTTTGAGATTGTTCATTATCCTTACCCACCGACAATTCCATATGACATTTAACATAAAATTTTATATTATTTTAAATTTTTCTAACTTTTTTCACTTTTGGCATCTACTTTTCGCCATATTGTTTTATCTTCTTTATTTTTATTTAACAATTTTCAACTTTGGCAATTTTAATGCTATTTTTAGGAATTATACACATTTTGCAAACATCTGGCAACAAATAAATTAATTGTAAAGCTTCCTAAGTTTATTTTAGGTCTTATACATAAAATGTTGTATCATTTTCCCATAATATAACTAAATATTGCCAATTTTTTAAATACCCGAGTAAAAAAAATTATATATAATCATATGTAGCATGTATTACAATATATAATTAGACAAGTCGTTATGTATATCCATATATAATTATATATGACGTCTTTTTCCAAAATTTTTCCTTATATTATGCCATATATACCCAGCCAGAAATTGACAAACATAAAAGCGTTCTGAAAGCACTTTGTATGGTTGTTGAAGCGTTGTCAAATCAACATATTTTTGGGTTTTATAGTGTTCTCAGAACACTAAAATGATAACCATGATTTACGGTCTCATGTTTGTATTTAGAGTATTTTAGTAACTTTGCAAAAGCAAAAAATAAAGTGATTTTAAAGCATTATAATTTTTGTTTATAGAACGTTTTCAAAACATTAGAAAAACTAAAAATAAAGTGATTTTAAAGTGTATTACACAAAAGTGGAGTGTCTTCCGCGAATTTTAAAAACGAAAAGTAGAGCAATTTTCCAGTACTCTAAATACAAAAAATAAAGTAATTTCTTAGTACCGAAGTAAAAAAAATTATATGGTGCCATATGAAGTTATATTTAATTATATATAATCTTTTATGTAATTAGATATAATTATATCCGAAAAATGAGAACATCTTATTGTATCTTATTGTATCGAATTGTATATAATTGTATACAATTTGGTACAATTTGATACAATTTTATGCAACTCGATACAATTGTATCCGAATTTTGTCCTCATCCAATTACATCAAATTATATCTTTTTGTATAAAATTATATAAAATGTTATAAAAGTTGACATAGTTTGATACAATTTTATCTAAATATTGACCTTATACTTTTGATCATATTATATAAGACCACATCTAACAATATACAAAAATTATTTTTTTAAATAAAAAAGATATGCAATATCTGGAGATCAGACCTGGGGGATTTCAATTACAATTGCAAATAAATGTAATTGAAATTTAAAAAAAACGCAATTACATTTCATGTAACTGTAATTGAAAATTTTCAATTACAAGTAATTGTAATTGAAAGTGATTTCAATTACAAATTTCAATTACATTTAGAATTAAAGTGTTTTTTGTTAAAATTTTGTAGAAAAAACTGACTGGGATAGGTTGGATAGGCGTGGATAAGTATAAAAAGAATACGTCATGTTGGGCTGACCCCTCACTTGTGCTTTTTGTCATTATTTCTTTTCCGAAAAAAATGTAATTGTAATTGAAATTTTTTCAATTACAATTATATGTAATGTATAATTGCAAATTTTAAATTACAAATTACTTGTAATTGTTTTTTTTTAATAACAATTACAAATAATATGTAATTGTAATTGATTTTTTTTTTCAATTACAATTACATGTATATTTAATTGCATGTGTAATTAATTTCCAAATATAATGATTAACCCAAAGGTCTGCTGGAGATCCTATAATTTCGATAAATCTTCCATTATTTTTATCCAGATTTACCATGACAGTGCATTAAACATGAACAAAAATTTTTTTATTTTTAGTAATTTTAAATTAAAGTTGACAAGACTGAAATTTTAAAGTTAATAGGATCATGTTATACAACCAAGATATAAGAAAAATAGTAAAAAAAATAGTAAAATATTACAAAATAGTAAAAATTACTAAAAATATATGATGCAAAAAATAAACTCACACGAATCATGCACGGGTTATATATTCTTATTCACGCTCACGCACGAATCACTTGAGTATAGTAATTATTACACACGATCGCGTATTATTCACAGAGATGTTCGTGACTCACGAACATTTACTAAATCTAAAACTAGTTCAAAATCATTTTTAACATAGAACCACATATAATGTAAAATCACTTTGAAATAATTGCTTTATATTTTATTATTTATAAAAAACGTTATATTGTTATATATTAAAGAAATCATGAAATATTGTAGATATGGAACCGTATTAAGTTATATATGGGTTCTTATTCGTCAATATATCTAACACAAATTATGAAATATTTCCTATATGGCTCCACATATAGTTTTATATTATTATGTATAGTGTCATACTAAATTATATATAAACGTATATGTAATTATATCTGTAATATGTTACTTTATGTACTTATATATAGCACATGCAATTATATGTAGGCCAGTATGTAATAATATAAAATCACATATGTCTCCATATTAAAACCTTTGAGGAAAAAATATCTAACATATGACTATATAAAAGTATATCTGCTTGAATTTAAAAGCATATCTGGCCATATGTAACTATAAGTTACTATATGCAATTACATAAAATAATATATGATTATATCAAAACTTTTTTACTCGGGTACTTAAAAAACATTTATTTTTTTTTATATATTTTATTAGAACTTAAATTAGTTTTAAATGATTATTTTAAAAAATTATAGGGTATTAAGAGAAATGTAGATGTGTTCAAAACTGAAAAATTCGGTTGTAGGGAAAGTCACAAACCTCTATAGACGAAATATTAATGGTACTGAGATTTGAAGGTTATATATACATCTCTTCCGAAATGTTCTAAAACTTTATTAGGAACTTCTACTTTGAGCGGCGATTCTAAAGTAATGCTAGGTTAAGACGATACTTTGGGAAATTTTCAATATTTTGGAATAGAGTCTAATCTTGATATCGCTTTTGATTTCAATCTTTATTATAATGAAAAGAAATGGCAAATGGGTTTTCGACCTCATATATTACCAAGCCATTCTTGATTGGTCTCTATTATGGAAATTCAAAACCGTATTCGGCTAAAAAATTTCTGGAAGGACTTGTTTTAGAAGCCAAGTTTTTAACTAATGAAGGTATAAATATTTTTTTGTCTCAAACTTCATTAAGTAATCAAATTTTTATTAATTTAAGATTTTAAGAAAATTTGTGGAACTTATGCCACATTTTTATTTCTCAAGCTCAGTAACAATGAATATTTATAATCTAATACATATTTCAAATGACGTAAATAATATGGGGGTTCCTATATCACAAATTTCAGCATTTGATTTTGAAAATAGCTTAGGTTTTGTAAAAATTGTAAAATCGCCAACTAATCCCATTTCCCATATACAAAGGAAATTGTATGTTTTTAATACCAATTCCCCAAATAATATTCCATTAGTATATCCTTTCAATAAGAGCAGCAACTATTCTTGGGAAACCTTTACACACTTCTGAATCTAGAGTTTTTCTTTCGTAAAAATTTACCCAGCAAGCATGGCAATACGAAGAAGTTTCCCCGATCATATTGCCAGGAAGAAAACATTTATTGCCGGCAATATCAATTTCGTATTGCGGAAGTTTCTTCCGTCGGGAATAACTGTTACCCGAAAGCAATACTTCCAGGCAACACGAAAGCAATATCCAAGGAAGATAAATCGGCGATATCGCTAAGTTATTACCTGGAAGATTAAAAAGTGATATCGCCAAATTAACTCCCCGGTACAATATAAAGGATTTATTTTTTCATTATAAAATTTAAGCCTGAAAAAGAACATCTGCATACATAATCCATTGACCAACACATTAATTATTTTGCTTTCATCGTAGCCGATCTTTTTCCGCTCATTAAATCTTGATTTTTTCGAGGAATTTGTTTCCTGTGTATCTGTTGATTGTTATACCCTACACCACTATGTGGTCATTATACCCTACACCACTATGTGGTCAGGGTATTATAAGTTTGTGCTGATGTTTGTAACACCAAAAAATATTGGTCGCAGACCCACCTTATAGTATACCGATCGGTTCAGATTTTTTTTTTATTTCGATTTAACGATGTCTGTCTGTCCGTCCGTCCGTCTGTCTGTCTGTCCATGCAATCTTGTGCGCACTCTACAGGTCGCAAATATTAAGATATTTTGATGAAATTTGGTACGCAGACCTATGTTGGCCCAAGGACGAACAAGTTTGATTTTGGTGAACATCGGTCCATGTTTAGATCTAGTGCCCATATAAGGGTCCTACCAAAATTATATTGTTTATACGCTGCAGGTCGCAAATACTAATATATTTTTATGAAATTTGATGCACAGACCTATATTGGCCCAATAACGCATCCTATTGATTTTTGTGAACATCGGTCCCTGTTTAGACCTAGTGCCCATATAAGGGTCCTACCAAAACTATACTGCTTATACGCTGCAGGTCGTAAATATTAAGATATTTTGACGAAATTTGGTACACAGACCTATGTTAGCCCAATAACGCAGCCTATTGATTTTGGTGAACATCGGTCCATGTTTAGACCTAGTGCCCATATAAGGGTCCTACCAAAATTATACTGTTTATACGCTGCAGGTCGCAAATATTAAGATATTTTTATGAAATTTGATGCACAGACCTATATTGGCCCAATAACGCAGCCTATTGATTTTGGTGAACATCGGTCCCTGTTTAGACCTAGTGCCCATATAAGGGTCCTACCAAAATTATACTGTTTATACGCTGCAGGTCGCAAATATTAAGATATTTTGATGAAATTTGGTACATAGACCTATGTTAGCCCAAGGACGAAGCCTATTGATTTTGGTGAACATCAGTCCATGTTTAGAACTAGTGCCCATATAAGGGTCCCCCCAAAATTGGCTTGGTTACAAACTGCAGGTCGCAAATATTAAGTTATTTTAATGAAATTTGGTGCGCTGACTCACATTATAGAAAATTTTGACACAAGCCCCATTTTAACCCATTCGAATTTCGGATCCAAACAATACACCAGAGTGGTGTAGGGTATTGTATAGTCGGCATTCCCGACTTTAACCTTTTTACTCGTTTTTTTTATACAAATTTTGTTTTAATTTTTTCCAAAATGACAAAGAATTCCAAACAAATTTTCTTTATCTTCCGGATGATAAAAAGGTAATATTGCCGCAATATCATCATAAAAAACTATGTCAAAAAATTAAATTTTTGAATTATTTTTTTCAAAATATCACCGAATTATCTTCCAAGTAATAAAAGGAAGAAAATTTTAAAATACTACTTGATTATTTTCATATAAATGAAAAATAGAAGATATCGCTTTAATATCTTCTTGGAAGATATCTTCCAAATGCTTGCAGGGTATGGATTTCGAATTATATCTATTCAGCCTGATAATATATGTATGTTTATTACACAATGGGAACATTATGATTTTGAAAGAAATTTTTAGTACAAAACATACGAAACACAAATACAGTGATATGCATTTGAAAGGCAACGTTTTCAAGGAAACTAAAATTTTTTTTGACTACCCGATCTAATCAAAGGAGATCGGATTATATAATGTAACAAATTTAGATGAAAACAACACTGAAATAGGTATACATATGGTGGAAGCTAAAAGCATTCTTACAACATTTTATAACGAATCAATTGCTATTTCCCTTTTACATAAATAACACTGCATGACAAAATCTTGACTTTTAAAAATTAAGAGAGCTCTGACCAGCAATTCTATATATTTCGGACATGCTGATTACAATGGCGTACTTTATTTTTCGATCAATGGTACAGATTTTTCGCTAAATGTCTTTAAAGTTTGGCGGTTGTACATTCAGTTTTTTATATAAAAAATTTTTCAAATTCAATTAATATGCATTTTTTTGTGTTAAAATGTAAGCACAGAACCTGTGGCCATATTTACAATATAAATGCGATGTGCTAATCTTGATATTTAAACCACTCCTTAACGTTTTAAATATGTTTTTATGGTTTTTTGCTATTTCAGCGAATTTAGTCGCTGAATGTACACTCGACCTCAATAAATGTAATGCCTTAGGAACGAAGCAATTAAAAGGAAAATATTTCAATAAAAAAAATGTATTCATCTATAGCAACCTATACGTTAAAATCGCGATTTTTCAAAAATTTTGTATGGCAGCATAGCTTTCCAAGATGTCCCCAAAGTCCAACTTTTAGTATAATATGGGGTCACCTCTAAAAACTGTTTCTGCAAAATTTCAAGCAAAACAGTTTCCATTTGCAAAAGTTATGGAACAGTACAGTTTTTACTGAGGTTAGTATCGTACTAAAGACATTTTAAGATACTAAAGTGTCTTTAGTACGATACCCAGCAAAATATTGGTAATGACACCTCATTACTATCGGCATTACCAAAAATGATATATCATTACTTTTTGCATTATTTTATAATATAAAATAATGACTTCCTAATAACGGCCTATTGTATTCATTGTTTCTAAATATAAAATAATGACTTACTCGTAATATTTTAAATAAGTACTTTTTACACAGTTAAATTTTATACATTTTTATTTATTATATGTAAATATGTTAAAATTTTTATGACGAGTCTCAAATTACACACTAGAGAAAACTTAAATTTTTCTGAATGTACTTCTTTAAGCTAATAGTATTTGCTTAACTCCTTATTTTTAAGAATCAAGTAAGCCATCGGATAACCACTTATAATTCAACTTTTTGTAAGCATGTGTGTAACCACTTATTATTCAAAGTCTCATAACTACTTATTTCTCATTTTTTCGTAAGCGAGCGGGTAAGCGTGACTACTTATAAAAACGACCACGCCAAACAAAAATAATGAGTTTAGAAGCCAAAAAATAAGTTGTGCGGAGCTATGAATTTCTATTATATAACCACTTATTTGGTAATGAAAGATTTTGCTGGGTTAGTAAAAAATGTATTTATTAGGATAACTTTTGCAAATGGAAACTGTTTTGCTTGAAATTTTGCAGGAACAGTTTTTAGAGGTGACCCCATATTATACTAAAAGTTAGACTTTGGGGACATCTTGGAAAGCTACCCAACAAACAATTCGTTCCGTTTACGCACAGTTTTCGGTCCATCATAAGCGGAATCCAACTCCGTTTACGTACCGTTTTCTGGATCCGTAAACGGACCAGAAAACGGAACTTAAGGAACATCGAAACTGATTCGAATCCGTTGAAAGTCCGTCAATGACCTACCGTTTACGGACCGTTATGTCGTGTTAAAAACAGACAAGTCCGTTTAAAGTCCGTCAATGGCGGACCGTTTACGGATCGTTATATCATGTAAAAAACGGACAAGTCCGGTGAAAGTCCGTCAATGCCGGACCATTATGTCGTGCAAAAAACGGAATGACTCCGTTTTTAGAATGCCGTTTCTGGTCCGTATCCGTACCGTTTTCTGAAACAAAAACGGACTTGTATATCACCTCAAATTGACCCTATTTTCATTAATATGTACAAGTTTTTATGTTCTTTTATAAATTTATTAAACAGAACTTATTTTTTAATTTAAACTATATTTACATCTGGAGCAACTTACATTTCTGTCTAGTATCAATTTACAATAGCGGCCGACAATAAAATTCAATATCTGCAAGAAAAAGAACAATAAATAAGTTAAGGTTTAACTGATTGTAATCGCGCATGGTGTTTGGCATACGGTAAAGGTTAGCGCACTTTGCTATCAAAACAACTAAATGTGTCATATATTTATTTTTCAATTGCATTCGCTTGCAACAAAACCATCTTTAAAACACATCATAATTTTAATATATCTTACCATCTGATGTATGAATATGGCTTGAAGTTGTTTGGTTGGTGGGATGTTAGGACAGATTCACGCTATTGGGAATAATTTTTCGTCCCAGTATTATTTTCTAGAAACTAAAGGGCTGATCTGCATTTTTTTAAATAATTTGACAACTTTTTTCCAAAAAGAAACTAACACCGACGAAGTCCGTATTTAGCGGTAAGGAAACGGATACACCAAAACGTATTGTGTTCGAAATTCGATTATACGGTCCGTTAATGTTCCGTATACGCACAAGCTTTGACGGATACATGCATTCGGACCATTAATGTGCCGTAAAAGCCGGATTTATGATTCCGTAAACACCGGACAGTCCGGAAAAATGTTTCTTGGGTATGTTGTCATACAAAATTTTTTAAAAATCGCGATTTTAATGTATAGGTTGCTATAGATGAATAAATTTTTTTTTATTGAAGTATTTTCCTTTTAATTGCTTCCTTACTACGGCATTACATTTATTGAGGTCGATTGTACATTTGGCGACTAAAGTCGCTGAAATAGCAAAAAACCATAAAAACCTATATAAAACGCTAAGTAGTGGTTTATATATCAAGATAGGCACATCGCATTTATATCGTAAATATGGCCACAGGTTCTGTGCTTACATTTTAACACAAAAAAATTCATATTAATTGAATTTGAAAAATTTTTTATATAAAAAACTGAATGGACAACCGCCAAACTTTAAAGACATTTAACGACAAATCTGTACCTTTGATCGAAAAATAAAGTACGCCATTGTAATCAGCATGTCCGAAATATATAGAAATGATGGTCAGATCTTCATTAATTTTTTGAGTCTCATGCAGTGTAATTGCAACAAAATATTACAAAAGTAATAAAAATAATTTTTAGTACTAATAAAACACATACAAACTTTCTTTTAATCAACACTTGTAAAATTTGTTAAAAATCGTTATCAAAGCATTTTAAAGATGGTATTTTCCAAACGTTCTCAAAACCCGAATAAAAAAAATTGATCTCGCACAATATCTAAACTAAGATCAAGTTATATCTCAAAATTGGGAGGTCCAATGATATCTTTGGGGATAAACCTAGATCTATTTTGATCCGAAAATTGGCAGATCCTATTAGATCCAGCTGTATATTTGTGGATAAACTTAGATCTAATTTGATCTCAATTTTGGCAGCTCGAATTAGATCCAGCAATATATTTGTGGATACAATTAGATCTAATTTGATTCGAAAAAGTGGCAGATCGAATTAGATCTAGCAATATATTTGGGGATTAACTTAGATCTAATTTGATCCGAAAAATGGCACATCGAATTAGATCCAGCAATATATTTGTGGATTAACTTAGATCTAAATTTATCCGAAAAATGGCAGATCCAATTAGATCCAGCAATATATCTGGGGATAAACTTGGATCTAAATTTATCAGAAAAATGGCAGATCGTATTAGATCCAGCAATATATATGGGGATAAACTTGGATCTAAATTTAACCGGAAAATGGCAGATCGAATTAGATCCAGCAATATATTTGGGGATAAACTTGGATCTAAATTTATACGAAAAAGTAGATCTAGGTATATGTGACCTTCTCCGAGAAAAGGGACCTAGTGTGTCAAAAAACGGGTTTGGACTTAAGAGTGGATTCAGGTACCTAAAAGGGTGTAGAATAAGATGAAATGAGTTGAGGCACCCAATCATAACTAACCATACTAAATCGCATCTCCCAACTGAAGGTGTGTTCAAAGTGATAATGCGTTATGAAACTTTAAATGCGTTCTTCTCAAAACTTAATTTTCACACACTAGGTCCCTTTTCTCGGAGAAGGTCACATATATATTTTAGGATTAAGTTGTATCTAACTTTATCTGGAAAACGGCAGATCGAATAAGATCGAGGATTATATTTGGGGATTACGTAAGATCTAAATTTATGAAAAAAATAACAGATGAAATTAGATCCAGTAATATATTTCGGGATTGCGTAAGATCTTAACTTTTTCAATAAGTTGTAGATCGAATTGAATCCAGTGATATATTTAGTGATTTGGTAAAATCTTAATTTTTCCCATAAATTGCAGATCGAATTAGATCCAGCAATTTATTTAGGTATTAAAATGGCAGATAGAATTAGAAACAGCAATATATTTGGGGATTGACATCTAAAACTATCCATAAAAATGACAGATAAAATTAGATGCCGCATTATATTTGGTACTACGTAAGATCTCCATTTATTTGGGATTAAATAAGATCCCAGACATATATTGCCAACTGTTCAAAAAATAATACACTCCCGAGTAAAAACAGTTATATATAGTAGTATAAAATGCGATGAAGTTATATCTGTATAAATATACTCTTTCATCCGAAAAATGGCCCGATGTAATTGTATCAGTTGTTTATCAGTTTTTATATAATTGTATTAGTTTAGATCTCAACTAATGAAATTATACATTATTCAGATGAAATTATATCCAATTTTTGACCTGATACAATTTTACCGGTTTATATCTAATAGTATCTGTTTAGATCGTAGTTGGTACAATTTTATATAAATAAAATATATTTGTATCCGACATTTGCCTTATATAATTGTATCAAAGTTTTAAAGCAGATATAATTGCATCAGGTCAAAATTCAGATATAACTATATAAGTTTGTATAGTAATTTATCTATTTGGATCTAAACTAATACCATGCGACATAAACCCATAAAATTGTATCAGGTCAAAAATCAGATAAAATTTCATCTGCTTAATATATAATCTAATGAGTTAAGATCTAAATTGATACAACTAGATAAAATGTGATAACCAACTGACACAATTATATCGGGCCATTCTTCGGATGAAATGGTTTATGGATAACATTATGTTATATATTACCATATAAAGCTCCACATTAATTTTTTTTAATAGGGCTGGCAGAGCAGTGATTTTATAAAAATTACAATATTTTGTTAAAATAAGGTTTAAACTCAGAAGGTCTCGAGTTCGATATGCATTTTTTTTACAAAATGAATTTCTTTTTATAAAATTAAAATTTTTTTTTCTATAAATTTTTTTATAAAATTATACATTTATTTTTTTATTAAATTGAAATCTTTCAATAAAATAATAATATTATTTACATCTTTTTAACGCTCTACACCATTGTATTAATTGTTTTCAAGATTCATTAATTGTATTTCAGAAATAATTAATCGAATTTCAGTTTTATCAATTGTATTTCAGAACTTATCAATTCTTTTTCAGATTTATGAATTGTATTTCATAACTAGTCAATTGAAGTTCAGTTTTATCAATTGTGTTTCAGAAATTATTAATTGTATTTCCGAAATTCACAACTGTATTTCAGAAATTATCAAACTGTATTTCAGAAATTATCAATTGTATTTCAGAAATTATGAAATGTAATTTAGAAATTTTCCTCTATTAACTATGATAAACAATCAACAAGTTCTGAAATAGTTTTGATTATTTCTGAAATACAATTAATAATTTCTGAAATACATTCCATAATTTCTGAAATACATTTAAAATTTCTGAACTCCAATTAATAGCTTCTGAAATACAGTTAATATTGTAGTTGAGTTACCATATATGACCATATATTGTTTAAATTGCACCATATATGACAATATATTGTTTAACTGACACCATATATGGTATGTTCCCTATTAAAAAAAAATAATATGGAGCTTTATATGGTAATATATAACTTCGAGTGATCCATGTACCATTTGATCCGAAAAATGGCCCGATAAAATTGTATCAGTTGTTTATCAGTTTTTATGTAATTGTATCAGTTCAGATCTGACCTCATTAAATTATGTGTTAACCACATGAAATTGTATCTGATTTTTGACCTGATACAATTTTATTGGTTTATATCACATGGTATCAGTTTAGGTCAAAATATATCTATTTGTATACAAAATTATATAGTTATATCCCAATTTTGACCTGATATCAGTTTAAAACTTTAATACAATTGTATAAGGTAAATGTCGGATACAATTATATTTTATTTATATAAAATTAAACCAATTACGATCAAACCTGACACCATTACATATAAACCGATAAAATTGCATCAAGTCAAAAATCGGATACAATTTCATCTGATTAACACATAATTTAATCAGGTCTGATCTAAACTGATACAATTAGATAAAAATTGATAAACAATTGATAAAAATATATCGGGCCATTCTTCGGATGAAACTGTATATTTATACAGATATAACTTAATCACATATATGACTATATGTAACTATTTTTATTGGGGTTGTTTAAATGACACGATATATCAAAGTATATGGTACTATATATGGTAGCATATATTATCATATCTGCAACTGTATTAAAAATGTTGAAATGGCACCATATATCATAATGTATCGTTTAAATGTCACCACATATGGTAATATATTGTTTAAATGATACCATATATCAATATATATTGCACCATATATAGTAGCATATATTATTATATCTGAAACTGTATTAAAAATGTTGTTCATGAGGTCCCATATATGAGCATATATTGTTGAAATGGCACCATATATTCTAATATATGGTTTAAATGGCACCATGTATAGTAATATATTACTTAAATAACACCATATATATCATATCTGGAACTGTATTAAAAATTTTGATCATGAGGTACCATATATGGCCATATATTGTTTAAATGGCACCATATATAATAATATATGGTTTAAATGGTACCATATATGATAATATATGGTTTGAATGGCACCATATATAATAATATATGGTTTGAATGGCACCATATACGATAATATATTGCTTAAATAGCACCATATATAAATATATATCGCACTATATATAGTACCATATATTATCATATCTGGAACTGAATTAAAGATTTTGTTAATGAGGTACCATATATGACCATATATTGTTTAAATGGCACCATATATGATAATATCTAGTTTAACTGTCACCACATATAATTATATATTATTTAAATTATACCATGTATAATTATAAATTCCCGAGTAAAAAAAATTATATATAATCATATGTGGCATATATTACAATATATAATTAGACATGTGGTTATGTATATCCATATATAATTATATATGAGGTTTTTTCCGAAAAATTTTCCTTATATTATGTCATATATAATTTCATCTAATTAGATATCGGCCTTCATAATATTAGATATGGCATATATAATTATATATTACATAACATGGTTGATCTTATTGCATATATAGTTATATATAGAACTATATCTTAATATATATGGTGGCATTTTAGCAATATATAATTATATATGGTATCATTTAAACAATATATAAGTATATATGGTGACAGTTAAACTAGATATTATCATATATGGTGCCATTTAAACAATATATGGTCATATATGGTACCTCATAAACCAAATCTTTAATTCAGTTCCAGATATGATAATATATGGTACTATATATAGTGCGATATATATTTATATATGGTGTTATTTAAGATATATAATATCATATATGGTGCCATTCAAACCATATATTATCATATATGGTGCCATTCAAACCATATATTATCATATATGGTACCATTTAAACCATATATTATCATATATGGTGCAATTTCAACAATATATGCCCATATATGGTACCTCATGAACAATATTTTTAATACAGTTCCACATATGATAATATATGCTACCATATATAGTGCCATATATATTTATATATGGTGTTATTTAAGCAATATATTACCATGGTGCCATTTAAACCATATATTGTCATATATGGTGCCATTTCAACAATATATGCTAATATATGGTACCTGATGAACGACATTTTTAATACAGATGCAGATATGATTATATATGCTACCATATATAGTCCCATATATATTGATATATGGTGTCATTTAAACAATATTAATATATAGACATATATGGTATCATTTAAACAATATATTGTCATATATGGCAAAATTTAAACAATATATGGTCAAATTTGGTACCACATCAATATTTTGAATACAATTCCATATATGGTTTAATTTGAATAATGTAAAACTATGTATGGCGCTATAAAAAATATTATCAGATATGTTACTTCATTAACAATATTTATAATACAGTGTCATATATTGTAATATATGTATATCATTCAATATATATTGATGTATGGTAATGGTACAATAATTCCAATATCAGTTGAGATACAATTTGTGGGCCCATATCAACAATTTGTTCACGTACATTTAACATATATATATGTACATTTAAGTTATAATTTATAAACACTTTATAAAGTTAAATAGTTCCATAAACCTCGTCTAACTGTATAGAATGTTTATGAATATACGATTTAATATATAATAATTACAACTACAAATTGGTGCCATTATCTAAAATTTAATTTAATGTTAACTTATAATAAAATAAAAATGTATTTCCTAAAAATAAAAATATAGTGTTAATTAATGTTAATATACAATAGGTTTAAGTTTAACATCCCAGACAGAAAAATATAATCGGCACAATGCTGGCAAACCGTTGGCGATGGTCGGTTATGCGTTGGCAGAACGTTGCATTAACTATCTTGGCAAAAAAATAGATTTCAAAAAACATTTTTCAAAAAATTGAGAAAACTTTTTTTAATATTTGCTTTTAAAAACATGAAATTTAACCCAGTCCACCAGATTGTCAGCCAAGACCTCTACACTCTAATCTAACGAGACTTGTTATAGATGTGTGATATCTACAAATTAAATGAATGATAAAAGCATTTCGAGCTAACTTATAAGCATCGAAAAAAGGTATTCCAGAAATTATTAAGGGGGTTATTTTGTAATACGCAACGCCTTGCATTGCGTTGTTTTCCATACAAATTGTTTTTGTAACAATAACAATTTACACACAAATCAACGCAACGCAAGGCGTTGCGTTTTACAAAATAACCCACTAAATGTATTTTAGAAAATTTTAATTGTATATCACAAAATATTATTTGCACTTCAGAAACTACAATATTACGCAAATTTAATTTTTTATTTATTTAGTTGTGTCCAGAAATAATGAAATCTATTTCAGAATTTCATAGCTAATAGAGAAAAATTTCTCAAATACATTTCATAATTTCGGAAATACGATTGATAATTTCTGAAATACAGTTTGATAATTTCTGAAATACAGTTGTGAATTTCGGAAATGCAATTAATAATTTCTGAAACACAATTGATAAAACTGAACTTCAATTGACTGGTTCTGAAATACAATTCATAAATGTGAAAAATAATTGATGAGTTCTGAAACACAATTGCTAAAACTGAAATTCAATTGATTATTTCTGAAATACAATTGATAAATCTTAAAACAATTAATACAATTGGAAATGGTGTAGAGCGTCAAAAAGATGTAAATAAAATTATTTTATTCAAAGATTTCAATTTAATAAAAAAATAAATATATAATTTTATAAAAAAATTTATAGAAAAATAATTTTAATTTTATAAAAAGAAATTCATTTTGTAAAAGAAATGCATATTGAACTCGTTACCTTCTGAGTTTAAACCTTATTTTAACAAAATATTGTAATTTTTATACAATCAGTGCTCTGCCAGTCTATTATTTTTTGAACAGTTGGCAATATATGTCTGGGATCTTATTTAATCCCAAATAAATGGAGATCTTACGTAGTACCCAAATATAATGCGGCATCTAATTTTATCTGTCATTTTTATGGATACTTTTAGATGTCAATCCCCAAATATATTGCTGTTTCTAATTCGATCTGCCATTTTAATACCGAAATAAATTGCTGGATCTAATTCGATCTGCCATTTTTCTGATAAATTTAGATCCAAGTTTATCCCCAAATATATTGCTGGATCTAATTTGATCTGCCATTTTTCAGATCAATTTATATCTAAGTTTATCCCCAAATATATTGCTGGATCTAATTCGATCTGCCACTTTTTCGGATCAAATTAGATATAAGTTTATCCTCAAATATATTGCTAGATCTAATTCGATCTGCCAAAATTGAGATCAAATTAGATCTAAGTTTATCCCCAAATATATAGCTGGATCTAATTGGATCCGCCATTTTTCGGATCAAATTAGATCTAAAAATATCCGCAAATATATAGCTGGATCCGCCAATTTTCGGATCAAAATAGATCTAGGTTTATCCCCAAAGATATCACTGGACCTCGCAATTTTGAGATATAACTTGATCTTAGTTTATCCCCATATAGTAAAAAAAATTATATATAATCATATATGGCATATATTACAATATATAATTATACATGTCGTTATGTATATCCATATATAATTATATATGACGTTTTTTCACAAAATTTTTCTTTTTTTTACGCCATATATAATTTCATCTAATTAGATTAGATATAATTATATATTACATGACATGGTTGATCTTATTGCATATATAGTTATATATAGAACTATATCTTAATATATATGGTGGCATTTTAGCAATATATAATTATACATGGTATAATTTAAAAATATATAATTATATATGGTGACAGTTAAACTAGATATTATCATATATGGTGCCATTTAAACAATATATGGTCATATATGGTACTTCATTAACAAAATCTTTAATTCAATTCCAGATATGATAATATATGGTACTGTATATAGTGCGATATATATTTATATATGGTGCTATTTAAGCATTATATTATCATATACGTTGCCATTCACACCATATATTATCATATATGGTGCCATTCAAACCATATATTATCATATATGGTACCATTTAAACCATATATTATTATATATGGTGCTATTTAAACAATATATGGCCATATATGGTAACTCATGATCAAAATTTTTAATACAGTTCCAGATATGATAATATATGATACTATATATAGTGCAATATATATTTATACATGGTGTTATTTAAGTAATATATTACTATATATGGTGCCATTTAAACCATATATTATCATATATGGTGCCATTTCAACAATATATGCTCATATATGGGACGTCATGAACAACATTTTTAATACAGTTTCAGATATAATAATGTATGCTACTATATATGGTGCAATATATATTGATATATGGTATCATTTAAACAATATATTACCATATGTGGTGACATTTAAACCATACATTATGATATATGGTGCCATTTCAACAACATTTTTAATACAGTTCCAGATATGATAATATATGCTACCGTATATAGTACCATATACTTTGATATATCGTATCATTTAAACAACCCGAATAAAAATAGTTACATATAGTCATATATGTGATTAAGTTATATCTGTATAAATATACAGTTTCATCCGAAGAATGGCCCGATATATTTTTATCGATTGTTTATAAATTTTTATCTAATTGTTGTATCAGTTTAGATCAGACCTGATTAAATTATGTGTTAATCAGATGAAATTGTATCCGATTTTTGACTTGATGCAATTTTATCGGTTTATATGTAATGGTGTCAGGTTTGATCGTAATTGGTTCAATTTTATATAAATAAAATATAATTGTATCCGACATTTACCTTATACAATTGTATTAAAGTTTTAAACTGATATCAGTTCAAAATTGAGATATAACTATATAATTTTGTATACAAATATATCTATTTGGAACTAAACTGATACCATGTGATATAAACCAAAAAAATTGTATCAGGTCAAAAATCAGATACAATTTCATCTGATTAACACATAATTTAATCAGGTCAGATCTAAACTGATACAATAAGTTAAGTTAAGTTAACAACTGATACAATTTTATCGGGCCATTTTTCGGATCAAATGGTACATGGATGACTCTAAGTTATATATTACCATATAAAGCTCCATATTATTTTTTTTATAGGGAACATACCATATATGGTGCCATTTAAACAGTATATTGTCATATATGGTGCCATTTAAACAATATATGGTCATAAATGGTAACTCAACTACAATATTAACTGTATTTCAGAAGCTATTAATTGCATTTCACAAATTTTAAATGTATTTCAGAAATTATGGAATGTATTTCAAAAATTATTAATTGTATTTCAGAAATAATCAAATCTATTTCAAAACTTGTTGATTGTTTATCATAGTTAATAGAGAAAAATTTCTAAATTGCATTTCATAATTTCTGAAATACAATTGATAATTTCTGAAATACAGTTTGATAATTTCGGAAATACAATTAATAATTTCTGAAACAGAATTGATAAAACTGAACTTCAATTGACTAGTTCTGAAATACAATTCATAAATCTGAAAAATAATTGATAAGTTCTGAAATACAATTGATAAAACTGAAATTCAATTTATTATTTCTGAAATACAATTAATAAATCTTAAAAACAATTAATACAATTGAAATGGTGTAGAGCGTTAAAAAGATGTAAATAAAATTATTTTATTCAAAGATTTCAATTTAATAAAAAAATAAATGTATAATTTTATAAAAAAATTTATAGAAAAAAAAATTTTAATTTTATAAAAAGAAATTCATTTTGTAAAAAAAATGCATATCGAACTCGAGACCTTCTGAGTTTAAACCTTATTTTAACAAAATATTGTAATTTTTATAAAATCACTGCTCTGCCAGCCCTATTAAAAAAAATTAATGTGGAGCTTTATATGGTAATATATAACATAATGTTATCCATAAACCATTTCATCCGAAGAATGGCCCGATATAATTGTGTCAGTTGGTTATCACATTTTATCTAGTTGTATCAGTTTAGATCTTAACTCATTAGATTATATATTAAGCAGATGAAATTTTATCTGATTTTTGACCTGATACAATTTTATGGGTTTATGTCGCATGGTATTAGTTTGGATCCAAATAGATAAATTACTATACAAACTTATATAGTTATATCTGAATTTTGACCTGATGCAATTATATCTGCTTTAAAACTTTGATACAATTATATAAGGCAAATGTCGGATACAAATATATTTTATTTATATAAAATTGTACCAACTACGATCTAAACAGATACTATTAGATATAAACCGGTAAAATTGTATCAGGTCAAAAATTGGATATAATTTCATCTGAATAATGTATAATTTCATTAGTTGAGATCTAAACTAATACAATTATATAAAAACTGATAAACAACTGATACAATTACATCGGGCCATTTTTCGGATGAAAGAGTATATTTATACAGATATAACTTCATCGCATTTTATACTACTATATATAACTGTTTTTACTCGGGAGTGTATTATTTTTTGAACAGTTGGCAATATATGTCTGGGATCTTATTTAATCCCAAATAAAGGGAGATCTTACGTAGTACCAAATATAATGCGGCATCTAATTTTATCTGTCATTTTTATGGATAGTTTTAGATGTCAATCCCCAAATATATTGCTGTTTCTAATTCTATCTGCCATTTTAATACCTAAATAAATTGCTGGATCTAATTCGATCTGCAATTTATGGGAAAATTTAAGATTTTACCAAATCACTAAATATATCACTGGATTCAATTCGATCTGCAACTTATTGAAAAAGTTAAGATCTTACGCAATCCCGAAATATATTACTGGATCTAATTTCATCTGTTATTTTTTTCATAAATTTAGATCTTACGTAATCCCCAAATATAATCCTCGATCTTATTCGATCTGCCGTTTTCCAGATAAAGTTAGATACAACTTAATCCTGAAATATATATGTGACCTTCTCCGAGAAAAGGGACCTAGTGTGTGAAAATTAAGTTTTGAGAAGAACGCATTTAAAGTTTCATAACGCATTATCACTTTAAGCACACCTTCAGTTGGGAGATGCGATTTGGTATGGTTAGGTGCCTCAACTCATTTCATCTTATTCTATACACTTTTAGGTACCAGAATCCACTCTTAAGTCCAAACCCGTTTTTTGACACACTAGGTCCCTTTTCTCGGAGAAGGTCACATATACCAAGTTTATCCCCATATATATTGCTGGATCTAATTCGATCTGCCATTTTTCTGATAAATTTAGATCCAAGTTTATCCCCAAATATATTGCTGGATCTAATTCGATCTGCCATTTTTCGGTTAAATTTAGATCCAAGTTTATCCCCATATGCTGGATCTAATTCGATCTGCCATTTTTCTGATAAATTTAGATCCAAGTTTATCCCCAAATATATTGCTGGATCTAATTTGATCTGCCAGTGTTCGGATCAATTTATATCCAAGTTTATCCCCAAATATATTGCTGGATCTAATTCGATCAGGCATTTTTCTGATAAAGTTAGATCCAAGTTTATCCCTAAATATATTACTGGATCTAATTCGATCTGTCATTTTTCGTATCAAATTAGAACTACCCGGTGAAAAATGTCCATATATGAACATTTATGGTTCAACCATATATGTATGGATCCGAAAAATGAGGTAACACCTAAGTATATGTTCATATATGGACATATATGAACATATAGATTTATTAAATATATGCGAATACATGCGAACGTTGCTGTCCTTTATTATAAGGTTGTACGATAGATATAAATTTATGTATGACATTCAAATTAGGCGCTACATATGTTCCTTTTTTTATTCATGGCATTAAATATAATTTTATATTTATCCAAATATGAGTTCCTTTTACATATATGGAAAAATGTATTCTTCGAAATATGTTCATATACAAGTCCCTTTTGCATAAATTGAATAACATATACTTTCATATTTGTCCATATATGAGTGCCATTTCCATATATGAAATAACAGATGCTTCCATATATGTCTGTATATGAAATTTTTTCCATATGTGGAATCACATATACTTCCATATATGTTCATATAAAAACCATATATGTTCATAAAAAATTCATATTTGTTCATATGTGTCCATACATAAACCATATATGAACATGTTTGAGCGTATATGAACATTTTTCACCGGGTAAGTTCATCGACAAATATATAGCTGGATCTAATTCGATCTGCCATTTTTCGGATCAAATTAGGTCTTACTAAATCCCAAAATATATTGCTGGATCTAATTTGATCTGCCAATTTTCTATTCAATTTATATCCAGGTTTATCCACAAATATATTGCTGGATCTAATTTGATCTGCCATTTTTCAGATCAATTTATATCTAAGTTTATCCACAAATATATTGCTGGATCTAATTCGATGTGCGATTTTTCGGATCAAATTAGATCTAAGTTTATCCCCAAATATATTGCTAGATCTAATTCGATCTGCCACTTTTTCGGATCAAATCACATCTAAGTTTATCCACAAATATATTGCTGGATCTAATTCGATCTGCCAAAATTGAGATTAAATTAGATATAAGTTTATCCACAAATATATAGCTGGATCTAATTGGATCCGCCATTTTTCGGATCAAATTAGATCTAAAAATATCCCCAAATATATAGCTGGATCCGCCAATTTTCGGATCAAAATAGATCTAGGTTTATCCCCAAAGATATCATTGGACCTCCCAATTTTGAGATATAACTTGATCTTAGTTTATCCCCATATATACAATTGGATCTAATACGATATGATTGGATACACCCAATTTTGAGATCTAATTGGATCAGCTAGATATTACAGCAGATGTTAAACAATATCAAATTGGATATGATTAGATATTGCGCGAGATCAATTTTTTTTACTCGGGCGGGTTGCTAAAATGCCACCATATATATTAAGATATAGTCCTATATATAACTATATATGCAATAAGATCAACCATGTTATGTAATATATAATTATATATGCCATATCTAATATTATGAAGACCGATATCTAATTAGATGAAATTATATATGGCATAATATAAGGAAAAATTTTGTGAAAAAACGTCATATATAATTATATATGGATATACATAACGACATGTATAATTATATATTGTAATATATGCCACATATGATTATATATAATTTTTTTTACTCGGGAACGTTTAATTTTTGGTATAAACAATGCTTTGAGAGTACTTAGTTTTTTATACTAACATCAATTTCTGGAAGGGTAATTTCATCTAATTAGATATCGGCCTTTATAATATGAGATATGGTATATATGATTATATATTACATAGTATGGCTGATCTTATTGCATATATAGTTGTATATAGAGCTATATCTTAATATATATGGCGGCATTTTAGGAACCCGAGTAAAAAAAATTGATCTCGCGCAATATCTAATTATATCCAATTTGATATTGTTTAAGATCTGCTGTAATATCTAGCTGATCCAATTAGATCTCAAAATTGGGTGTATCCAATCATATCGTATTAGATCCCATTGTATATATGGGGATAAACTAAGATCAAGTTATATCTCAAAATTGGGAGGTCCAGTGATATTTTTGGGGATAAACCTAGATCTATTTTGATCCGAAAATTGGCGGATCCAGCTATATATTTGCGGATATTTTTAGATCTAATTTGATCCGAAAAATGGCGGATCCAATTAGATCCAGCTATATATTTGGGGATAAACTTAGATCTAATTTGATCTCAATTTTGGCAGATCAAATTAGATCCCGCAATATATTTGTGGATAAACGTATATCTAATTTGATCCGAAAAAGTGGCAGATCGAATTAGATGTAGCTATATATTTGGTGATAAACTTAGATCTAATTTGATCCAAAAAATGGCACATCTAATTAGATCCAGCAATATATTTGTGGATAAACTTAGATATACATTGATCTGAAAAATGGCAGATCAAATTAGATCCAGCAATATATTTGTGGATTAACTTAGATCTAAATTTATCCAAAAAATGGCAGATCGAATTAGATCCAGCAATATATTTGTGGATAAACTTGGATATAAACTGAATAGAAAATTGGCAGATCAAATTAGATCCAGCAATATATTTGTGGATTAACTTAGATCTAAATTTATCCAAAAAATGGCAGATCGAATTAGATCCAGCAATATATTTAGGGATAAACATAGATCTAATTTGATCTCAATTTTGGCAGATCTAATTAGATCTAGCAATATATTTGTGGATAAACTTAGATCTAATTTGATCCGAAAAAGTGGCAATATATTTGTGGATAAACTTATATCTAATTTGATCCGAAAAATGGAAGATCGAATTAGATCCAGAAATATATTTGGGGATTAAGATCTAAATTTATCCGAAAAATGGCAGATCGAATTAGATCCAGCTATATATTTGTGGATAAACTTAGATCTAATTTGATCCGAAAAACGGAAGATCGAATTAGACCCAGAAATATATTTGGGGATTAAGTAAGATCTAAATTTATCCAAAAAATTACAGATAAAATTAGATCCAGTAATAACTTCGGGATTGCGTAAGATCTTAACTTTTCCGATAAATTGCAGATCGAATTAAATCCAGTGCTTTATTTGGGGATTTGGTAGGATCTTAATTTATCCCATAAATTGCAAATCAAATTAGAAACAGCAATATATTTGGAGATTGACATCTAAAACTATCCAGAAAAATTACAGCTAAAATTAGATCCTGCATTATATTTGGGTACTACGTAAGATCTCCATTTATTTGGGATTAAATAAGATCCCAGATAGATATTGACAATAGTTCAAAAAATAATACACTGGAAGAGCACTGATTTTATAAAAATTACAATATTTTGTTAAAATAAGGTTTAAAATCAGAAGGTCTCGAGTTCGATACCTTTCACGGCTATGCATTTTTTTTTATAAAAATGCGCATTCTCCTTGCTGGTCTTATCGAAATTTTTTCAATAATTTTTATTCTTTGTAATTTACTTGTAAAAATTGTATCATCTTTCTGTGATTTGAAAATAATTTAAACAGAAAGTGATATTAATTTATGATCTTGAGTCAAACTAAAATAACATTCATTTACTTAAAAATAACAGATCAACTAAAAACATTTCCCCCATTCAAAAGAATTTCTTTTTATAAAATTATAATTTTATTTTCTATAAATGTTTTTATAAAATTATATTTTTTTTATTAAATTGAATTTTTTTTAAAAAATAATTTTATTTACATATTTTTACCGCTCTACACCATTTCCAATTGTGTCAATTGTTTTTAAGATTTATCAATTGTATTTCAGAAATAATCAATTGAATTTCAGTTTTATCAATTGTATTTCAGAACTTATCAATTATTTTCAGATTTATGAATTGTATTTCAGAACTAGTCAATTGAATTTCAGTTTTATCAATTGTATTTCAGAAATTAATTGTATTTCTGAAATTCACAACTGTATTTCAGAAATTATCAAACTGTATTTCAGAAATTATCAATTGTATTTCAGAAATTATGAAATGTAATTTAGAAATTTTTCTCTATTAACTATGATAAACCATCAACAAGTTCTGAAATAGATTTGATTATTTCTGAAATACAATTAATAAATTTCTGAAATACATTCCATAATTTCTAAAATACATTTAAAATTTCTGAAATACAATTAATGGCTTCTGAAATACAGTTAATATTGTAGTTGCTGATGAGTTACCATATATGATGGCACCATATATGACAATATATTGTTTAAATGGTTATATATTACCATATAAAGCTCCATATTGGTAGCTTTATATGGTAATATATAACTTAGATTCATCCATATCCCATTTGATCCGATAAAATTGTATCAGTTCTTATTTGTATCAGTTGTTATCTAATTACATCAGTTTAGATCTGACCTGATTAAATTATGTGTTAATCAGATGAAATTGTATCAGATTTTTGACCTGATACAATTTTATTGGTTTATATTACATGGTATCAGTTTAGGTCCAAATAGATATATTTGTATACACAATTATATAGTTATATCCCAATTTTGACCTGATATCAGTTTAAAACTTTGATACAATTGTATAAGGTAAATATCGGATACAATTATATTTTATTTATATAAAATTTAACCAATTACGATCAAACCGATAAAATTGTATCAGGTCAAAAATCTGATACAATTTCATCTGATTAACACATATTTTAATCAGGTCAGATCTAAACTGATACATTTAGATAAAAATTGATAAACAATTTATAAAAATATATCGGGCCATTCTTCGGATGAAACTGTATATTTATACAGATATAACTTATGTAACTATTTTTCCTCGGGTTGTTTAAATGATACGATATATCAAAGTATATGGTACTACATATAGTAGCATATATTATCATATCTGGAACTGTATTGAAAATGTTATTCATGCGGTCCCATATATGAGCATATATTGTTTAAATGGCACCATATATAATAATATATGGTTTAAATGGCACCATATATGGTAATATATTGCTTAAATAACACCATACATAAATATATATGGCACTATACATATTTTCTTATATTATCATATCTGGAACTGTATTAAAAATGTTGTTCATGAGGTACCATATATGAGCATATATTGTTGAAATGGCACCATATAAGATAATATATGGTTTAAATGGCACCATATATGGTAATATATTGCTTAAATAACACCATATATAAATATATATGGGACTATATATGGTAGCATATATTATCATATGTGGAACTGTATTAAAAATATTGTTCATGAGGTACCATATATGGGTATATATTGTTGAAATTGCACCATATATGATAATATATGGTTTAAATGGTACCATATATGATAATATATGGTTTGAATGGCACCATATATGCTAATATATGGTTTGAATGGCACCATATATGATAATATATAGCTTAAATAACACCATATATAAATATATATCGCACTATATATAGTACCATATATTATCATATCTGGAACTGAATTAAAGATTTTGTTTATGAGGTACCATATATGACCATATATTGTTTAAATGGCACCATATATGATAATATCTAGTTTAACTGTCACCACATATAATTATATATTGTTTAAATGATACCATATATAATTATATATTGCTAAAATGCCACCATATATATTAAGATATAGTTCTATATATAACTATATATGCAATAAGATCAACCATGTTATGTAATATATAATTATATATGCCATATCTAATATTATGAAGGCCGATATCTAATTAGATGAAATTATATATGGCATAATATAAGGAAAATTTTTCGGAAAAAACGTCATATATAATTATATATGGATATACATAACCACATGTCTAATTATATATTGTAATATATGCCACATATGATTATATATAATTTTTTTACTCGGGTGGTATCATTTAAACAATATATAACTATATATGGTGACAGTTAAACTATATATTATCATATATGGTGGCATTTAAACAATATATGGTCATATATGGTACCTCATGAACAAAGTCTTTAATACAGTTGCAGATATGATAATATATGCTACTAAATATAGTCCCATATATATTTATATATGGTGTTATTTAAGCAATATATTAGCATATATGGTGCCATTTAAACCATATATTATTATATATGGTGCCATTAAAACAATATATGGCCATATATGGTTCGTCATGATCAACATTTTTAATACAGCCCGAGTAAAAAAAATTGATCTCGCACAATATCTAATCATATCCAATTTGATATTGCTTAAGATCTACTGTAATATCTAGCTGATCCAATTAGATCTCAAAATTGGGTGTATCCAATGATATCGTATTAGATCCCTTTGTATATATGGGGATAAACTAAGATCAAGTTATATCTCAAAATTGGGAGGTCCAGTGATATCTTTGGGGATAAACCTAGATCTATTTTGATCCGAAAATTGGCGGCTCCAGCTATATATTTGCGGATATTTTTAGATGTAATTTGATCCGAAAAATGGCGGATCCAATTAGATCCAGCTATATATTTGGGGATAAACTTAGATCTAATTTGATCTCAATTTTGGCAGATCGAATTAGATCTAGCAATATATTTGAGGATAAACTTATATCTAATTTGATCCGAAAAAGTGGCAGATCGAATTAGATCCAGCAATATATTTGGGGATAAACTTAGATCTAAATTGATCCGAAAAATGGCAGATGGAATTAGATCCAGCAATATATTTGTGAATAAACTTAGATCTAATTTGATCCGAAAAATGGCAGATCGAATTAGATCCAGCAATATATTTGGGGATTAAGTAAGATCTAAATTTATCCAAAAAATGACAGATCGAATTAGATCCTGTAATTCATTTTGGTATTAAAATGGCAGATCGAATTAGAAACAGCAATATATTTGGGGATTCACATCTAAAACTATCGAGAAAAATGACAGATAAAATTAGATCCCGCATTATATTTGGGTACTACGTAAGATCTACATTTATTTGGGATTAAATAAGATCCCAGACAGATATTGACAACAGTTCAAAAAATAATACACTGGCAGAGCACTGATTTTATAAAAATTACAATATTTTGTTAAAATAAGGTTTAAACTCAGAAGGTCTCGAGTTCGATACCGTTTATGGCTATGCATTTTTTTATAAAAAGAATTTCTTTTTATAAAATTATAATTTTATTTTCTATAAATGTTTTTATAAAATTATATTTTTTTTATTAAATTGAATTTTTTTTAAAAAATAATTTTATTTACATCTTTTTAACGCTCTACACCATTTCCAATTGTATCAATTGTTTTTAAGATTTATCAATTGTATTTCAGAAATAATCAATTGAATTTCAGTTTTATCAATTGTATTTCAGAACTTATCAATTATTTTTCAGATTTATGAATTGTATTTCAGAACTAGTCAATTGAATTTCAGTTTTATCAATTGTATTTCGGAAATTATTAATTGTATTTCCGAAATTATCAAACTGTATTTCAGAAATTATCAATTGTATTTCAGAAATTATGAAATGTAATTTAGAAATTTTTCTCTATTAACTATGATAAACAATCAACAAGTTCTGAAATAGATTTGATTATTTCTGAAATACTATTAAAAAATTTCTAAAATACACTCCATAATTTCTGAAATACATTTAAAATTTCTGAAATACAATTAATAGCTTCTGAAATACAGTTAATATTGTAGTTGCTGATGAGTTACCATATACGACCATATATTGTTTAAATGGCACCATACATATATGACAATATATTGTTTAAATGGAACCATATATGGTATGTTCCCTATTAAAAAAAAACAATATTGATCTTTATGTGGTAATATATAACTTAGAGTCATCCATGTACCATTTGATCCGAAAAATGGCCCGATAAAATTGTATCAGTTTTTATCTAATTGCATCAGTTTAGCTCTGACCTGATTAAATTATGTGTTAATCAGATGAAATTGTATCAGATTTTTGACCTGATACAATTTTATTGGTTTATATCACATGGTATCAGTTTAGGTCCAAATAGATATATTTGTATACAAAATTATATAGTTATATCCCAATTTTGACCTGATATCAGTTTAAAACTTTGATACAATTGTATAAGGTAAATGTCGGATACAATTATATTTTATTTATATAAAATTGAACCAATTACGATCAAACCTGACACCATTACATATAAACCGATTAAATTGTATCAAGTCAAAAATCGGATACAATTTCATCTGATTAACACATAATTTAATCAGGTGAGATCTAAACTGATTCAATTAGATAAAAATTGATAAACAACCCAGCAAAATATTGGTAATGGCACCTCATTACTGTCTGCATTACCAAAAATGATATATCATTACCTTCTGCATTATCTTATAATATAAAATAATGACTTCCTAATAACGGCCTATTGTATTCATTGCTTCTAAATATAAAATAATGACTTACTCGTAATATTTTAAATAAATACTTTTTACACAGTTAAATTTTATACATTTTTATTTATTATATGTAAATATGTTTTATGTTTAAATTTTTATGACGAGTCCTTAAATTACACATTAGAAAAAACTTAAATTTTTCTTAATGTATTTTCTTAAGCTAATAGTATTTGCTTAACTCCTTATTTTCAAGAATCAAGTAAGCAATCGGATATAATTCAACTTTTTGTAAGCATATGTGTAACCACTTATTATTCAAAATCTCATAACTACTTATTTCTCATTTTTTCGTAAGCGAGCGGGTAAGCGTGACTACTTATAAAAACGACCACGCCAAACAAAAATAATGAGTTTAGACGCCAAAAATAAGTTGTGCGGAGCTATGAATTTCTATTATATAACCACTTATTTGGTAATGAAAGATTTTGCTGGGTGGTACTATATATGGTAGCATATATTATCATATCTGTAACTGTATCAAAGATTTTGTTCATGAGGTACCATATATGACCACATATTGTTTAAATGCCACCATATATGATAATATATAGTTTAACTGGCACCATATATAGTTATATATTGTTTAAATGATACCATATATAATTATATATTCCTAAAATGCCGCCATATATATTAAGATATAGCTGTATAACAATTTTGGAAAAAGACGTCATATATAATTATATATGGATATACATAACGACATGTCTAATTATATATTGTAATATATGCCACATATGATTATATATAATTTTTTTTACTCGGGTAAGCAGGTGAGTTACAAGAGGAATAAATATTTCTAATACAACATAAAAAATAGTTTATAAAAATATATTTCTATGTTTGTACTGTTTTAGTAGGTCAGATTCCGGATAATTTTTTATAATGGTTAAAAGTTCATCGACAGCGGCTACACGCGAAAGCACTAAAATGTGGCTAATCGGACAGGAATCACCAGAGCTATGCAAAACCAAACTTCCTACAAAAAGGAGGTATTAAACTTAGTTTTTTAATATAAAATCTGCCGCAAGCTAAATAACTAAGTATTCCATACGTTATTTTTGAAATATATCTTTTTAAATATATATACCCGAGTAAAAAAAATTGATCTCGCGCAATATCTAATCATATCCAATTTGATATTGTTTAAGATCTGCTGAAATATCTAGCTGATCCAATTAGATCTCAAAATTGGGTGTATCGTATTAGATCCCATTGCATATATGGGGATAAACTAAGATCAAGTTATATCTCAAAATTGGGAGGTCCAATGATATCTTTGGGGATAAATCTAGATCTAATTTGATCCGAAAACTGGCGGATCTTCTTAGATCCAGCTATATATTTGTGGATAAACTTAGATCTAATTTGATCCGAAAAATGGCGAATCGAATTAGATCCAGCTATATATTTGTGAATAAACTTAAATCTAATTTGATCTCAATTTTGGCAGATCGAATTAGATCCAGCATCATATTTGTGGATCAACTTAGATCTAATTTGATCCGAAAAAGTGGCAGATCGAATTAGATCCAGCAATATATTTGGGGATAAACTTAGATCTAATTTGATCCGAAAAATGGAACATCGAATTAGATCCAGCAATATATTTGTAGATTAACCTAGATCTAATTTGTTCCGGAAATTGGCAGATCGAATTAGATCCAGCAATATATTTGTGGATAAACTTAAATCCAAATTTATCCGAAAAATGGCAAATCGAATTAGATCCAGGAATATATTTGGGGATAAACTTGGATATAAATTGATACGAAAATTGGGAGATCAAATTAGATCCAGCAATATATTTTGGGATTTAGTAAGACCTAATTTTATCCGAAAAATGGCAGATCGAATTAGATCCAGCTATATATTTGTGAATAAACTTAAATCTAATTTGATCTCAATTTTGGCAGATCGAATTAGATCCAGCATCATATTTGTGGATAAACTTAGATCTAATTTGATCCGAAAAAGTGGCAGATCGAATTAGATCCAGCAATATATTTGAGGATAAACTTAGATCTAATTTGATCCGAAAAAGTGGCACATCGAATTAGATCCAGCAATATATTTGTAGATTAACCTATATCTAATTTGTTCCGTAAATTGGCAGATCGAATTAGATCCAGCAATATATTTGTCATTAAACTTAAATCCAAATTTATCCGAAAAATGGCAAATCGAATTAGATCCAGGAATATATTTGGGGATAAACTTGGATATAAATTGATACGAAAATTGGCAGATCAAATTAGATCCAGCAATATATTTTGGGATTTAGTAAGACCTAATTTGATCCGAAAAATGGCAGATCGAATTAGATCCAGCTATATATTTGTGGATAAACTTAGATCTAATTTGATCCGAAAAATGGCAGATCGAATTAGATCCAGCAATATATTTGTGGATAAACTTAGATCTAATTTGATCCGAAAAAGTGGCAGATCGAATTAGATCCAGCAATATATTTGGGGATAAATTTACACTCAAATAAAAAAGTCTATAAAAGTTACAGAAAAAACTGTAATATCACAGGAAAAATTAACTAATATTAGGCCAGCAGACCGTTTAGCTAATTTTAGCAAAACGTGCCTGTAATTATTAGTAAAATAAAAGTAGTAGAAAAAATTTGTAATGGTTACTAAAATTTGGTAAAGTTTTAGTAAACTCATATTGGAAATCGATTTGCTAAAATCAGCCAATTTTTAATAAAATTAATTTTATAAAAAAAATTTGTAAATTTTACTAAATATTAGTAAATTTAATAAAAATGTTTACCAAAAATGGACTAAAATTTTATTTGAAATTTTTGGAATTTTACACAAAAAAATTCCTCAGTTAAATTCCACTAAAATTTCAAATACGTGCTGAAAAGAGGGTGTAATATTTACAAAAATTAAGAGTAAAAGTTTGAAAAGAAAATTTTTATTCAAATTTTAATTTAATTAATTACAAATTATTAAAATTCTCCTGGTGTATCGCAAGGAAACAAATAAATAACGCGTGCAAAAAAAAAAAAAACAATACAATTAGAATTTAGACTTCATACATATTTATTAGGGTTTGGGATTTCCCGGACTTTTTTATTTCCCGGGAAACGGGAATGAAAAATCTTTATTCCCGGGATTCCCGGGAATCCCGGGAAATACTTTTAAACAAAATTGCTAATGAAAACCACCTATATAAGTAATTTTTGTTAAAAAAAAACACTATTTCAGTGCAAATGCAGTCTGTGTAGTGAGAATTCAAAGTAAAAATATCAGAATGTTGAACATTTGATTTCACATAAATTACTCGTATCACTGACAAATGAATTGCATGATTCCAGTAGGCACCTACTACTGGACTGTCGGAAACAAACCGTTTCATCACACTTGGCCCATTAGATATGGAGGCCACAATGTTATTTTCCAAAGACAAATAAAACTCTTCTAGTCTTATTTCTACAATTCTTCTTATTTCATCAGCATTACATCTTCCTGATATATAAACCAACCCCAGGTTATAAAATGAATTATATCCGTTTGTACATATGTTCAAATATCTCTTTTGTGATATTCTTGTCCATTCATCTAAGATTATAGTAAATCTCCTATTGTTAGAAATATTGCTCGATATTTCTTTTATCATGATATCTTTTACATGATTGTAGTAATTTAATATAATGTTCTTTACATCGGTTTCATTTTTTTGCAATGCCAGGTTTTTATTATAAAAACTTTCTCGAATAAACGAAGATCTAGTTATGGTGCGGATTGATTGCAGCTAATTTGGATACAATTTCAGGAAATGTTTGCCCTACCATAAAACCTTTAATGCCTATTCAGCTTACACTTTTTTCTTCAGGTACTTTGCTAATTTTAGCTGAAACGTTATTCTTGTTGTTTTCTTCAAGAGAAGTTGCATGACCATCAATTTTTTTTTTGTGAACCAAATTTAGATGTCGAATAACCAAATTTAGATACCACCGTTAACCATTAGTCTTTTCTTTTCACATTTATTAATGAAAACGTTACTTATAAAATTATTGACCCTTAATATAAAGGCGTATTTTAAATTTAAAGTCGACTTTATTTTTAATCAAACGGTTTTGTTCATTTTGTGTATGAAAACCTTACAAAAATATTTATATTTTCAAATATTTTGATTGGTTGAAAATAAATTAACCAATCAGAATGCTCCAAAAATAAACCAAGCCACCCAATATTTTGACAAAGTCGAATTTAACTAAAATATACATTTGAAAATTTAAGATAGTAAGGGCGATTATTTGTAAGAAACAAGACTTTTTGTTCATATTTCTTTTAAACATTTTAACAAGTTTTTAGATTTTACTACTTAAATTTTGAATAAGTTATGCGAAATATCTTTATTAGTTGAAATGCTCCTTATTACTTGGCAAAGATTTTATTTGTGTGTCAAATAAATGTATTCCCTTTTAAAAGATTTTAACAATGACATTTTTGTTTTGGTATTTAAAATGTTTTTTATGACTAAAATTAAAAAATCCTATTCGAAACAAAAACAATTTAAAAAATTTAATATTTTTAAAATTTCCCGTTTTCCCGGGAAAAATATATTATTTTCCCGGGAATTCCCGGCAAACTTTTCCCGGGATTTCCCGGGAATTCCCGCCCGGGATTTCCCGAACCCCAAACCCTAATATTTATATACAAGATATTACTTACACACAAAAAAATAAAAACTCATTTCAATCACGAAACTCGCTTATTCAATAACTTTTGTTGTTAAAATTGAAACTAGAAATCGCAAATGTTTTAGACTCTATTATAAAAATAATAATAAATTAATTGTAAGATATGTATGGCGTGTGCGGTGTCGCTAAATTGGAACTCAACTAAACTAATTTTCCAAAATTACATACTTGATTCAAAAGTTTAGAAAAAATGTGTGCGTCAACCAATTTTGACATTCTATTTAGTTTTATAAAAAGGACTAGCAAATTTCTTTAATTTTCGCACAAATTGATGTTTTTACAACAGCAAATATTCCAAACTAGTTTACGAGCCCTAGTAAACATACGCTTACATTTTTGTGTGTAAACTTTTTTGTATTTATACATACATTTGAATATTGTCAAAACTAAAATTATTTTATTATTATTTTTTTGTGTGTTGTTTTTTCTTTGCTGTTTTATTTGTTTTAAAATAATAGAAATTTAGAAATTTTGGATTTCATTTATGAAAAGATCGAGAAAGTGGCTAAATGCAAAATTGAGATGTGAATAGTTTTAAAAGGTGCGTTCATTCAAATAAGCAGGTAAAGTTATAAATATACGCGATTACAAAAATACACGGTTTACGAGGGCATAAATCCAGTTAGATGAATACCACTAACCCGAGTAAAAAAATTATATATGATTATATATAATTTTTTTTGTGGCATATATCTCTATATATAAAAGAATAACGTGACTGACTGACTGACTGACTGACTGATTGACTGACTGACTGACTCAACATCGCCCAGCCCAAACCGCTGAAGCTAGGAAGTTGAAATTTGGTATGTAGGTTCGTCTTTCGGGGTAGACGTCCGCTAAGACGGGATTTTTGGAAATTCCTACCGGAACGGGCAAAAAGGCGGAAAGTGTCCCCCTTGACGGCCTGCCAAAACCCCTTTGGCTAGAAAGCTGAAATTTAAGGTATGTGTTCCTTGGAGTAGGGGCTAACTTTTTTGGAAAGTACTTTCTAGAATTTTGGACAGGGACGTTGTAAAAATGGGGGTTAAAAAGGGGAAAAAGGCCCCCCTTGACGGCCTGCTCAAACCGCTGGAGGTAGGAAGTTGAAATTTGGTATAAAGGTTCCTCCACTATCGTAGACATCCACCAAGACGGGAGTTTGGAAATTTTCACAGGGACGGGCAAAAAGGGGAAAAAGTCTCCCCCTTGACGGCCTGCTCAAACTGCTGGAGCTATGAAGTTGAAATTTGGTATGTAGGTTCCTCGACCGGTGTAGACGTCCGTTGAGACGGCATTTTTGGAAATTCTTATCGGGAGGGGCAAAAAGGGGACAAAAAAAGTACCTTTTTACAAAAAAGTACCTTTTCCCAAAAAAAGTACCTTTTCCCAAAAAAAGTACCTTTTTCCAAAAAAAGTACCTTTTTCCAAAAAAAAGTACCTTTTTCCCAAAAAAGTACCTTTTTCCAAAAAAAAGTACCTTTTTCCCAAAAAAGTGCAGGACTTTCTGAATTCAAGAACCAGTTTCGGAATATTTTTGCTCCACACATTGAAAAAAAATTTACAGTTCTAAGTCAGAATTACGTCTGGATTATTTCTGCAAAATGTTAGCCCATAACGACCCCGAACAAAAAAAACGCCGTACATGGGACCGAAAAAGACCGTCGCAGTTTCATATAAATGTATGAAAACTGCAAGACTTTCTGAATTCAAGAGCCTGTTTCTGAATATTTTTGTTCCACACGTTGAAAAAAAGTTCCCGGGCGGGAATTCCCGGGAAATCCCGGGAAAAGTTTGCCGGGAATTCCCGGGAAAATAATATATTTTTCCCGGGAAAACGGGAATTTTTAAAAATATTAAATTTTTTAAATTGTTTTTGTTTCGAATAGGATTTTTTTAAATTTAGTGATAAAAAACATTTTAAATACCAAAACAAAGATGTCATTGTTAAAATCTTTTAAAAGGGAATACATTTATTTGACACACAAATAAAATCTTTGCCAAGTAATAAGGAGCATTTCAACTAATAAAGATTTTTCGCATAACTTATTCAAAATTTAAGTAGTAAAACCTAAAAACTTGGTAAAATGTTAAAAAAAAATATGAAAAAAAAGCTTTGTTTCTTACTAATAATCGCTCTTACTATCTAAATTTTTCAAATGTAAAATTTAAGTAAAGTCGACTTTAGTTAAAATATTGGGTGGCAGTATACCTTGACTTGGTTTATTTTTGGAGCATTCTGATTGGTTAAATTATTTTCAACCAATCAAAATATTTGAAAATATAATTATTTTTGTAAGGTTTTCATACACAAAATGAACAAAACCGTTTGATTAAAAATAAAGTCGACTTTAAATTTAAAATACTTAGGTAATGTCTCGGTTTGAGTAAGAAAGTTATCATTTTCTTATTGCGGACAACTGAAGAGTAGAGTGATGTCTACGAAACAATTGTATTGTCTATCATGAAAATGATCAACCCTTTTTGAAACAACAAATAAAAATCTAATATGACAATATCATATTAGAATTTGGACTTGAGGTGGAAGAATATTCTAACTAAATATATGAAAATATAGAAAGTCCGAAAAAACAATTTTCGTATTTTTTAATGCAAAAATTAAAATAATTGTTGAAAATAAGCACACCACGGCTAAAATCTCATTCAAATATTTATTTTGTTTTGAGTTTAAAATTAGTTGTTTTTACAAAATGTATTGACAACAGACATACATATAAATAGTACCCAAAGGGTACTTTTATATAATTGTTGCTTTCAAAAAGGAGTTGATTTATAACTGGTTTTACCAAATCAGACAGTTCATATACGAAAGTACAAAATTCTCATCCCGTTGATTTTTTGTACCTTATGTAATGTCTCGGTTTGAGTAAGAAAGTTATCATTTTCTTATTGCGGACAACTGAAGAGTAGAGTGATGTCTACGAAACAATTGTATTGTCTATCATGAAAATGAACAACCCTTTTTGAAACAACAAATAAAAATCTAATATGACAATATCATATTAGAATTTGGACTTGAGGTGGAAGAATATTCTAACTAAATATATGAAAATATAGAAAGTCCGAAAAAACAATTTTCGTATTTTTTAATGCAAAAATTAAAACAATTGTTTAAAATACGCCTTTATATTAAGGGTCAATAATTTTATAAGTAACGTTTTCATTCATAAATGTGAAAAGAAAAGACTAATGGTTAACGGTGGTATTTAAATTTGGTTATCCAACATCTAAATTTGGTTCACAAAAAAAAAAAAAAATTGATGTTCATGCAACTTCTCTTGAAGAAAACAACAAGAATAACGTTTCAGCTAAAATTATCAAAGTACCTGAAGGAAAAAGTGTAAGCTGAATAGGCATTAAAGGTTTTATGGTAGGGCAAACATTTCCTGAAATGGTATCCAAATTAGCTGCAGTCAATCCGCACCATAACTAGATCTTCGTTTATTCGAGAAAGTTTTTATAATAAAAACCTGGCATTGCAAAAAAATGAAACCGATGTAAAGAACATTATATTAAATTACTACAATCATGTAAAAGATATCATGATAAAAGAAATATCGAGCAATATTTCTAACAATGGGAGATTTACTATAATCTTAGATGAATGGACAAGAATATCACAAAAGAGATATTTGAACATATGTATAAACGGAAATAATTCATTTTATAACCTGGGGTTGGTTTATATATCAGGAAGATGTAATGTTGATGAAATAAGAAGAATTGTAGAAATAAGACTAGAAGAGTTTTATTTGTCTTTGGAAAATAACATTGTGGCCACCATATCTAATGGGCCAAGTGTGATGAAACGGTTTGTTTCCGACAGTCCAGTAGTAGGTGCCTGCTGGAATCATGCAATTCATTTGGCAGTGCTGCGAGTAATTTATGTGAAATCAAATGTTCAACATTCTGATATTTTTTACTTTGAATTCTCACTACACCGACTGCATTTGTACTGAAATAGTGTTTTTTTGTTAACAAAAATTACTTATATAGGTGGTTTTCGTTAACAATTTTGTTCAAAAATATTTCCCGGAATCAAATTTTTTCATTCCCGTTTCCCGGGAAATAAAAAAGTCCGGGAAATCCCAAACCCTAGCTAAGAATCTAATTATATCACAGCTAAAATAATGACACAGGGAAAAAATTTAATTTATTTGACAAGCGGACTGAGTTTTTAATTTAAAAGTATTTAATTTGACATCGGATCAAATTTTTTACAAAATAGTACGAGAAGTCTTGTCGTGTAAACCATAATATAATATAGTAGCTTTCGTCTTTTTGTGTTATTTGAAAAAAATGAAGTAGTGTTTGTAATTTTACTTATACATATGTGGTCTAATTCATAAACTTTTACAACAGTCTTATTGCAGGATTTTAAGCTAATTTCTGAAAAACAGTATTCATATTTGCTTAATAATGAAGAACATAATAAAGGTTTATAGTTGGTACTCACTAACTTTAAACCTTTTATAAAGTTTGGAGTGAGGAAGCCACCATTTAATTGTTAATTATTTCATTTTCCGGCATGAAATGATTTATTAAAGCCATCCCATCCCTAGAATGTTTGGCTTCCAACAACTTGCATCCATCAAACTGAAAAAACTACAACAATTGCGTAGCCAATGACCATTTTCGATAAAATTTCCAAAAAAATGTAAAAATAAAATTAAAAAGAAAAACAAAACAATAGTGATGTACAGACTGTCGAAACATTATTCGAAATTCGATTACTTTTCTATGCTTTGAATAATATGTTCTAAAAAATTACTTTTTTAAACACATTTCCGTTGATTTGCTTTATAAATAAAAAAATATATTTTTAATGGATTTTAAATTTATCTTAGCACATCATTAGTTCTCTAATTTAAGGAAATACATTTTCACTTCCGATTACCGACTCAATCGTTTATTAAATTTGTAAATCACTTACGACTTATTTGGGAGAAGAGAGAAAATAAGCAATAGTGTTGCCAGTATCAAATCGAAAAATTAATTTATAGTTAAAATACGATTATGAATCAAGATTTCTAATAACTCTTTATTAAGCGAAGTATGTACTTTAACTATAGCAAGCTTCAAATACCTAATAAATTTTTTTTATGAATTAGCACAATGGTTTTTAATACCACTACAAATACATGAGATAGGGACAAGCTCCCAATTTTTTAATGAGTCGTATACTTTGGTGTAAACTACTCTTATGTACTATGTGCTACACTCCGTATTTTGAAAAACAACATAAACAAGGCAGAATCGACAATTATTATTTTTACCAGGGCTAGGAAGTTCATGAATCTAAAATCAAAATATACACATGTTTTAAAATTACAAAAAAAAAATCCAATTGTTATTTATATAAACTTTAGTAATTTTTAGTACAGTGTTGTTTTTAACATCAGACAGTTGCAATTAATATTATAAACAGGGTAATTAAAAATGTGGCGATGTGGCCACATGTGGCACATCCACATGTGCCAATAATCGGGCACAAGGCACATTTAAACCAACATGAAAATGTGATGTGCCCGGCTCATTTAAATGAGAAATGTGCCGTGTGCCCGACTAAAAACAGGTACCATTTATGAAAAAAGCACAATTTTTCAACACAAAAAGTACAATTTTTGGGAAAAGGTGAAATTTTTCAATAAAGTACAATTTTTGGAAAAAATTACCATTTTTAAAAAAAATTAAAATTTTTCAAAAAAATTCAAATTTTTCAAAAAAAGTACAATTTTCAAAAATGTACCATTTTTCAAAAAAGCACAATTTTTCAAAAAAAATTACATTTAAAAAAATAATACCATTTTTGGTGCAGTAACTGCAAAATTAATTGTTAAAATGTAATCTCTATATATAAAAGAATAACGTGACTGACTGACTGACTGACTGACTGACTCAACATCGCCCAGCCCAAACCGCTGAAGCTAGGAAGTTGAAATTTGGTATGTAGGTTCCTCTTTCGGGGTAGACGTCCGCTAAGACGGGATTTTTGGAAATTCCTACCGGAACGGGCAAAAAGGGGGAAAGTGTCCCCCTTGACGGCCTGCCAAAACCCCTTTGGCTAGAAAGCTGAAATTTAAGATATGTGTTCCTTGGAGTAGGGGCTAACTTTTCTGGAAAGTACTTTCTAGAATTTTGGACAGGGACGTTGTAAAAATGGGGGTTAAAAAGGGGAAAATGCCCCCCTTGACGGCCTTCCCAAACCGCTGGAGGTAGGAAGTTGAAATTTGGTATAAAGGTTCCTCCACTATCGTAGACATCCACAAAGACGGGAGTTTTGGAAATTTTTACAGGGACGGGCAAAAAGGGGAAAAAGTCTCCCCCTTGACGGCCTGCTCAAACTGCTGGAGCTATGAAGTTGAAATTTGGTATGTAGGTTCCTCGACCGGTGTAGACGTCCGTTGAGACGGCATTTTTGGAAATTCTTATCGGGAGGGGCAAAAAGGGGACAAAAAAAGTACCTTTTTCCAAAAAAGTACCTTTTCCCAAAAAAAGTACCTTTTCCCAAAAAAAGTACCTTTTTCCCAAAAAAAGTACCTTTTTCAAAAAAAAGTACCTTTATCCAAAAAAAGTACCTTATTCCAAAAAAAGTCCTTTTTCCAAAAAAAGTACCTTTTTCCAAAAAAAGTACCTTTTTCCAAAAAAAGTACCTTTTTCCAAAAACAGTACCTTTTTCCAATAAAAGTACCCTTTTCCAAAAAAAAGTACCTTTTTCCAAAAAAAGTACCTTTTTCCAAAAAAAGTACCTTTTTCCAAAAAAAGTACCTTTTTCCAAAAAAAGTACCTTTTTCCAAAAAAAGTACCTTTTTCCAAAAAAAGTACCTTTTTCCCAAAAAAGTACCTTTTTCCAAAAAAAAGTACCTTTTTCCCAAAAAAGCACCTTTTTCCAAAAAAAAGTACCTTTTTCAAAAAAAGTACCTTTTTCCAAAAAAAGTACCTTTTTCCGAAAAAAGTACCTTTTTCCAAAAAAAAGTACCTTTTTCCAAAAAAAGTACCTTATTCCAAAAAAAGTACCTTTTTCCAAAAAAAGTACCTTTTTCCAAAAAAGTACCTTTTTCCAAAAAAAGTACCTTTTTCCAAAAAAGTACCTTTTTCCAAAAAAAGTACCCTTTTCCAAAAAAAGTACCCTTTTCCAAAAAAAGTACCTTTTTCCAACAAAAGTACCTTTTTCCAAAAAAAGTACCTTTTTCCAAAAAAAGTACCTTTTTCCAAAAAAAGTACCTTTTTCCAAAAAAAAGTACTTTTTCCAAAAAAAGTACCTTTTTCCAAAAAAAGTACCTTTTTCCAAAAAAAAGTACCTTTTTTCAAAAAAAGTACCTTTTTCCAAAAAAAGTACCTTTTTCCAAAAAAAAATCCTTTTTCCAAAAAAAGTACCTTTTTTAAAAAAAGTACCTTTTCCCAAAAAACATACATTTTTCCAAAAAAATAACTTTTTCAAAAAAAGTACCTTTTCCAAAAAAAAGTACCTTTTTCTAAAAAAATGTTCCTTTTCCCAAAAAACATACATTTTTTCAAAAAAATACCTATTTTCAAAAAAAGTACCTTTTCCAAAAAAAAGTACCTTTTCCCAAAAAAAAGTACCTTTTTCTAAAAAATTTTCCTTTTCCAAAAGAAGTACCTTTTCCAAAAAAATACCTTTTTCCAAAAAACATACATTTTTCCAAAAAAAACACCTTTTTAAAAAAAAATACCTTTTCCAAAAAAAGTACAAATAAAGTACCTTTTTCCAAAAAATTTCGTTTTTCCAAAAAGTACCATTTAAAATAATATATAATTTCAAAAAAACTACTTTTTTTCCTTCCCCCACGGATATCTCCACTAAACAAGGTTTCTTGATATTCGGCATAGACGTGCGCTAAGACGGGATTTTTGGAAATTCATACCGGAACGGGTAAAAAGGGGAAAAGTCTCCCCATAAACAGTCTCACAAATTGGAAAAGTGCCTGCCAAAACCACTGGAGGTAAGAAGTTGAAATTTGGTATAAAGGTTCCTCCACTGTAGTAGACATCGACTAAGTTTGTATTTTTGGAATTCCCTACAGGATATCCCAAAAGGAAACTCGGTATGTGAGTTCCTCCTTCTGTGTAGGCGTCCGCTTAGACGGAATTTTTGAAATTCCTATCGGGAGGGGAAATAAGGTAAAAGTCTCCTCCTGACGGCTTGCCCAATCCCTTTTGGCCAACCTAAAATTTTAAATATGTATTCCTTGGAGTAGGACTAACTCACCGGCAACGTAATTTTTCTATTTTGGAACAGGAACATAGTAAAAATGGTGGTTGAAAGGGAAAAATGTCCCCACTAACGGCCTGCCCAAACCGCTAAGGCAATGCAGTTGAAATTTGATATGAATGTTCCTCATCCATCGCAGATAGCCGCGAAGATGGAATTTTTGTAAATTCCTAAAGGGAGGGGCAAAAAGAAGAAAAGCCTCACCTTGGGGGGCCGGTAAAAACCCCTTCGGCTAGAAACCTGAAGCTTAAAATGTGGGTCCCTGGAGTGAGGGCTAACTTATTAGAAAGATACTTTTTTGAATTTTGGAGAGGGTCGTTATAAAATGGGGGCTCAAAAAGGGAGAGTTGCCCCTTAACGACCTGTCCAAACTGCTGGAACTAGGAAGTTGAAATTCGGTACTTAAGTTCCTCTCAGCCTGCTCAAACTGCTGGAACTAGGAAGCTGGAATTCCCTGTCGATGGATTTTCGGAAATTCCTACCGAGAGGGGCACAAATAGTAAAAGTTGGCTAGAAACCTGAAATGTAAAACATATGTTACTTGGAGTATGTGCTCACTTACCGAGAAGGTGCTTTTTGGACAGGGACATTGCAAAAATGGGGATTAATGAAGAGAAAAGTGCCGCTTAAAGGCCTGCCCAAACCGCTGGAGGTAGGAAGTTGAAATTTGATATTAAAGTTCCTCCTCTATTGTAGACATCCGCTAAGATGAGATTTTTGGAAATTTCTACAGGTAGGGTCAAAAACAGGAAAATTCTCCCCCTTAACGGCCTGGCCAAACTGCTGGAACAAGGGAGCTTAAAATCGGTATTTGGGTTCCTTCTCCAACGTTGACGTCCCCTCAGCTGGTATTTTTGGAAATTCCTACCGGGAGGGGTAAAAACGGAATAATTCTCCCCCTTGATGGCCTAACCGAACCCTTCGGCTAGAAACCTGTAATATATAATATGTTTTCCTTGGAGTATGGGCTAACTTATCGACAACGCATTTCTAGGACTTTGGACAGGAACGTGGTAAAAATGGTGGTTCAAAAGGGGAAAATTGCCCCCCCCCCCTTAACGTCTGCGTCTTTAGCTAGAAACCTAAAACTTAAAGAACAAGTGTATATGAAACACTAAAATTAAGAAACTAAATAGGAAACGAGTGGAATGAAACACTATACAAGTGGAATGAAATGGATATAAACGTTGAACGAGTAGAATTGAAATTATAGAGAATGCAAATGGATTGGAAGAGGGAATTACCTGTTCAAACACTATCCACGGAATATGAAACTTATGTAGCATTGAAACATACTCTCCAAAAAGTTAAACAAATTTTCTGAAAGAGAAAAAACCTTAGAAAAGGAATGGAACTTATATATTCCGATATTTAAACTTCATGTAACGAAGCACCGGTGGAAGAAACCGACGCAGTACATTTTCCAACTGAATTTGTGAATTTACTTGAATTGCCAGGTCTACCTTTACATAAACTGGAATTAAAAAAAAAACTTTAAGACACGCTAACAACGTAGCTTTGCCCGCTATTTTTAATATTATAAAATGCTTTCCAACCCTGCTTTACGTTATTTATTTTCATTCAAAACACAAATGAACAAAACTACTTACGGGTCTATCTACCTAAGTTCGCACTTTACCAAATTATCTTAACATACACACGTATATTGCAATTTATTATGGATTCATTACTAACAATCCACTTTCATGAGAAAAAGTGATCAAATATTTATTTATATTAAACCCATTGTTGTGCAGAATTATATAATAAAAATTTAATAAAAATTGTGGAGGGCGCAGCCCCCCCCCTTAACCTTTAAGGCACGCTAACAACGTAGCGGGCTGCGCCCGCTAGTGATTATATATTACATATCATAGCTGATCTATTGCATATATAGTTGTATATAGAGCTATATCTTAATATATATGGCGGCATTTTAGGAATATATAATTATATATGGTATCATTTAAACAATATAAAACTACCCGAGTAAAAAAAATTATATATAATCATATATGGCATATATTACAATATATAATTATACATGTCATTATGTATATCCATATATAATTATATATGACGTTTTTTCACAAAATTTTTCCTTATATTATGCCATATATAATTTCATCTAATTAGATATCGGCCTTCATAATATTAGATATGGCATATATAATTATATATTACATGACATGGTTGATCTTATTGCATATATAGTTATATATAGAACTATATCTTAATATATATGGTGGCGTTTTAGCAATATATAATTATATATGGTATCATTTAAACAATATATAATTATATATGGTGACAGTTAAACCATATATTATTATATATGGTGCCATTTAAACAATATATGGCCATATATGGTAACTCATGATCAAAATTTTTAATACAGTTCCAGATATGATAATATATGATACTATATATAGTGCAATATATATTTATACATGGTGTTATTTAAGTAATATATTACTATATATGGTGCCATTTAAACCATATATTATCATATATGGTGCCATTTCAACAATATATGCTCATATATGGGACCTCATGAACAACATTTTTAATACAGTTTCAGATATAATAATATATGCTACTATATATGGTGCAATATATATTGATATATGGTATCATTTAAACAATATATTACCATATGTGGTGACATTTAAACCATACATTATGATATATGGTGCCATTTCAACAACATTTTTAATACAGTTCCAGATATGATAATATATGCTACCATATATAGTACCATATACTTTGATATATCGTATCATTTAAACAACCCGAATAAAAATAGTTACATATAGTCATATATGTGATTAAGTTATATCTGTATAAATATACAGTTTCATCCGAAGAATGTCCCGATATATTTTTATCAATTGTTTATAAATTTTTATCTAATTGTATCAGTTTAGATCAGACCTGATTAAATTATGTGTTAATCAGATGAAATTGTATCCGATTTTTGACTTGATGCAATTTTATCGGTTTATATGTAATGGTGTCAGGTTTGATTGTAATTGGTTTAATTTTATATAAATAAAATATAATTGTATCCGACATTTACCTTATACAATTGTATTAAAGTTTTAAACTGATATCAGGTCAAAATTGGGATATAACTATATAATTTTGTATACAAATAGATATATTTTGACCTAAACTGATACCATGTGATATAAACCAATAAAATTGTATCAGGTCAAAAATCAGATACAATTTCATGTGGTTAACACATAATTTAATCAGGTCAGATCTAAACTGATACAATTACATAAAAACTGATAAACAACTGATACAATTTTATCGGGCCATTTTTCGGATCAAATGGTACATGGATGACTCTAAGTTATATATTACCATATAAAGCTCCATATTATTTTTTTTAATAGGGAACATACCATATATGGTGCCATTTAAACAGTATATTGTCATATATGGTGCCATTTAAACAATATATGGTCATAAAGGGTAACTCAACTACAATATTAACTGTATTTCAGAAGCTATTAATTGCATTTCACAAATTTTAAATGTATTTCAGAAATTATGGAATGTATTTCAAAAATTATTAATTGTATTTCAGAAATAATCAAATCTATTTCAAAACTTGTTGATTGTTTATCATAGTTAATAGAGAAAAATTTCTAAATTGCATTTCATAATTTCTGAAATACAATTGATAATTTCTGAAATACAGTTTGATAATTTCGGAAATACAATTAATAATTTCTGAAACAGAATTGATAAAACTGAACTTCAATTGACTAGTTCTGAAATACAATTCATAAATCTGAAAAATAATTGATAAGTTCTGAAATACAATTGATAAAACTGAAATTCAATTTATTATTTCTGAAATACAATTAATAAATCTTAAAAACAATTAATACAATTTTAATGGTGTAGAGCGTTAAAAAGATGTAAATAAAATTATTTTATTCAAAGATTTCAATTTAATAAAAAAATAAGTATATAATTTTATAAAAAAATTTATAGAAAAAAAAATTTTAATTTTATAAAAAGAAATCCATTTTGTAAAAAAAATGCATATCGAACTCGAGACCTTCTGAGTTTAAACCTTATTTTAACAAAATATTGTAATTTTTATAAAATCAGTGCTCTGGCAGTGTATTATTTTTTTTAACAGTTGGCAATATATGTCTGAGATCTTATTTAATCCCAAATAAATGGAGATCTTACGTAGTACCAAATATAATGCGGCATCTAATTTTATCTGTCATTTTTATGGATAGTTTTAGATGTCAATCCCCAAATATATTGCTGTTTCTAATTCTATCTGCCATTTTAATACCTAAAAAAATTGCTGGATCTAATTCGATCTGCAATTTATGGGAAAAATTAAGATTTTACCAAATCACTAAATATATCACTGGATTCAATTCGATCTGCAACTTATTGAAAAAGTTAAGATCTTACGCAATCCCGAAATATATTACTGGATCTAATTTCATCTGTTATTTTTTTCATAAATTTAGATCTTACGTAATCCCCAAATATAATCCTCGATCTTATTCGATCTGCCGTTTTCCAGATAAAGTTAGATACAACTTAATCCTAAAATATATATGTGACCTTCTCCGAGAAAAGGGACCTAGTGTGTGAAAATTAAGTTTTGAGAAGAACGCATTTAAAGTTTCATAAAGCATTATCACTTTAAACACACCTTCAGTTGGGAGATGCGATTTGGTGCCTCAACTCATTTCATCTTATTCTACACCCTTTTAGGTACCAGAATCCACTCTTAAGTCCAAACCCGTTTTTTGACACACTAGGTCCCTTTTCTCGGAGATGGTCACATATACCTACCCGAGTAAAAAAAATTGATCTCGCGCAATATCTAATTATATCCAATTTGATATTGTTTAAGATCTGCTGTAATATCTAGCTGATCCAATTAGATCTCAAAATTGGGTGTATCCAATCATATCGTATTAGATCCCATTGTATATATGGGGATAAACTAAGATCAAGTTATATCTCAAAATTGGGAGGTCCAGTGATATCTTTGGGGATAAACCTAGATCTATTTTGATCCGAAAATTGGCGGATCCAGCTATATATTTGCGGATATTTTTAGATCTAATTTGATCCGAAAAATGGCGGATCCAATTAGATCCAGCTATATATTTGGGGATAAACTTAGATCTAATTTGAACTCAATTTTGGCAGATCAAATTAGATCCCGCAATATATTTGTGGATAAACGTATATCTAATTTGATCCGAAAAAGTGGCAGATCGAATTAGATCTAGCTATATATTTGGGGATAAACTTAGATCTAATTTGATCCGAAAAATGGCACATCGAATTAGATCCAGCAATATATATGTGGATAAACTTAGATCTAAATTTATCCGAAAAATTCCTAATCGAATTAGATCCAGCAATATATATGGGGATAAACTTGGATCTAAATTTAACCGAAAAATGGCAGATCAAATTAGATCCAGCAATATATTTGGGGATAAACTTGGATCTAAATTTATCAGAAAAATGGCAGATCGAATTAGATCCAGCAATTTATTTCGGTATTAAAATGGCAGATCGAATTAGAAACAGCAATATATTTGGGGATTGACATCTAAAAGTATCCATAAAAATGACAGATAAAATTAAATGCCCCATTATATTTGGGTACTACGTAAGATCTCCATTTATTTGGGATTAAATAAGATCCCAGACATATATTGCCAACTGTTCAAAAAATAATAGACTGGCAGAGCACTGATTGTATAAAAATTACAATATTTTGTTAAAATAAGGTTTAAACTCAGAAGGTCTCGAGTTCGATATGCATTTTTTTTACAAAATGGATTTCTTTTTATAAAATTAAAATTTTTTTTTCTATAAATTTTTTTATAAAATTATATATTTATTTTTTTATTAAATTGAAATCTTTGAATAAAATAATTTTATTTACATCTTTTTGACGCTCTACACCATTTCCAATTGTGTTAATTGTTTTAAGATTTATCAATTGTATTTCAGAAATAATCAATTGAATTTCAGTTTTATCAATTGTGTTTCAGAACTCATCAATTATTTTTCACATTTATGAATTGTATTTCAGAACTAGTCAATTGAAGTTCAGTTTTATCAATTGTGTTTCAGAAATTATTAATTGTATTTCCGAAATTCACAACTGTATTTCAGAAATTATCAAACTGTATTTCAGAAATTATCAATCGTATTTCCGAAATTATGAAATGTATTTGAGAAATTTTTCTCTATTAGCTATGAAATTCTGAAATAGATTTCATTATTTCTGGACACAACTAAATAAATAAATAATTAAATTTGCGTAATAGTGTAGTTTCTGAAGTGCAAATAATATTTTGTGATATACAATTAAAATTTTCTAAAATACTTTTAATAATTTCTGGAATACCTTTTTTTGATGCTTATAAGTTAGCTCGAAATGCTTTTATCATTCATTTAATTTGTAGCTATCACACATCTATAACAAGTCTCGTTAGATTAAAGTGTAGAGGTCTTGGCTGACAATCTGGTGGACTGGGTTAAATTTCATGTTTTTAAAAGCAAATATTAAAAAAGTTTTCTCAATTTTTTGAAAAATGTTTTTTGAAATCTATTTTTTTGCCAAGATAGTTAATGCAACGTTCTGCCAACGCATAACCGACCATCGCCAACGGTTTGCCAGCATTGTGCCGATTATATTTTTCTGTCTGGGATGTTAAACTTAAACCTATTGTATATTAACATTAATTAACACTATATTTTTATTTTTAGAAAATACATTTTTATTTTATTATAAGTTAACATTAAATTAAATTTTAGATAATGGCACCAATTTGTAGTTGTAATTATTATATATTAAATCGTATATTCATAAACATTCTATACAGTTAGACGAGGTTTATGGAACTATTTAACTTTATAAAGTGTTTATAAATTATAACTTAAATGTACATATATATATGTTAAATGTACGTGAACAAATTGTTGATATGGGCCCACAAATTGTATCTCAACTGATATTGGAATTATTGTACCATTACCATACATCAATATATATTGAATGATATACATATATTACAATATATGACACTGTATTATAAATATTGTTAATGAAGTAACATATCTGATAATATTTTTTATAGCGCCATACATAGTTTTACATTATTCAAATTAAACCATATATGGAATTGTATTCAAAATATTGATGTGGTACCAAATTTGACCATATATTGTTTAAATTTTGCCATATATGACAATATATTGTTTAAATGATACCATATATGTCTATATATTAATATTGTTTAAATGACACCATATATCAATATATATGGGACTATATATGGTAGCATATATTATCATATCTGCATCTGTATTAAAAATGTCGTTCATCAGGTACCATATATTAGCATATATTGTTGAAATGGCACCATATATGACAATATATGGTTTAAATGGCACCATGGTAATATATTGCTTAAATAACACCATATATAAATATATATGGCACTATATATGGTAGCATATATTATCATATGTGGAACTGTATTAAAAATATTGTTCATGAGGTACCATATATGGGCATATATTGTTGAAATTGCACCATATATGATAATATATGGTTTAAATGGTACCATATATGATAATATATGGTTTGAATGGCACCATATATGATAATATATGGTTTGAATGGCACCATATATGATATTATATATCTTAAATAACACCATATATAAATATATATCGCACTATATATAGTACCATATATTATCATATCTGGAACTGAATTAAAGATTTGGTTTATGAGGTACCATATATGACCATATATTGTTTAAATGGCACCATATATGATAATATCTAGTTTAACTGTCACCATATATACTTATATATTGTTTAAATGATACCATATATAATTATATATTGCTAAAATGCCACCATATATATTAAGATATAGTTCTATATATAACTATATATGCAATAAGATCAACCATGTTATGTAATATATAATTATATATGCCATATCTAATATTATGAAGGCCGATATCTAATTAGATGAAATTATATATGACATAATATAAGGAAAATTTTTCGGAAAAAACCTCATATATAATTATATATGGATATACATAACCACATGTCTAATTATATATTGTAATATATGCCACATATGATTATATATAATTTTTTTTACTCGGGTTACCATATGTGGTGAAATTGAAACCACCCGAGTAAAAAAAAATATATATAATCATATATGGCATATATTACAATATATAATTATACATATCGTTATGTATATCCATATATAATTATATATGACGTTTTTTCACAAAATTTTTCCTTATATTATGCCATATATTATTTCATCTAATTAGATATCGGCTTCATATTAGATTCATAATATTAGATATGGCATATATAATTATATATTACATGACATGGTTGATCTTATTGCATATATAGTTATATAAAGAACTATATCTTAATATATATGGTGGCATTTTAGCAATATATAATTATACATCCCGGGTAAAAAATCTTAATACGGTGTCATATATAATTATATCTTATTTGATAAGTCCCCATATACAACGACATACAACTTGATCCGAAAAATGGGTCATCTACTTGTGTCTAATTATATCAAATTAGATATTATTTGATATAGTTTGATCCGAGATTTGTCCATATCCAGGACATCAAATTACATCTAATTCGATATAAATATATCTGATTTTATATAATTTTGTCTAATAGTAGGTACACTTTTTATGCATACCGGCTTTAAATTGATATTGAAATTTCTATAGCTTAAACAATTTTAAAGGCCCAAATTTTATAACATAAAATAAAAATCTAATCTAAATCGTTTGCATCATTTTTAATTTAATTTAATATGCAAAAAAATCACGTGAAAATTATTTGGCTGTGGATAAATTAACTCTTAATTTATATTAATTTGTACGAGATCATATAGAAAGTTATATAAAATAACAAGAAATATATTTTTAGTATGACGATACATACAGTGTTATATAACTTAGTATCGAACCATATAATCATATCGGTCACTACATATATTTTGATTAGTTTTATATGGCTTATATAGTTATATATGGAGTCAGATTTGGGGATATATAATAACATCAATTACCGTAAAACAAATTCATTGAAAAAATAATATCAGATGTTTTTGTATATAATGATATGTGTCTTAATGTCAATCCATTTACCGTCAGATATAACCCAATCACATTATATATAACAATATATAACTATTTTTACCCGGGATGGTATCATTTAAAAAATATATAATTATATATGGTGACAGTTAAACTAGATATTATCATATATGGTGCCATTTAAACAATATATGGTCATATATGGTACCTCATTAACAAAATCTTTAATTCAGTTCCAGATATGATAATATATGGTACTATATATAGTGCGATATATATTTATATATGGTGCTATTTAAGCAATATTGTTTATAGATGCCCCTAAACTAATACACATTAGTGTACCCCTAAAATAATCAACTGCACTGTAACCAACTGTTTTGCTGAATCTCCTTTTACATATGGTTATTGTTGTTAAAAGGAATGCGTATTGATGCATTGCAAAGCATCAATACTAAACACAAAATTAATAACAAACACTCTAACTTTAACAATTGAACAAAAAACAAGTAAAAACAGAACATTACAGTGAACAGTGGAAAAACAGTGGCACATTATAATAAAAACAAAATTACAATTAACAAATCATATACAAATTGTAAATAAAATTAAACACAAATTGAAAACTAAACTACAAACTATTTTGAGTGAAAATAAACTTAATCCTAAAACTAAAAATATTGTAAATTAAAACTAAATGTAATAATAAAAACTAAATAAAACTTAAAACTAATTTTAATTTAAAACTAACAAAAAGAACCGTGTTTTAATTTAGGCAAGCCCTAAACATTTTGGTCCTCGCGAACCGGATAGTTGTTTTTGTCAAAACTCTAATACAAAAAAAAAAGTTTATTAGAAAAGTGATTTCCATCATTTTGACTCAAAAGCAAAAACTGACCTGTGATTTTCAAAAATAAGAAATATAATTTGCTAAAAAATTAAAAATATCTCAAAAGTGCTTTGACGTAAAGTTTGACCTACAGAGGTGACATTGATTTGCCCTTTAACAAAAAGTACATAAGAACAAATATAAAAAAAATTGTAAAAAAAAATAACTGCCTAACAGCAACAACAACAAAAAGTGTAACAGCTACAACATCAGGCCAGCTGCAGCACAACGTAAAGAAAAAAGGAAGGATCAGCAGCATCATCGACAGCGACTGCAACAGAGCCACAACAGAAAACAACGTCTTCGACAACAAAGCAAGTAAGTAAACAAGAAAAATACATTGTACAGAAACTAACAAGGGGAGAAGAACAAACGAATACAGTTCTTTCAATACAGAATAAATTCCTCGAAAATAAAAGAAAAAACTTGCTTGTTTCTTGTTAGTATTACTAACCGACTTGTTGCTACTGCCTTTGTTGAAATAAAAAATAGAGTTGCCGTTTGTCGACATTTTGTAAATTTTCCGGGGACATTTATAATAACAAATCGGGATTGAAAAATTTGCCCCAATTTGTTAGAAGACCCCATTATATCGCTAGCAGGTACTTTTTTCACCCATCTGAATTAAATCGTTCCTGAAAATAAAAAATTTTCCGACTTTTTATAAACTTTCTGAAGACATTTTATTGGGAAAAAATATCCTTTCATTGAAAGTTTTAGCCCCTTTACCCAAGTTTATCGCCTTTTTTGTCTGCCCCTACCTTTTCTAAGCCATCAAATTCAAAATGCCTCTAGAGAAATTTGTGAACTGTACAGATGACTTATTAGATTTTGAAAGCGTTCATTCAGAAACCAGGGCCGAAGATAGTGTTCATGCTTTGGAAATTCTTCGCGTGGAACTCGACTCTCTTTGGACCCAAGTTAAAAGATCCTATGAAGAATGCCGTGATTTAAAGCAGGGACCAGACGAAAAGCCTGTTGATAAAAGTAAACTTAGGGATCGGTACAAAAAGGCCCTCACTGCATATAAAAGTTGTGCTGCTTCCATAAATGCTGAAATTCAAGCACTGTCAGATACAAACGTAACAGGAAACAACTCGGAAAAACAATCGGTCAACGAATCTCCCAGATTAGATAATAATTCTGTCTCTTATATGAGATTTCCCGTATGCGATATGGACCCATTCCTTGGTGACCCCACAAAATGGCCCACTTTCAGAGATCTCTTCACTGCTATATGCATAAGGAGTGAAAAAATGGGGAAGGTGGAAAAACTTATCTACCTAAAACAGAAAATTGGTGGCGACGCTTCCACAGTCCTAGGAAACGTCCCTATGACCAATGCAGGCTTCGATATCGCGTGTGAAAGATTATTGAATAGATTCGATAATAAAAGAGAACAAGTTAATGCACAACTTCGAATTCTTTTTGATCTTCCAAACGTTTCAATGGACTCCGCTGCATCTGTTCAGAAACTACAAAACGCTGCTAATGGGGTGTTAGAGATCCTTCGAACTTTAGACATTAGTTATTGTTGTTGGGACCCAATTATGGTTTTCATTTGCCAAATTAAACTGCCGCGACCATTTGTAGAAGAATTTGAAAATTCTCTTGAGGACTGTGCGGAGATTCCAACGTGGACCCAATTTGACAAATTTTTAACAAAGAAATTTAAGACACTTCATTCAAGTGTAAATATTAAGGCTACAAAATTACCGGGTGTACAATCTCAATCTGAGGACAAATCTTTTAACAGGGCAAAGAAAACTCACTCATTACAAATAAATACAGCACAAATTGAAAACGGGTCCAGACCAAAGAATAATGCGAATCCAAACAAGGGCTCACGAAATGACTCTAACCTCACTTGCCCACATTGTAAAGAGTCGCATGCCTTAAGAAATTGCCCAAAATTTTTGGGAAGAAATGTGAATGACAAAATTCAAATCGTAAAGGTCACAAATGCTTGTTACAATTGTCTTGGTGTTAGTCACAGCGCAAAAGATTGCAAAAGCAAATACAGTTGTAGAATCTGTCGCCAAAAACATAATACTTTGTTGCACAAAGGGACAGAACCACAATCTACAGCCCCGATTTACGACAACGGTACGGTGCGTCCGAGCACAAGCGCCGCAGCCCTCTCTTATAACTTACAGTCCGCTTCAAATTTTGCAATCCCCACGACTACAACACTGACCCTTCGTGCAAAACCCCCAAGCAATATTGAAACTTTACTGTTCACTGCAATAGTAAAAATCGAAACTAGAGGCGAAAGATACCAGGCAAGAGCGATCATCGATCCTGGATCACAAACAACATTCATATCAGACAAGTTAAGAAACAGATTGAAGTTGCCTTCGACACAAAACCCAATTCAGTTTAGCGGTATGACTGATGGTTCGGGTAATTCTACAAAAGCCTGTTTGTTTAACCTCTGCTCCAGAATTGACCCTAATTACAAGTTAGAGGTCTGGGCACAAGTAGTAAAGAACATGTCTCTACTTTTGCCAACACAAACATTGATTCCTCCACAACTTAGTGATACTGCAGAATTGGAACTTGCAGACCCTCATTTCTCTCAGAGTCGGCCTGTTGACTTAGTAATCGGCCTCGATATAGGCCCATTAATATTTTGCCGCAAAACACCTATGCGTAATGTAGGATCGTTGTTGGCGCAAAAAACAGTATTTGGCTGGGTAGTAGGGGGACCAGCAAATACATCGACTCAATTAACGAGTGCTACATCGCTAGTCAATACAAAGTCCCTTGACCAAATCCTCACACGCTTTTGGGAGGTGGAGGAAACCCCAAAAAAGATTTTGAGGTCAGAAGAGGACACATTATGCGAAAATAACTTCCAATCTACAACCCGTAGAATCCAAAATGGAAGATACTTAGTTACCCTGCCCTTTAAAAATGATAAAGAGTTAGGGAATTCAAGAAATATCGTCATGGCCCAATTTTTAAGAATGGAACGGATTCTTAGCCAAAAGCCTGACATTAAGAAACAGTATGATCAGGTAATTTTGGAATACCTTGAGCTGGGACATATGCGGAAAGTTTCTCCCCTGGATATAAATAGTACCCCAAATTATTACCTGCCGCATCACGCAGTAATAAAACCTGATAGGCTAACCACAAAACTTAGAATAGTTTTCAACGCCTCCAGCCCGTCTTCAAATAAGAGAAGTTTGAACGACATTTTACATCCAGGACCCATACTTCAACAGGACCTAGTGCTCCAAATACTGAAGTGGAGATTCTTCCGATTTGTCTTCAATGCCGACATCACAAAAATGTATCGGCTAATACTAGTTCACCCCATTCAAACCAAATATCAAAGGATATTATTTAGAAAATCTCCAAATGATCCAATTGAAGATTTTGAACTCCTAACAGTGACGTTTGTGCCCCGTTCCTGGCCATTAGAACGCTGCTCCAAATAGCAGAAGATTTCAAACATACACACCCCTTAGCATCACATATTTTGAAGCAAAATATGTACCTAGATGACGTCTTAGCCGGAGGGCACACTTTAAACGATGCCATTGAATCCCGAAAAGAACTATCTAGTGTTCTAAAATCTGCCGGTTTTGACCTGATGAAATGGACTTCAAACGACCCACGAGTCATCCAGGATTTGTCAAACGAGACACTATTACCTCTTGATTGGTTAAACAAAGACCCTTGGTGGAACAAAGACCCTTGGGATAAAGTGGAACATTTCTTCAAACTCTTTCACTTTCACAGCTCCAGAAGTCGAAATAAAACAATCGTACACTAAACGCGAAGTTTTATCGACAATTGCAAAATTCTTTGACCCATGCGGATGGTTGGGCCCAATCATTGTCGATGCCAAATTAATCATGCAACAAATTTGGTTAGATAAAATCGACTGGGATGACATCTTGAAAACTCTCACCTACATGAAATGGCTAAAATTCGTACAAAATTGTCCTTTAATCAATACCCTGAAGATACCATGTTGGATTCATTATGACCCCTCCTGTGACGTGGAGATCCATGGATTTTGCGACGCCTCAGAAAAGGCATATTCGGCGACGCATGAAAACGATTATGTTCACACTTTTCTTTTGGCCGCGAAGACCCGTGTGGCCCCCATCAAAAAAGTATCACTGCCCCGTCTAGAGCTATGTGGAGCCGTTTTGTTAGCAAATTTAACTTATGGAATTCTACCAAATCTTCAGGTACGAAATTTGAGGACCCATTTTTGGACCGATTCTACAATTGTGCTAGCCTGGTTAAAGAAACCGCCATGCTCATGGAACACATTTGTAGGAAATCGAGTTTCAGAAATTGTTGAAAAAATTGGAACTCAAAATTGGCAACATGTCGAATCCAAAGAAAATCCAGCAGATGTCGCTAGCCGCGGGTGTACACCAAAAGAATTGGAAACACATAACTTATGGTGGTTTGGACCTCCCTGGTTAAAATTACAAAAAAATCAATGGCCCATACCAATTTCTCCGACAGATACAAAAGTTGAAGCAAAACCTACAAAAGTTTTAATAAACACCGTTTATGAAGACCCACTGGTACGCTTTTCATCACTACCCCGTGCTTATAGGGTAATCGCATACGTTTTACGATTATGGCGAAATACTGGCGCAAATCGGACTCATCTTCGAATTTCCTCGCTAGAAATCACACCAGATGAAATTAAAGAGGTCAAAAATCGCCTATAACTCTATGACTCAGAAGCATTGTTTTCAAGATGATTACCAAAAGTTATCACAAAAAATCAAAATTTCACCCAGCAGCAGCCTTTTGACCCTAAATCCGTTCATAGATGGACAAGGTATCATTCGAGCAAATGGGCGTCTTGTTCAATCGCCAGCCCTAACGTATAACGAACGTCATCCAATTTTGCTGCCTCATAACTCTAAATTCACTCGATTGATTACCGAATTTAGCCATAAAATTACGTTACATGGTGGAAATCAACTCATGATTCGAGCTCTAAGAACTGAATTCTGGATATTTAGATTGAGGCCCCTAGTTAAAAGTGTGATACACAATTGCAAAACTTGTGTCTTATACAAAAAACAGACACAAAATCAAATCATGGCTTCATTGCCGCCGGAAAGAACGAATATCTCCCGACCTTTCGAAACTACGGGAGTCGATTACGCAGGCCCCTTTGACATACGAAATTTCACTGGCCGAGCATGTCTCATCACAAAGGGATGAGACATGCTTTTACTACAAAAGCCGTACATCTCGAAGCAGTAAGTGATCTGTCTTCTCAAGCGTTTTTAGCCGCATTTGCACGTTTTATTGGAAGACGTGGATGCCCAGCTCTAGTCTATTCCGACAATGGTACCCGCATTATATTTGGGTACTACGTAAGATCTCCATTTATTTAGGATTAAATACGATCCCAGACAGATATTGATAATAGTTCAAAAAATAATACACTGGAAGAGCACTGATTTTATAAAAATTACAATATTTTGTTAAAATAAGGTTTAAACTCAGAAGGTCTCGAGTTCGATACCTTTCACGGCTATGCATTTTTTTTATAAAAATGCGCATTCTCCTTGCTAGTCTTATCGAAATTTTTTCAATAATTTTTATTCTTTGTAATTTAGTTGTAAAAATTGTATCATCTTTCTTTGATTTGAAAATAATTTAAACAGCAAGTGATATTAATTTATGATCTTGAGTCAAACTAAAATAACATTTATTTACTTATCAGATTTTTGACCTGATACAATTTTATTGGTGTATATTACATGGTATCAGTTTAGGTCCAAATAGATATATTTGTATACAAAATTATATAGTTATATCCCAATTTTGACCTGATATCAGTTTAAAACTTTGATACAATTGTATAAGGTAAATGTCGGATACAATTATATTTTATTTATATAAAATTGAACCAATTACGATCAAACCGATAAAATTGTATCAGATCAAAAATCTTATACAATTTCATCTGATTAACACATAATTAACAACAATTGATAAAAATATATCGGGCCAATTGATAAAAATTCTTCGGATGAAACTGTATATTTATACAGATATAACTTAATCACATATATGACTATATGTAACTATTTTTCCTCGGGTTGTTTAAATGATACGATATATCAAAGTGTATGGTACTATATATGGTAGCATATATTATCATATCTGCATCTATATTAAAAATGTCGTTCATCAGGTACCATATATGAGCATATATTGTTGAAATGGCACCATATATGACAATATATGGTTTAAATGGCACCAAATATGTTAATATATTTCTTAAATAACAGCATATATAAACATATATGGCACTATATAGTAGCATATATTATCATATCTGGAACTGTATTAAAAATGTTGTTCATGAGGTACCATATATGAGCATATATTGTTGAAATGGCACCATATAAGATAATATATGGTTTAAATAGCACCATATATTGCTTAAATAACACCATATATAAATATATATGGCACTATATATGGTAGCATATATTATCATATGTGGAACTGTATTAAAAATATTGTTCATGAGGTACCATATATGGGCATATATTGTTGAAATTGCACCATATATGATAATATATGGTTTAAATGGTACCATATATGATAATATATGGTTTGAATGGCACCATATATGATAATATATAGCTTAAATAACACCATATATAAATATATATCGCACTATATATAGTACCATATATTATCATATCTAGAACTGAATTAAAGATTTTGTTTATAAGGTACCATATATGACCATATATTGTTTAAATGGCACCATATATGATAATATCTAGTTTAACTGTCACCATATATAATTATATATTGTTTAAATGATACCATATATAATTATATATTGCTAAAATGCCAAGATATAGTTCTATATATAACTATATATGCAATAAGATCAACCATGTTATGTAATATATAATTATATATGCCATATCTAATATTATGAAGGCCGATATCTAATTAGATGAAATTATATATGGCATAATATAAGGAACATTTTTCGGAAAAAATGTCATATATAATTATATATGGATATACATAACCACATGTCTAATTATATATTGTAATATATGCCACATATGATTATATATAATTTTTTTTACTCGGGCGGTGACATTCAAACCATATGTTATCATATATGGTGCCATTCAAACCATATATTATCATATATGGTACCATTTAAACCATATATTATTATAAATGGTGCCATTTAAACAATATATGGCCATTTGTGGTACCTCATGATGAACATTTTTAATACAGTTCCAGATATGATAATATATGATACTATATATAGTGCCATATATATTTATACATGGTGTTATTTAAGTAATATATTACTATATATGGTGCCATTTAAACCATATATTATCATATATGGTGCCATTTCAAAAATATATGCTCATTAGAGTGGTCCAAAAAAACATGAAAGTTGGAATTCGCGATCTCCACAATGTTGCCCCTATTCCTTAATGTCTAAAAACTCTCTGTGCCAAGCTTCAGCTAAATCCGCTGTTATTTAGAGGTAGCACAAAAAGTTGTCTTTTAAGAATTAGTAATTTATCTCTAGAGTAATTTATACAAAAAGTAGGGTTGACTTTAAATTTAATTATTTCTTTACCTGTACGCTATTATTTAACAATTTTTTTAAATCTGGTCTTAATTAATGTGAATATAAGGAATTTGAAATCAAAAATTAAAAAAATTAAGTAACTTTTAAGTAATTCGCGGTTTTTTTTTTAAATTTATACAAAAAAATACATATTTTAGTCAAATTTTCGAAATTTTCCGAAAAGATGTAATTAAAAATTCAACTTGTTTTTACCTTGTATGCGCAAATTTCTCAAATCTGATCTTTATTTTAACGAAGATTATGAATCAGCAATCGAAACTTAAAAAAAATTTGTGGTTTATGAATTATTCGCGGTTTTTGAAAATTCAAAAAAACTCAAGTTTTTTGAGATATTTTCCTAATTACCTGTAAACGGTGTTATCGAAAAATGCAATTTGTTATACTTTTGCAATTTACTTACCAAGGACCTTCATTATATATAACACTGATTTTAATTTTAAAAAGGATAACAGATATCCTTGCAAATTAACTTAAAATTTGACATTTTTTAATATTTTGCTATTATTTAGATTGCTATAATTTTATTGCTACCAAAAACCATATCTTACATAATAGGACATTCCACAGATATATATTAATGCAAAAACGAAATTTTCATATTGGTAAATATAAGAAAACATCCTGATCGAAGTTGATCATTTTTTGTATGTAATTTTCAAATTTCGCGAAATCCGCGACTCCGATTTCAATTTTGATTTCATATTCGTAATGTACACCTAAAAATATATTAGATTTGATATGTCGCGATCATAATAATTATATTTAATTTTTTTCATTTTTTCCATTATTTTTAATTAATTAAAAATAATAGAACAAGTACAACCTCGAAACTTCAATTGCGATGTGCTACCTCTAAACAAAACGTTTTTGGTGATTTTTTTGATCAGACCACATTTTTTTTCAAAGTGGCATATTTGTAGGTTTGTGGAGCGTGAAAATTCCAACTTTTTTTTTTTTGGACCACTCTAATGACTATATGTAACTATTTTTACTCGGGTTGTTTAAATGATACGATATATCAAAGTATATGGTACTATATATGGTTGCATATATTATCATATCTGGAACTGTATTAAAAATGTTGTTCATAAGATACCATATATGACCATATATTGTTGAAATGGCACCATATATCTTAATGTATGCCCGAGTAAAAAAAATTATATATAATCATATGTGGCATATATTACAATATATAATTAGACATGTCGTTATGTATATCCATATATAAGTCTTTTTCCAAAATTTTTCTTTATATTATGCCATATATAATTTCATCTAATTAGATATCGGCCTTTATAATATTAGATATGGTATATATGATTATATATTACATAGCATGGCTGATCTTATTGCATATATAGTTGTATATAGAGCTATATCTTAATATATATGGTGGCATTTTAGCAATATATAATTATATGTGGTATCATTTAAACAATATATAACTATATATGGTGCCAGTTAAACTAGATATTATCATATATGGTGGCATTTAAACAATATATGGTCATATATGGTACCTCATGAACAAAATTTTTAATACAGTTGCAGATATGATAATATATGCTACTATATATAGTGCCATATATATTTATATATGGTGTTATTTAAGCAATATATTAGCATATGTGGTGCCATTTAAACCATATATTATTATATATGTTGCCATTTAAACAATGTATGGTCATATATGGTACCTCATGATCAAAATTTTTAATAGAGTTCCAGATATGATAATATAAGAAAATATGTATAGTGCCATATATATTTATGTATGGTGTTATTTAAGCAATATATTACCATATATTGTGCCATTTAAACCATATATTATCATATATGGTGCCATTTCAACAATATATGCTCATATATGGGACCTCATGAACAACATTTTCAATACAGTTCCAGATATGATAATATGTGCTACTATATATAGTACCATATACTTTGATATATCGTATCATTTAAACAATCTATTTGCACCTAAACTAATAAAATTGTATCAGGTCCAAAATCAGATCGTTGGCTTAGTCGGCAAACCTGTCAAGTCTGTTTTTTTTAATATTTCAGGAGAGACAAAAAACTGTCTAATTTTTTTGGGTTAACTTTTTTTAAATCTGTAAACGCAGTTTTCTTTTTTGGTTCACCTTGTTGAACCACAAAAAATCATAGAATTCCAAAATAAAAGTTTGCAGACTTATAGGCTCTTTTTGGACTTAGCAGATTTGCTCTTTATAATTTTCTATTTTAAATGTGGACTTACCAGATTTTCTTTCAACTTTGTGGACTTAGCAGATTTTCTTTTCTCTTTTTTTATATCTAATCATACCCAATTTGATATTGTTTAAGATCTGCTGTAATATATAGCTGATCCAATTAGATCTCAAAATTGGGTGTATCCCATGATATCGTATTAGATCCCATTGTATATATGAAGATAAACTAAGATCAAGTTATATCTCAAAATTGGGAGGTCCAATGATATATTTGGGGATAAACCTAGATCTAATTTGATCCTAAAAATGGTGCATCGAATTAGATCCAGCTATAAATTTGTGGATAAACTTAGATCTAATTTGATCCGAAAAATGGCGGATCGTATTAGATCCAGCTATATGCTTGTGGATAAACTTAGATCTAATTTGATCTCAATTTTGGCAGATCAAATTAGATCCAGCAATACATTTGTGGATAAAAGTAGATCTAATTTGATCCGAAAAAGTGGCAGATCGAATTAGATCCAGCAATATATTTGGGGATAAACTTAGATCTAAATTAATCCGAAAAATGGCAGATGGAATTAGATCCAGCAATATATTTGTGGATAAACTTAGATCTAATTTGATCCGAAAAATGGCAGACCGAATTAGATTCAGCAATATATTTGGGGATTAAGTAAGATCTAAATTTATCCAAAAAAATGACTGATCAAATTAGATCCAGTAATATATTTTGGGATTGCGTAAGATCTTAACTTTTCCGATAAATTGCAGATGGAATTAAATCCAGTGATATATTTGGGGATTTGGCAGGATCTTAATGTATCCCATAAATTGCAGATTGAATTAGATCCAGCAATTTATTTCGGTATTAAAATGGCAGATCGGATTAGAAACAGCAATATATTTGGGGATTGACATCTAAAACTATCCAGAAAAATTACAGATAAAATTAGATCCCGCATTATATTTAGGTACTACATAAGATCTCCATTTATTTGGGATTAAATAAGATCCCAGACATATATTGCCAACAATTCAAAAAATAATACACTGGCAGAGCACTGATTTTATAAAAATTACAATATTTTGTTAAAATAAGGTTTAAACTTAGAAGGTCTCGAGTTCGATACCGTTCACGGCTATGCATTTTTTTTTTATTAAATGAATTTCTTTTTATAAATTATAATTATATTTTTTTTATTAAATTGAATTTTTTTAAAAAAATTATTTTATTTACATCTTTTTAACGTTCTACAGCATTTCCAATTGTATCAATTGTTTGTACGATTTATCAATTGTATTTCAGAAATAATCAATTGAATTTCAGTTTTATCAATTGTATTTCAGAACTTATCAATTATTTTTCAGATTTATGAATTGTATTTCAGAACTAGTCAATTGAATTTCAGTTTTATCAATTGTATTTCAGAAATTATTAATTGTATTTCCAAAATTCACAACTGTGTTTCAGAAATTATCAAATTGTATTTCAGAAATTATCAATTGTATTTCAGAAATTATGAAATGTATTTCAGAAATTTTTTTTTAATAATTATGAAATACAATCAACAAGTTCTGAAATAGATTTGATTATTTCTGAAATACAATTAATAATTTCTGTAATACATTTGATAATTTCTTAAATAGGTACATATAAAATTTCTGAAATACACTTAATAGCTTCTGAAATACAGTTAATATTGTAGTTGCTGATGAGTTACCATATATGACGATATATCGTTAAAATGGCACCATATATGACAATATATTGTTTAAATGGCACCATTTATGGTATATGTTCCCTATAAAAAAAATAATGTGGAGCTTTATATGGTAATATATAACTTAGAGTGATCCATGTACCATTTGATCCGGAAAATGGCTCGATAAAATTGTATCAGTTGTTTATCAGTTTTTATCTAATTGCATCAGTTTAGATCTGACCTGATTAAATTATGTGTTAATCAGATGAAATTGTATCTGATTTTTGACCTGATACAATTTTATTGGTTTATATCACATGTTATCAGTTTAGGTGCAAATAGATATATTTGTATTAGGGTTTGGGGTTCGGGAATTCCCGGGCGAGAATTCCCGGGAAATCCCGGGAAAAGTTTGCCGGGAATTCCCGGGAAAATAATATATTTTTCCCGGGAAAACGGGAAATTTTAAAAATATTAAATTTTTTAAATTGTTTTTGTTTCGAATAGGATTTTTTAATTTTAGTCATAAAAAACATTTTAAATACCAAAACAAAAATGTCATTGTTAAAATCTTTTAAAAGGGAATACATTTATTTGACACACAAATAAAATCTTTGCCAAGTAATTAGGAGCATATCAACTAATATAGATTTTTCGCATAACTTATTCAAAATTTAAGTAGTAAAACCTAAAAACTTGGCAAAATGTTTAAAAGAAATATTAAAAAAATTTTTGTTTCTTACAAATAATCGCCCTTACTATCTAAATTTTTCAAATGTATATTTTAGTTAAAGTCGACTTTAATTAAAATATTGGGTGGCAGTATACCTTGACTTGGTTTATTTTTGGAGCATTCTGATTGGTTAATTTATTTTCAACCAATCAAAATTTTTGAAAATATAAATATTTTTGTAAGGTTTTCATACACAAAATGGACAAAACCGTTTGATTAAAAATAAAGTCGACTTTAAATTTAAAATACTCCTTTATATTAAGGGTCAATAATTTTATAAGTAACGTTTTCATTAATAAATGTGAAAAGAAAAGACTAATGGTTAACGGTGGTATCTAAATTTGGTTATCCGACATCTAAATTAGGTTCACAAAAAAAAATTGATGGTCATGCAACTTCTCTTGAAGAAAACAATAACAAGAATAACGTTTCAGCTAAAATTAGCAAAGTACCCGAAGAAAAAAGTGTAAGCTGAATAGGCATTAAAGGTTTTATGGTAGGGCAAACATTTCCTGAAATGGTATCCAAATTAGCCACAGTCACTCCGCACCATAACTAGATCTTCGTTTATTCGAGAAAGTTTTTATAATAAAAACCTGGCATTGCAAAAAAATGAAACCGATGTAAAGAACCTTATATTAAATTACTACAATCATGTAAAAGATATCATGATAAAAGAAATATCGAGCAATATTTCTAACAATAGGAGATTTACTATAATCTTAGATGAATGGACAAAAGAGATATTTGAACATATGTATAAACGGAAATAATTCATTTTATAACCTGGGGTTGGTTTATATATCAGGAAGATGTAATGCTGATGAAATAAGAAGAATTGTAGAAATAAGACTAGAAGAGTTTTATTTATGTTTGGAAAATAACATTGTGGCCACCATATCTAATGGGCCAAGTGTGATGAAACGGTTTGTTTCCGACAGTCCAGTAGTAGGTGCTTTCTGCTGGAATCATGCAATTCATTTGGCAGTGCTGCGAGTAATTTATGTGAAATCAAATGTTTAACATTCTGATATTTTTACTTTGAATTCTCACTACACAGACTGCATTTGTACTGAAATAGTGTTTTTTTTTAACAAAAATTACTTATATAGGTGGTTTTCATTAACAATTTTGTTCAAAAATATTTCCCGGGATTCCCGGGAATCCCGGGAATCAAATTTTTTCATTCCCGTTTCCCGGGAAATAAAAAAGTCCGGGAAATCCCAAACCCTAATTTGTATACAAAATTATATAGTTATATCCCAATTTTGACCTGATATATTGTATCAGTTTAAAACTTTGATACAATTGTATAAGGTAAATGTCGGATACAATTATATTTTATTTATATAAAATTTAACCAATTACGATCAAACCTGAAACCATTACATATAAACCGATAAAATTGTATCAGGGCAAAAATCGGATACAATTTTATCTGATTAACACATAATTTAATCAGGTCAGATCTAAACTGATACAATTAGATAAAAATTGATAAACAATTAATAAAAATAAATCGCGCCATTCTTCGGATGAAACTGTATATTTATACAGATATAACTTAATCACATATATGACTATATGTAACTATTTTTACTCGGGTTCCCAGTGTAGAAAATCATTACCAGATATGTGGTTATGTAACTACATACTTGGTGATGGTAACTAGTTACTTTTGTTATTGCATTTCTTATTACCTTTATATGGCGATGTCGCGAAAAATAATGAGTTGTAGTTACAGACCAGCATACGAAAAATCGAAAAATATATCATTACCTATGTGCTTACCAGTACTGACAAAAATAATGAGTCTAAAAATAGATTTTATAAAAAATAAATTATATAAAAAAAAATATTTTTTATTGTATTTTTGTTTTAAATAAAATTTGCTGGTGCGGGAATCGAACCTGGGTCTACAGATTGCCAGTCAACAGCTCTACCAACAACAAAAGTTGTACTGGAAGAGCACTGTTTTTTACGAAATGCCGGTACTACTTAAAACGTGCTTTGCCAGTACTGTTTTCTGAAAATTAACGAGCTTTTTTTAATTTATTAAAATTAACAATTTTATAAATTTTACGTATTTTTACATCTATTACACAATTATTTATGTAAGAGAGACATCACCATTCTTTTCTTGTGAAGTTTCGAAAGAATACATTAAAATTTTTGATGTACACTAAGAGGACAGTAAAGTTCTAGCAAACTACTAAATTTGTTATTAAATGTACTGGGATAATACCAAAAAAATAAAATCCCAAGCCTGCGCCATCGTTGCGAAACAACTACGGCCAAGCATTTATTGGTGTTATCATTTCCACAACATGCCAGTACAGTGAAAGTTAAAAATCCGACGATTTGCCAATACATGTACTACCGTCTCCGATACCGGGCCGACATTGTGCCTTTTGTATTTTTCTACCCGGGTTACCACTGCATAACAACAAAAAAAAACAACATAATGGCATTTTTTTTTTTTTTGTAAATGATGTGTTTTGAGTTACACTAGCATACTACATCAAAAACTCAATTTGCATAAAAATTGGACTTGACAGGTTTGCCGACTAAGCCAACGAGATACAATTTCATCTGATTAACACATAATTTAATCAGGTCAGATCTAAACTGATGCAATTAGATAAACAACTGATACAATTTTATCTGGCCATTTTCCGGATCAAATGGTACATGGATCACTCTAAGTTGTATATTACCATATAAAGCTCCATATTATTTTTTTAATAGGGAACATATACCATGTATGGTGCCATTTAAACAATATATTGTCATATATGGTGCCATTTAAACAATATATTGTCATATATGGTAACTCATCAGCAACTACAATATTAACTGTATTTCAGAAGCTATTAAGTGTATTTCAGAAATTTTAAATGTACCTATTTCAGAAATTATTAACTGTATTACAGAAATTATTAATTGTATTTCAGAAATAATCAAATCTATTTCAGAACTTGTTGATTGTATTTCAAAATTAATAGAGAAAAATTTATGAAATACATTTCATAATTTCTGAAATACAATTGATAATTTCTGAAATACAGTTTGATAATTTCTGAAACACAGTTGTGAATTTCGGAAATACAATTAATAATTTCTGAAATACAATTGATAAAACTGAAATTCAATTGATTATTTCTGAAATACAATTGATAAATCGTAAAAACAATTGATACAATTGGAAATGCTGTAGAACGTTAAAAAGATGTAAATAAAATTATTTTTTTAAAAAAATTCAATTTAATAAAAAAAAATATAATTATAATTTATAAAAAGAAATTCATTTTATAAAAAAAATGCATAGCCGTGAATTGTATCGAACTTGAGACCTTCTGAGTTTAAACCTTATTTTAACAAAATATTGTAATTTTTATAAAATCAGTGCTCTGCCAGTGTATTATTTTTTGAACTGTTGTCAATATTTGTCTGGGATCTTATTTAATCCCGAATAAATGGAGATCTTACGTAGTACCCAAATATAATGCGGGATCTTATTTTATCTGTAATTTTTCTGGATAGTTTTAGATGTCAATCCTCAAATATATTGCTGTTTCTAATCCGATCTGCCATTTTAATACCGAAATAAATTGCTGGATCTAATTCAATCTGCAATTTATGGTATAAATTAAGATCCTGCCAAATCCCCAAATATATCACTGGATTTAATTCCATCTGCAATTTATCGGAAAAGTTAAGATCTTACGCAATCTCGAAATATATTACTGGATCTAATTTGATCTGTCATTTTTTGGATAAATTTAGATCTTACTTAATCCCCAAATATATTGCTGGATCTAATTCGATCTGCCATTTTTCAGATCAAATTAGATCTAAGTTTATCCACAAATATATTGCTGGATCTAATTCCATCTGCCATTTTTCTGATTAATTTAGGTCTAAGTTTATCCCCAAATATATTGCTGGATATAATTCGATCTGCCACTTTTTCGGATCAAATTAGATCTACTTTTATCCACAAATATATTGCTGGATCTAATTCGATCTGCCAAAATTGAGATCAAATTAGATCTAAGTTTATCCACAAATATATAGCTGGATCTAATTCGTTCCGCCATTTTTCGGATCAAATTAGATCTAAATTTATTCACAAATATATAGCTGGATCTAATTGGATCCGCCATTTTTCGGATCAAATTAGATCTAGGTTTATCCCCAAAGATATCATTGGATCTCCCAATTTTGAGATATAACTTGATCTTAGTTTATCCTCATATATACAATGGGATCTAATACGATATGATTGGATACACCCAATTTTGAGATCTAATTGGATCAGCTAGATATTACAGCAGATCTTAGACAATATAAAATTGGATATGATTAGATATTGCGCGAGATCAACTTTTTTTACTCGGGTGGTTTCAATTTCACCACATATGGTAATATATTGTTTAAATGATACCATATATCAATATATAATGCACTATATATAGTAGCATATATTATTATATCTGGAACTGTATTAAAAATGTTGTTCATGAGGTCCCATATATGAGCATATATTATTGAAATGGCACCATATATGATTTTATATGGACTAAATGGCACCATATATAGTAATATATTACTTAAATAACACCATATATAAATATATATGGCACTATATAGAGAATCATATACTATCATATCTGGAACTGTATTAAAAATTTTGATCATGAGGTACTATATATGGCCATATATTGTTTAAATAGCGCCATATATAATAATATATGGTTTAAATGGCAACATATATGCCAATATATTGCTTAAATAACACCATATATAAATATATATTGCACTACATAAAGTAGCATATATTATTATATCTGGAACTGTATAAAAATTGTTGTTCATGAGGTACCATATATTACCATATATTGTTTAAATGCCACCATATATGATAATATATAATTTAACTGGAACCATATATAGTTATATATTGTTTAAATGATACCATATGTAATTATATATTCCTAAAATGAAGCCATATATACAACTATATATGCAATAAGATCAGCTATGCTATGTAATATATAATCATATATAACATATCTAATATTATAAAGGCCGATATCTAATTAGATGAAATTATATATATTGTTTTTCCAAACATGATTTAATATTTCTTTCGTATGATTTTCAAATAGAGCTTCAGGAACAATCATTTACTAACCGAGATTTTAAGAATATTAATTTTGATCAATTGGAAAAAATTTCATGAGTATTGATTGGAATGAACTTTACCACCAAGTCAATGTTGATTCAAAACTTTCCTTTATAGAATCCAATGTTTCACGTCTATATGATATATCAGTGCCCTTAAGGACTAAGGTAATTTCTCATAAAACTAGACCATGGTTCACATTAGCAATTAAAATCTCTATAGAACAACGAGATACAGCCTATCTACATTGGAAACGTTTTAGAACAACTCAGTTGCGCAATGAATATTGTATTGCAAGACGAGAGGTCAATAATATAATAAGAAAGGCCAAGTGTGATTATTACTCTAATCGTTTTTCCAGCGCTCTCAACAACAAACAAACTTGGCAAACAATCAAGGATATTGGTAAAACTAATAACAATTGTAATTCTACTCTTAATGTCGATGAAATTAATGAAACTTTTCTTAGCACTCCAATAGTTCGGTCAAACCCTGGCTTTTATAATTTCAATAACAATGAAATCCCATCTGAAGACAACGGTGAACATGATAATGAGTTTGAATTTCAAACTACATGTCAACTGGATGTCTTATCATACTGTTTGGATATAAAATCAAATTCTGTTGGGTTCGATAATATTCACCCTAAATTTTTAAAACTGCTCTTGCCTCATCTATTACCACATATTACACATCTCTTTAATTCGATAATCACTACTAGCTCATATCCACTTATGTGGAAACATGCAAAAATAATACCTGTACCTAAGCAAAATTCCGAGTATAGACCCATTGCCATTCTTCCTTTTCTTTCGAAAGTGTTTGAGAAAATATTGCATGGTCAAATCACCAGGTATTTGAATGCTTATAATCTTCTTACTGATTGTCAATCTGGCTTTCGTCCAAAGCGTGGGTGTGTAACTGCTTTGCTGAATGTATCAGATGATATACGACGTGATGTTGATGATAATCATATCAACTTTTTAGTGTTATTGGATCACTCAAAAGCATTTAATACAGTGGACCACAATATTCTATGTAAAAAACTAAGACACGTTTTCAGTTTTGCAAATACGGCAGTTAAATTATTGAAATCGTATCTGTCATGTCGAACACAATCTGTTTTTATTAACAACGTCATATCAAATGCTTTACCTGTATCAAGGGGGGTACCTCAGGGGTCAATTTTAGGACCTCTACTATTCTCGCTTTATGCAAACGATCTCCCACTACAATTGAAGTACTGCAAAATACACTTATATGCAGATGATGTCCAGATTTACTTGCGAACTACTTTTCAATCACTGGATGAATCAATCGAAAAACTGAATTTAGATTTACGAAGAGTACACGAATGGGCGTCAGCGAATGGGTTGTGTTTAAACCCCGGAAAATCTAAGTGCATTGTTATTCATAAGAGATCATTAACGCTAAACAACAATTTGAATATTAATCTAAATGGTCGAAAAATTGATATGGTATCTTCGGTTAAGAATCAATGAAACGCTTACCTGGTCAAATCATATTAATTGCATAGTTGGTAGAACTTATGGCATGCTAAGAACGTTATGGCCAACACACTATTTCACACCATTAAAAACCAGGATGTTAATTGCCAAGGCTTATTTGATGCCTTGCCTATTGTGTGGCTGTGAGCTTTTTTCAAACTGCGATTCAAATAGTATCAATAAATTGAATGTATTATTCAATAATATCACTAGATATGTTTTCGGATTGCGAAAATCCGGCTCAATTTCACCACACGTAAGGAAATTGTATGGTGTAACTTTCGACAACCTTCTGAAAATAAGATGTCTTATATTTCTCCACAAGATAATATATGGGAAGGAGCCTAACTATTTATATGACCGTTTGACCTTCGCAAGGTCAGAAAGAGGTCGTAGGCTGAAATCTATAAAGTATCGTACACTTTTTTCTAAATGGCAATTTTTTGTTCCAACTGTACAACTTTGGAACTCATTACCTCATCACATTCAGCTTAATAGTAACGCATTTACCTTTAAAAAGAATATTTTTGATTTATTTTCAAACTAAAAAAAAATAAAATTATAAATTTTGACAATCTTATGTAGTTTTTATATTTTTTTTTATATTTTTTGTTATTTTAATTAGAAATTTGTTATTTTATTTTAAATTTGTTAAAAAACCTATAACTGTTGTTATGCTTTGATTTTGATTTAATAATTTAATGTTAAATATTATCTAATAATTATGTGTTTTCTTTCTTTTCTAATAATGTAGTATTTTAATTCATTCATTTATAAAAATGTTAATCCAAAAATTATATTTCTATGCTTTAATAATAAGATATAATCTTGTTGCATAGAAAAGTCAATAAAGTTGATAAATAAAAAAAAAAAAAAAAAAAAAATATAAGAAAATTTTTGGAAAAAGACGTCATATATAATTATATATGGATATACATAACGACATGTCTACTTATATATTGTAATATATGCCACATATGATTATATATAATTTTTTACTCGGGTTAGTGGTATTCATCTAACTGGATTTATGCCCTCGTAAACCGTGTATTTTTGTAATCGCGTATATTTATAACTTTACCTGTTTATTTGAATGAACGCACCTTTTAAAACTACCCAGTCAGAAAAATACAAACGGGAAAGCGGTGGCAAAGCACTTTAACAGGTGGTACACGTACTGGCAAAAAGTGCTTTCCCATTCCCAAAATGATAACATCATTAGACAAAAGGACCGGCTGTTCAAAAAGCGCCGGAAAAGCACTGGAGGAACAAAATTTTTAAACGTTGGCAAAACGCTGTCAAAACCAATAAATAGGTGGTCTGGAAATATATTTTCCAAAATAAAATTTAAAAAAAGTTATGTATTTTTTTGGTCGTGCCGTGATTTGAACCCAGGCCGTCAGATTGGCAGACGATTGCTCTACCCACTGAGCTAACGAGACATATAATATATGATGGCTAAACACATAAATGAGTGATAATAGCTGGACAACTACTGGCTGTGCCAAAATGCTAGTACTGGCAAACAATTTTTTGTAACTAGTATGCCAGTGTTGGGAGGGCAAAAGAAAAGTGGGTCCTGAAGGAGCTTTCCCACAAACAAAAAAAATTGGTTTTATAAAACAAAAAAATTTTTAATTAAAAAAAATCCAAAAAAATTTTTTCCTTGCAACCGGATTTGAACTCGGAACCTTCTGACTACAAACATTTTTTAATGAAGCGTCAGCATTTTTATAAAATCATTGGTCTACCAGTGAATTGATTTTTGTACGCCTGGTAGCATTTGCTAGGTAGCACTGGATAACCACTGGTTTCAAACCTTGGCATATCACTCTAAACCAATTCTTTGCCAGTGGTTTTTTTTTATAAACCACCGAAATTTTTGTAAAACAAATACTGGTAAAACGCTTTTTGCAAACGCTGGCAAAGCGTCCCAAATGAGTGTTCTGCAAGTCATTTATTTTTAATAGCGTGGTTACCCAGTGGTATGCCAGTGCTTGATTTTTTGTACCACTGGCGATTTCTGACTGGGTATTCACATCTCAATTTTGCATTTAGCCACTTTCTCGATCTTTTCATAAATGAAACACAAAATTTTCTAAATTTCTATTATTTTAAAACAAATAAAACAGCAAAGAAAAAACAACACACAAAAAAATAATAATAAAATAATTTTTTTTTGACAATATTCAAATCTTCTATATATAAAAGAATAACGTGACTGACTCACTGACTGACTGACTCAACATCGCCCAGCCCAAACCGCTGAAGCTAGGAAGTTGAAATTTGGCATGTAGGTTCCTCTTTCGGCGTAGACGTCCGCTAAGACGGGATTTTTGTAAATTCCTACCGGAACGGGCAAAAAGGGGGAAAGTCTCCCCTTGACGGCCTGCCAAAACCCCTTTGGCTAGAAAGCTGAAATTTTAGATATGTGTTCCTAGGAGTAGGGGCTAACTTTTCTATAAAATACTTTCAAGAATTTTAGACAGGGACGTTGTAAAAAGGGGGGTTAAAAAGGGGAAAAGAGCCCCCCTTGACGGCCTGCCCAAACCGCTGGAGGTAGGAAGTTGAAATTTGGTATAAAGGTTCCTCCACTATCGTAGACATCCACCAAGACGGGATTTTTTTTGAAATTTTTACAGGGAGGGGCAAAAAGGGGAAAAAGTCTCCCCCTTGACGGCCTGCTCAAACTGCTGGAGCTATGAAGTTGAAATTTGGTATGTAGGTTCCGCGACCGGTGTTGACGTCCGTTGAGATGGAATTTTTGGAAATTCTTATCGGGAGGGGCAAAAAGGGGACAAAAAAAGTACCTTTTTCCAAAAAAAGTACCTTTTTCCAAAAAAAGTACCTTTTTCTAAAAAAATTTACCTTTTTCCAAAAAAAAGTACCTTATCCAAAAAAAGTACCTTTTTCCAAAAAAAAATCATTTTTCCTAAAAAATACCTTTTTCCAAAAAAATACCTTTTCCAAAAAAGGACCTTTTCCCAAAAAAAGGACCTTTTTCCAAAAAAAATAAATTTTTCCTAAGTACTTTGTAAAAATAAAGTATCTTTCTCCAAAAAATTTCGCTTTTTCCAAAAAATTCCATTTAAAAAAATATAATTTCACAAAAAGTACTTTTTTCCTCCCCCACGGATATCTCTACTAAAACAAGGTTTCTTGATATTCGGCATAGACGTCCGCTAAGACGAGATTTTTGGAAATTCCTACCGGAATTTTCAAATATATTCGCAATAGACGTCCCCATAGACGGTCTCACAAATTGGAAAAGTGTCCCCATTAACTGCCTGCCGAAACTACTGGAGATAAGAAGTTGAAATTTGGCATAAAGATTCCTCCATTGTAGTAGATATCGACTAAGTTTGTATTTTTGGAATTCCTTACAGGATATCCCAAAAGGGGGATGTTTCCCCCTTGACGGCCTGCCCAAACTACACTGAACCAAAAACAGCTGTGAAATCAACTAAAATCCATATTAAATTGATGAATGGGTGATCACTATACAACTAACAAAACCTGTCCATCAATTTAACGCATTGTTTAGTAGATTTATATTTTGACGTTTAACTATTTTATGTCGTATTATTTTGACAAAATATCGTCAAATGTATTAACAAAAATTAGTTGTCTTAACAATTATATTTAATTAAATTGCATAAAGATTTTGTTGTTTTACCAATGCATTTTATTAAATTCAACAATGCATTTTATTTAATTAATTCATTTTTTATCGATTTATTATTAATTTTTAGATTTATATTTCATTATTTTTTATATTTCACCAATTTCAAATTTTTTTAAGCAATTTACATACAATGTCTTTTTTATAATGAATTTGATAAAATATAAAAAATAATGAAATATAAAATTGAAATTATAATATAGCACATACTAAAAACTCTTTATTCAAAACACATGTACCATTTAATATACAAAAACATATAACTTCATTTAATTTAATAATTCAAATACATTATATAACTTTCATTAATAGTTTGCCTTAAACAAAATAACAAAAATATAGATAATATCAAAATTAATGACAGAAATTTAAATGTACGATTTAATTGAGAACGTTCTAAATTTTATAAAATTTATTTAAATTAAAATTAGTAATTCACTTCAAGTCACTGAATTTGTTAAATATCTATACTTTAAAAAATAAAAACACTTAATGTCAATTTATTGATATTTCCAGCAATTACAAATACACATGCTAGCACGAGTAATGACGCGACAAAACTAACCTCACTAAACTTTTTTCCACAGATTTAATACTTCAAATTGAAGAAAAATTATATCAAATTTGCGTTACTGCCTTTTTACAAAATTTTTTAGAGTTAACAAATTAAATTTTGTTAAAAAATGGACAACAAATTATCAAAACAACAATTGTTTTGTAGTGTTATTGACGGAAATAAGTATGTTCATTTAAAAAAAAGTAGTTGATTAAAAAAAAAACACACATTAATTTGAATAAAAATATATTGTTTTAACAATTCGTTTCGTCAAAAACTAACAAAATTTTTATGTTGATTTCACCTACGACTTTTGGTTCAGTGTGCTGAAACTATGTAGCCGAAATTCGGTATGTGAGTTCCTCCTTCTGTGTAGGCGTCCGCTTAGACGGAATTTTTAAAATTCCTATCGGGAGGGAGATAAGGGGAAAATTATTCTCCTGGACGGCCTGCCCAATCCCTTCTGGCCAACGTAAAATTTTAAATATGTATTCCCTGGAGTACGACTAACTCACGGGCAACGTAATTTTTCTATTTTGGAATAGAAACATAATAAAAATGTGGGTTGAAAGGGAAAAATGTCCCCAATAATGGCCTGCCCAAACCGCTGAGGCAATGAAGTTGAAATTTGGTATGGATGTTCCTCATCCATCGCAGACAGCCGCGAAGATCGAATTTTTGTAAATTCCTAAAGGTAGGGGCAAAAAGAAGAAAGCCTCCCCTTGGTGGCCTGTAAAAACCCCTTCGGCTAGAAACCTGAAATTTAAAATGTGGGTCCCTGGAGTAAGGGCTAACTTATTAGAAAGATAGTATTTTGAATTTTGACAGGGTCGTTATAAAATAGGGGCTCAGAAAGGGAAAGTGGCCCCGTAACGACCTGTCCAAACTGCTGGAATTAGGAAGCTGAAATTCGGTACTTAGGTTCCTCTTCCAGCCTAATTCCAACCGTGAGGGACAAAAAAAGGAAAAGTGTCCCACTCGACAGCCTGCTCAAACTGCTGGAACTAGGAAGCTGAAATTCCCTGTCGATGGTTTTCGGAAATTCTTACCCAGAGGGGTACAAATAGTAAAAGTTGGCTAGAATCCTGAAATGTAAAATATATGTTCCTTGGAGTATGGGCTCACTTATCGGGAAGGTGCTTTGTGGAATTTTCGACAGGGACATTGCAAAAATGGGGATTAATGAAGCGAAAAGTGCCGCTTAAAGGCCTGCCCAATTGCTGGAGGTAGGAAGTTGAAATTTGGTACTAAAGTTCCTCCTTTATTGTAGACATCCGCTAAGATGAGATTTTTGGAAATTTCCACAGGTATGGTCAAAAACAGGAAGTCTCCCTCTTAACGGCCTGGCCAAACTGCTTAAATTCGGTATTTGGGTTCCTTCTCCAACGTAGACGTCCTCTAAGACGGTATTTTTGGAAACTCATACCGGGAGGGGTAAAAAGTAAAAAACTTCCCCCTTGCCGAGTTGGGCAAACTGCTGGATATAGAGACCTAAAATTATGTATGTAGTAGGTTCCTCCTCCAATGCAGACGTTCTCGGAATTTTTGGAAATTCCTACCGGGAGGGGTAAAAACGGAATAATTCTCCCCCTTGATGCCCTAACCGAACCGTTCGGCTAGAAACCCGTAATCTATAATAAGTTTTCCTTGGAGTATGGGCTAACTTATCGACAAGGCATTTTTACGACTTTGGATAGGAACGTGGTAAAAATGGTGGCTCAAAAGAGGAAAATTGCCCCCCCCCCCCCTGAACATCTGCGTCTTTAGCTAGAAACCTAAAATTTAAAGAAGAAATAAGAAATAGGAAACGAGTGGAATTGAAACTCTACACAAGTGGAACGAAATGGATATAAACGTTGAACGAGTGGAATTGAAATTATAGACAATGGAAATGGATTAGAAGAGGAATGGACTATAGAACGAAAAGGAATGAGAAGCGAGATGGCGTAGAATGGGGAACGAGTGGAATTGGAACAATGCAGTTAAAAGAGCAAGTGCAAAGAAATGGAAGTAGAAGCGACTGATATCAATATCGATACACAAGACAGTAGGAAAAAAATGGAATGAAACGGGGAACGAGTGGAATTGGAATAACAGATAATGGGAACGAAATGCAATGGAATGGTGAACAAAATGGAATCTTGGAAGGAGTTGCATTGGAACACTAAAATTGTTAAACAAAATGGAATGGAATTTGAATGACTCAAACTGCCGGAGTTTGGTACTTGAAATTTCGCATGCGATTGAGGCAAGATTATATATATTTGGGATTTTTACTGGGTGGAACAAAAAGGTGTGAAGAATCCCTTTTAATTGCCTGTTCAAACACTATCCACGGAATATGAAACTTATGTAGCATTGAAACATACTCTCCAAAAAGTTAAACAAATTTTCTAAAAGAGAAAAAACCTTAGAAAAGGAATGGAACTTATATATTCCGATATTTAAACTGCAGGTAACGAAGCACCGGTGGAAGACACCGACGCAGTAAATTTTCCAACTGAATTTGTGAATTTACTTGAATTGCCAGGTCTACCTTTACATAAACTGGAATTAAAAAAAAAAACTTTAAGGCACGCTAACAATTTTTAATATTATAAAATGCTTCCCAACCCTGCTTTACGTTATTTATTTTCATTCAAAACACAAATGAACAAAACTACTTATTCTAAGCCCATTGTTGTGCAGAATTATTTATTTGTGGTGGCTGGGTGAAGGCTTTTATTATAAAAACTGTACTTTAAATAAAAAAAAACGAATTAAAAAAAAATTGTGGGGGGGGGGGGCTGCGCCCCTAAACTTCACGGCACGCAAACAACGTAGCGGGCTGCGCCCGCTAGTGTATGTATAAATACGAAAAAGTTTTCACACAAAAATGTAAGCGTATGTTTACTAGGGCTCGTAAACTAGTTTGGAATATTTGCTGTTGTAAAAACATCAATTTGTGCGAAAATTAAAGAAATTTGCTAGTCCTTTTTATAAAACTAAATAGAATGTCAAAATTGGTTGACGCACACATTTTTTCTAAACTTTTGAATCAAGTATGTAATTTTGGAAAATTAGTTTAGTTTAGTTCCAATTTAGCGACACCGCACACGCCATACATATCTTACAATTAATTTATTATTATTTTTATAATAGAGTCTAAAACATTTGCGATTTCTAGTTTCAACTTTAACAACAAAAGTTATTGAATAAGCGAGTTTCGTGATTGAAATGAGTTTTTATTTTTTTGTGTGTAAGTAATATCTTGTATATAAATATGTATGAAGTCTAAATTCTAATTGTATTGTTTTTTTTTTGCACGCGTTATTTATTTGTTTCCTTGCGATACACCAGGAGAATTTTAATAATTTGTAATTAATTAAATTAAAATTTGAATAAAAATTTTCTTTTCAAACTTTTACTCTTAATTTTTGTAAATATTACACCCTTTTTTCAGCACGTATTTGAAATTTTAGTGGAATTTAACAGAGGAATTTTTCTGTGTAAAATTCCAAAAATTTCAAATAAAGTTTTAGTTAATTTTTGGTAAACATTTTTATTAAATTTACTAATATTTAGTAAAACTTACAAATTTTTTTTATAAAATTAATTTTACAAAAAATTGGCTGATTTTAGCAAATCGATTTCCAATATGAGTTTACTAAAACTTTACCAAATTTTAGTAACCATTACAAATTTTTTCTACTACTTTCATTTTACTAATAATTACAGGCACGTTTTGCTAAAATTAGCTAAACGGTCTGCTGGCCTAATATTAGTTAATTTTTCCTGTGATATTACAGTTTTTTCTGTAACTTTTACAGACTTTTTTATTTGAGTGTAAATTTATCCCCAAATATATTGCTGGATCTAATTCGATCTGCCACTTTTTCGGATCAAATTAGATCTAAGTTTATCCCCAAATATATTCCTGGATCTAATTCGATTTGCCATTTTTCGGATAAATTTGGATTTAAGTTTATCCACAAATATATTGCTGGATCTAATTCGATCTGCCAATTTCCGGATCAAATTAGATCTAAGTTTATCCCCAAATATATTGCTGGATCTAATTCGATCTGCCACTTTTTCGGATCAAATTAGATCTAAGTTTATCCACAAATATGATGCTGGATCTAATTCGATCTGCCAAAATTGAGATCAAATGAGATTTAAGTTTATTCACAAATATATAGCTGGATCTAATTCGATATGCCATTTTTCGGATCAAATTAGATCTAAGTTTATCCACAAATATATAGCTGGATCTAAGAAGATCCGCCATTTTTCGGATCAAATTAGATCTAGATTTATCCCCAAAGATATCATTGGACCTCCCAATTTTGAGATATAACTTGATCTTAGTTTATCCCCATATATGCAATGGGATCTAATACGATACACCCAATTTTGAGATCTAATTGGATCAGCTAGATATTTCAGCAGATCTTAAACAATATCAAATTGGATATGATTAGATATTGCGCGAGATCAATTTTTTTTACTCGGGTATATATATTTAAAAAGATATATTTCAAAAATAACGGATGGAATACATAGTTATTTAGCTTGCGGCAGATTTTATATTAAAAAATTAAGTTTAATACCTCCTTTTTGTAGGAAGTTTGGTTTTGCATAGCTCTGGTGATTTCTATCCGATTAGCCACATTTTAGTGCTTTCGGGTGTAGCCGCTGTCGATGAACTTTTAACCATTATAAAAAATTATCCTGAATCTGACCTACTAAAACAGTACAAACATAGAAAAATATTTTTATAAACTATTTTTTATGTTGTATTAGAAATATTTATTCCTCTTGTAACTCACCTGCTTAGGTATAAAATCAATTGTAAAATTGTTGAACCGACTTATTTGTGTCAACGATTTAAAAATAATAAATACAGTTGAACATTCTTATTTTTTTTGTTAATTTTGTATTTTTATCTACCCGAGTAAAAAAAAATGATCTCGCGCAATATCTAATCATTTCCAATTTGATACTGTTTAAGATTTGCTGTAATATCTTGCTGATCCAATTAGATTTCAAAATTGGGTGTATCCAATCATATCGTATTAGATCCCATTGTATATATCGGGATAAAATAAGATCAAGTTATATCTCAAAATTGGGAGGTCCAATGATATCTTTGGGGATAAACCTACACTCAAATAAAAAAGTCTGTAAAAGTTACAGAAAAACTGTAATATTACAGAAAAATTAACTAATATTAGGCCAGCAGACCGATTAGCTAATTTTAGCAAAATGTGTCTGTAATTATTAGTAAAGTCAAAGTTGTGGAAAAAATTTGTAATAGTTACTAAAATTTAGAATAATTTTAGTATATTCATAATGGAAATCAATTTGCTAAAATTAGCCAAATTTCTTACTAAATATTAGTGAAATTCATTTAGAAGCAAAAATTAGTAATTTTACTATATATTAGTAAAATTTCTGTAAATTTAAAATGGAAATAAAATAGTACTTATACTAAATATTAGTATGCATACTGTATTTTATTTCCAAAAAATCTAAAATAAAATCCATAAAAAATGCTTACGAATAGTGAAATTTATTTCTTTTTAGTTATAAAATGAAATGTAATTTTAAATACGATTTAATTATAAGTAAAGTTTTAAAATTTAAATAACTTTTAGATGAATGATACATTGAATGTATGTATATAAAAAGATAAAAAGATTTATTATAAATATATGTACTAAATAATAGGCTTTTGAGATCAATATCAAATTGATATTCACATTTAAATTAATTTTTGGAGTATTAATATATATAAGTATTTAAAAGAAAGTCACGCATGCTTTTAATGCAAATTTTTATAAGTATTCACTTTTAAAAGTATAAAAAAAATGCCCACATTTATTCCAAATTAATGTAGGTACATTTTATTATTTATCTATTACGCTCGGTTTCATATTTAAAGTTAACTTGAACTTAACGATATTGAAAGATAAAATGCAAAAAATTGTATACGAAATAACAAATTAAATAACTAATGCTTAACTCAGAAACCTTCAGTATGAAAACCACCGTGTATGTTTTTGAGTTTACTTTTATTAATCCATAATTTTTTGTTATTTCGTACACAAATTTCTTTCATTTTGACGTTTCGCTGCAATGGTTTTGACATTTCATATCATATAATTTATTGCATTTGAAGACACCGGGTTAGCACGCGTGCAATTTACAGTTGTTTATATTATATATGTTTAAAGGAAAACTGCCCAGTCAGAAAAATACAAACGGGAAAGCGGTGGCAAAGCACTTTAACAGGTGGTACAAGTACTGGCAAAAAGTGCTTTCCCATTCCCAAAATGATAACATCATTAGACAAAAGGACCGGCTGTTCAAAAAGCCCCGGAAAAGCACTGGAGGAACAAAATTTTTAAACGTTGGCAAAACGCTGGCAAAACCAATAAATAGGTGGTCTGGAAATATATTTTTCAAAATAAAATTTAAAAAAAGTTCATATGTATTTTTTTTGGTTCTGCCGTGATTTGAACCCAGGCCGTCAGAATGACAGACGATTGCTCTACCCACTGAGCTAACGAGACATATAATATTTAATGGCTAAACACATAAATGAGTGATAATAGCTGGACAACTACTGGCTGTGCCAAAATGCTAGTACTGGCAAACAATTTTATGTAACTAGTATGCCAGTGTTGGGAGGGCAAAAAAAAAGTTGGTCTTGAAGGAGCTTTCCCACAAACAAAAAAATTGATTTTATAAAACAAAAAAAATTTTAAATTAAAAAAAATCCAAAAAAATTTTTTGCTTCCAACCGGATTTGAACTCGGAACCTTCCGACTACAACCATTTTTTAACGAAGCGTCAGCATTTTTATAAATTCATTGGTCTACCAGTGAATTGATTTTTGTACGCCTGGTAGCATTGGCTAGGTAGCACTGGATAACCACTGGTTGCAAACCTTGGCATATCACTCTAAGCCAATTATTTGCCAGTGGTTTTTTTTATAAACCACCGAAATTTTTGTAAAACAAATACTGGTAAAACGCTTTTCGCAAACGCTGGCAAAGCGTCCCAAATGAGTGTTCTGCCAGTCATTTATTTTTAATACCGTGGTTACCCAGTGGTATGTCAGTGCTTGATTTTTTGTACCACTGGCGATTTCTGACTGGGTGGTCAATATTTTGTTACAATTTATATTTAAGGATTTTTTTCTTAATTGTCTATAAATTTTTATATTCATTTATAAAAATTAATGCAGTTTTCATTATTTGTAATTGTCGCCATAATGCGCAATTACAAAAGCCCCTCCCAGTACGACTGCTCTTAATGAACTAAAACAGCAAAAACAGTAACATCGATACACACGATGGAAAATTGAGTTAGGAAACACAAAATATCAAAAAAAATTTATAACACGAATGTCAACACGATACATTAGCGGCCATATAGACTTCCAAGTATGCTGTACAGCATGCTGGCCGGCTGTATGAATTTGACCATGTAATGTCTAATTTGACGGTTTGTCAAGCATGTTGGACGAAAAACTAATTTTTTGATTTTTCGGCAAGTTTGACAAACACGCTTTACCGTATATTGAAAAAAATCATCAAACATTGGAGAATTTTACATTTTTAATAAGTTATTTTGTGACAAGAAAGGGATAACGTTAAAAAATAAACTAGGGATGTGCGATAAATCAATTAATCAAACAGTATGATTAATCAGAACTTTGATTAGTCAATTAATTGATTAGTTGAAAATTTGATTAATCAGAATTATGATTAATCGATTAATTTGAATTTTGAGTAATCAAAACTAATTAATATTTAAAATAGAAAAATACGGAAATTTTATCCTTGTTTTGTGGCGATACTTTATATAGCTCCAAATAAAGAGAATAACAAAGGTTGTTTGCTCATTGGTCAGACTTGACCAACTCCGTTCCTAAATTTAAAGTCTCTATTTTGAACTGGCATTAAAAAGCGTCGTTAATGGAGAAAAACAAGATATTATTCAATTATTCATAAATTTGATTAATCAAAATCATGATTAATCAATTAATCATTATTTTGAATAATTGAAATAACTGATTAATCGATTAATTATGTTTTTGATTAATAAAAATTATTGAATAATCGATTAATTGATTAATCAGAATTTTGATTAATCAGGAAGTTTGATTAATCGATTAATCGCACATCCCTAAATTAAACTAAAAAATGCAAAAACAGAAATTCAAAACTGAAATTCCAAAAAAAAATTAATAAAAATAATTTCGTCATTATCATCCGCTGTGTTGATTTTGTGGTTTTGAAGTAAAGTTTTACAGCATGCTTGTCCGTGTATACCAAAAACCATTTTTTGTTTGTCAAACAAGCTGGACAGCATGCTTGCTCGTATATAGGCCGCTATTGACATAAGCGGACTATACGATCAAATACACGGTCAAGCATGCTGTAAAATGTACCTGCAAAAACACAAAATTAACACAGCGGATGATAATGACGAAATTATTTTTTAAATTTTTTTTCTTTGAATTTAATTTTTTTTTCTTCTGTTTTTCCATTTTTTAGTTTTTTTATTAATGTTATCCCTTTCTTGTCACAAAATAACTTATTAAAAATGTAAAATTCCCTAATGTTTGATGATATTTTCCATTACACTGTAAAGCGTGTTTGTCAAACCTGCCGAAAAATCAAAAAAATTTGTTTTTCGTCCAACATGTTTGACAAGCTGTCAAATTAGACACTACATGATCAAATTCATACAGCCGTCCAGCATGCTGTACAGCATGCTTGATTTTCTATAGGTCGCTATACACGAAGGGCATTTTGTGACGAATGTTCCTTCGTGTGTAGGCAGCTTTAGAATAGAAAACAATTGTACCATTTACAGTAAAATTCTTTTAAGCTAAACTTGGTTAAAGACGAATTATCGGTGAATACGAACTAATTTGAAAGACGTTTTGGCATCAATTTTCGTATAAAAAAGATCATCATATTTATTGCGATGATTGATTTATGAAGCAGTTTCATCAATATGATAACTCTTTTTTTCACCGAGTGTACGAATATGGATGATAAAAATACATATTGAAAAAATTGCAAACTAATTTGTATTTATAGCAAAGAAATATTTGAAAAAAGCAAAAAAAAAAACGTGAAAATATAAACATTAAAAAACAACAAAAAAAATTTGGAGAACAAATCTATTTTTATTATAAATGGAAAAAAACGCTTAAAAACAACTTGGTTTTCTGGTAATCATATTGCAACAAAAATTTCTATCAGGTTGTGTATATTTTCAAAAAAAAAAAAAAATTTAAACTTCCAAAATAAAAAAAGATTAGTAATTTTTTTTGCTAATTTTAGCTAATCGGGTTTCAAAATTTAGTAAAATTAAATTTGTAGATTTAGCAACTCAAATTAGTAAAAAATTCTGTAATTTGTAAAATGAGAATACCAAATTATTATACCAAAAAAAACTTTATACTAAAAATTAGTATAATACTAGTATAATAAAATTGGAAACCGTTTTACTAATTTTTATACTAACTTTTTTTTTTAGTGTAGATCTAATTTGATCCGAAAAATGGCGGATCCAGCTATATATTTGCGGATAAACTTAAAAAAAGTTACTTTTTTTGGAAAATGTACTTTTTTTGTAAAAGGTATTTTTTTTTTTGAAAAATGTATGTTTTTGGGAAAAAGGTACTTTTTTTGGAAAAGGTAAATTTTTTTAGAAAAAGGTAATTTTTTTGGGAAAACGTACTTTTTTTGGAAAAAGTTACTTTTTTTGGAAAAAGGTACTTTTTTTTGGAAAAAAGTACTTGTTTGAAAAGGTACTTTTTTCTGAAAAAGGTACTTTCTTTTGGAAAACGGTAGCTTTTTTGGAAAACGGTACTTTTTTTGAAAAAGGTACTTTTTTTTGAAAAAGGGGACTTTTTTTTGGAAAAAGGTATTTTTTTGGAAAAAGGTACTTTTTTTGGAAAAAAGGTACTTTTTTTGGAAAAAGGTACTTTTTTGAAAAAAGGTACTTTTTTTGTCCCCTTTTTGCCCCTCCCGATAAGAATTTCCAAAAATGCCGTCTCAACAGACGTCTACACCGGTCGAGGAAACTACATACCAAATTTCAACTTCATAGCTCCAGCAGTTTGAGCAGGCCGTCAAGGGGGAGACTTTTTCCCCTTTTTTCCCCTCTCTGTAAAAATTTCCAAAAATCCCGTCTTGGTGGATGTCTAGGATAGTGGAGAAAATTTCAACTTCCTACCTCCAGCGCTTTGGGCCGTCCCCTTTTTACCCCCATTTTTACAACGTCCCTGTCAAAAATTCTAGAAAGTACTTTCCAGAAAAGTTAGCCCCTACTCCAAGGAATACATCTCTTAAATTTCACCTTTCTAGCCAAAGGGGTTTTGGCATGCCGTCAAGGGGGAGACTTTCCCCCTTTTTGCCCGTTCCGGTAGGAATTTCCAAAAATCCGGTCTTAGCGGACGTTTACGCCGAAAGAGGAACCTACATACCAAAATTCAACTTTCTAGCTTCAGCGGTTTGGGCTGGGCGATGTTGAGTCAGTCAGTCAGTCACTCACGTTATTCTTTCCTATATATATGACCTTCCCGAGAAAAGGGACCTAGTGTGTGAATATGAAGTTTTAAGAAGAACGCATTTAAAGTTAAATTAAAAATAAAATTTTAATGTTTTTCTCATTTTTATCGAAACCCGTTTTTTGACACACTAGATCCCTTTTCTCGGAGAAGGTCACATATAGAGATTAAAAAATAAGAAAATCCCGGGATTTTTGAGAAATATTCCCGGGATTCAGGATTTTGCCAATCCCGAAAATTTTGGGATTTCGGGATTTCCCGTTTGGGATCCCTAATATGTATACTCTATGGCAGGGGTGGCAAGACTTTTTTCGCTGCGTGCCAGAAACGGACAAATTTTTTTTGTAAAAATTTCTCGCGTGCCATCTTAATTTTTGTTGTCTTTTAAAAGTCTTTTTTTAAAAATTTTTAAAATTTAGAAAATTTCTCTTAAAAATATCATCGCGGATGTACTTATTTATCAGCGCTACGGATAACCCCCAAAGGCAAAAATTAAATAACATCCAAGAAAAGACTTAAAAATATTTGACGGTTATTTAATTTTTGGGGGTTTATTTAATCTTCAAATAGCGAGATTATTTCTTTATGAAAAAATCCCCAATGAAATAAAATTAAAACAGTATAAACATTATTGCCTTGGTTATTTCATATTGTAAAAAAAGTTAAATTATTTGGCGCCATTTAATAATTAAGTATGTAAGAAACTTGTTGAAAAATGTGCTTCGGGGAAAAATTTGATTTTGTTAAAATAATTCGCTCGGTTTTTATCATCATAATAATGAATAAAAAGCTAATATTATGGATTTGAACAGAAAAATTTCTATTTAATATGAAATGGCTCTGCGAAACACGATGAAAACCCAATTTCAAATTCGAACAAAGGGTTATTTCATTACGAAACTTATTTTCAGCCTTTATTTAATTGAGCGTTATTTCGTAACACTAGGGTATTCAATTAATCGGATCAGATCTTATCAATATTTTTATTTTTTCTGTCCCCTCTTTCACATATTCGAATTTTATCCAAATCCGGGAGAACCACACCGCAATGAGTTAAAGAGTTAAAGAAGAATATAAGACCCCGTACTTTAATTTGTATCTTTTCCTATGCACTGAATACATAAAAAACGTAAATGTAGAGAGGAATTTTGTTTAGAATTTATTTTCCCTCTCCGTTTTTGTACCTCCATCCCTTTATTCTATTTTATTAATTTAGAGTGCTCACTAAACAAACTTTAATACATTGAGCATTAATTATAATTAATAATTCTAATAATCGGTAATTATAATAATTATTAATGCTTTCGTTTAATATCAATGTTTAAAAAGTCGTAAAAAATATTTAAAAATTTATTATACGTAAATAGATACTACTTTATTCGATAAGTCACAACAACAGAGTAGGAATTGGGAAGATGACAAAGCAAACTGTGATAATTTTATGTTGTTTTTGTTTTTTTCTTTGGGATTTAAGATGTTTATTAACGTTCCTACTTGAAAACATAAAGTTCTCATTGAGTTGAAGCTAACAAATATTTCTAGAAATTCTAAAAGTCGTCCCTTGATTATATTTTTAGGCCAGAATGAAATCCGGATAGGTACAAGCCTACAGCAAATTATTTATCACGATTTAAAAAAAAATTTTTGAGATTTTAGCATATTTACTTTAATAAAAAAGTTATATTTTTTAATCTTTTTCGTAATTTTTTACCAATTTCGATTAATCGATTAATCGTATGAAATTATTCGAACTATTCGTTATTCGAAATTTGGACATTTTAAATTATTCGAACAATTTCTGAGCAAAATTGTTCGATTAATCGAATAACGATTAATCGACTGAATAGCCTACGTAACACCCATTTTTCCTTTAAAAAACTTAATTTTTTAGATCCAATTTTATTACAAATTGTTTTCCATTTTTGTGCAATTTTCTGGTACTTTTTACTTCTCCGATTATGAGGCATTTTTTCATCGAAACATTTAAACTTCTTTCAATATAGAATTTTAGAAATTTTCCCAGAATTTGCTGATAATTGAATTTGCGAGTTCTGGACCATTATCCGCTAATTAACCTTCCTATACCCGCGCAAATTTTTGTAACACCTATACCCGCGCGCGGTCTCACAGACCGAAAGTATGAAACCCTGTTTCATAGTTTTTTTCTAGCAAAACCTAAATAGATAATATGTTTTTTTTTTTAACTTGAAGATATAATGAAAAAAATTATACCATGCAATAACTTTATTTTCATTAATTTTATTGACTTTCAGTCTTTTACAGAAAAGCCTTCAAAATTGGTGTTTTTTCTTAGGTATTACAAAAACAGAACTAAAACATTTTTTTCAACTAAAAAAAAAATTAAAATTTATATCTTAAAAAACACTTCTTATTAATTACATAAATAACAGGTTGACTTAGTTATCAGCCTCAAAATAACAATCAGGACATACCATAATAGCATGTCCCAAACAGCCTTTAAATGCTAGTTTTTTATAGGTACTCCAAAAACAGAACTTAAACATTTTTTTTCATCCTAAAAACAAAAATTAACTCTTATAACTTAAAAAAACACTTCTTTTGCAATACGTAACTCATAGTTTGACTTAGTTATCAGCCTCAAAATAACAATCAGGACATACCATAATAGCATGTTCCAAACAAAAATAATTTTTGCATATGGCGCAGTTGTAACGTGTTTTGCGGTTCTTTTTTGATGAACAAAATTCACAGCGACCAAATTTATTGTTTTTAGATGTTGCTGAAGACTCGGGACCATCCAACTTACATATTTCAGTGAGTCTCAGCTTTATGGTTTTAGGCAAGGAGGTGTTGAGAGCTCGTCGTCGGAGTTGCGAATTAATGAGATCGTATGACAAAGTTTCAAGAAAGGTCCTGCGGTTAGTTTTCTTGTTGGGGTTGTTTTGCAGATATATAATATATGTGTTTATACCTGCTACATTCATTAGGCTATAAAAAACCACCATAGGCCACCTATTTGTGTCTCGAGCAACGTTATACGTCTCACACATTTTATCCACGGTATCAACTCCCCCTTTGGTCATATTGTAGTCCATTATCATTTCAGGTTTACCAGTCACCTCGTTGATTTCAGCACCAGCGTGCATGCCAGATACAAGAAGCACATTTTCCCCTTTTTTAGGCACATAGGCACATCCGTAAATTTTTTAGGCAATTCTTTCTTATTTTTTCGTATTGTCCCAATGAAGATCAGCTTGTGCTTGGATTCAAGTTTATCCAACAATGGAATACTAGTGAAAAAATGATCACATGTGATGTTCCGACCAGTATTGTGAATATCTTTGCTCAGTCGCACAACCAATGCCATAGACGAGTTATCAACTGTATAGACGCCGTCAGGCTGCTTTCCTACATAAACTTCCATATTGGAGGTGTAAAACATTTTGGCATCAGTTAGGGCGTAAATTTTTAGACCATATTTATTGGGTTTCGACGGGATGTACTCCCTGAAGCTACAACGACCTCTGAAAGCCTCTAATTTTTCGTCGATTGTAACAAACTGAGATTCACTGTAATATTTTTGGAACGTTGCCACAACTTCTTCAAATAATTCTCTAATTGGAGCTAGTTTATCTACAGCAGCTCTTTCAGCACGCGTATCTTTTTCGTCAAATCTGAGACAACGCATTAATAAATAGAATCGATTCCAGCTCATAGTCAACCGAAATATCTCCGGAGACGAGCCATCTGTTTTAAATAAATCTTTTGCATTCAACCGATTGTTTCTTCTGACTCCAGCAAATAGTAAAAGGCCTAAAAGTGCTTCAATTTCTATGTTGTCTGTGTCAACACAACCTATTTCTCTTATAAACATAGATTTTATCCGATTTATTTGCTCATTAGTGCACTTTACGATACGATTTATAACGCTCTCCGAAAAAAATAACCTCCAAATCTCGCCTGGTGCCTTGCAGTTTCTGGCTTCTTTTCTAGGTCCTGGAAGTTGAGTGACTATATTTCGAGAAAGTCGTCTTACATGATTTGAAGGAGGAGTTTTATTCCATCTTGTATGTCCATCCTTTCCAAGGTAAAATTCTTTGGGCCTTTGACGATCTTCCACCTTATCCAACTCTTCGTCAGATCCTTCACTATCTTCGTGCTCGGTATCGTAAGCTTCTTCTTCTGCCTCAATAAAATCTTCCACCTCGCTGTCATTTTCATCCTCATAATCAGAGTCAGAATTTTCTTCCTCCAAAAGTAATCTGATTAGCTCTTCATTCATCTTGATGCAAAATATAAGCTATTAAATTATAAAATACACATAAACACATAGCAAATAAAACAAAAGATACACTAATAGAAAAAAGTCCTTAAAAAATTTAGTTAAAACTACTAAAAATTAGTTAAAAATTATGCTGCAGGAAAAAACTGCTAAATTAGCAGATTATTTTTGCTATATATTAGTAATATAGGAACAGCAAAAATAAAACTCTTAAATATACAAAATTTTAGTTATATTTGAGCTAAATTTTTGTAAATGGAGAATAGCAAATTAACCTGCTAAAATCAGCAAAAAATTTTGCTAAATAATTAGTAGTCTAAAAAATCACCAAAAAATTTAAAATTTTCTAAGTTTTTTTCGATTTTGTTTTTAAATGCAAATAAAAATCGAGTCTTTTGAAAACAACTGTTTACAATTTTTAGCAAATATTTCTGATGATTTTAGCAAATAGACTGCTATTTGCATTCAACTAAATTTAACTTAAAAATACCAAAAATTTTGTAGATTTAACAGTTTATTTTTGCTATTTTTATATTTAGCAAAAATTTCTGCAGATTTTACAGTACAATTTGCTGTTTTCAATTAACTAAAAGTTAGCGTAAATATAACTAAAATTCTGTAAATTTAACAGTTTTAATTTTGCTGTTCTCATTTTACTAGTATTTAGTAAAAAAATCTACTAATTTTAGCAGTTTTTTCTGCTGCATCATTTTTAAGTAATTTTTAGTAACTTTTTCTGCTATTTTTACAGATTTATTACTATGAGTGTACTAAACAAACAATAAAGAAAATAATTTTATATTTACACAAAAAGTTACACTTATACCCGCGTCGGTCTCACAGACCAATTGGCACTAAATACACAAGCACGTACGTCTCGTACAAACACACGATATGCACTAAAGTAAAGCTAGCAAAAAATCCGGCAGCTAACAAAAAACTCAACTCGCCAGAGTTCTTGGAAAAATAAATATATTTGAAAACGTGTTTTGTCGGTCTCACAGACCAACGCGCGGGTATAGGAAGGTTAAAAAATAGATAGTTCTCAAAACGATACTATTGAAAGATATCATTTTTTGTTTGCTTCACGAAAGCATATCACTATCGTATCGTTTCGAACATGCCTTCGAAAAAGATAGTGAAAAAACTGTCATTTTTGATTTGTTTTTTAATATGCTTTGTTACTCATTTTCGTGAAACAAAAAAGATTTAAATTGAAAAAATAATGCATTTAAGCAAATTTTATTGATTTAAAGGTAAAATAAAACACCTTTTATATATTTTAACTATTTCTTTAATTTTTTCAATCTTTTTAGCATACAATTTCTTATGAAAAAGAAAAATTTAAAGGAATAAATGTAAGTTTACATAAGTTTTTATAAGTTAATTTATTGTACAATTTGTTAAAAGGAGTGCCACACAAGGACAAATAACAACAATGGTAAAGTTTTTGGAGGATCACCCTGAAATGGTATCCAACTATTTTGGGAATTCAACGCAGGGAAGGGTAGACATGAACTTTCTATGGGAGAATCTCACTGCTAAGCTCAATGCGCTTGGTTTTCCCAACAAGACAGCAGCAGGTTGGCGCAAAGTATGTATGAATATAAATTTCAACTTTTTATTATAAAATTTTCTGTATTTTATTGCAGGTTTACACCCAATACAAATACCGTACTAAGAAGAAGGTAAGCACAAATGTGCTTTCATTGCGTAAAACTGGAGGAGGACCATTTGAAGAAATTTCATTCAATGAAAACGAGGAGAGGGTTATAACGCTTACTTCCCTCGATAAATATGTCACAGGAAAAATAGATTCTCGCGATTCAAGCATATCTTACTAAAGATGATTATGAAGAAGTTGAATTTATTGATATAAATCTGGTGGATAATATGGATGAATTAACATCTAATCAAGCCTCAACAAGTGATTTTAAACTAAAAAGGTAAATAAATTCCTTATTAAGTTTGTACCAGTTCTTTAATGCCATATGGGATTGTTAAAGTGAAAAAAAACTTAAGTCAATTTAAAAATGCGTTTGTATCTATGACTGGGACTGCAGGCTCCAAAACACTTTTAATATAAAAAAAATTGTGTGTTTTTTTTCAAAATTGTCTTTCATTAAGCTTTGTGCCCAAAATTTTAAGACAAATGAAATTTTTCAGTAACTTTTATACGAAAAATTAGGCCACATCAATAACTATGAAATGTGTAACATCTGCACATGAAATGTGTAAAATCGTCAGATTATTCAAAGTTAAAGTTTATTCATTTGTAACTCCATTTCTAGCAAGCATAATTGTGAAGTTCCTTTTCTAGTAAAAACTAAAGACGGTTAGGACATAAACTGTATTTCAAATTGATGTATAGGATCTGCACATTTCGAAATACCCTTTACATCAAAAGCCGAGTGATTGTTTAAAAATTTAACTTCATTAATGAGTGTACCCTGGGGGGTAACCGCGTAACTCGATTCGAAATAAAATTTTCGAATTCGTAAATCTTGCAAATATTGTTAAAAATATAATTCTGTACAAAAATTCTCCTTTTTTTTTTTTTTTTTTTTGATGGACTAACACTCAGGGGATGCCCCCTATTAACGCAGTGCATTGTGTTGGTATTAGGAAAATAGGTTATGAGGAGGAGGAAAGAGGGAGTAGTGTTTGTGAATATTTGATTTAAATTTCTCAACATTGTAAGTAACAGGGAAGACTTCTGCGGGGAGTTTATTCCACATACGGCTAGTGCGACTGATAAACGAATTCTCTCTATAATGCGTCGTGCGATCCACTGGACAATCGACCACAAACGGATGCGCTCTACTTGATAAGCGAGTATTACGAATAAAAACTTGGGCTTAGGGGACAAGTTCACTTATCTCAGCTGAGCACTTCCCATGATAATATCGATAGAACAGGGTCACACAACCCACATTCCGACGATGGTCCAATGAGTCAATAGAGCTGGATACCCTATTGTCTCCTTTGCACACGGTCCAGAAGCTCCAAAATAGACTTCGAAGCTCCTGCCCATATATGGGAGTTGTATTCCATCTTCGGTCGGATATAGGTGGTATAAATAGTGAGTAAATCGGATGGAGTGAAGTACTTCTTGCACCGACGTAAAAAACCTAGACACTTGAATGCTTCCTTCGACACTTGAAAAACATTTTTATTCCAACGGACATCACACTGAATTTTCATGCCCAGAACATCAAGAGTATCCGATTCCTCAATATCAATATCACCCATATGTACAGATGACAGTGTTGACCTCACAGCCCTATGGGTCAACATACAACATTGGGTCTTGCGTGCATTAAAGTCGACCTTATTCGCACGACCCCACTCAGAGATTGTAGAAAGGTCACGATTCAGTGTGTCATTCATAATCTGCCTTTTGCCCCCAATCTCCTCAGGGCTTGGCCTACGATCGAAGGAAAATGAATGACAAATGTTGCTGTCATCTGCGAAAGAGTAGATAGGGTTGAAAGTTCGACCAAGAAGATCATTGAGAAAGATAAGAAATAGGGAAGGAGAAAGAACAGAACCCTGCGGTACGCCTGAATTCAGCTGAAACTCGTCGGATGAGACCCCATCTATTTCTGCCTTTTTATGGACAGGCTTCATCAGTGATCTTCCATTAAATTGTATTATTGTTTATATTTTTATTGTCAGATTGTCTCTATATGAATAATTTCAGAAGTGATCAAATAGACATACAAACATTCTACTTCAGATTTTCTCTGTTTATCCTGTTATTTCCTCCATGTCACCTTTTCACAAATATTGCCACATTGAAATATGGTTTGTACGTACAAGTGCAGGCAATTTGTGTATATTGGAGACGGACAGCCAACAGGGCATTTTTTTTATTTTTTATAGTAAAGTGTTGTTTTTTCAAACGCGTCGTATAGACCAAATACAATTAATATTGTCATTAATATGTATTTTTATTAATTCTAATTCAGTAGGTTTGAGATTAAGAAGAAGAATAAACCTTCCTCAAAAGTTATAAACACATTAAATTTGCAAATCAGACTAGATCTAGTTTCTGCCTTTTTATGGACAGGCTTCATCAGTGATCTTCCATTAAATTGTATTATTGTTTATATTTTTATTGTCAGATTGTCTCTATATGAATAATTTCAGAAGTGATCAAACAGACATATAAAGGGTTTTTCAATAAGAGCGCTACAAAAGTTTTTTCAAATAAAACAAAAACGGTTTTGGATATCAATGAAATTCTTTATTCCTGTGAAAGTACGTTCGATGCCATTATGTATGGAAATCGACCTCTTTTGCATGGCCACCATGGGTACGCTTGCAGAAGTCCAGACGCTGAACCCAATTTTCGACGGTTTTCAAGCATAAATCGGCCGATACTGCTGCAATTTCACGTTCGATATTCGTACGAAGTTCATCAATCGTCGCTGGCTTGTTGGCATAGACCATAGATTTGACGTAGCCCCACAGGAAATAGTCCAACGGCGTCAAATCGCACGACCGAGGCGGCCAATCGACTGGACCATTTCGTGAGATAACACATTCTCCAAACTTGGTTTGCAATAAATTGATTGTGACATTCGCTGTGTGGCTTGTGGCGCCGTCCTGTTGGAACCACATGTCCTCCAAGTCCATATCATCCAATTGGGGCCAAAAATATTTGGTTATCATTGAACGGTAGCGATTCCCATTCACAGTAACGTGCCGGTCTTGATCATCACGAAAGAAGTACGGCCCAATGACGCCGCCGGACCATAAACCGCACCAAACCGTAATTTTTTCGGGATGCAATGATGACTCATGGAGTACGTGTGGATTGCTGTCTGACCAATAACGCATATTTTGTTTATTGACGAAGCCATTTAGCCAGAAATGAGCCTCATCGCTGAAGATGATTTTTCGATGAAAATCCGAATCATTTTCAAGTTGTTGCTCAGCACAATTCACGAACATACGACGCTTCTGGTGGTCAAGCGGCTTCAGTTCTTGTGTCAATTTGCTCTTGTAAGGATGTAGGCCAAGATCTTTTCGCAAAATTCGCCATAACGACGTCACAGAGATGCCCAACGCTTGAGAATGACGTGTGAGAGACACATTTGGGCTTTCTTCAACTGAAGCCTCAGCGGCAGCAATATTCTCGACACTACGGGCACTTCTTTGTCTCACTGGCTCGGGAACATTTTGTACTGTGCCTGCGGATTCAAATTTTTCCACTAGACGCTCAATTGTTGATCTGCTAGGACAATTATGACGACCATAAATTGGACGTAGCGGTCTTAACGTTGAGGCCACTGACTCCGAATTTCGGTTGTAAATTTTAATAATTTCGACACATTGTTGGCTCTTATATCTTTCCGTCATGAAATGGCAAACCTTACTGAAGAGAAATGTCAAAAAAGCAGCAAGAAATATGGCGTCGTTTGCTGTCCCAGTCTTTCCACTTTTGTAGCGTCCCTGTTGAAAAACCCTTTACAAACATTCTACTTCAGATTTTCTCTGTTTTCTAATTTGTTTTTATCCTAAACCTTGTACACTACACATAAAAATTCAAAAAGTAAGATTTTTGCTAAAAATTTTCTTTTTACAAAAAAAAATTTACGAATTCGAAAATTTTTTTTCCCTCTGAATTTTTGCAAATCTGCTAGAGATAGAGAAAAAATAAAAAGTGTATAATTATCCAAGTATTTAGGTAAGTATTTTGAAAAAAAAAATACATGCAGATTTATCAATTTTTAGTTTTTTCAACTTGCCTTAGTTATTGACCTATTTATTACATTTTCATTACTTCAGATTATGTTAAGTTACCTAAGTTTTTTCTTTTGCAACTTATCTTAGGAGATATTATATTTTAACTAAAGAATTGTGTAACTGAGCAGAAAACTTCTGAAGTTGTATTTTACCGAAGTACTTCGGCAATTATACACTTTTTATATTTTCCATGTATCTAATAAAATATATATAGACCCTGAAATTTCAAATTCTAAATCGGTTTTCTCATCAAAAATCGTGGGGCTCTTTCATGGTTTAGCTTAATTTGTGATATGTACCCCGAATTATGGAGCTCCAAAATTGTATGCATGGATAAAAACGCATAAATTACTTAAAAATTAATGAACTTACAAAAATCACACAATTTGTGAAGTGAATCTTCTGAACTTAGCAGATTTTTTGGTAGTAAAATAAAATCAGCAAAAGTAAAATATAAGAGATAAGAAAATAAACAAAGAAAAATTTAAAGTAGAATGTTTGTATGTCTGTTTGATCACTTCTGAGAGCAAAAAACAATAACAGAAAGCTGAATAGGAAAGAAAAACTATGAATTAGCCACACTATGAGCAAGGCCTTACGTGGGTTAGATGGCTAAGCTGTCGAACTCTAGTATAGTTACATTTGTAATGTGGGAATGCATGGGTTCGATTCCTACAGCCGACAGGTTGTTGAAAAAATTATCATATAGAGACAATCTGACAATAAAATATTAACAATAATACACAATTTAATGGAAAATCACTGATGAAGCCTGTCAAAAAAAAGGCAGAAACTAGATCTAGTCTGATTTGCAGATTAATAATGTGGTTATAGCTTTGAAAAAATGTTTATTCTTCTTCTTAACCTCAAACCTACATAATTAAAAAATTAATAAAAAAAAAATAAAAAAAAAATGCATATTAATTACAATATTAATTGCATTTGGTCTATATGACGCGTTTGAAAAAACAACACTTTACTAATAAAACTGTTAAATTTATAGAATTTCAGTTATATTTGAGTTAACTTCTAGTTACCTGAAAATGACAAATTATTATTAACCAAAACTTAACTCGAATATAACTAGAAATTTTCATATTTAACAGTTTTATTTTTGCTGTCTATCTTGCAAATATTTAATTTTTTTCAAATAACTTTTTTCATACTTTTTTCTATTACTGTACGAATAAATGACATTTATGTTTTCATTTATTTTTAAAAATATCTTTTATTTTAGAAATCAAAACTTTTTGGATGAACATCCAACTTGTTCGAAGAAAATTAAAATAGAAAACTCAAACGGGCTACTCAACAAAAATAAAAATGTGGCATCCAAAAATTCTACTTTTTCAAAAAAAGTTAAAAATGCAAAATGCAAAATGCAAAATTCCACAAACGTGTCATTGAACTTCTAGAGGAAAGAAATCAAATTTATAAGAATCAATATAACAGACGTTTGCGAAACAGGTAATTTTTGGGGGATCATATCTACTTTTACGTTCCTCAAGCAGTATTCTCCAGCGTCCTGTCTCGTAAATAGCAATTATAGTCTTTAATTGAAGTAACTAATTTCATGATCTCACCTTTGTATACACCAATACATCTCTCAATCATGTTTCTTGCTTTGGCATGAATTTTATTAAATTTAGTTTTTTGCGCATCCGATGAACTTCTATATGGAGTAAGAAGCCACGGATCTAAAGGGTAACCGCTATCTCCTAAGAGGTTAAGAATAAGAAAACTTATAACACTTTTTTATGTTTCGTTTTTTATAATTCATACCCAATAACCACGAATTGTGTTGACGCTGGATAAAAGTATTTTCAAAATAAGCCCGTTCATTTGAGTGTTTCCATATAAGAGAGTCGTGTCCTGATCCGGGGTAACTAGCGTTTATAGCCATTATCCTCATCTTATGATCACATATCTATATAAGAAAAATACAAATAGTTGTATTAAAAATTTTTTGGAAATTATACAAATAAACTTTCCACCATAGCGTTTAAGCTATGTTTGCCTTTCCTGTTAAATAATATTACTTCATCTACAACAGGCCTTTGGAAAAACAAATGGGTTCCATCAACACATCCTACAACTGAAAATATAGTATGAGCGTTACTTATTTTTGTTTTTATTGATATTTGTAATCGTACCTCCAGGTATTTTATATTAACTGTAAAAGTACTCCTTGGTTTCTACACTTTCACTTTCTGCAACTTTCCACAATATCCAAGAGCTGCATAATTTTTCTTCCATTTCTTTTGTGGTCTCTGTTACTATTCTTGAGAGCGTGCTCTGTCCAATACTTAATCCAAAATCGTTGCTAGCTAACCATTGGTAACCTCCGGATGCTAAAACATCCAATGTTATATACATTCGGAGTAGAGGAGGAACATACGTAGACCTTAAACCACTTTTTAAACGAAGTTCAGAAAGAACGTATAGAAAAGCATCTTTAGAAAGACGGAATTTTTGCTGAAAACTAAATTAAAAAAAAAGAATTAATTGTTTAAAGGTTTTAAAGCTATTTGTAACTTACATTCTATCCGGCAATTTTAATGGATCAGAAGAGTCTCTTAAAACTTTACGTTGTCTTCCAATCCAGAGATTTTTATCTTCTTCATTTTGAGCCACTATTGCAAAAATATTACGTCGAAACATTTTTAAATAACTTTTTTCACAAAAAAATATATCAATTTTGGTATCTTCTTTTTTCATTCGTTTAGATGATATCTCTAGAATAAGTTTGCGCTAGCATGAAGCAGAACAACTGTCAAAAGAAAATATATCTTTAAAACGATTTAAAAAAACACGTTACATGAAGCAGCACTATCTTCAAAATGATATTATCAGATCATTATCTTCATAGCGAATCAGGGCCCGCCACAAAAAAGGTGGCAATACTGAGTTTTATTCATTTTAAAAGACGATTTACAAGCTCTATGAAAAATTTTACAATTATGGAGTTAAATCACACATTTTTATAGCGACACTTAAGACTTAACTGAATTTTTTCTGGTCTTCTAATAGTTTAAATTTTTTGAAAATATCCAACAAAATGTCGCGTGCCAACTAAAATCCACTCGCGTGCCACTACTGACACGCGTGTCGTAGTTTTGCCAGCCCTGCTCTATGGTATATTTTTTTATTAGTGTGTTTGTTCTCTATGCAATTCCTACTCTTGAGTTTGTTGTTGTTTTCGTTCACAATTTAATGTAGAACACTTTCAACCAGGGACGTAACAGTTATAACTTTTATTCAAAAAACTGATTGTTTTACAATTATTTCTTGTTTGAATATTTATACCCTACACCACTACGTGGAGAGGGTATTATAAGTTTGTGCTGATGTTTGTAACACCAAAAAATAATTGTCGTAGACCCACTTTATAGTGTACCGATCGGCTCCGAATTTTTTTATTTCGATTTAACGATGTCCGTCTGTCAGTCCGTCTGTCTGTCTGTCCATGCATTCTTGTGCCCTCTCTACAAATATTAACATATTTTGATGAAATTTGGTACACTGACTTATGTCAGCCAAAGGACGAAGCCTATTGATTTTGGTTAACACCGGTCCATATAAGGGTATCCCCAATACTGGTTTGGTTACACGATGCAGGTCGCAAATATTAAGATATTTTAATGAAATTTAGTTTGCTGACTCACATGATCCCGAGAACAAAGCCAATAGATTCTAGATAGAATCGGTCCATATTTGGACCTATCGCCCATATGGGCTATATTTACGATTTTCTCTTCTTTTATAATTTTATAGAAAATTTTGACACAAGTCCCATTTTAACCCATTCGAATTTCGGGTCCAAACATTAGTTGGCTATTAAACAGACTGGTGTAGTGTATTGTATAGTCGGCATACTCGACTTTAACCTTTTTACTGTTTATTTGCTCTGTTCGATTTTTATTGTTAATTCAAACAAAAACAATCCAAACACGATTTTTATTTTTTCAAAAATAATAAAAGTTATTTTGTGATTTTATTCTTTATCAAAAAATAACAATTAAGAATATAAGTCAAAAGCCATAGAATCAATGACTTCAGCAATTATAATATCCTGATGATGTCAACTAGTGTTAAGAAAATTTTGAACAGTGACTTAAAGTGAGTAAATATGTGTATTTCAGCAACTTCCGGCATTCAATTTAGGTCAATTTTTAATTTTTATTTTATTATCAAATAAAAAAGTTAGTGCTTAATTTTTTCAAAAAAATTATTCTGTAATTTTTATAAAAAGTTTTAAAATAAAAATCAAAAAACAACAGCAATTTATAGAGTAAAATATAAAAATTGAAAAAATTAAAATCTTTGCCAAACTTATGGTGTTTTATTTTCTGTAAAAAAATGTTGCCTTGTTAGAGTGTAAAATTTTAAAAATGTTACCCTCACCCCAATAAAATGCTACATTTTTCCAATCAGAATAGAACGATAAAATCACTTATTTGCATTTTTCAAAACACATGTGTATGTATGTATATTAGAGTGGGCCGAACTTTGCCGAATTGCGAATTTCAAAAACGGGGGGTGCGGAAAAGTTGCGTATGCGTCCAGTAACCAGTAAAAAATAAAAATTTTGAAAATCGGTTCACGTTCAAGGTCCCCGCAAAGCGGTTGAAATTTCGAAATTTCGGAAAGTTTAAAAAAAATCCTTAAATTTTGTTAAAAAATATTTGTTGTTGTGATATATTATTTCTAATAAATTATAGTTCGCTGAATCCAAAAAAATAAAAATTTTTTAATCGGCCGAAGGGGTTCTGAAATATTGCTACTTGAATTTTGCTGAAAAACAGGTTTTTTCATTTTTCAGTCGAGCCTTCAAAAAGTTAGTCTAAAAATGTTTTTAATTTTTTTCATTTTTAAATCTACTATCTATATAAAATTGTCTTTCATTTGAGTGTAAAAAAGTTTAAAAATGTTGAAGGGTATTCCAAGGACGCTGCGACAAAAATTGTAAAAATTTTCACAGTTAAAAGTGATTGTTTTTTGTGATCACTGTTTTTTTATTAAGTGATCAGAGATTTTACCCAATTATTGTTTTGGATTAACACAAAATAACATTTTTATGACTGGTCCATATTTTTTAATAATTTTGGGTATTTTCATAATAAATATAAAATAGCGTGATCGGATCTCGAGATTTGGGACACAATGCTTGAAAAGTATCCTCTTTTTTGTCCACACAATGTTCGAAAAGTATCCTACTTTATATTTTTTGTTGTGTTAAAAGAATATTTTAGCATAAAATTAAATACCTAAAAGTTTTTTTGTGGAAGTTTTGAAAAATATTTTATACACTGTGCCACAAAAGTATATATAAAAAAATATAATTGAATAGGACTTAATACATAAGTGTTTAGCAAATATTAAAAAAATTAAATTGCGTGCTCGGAGTTAAAATTTTGTAACACAATGTTCGAAAAGTATGCACTTTTATGTCCACACAATATATGAAAAATATTCTACTTTATATTTTTTGTTGTAGTATAAGAATATTTTAGAATAAAATTAAACACTTAATAGTTTCTTTGTAAAAGTTTTGAAAAATTTTTTATACATTGTGCTACAAAAGTATAAGTAAAACACATTTCTAACATTGTGTGGATAAAAAATAGGTTACTTTACGAACATTGTTTTATAAAATTTTGAATCCAAGCACACAATTTAATTTTTATGACATTTACTAAAAACTAATGTATTAAGTTATAAACAATCACATTTTTGTATATATACTTTTGTGGCCCAGCGGATGAAATATTTTTCAAAACTTCTACAAAGAAACTAGTAAGTGTTTAATTTTATTCTAAAATATACTCTTACTACAACAAAAAATATAAAGTAGGATACTTTTCGAATATTGTGTGGACAAAAAAGGGTATACTTTTCGAACATTGTGTTACAAAATTCTAAATCCAAGCACGCAATTTAATTTTGTATAATATTTACTGAACATTAATGTATTAAGTTATATTCAATTACATTTTTTATATATACTTTTGTGGCAGAGTGTATAAAATATTTTTCAAAACTTTTACAAAAAAACTATTAGGTAATTAATTTTATTCTAAAATATTCTTTTAATACAACAAAAAATATAAAGTGGGATACTTTTCGAACATTGTGTGGACAAAAAAGAGGATACTTTTCGAGCATTGTGTCCGAAATCTCGAGATCCGATCACACTATTTTATATTTATTATCAAAATACCCAAAATTATAAAAAAAGATGGACCAGTCATAAAAATGTTATTTTATGTTAATCCAAAACAATAAATGGGTAAAATCTCTGATCACTTAATAAAAAAAACAGTGATCACAAAAAACAATCACTTTTGACTGTGAAAATTTTTACAACTTTTGTCGCAGCGTCCTTGGAATTCCCTTCAACAATTTTTAAACTTTTTTACCCTCAAATGAAAGACAATTTTATATAGATAGTAGATTTAAAAATGAAAAAAATTAAAAACATTTTTAGACCAACTTTTTGAAGGCTCGACTGCAAAATTAAAAAACCTGTTTTTCAGCAAAATTCAAGTAGCAATATTTCAGAACCCCTTCGGCCGATTAAAAAAATTTTATTTTTTTTGGATTCAGTGAACTATAATTTATTAGAAATAATATATCACAACAAAAAATATTTTTTAACAAAATTTAAGGATTTTTTTTAAACTTTACGAAATTTCGAAATTTCAACCGCTTTGCGGGGACCTTGAACGTGAACCGATTTTCAAAATTTTTATTTTTTACTGGTTACTGGACGCACACGCAACTTTTCCGCCCACCCCGTTTTTGAAATTCGCAATTCGGCGAAGTTCGGCCCACTCTAATGTATATATTGTTGTTTCATGCATATGCAATATTGTTTACGCTAGCTACTACTATATGATAGCCTAGTGGTTGTCATGCTTGCTTTTCGCTCGGGATGGCTAGGTTCAAATCCCAGCCCAGGTGAATTAATTTTTATATACTACTCTCTTTTTCTTTTTTCAATTTAGAAGTATTCCTCCATATTAAAAAAAAAATTGTATAATTTTTTTATTTATTGGTAGCGTAAAAACTAGTAATACTAAATAAAACAGAGCAAATTATTAAAAAACTAAATAAAATTTTATAAAAAAAAAATAAAATTTTATATAAAAAAAATAAAATTAAAAAAAAATGTTGTGGTCCAACCGGGGTTTGAACCTGCGACCTTCTGCATCAGAAGCCAGGATAGTACCCCCTAGGCCACCAAGTTTCGAGTTTGCTGGCAAACAACATTGCAGTATATATTTTTTGAGGGCGGAAAATGTTGCACTTTTGCACTTTATTAGACAACATTTTTAGAAAAGAACACGATGCCCTCTCAGAATATTGCCCTTAATTTAGAAAAGAACACAAAAAAGGCAATTCAAAAGCAAAGTGCACAAAAATGCAACATTTTTGTCAGAAAAGAAAACACCATTAGTGATTTTTGTGTGCAATATGATTTATAAAATATAGTGCATTATTGAAATATTATAATTAAATAAATTTGAATGTTGACCTTTTAAGAAATATAACAGTTATTTTGGGTCTCTGCTTTCAACATATATTTTTGTTTAATCTTACTTGCTTGACGATTAATTTTTCTTTGACAATGGGTGCTGTTAACAGTCTAAAACTCCGTGTATGTTTTTTGTTGAGGCTGTTCATGATAAAAGAAAGGCGCAGTTTTAGCATATACTTTTGTTGTAATTTTCTGCTTGGCATTTGATTTTTATTCGACAGTGTGTTCTGTTAAAAGATTTGAACACCGTACTTATATATTGTATCAATACCATTGCATTATATATGTACATGTGCGGAAATATTATAGAACCTTGGGGCAAAATATTAAACATTTATTTGAATTTAAGAGAAAATCTTTAAGTTGTTGTTTTTGGTTTATTTTTATTTAGTTTTCTCAATTGATTTTAGTTAATTTAAATTGTGGGGTAACTTCAGTTTTAGTAAATTGGACATGTTCGGGCATGTTGTTTGTTTTAATACCCAATCCATATGTGACCTTCTCCAAGAAAAGGGACCTAGTGTTTGAAAATGAAGTTTTGAGAAGAACGCATTTAAAGTTTCATAACGCATTATCACTTTGAACACACCTACAGTTGGGAAATGCGATTTGGTATATAAATAAATTTTTATCAGAAATCTAACTCTTTTCATCTTATTCTATACCCTTTTAGGTACCAGAATCCACTCTCAAGTCCAAACCCGTTTTTTGACACACTAGGTCCCTTTTCTCGGAGAAGGTCACATACAGTAGACGCTCGCAAATTAGAGCTTTCAGTAATTCGAACGTCCAGAAATTAGAATCAATGTTTGTAATACATTAAACGCTCTGAAATTCGAATTTAAAATTCTAATTTCTGAGGGTTTTTTTATTGGTTATTTGAATACACAGGAAATCCCCAATTTATTTTTATTCTGTTTGAATAAAGTAAAACTAAAAAGGGGAATCACCAAATTATATATGTTTTTCCCTATTTGTTTTTTTTGTCGCATTTATGTACATTTTTGGCTAGTTTATTTGTGAAATTTGATACGCGTGTACATATTATTTGGCAGTCTCCATTAAATAGTGAAAGTGTATCATTTAAAATGTTAAATAAACGTAAAAAAAACACTTTATCATTGGAAACTAAAGTCAAAATATTAGAAAAGCTTGACAAAGGCGTTCAAGGGAACCGGTTAGCCCTAGATTTTAATGTGACAACATCTTCAATCAGCTACATCAAATCACATAGAACAGCAATATTAAATGCTGTTTCAAACACATATCAGGAGGCAAACAATAAATCTTTGAACAGCGCTGAATATCCAAAAATGGAAAGTCGTCTGTATGAGTGGTTTTTAAATCAACGAGAAAAAAAGTGTAGATTGACTGGGCCAATATTAAAAGAGAAAGCTAAACAAATATTTAGAGAGGAATATCCCGATAAAGATGAAAATGCATTCCGGGCAAGTGATGGCTGGTTTACCAAATTTAAGAAGCGACACAGTATCCGTTTTTTAAAAATTTTTTGCCAAATTCTTTCCAGTGATGTTGCTTCAGTCACTCCTTTTATTCATCGATATCGTGCAAAGATATGCCCCTGGACATCAAATTCAAAAAGATAGAATTTCAGTCCTACTTGGTGCAAACTCTGATGGATCACACAAATTAGTTCCATTGGTAATTGGAAAAGCAAAAACACCCAGGTGTTTTAAAAATTTCAATAATCCTCTGCATTACAACTTTTCAAAGAATGCTTGGATGACTTCTCGGATTTTTCATGAATGGTTTCACGGAATATTTATTAAAGAGGTAAACAAAAATATTGATTTAAGGTTCAGTACATAATTTTAAAATTTTTTTCAATTCAAAGGTGATCCGCTTTTCTCAGGAAAATAATTTGCCTCCGAAAGCCATTTTGCTTATAGATAATTGCTCCGCTCATACACCCATTGAGAAACTTAAAAGTGACGATGGAAACATAGTTGAATTATTCTTTCCACCAAATGTGACAGCAGCTTTACAACCAATGGATCAAAACCCTATTAAGTTAACAAAGCTCAATTACAGAAGTATGATTCTTTCTCAGTTAATTGCTGAAGGTGGTGAACTGAAGAATCATTTGAAATCCCATTCGATCCGCAATGCTATATTATTACTGAAACAAGCTTGGGATGCGGTACCACAAAGTGTTATGAAGAAATCTTGGTCAAAGTTGCCCAATTGGGACTCTAACCAATACGACAGCGACGATGACTTGCCAATAGCACAATTGTTGCAAATAGATCAGGACTGCAACGAAGTTATTCAGATAACTCAAGCTCTTTTAAAAGAAATAGCTCCCAACGATTGCATCGGTATAGAAGACATCGACAGATGGAATGAAGATATGTTTGATGACGGATCTATTTATGTTCTCAGTAGCGATGGTGAGTCTTTAGATAGCAGCGAAGACGACGTTGTTGCAGTATCATCAGTTGTCTCTAATACTACAGCCATTAAAAGCGTAAATAATTTAATAAAATGGTGCAATAACAGTGAATTGTTTTCAACTAAGCACATAAGTAATCTTTTGGCTCTCCGTAATGATATTTCGGATTTAAAGAAACCAAAAAACAAACAAATATAACTGATTATATGTCAAACAAAGATTAGTTGTTAACTTGGCCATTGTTTAATTTTATTTGTTTAATTTTTTTTAAATACAGTTTTTTAGTTTTTAATTAAAAAAAATACATGTGATGTAATTGGACTGCATTGCTATGTTTTGTTGCCATTCGTTTTTTTTATATTCATATTTTTAAATTAAAAAATTAAAAAATATTAAAAAGAGTTTTTTTTAAGTTTTTGGAAGTAAATTTACTCAATTTTTTTTCGAAAAAAAACGTCCAGAAATTAGAATAATTCAGAAATTAGAATTGCCTCAAAAACAAAGCGGTTCTAATTTGCGAGCGTCTACTGTATATAGTTTTTTTTTTTATTTATAAGAAATAATGAGGGCAGATATTATTCAGCCTCTAGTTTTTCATTGAATGATAGCAGAATAATCAATTTATAAGAAATAAATTTAAAAAAAAGATTAAAATTTAATAATTTTTGACCCCGCTTTTTAAATACTAAAGATGAGACTGGGACAAGAGATACAAGCCAGTCGACTTTAGCCGGTCAGCCGCCGACAATAATCGCTAAGCCAATTTTCGGCTAAAGCCGATAGAAAAATGCAAAAATATAAATTTTTTTGAAAATTTATAAAATTTTTTTAAATATACATAATTATTTGAAAAGTAAAATTTTCTTGTTTTGAGATTTGATTTTTAAATGTTTTGCATCAAACTAGGCGATTTTGTTCATACTACAATTCTACAGGTTTTCGCATTATAAGGACTGCGTTTGAAAAAATCTCCATTATAAAACTGATGAAACAGTCATTCAATTTTAAAAATAAAAGCTATTTTATAACCGTATTTTTTAGATTAACATTATTATAAAACTATATACAAATTTTTATTATTTGTATTTTACAAAATTTTTTTAATTTTCTGATTCCATTCCTTGGAAGAAACCAAGAATAGACTTATTTAAACCCTTATGAGACTTGCTTAATTTTGTTTGGAATTGATATAGGATTGATGAAATGAAACAACAAATATTAGAGAGAGTAAAAAATGTAATTTGTAAACAAAGTGTGTTCGAAAGGAAAATCGATAAAAATTATTAAAAATCGTTACAAATACAGAAAAAACTCTAGAAACAGAGAAAAACTTAGGAAATTTTCAATATTTTCGATCAATTACTGATCCCCTGTTTTTATAAAGCGAAAGGAAATATTCTTCTAGAGGAATATTTTTTTTTTGTTACAATAACAAAATACATACATTCCTCTGGCGAAATTATTCCGCTCGCTTTATAAAAACAGGGGGTAAATGTCATTTTAAGTTGCATTTACATCTGCACCCAAATCCCGAGATTTCGACTAAAATTGAGATTTCAATGAAAATCTCATGTGAAATCCCGAGATTCCCCATACAAATGAAATCGCGTAAATTTGCGAGATATATGAAAATCTCATGAAAATCCCAAAAATGTGTAGATTTTTATATAATACAATACTGCGTGCATGTCTTTCTTCCAACAAAATATTGGAAAATCTGGCTTCTAGCTTGTCGCCCTTACAAAAAAAACGAGTTTACTTAAGTTGCGTTTACATCTGTTTTCAAATCCCGAGATTTCAATGGATATCTCGAACCGAAATCTTGACCGTTTACATTTGCACTTTATGACAGTAGCGAGATTTCGATTTGACAGCTGCACTTTTTTTGTAAATAAAGTACCATAAAAAAATAACCTCAAATTAAAAATATTTCTAAAAACCATTTTATTCATTGGCGGAGTACAATTTACATTATTTTATGTAAAACTCTAACGCTAAATATGTTAGTAAATTTGTTTTTTTATAAGGACGACAAGCTAAAACCCAGATTTTGCAATATTTTGGCGGAAGGAAGACATGCACTTCCCAATGCTTTCTTCATAGCTATGCTTCGAGGGAAGCAAAAATTAGAACCACGCAACACTTCTTATAATCATTAGTAGATTTCCATTGGGTCTAAAGTCATATTTATTAAATTAATAATAATTTTTTTATTTCATTATTTTGTGTCATTTTTAGGTTATTTTTTTAGTCAGCTGTTGACCATCGTTGCCACTTTTTCATGCAAAAACTCTACAAATTAAGCGAAACACAGTGTTGTATTCTCCAAAAGTCTCCACATTTGTGAGATTTTCATGAGATTTCTTTGAAATCTCGCAAATTTACGGGATTTCCTTTGTATGGGGAATCTCGGGATTTCACATAAGATTTTCACTAAAATCTCAATTTTAGTCGAAATCTCGGGATTTGGGTGCAGATGTAAATGCAACAATACATCATTGCCATTAGTAGAGGTGTCAAACTATCGAAAGTGTCACTATCGATAGTTTGAAAAACTGTATCGATATATTGATTCTAAACTATCAAAACCTAGAAAAACTATCGATATATCGACGCTTCTATAATGATACTATCAAAGTTTAAGTTCTCAGAGAATTCATTTATTTGCATTAAATTAAATTTGTAAACATTTTGTTTAACAAAACAAAATAGAGCTATTTAAAAAAACGGGTATTTACAGTGCTTTTCTCGATTTCTGACGGTGCTTTTAGAGCGTTTTACATAATTTATATTTATGGTATTTTTTCTTGTTTCACTGAAATTTTCTCCAGTATTCTGTAAAACTCGGAAAAACTATATGAACTGAATAAAATATACATTAAATTGCCTTTTTTCAGCAGTGTTTTATACTATTCTTAGTTAAAATTCTGCGGTTTGGTGGTCAGTTATCTAACCACCTCGGTTTTTACAATTTTCTGTAGGCCTATTCATGTTATAAAACAAATTTCGGATAGCCCACTAAATTTATAACTTAAAAAAACCAAAGTTTTTTGTAATCTAAAAATTTTAATATGTATTGTTTATTGAAAATTGAAAGCAAAAATTTTGAGTACAGAAATTTTTAAAAAAGTCTTTTGAAATGTAGTAATAGTGTGTATTATTTATTCAGGTACAAATTAAATCTGTTGAATCAAGATTGGAATACCGAATTTCGAAACTGCTCGTTCGGGGGAGCTGTTTCTCTCTTTTTGCTCTTTGGCAATTTACAAAAGATAACTACAACTTTTTTCAATTTTGATTTTACTTTTCCCTGTTTGAAGTCTTTCCCGCTTATATATGTATATACATATATTTTTATTGAATTCTCTCCGCCATATTTCATTTGGGAATTAAAAACCCAGTGTAGAAAATCATTTCCAGATATGTGGTTATGTAACTTATGTGCGGGAATCGAACCTGGGACTCCGTTTCTATACTGGGGAGTTAAGCTGTAAAATTTTTAAAAAATAATTTTGGTGCTTTTTACTCTTTTTTTGGTAACTATTTAAAAAATATTTTTACTATTTTTTACAACACGACAATGCATTTTTAAATTTTTAACAAAAATTAAAAAAAATAACATTCTTATTTTTGCCCAATTTTTGGCAAATTTTAACCCGGTTTTACAATGCGTACGTTGCCCTTCTGTCTTCAGGACTTGGCGGCAAAAAAATATAAATTGCTTTTAAACCTTAATCGATTGCAGAAAAACACCATCGATAGTCACAAAAAAAAAATTAACTATCGATAGTGCCATCGATATTTTGACACTCTTCGTTAGATCTTTACATAAAATAATGTAAATTGTACTCCGCCAATGAAAAAATAGTTTTTGGAAATATTTTTAATTTAAGGTTATATTTTTTGTGGTACTTTGTTTACAAAAAAATGCGGTTGTCAAATCGCTGTTGTCGCAAAAATGCGAATGTAAACGGTCAAGAATTCCGGTCGAGATTTCCATTAAAATCTCGGGATTTAGAAATAGAAATGAACCCAGCATTAAAGGCAAAATTTTTTAATTTTTTTACCGTTTATCATTGATTTCTCTGATATTCAAGTATGGTTGTACTTTTTGCACTGTTCTCAAATATTTGTGGAGGACACCCAATTAAAAGCTTCACCGCACGACCCTGATGCAAGGGCTATAAGGGCACTCCAACGGAGCAAACATTTTGTCCATTTTGCTCTATCTCGCTTAGTTTTCGAGATATGGGCCATTTTATTAAGTGTAAAATTTTTATTAAAAATTTCCGAGGGTCCAAGGCCCCGCCAAGGTCTATCTTTGGATAGAGATAGCCCCTTTTGGGTATTACACGGTTAGAGGCAGTTAAAATTTTCATCAATTTTGCTCGATCTATTAGTTTTCGAAATATGGGCCATTTTAAAAAATCGGGAGGAAAAGAAATAGCGCCATCTTTAGAACTTCGGATACATTAGTGGCGCCATCTAACGGGTAATAATAATGAAAATATTATATTTTAACAATAAATTTTGTAAAATTTAACGAATGTGTTATTAAAAATTAGTTTTAAATAATTTTGAAAATTAACACTCAAAATTAGTTAAAGTACTGCGGATTTTTAGTATAGTGTTAAATGAAGATAACTAAAATCTTTGCTTAAATTTCAATTAAAATTTGTTAAAAATTAGTCAAATCGATTTGAAACCGGTTTGACAGATGTTTCTACTGACGTATTATTTTAAGTGCATCTATAAAAAAATTTTAAAGTTGACTTCGATATTTTTGTAGTTGCTTTTTTTGCGTGCATGTATCTGTTGAAAATTCTTTGAAAATTTACCTTTTAGCCGACGTTAGCCGGTTAGCCGGTTAGCCGCCGCCAGTCGACACTATTTTTTTAAGCCAGAGTGGAGTGGATCTATATTATATTCTGAACATTGTTTTAATGTACAAAAGAACTTTCATATATGTACGTTTTTTTGATAATTTATAATAAAAAATTTAAAAAAAGTACTATGCGGGTCGAAGAAGTACACAGAAAAAAATAATTCATACATGTAAATAATTTTTTCATAAACTGTATGAATCGAACATGATTTCTTTTTCCCAAAACTTTTTTATTCAGAGTATGAATTTGTTCATACATATAATAAACAAATTTCTTACATATAGGAATAAAATTGATCATATGTATGAACTTTTTATACACCGAATTAAAAAAAATTGCTGTCATTGGGGATTTTTTTTGCCTTTTGATGTAAAAAATGCTCCGTAATGAAAATATTTTTCCATGTAGAGTAAAAAGTAAACCACTTTTTGTAAAATATATTATTTTTTAGTTAAGTGTTTGTAACCGTCGCATAGGACAATCGTAATTAATATTAGAATTAATTACTAAAGAATTTTTTTAGAGTTGATTTCTAGGAAGAAGAAGAAGAAAACATTTTTATTGAAAAATTTAACAGACACAAGGGAATCACCAGACTGCCGCAGTTTCGTCTCACCCAAAGACTCGTCAGTGGTTAGTTTATGTGTCAACTGATCAAAGTAATTTTTATTTTTGTTAATTTGTCTCTATATGAAAAACTTTTTGTGTATTGCCATGATTTAATTATATCAAAAACATAAAATATACAACTATGTATGTAACAAAAATATATATCTTTGGAAGCTACGTTACCGAGATCTTTTTTACAAATCACAGGAAATTATTTCAAGCTAAACTCTCCGATTTAGCCAAGCTGTCCGGGGACTTACGACTTGTTTCTGAGTTTTTGTTATTTTATCTAACGGTGTTATAAAAACCCAAGAGGTTGATTCGAAACATATCCATACTTTATTAACATCAGAGAGCAAAGATTTCCTAACCTTGATGTTCTTACATATCTCTGGGTAATGTTCCCTAATTTTCTCCAAATAAATTTTCCAAAAGAAAGATTGGGTTACAAGCCCTTTCTTTCAAACGTCAGTTTATTCACTGGTCAACTTCAGAAAACCCCTGGAAAAAGGAAAACTTAGTTCCAGTTGACTGCATCCTCTGGTCCTTGATAAATTTCCCAGATAGATATCCAACTGGAGTGAAAAATGTAAAAACCTTGAAGGCTAAAAACGGTTAGGAACCATCGTAAATCAAACCAATTTTCTTTCTAGTTTCCATCCTGGGCAAATGGTCATCATGTCTCCAAAATAAACTTAAAGTATTTTTTATAGAAACGTACAAAAAGAATAAATTTTATTATTTCGCTTAGATAACAATTATTTATGGGAATACTTACTTTTTGTGAGCTATTTATAGACTTAACGGTGGTTTATTTTTTTTTGTTGTTACAAAAAAAAAAGAAAAAACGAAATAATAAAAAATAAACTTCAAACTTCAGTATTCAAACTGACTTGATTGTTTTTTATTTTAAAGAAATAAAAAATTCATAAATGGTAGTAATTTTGTCATACATATTATGAACTAAATCCAATGAAAGCAGTTCATACTAATTATGAAGAAATTTGGTTCTGTGTGATAACAAGTTTTGGTGCATTTTTTTTTAGTAAAAAATATGTTTGCTATGAAATGAGAAAACTTGTTGAGTTCTATTTTTTCTTACCAGCACATAATGCCAACGTAGAAAGTACAACATATTTTCTTTAATAAAAAAAATTGAATTCAGAAAAAATTTCTGATATTATTAGTCAAATATAATTTTGATATAAATTGTCAATAGTGTTATGAATATTTGAAGAAATGCGACTGTAATATATTGATTCAAATTGGAAGCATTGAAAAACATTCATGAAACCCTTTACAATTCGTATGAAGAAATTATTGAAATGTACATTCCTGAAAATCAACACAGAAAAAAATAATTCATATATGGAATGATTTTTTTCATAAACAGTATGAATCGAAGGTGTTTATTTTTTCCCAAAACTTTTTATTAATTGTATGAATAATTCATATATGAAGGGATTTTGCTCAGAAGTTTACCTTTTTATCATCTTTAGACGAACATAATCATTTTCTGTAATATTGGTATAATGAAGGAGATGCGATCTGAAAAAAGACACAATAAAGATTTTCAGTTTGGTGTTTATTTTTTGCTTGCGAAACAATTTTGAACCTTCACTTCTTTAGTTTTCAATCAATCTTCTAAATTTATCTAATAATATCCATTTTTGGTGTAGTCTTAATATATGCAGATTTTGCGTAAAAAATTTTATATTGAGAGTTGTTTGTTATTATATTTTTTCTGTCATTTTTATTTTCTATGTTTATTTTCAAACCAACTTGATTTTTTATATTTTTTTAAATTTGTAAAAAATTTATAAATAGTAGGAATTTGTTCATACATATTATGAATAAAAATCAATGAAAGCAATTCATATTATTTATGAACAAAATTGGTTCTGTGTACTATTTTTTAAGCAGGTTGGTACTTTTTTGAAAATCCCATTTATCATCTCTGGTTCATACATAATAAAAAACAATGTAATGGTGTGACAAAAAAAAAATTACACATTATGCGGCCTATAGACTACTCAAGTTACTTGCACAATAATGAGTTTGTGCAGGTCAGTTGAACAATGTATGGCCTGGTTTGTGTACTTGTACAAGTATATTTCTAGACTTGAGTAAAAAACAAAACGATTTTGATTTTTACGCAATATTTTAGAACTTGTGCAAGTCATTTGCGCAGTTTATGCTGAAATTAGCACAGTTCATCAGTCATTTTTGAAGAGTGAACATCATAAATCCGTATAAAAAAAATTAAAAGTATGAATAAACGTAAAGTAAAAAATGTTAATATATATTTATTAACATCGCCAACGAATTTCAGGTCTTTTGGCCTGCGCAAAGTGTAAAATAAAGCTTTAAAAGACTAATATTTCCTTATAGCAATAACAATCCGCTACATATTTCTGCTGATATGTGTAAATTAAAATGAATATTGCACAGTTTACTTGAATGGTGTGTGGCGGTGACTTGAACAAACTCGTTATTGTGCAAGTGACTTGCATAGTCTATTTGCCGCATTAGTTAATGCCAAGGTTGCCATTTAAGCTATTTCCCGGCTAGATCTAGCGTTTTTTTCCTGTAGGTATAAAAATCGCTAGATTGTATCTAGCCGGAAGATTTACCAAATTTTGTTTTCTACCTAGCTATTTGTAGCAACTTTCTTGTTGGTACATAACTTTTCTTAAACTTTGCGTTTTTTATTTTTAAATGTTATTACAAAGCGATTTCTCTTTTGAAATCTAGCATACACTGAGAGAATTATCATCACTGCAATAATGAATTTCTTCATAGTTTCAATGAAAATTGTCACTGGAACTCGTCCATTGAAACTTTGCATAGAATCTATGAAACAGGTTTCATTAAAGTCAATGTTTATGAAATGTTCATAAATTAATGAAACTCTTCATAAAATGAATAAATCATTCAGCCAATGAAGAGCTTCATAAAATCTATGAAGCAATTTCATTTACTATTATTTATTATAGTTGGTTTTAATCGTTGCTAAGCTGGAGTGGATAAATAAAAAGTACTTAGCAAATGCGAAAGGCATAATAAAATCGTAGCATATTTTACGGATGTACAAAATATATCTAAAGAAAGAATTCATTAAATTAAAAAGTTTCAAGAACAAAAGTTTCGAGAAAATTAACATGATTTATAAAAAAAAGTAAATACTATTGAACAATTTCATATATATTGTTACAAAATTTGATTGATCTGGTTCTGGTATTTTGGAATCAGAATATCCCGAGAAACGGGATTCACTAAACCTGTCAATCTGGCAACGCTACATTTGAGTATACAACATTATGCTATAATGTGCTATAAAGTGTTATACTGTGAATTGGTTTGTGTCTCGGCCAAGAATAAAGTGGCTTGTGTCTTGGCTAATTATAAAGTGGTTTGTGTCTCGGCTAAAATCCAAGTGGTTGGTGTCTCCGCTACGAATACTCTGGATACTTCTGGAAACTTCTGGTATGTTCTACAACCATGGCTAACAATCTGGATGTCTCTGGAACCTTCTAGTTCATTCTACACAAATCTGGATGTCTCTGGAACTTTCTAGTTCATTCTACACAAATCTGGATGTCTCTGGAACCTTCTAGTTCATTCTACACAAATCTGGATGTCTCTGGAACCTTCTAGTTCATTCCACACACACAATCTGGGTGTCTCTGGAACATTCGAGATCATTCTACAATTGCAGACATTACACTATAAAAGGGCTGCAACTTGTGTTAAGGAGTCAGTCACGCAGTAGCGTTTGTACAGTTAAGTTGTGCTCTAGTAAATCATTGTGAAATTGTAAAGTAATAAAGTGTTAAGAAATAAACAATAAATAGTAAACACCAAGTGTGTGTGCGTTTTTAGTTAATTTTAATTGCCAGCCAGGTTTATTTAAAAGGAAATAAACGTACGTTTTTGAAGGTAAAACGTAACAATTGGTGTCTGGATTTAGATTGGTTATTTTGATTGCAATAGAAAAGAATCCGGTTTATCTAAAGGAGATAAACCAACGTTTTTAAAAGGTAAAAACGTAACAATTGGTGTCAGAAGTGGGATTGCAAAATATAAGTAACCAGGATATTGCAAAATAAAAAAAAAAAATAGCCAGGAGTTTGCAAAATAAACATAACTAAAAGCAATGAAGTTTGAAGAGCTTAAAGTGGAACAGCTCAAGCAGGAGTTGAGTAAGTTGGAGCTGCCGACAACAGGTAATAAGGCAGAACTTCAAAAAAGGCTAATAGATGAATTCATGCGGCTTGGCATTGACATCAATACTTACGTATTTGATGGAAAAGAAGAAATGGAGGTATGTACCCGTTCAGGGGCAAGCAGTATGGACATTAATGCAGCGTTGACAGTCATGATGGAGAAAATGGACGAAAACTCTAGAAAAATGATGGAAGAAAATTGTAGAAATATGGAAGAAAATTCTAGAAAAATGGAAGAAAATTCTAGCAAAATGGAAGAAAACTCTAGAAAAATGATGGAGAAAATGGAAGAAAACTCTAGAGAAACTAGAGCCACAAATGAGAAATTGACAGAAATGACAGAGGGCATAAACCAAAGAATGGATCGCGTTGAGGTACAAGTCAGCAAATTTGATGAGAAGCTTGTCGATTTAGAGAGTAAGATGAATAATCTGGAAATTGACATAGAGACGAAAATTAACAATCTTCAATGCCAAGGTGGGCCAGTTCGTGTTGCTCCAGTAGTCTCTAGTAGAATAAAGACACCATGTTTCGATGGCAGTACACCCTTTAATGTATTCAAGTTCCAGTTTGAAACTGTGGCTAGCAGAAATTTGTTGACAAATGAAGAAAAAGCCATTGAGTTGATTTTGGCCTTAAAAGGAACCGCAGCAGAAGTCCTTGAAAGCATACCAATGAGCTGCAGAAATAATTTTGACGACATAATGGCTGCACTACAACGAAAGTATGGTGGAGAACATAAAAAGGAACTCTACAGAATGGAATTGCGAGGCAGAGTCCAGAAAGTCAATGAAACGCTGCAAGATTTCGCGATGGAGGTTGAACGATTGGTGCAGATGACATACCCTGGTGAAAACCACCCATTCTTGGATCAATTCAAAATTGAGGCGTTTGTAAATGGCATTCGTGATCCCGACGTCAAACATGCGGCATGCGCTACACAGAAATCAACTTTTGCAGAAACTGTTTCATTTGCACTAGCACAGGAGACAGCTAAAATAATTTCTAAGCCGCAAATATATAAGGTGCGAAATCTGGAGGTTATCGCTGAGAAAGATAGAGATATAGTCAACGACATAAAAGAGGCAGTTATGCAAGCACTAGAGGAGAAACGAAACAAGCCACAAGCTAAATGCTATAACTGCGGTAGAGTCGGCCATTTTCAGCGAAATTGTAAAGCACCAAGAAAACGATCTAGATCTTCTTCGCCACCACGGAGCAATAAGAGAGCCCACCAACAATCATCACAGGAGTCACCGTTAAACTAAAACGGGCTAGCACTACGGGGCGTGAGCTAGCTCCCACAAACGAGGGCCCCACAATTTCCATATCAGTAATGCAGCAGAAAAACAGCAATCTTACTACTTGTGGGTACATCAACGGCAAAAAGCACATCTTTACGATTGACACAGGAGCGTCACAGTCAATTACACAGTACAACAGCCAATCTGGGGGGTGAGAAATTCCAAGTCAGGGTGATGGTACTAGGTCAGTATAGTAAAACCCTCAAAGGGTTTGGCGTTCGTATGTGTCATTTTTTTTTATGACCTTTTAAATTTTTTCCTTATCTTGATGTTTTTTCGCTTAGTTGTAACTCGAGAACCACTTGTCCGATTTTGATGAAACAAATTTAGAAAAATTTAGAATTACAATTTCTTTAATCCGTTCATATAACATTTTTCTTTATAATCAACAGTTTTGCCGGTAAAAATAAATAAAATTAAATTCATAAAAAATTTTAATTTTTAGGCAAAAAAATATTTTTTTTTCTCCACAAATTTATTTTTACCGGCAAAACTGTTGATTATAATGAAAAATGTTATATGAACGGATTAAAGAAATTGTAATTCTAAATTTGTCTAAATTTGTTTCATCAAAATCGGACAAGTGGTTCTCGAGTTACAACTAAGCGAAAAAACATCAAGATAAGGAAAAAATTTAAAAGGTCATAAAAAAAAATGATACATACGAACGCCAAACCCTTTGAGGGTTTTACTATACTGACCTAGTACCATCACCCTGACTTGGAATTTCTCACCCCCCAGACAATAATCCCAAAAATGTTCCATAGTGTTATTAGGCCCGATTTAGTGAAAGGTACAATTGAACCAGTGTACAATATAAGACTGCGCACAGCTACTGGGGAGCCTGCTACCGTGTATGGTAAAATTAAAACGAAATTAACCATAGCCAACATCCACGTAAATCACGTTTTTATTGTTGCTGATATTGTGGACGAAGTAATAATCGGTGCAGATTTTATGATTAGCCATAACATTAATCTGCATATGGGACAACAAATCATGATTTGGCGCAACATTGAAATACCCCTTGATATTGGTTATGAAAGTAAAGCTCAATTAAGAAAGCTAGCTACTGTTGGACGCCAGAAACTACCACCGCAGTCGGAAACTATAGTGTGGGCACGAATAGAGGGAAATTGTGTGGACAACCGGTTGTGGGTAGTAGAACCTAAAGAAATAAAAAGTGATATTATAACAGCAAAAGCCCTCGTCAAAGCCTGCAACGATGGAAGAGTCCCTGTAAGAGTGATAAATCTATCCAGCAGCGAAAAATTGTTCAGCCAAAACACCGACATTGGTCAATGCGCTCCAGCAGAGGCGGTAATAAATTGTGAGAGAAAGCCGAAACCCGTTACATTGTCAGAAAAGGAACATGAGCTGCTAACCGAACATGTGGGGGAATGGGTAGAAGGATTGGCGGCGCCTTATAGAAATAAAGCTATACAGCTACTTAAGAAATATGCCTCCGGCTTCGCCTTAAACAGTCAAAGTCATGGTCGAACGGCTATTGTGAAGCACGAAATAAATACCGGCGAAGCAAGGCCAATTAAACAAGCGCCTAGAAGTATCCCCTTAGCAAAGCGAAGTGAAGTAAAGGAGTTAATCAATGAAATGGAGCAAAACGGTATAATAGAACCATCCTCAAGTCCATGGAGCTCGCCAGTGGTTTTGGTAAAGAAGAAAGATGGCAGCACCAGATTTTGTGTCGACTACAGAAAACTTAATGACGTCACCAAGAAGGACAGTTATCCGCTACCGAGAATTGACGACACTTTGGACACGCTAGCCGGAACAAAATGGTTCTCCGCATTAGACTTGCAAAACGGGTATTGGCAGGTAGAAATTGCAGACAAAGACAAAGAGAAAACTGCCTTTAGTGCGGGTGATGGTTTGTGGCAGTTTAATGTGATGCCATTTGGACTTTGTAACGCTCCGGCCACATTCGAGCGCTTGATGGAACGGGTGTTAAAAGGACTTCACTGGAAGACTTGTTTGATGTACCTTGATGACATCATAGTCACGGGAAAGACTTTTGACGAACATCTCAAAAACCTAGAAGAAGTTCTTAATCGTATATCAGCGGCTGGGCTAAAGCTAAATGCCAAGAAATGTGTACTGTTTCAGAAAGAAGTTAAGTACCTGGGACATCGCGTTGCAGCAGAAGGTATATCGACCGATGAAGATAAAATACGGACAGTAAAGGATTGGCCTCGTCCACAAAATCTGCATGAACTGCGCAGCTTTCTAGGACTTTGCACATACTACAGACGATTTGTGCCAAACATTGCCAGAGTGGCTGCAAGTTTACATGAGCTGACCAAAAAGTCCCGGCGTTACCATTGGGGTGAATCACAAGAGCAGGCATTCCAGGAACTCAAAGAGTTATTATGTACAGCACCAGTCCTGGCATATCCAATTGCTGGAGAGAAATTTGTGCTAGATAGTGATGCGAGCGGTTACGGAATAGGAGGTGTGCTCTCTCAGTTAGTCAATGGGACTGAAAAAGTCATAGGCTACTATAGCCGAATACTTTCGAAGCCTGAGAGGAATTACTGTGTAACGCGACGAGAGCTCCTAGCATTATTAGAGTGCGTAAAACATTACCACAAGTATCTTTATGGTCAACACTTCACATTAAGAACAGACCATTCCGCACTCAGGTGGCTACTACAATTTAAAAATCCTGAAGGGCAACTTGCACGTTGGATTGAACGCCTTCAAAGCTACAACTTTAGCATTGAGTACAGAAGAGGTGGAAAGCATAATAATGCGGATGCTCTCTCAAGACGTCCCTGCAATCTGGAGTGCAAACATTGTAGCAGGGCAGAGAGGAAAGAATGCGTTATTGATGTTCGACTAACGCACATAGACTCCAGCGTAGACTGGTCAACGGCGCAAAGAAATGACCCCATATTATCGAGAATTATATCCGCCAAAGAACAGGGCAGAAGGCCAGCTCGCCACGAAATATTTTCAGAAAGCCCAATAACTAAATCATATTGGACCCTATGGGATAGTCTTAAACTAGTAAATGGCTGTTTATACCGGACATGGGAAGATGCAGACGGAAAAGCGGCAACTGATTTAATTGTTGTGCCAACCTCCAAAATAAACGAAGTAATGAAGAGTTCCATAATGGTCCCAGTGGCGGTCATCTTGGTGTAACAAAAACGTTAGAAAAACTAAAACTAAGGTTCTATTGGGTTGGATGCCAGCAATCTGTAGCCGATTGGATAGCCAATTGCCCACAATGCATTACGGCCAAAGGTCCAGTAAGAAGAAGCCGCGGACAACTCCAGCAATACAATTCAGGTGCACCATCTGAGCGTATCGCAATGGATGTAGCCGGTCCTTTTCCTGTCAGTGAGGCTGGAAACAGATATGTTCTAGTGGTTATGGATTATTTCAGCAAATGGCCAGAAGTGTATGCCATACCCAACCAAGAAGCTAGAACTGTAGCAGACGTATTTGTGAACAACTGGGTGTGCCGTTACGGAGTTCCATTAGAATTGCATTCCGATCAGGGTAGGAATTTTGAGTCGCCCATATTTAAGGAAATGTGTGAATTATATGGCATAAGAAAGACAAGGACAACACCACTACATCCGCAATCTGATGGCATGGTTGAACGATTTAATCGTACCCTGGAGGAACATTTGAGAAAAGTGGTCAGCAGGCATCAAAAGGATTGGGATGTGCACATACCAAAATTTCTGCTAGCATACCGGTCAGCCGTGCATGATTCCACCTCACGAGCACCTGCAAAGATTATATTTGGAACTGAGTTAAGACTGCCTGGAGACTTAGAGTGTGGCGTTAAACCTACACCACTAGAGGAAGACGGTGGAAACCCCTGCAAGAACGACCTCGAAGAACTTCATGAATTCGTGCGTAACCGAATTAAAATGACCAGCGATAAAATGAAGGCCAGATACGACCAAGCTGCAAATTCTGAAGGATTCACCGAAGGCCAGTTGGTTCTACTTTTTAACCCTCAACGAAAGAAAGGATTGTCACCTAAACTACAAACTCATTGGGACGGTCCCTACAAAGTAATCAAGAGGCTAAATGACGTAGTTTATAGAATACAAAAGTACAACAGCACAAGATCTAAAATGAAGGTTGTACACCTAGAGAGGCTAGCCAAATATGGAAAGGGTACATCTATGCCTATTCGGGACGAACAGGCTTAAGTGGGCGGCAGTGTTACGAAATTTGATTGATCTGGTTCTGGTATTTTGGAATCAGAATATCCCGAGAAACGGGATTCACTAAACCTGTCAATCTGGCAACGCTACATTTGAGTATACAACATTATGCTATAATGTGCTATAAAGTGTTATACTGTGAATTGGTTTGTGTTTCGGCTAAGAATAAAGTGGCTTGTGTCTTGGCTAATTATAAAGTGGTTTGTGTCTCGGCTAAAATCCAAGTGGTTGGTGTCTCCGCTACGAATACTCTGGATACTTCTGGAAACTTCTGGTATGTTCTACAACCATGGCTAACAATCTGGATGTCTCTGGAACCTTCTAGTTCATTCTACACAAATCTGGATGTCTCTGGAACCTTCTAGTTCATTCTACACAAATCTGGATGTCTCTGGAACCTTCTAGTTCATTCTACACAAATCTGGATGTCTCTGGAACCTTCTAGTTCATTCCACACACACAATCTGGGTGTCTCTGGAACATTCGAGATCATTCTACAATTGCAGACATTACACTATAAAAGGGCTGCAACTTGTGTTAAGGAGTCAGTCACGCAGTAGCGTTTGTACAGTTAAGTTGTGCTCTAGTAAATCATTGTGAAATTGTAAAGTAATAAAGTGTTAAGAAATAAACAATAAATAGTAAACAACAAGTGTGTGTGCGTTTTTAGTTAATTTTAATTGCCAGCCAGGTTTATTTAAAAGGAAATAAACGTACGTTTTTGAAGGTAAAACGTAACAATTGGTGTCTGGATTTAGATTGGTTATTTTGATTGCAATAGAAAAGAATCCGGTTTATCTAAAGGAGATAAACCAACGTTTTTAAAAGGTAAAAACGTAACAATATAAAGAACATTTTCATTAAATTTATGGAGATCTAATTTATGAAATTCAATTAATTTTTTTTAATGAAATTATGAAATATTATGAAAGTAAAGTTATTAAAAATTACATAATATTAATTAAATATTATATACATAATGAAATTCTTCATTGGTTCTACAAAAAAAAATTCTATGAAATTATATCATTAATATTATGAAGGATAATTCTCTCAGTGTAGTAACATGCAATTGTGGCTACTCAAATTAGAGGAAATTGTCTCACGACTCCAAAAATGCTATTTTTATCCATAAAACATAGCCTAACTAGAGACATGGGCCCCCTTTTAAGGGGCTAAACCAAAATGATGAGATTTTGTTCTATGGCAAAATGGTACTCAAATGATACGAAATATTTCCACGACATCAAAAAAATTTTTTTTTTCATAATCTATAATCCCATTCAAAATTTGGACATTAAAAAATAGAAAATATGGAAAAATCGCTAAATTTTGCTAACTTAAAAAAAAACAAAAAAGTATTATAATTTTTAATTTTTCAATTTCAATTTATTTGTATCAATATTATTTACAATGTTCCCAACAAACAATTCGTTCCGTTTACGTACCGTTTTCGGTCCGTCATAAACGGAATCCAACTCCGTTTACGTACCGTTTTCCGGATCCGTATACGGACCAGAAAACGGATTTTAAGGAACATCGAAACTGATTCGAATCCGTTGAAAGTCCGTCAATGACGGACCGTTTACGGACCGTTATATCGTGTAAAAAACTGACAAGTCCGTTGAAAGTCCGTCGTTGACGGACCCTTTACGGACCGTTGAGTCGTGTAAAAAACGGACAAGTCCGTTGAAAGTCTGTCAATGACGGACCATTTACGGACCGTTATATCGTGTATAAACCGAGTGACTCCGGTTTTCAAATGCCCTTTAATCTATCTAAATTGATTAATTTTGAATAATCATTATTATACTTTTTTATATATTTATTAATAACGATAATGATTATTTACATTTACACTATAGTTAGTACAATACATCAGTTTACCTCTCTATCAAGCGAATCAATTCACCCATAATAAAATCGATCATCTACATCCAAAGAAAAAAATAAATTAGTTATGGTTTAATTGATTGTATTTATGATGGTGTTTTGCATACGATTCAAATTCGCAAATTTTAGGTCTATTCTACGTCGTCACCGCAGGTTCCCAATTTACTCGAAACAACAACAATTTACCCATAATATTGGAAAAATTCGGTAGCCGCGTTAACGTACAAAAACAAACCATTGTAAACACTTACTAAATTTCATTAATCTTATCATCTAATATATGTATGCGACTTGAAGTTATTTGATTGATGATGTGTCGGACCTATTCCAACTACCACCACTAATTTCTCGCCACAAAAGTAAAAAAATAAAAATGGTTGAGCTTCAGTTTGTAAAATAATTTAATTGTTGATATTTTGAATACAAATTAAAATCAACTAAGTCCGTATTTTACGGTACGGAAACGGAGTTAAAACGTATTGTGTTCGAAAATCCGATTACACGGTCCGTTAATGTTCCGTATACGTACAAGCTTTGACGGATACGTGTATTACGGACCGTTAATGTGCCGTAAAAGCCGGATTCATGATTCCGTACGTGCCGGAGAGTCCGTAAAAATGTTTCTTGGGTTTCTTAGAATATTTATGTACAAAGAGTTCAAGAGTTTACCTTTTTCATCTTAATAATAATCTTAGTTTAAAAACTTATATACATATATACAAAAATTTGGAGGCAAAAAAACAAAAAAAACAAAAAACCTATTTGATTCCCATTTTAATAAAAACTTAACCTACACGCAAAAAATTAGCGTATGTTTATTATACAAACAATCTTGGTAAAAACGATTTCCTACAGAAAAAAATAGTTTTCATTAGCTTAGTTTAAATCAAACCCTTAAATTTTTATATAAATTACCTAAAAATATAATTTTTTATTGGTACATTATAAACCCAGTGTAGAAAATCATTACCAGATATGTGGTTATGTAACTACATACTTGGTAATGGTAACTAGTTACTTTTGTTATTACATTTCTTATTACCTTTATATGACGATGTCGCGAAAAATAATGAGTTGTCGTTACACACCAGCATACGAAAAACCAAAAAATATATCGTTACCTATGTGCTTACCAGTACTGACAAAAATAATGAGAATAAAAATAGATTTTCAAAAAAATAAATTATATAAAAAAAAATACTTTTTATTATATTTTTTTTTAAATAAAATTTGCTGGTGCGGGAATCGAACCTGGGTCTACAGATTGCCAGTCAACAGCTCTGCCATCTGAGCTATATCGACATGTAATATTTAATAGATAAAAACATAATTGACCTGCTGCACACAAGTAAGCTTACTCGCCAACATACAAAAAATCAAAAATATGTGGTTACATATATCCTTACCAGTGTTTAAAAAATATTGAGTCTAAAAATAGATTTCAAAAAATTTTCAAAAAAATCTAAAAATTATTTTCTATTTGAAATAATGATAAAAATAAGTCATTATCAGTAACTCATTATTATATGTTTTAAAATAATGCAGAAGGTAAGTGGGTGTCATTACTGGTACTCCAAAAAATAATGATATGTCATTACCGTTTCTACACTGGGAATTCTTTTGTACATTATGTTAAATCACTTTCTTTTCTTATCTATTTAAAAAATTGTCAATATTTAGTTATATTATGGGAAAGTGATAAAAAAATTTTATTTATAAGATCCAAAATAAACTTAGGAAGTTTTAGAATTCATTTATTTTTTGCCAGATGTTTGTAAAATGTGTATAATTCCTAAAAATAGCATTAAAATTGCCAAAGTTGAAAATTGTTAAAAAAAAATTAAGAAGATAAAACAATATGGCGAAAAGTAGATGCCAAAAGTGAAAAAAGTTAATAACATGTAAAATAATATAAAATTTTATTTTAAATAATATGGCATAAGACACAACTATCGGTGCGTTTACAAATTTATCGTCCACATTTTCATCAATGGGTTCACCTAAAACTTTTCGGTTAGTAAAACTATTATATAATAGTATAATAATAAAATAGTTAATAACTTTTATTATTATTTGCATTGCAATTTAAGTTTTAAATAGGTTGATGTCATCTATAAATGGTTGGCCGATTATCCAACTGATTGTTATTTTTCATGGTTGCTGCCACAAGCTAGGGGTGATCAACATGTTTTAGGCTTGAAGGCTATGATTTATATGGCCCAACGATTGAGACTGGAAAAGGAATTAGTATTAAAAACAGGACAGGCTGACAATGCTTTGTGATGAATGGTAACAAATTAAAAAATTAGTTTTTATGTTGTAATTAAATAGTGTTCCAAATTTAAGATATTAAAGCAAAAATGAAGATTATACTGCTTTATTCGCATCCAACTATGAATACCAATAATAATTATAAAATAAATAATTAAATAAATTAATCGAATTGTTTTAATAAGGGAGAAGGAAAGAGCTAAATAATTTAACATAAATTATTAAATAAATTATGGCTGAAGTTTAATAAATTAGTGCTAACAATTCCAAAAACAGAATAACAAATATTTACCAAGTTTTTTTTGTATAGTTATTGTTAGTTTTTGTTTTCTTATTTTATACCAAGCATATTATATAAGTTATACTCAAAACTTGGGTAGAGCTATAATACATACTAAAACTAGGTAACTTATACCCTTATTTTATGTGATTTCCCCCTTTTTATTTTTTGCGTGTAAGAACTTACTAACTACCTAACATTGGGGTTACACGATCAATTTTTGCCTTTCAAGTTTCAATACAATCACATTTTTTTACTAACACACTCACATTTTAAAAATTGAACAGCAACTTGATATCAATTTTTGCTTTCAAGTTTTGAGAAAACTTGACGGTCAAGTTTTTAAACAGCTGATCAATTTCTTGTAAATTTGTTTTTCTTTTTACAAATATTGTGCCGCAATAAAACATCATTCATAAAATACGGAATGTGAATATTTCGGTATATCAACGAAATTATTTAAAAATAAAAATAAATAAAAAAATCAATTTCTGCTGACATGAAAATGTCTGTGGAATATGTGAAGAAAAAAATAAAGTCTTTTCGAACAGCCTACAGTGCGGAAACAGCCCACAGAGGCGAGCATTTTTAGTTCTTTCCTTGACGACGGCATCTTGAAAGGAAAATTGACTATCAAGTTGCATGCAGCCTACGTCACAGCTTCAAGTTCAACTGAATTTGACAAGCAGTATGTGTTATCAACTTGAAAGCAAAATCTTGATCATGTAACCTCACTGTAAGCTGATGCTAAATCATTAATGCGGGGATATTCGGAATGTGTACTTTGGAGAAAAAATCCCTGGGAAGTTCTTTTTAATTTGCTTTCCACTAATTCTATATCTGCGAGAGCATGAACTCGGCGGGTAGAGAAATACCTAGGAAGATTATAAATAAGCTATAAAATATTTTAAATTTTTTGAGTCAGTCTGCACGAAAAAAAAAATATATTTGAATATATAAATTTATTTGTCTTAAAGATATATTCAAAATTAATTAGTACACCATTTTTCATAAAATATGACTTTTTTGCATGTTGTTTACTAACTTTTGAAATGATATTAAAATTTTTTAATTTATTAAAAATTGGACTTCACATAGAAAATGTTTTCTGGGAGAATAAAAATGTATCAATGTAATAATTCTATAATACTGTAAGATAAACTGAAAAATTTTTGGAAAAAAAAATATTTCCATTGGAAAATTTTTAATCAGCTATATCGCACAAACCATTCCTCTAATTGAAGTTTAGACTTCAGTAGTGGGTAATTGGGCACTCAATTTGGTTTTATTGCTTTTCGATGGGAACTAAATTTTGTTATTTGCTTTTCGATGGGAACTAAATTTTTTTAATAGCTTTTCCATGGGAATTAAATTTTTTAATTGTTTTTCCATGGGAACTAAATTTTGTTAATTGTTTTTTTATGAGAATTAAACTTTTTTAATTGTTTTTTTCATGAGACCTCATTTTTGTTAATTGCTTATTGCACATTGAGTGCCCATAGTGTAAATTGATTAGTGCCTAAAAATCGGTTATGTGTTCCCATAGTGTAAATAGGTGGGTGCCACGTATTGTGAAATGATTGGTGAAAAAATCAATTGTGTGGCCATAGTGTGAAATGATGTCTGCCACTTAAGAAACAATTCTCCGTTATGTGTTTTGATTTAAGGAAAAAAATAAAAAAATGTAATATTAAAAATAAGTTTCATATATTTGATTTTATTAGAATATTTATTTATATAATAAATCCTAAATAAAAAAATCATTAAATCTTTGTTCATAAATTTAAATTATTAAAAATTTACATGTTGATAGTACATATTTATAAGATCGTAAACACTATTTTTTCTAAATTTATAGATGACGCAATTACAAGTATCAGGCCCTTCAGTACACCCATCATCAGACCATTGACAATATTCAAAATGCTCTCCATGTGCTGAAAAAACAATCTATTCTCATATGAATCGAGATAAGCAGCATTCTGTAAAAAAAAGTTTAAATCTTCTAGAGACATAAACTCCTTATATTCATTAAGGAATTTTATAATATTTTCTCGCATTGACATCTTAATCGTCTGAGTATTTCTTTATTTCTGAATCCATTAGTTTTAAATACAGCAATAATAAATTTTTGTTTTCATAATACTGTGAAATAGAGAGTCAGCATTCAATCTGTCTATATAAGAAAATAGCAACAATACATTCCTACTCTCTTGGGGAATTCTGAAGAAGTTAATTTAAAATTTAATTCATCTTAAGGTTTCATTCTAAAAACAAAAGTCGTCGAAGAAAAATCATTGTTAAACAAATTTGATGACCTCAACAACAAGCATATTCTCCATACAAAAGATATGGAGGTTCTTAAATTATATAATATTTTGAAAGCGATTAAAATGCAAACAAAATATGGAGAAAGTATCCAGATTGAGGTGGAAAACTATGTCATCTTTCTGCCAAAAAGATTCAATGCTATAACAGAGGAAGATGTAAAGGAGTTTTCATCGGGCAAATACTGCATCAAAAATGTACCTGCAGTAGGTGACCAACCCATCAGATTAGTGTTGGAGGTTTTTGATCTTAATGAATTTATTATTCCCGAAATTGGGGAATATCCGCAATGGAATTGAAATTGTTAAAATAAAATAAAATGAAAAAATAAATAAAATATATTAAAATATACATAATAATTGTTATACCCTACACCACTACGTGGTCAGGGTATTATAAGTTTGTGCTGATGTTTGTAACACCAAAAAATATTGGTTCCACCTTATAGTAAACCGATGGGCTCAGAATTTTTTTACAGGAGTGATATTTTGATGAAACTTGGTGCACCGACTTACGTTGGCCCAAGGACGAAGCCTATTGATTTTGGTTAAAATCGGTCCATGTTTAGACCTAGTGCCCATAGGGTCCCCCCAAAATTATATTGTTTATACGCTGCAGGTCGCAAATATTAAGATATGTTGATTAAATTTGCTACACCGATTTATATCAGCCCAAGGACGAACCCTATTGATTTTGGTTAACACCGGCCCATGTTTAGACCTAGTGCCCATATAAGGGTCCCCCAAAATTGGCTTGGTTACAAACTGCAGGTCGCAAATATTAAGATATTTTAATGAAATTTGGTTCGCTGACTCACATTACAGAAAATTTTGACACAAGTCCCATTTGAACCCATTCGAATTTCGGATCCAAACATTAGTTGGCTTTTAACCAGACTGGTGTAGGGTATTGTATAGTCGGCATGCCCGACTTTAACCTTTTTACTCGTTTTTATTTATCATTAATTTCATACAAAAATTTTAGGCATAAGTGACCATAATTGTACTCTATATTAGATCCTAAATATATAACTACCCAGCAAAATCTTTCATTACCAAATAAGTGGTTATATAATAGAAATTCATAGCTCCGCACAACTTATTTTTTGGCGTCTAAACTCATTATTTTTGTTTAGCGTGGTCGTTTTTATAAGTAGTCACGCTTACCCGCTCGCTTACGAAAAAATGAGAAATAAGTAGTTATGAGATTTTGAATAATAAGTTGTTACACACATGCTTACAAAAAGTTGAATTATAAGTGGTTATCTGATTGCTTACTTGATTATTAAAAATAAGGAGTTAAGCAAATACTATTAGCTTAAGGAAATGCATTCAGAAAAATTTAAGTTTTCTCTAGTGTGTAATTTTAGGACTCGTCATAAAAATTTAAACATAAAACATATTTACATATAATAAATAAAAATGTATAAAATTTAACTGTGTAAAAATAACTTATTTAAACTATTACGAGTAAGTCATTATTTTATATTTAGAAACAATGAATACAATAGGTCGTTATTACGAAGTCATTATTTTATATTATAAAATAATGCAAAAGGTAATGATATATCATTTTTGGTAATCCAGATAGTAATGAGGTGTCATTACCAATATTTTGCTGGGTAAAAATTTCCAAATCTATCGAAATATTCCTTATGATCTATATTTTTGTAGTATGCCATCTCCAATTGATGAGTAGGTTGATAATGCCACATTCTATTCGTCGAGGATATTTGGGGAGTGAATCTCTCATAAAAATCCCTCTAAAGTTAGGAATATATGCGCTGAACTTAACCAAATCGATGTCAGTAAGTGGTCTCTTGGGCAGCAATTTTAATAGTTTTTTGACATTTTATCGAATACAAGACCATACCTCTTCTTATATGGTTTAAGGTAAAGACCTTTTCCCATTGCTATAGCCTCCATACTCTTAATGTGTCTAGAAGCCTCTTCGAGATGTTTCTTAGCATCTGTTGCAGCATTAATAGCTTTCACAATAGCTGCTCCACCAGATGATAGACCACCTAAGGCTCCCAGAGCAGTTAGTATTGGTACTAGCGGTAAGAAACCTCCTATTTTGGGCACACTGATAATGCGAGGTATAACAACTTTTGATTTTTTTCCTTTCAGCGATTTATTTAAAATTTTTCGAGCAATTTTGATTGCATCATTTATATCTGCAGGTTTATTTTTCTTTAAAGTTGTCGTAGCCATTCGTATTGCGGTGCTAAAGATCTTCCTTCCAAATTGGTTTTTTTCCTTTTGGCCTATGCCTAATTTCACTTTAGCCTTCATTGTGTTAGTTAAAAAATCAATTTTTATATCTATCGGACCCCCTGCGACCGACTCGTTTTGGTGGCTTACATCGATAATGGTAATAGGAGCTTTATTTTTGAATTCTTGGCAAGTGAGTAGAGGTTGAATTCTTGGCAAGTGAGTATACATATATTTCCCGGTAAATATTAGTTTTTTTGTAAATAAGTCATATTTTGTCATCTAAAAATACATATTTTTGCATATTTAACTTTATAATAATTATATTTGTGGGATACAATTAAACATATATTTAGAAAAACGGCCAATTTACATTCTTAATACATATAAAGTTGTATGCAGCCATTATAACTTTTGTAGTTGGTAATAATTGTTTAGTTTAGCTAGACTGCATCTAGTCAAAAAATTTAGTGATACTTTTGCTTTATTTATTAATTTTATTGTGAAAAATGTGAAAAAATACAATAAATTAGTATAAATAAAACATAAAATTGTGTCAAAAAGAAAAAAAAAAAAAATATTTAATTGTGTATATTAAAGTATTAACTTATTATAAGAGTATTTAATTAATATTTGTTAATAAAAATAAATGAAGATACTGTACACTCAAAAAAATAAGTTAGTAAAAAAATAAGTAAAACGTCTAGTATATCAAGTGTACTAGTTATCAGCAATTTTTTTGCTGAAATTCAGTTTTCATAAAAAAATTTAGTTATATTTTTTTAGCACTAAACTAATTTTGAACTAAAGTTTTACTAATTTATTTTGCTACAAAAATTATGCTGATAACCGCATGCATAGCGTGGACGACAACCAGATAGACAAGATGTAGGTGTCGCAGCTTGTCTGGAAACGGAAATGACAAAAAAGAAAAACAACTCTACACATATTCTATATTTAAATTTTCAGCAAATAAATTAACTAAAGTAAAATTTCGCTACAAGTTTTTTGACTTTTTTTCGGTCTACTAATATTCAGCAAAAAGTTTAGTGATTTTAGCAAGGATTTTTTTCATTTGCAGTCGACTAAATGTTAACAAAACTTTTGCTGAAGATTACTATTTTTTTGGTAAAAATCAGCTCGCTGATTTTCAGCAAACCTTTTGCTGAAATTACCAACTTTTTTGCAAGCACGCTCCTGACTAAAAATTTGCTGACACAGCAACATTTTTTGCTGACTTTTTTTTTTGAGTGTAGTTATTCTTTTTCAATGAAAGATTTGTATTAGATGTAAAATTCAATGTGATTTATAATATATTTAGTTATTAAATAATCGCCAAACAGTAGATGTATTAATATTACTTTTTATGTTTTTCCATTAAAATATAGAGAAATTTGGGGAGTAAAATAAATACGCCTATTGTTTGGCATATATTAATAATTGCTTTATAACTAAATATATTATTAAATATATGCATTGACACATAATTTGTTTATGACACACATATTATATGTTTGCTGCCAAACATATATATATTTATTTGTCGATAGCGCCATTTAACTTCATCCAAACATTTATATATTTACAGGCAAACATATACATATATTACATGCAAATATATATTGTTTCTAGTAAAAACACGGCGAATATGTTTAACAATTTCTCCAAATATATATATATTACCAGCAAAAATATGTTTGGGACAGGCCGTTTTTTTCAGCGTGTAGTTTTGACATTAATCGAGTAAACTTACAACATATACACAGTATACGAGGCGTAAATACTTTAAATGAATACCTTTTATATAATATTTTTGATGGTATCAGAATTTTCGAGGCAACGAATTTAATCAGGCGGACATCTTAAATTTTAATATTTATACTGTTAATGTGCCCTACTCAATTAAAAACTAGCTTAATTTACCCCAATTTTGCTTGTAATTTTCAAAAGTTTTTCCACTCTTTTGGGTATAACTTTTTCAGCATAAGAGAAAATCGCCAGAAACCTTTGGTGGATAATAATTCTGATGTTAGAAAATCGCACACTTGTTGGAAAAAATAGGTGCCCTCAATTAGGAGTGGTAGTTCTTTAAAATCTGTAACTCTGTTTTTTGAATAAAGAGTAATTGCAGAGATTTTTAATTTCTGCGCTTTCAGCAATATAATTGAAAATTTTTTTAAACCGACATATAACTGACAAAAAACAAAATAAATGAGGGTAAATTGATTAGTTTGCCTTCAGAAATACAGAAGATATGACAATAATAATCTCTTCATGTCTATGCGTGAAGAACATACAATTTTATTTTTTTTGTGGAGGCACATCCGCAGTTTGAGAAATAATTAGTCGCAGTCCTGCGTGATCGGCATGTATCAGTAATACTATTATTGTGTGTAAGTGCTAATAGATCGTAGCATTATTTTGGTATCCAGAGCCATTTTAGCTTCAATTTTGTAGCTTTTCATAGATTTTTGGAGCTAAAAGTGATGTAGAAACGAAACGGATAATCCGATAATTTTAGCACTTACACACAACAATATTAATGGCGATACATATCATATAAGCCAGATTTTAACCATTAATTCTGTTAATGGGTATTCTGTTTTAGGGTATTTTGTGGCGAAGTGATTTAGAGCATAAAAAAAATCCGATCTGTTTAGCACATTCATATAATGGTAGTTATGATAACATTGGACTACATAATTCTTAAAACTGTGGAGGTGCCTTCAATTTGAATTTAACCTTTTAGCGATTTTTGGAGAAAGATATGCTGTAGAGAATACAAAGTTCATCCGATCCATTTAGCACTTTCACAATGAAGATATGTACCATTCAAGACATATTTGATCACATAATTCTTTAAACCGTGGATTTGTCATTAAATTTTGTGCTGCAATTTTGAAGGAAATTTATATGGGCACTAGGTCCAAACATAGACCGATTTAAACCAAAATCAATAGACTTCGTTCTTGGGCCGATATAAGTTGGTCTTCCAAATTTCATCAAAATATCTTAATATTTGCGACCTGTAGCATGCGCACAAGATAACATGGAGAGACATACGGACGGACGGAAAAATTAAAAAAAAACAACATTACTTAAAATCAATAATGAAAATATAGTGCGACTATGCGTTTTCGAATAAACTTACCCAGGAAAAAATTACCCATTACCTTAACAAGGCATTGCCATATAACCGCTTACAAATCTCATTGCCAAATTTCTTTACTGCATTACCAAACACATTCTAACAAGATCGTAAAAAAAGCAAGAGGTATTGTAATCAATTCTAAAAATCAAAACAAACAAGGCATGAAAGTCATTCAAATATAATTATTTACTAACAAAAGTTTTCAAAAATTAATAATTTACTTTTTAAATTATTTGATCTTAGAAAGTAACCGTTTACATTTTGGTAGTAAAACAACAAATTAAGAAGTAGTTCCACATTTTGAAAAGAGAAGTTATTTAGTTATAAACATAACAGTGAAAAAATTATTTTATTTTTGTGCTAATACGGCATTTTAATATTTAAAGGACTATTTCCCATTTCTTCCCAATAAATTTGCGCTTTATCACAAATAGTATTTTTGATATACACAATCACTGTATGAAGAGTAAATAAATGTTCAATGGTAATTAAAAAAGTAAACCAGAAAAGTTGTTTTCGATTAAATAAATAGTAACATTACAAAGAAATACATTTTTTTAATTTTTCTTAGCAGTTATTCAAAACAAAATATAAAAAATTACTAAAATTTCTTTTAAGTTATTATATTGAGAATTAAAATAAAAGGAAAATCTATTGTCTTTTGCAATTTTGTCAGTTAATCGATTAATTTTAATGTATTGCTTTGTATTTTGCAAAACGTCCAAAACAAATCTTTTGGCAAAGTAGTTTAAAAAGGCCAACAAAACCCTATATTTTTTCATTTGATACATACCATTTTTTTCTGACTTGAAATCAGTACAAATTTTTTAAAATATAACCAAAAAAAAAACAATTATAATGGCAATATAATGGTTCAGTTGCTGCAACAAATTTTTTCGGATAATACTACCGAATTTTTGTTTAGGACAGCGAATTTCCGTTCTCGGAAATAACCCTATTGGAAATTTTTACACACTGTCACCGAACTGGCCCCTTTATATGAAATAGACTGGTCACTTTTATATGGCGTTGTCATAGGAGGGGGAAATTGACCCCTTGTGACATGTCACTAGACAAATCCTAGGACAGGTTACTGAACTCTCATAAAAAACAAAGCTCAGGGACCTGTCCTGGGATTTGTCTTGTGACATGTCACAAGGGGTCCTATGACAACGCCATGTAAAAGTGACCAATCTATTTCATATAAAGGGGCCAGTTCGGTGACAGTTTGTTAAAATTTCCCGTAGGGAAATTACATTCTAAAAACTAATTTTCTGATAGATACAAACGAAATATTCCACTAGTACACCGAACCAATCCATTGGCTACACTCAAAAAAGTTTGACAGTTATTTGTATAGTAATCAGTAGTTGTTATTTTTAACGGAAATTACAGTTGTTTTTCTATAGAAAAATTCAAAACAACTTTTATGACGGTTATTTAAGATAACAACTAACGAAAAGTACTGTAATTTTGTAACAGTTGTTTAAATCAGTTATTTTTAATATCATAATAAACAACTACCAAAACAGTAAATTTACAGCAAACAGTTATTTTTGGTAGTTAATTAAAAAATAAAAAATGTCGTTGATTTTTTTATTTAAAAATTCTTGTTTAGTTTATATTTGTTATTATTGATATATTTCTAGTTTGCAAATAAAAATCAGAAACTTGTATTGTATCTCCAATGCATAAGAGCATAAAAACTGGATAACGGTTTGGAATTTTTACTTCGAGTTTTTGTAATATTTTTTTTGTGATATTTTTTGTAATCGAAAGAAAAAAAATATTTTTTTTATTAAAATATAACTTTTATAAACAAAAACATTTGACTATAAAAAACAGCAGTTTTTACCGATTTCGTCAGTGGTTTTAAAATTTTTGTAGTAAATATTTCTGAGTTAATTTTACGACATTGGTAGTTATTTTTAATGCATTTGTTAGTTATTTTTCAGGAGGTAAAAATAACAAAATTTTTAGTTATTTTAAATATAAATACCTTTGTCGCCTTTTTAACTGCATATATCTTTGTTTTAACTGACATTTTCAGTAGATTCTACCGACAAACTTTAGTGAGTGTACAAATTGTGCCGTCAGAACAAATATGTTTTCTCTTCGCTAATATCTGATTGATTTCTGCCATAGAAAAACGTTCACATTCTGACTACTTTTTCCATTAAAAATGGTTTATAAACAATTTTAAGGCTTTGGGAACCTTTTCTATCGAAAAACCCTCTGATTCTGGGAACTTTTCCTTTCGAAATTTCCACATAAAAACATTCAGATATTGTTGTTAGGACAATTGAAATTTTGTTGTTATTTATTTATTTATTTACTCATTTATTTAATTTATTAATTTATTTAATTTATTTAATCTATTTATTTAATATATTTAATTTATTTAATTTATTTAATAATTTATTTAATAAATTATTTAATAATTTATTTAATAATTTATTTAATAAATTATTTAATAATAATTATTTAATTTATTGAATTTATTAACTTATTTAATTTATTTAATTTGTTTAATTTATTTAATTTATTTAATTTATTTGATTTATTTAATTTATTTAATTTATATAATTCATTCAATTTATTTAATTTATTTAATTTATTTTATTTATTTAGTTTATTTAATTTAATTTTTTCATTTAATTTATTTAATTTATCTAATTTATTTAATTTATTGAATTTATTTGATTTATTTAATTTATTTAATTCATTAAAATTTATTTAATTTATTTATTTTATTTGATTTATTTAATTTATTTATTTAATTTAATTCATTTTATTTAGTTTAGTTTAATTTATTTCATTTATTTTATTTTATTATATTTTATTTTATTTATTTAATGTTGTTAAGTAAGAGTGGAAGTACAGCTAATATAATAAATATACACTAAACCTGATATGCTATTTAGTATTTGTCTAATTTAGTATAAGTCGAATTCTATTAGTTTAACCATAACCATAAAGCGATTTTAATATTCGCTTCCCTTTTCTGTAATTTGCAAGGTGTATTGTAAGGCCTTATATATAAATTCTAAAGAACTACCTCTTTTATCAAAAAAACAAGCTTGTGCCAAAAAGTATAAAGTAATTATAAAAAAACAAAATCTGATTTAAGCTATAAATTATCATGCAAGACGGTGGCTCAGTGGAAGAGTATCCGCCAGACACGCAGAAAGCCAGGGATCAAATCCCAACGAAACACATGTGTAAGTTTTTTTTATTTATTTTAAAATTTAATTCGTAAATTCTATTTTGAGAATATCTATTTTTAGAAACTCGCTTATTCTTTTTATTATTAGAACACCTTCTTTTACTAAAAATCAAAGGTGTTCTGTAAGAAAAATAGTAACTGGCTACCATTGCGATTCCAAAGAATCGATTGCATTTAGTCTCACGCCTTGTTAAAAGAAACAAGTTGGTAATCCAGTTGGGAAGGCGTTCTACCAAAAATACCTGATTCCCAACTCGATTCCCTATTTTGAAAATTTTTTGCTGGGTACCGTGATGATTGCAAAATTTGTGTCATCTTTTTTCATTAATCGAGGTAAAAGTGTGTAAAAACCACTCAAAAATAACCAAAAACAAAGGTTTTTGTTAAGTTTGACCTCAATTTTCTCAAAAACCAGATGTGTTGGAAAAATTTGAAAATCCAAAAATTTTAAAATACTTAGTAGCGAAAATGTGTGCGGTTTTTTGTTTATAACTTTTTTAGCACTCAAAAAAATTGATTCACGCGAACAGATTACTTCTTTTTAATGCATTTTAAATAAGTTGATCTATAAAAAAAATATGTGCCACTAATTTGAAATTTTTCATTTTTAAAATCTGAAATTGATCTGTTTCGTAGATTTTCCCATATGGTACACTCAAAAAAAAAAGTCAATAAAGTCAGCAAAAAATATTGCTGTGGCAGCAAATTTTTAGTCAGGAGGGTGCTTGCAAAAAAGTTGGTAATTTCAGCAAAAGGTTTGCTGAAAATCAGCGAGCTGATTTCTACCAAAAAAAATAGTAATCTTCAGCAAAAGTTTTGCTAACACTTAGTCGACTGCAAATGAAAAAAATCCTTGCTAAAATCATTAAACTTTTTGCTGAATATTAGTAGAATGAAAAAAACTCAAAAAACTTGTAGCGAAATTTTACTTTAGTTAATTTATTTGCTGAAAATTTAAATATAGAATATGTGTAGAGTTGTTTTTCTTTTTTTATCATTTCCGTTTCCAGACAAGCTGCGACATCTACATCTTGTCTATCTGGTTGTCGTCCATGCTATGAATGCTGTTATCAGCACAATTTTTGTAGCGAGATAAATTAGTAAAACATTAGTTCAAAATTAGTTTAGTGTTAAAAAAATATAACTAAAAATTTTGCTGAAAACGGAATTTCAGCAAAAAAAAAATTGCTGAAAGCTAGTACACTTGATATACAAGACGTTTTACTAATTTTTCTACTAACTTATTTTTTTGAGTGTAGCTTTTGCTGAAATCTGACATACATATCATATAGGATGGTGAAGCGTTATTCATCAAATTTAATATTAAGATCATGATCATGAACTTTGAGGTTGGTTAAATCACAGTTAACGAATTTATTGTCATGCAGAAAGGCTATCAAGACAAAACGGGGTCGTTCTCTATTTGTAGACACTTTAACATTCCAAATGTGATTAGTTTCAGTTGTTAACTGTGGATTATAATGACAGTCCCAACTGCGGAATGCTATTGGTAAATTTACTCGAGTCGGAAAGGTGTACATGTCGTATCCTCCATGAAATATTATTAATGGTAATTTTTGGTTTTTCAGGAGATGTAGTTGAGTATACCATCTCATCATCACTTTTGCTACACAGTAGAATCAATTCATGTTTACAATTCAAAATAATTTTATTAAAATCTTCAGCAAACCCCAATAATACTTTTAATGGTACGTAAAAGTTAAAGTGTCCATTTAGCACAATTAGATCATCTACTTTATTCCAACCAGCATTTTCCATGACAGCACCGTCCATTGCCATCAATGAAACACAATTTTTGATAGTGCTTGAAACGCCTAGGTGTCTAGTGCGATCAATTTCAGCACCATTGAGCTCATAACGAATTTCATCAAATAGGTGAGCAACAAAATTGTTTTTCAATCTGAAATTAGTAGAAGATGCTACTAATTTTTTACTATCGCTACTATCTTCAACGGAACCTTCAATGCAAATAAAACTTTCACTTGGCAAAACATATAAATCCTGATTTTGTATTGAGAATCTTATTTCATCGTTATTGTTAAATGATTGCAAGTATGGTGTATATGTGTGATAATCTTTTTATACCCTACACCACTACGTGGTCGCAAATATTAATTTTGACACAAGTCCCATTTTAACCCATTCGAATTTCGGATCCAAACATTAGTTGGCTTTTAACCAGACTGGTGTAGGGTATTGTATAGTCGGCATGCCCGACTTTAACCTTTTTACTCGTTTTATAATATTGTCATCCGATAAGGGTACACCGAAAACATTAATTAATGAACTCATTGTTGTTGACGTTGTTGTTGTTTTTTTAAATTGGAAATTCAATGATTTGAGAAAATTTATATTTGATTCTGTCAAATTGCTGGCTGAATGTGACGATGACGACGGTGTTAGCTTCGGTTTAACTGGTGGCAATATGTATTTTGGTGGTAACGATGTCGGATATGGAATGTTATTTGTTATAATTTCTTTGCTGTAATTTATCATTATTTTCTGGGTCTTAAATGTAATCGAATAGTTATTTCTCCTCCTCGAAAATTAATAAAATCGCCGTGTTGATCAACTATTCGTAGTATTAGTGAACTTACTTCTTTAGAGTTCAATGGCAAATAAATGAGATTTCTAGGAATTTCATCCATTTTATAGCCAGGTGGCACATGCCAGATGGCATGTTTATATATGTATTTACTACAATATTACATTCTATTCGCAAGAGATTGACCTTAAAAATATTTACTGGTAATAGATCTGAAAAATTATTTATAGAGGGAGAGAGGACTTTCTTATTGAAACCAAACAACTGCCCTATCGAATTGTTCTTGTTAAAGTATATCGAATCTTCGGTACTATATACTTTCACTTGCATTATATTATTATTAGCTTCTATAAACATTTTCTTCTCCCCCAATCCATCCATCTCTCTTATATTCCTCCTTCATAAAATCGACAATATCGCTCAGAACATAGGATCCAATAGGTATTGTACACCGAAAATATTTCTCGGTTACTGGTTACTAAATTTTCAACTGAGTCTCAGGTGAAATACCCCTTACTGAGCTTCAGTTGATTGATTAAGTTGAAGTTAACTAATAATTTTTAAAATTTAATTAAACTGTGCCTTTAGTTAAAATGAATCAAAATTGTAAATTAGTAGCTAACAACCGTTTCGACATTTTAAAATAACATGTCAATAAATAAAACCAAATTCACTTTTCTAATACTTTTTTTTATAAATTTTTTTAGATAAAATAAAAATAACACATTATTATCCCATTAATGAATGTATTCCAGTTCCATTTTCGGGTTTCCTTTCTTGTCAGCATACAGATTTTACATATATGTATGTACATATATCATATGCCTGAAGCGTTTACTACATCTTTGACCAATAAATTACCTACAATCAATTAAAAGAATTGAATGTAATTAAAATTAATTTAATTTCCACGAAAAAAACAAAAACTTACCACAAATATTAGAATTTGTTATTGTTTTTCCCTTAAGTGCGGCTTTTGTTTTCAATAGTGTCTGTAAATTTATTCAAATTTATTGACAATGAAAGAATTTGAGATCTACAAGCTGAATCAAAAAACTTATTTATGAATTAAACATTTGTTGCTCAGTTATTTGTATTTATTTTAAATCAAGTGAGGATTTCCTTAACTGAGCAACTGAGGAATATTTTCGGTGTAATAATGTTATTACCAGGGCAAGGACTTTCATGCACTATAAAATGGAAAATATGCACTTAAATATGCATTTATAACGAAATATGCACTAAAAACCAAAAAATATGCAATTAAAAATAAATTTTTTTTTTATTATATTTATTAAAAACTAACATAAACGTAAAAATTCAGGTATCGGTTACAATAAGCTTGTTCGTTTACTTACTACAAGTTACTATATTTACTACAGCTGGAAAAATTCAATACAAAAAGTAAACAAAACTTTGCAATTGTAGTAAAAGTAGTAAGAAATTCGAGTAAACGAACACACTGAATATGTCTTCAAATACATATATTTTTGTGTGTGGCATTTTACTTAAAAAAACTTTATTATAAAATAGAACTTAAATATGTGTACTATAAAATCATACTCACTTTCGTAACTCAGAGAAAAAAAGTGGCAGAAATTAATGCTCGGGGACAAGTTTCCTTAAAATAATTTTTATAAAATTTTTCAACTTCCTGTTTGTGAGCAATAAACACCCGAAAACGTTAATTTAAATTTACAACTATAAAAAATGTGTTAGTGGATGACAACATATTGTAAACTATGTGTTTCTCTTTATTAGGCTTGCCAGATCGAAATTGGCAAAAAGCTTGACATTCAGAGAAAAAAGCTTGATTTTTCTTGACATTCAAAAAAAAGGCTCGATTTTTCTTGACAATTTAAAATTCAGTTCAATTAGCAAAAAAAAATTGCAAAATTGACTTGAAAATTTAAATGATATTAATTTATACAGATTTTCTACATTCTTTGTACCACATTTTTTAAAGAAATGGGCTCATATGTTGTCAATGGATATGTCTTTTGGCAATTCTTCCGAACTTCCCGAAAGCAGCAGTAATCTGCATACAACATATCAGTATTAATTGAATTTGATATTTTTAAAATAAATGCAGATCTGCTTAATTATTCCTTGACAACAACGAGTTTTTATATTTAAAGCAGCAGTTTGCTAAAAATCTGATTTTTCTCCAAAATCATATCTTTTTTCTAAGTATTTTACAGCATTTTGTAAAAATTGGTTAGCTTCTAACTCCTTTTCATTCAAAGAATGACTTTTTATGCTTTACTACTAGGGTTTGGGGTTCGGGAATTCCCGGGCGGGAATTCCCGGGAAAATAATATATTTTTCCCGGTAAAACGGGAAATTTTAAAAGTACTGAATTATTTTTGTTTAGAATAGGATTTTGTAATTTTATTCATAAAAGACATTTTAAATACCAAAACAAAAATATTATTGTTAAAATCTTTTAAAAGGGAATCAATTTCATTGACACACAAATAAAACTCGTTTCCAAGTAATTAGGAGCATTTCAACTAATAAAGATTTTTCGCATTACTTATTCAAAATTTAAGTAGTAAAGCCTAAAAACTTGATAAAATGTTTAAAAGAAATATGAACAAAAAGTTTTGTTTCTTACAAATAATCGCCCTTACTATCTAAATTTTTCAAATGTATATTTTAGTTAAATTCGACTTTGTTAAAATATTGGCTGGCAGTATAACTTGACTTGGTTTATATTTGGAGCATTCTGATTGGTTAATTTACTTTCAACCAATCAAAATGTTTGAAAATATAAATATTTTTGTAGGGTATTCATACACAAAATGAACGAAACCGTTTAATTAAAAATAAAGTCGACTTTAAATTTAAAGTAATCCTTTATATTAAGAGACAATAATTTTATAAGTTACGTTTTCATTAATAATTGTGATATTTTCAAGTAAGTGTAGTAACATATTATTTTATATTAACGAATAAAATGTCAGGAGTATGGAAATTCTTTACAAAAAAGGACAATACAGCGCAGTGCAATGTTTGCCCAAAAAGAATAATGGTTAACGGATGTAGCTTATCCGACATCTTAGCATTAGAACATATAAATTTGGTTCACAAAAAAAAAAAAAAAATTGATAGTCATGCAACTTTTCTTGAAGAAAATGACAACAAGAATAACGTTCCAGTTAACATTAGCAAAGTACGAGAAGAAAAAAGTGTAAGCTGTATAGGCATTGAACGTTTTATGGTAGGGCAAACATTTCCTGAAATGGTATCCAAATACCGGCGGCATGTCAATCCGCACCATAACTAGATTTTCGTTTATTCGAGAAACTTTTTATAATAAAAACATGGCTTTGCCAAAAAATTAAAAAAATGTAAAGAATATTATATTAAATTACTACAATCATGTAAAAGATATCATAATAAAAGAAATATCGAGCAATATTTCTAACAATAGGATATTTACTATAATCTTAGATGAATGGACAAGAATATCACAAAAGAGATATTTGAACATATGTATAAACGGAAATAATTCATTTTATAACCTGGGGTGGTTTATATATCAGGAAGATATAATGCTGATGAAATAAGAAGAATTTTAGAAATAAGACCAGAAGAGTTTTATTTGTCTTTGGAAAATAACATTGTGGCCACCATATCTAATGGGCCAAGTGTGATGAAACGGTTTGTTTCCGACAGTCCAGCAGTAGGTGCTTTCTGCTGGAATCTTGCAATTCATTTGGCAGTGCTGCGAGTAATTTATGTGAAATCAAATGTTCAACATTCTGATATTTTTTACTTTGAATTCTCGCTACACAGACTGCATTTGTACTGAAATATTGTTTTTTTTAACAAAAATTACTTATTTATATAGGTGGTTTTCAGTAACATTTTTGTTTAAAAATATTTCCCGGGATTCCCGGGAATCCCGGGAATCAAATTTTTTCATTTCCGTTTCCCGGGAAATAAAAAAGTCCGGGAAATCCCAAACCCTATTTACTACCATGGAAACAGTCATTTATCCCTAAAAATTATTCATGGTACATTTAAAACCAATTAGTTTTTTTTTTTGCTAATGGTTAATTTTTATTGATTTTTCTTATCAATTTGAGGAAAAATTTCTAAAATTCTGTTTTAGCTTGACAATCAAGCCAAATCAATCCCTTCTGGCAACCCTAAGTGTTATATTACCAACAGAGTTTCCAAATAATTAATTCTTTAGAATTTTTTTTTAGTTTTAAAGTATGAATTCTTAAATCGAATTTCATATTTAAAAATATTAAAAAATATGTAATAATGTGCAAAATATGCAATAAAAACCATAAAATATGCAATAAAATATGCACTTAAAAGCAAAATATGCAAAAATATGCAACAACAAATCGATGCAATTTTTTTTTGCAAATTCTTTGATTCGAAAAAGTATTTGGTCAAAATCATTTTTGGGCCACTGACTACAAACATGCATTTGCCTGAAAGTCCCTGCCCTGGTTATTACCAATGTGAAATAAATTATTGTTTATGTCCACATTTGGTATGCTGTTGTAGGAGTGGGAATCTATGAGAGCACACTCATAGTCATCATTTAAATTTATTGGAGGAAAATAGTTTGCTGATAAATTTGAGGAATTTCCGCTCAATGTTAGTGTTATAAACAACACACAAAGGTAGGTTTTTAAAAGGATGTATATTTTTTTATTTTTACTTTTATATTATTAAATATACTACACGGATATACATTAGACCTGGCGTTAAAAACTTTTTTTTGATACTTGAATGTGGGTAGCGATAAAAATATGCGATTTGATGCCAAAATTGATGTAGCAAATTTTCAGGCTGATCGGAGGGTGCCAACCCGTGCCACAATGAGGTCAAAGGTCAAAATTTTGAAAAACCACCCAAATACTTTGTTTTTGCATTTTATAAATTTTTGTAATAAGAAATACTGTAAATATAATGTTTTTTCTTTAATTTTTATTTAATAGGCTTATTATTTTTATTTTAAATCATTGAAGATTTTGTATAGGCTGGGAAGTCCTTACGGTAGCCCTCTACAATGTGTAACAAGTACTGTTTATCGTCTTCGTTGTGTGTTAAGCATCTGTTATAGTCAGTTATTAGTTTGACTTTTCTTTCGGCGGCTCATTCACAACAGTAATGCATTTTACGATTTGTCCCCCTTTACAAAATGCTTCGCTCTTAGGCCAGTTTGACGGATCAAAGCGTAAGAAATCCGTACAAATTTCCAGACGAGAAAAACATTTTTTTGTTTTAGGAGTTACAAAAGAGCTTAAAATCTTGGATGTGAATAATTGTAATTCATCAACGCTTGCACATTCAACTGACTCGCAGACATTTTAAAGTGCTCGTTAAAAATATACATTTTGAGACAATAGATGGCCTTGGACATGAATCTTGCATGAGATGTCGCTCCAGGTGCACGAAATGTGAAATTGAGAATGCTACCACCAAGAAAAATAAATGCAAGTTGTAAGAGTTCTCTATAATCATGCCGAATGTGGACTTTCGCTAAATATTCAAGACAAAAGTGTTTCCTTGTTTCGCGTTCCTCGACAGATATGACACTCAAAACTTGTTCATCCTGCATACAAGTGCTGTATCCCTTTGAATTTAGTGTGCTCCATTCCCGTGCAAAACGTTCAAAAATCGCCACCTCTGGACCACTTGATTTTCCGAAATTGAGTTCAAATACAGCTCTTAAGAGAATTTCTGCAATGTGGTGGCGACATGGTAACCACAATAAGCTGCGTTCCAGTTTGCGTTCCAATAAAGTTTCAGCACCACTATGAGAGCCAGTATTTGCAGCAGTTGTATCGAAACATATCATTTCTAATGAATTCAGCATATTCATTTTTAACAAATAGTCGTAGACTGATTGAGCGACTACAGCACCAGTTCCATCTTCAATGATGGGGATAGCTATTAATTTTTCAACGTTCTCCGACATGAGCACAATAGCCAAGCGATCAACTTTATTTTTTCCAGCAATTGCGGGAAGTAGCTTTCCGTCCCAATTAGGGTTTGGGATTTCCCGGACTTTTTTATTTCCCGGGAAACGGGAATGAAAAAATTTGATTCCCGGGATTCCCGGGAAATATTTCTGAACAAAATTGTTAATGAAAACCACCTATATAAGTAATTTTTGTTAAAAAAAAAAACACTATTTCAGTACAAATGTAGTCTGTGTAGTGAGAATTCAAAGTAAAAAACATCAGAATGTTGAACATTTGATTTCACATAAATTACTCGCAGCACTGCCAAATGAATTGTATGATTCCAGCAGAAAGCACCCACTACTGGACTGTCGGAAACAAACCGTTTCATCACATTTGGCCAATTAGATATGGTGGCTACAATGTTATTTTCCAAAGACAAATAAAACTCTTCTAGTCTTATTTCTACAATTCTTCTTATTTCATCAGCATTACATCTTCCTGATATATAAACCAACCCCAGGTTATAAAATGAATTATTTCCGATTATACATATGTTCAAATATCTCTTTTGTGATATTCTTGTCCATTCATCTAAGATTATAGTAAATCTCCTATTTTTAGAAATGTTGCTCGATATTTCTTTTATCATGATATCTTTTACATGATTGTAGTAATTTAATATAATGTTCTTTACATCGGTTTCATTTTTTTGCAATGCCAGGTTTTTATTATAAAAACTTTCTCGAATAAACGAAGATCTAGTTATGGTGCGGATTGACTGCAGCTAATTTAGATACCATTTCACGAAATGTTTGCCCTACCATAAAACCTTTAATGCCTATTCAGCTTACACTTTTTTCTTCAGTTACTTTGCTAATTTCAGCTGAAACGTTATTCTTGTTGTTTTCTTCAAGAGAAGTTGCATGACGATCAATTTTTTTTTTTTTTTTGTGAACCAAATTTAGATGTCGGATAACCAAATTTAGATACCACCGTTAACCATTAGTCTTTTCTTTTCACATTTATTAATGAAAACGTTACTTATAAAATTATTGACCCTTAATATAAAGGAGTATTTTAAATTTAAAGTCGACTTTATTTTTAATCAAACGGTTTTGTTCATTTTGTGTATGAAAACCTTACAAAAATATTTATATTTTCAAATATTTTGATTGGTTGAAAATAAATTAACCAATCAGAATGCTCCAAAAATAAACCAAGTCAAGGTATACTGCCACCCAATATTTTAACTAAAGTCGACTTTAACTAAAATATACATTTGAAAAATTTAGATAGTAAGGGCGATTAATTGTAAGAAACAAAACTTTGTTTCATATTTCTTTTAAACATTTTACCAAGTTTTTAGGTTTTACTACTTAAATTTTGAATAAGTTATGCGAAAAATCTTTATTAGTTGAAATGTTCCTAATTACTTGGCAAAGATTTTATTTGTGTGTCAAATAAATGTATTCCCTTTTAAATGATTTTAACAATGACATTTTTGTTTTGGTATTTAAAATGTTTTTTATGACTAAAATTAAAAAAATCTTATTCGAAACAAAAACAATTTAAAAATTTAATATTTTTAAAATTTCCCGTTTTCCCGGGAAAAATATATTATTTTCCCGGGAATTCCCGGCAAAATTTTCCCGGGAACCCCAAACCCTAGTCCCAATGCAAAACAAATGTTTCAGGTATCTAAAAAAATCTTAAGCTCAAAGCAAAATTTATAACTTGGTCAAAATAAAAAAACTTACCTTGAAATTTTCAACAATTTCTTTGCCATGACGCAGACGATATTTTTTACGTTGTTCACGCAAACTTGTGCAATTCAGGACAAGATCCTCAATATTGTGACCCAACGCTTTGGCAGTTGCACTGATAAAGTGTATAGCTAATGGAGATGACATATTGTCAGCATCCATACAAGCCAGCATTCTGTCGTCAATAAAATTCTTTTTTCCACGTTTTCGAATTGGCTTACTGGAGCAATTTGGAATGTTGTCAGTCTGTTCTACATCCATCGCCTGCACATCATCTCCCGATTCATCACTCTCAAATTCAACATGTTCCATAGTCAAGTCTACACATGAAATTAAGTGAACAGCAAAAAAAAATTGACACTTTGCTTCCAAATACTACATAATAATTACCTGTAGTGCCTTTTCTTTTTTCATAATTTTCTTTTCGACGTTTTTCATCTTCCAATTTTTGTGCCTTTCTTTTTTCTTTATTTGTGACATTTTGATCGACACAAGTCATGCTACCAACACGCCCATTTTCTCTCTGCTTTATTAAGAAGTCTCTATCTTCCTGTATACTTATAAGCTTCAGAGCGTTGACGCATTGGCAATGTCAAATAAATTGTTTAAATTTTCCTTAAAGTAATTTTCTTTTTTGCGATGACTTGGGAACGGAGATTTACATACTTTTTGGACTGTTCTCCACTCTTCATAAAGTTTAATGACTTTTGCAGCACACGTTCTTTGATCTGGCGTTGGGATTCTAGCTTTTTCCCAAAAAGGCAATATTTCATTTAACACTAATCTTGCACTTTCTTTAACTGTTTTCTTTTCACAACGCACATTATAAAAAAAAACACTGAAGCACTTGCTGCTTTGATGGTAATTTCACACCAACTATTTTAGGTACACATTTACCAATCAAGTACACATTTGTGTCAGCAGATCGAAGCCGTTCCAACGATAAATTTTTCTTCTGAGCCATGGAATTACGTAAAGTTACACAATATTTTATTTTACAATAAACTTCACTTTTCTCGAAAAAAACGGTACTTTTAGACAAAAATGCAGTTGACGACAGCTCAAAGCTAGGAATATTGAGGAAGTTTAAAAAACAGCGACGAAAAAAAAATTTACCGTTTTTTCAATAAAAGTTGTTGGTAGAAATACATATCGTTACCTGAAATGCAAAAGGGCGTAACAAACATATTCATTATTTTACAAGAAAAGCAAAAAAAAAACTTTCCGACATTTTACGAAATTAAGTAATGAAATCAAAACTTTTTATTGTAGAAGGCTATAATTTTGCGGAGAAAGGAAGCTTAATTATGTGCTTCATAATCAATGAAAAAAAATTACAATTTTCTACAGTAAAACCAAATTAAGAAGTAGAGCGAAAAGTTGGTTGTTTAGAATTTCGCTTATAAAATCTTTATTTTTGATATCAGAAAGCAAACAAATTGTGAGGACACGTAGCTTAATGTCGTGCACCATAATCAGTCAAAAACTTACACCTTCTTCCATTTCATGTAACGATATATATTGTAAGCATATTTTGAATTCTATAAATATTTTTTTCTTACTTTAATAGCAGAAACACCATACATTTTTATAACTGAGAGCTTAAATAAAAACTATAATCCATACATATATTTGTTTTTGCTTCTGGTGCCATTATATACTTAAGCATTAATACTACTATTAACTAATTTACAAGTTATAAATGATATTCTAATTTAAAGAAGTTTTATTTTTGGTATTTATTAATAAAAAAAATTATAAAATGCAAAAAAATAGAGTATTTTGGTGGTTTTTTTTAAAAATTTTGACCTTTGACCTCATTGTGGCACGGGTTGGAACCATCCGATCAACCTGAAAATTTGCTACATCAATTTTGGCATCAAATCGCATATTTTCATCGCTACCCGCTACTCAAAATATAAAAAACCCCATATTAGCTACGCCAGGTCTAATATACATATATATGGGGGATTTCATGTCAAGTGACCCAACTTTTGAAATCGATGTTTTCCGATTTGGATGAAATTTGCACCAAGGTTATTCCTATTGGATAGTAGTTTAGACACAAATTTTCAACAAGATCGGTAAAAAAAGTTACTGAGTTAGAGGGGGTTAAAATTTGACATTTTGGCCAAACAGGTGTTCTTTCTCATCCATGTAACTTATTACCTATTGGTGTAAGCAAAATTTGTCCCAAACAAATTTCATACACTCAAAAAAAAAAGTCAGTAAAGTCAGCAAAAAATGTTGCTGTGTCAGCAAATTTTTAGTCAGGAGCGTGCTTGCAAAAAAGTTGGTAATTTCAACAAAAGGTGTTTGCTGAAAATCAGCGAGCTGATTTTTACCCAAAAAATAGTAATCTCAGCAAAAGTTTTGCTAACACTTAGTCGATCCTAGTTGCTAACACTTAGTAAATCCTTGCTAAAATCAATAAACTTTTGTCTGAATATTAGTAGACTGAAAAAAAACTCAAAAAACTTGTAGCGAAATTTTAGTTTAGTTAATTTATTTGCTGAAAATTTAAATATAGAATATGTGCAAGTAGTTTTTCTTTTTTTGTCATTTCCGTTTCCAGACAAGCTGCGACATCTACATCTTGTCTATCTGGTTGTCGTCCACGCTATGAATGCGGTTATCAGCACAATTTTTGTAGCAAAATAAATTAGTAAAACATTAGTTCAAAATTAGTTTAGTGCTAAAAAAATATAACTAAAACTTTTGCTGAAAACTGAATTTCAGCAAAAAAATTGTTAAAACTAGTACACTTGATATACAAGACTTTTTACTAATTTTTCTACTAACTTATTTTTTTGAGTGTACATAATTAGCATTTCATACCACAATATGTTAATCCCAGGAATAAAATCACTTTTTTTCTATAGAAATGTTGACGAATTAAATTTTTTTATTTATTTGTAATAATAATTAAATTAATATAAAATAATAATACACTCAAAAAAATAAGTTAGTAGAAAAATTAGTAAAACGTCTTGTATATCAAGTGTACTAGTTTTCAGCAATTTTTTTGCTGAAATTCCGTTTTCAGCAAAATTTTTAGTTATATTTGTTTAGCACTAAACTAATTTTGAACTAATGTTTTACTAATTTATTTTGCTACAAAAATTGTGCTGATAACCGCATTCATAGCGAGGACGACAACCAGATAGACAAGATGTAGATGTCGCAGCTTGTCTGGAAACGGAAATGACAAAAAAAGAAAAAAAACTCTACACCAGAGCTTTGAAGAATTAATTCCTTTATGAATGAATTCACTACCAATCGAATTCAATTTTCTCTAGAATTGAATGAATTCCTTTTCTTAAGTAATTCAGTGAATTCATTCAATTGAATGCGTTCATCAAACAACAAAATCAAAGAATTAATTCAATTGCAATATTTCTTTTTATTAAATCAAATGAATTAATTCACTGGTGAACGCGTTCAATTTTATAAATCGAACGGAAAAAAAGTGAATTAATTCCTTACTGAATTAATTCCTTACTGAATTAATTCACCACTGAATTCATTCAATTTCATTTTCATTCAGTGAATTAAAAAAAAAATAAAATTACATTCAGTGAATTAAAAAAAAAAAAATAATAAGTTCACTGAATTGAAAAAAAAAAATAAAATAAGTTCACTGAATTGAAAAAAAATAAAATAAGTTCACTGAATTCAAAACCTGTTTTCTCCCGTTCAGTAGAAGAAAACAATAATGTACAAATAAAATTTTTAAATAAGCAATTTTACAGCGTGTGATAGTAACAAATTAGAAACCGGAAGCAAATATGAATTAATTCTATTCAATATATGGTGCTTAGTGAATTAATTCATAGAATTTTTAATTCAGAATTGCAAAATTACCACTGAATTCATTCAATTTCATTTTCATTCAGTGAATTAAAAAAAAAATAAAATTACATTCAGTGAATTAAAAAAAAAAAATAATAAGTTCACTGAATTGAAAAAAAAAAATAAAATAAGTTCACTGAATTGAAAAAAAATAAAATAAGTTCACTGAATTCAAAACCTGTTTTCTGCCGTTCAGTAGAAGAAAACAATAATGTACAAATAAAATTTTTAAATAAGCAATTTTACAGCGTGTGATAGTAACAAATTAGAAACCGGAAGCAAATATGAATTAATTCTATTCAATATATGGTGCTTAGTGAATTAATTCATAGAATTTTTAATTCAGAATTGAAAAATTAAATTAAGGAATTAATTCTTCAAAGCTCTGCTCTACACATATTCTATATTTAAATTTTCAGCAAATAAATTAACTAAAGTAAAATTTCGCTACAAGTTTTTTGAGTTTTTTTCAATCTACTAATATTCAGCAAAAAGTTTAATGATTTTAGCAAGGATTTTTTTCATTTGCAGTCGACTAAGTGTTAGCAAAACTTTTGCTGAAGATTACTATTTTTTTGGTAGAAATCAGCTCGCTGACTTTCAGCAAACCTTTTGCTGAAATTACCAACTTTTTTGCAAGCACGCTCCTGACTAAAAATTTGCTGCCACAGCAACATTTTTTGCTGACTTTACTGACTTTTTTTTTTGAGTGTAATAATAAAAATAATAATAAAAAGATAAATAATTTAATAAAATTTAATCTTAATCACATTATCATATCATAATTATTTTTACACTTAATTAATTGTAGTTGATGAAGTGTTTAAGTTATGCCAATTTTCAAATACCTTTCATCCTCCCTATTTATCGCCTTTATTTTTTGACGCTCCTTTGTTGGTTTTACTAGTTTAAGCTGTTGATTTCGCTGCTGGTTTATTTTTTCAACTTGAGTCTTCCATCGACAAGCGGTATAAAAGCATGGTATTGAGCGGTGCCATCGATTGTTACCGTAGCATCGAATCTGCTCTTCATTGTTTTCAATGTTTTCTCATGATCCTCTTTGCTACTTAAACTATTTCAGTTTCTTTACAATAACTCTTTGTCCAATCGAAGAAAGCAGTCGCATCTAAGATGCGATCTTGATGACAGCACTGGAGGCTATACTTCGCTGCATTTATTTTGAGGTTTGCTCCAAAACCATCACATGCTCTTTTACCATGAGCAGTTCGATGAAAATGCCACTCAGCTGGCATTTCAAAATCTTTTTCATGAGCTATAAGACTTGCGAAGCTACTTTTGTTTTTAAAATGTTGACGAGCTCCATCCGAAACCTAGTATACCTTCTCTAATGTAAATTTAGATTTTAGATAATTTAGTATTATCTTCTGGTATTGATAAACTGCAACGGTATCATGTTTTAAATCGTCGGATATAATTGCCATACTTTTGTGTTCCAGTTCTTTATCTTTCATGTAGTAAATAACTACTGTGGATATAGTTGCTTGGTCGTTATTGAAGTGGAATGACTGTATGGCATCCTGAAGAACATATCTGCATAATCAAACAAATTCACCATACTTCAAATGTATCTTCAAATCCTTGAAGAATGACCACTGCTCCTTGACTAAAAAGTCATGCGTTCTCAAATTTAGCAATCCTCTACACATTTCTTCCACAAAATCATGCACATTTGAAATGATTGTTTTCAATGTGCATCTTTCAGTCTGAAGCCAAGATTCAAATTTGATTTCCTCAATACATTCTCGCTCAAAAGAGTTAATTAAATTCTCTTTGTTGAATGTGGTTTTCACGCAATTTGAACATTCACCTAAGTGGCAAGAAGTTGTTGCATTTGGACACATAGTCAATTTAAGGCAATCGCGATAATCGTGCAAATCTTCTGCATCAGTTTAATATTTTCATGGTAAATGCAAACGCATACTGTGTGAGTTCAGTGTTTTGCCCTCAGTTGGGTAAATTTTGTGAAGCCAATTTTGACATCCTCGTGTTCTGATTGAAATGTTGCGAATAAATCTTTCAGGTTGCAGAGAACTATTCTCTTTTCAATTTGAACTTTCTTGCCATCGATTCGTACAGACACCCAGTCTTTCATCTCTGGCATCTCATATCATCTCGCTGATAAAACTTACTTACTAGAGCTTCAGTTTCGCACTCTAAAGTTTTTCCCTTCCTTTTGTTTGGGAGTGAGAGAATCCCATGCTCAGTAACCAATTTTTTTAGCAATTCTTGCTTTTCGTTGAGAAGTTACAAACTCAGCCATTATTTTTGCACAACTCCATGTCGAGGGAGCAAGCGTAAGAAGTTGAACTCTTGCAGCTCTACTCTGTGACGTTTTGTATTTCTATTTTATTTGTTCAAGAACTTCTACTGCATCCTTATAATATTTGTTTTGACACTCATTCTTTGAACGTATACCTTCTACTGAAAAGTTAGAATGACCATCATTATCAACTGTTCTGTCATCATTCTCAGAGTTATTTTTGTCTTTATCTGGAATAACATCAACGCAAGGCTCATTTCTATTCAAATCCGGTAATTCGTTCAACTTTCCGAGCCCTTTCCTGCATGATCCACAAATTTGCAACTGTTTTGACAGCGTAGGAAATTTTTTTAATAAGCCGTCGGAAATATTTCGCATATCTGATGATCTGTGCATTTTTTTGTTAAAGGGATTAAAACAAAAAGAACCAAATATATCACTTTGAAGCTTGGCCTTTTTAGGAGCTGTAGACATTGTAAAAATTAATTATGTAAATAACACACGTCTAATCTTTAACACTGTTTCTAAAAAACTGATTTACGAATGTCTTCAGAATGACAATAAATAGATTTTTAAGATCATATAGGTAGTGTCTTTTATTGAATGTTTCTAGAATCTTTTATTATGGTCAAGAAGGGCTTAGTGTGGGTTAACCGCATGTTACATAATCAAAATAATAAAGTACCTTTTTTAACCAAATATACCTATAAAATAATAACAAAAATAAGCCACCTGTTAAATTTTACCTTTTAAACATAATATTAAAAAAAACTACCTTTTAACTTCTACCTATCCACCCACTTTTTAAAGTCAAGTGTCATAAAATAATAAATAAATTGGTATTTCGGAGAATGGCCATAAGATATTTCCACCTGATTTAAAAACTTGTCTCTGGGGCACCTGTTGTTTTGACAATAAAAATCACATTTAGTATTATGTGCGCTCAAAACTACTTATAGGATTGACAAAAAAGCCGTAATGAAAGGCAGATAAAAGACTTAGGAAAGATTTTGGCGTTGGAAAATTAATGGCGGTCGGACTCACATTGCACCCCTCCAGAAATCAGCAGCGAAATCAACAGCTGAACCTAGTAACGCCAAAAAATAAAGGCAATAAATAGGGAGGATGAAAGGTATTTGAAAATTTGCACAGCTTAAACACTTCATCAGCTACAATTAATTAAGTGTAAAATAGTTATGATATAAAAGGATCTAATGTGATTAAGATTAAATTCTATTAAATTATTATTATTATTTTGTTAGTGAGAACAGATATTATCAGCCTCTAGTTCGATGTTTTTATTTTCTATTTATTTAAATAACAACCGTTTTCAAAAATTTGTTCTTGCAAACAGAATAGACTGCTGTTTCGGAGGACGTTACTCCTCCTCATCATTATCCGCACAAGATCATAACCATAAAAGATTATGACTAAGGTTACTTTGATTACTTATGTGAAAACATCAGAGTTTATACTGATCCCCACTTTAAATAAATGAGAATTTTGTATTCTCCGAAGTTTAAAAAGCAACAAAAAAAAACCAAAACAAAATTATATCAAACTAATATGAAATGTAAGTAGGCCAACACTGCCAGCCAACAATACATACATTTTGTGTGTCTTCCAATAAATTAGGGAGACGTTTTTACTAACTTAAAAAAGTTAATGTTTTCCGCCGTGGCCCGCAAATGTTTCAAATTGATTATTCTGCTATCATTCAATGAAAAATAGAAATTGTTTGTTCGAACTTTATTCACAAATTAGTGAGAGCAAATATTATTCAGCCTCTAGTTCGATGTTTTTATTTTCTATTTATTTAAATAGAAACCGTGCATATTAGTTTTCAAAATTTTGTTCTCGCAAACAGGATAGACAGCTGTTTCGGAGGACGTTACTCCCCATCATCAGTATCCTCGAAAGATCATAAGCATAAAAGATTATGACTAAGGTTAGTTTGATTAATTATGTGCAAAACGTCAGAGTTTATACTGATCCCCACTTTAAATAAATGAAAATTTTGTATTCTCCGAAGTTTAAAAAGCAACAAAAAAAAACCAAAACAAAATTATATCAAACTAATATGAAATGTAAGTAGGCCAACACTGCCAGCCAATACATACATTTTGTGTGTCCCCTTCATCAGTTTTCTTTAGAAAGTGGTGACAGTAGTGCAATGCAATTTGAAGCCTCAAAATCTCATATTAAATGTAGTCTGCTACATTGACAGACTACTTCTTCTTCTTTGTTAATACAAGAAGAGGCAAAAACATTTTTTCTCCGTACTATGACTGTTATCAAAATGTTGGTTTTTAATTTTTATTTAAAAAATAAAAATTTTTTCGACCTTGTTAATTGCCCGATTAAAAAAATTGATATGGGGCTTTATATAGTCATATGCAGTGATGCCAACTTGGTGCTTTTAGCACTATTTATGGTGCTTTTTGATGACCCAAAACGCCAAAATTTTGCTCATGGTGCCAAAACCAAAAAAAGCACTAAAATAGTGCTTTTTTATGTTTTAGTCAGTGCTTTTAGTGCTTTTTTTTTTAACAATTTTTCATATTTGTGTTTTTGCAATTAATTTGTTCTAAAAAGGTCACTAATTTTTTAAGTGGAACATTATATGGCAACTTTTTTTAGGTTTTAAGGTTCCCTGTAAATCGTCAGCCATTTCATGAGAAATCGTAAGGAAATCGTCATCAGTTAAATATCATAAAAACAATAGTTTTATCTATTTTTTTACTCGAAATTTAATTCATTTTAACTGCTTGACCATATCGATGCTCTTAATATATTTCACAGCTTTTATAAATTCGAATTATATATATCTGGATGTTATTTTTTACTTCATCTGTAAAAAGGTGGTATTTATGCTACGATTTGTTACAGATAAAACATCTCATCATGCGTTATGCGGTTTAAGTTCTCATAAATAATTTATACAGACTTTAAGTTCGTGATTCCTATCTCTGTTTTTAAAACTTTTAGTCGCGTCGTTATTGTTCTATAATTTACAAATAAGCCAAACACAGAGTATTTCGGCATTTTTAACCGCGATTTTCTAAAAAATGTGACGCAATTGAGACATTTTAAAAACATATTTAGAATCAGCTTGTCTAATCTAAAAAATGTTGTACCAACGTTTAAATCCTTGCAAAAAATCATTTTGTGAAGCTGTGTAAATTAAAAATTAACCTAGTTCCAACTTTTGTTTGTTAATTCTTTTCAACTATGAAAATTGCGAATCAAAAAAACGCGATTCGGAAAGAACAATTTGCGGTTTTTTTAAACGCTTTTTTATCGTTTTGTGAATTGGATGGTATTTATAATTAAAGAAATATGTTTATTTCCAGGGGTCTCCCATGGTCCTGATGAATAGCAACACCGGTTTTTAATGCAACAGATGGCGCTGACTGCTGGTTTGTTTTTCTGGCAATACTGTTTCATTTTATTGGGGAACAGTGTTGCCCAAAAAGTTTTAGCTTATTCCCATTTTAAATTTTTAAATCCCTACTGTTATACCCAATTCATTTTAATTTAAACAAAAGCTCAAAAAAAGGAGTTAAATTAGCATCGCTCTTAAGTTCAGAAAATTATTAAGAAATGAGTGAGCAAATTAAATAAAATTGAATATTTTACGAAGAAATATTTACGTTTTCAATCGAACTTTAAAACTTTGAAACTAAAAAAATTTTATTATACGAAAGACAAATCACAAATAAGCTGAAATGTCACCGTTTCAAAATAAAAGTCGTATATTAAATTTTCGAGAGAAAAAATTCTGCACTATTTTCACACGAAGTTCATTATGGTGAAAAGTCTTTTTTTTCTAAAATTTGTAAATCTAGTAAAGTGTAAGTTCTAGGGCTCGTAAACTCTTTTGAACATTAATATCCCATTCACAAGCAAGTTTTGTAAGCGATTTAGCAATTAGATTTGGAAAATAATCAAAACTGTTCACATACGGATGAAGGGGTTTTCATTATCTCGTTAACATCTGTTTGGCTATTTTTGTAAACAAAAAATATTTGCGACCTAACCAAAAATTTAAAAAATATTTCAAAAAACATATATTTTCCACTGCCGGAATAAAATATTTATTAACTTTGGATGAAATACAACTTTAATGTTTATATATTAAACTTTTCCAACAGGGATGACTAGTTTAAAGATGAAACTTTCGATTTTTGATCGGAGGAAGACCGCAGCTATTGAAGATCTGTTTGTATACAGTTTGTCGCCCGGAAGGGTAATGCATCTACATTTAACTCAACTGTCAATGAAATATATAATTAATTTCATTTAAAAGCACAAAAAAAAATTAAAATTAATTTTTTCTTATGTTATAGAGTTATAAAGGTATTAAGTATTTGGGTACTGAATACTCAGTACCGTGTTCTTTTGTTCGAGTACTCAATGCCCAAACTAAGCTGCTTTGGGCATTCAAAGTTGTATTTTTCCAAATATATGCATAATTTTGCCTGAAAATACATCTATATGTAAATACGACTCGTTTAGAAAAGAAATATGAAAAACGGAGTATAGAGTAGTATCAAGTACTCAGCTAAACAAGTATTGAGTACTCAAAAAGCCCTTCTCAAACCTTGACTTTTAGGAGATAATTGACTGGGTTTATAAATTATCTTGTCAAATTGAAGTGATTATTGATAGAAAATTTGTATGGAGAATCACGAGATAATACATGAGATAATGCAATAATCTTCAAGATAACTGAAACCTCGTTCATGTGAATGGGGCATAAGTTTGCATAAGTCGAGTTTACACGATTCAGAAGGTACATAAGACGTTATATGAAAACCCCTGGTACTTTTTGAGCCTACACAAAATTTATTTTTTCTGAGTCCTTTGCATGTAACAATTTCAGTATTTGGAAAATAGAAACTTTTTTGATAAATTATTGAGATTGGTCGCTTTTCGTTATTTCAAGATTTATAAATATTTGGAGAACATTTCTTCAATAATTCAAATATTTTGTAGAAATTTTGAAATTCTTTAACAGACCTAATTTGATCGACTTTAATTTGAAATAATACGCATATAACTTATTGTGGACCTAAAACTAAATCTTTTAAAATTTACAAATTTTTTAATCTGTCCCCAAAACGAATTCGAACTCCCTAATTTCGGCCCAAATCTCCTTACCTAACAACTCTGTAAAACCTCATTTGACATAGAAAAATCCTCCCTTGAGAAAATTTCCCAAAATAAAATCCTCCTTTGACAAAATTTCCCACATGCTAGCCACATCTACAGTTTGTTTACAAAATTATCTATGTCGCATCTCTATATTATATGTCTCTGTTTATTTCTGTTTTTAATAATTTAAAATATAAATGTACATTAGGGTTATGACCAGGGTTGGCAGGCAATACGGCTAAAATACCGTTATCGATTCAACACCCTTTCAACTGACTACCGTTACCCCTAAAATACCGTTACCGAAATACAAAAACAATTTCTATAGAAATAACGCAACACTTCACCGAAGTGTTTTAGAAAATTACCCCATAAATTTGAATGAAAACAAACTCTACACAATTTTCACATGAAAAATCATTTTATTTTATATGGAGTATAACAGTTTTTTCACGTGAAACTCAAACAACTTACGGTGCTTAAGTTGATAAATTGGTTCTGTTTTTAATCTCGTTTGGTTTTCGTAAAAAAAAAATTACGGGATGCATCAAATTTAACTGACTACCGTTACTCTTAAAATACAGTTACCGATATAACTAAAATACCGTTAACCTTAAAATACCGTTACCGAAATAACCTAAAATGGCGTTACCCTAACGATAACCGCATTCGTTTCGGTTACCATCCCTGATTTTTAACAAAAATTTTATCACCACGTGATAGGCAATACTTAATTAATAATAAAAATCGTGTTTGCAAGCAATTTCGGCAAAAAAAACCTTCCGAAACAAATGCAATTTCTAAAAATTATTTTTGCTCGGGGATTTTGTTTAATTTACATAACAAATTATTACAAAAATTATTGTAAACGACAAAAAATGTATCCAAAAGTCCCTCCAAAAAGGTTTCGTAATTTTTACCCTAAATAGCTTTTAATAAGCATCGTTTGAGTCTCATTTGTTTAAAACTTCGGAGAAATATTTTAATTAAACTAAAACCATATGGACCAAATTTCTTAATATTTTTTTATGTCCTTTTTGACTAGGGCATGTAAAATTAATTTGATATTTGCAAAAAAATCAAAAAAATGTTAACCCTAATGTACATTGCTTTTTTAAACTTTGTATAAATTTTTTTGATTTTTTTTATTAAAAATGCAAAGTGCTTTTTACGCTTTTTTAAGCCAAAAAATAACGCTTTTTACGCTTTTTTGCAAAACATTTGCGCTTTTTACAATTCTAAAGTTGGCAGCACTGGTCATATGTAATTTAACATGAGCCTTTATACAATTTTATCCGAGAAATGGGCGCTTATAATTTCATAAGTTTGCATCAATTCAGTTATAATTTGATAATATCAGTGTTGCAGCAGCAATTTTGTCTAATGCCTTAGTTTTGGTCGAGCTTGGAATGCTAGACTTGGGCTGAGCTCGCCGGATTGGGGTGGTCCTTGACCTAACCAAAGCAAAAGCTGCTGTCAATAGAAACAAAATTGTTTTCATTCCAAGGCTTAGGTGTAAAATAACTGAATCTAAATTAACTGAAAATATATGCAAGTTGACAACTGATTTCGTGTATATCTATTCCGCGATAGATGTTCTTATCGCCAGGACACTTAAAAAATATTCCCACCCATCTGTATTGAATAACTTCGTGCCCATGAAAATTTTTCTTTTAGTCATTCCCTAAATTAAAAATATATTTAAAATTTATCTTATGTGATTTCAGATATCAATATTTACTTTACAGACCCGAACGTAACTTTCGTATTATAGTTAAAAATTCATTTAAAAAAAATTGATTTTTTACCGTTGTATGAAACTATTACATTAGTTAGTAAATAAATTTAATAAATTAAATGGTTATCGAAAAGATGTTTGCTCCAAACCCTTTCCATACTTTCCTAAATTTAAGGCGTCAGTATTGAAAATTCTAACCTGAATGATATAGCGATAAACTCCTTTGAATTGAAAAATAGATATTTTATCCATTAAACTTTATACGTCCAATAAAGATTTAACCTTCTATGCCTTTTCGAGAACAATTCTGTAAAATGCCCTCAACCAAGCTAAAAAAAATTTAAAATCAAAAAGATCTTTTTATAAAAAAAAAAGTTAAGTCAGTGATAAGCCAAGAGAAAATATGCACATATATATGTATATGTATACTTATTTTCGTTTCCACACTCAAAAAAACTAGCAGAACATTTTATAATGTTGTTAATAAACAAAAGATAAAACAAAAATTTTGAACAATGTACATGTTCATATCCAATTAGTATAAACGAATTGGATCAATAACCGAAAGGAAAAAAAAAAATACGTGTACAAATCTGAGTTTGAAGGCTATAAAGGTATTTTCCCTTTTATGTCCTTTGCATGGAACAGTCCTACGTATTGGCCTTCTAAGTTTTCAAGCTGGTATAGAGAGGAACCAACCTTTTTACGAACACGACATTTCAGATACTGTGGCAATAGTATGGCATTTATACCCCTGGTAAAGTCACTTGGAGTTCGATTTTTCCGGTAAACTATCTGACCTTCCTTAAAATTAACTTCTCTACACCGCAGGTTGTATGTTTTCGTAGCTCTTTCATGAACAACAGCTAAGTTTTCCCGTATTCGATCGTGTATTAATCCTATTCTTGTATCATTCGGTAGAAGATTTCCCTGACTGTTCTGTAATAAGCCTATTTTCTCCAGTATGGGATATGCTGTACCATGATGCACCATATTATGGCCGAATAAATTGAAATATGGTGAACACTTAAGGCTCTCATGGTAATCACTCCTCAATATACTAGTTATTTTTGATACATATTTATCCCACTGGTCCTGTTTTTCATTAATCAAAAAACGCAATTTTACTAAAAACTCCCTGTTTGTCCTCTCAGAGACATTGGCCTGCGGTGAATAGAATGCAGTTTTTACATGGGTAACCCCGTAAGCCTTTAGAAATTCGACCATTTGATTTGAAACAAATTGTTTCCCATTATCTGTATATATTGGGGTACTCCAAACTTATGGAAAATATCCTTTTCTATATAGCCAACTATCGCTGATGTCGTGGCCTTCTTTAATAGTTTCAAAAATATTATATTTCGAAAAGTGGTCAATTGCCACAAAAACCATATTATTGCCCATTTTGGTACGGGGATATGTCAGTTTTCATTTGTTGGCCCATAGGCGGGCGAAGAATCTGATTCGTTGATTAACACATTTACATGTATCGCAATTTGATACAAAGGCCCTAATATCCTTAGCCATTTTTGGCCAAAAGTACTTTTCACGAATGCGATGAAAGGTTTTCGCAAAGCCTCCGTGACATGAGGTGATATTATGATTTCTTTCAATTACAATTTCCTGTAAGGTAACCACAGTCGCCATAGCGTTTCCTCGTCTTCAAGCTCTCCTTTCCTAAATTTCACCCTCTGATAAACATATCCATCAGATATACAGGTATCTGGAAAATCTTAAGACTCCACCTACCTAACCGGCCTGACAGGTCCTTTTGAGACATAAGCCAACGTAAGCTGCTATGATCTGTATCTTGAATTTCAAAACCTCGACGTACGGCCGAAAACGTTTCAGACACACAATAGCTGCTAGACACTCAAGTTCTGTTACTGTATAATTTTTTTGAGCTTTGTTTAGGTTTTGAGAAACATAAGCTATTGGGTGCTCTTGTCCGTTATTGTCTGTCTGAACCAAAACCCCACCTACTCTTGAGGCATCACACTGTATCGTAAATGGTTTACTAAAGTCTGGTTAAATTTCTTAAAAGACTCTTCTGCTTCAAGCGTTATTTTAAATTTATCTGATTTTCTAAGACAATCTGTAAGCGGAGCTGCCAATTCTGCGTAATTTGGTATAAACGATACCAACCGGTCATGCCTACAAATCTATGTATCTGTCTAGGTGTAGCGGGCAATGGAAAATTTGAAATAGCCTCGTTGGTCCGTCCGTAAAGTTCCCTGACCTACAATATAGCCAAGATACTTGATTTCCTTCTGGCAGAATCGACTCTTTTCAACATTTATTGTAAGTTTAGCATTTCTAAGGCAATCCGCAACCTCTCTCAATACATTTAAATGACTTCTGAAATCTGGTGTACAAACCAATAGGTCATCTAAGTAGACGAATACATATTCCCGGAGTCGGCTAGGAATAACCTTATCCATTAAACGGCTCATCCTCTGTGCGGCGTTGCACAGCCCGAAAGGCATAACGGTATATTGATACAGTGGCTGACCAGGTACTGTAAATGCCGTTTTTTCTCTCGAACTCTCATCTAATGGTATTTGCCAAAAGGCATTTTTTAGGTCAATACCAGATATGAAATTAGTATCCTGAAGTCGACTTAAGAGTCCATTAATGTGTGGGAGAGGATATGCATCCTTTTTTGTTAATTCATTAAGTTTTCGTGAATCAAGACAAAGTCGATTTTTGCTAAGTTTTCGGACTAATACAATTGGGTTAGAGTAAGGGCTATTGCTTTCTTCTATAACACCTAAAGAATTCATGCGGTCAAGCTCTGCGTATGCCTCCTGCTGACGTGGGGGAGAGAGGGGATAGTGTTTTATCTTAAACAGCAGAGAATTCCCAGTGTCTATGTTATGGGTTTCAGTATTTGTCCTTCCTAAACCTAATTTCGCATACGATGGAAAATTATCTATAACCCTAATTCTTTTCTGTCCACGTCCGCACCGTGGTTTGAAACAAAAAAAAGTGGTAATAAATCTGTATCTTTTAAACTATAAGTCTGATTGCATCAATATGTATGAGATAATTGTTAAGGAGGACCCAGGCTTTCTGAATTTTGGATTCATGGTTACCCTGTATTATCACAGGGTGACTTATTGGGCGTCAAAGTAGACCACCTCAAAAGTAAAATTGCTTTTGGACCGTGTAGCTCTTCCAATTATTGCCCAATATGGTTGATTTTTTATATTTTGCAATGACCTTAGAGAAACGAAGAAAAAATATGGTTACTTTACGATAATAACTGTTATGGGTTTTAAGTTATTTAATTTCAAAAATAAATAAACTCATTTTTCTCTTCGACTTTTTTTAGTTTTAGGCCGATTGTGAACTCGATATTATAACGATAATTTTTTAAAAATACTGACATATAGGCAACAGTTTAAGAAATGAAACTGTGAAAACTTTTTTTAAGTATCTTGAACCATTTATTGTTGAGAAATTTCCAAAGTCAAACATTTTTCGCTGATCGAAAAAATTGCATTTTTTTTCAAAAAGATGCTATATGAAGTTATTTAATAAAAAGTTAATGTTTTATTATATATTCGTAGAGAATGGGGTTCTAAGATGCTTTTAATCCAAATTTTGAAGTCGGTACAACATTCACCCTACGTACAGCATTGACCGAAATTGGTCTAATTTTTCTGAGAATTTTTGAGTTTTCGATCATATAACAAAAAAGTCACGCCGATTTTGCTACTTTCTGAAATACAGTTATATAGCGCCATATATTCTGTTTAGATTTCAAAAATAAAAAGTAGCGCCAATTCATAAACGAATCCAGAAAACATGATTTTTAAAAAATGGCAAATTTCCATACACCATAATTTTAATTGCCAAAAAAGGATAGTCGGTTTATAATTTTAAAATTATTTTAATTGTTTTACATGAACAATAAAATAGTCTTTATTGCTGCAAAAAATTATTCACGTACCTTGTATAGTTTTTAAGATATTGAAAGTCAACTTTCAAAGATGATTTTGTAAAAAATACACTTTTTAGTTTTTTCGTAGATTTTTCCCAGAAGTGTTTAAGGATTTTTTGAATGTTTCTTAAAAATTAACTGTGCAATAAACTAGACATGTTTTCCTTTTATTATTGCATTTAAAACACACACCTCAGGTCAAAAAATATAACCACATGCAAATATTGTGCAAACATTCACTTTCTTGTTTTTTAGTTTTTTCATAGATTTTTCCCAGAAGTGTTTAAGATTTTTTTGAAAGTTACTAAAAAATTAACACTACAATAAATTAGACATATTTCCCTTTCCATTGATGAATTCAACGTATATAAAAAATATTGGTAACAGGTACGATTATTGCATTTATTATTTTTCCATTAACAATATTTACATTTTTTAATAAATTAAATTCTAACCCCTAAATTCATAAACACTTTGTGAAATTATAAAAGGTTTAATGAACAAATTTTGTATTAAAATGACGTTTTGTAAACCGAAGTGTCAAAAGTTAACATATTTTTAATTTCTTTGGCTTCGGAATCACCTTCTAAACTTATTTTTTGCAGCCATTTCGTTTTAATAGAATATTTTACTGGATCTGAAGATATAAGTAAGTGGTGCATTAGATCAGAATTTTGGGCAGTTTTTAATGTTTTCGTGTGTTAAATTTCCAATAGTGTTTAAAGTCGCTGTTTCTAGCTTCCTGCGCTTCTTCTGTTAGCTCTCCTAAAGGAAGGATACTATTTTCTATTATTGTTTTTCTATGGGATAATATTTTATGTACGGTTGGTATTATTGGTCGCCAAAAATACAAGCTACTTAATAATGGTTTTGTTTCATTAGCAAAAATATGGTATTTATCAGAATATATACGTTTTTTGCTATTAATCACCGCTAACAATATTTTAAAAAGTATGATTAAAGTTTCGTCGGGACCTGTTATTTCAGATGTTGTCTCAGGATCTTCAAAAAAACGCCTGGCTGTGTTTCCATCATTACAGCTTCCATAAACGTGAAGAGATTTATCCACAATTAGACCCAACTCTTGCTTAAATTCATTTTGAATTCACATGTTTTGCAAATCTGTGTTATTTTTTACACATTTTAATTTTAATTTCAAGGAATTTTCCGATATTTTATATCATATGCTAAATGTAAACAATATTCCATAAATCGTATCCTTGCATAAAGAAGAGATATTCCAAATTTCAAAGCTTCTTCATTAACTACAGTTTCATTGCATATTTCGTGAAACTCTGAGCTTTTCTTTGCGCATATATTACACTTCCAGCTCGATGCGGTATCTGTCACTGCATTGGCTACTTTCCCATCAATCATCGTAAATACTAGTTGAAATGAAATCTTTAGGATACATCGATTTATTTCCACATACAAAGGAGATAAGTTGGAAATTTCTAACTCTACTTTCTCCACTATGTTTTTTGTTGAGCTTACAGTTTCCTTCACATATTCAAAATGCACTGGCCGACATAAAAACTTAGAACCTGGTGTAAAATTTATTCATAAGTCTTCGTGATTCTTATTTAATGCGGAAGAAGTTGATGGGGAAGTGTCTTCCTTAAATAACCGCATTCTGAGTGGTACCAAAGATGTCATAAAAACACTTGAATAGTCAACTTCTTCATTGCGTGTAGTTTGTTGTTTGTAAATCCAGACGTTCCATGGCAGCCCCATTTACATATCAACGTTAATTCAGAATTGTGGCATTTTTTAAGTCTTTCTTACTAAAATTAGAAATAATTCTCGATGCTGTTTTATCTAGCAATTGGGAAAGTTCAATACTGCCACTTTTAGAGTTTACTTCTACTGGTAATGGCACAATTTTGTTTTGCGTTTCTTTAATTGAGTGACTGTTTGGTAAAATATCGTATCCTTTTTCCTGGAGTGCGTTTCTCAATATACCATACTTGTTTCTCGATAATCCTAAGTTTAGTATTAGAGCTAACACATCTTCTTCTGTAAAAGATTTTGATGATTTTGGAGTTGAAATACTTTGTAACATACGATTCAATCGCTCGGGAGATGCTGTTGGTAATACGTCTACAATTTTTCCAACTTTTTTTGGTTCTGTTTGTATTAAAACTGCTTTCAAGGAATCCCTTATTTCGTTCGAAGAAAAATTTTTAACGACTTGTTCTTGTCTTATTTTTTTTGTCTTTTGTTGAACATTTTCGTAATCCTTTTTTGGCCGATCTAATTTCTTTCCGCCGATCTCTACATTGAGCTCCATATTTAACCAACCATTCATTATATTTCTCCTTAAACCGTGTCTTTGACATCTTAGCTTCGTATTTCTTTTCATAACTATTTCCTTCAGATCCCAGTGTAGAAAATCATTACCAGATATGTGGTTATGTAACTACATACTTGGTAATGGTAACTAGTTACTTTTGTTATTACATTTCTTATTACCTTTATATGGCGATGTCGCGAAAAATAGTGAGTTATGGTTACACACCAGCATACGAAAAATCAAAAAATATATCGTTACCTATGTGCTTACCAGTACTGACAAAAATAATGAGTCTAAAAATAGATTTTCAAAAAAATAAATTATATAAAAAAAAATATTTTTTATTGTATTTTTGTTTTTAAATAAAATTTCCTGGTGCGAATATCGAAGCTGGGTCTACAAATTGCCAGTCAATAGCTCTACCATCTGAGCTATGTATATCGACATGTAATATTTAATAGATAAAAACATAATTGACCTGCTGCACACAAGTAAGCTTACTCGCCAACATACAAAAAATCAAAAAATATGTGGTTACATATATCCTTACCAGTGTTTAAAAAATATTGAGTCTAAAAATAGATTTCAAAAAATTTAAAAAAAAATCTATAAAATTATTTTCTATTTGAAATAATGATAAAAATAAGTCATTATCAGTAACTCATTACTATATGTTTTAAAATAATGCAGAAGGTAAGTGGGTGTCATTACAGGTAGTCCAAAAAATAATGATATGTCATTACCGTTTCTACACTGGGATGTAATATTTAAACCATATGTGTGATGGATAGTATCAAGAAGTTTTGTTATTTTTCCCGCACGTAAGGATATATCTCCGAGATTTTGCTAAATGACCTCGCACAAGGAATAATGTTTTAATGTTATCTTCATGATAGATTATACTTAATAAGTCAACTATTTAAACAATATCGCGGCTTATATATTGAATAATAATTCTCAACAGGTAAAAATTTAGTGACGTATTAAGCTATTTTTAACAAATGGGTTGCGCAAAATATCCTGAGAGTAAATAATCAATCATTAGTTATTTATATTATACTTTATAATATGCACCTGTAAAATATTTGTCCCATATTGAAAAATGTTGTTTTTTACCTGGGGTGTATGTTTTGAATGCAATAATTATACCTGTCCCAAAATGAAAAATGTTTTTTTTTTACCTGGGGTTTATGTTTTGAATGCAATAATTCTACCTGTTACCAATATTTCTCTACATAAAAGAATAACGTGACTGACTGACTGACTCAACATCGCCCAGCCCCAACCGCTGAAGCTATGAAGTTGAAATTTGGTATATAGGTTCCTCTTTCGGCGTAGACGTCCGCTAAGGCGGGATTTTTGGAAATTGCTACCGGAACGGGCAAAAAGGGGAAAAGTCTCCCCCTTGGCGGCATGCCAAAACCCCTTTGGCTTGAAAGCTGAAATTTAAGATATGTGTTCCTTGGAGTATGGGCTAACTTTTCTGGAAAGTACTTTGTGGAATTTTGGACAGGGACTTTGTAAAAATGGGGGTTAAAAAGGGGAAAAAGGCCTGCCCAAACCGCTGGAGGTATGAAGTTGAAATTTGGTATAAAGGTTCCTCCACTATCGTAGTCATCCACCAAGACGGGATTTTTGGAAATTTTTACAGGGAGGGGCAAAAAGGGGATAAAAAAGTACCTTTTTCTAAAAAAGTACCTTTTCCCAAAAAAAGTACCTTTTTCCAAAACAAGTACCTTTTTCCAAAAAAGTACCTTTTTCCAATAAGAGTACCTTTTTCCAAAAAAAAGTACCTTTTTCCATAAAAAGTACCTTTTTCCAAAAAGAATTCCTTTTTCCAAAAAAGTCCCTTTTTCCAAGAAAAGTACCTTTTTCCAAAAAAGTACCTTTTTCCAAAAAAAGTAGCTTTTTCCAAAAAAAATTCCCTTATCCAAAAAAAGTACCTTTTTCCAAAAAAAGTATCTTTTTCCAAAAAAAGTACTTTTTTCACAAAAAAAAAGTACCGTTGTCAAAAAAAGGTACCGTTTTCCAAAAAAAAGTACCTTTTTCAGAAAAAAGTACTTTTTTCCAAAACAAAGTACCCTTTTCCAAAATAAGTACCTTTTTCCAAAAAAGCACCTTTTTCCAAAAAAATACTTTTTCCAAAAAAGTACTATGTAAAAACAAAGTATCTTTTTCCAAAAAATTTCGCTTTTCCCAAAAAGTACCATTTAAAAAAATACCATTTAAAAAAATATAATTTCAAAATAAGTACTTTATCTCCACTAAACCAAGGTTTCTTGATATTCGGCATAGACATGCGCTAAGACGGGATTTTTGGAAATTCCTATCGGAACGGGCAAAAAGGGGAAAAGTCTCCCCATAAACAGTCTCACAAATTGGAAAAGTGCCTTCTCAAACCCCTGGTAAGAAGTTGAAATTTGGTATAAAGATTCCTCCACTGTAGTAAACATCGACTAAGTTTGTATTTTTGGAAGTCCCTACAGGATATCCCAAAAGGAAATTCGGTATGTGAGTTCCTCCTTCTGTGTAGGCGTCCGCTTAGACGGAATTTTTGAAATTCCTATTTGGAGGGGAAATAAGGGGAAAAGTCTCCTCCTTAACGGCCTGCCCAATCCCTTTTGGCCAACCTAAAATTTTAAATATGTATTCCTTGGAGTAGGACTAACTCACCGGCAACGTAATTTTTCTATTTTGGAACATAGTAAAAATGGTGGTTGAAATAACGGCCTGCCCAAACCGCTGAGGCAATGAAATTGAAATTTGGTATGAATGTTCCTCATCCATTGCAGATAGCCGCGAAGATGGAATTTTTGTAAATTTCTAAAGGGGGGGGGGGCAAAAAGAAGAATAGCCTCCCCTTGGTGGCCTGTAAAAACCCCTTCGGCTAGAAACGTGAAATTTAAAATGTGGGTCCCTGGAGTAAGGGCTAACTTATTAGAAAGATACTTTTTGAATTTTGGACAGCGTCGTTATAAAATGGGGGCTCAAAAAGGGAAAGTGGCCCCTTAACGACCTGTACAAACTGCTGGAACTAGGAAGCTGAAATTCGGTACTTAGGTTCCTCTTCCAGCCTAATTCCAACCGGGAGGGACAAAAACAGAAAAAGTGTCCTCCTTGACAGCCTGCTCAAACTGCTGGAACTAGGAAGCTGAAATTCTCTGTCGATTGATTTTCGGAAATTCCTACCGAGATGGGCACAATAATAAGTTGGCTAGAAACCTGAATTGTAAAACATATGTTCCATGGAGTATGGGCTCACTTATCGGGGAGGTGCTTTTTGGAATTTTGGACAGGGACATTGCAAAAATGGGGATTAATGAAGCGAAAAGTGCCGCTTAAAGGCCTGGCCAAACCGCTGGAGGTAGGAAGATGAAATTTGGTATTAAAGTTCCTCCTCTATTGTAGACATCCGCTAAGATGAGATTTTTGGAAATTTCCACAGGTAGGGTTAAAAACAGGAAAAGTCTCCCCCTTAACGGCCTGGCCAAACTGCTGGAACTAGGGAGCTTAAATTCGGTATTTGGGTTCCTTCTCCAACGTTGACGTCCCCTAAGATGGTATTTTTGGAAATTCATACCGGGAAGGGTAAAAAGGGAAAAAACTTCCCCCTTGACGGCCTGGCCAAACTTCTGGATATAGAGACCTAAAATTATGTATGTAGTAGGTTCCTCCTCCAACGCAGACTTTTTGGAAATTCCTACCGGGAGGGGTAAAAACGGAATAATTCTCCCCCTTGAAATCTGTAATCTATAATATGTTTTCCTTGGAGTATGGGCTAACTTATTGACAAGGAATTTTTAGGACTTTGGACAGGAAAATGGTGGTTCAAAAGGGGAAAATTGCAAAGAAATGGAAATAGAAGCGACTGATATCAATATCGATACACAGACAGTAGGAACGAAATGGAATGAAACGGCGAACGAGTGGAATTGGAATAACAGATAATGGGAACGAAATGCAATGGAATGGTGAACGAAATGGAATCTTGGAAGGAGTTGCATTGGAACACTAAAATTGTTTAACAGAATGGAATGGAATTTGAATGACTCAAACTGCCGGAGTTTGGTACTTGAAATTTCGCATGCGATTGAAGCAAGATTATATATATTTGGGATTTTTACTGAGAGGAACAAAAAGGGGTGAAGAACTCCTTTAATTACCTATTCAAACACTATCCACGGAATATGAAACTTATGTAGCATTGAAACATACTCTCCAAAAAGTTAAACAACTTTTCTAAAAGGGAAAAAACCTTAGAAAATTAATGGAACTTATATATTCTGATATTTAAACTACAGGTAACGAAGCACCGGTGGAAGAAACCGACGCAGTAAATTTTCCAATTGAATTTGTGAATTTACTTGAATTGCCAGGTCTACCATTACATAAACTGGAATTACAAAAAACTTTGAGGCACGCTAACAACGTAGCGGGCTTTGCCCGCTATCTTTAATATTATAAAATGCTTTCCAACCCTGCTTTACGTTATTTATTTTCATTCAAAACACAAACGAAGAAAACTACTTACGGGTCTATCTAACTAAGTTCGCACTTTACCAAATTATCTTGACATCCACACGTATATTGCAATTTATAATGGATTCATTACTAACAATCCACTTTCATGAGAAAAAGTGATCAAATATTTATTTTAAACCCATTGTTGTGCAGAATTATTTATTTGTGGTGGCTGGTTGAAGGCTTTTATTATAAAAAATGTACTTTAAATAAAAAAGCGAATTTAAAACAATTGTGGGGGGCACAGTCCCCCCTCCACCCAACCACGAATACGAACTATCTACGCCGATGGTTGAACAACAGACAATTAGTTGTTACATGTTCACATGTTGGTATACTAAATGATTTATTTATAGAAAATTAAGAGGCAAAAAATAGTGTTTGTACTTAAACATTACAATAAATTTACCTTAACAATTATTTTACCTTAACAACAAATATTGTGTTTTATTTTATCTAAAAAAATTTAATTCTAAACTTTAAGGCACGCTAACAACGTAGCGGGCTGCGCCCGCTAGTTTTTTATATACGTTTAATTCATCAATGGAAAGGGAAATATAGTTTAGTGTAGTGTTAATTTTTTAGTAACATTCAAAAAAACCTTAAACACTTCTGGGAAAAATCTAAGAAAAAACTAAAAAACAAGAAAGTGAATGTTTGCACAATATTTGCATGTGGTTATATTTTTTGACCTGAGGTGTGTGTTTTAAATGCAATAATTTAACCTGTTATCAATCCTTTTTATATACGTTTAATACATCAATGAAAAGGAAAACATGTCTAGTTTATTGCACAGTTAATTTTTAAGCAACATTCAAAAAAACCTTAAACACTTCTGGGAAAAATCTACGAAAAAACTAAAAAGTGTATTTTTTACAAAATCATCTTTGAAAGTTGACTTTCAATATCTTAAAAACTATACAAGGTATGTGAATCATTTTTTGCAGCAATAAAGACTATTTTATTGTTCATGTAAAACAATTAAAATCATTTTAAAAATACAAACCAAACTATCCTTTTTTTGCAAGTAAAATTATGGTGTATGGAAATTTGCCATTTTTTATAAAATCATGTTTTCTGGATTCGTTTATGAATTGGCGCTACTTTTAATTTTTGAAATCTAAACAGAATATATGGCGCTATATAACTATATTTCAGTAAGTAGCAAAATCGGCGTGACTTTTTTGTTATATGATCGAAAACTCAAAAATTCTCATAAAAATTAGACCAATTTCGGTCAATGCTGTACGTAGGGTGAATGTTGTACCGACTTTAAATTTGGATTAAAAGAATCTTAGAACCCCATTCTCTACGAATATATAATAAAACATTGACTTTTATTAAATAACTTCTCAGTAAAAAGTCAAAAATTGATAGCATCTTTTTGAAAAAAAACTCAATATTTGCGATCAGCGGAAAATATTTGACTTTGGAAATTTCTCAACAATAAATGGTTCAAGATACTTAAAAAAAGTTTTCACAGTTTCATTTCTTAAACTGTTGCCTATATGTCACTATTTTTTAAAAAATTATCGTTATAATATCGAATTCACAATCGGCCTAAAACTAAAAAAGTCGAAGAGAAAAATGAGTTTTTTCATTTTTGAAATGAAATAACTTAAAACCCATAACAGTTATTATCGTAAAGTGAGCACGTTTTTTCTTCGTTTCTCCAAGCTCATTCCAAACTAAAATATAAAAAATCAACAATATTGGGCAATAATTGAAAGAACTACACGGTCCAAAAGCTATTTTACTTTTGAGGTGGTCTACTTTGACGCCCAATAAGCCACCCTGTGATAAGACAGGGTAACCATGAAGCCAAAATTCAGAAAGCCTGGGTCCTCCTTAACAATTATCTCATACATACATGCAATCGGACTTATATAGTAGTTTAGAAGATACAGATTTATTACCATTTTTTTGTTTCAAACCACTGTGCTCGGTTAGATTATGCAAATTACTATTTTCTATATCCATACCAGAATTGTGGGAACCTAGAGAAACCTCCGCAATGAAAATTTGTGGGGCAATGTTGAAGGCTTTCCAAAAATTAATGCCCAAATAAAGCTTCTGCCGCAAGGATGTGGATAAATAAAATACTATGTTTTTCCTTACCCCTTTATAGGTCACTGGAATTTCCGTGAAGCCAATAACATTTTGCCTATTGCCATCTGCAGTTCATAAGAAGCTATAAATTTTCGAAATTTTCAGTTTTAGCCTGTCCATAATTTCGTCACAACCTTTTCCCAAAACACTTATAGAGGCGCCAGAATCCACCAGGCCGTAAACTTCAATTGAATCTAGGAGTATTTTCGCATAAGGTCTTTCATCGCCACTATCGTTCAAAATTGTCGATTCCAAGATTTTCATAAATATTTTTTGCTTTTTAAATCGTTGCCTACACTTTACCAAAGATTTTGAAATTGAACTCCCAAATCGTTAGCTGAAATGCAAAACCACGTAACTAACATTTTTACTATTTTACAGGAGAAACAAAAAATGTTATATATTGAAAAATAAATGGAATTTTGGTAATCAAATATCGCAGATTTTCTAAATATAGACTGATTAATTCATTTCTGAATTAAAAGTAATATTTTATTAATGTTTCAAAGAGTTAAGTTAGTTACGCGCTTTTGAACTCGTATTTTCTTAAACAAAAACACGTAACTAGAATGAATTTTTTTTAAGTTTCAAAGAAAATTTTGTTTTGCATTCATAAAATGTAGAATAAAAGAAGTTGTTCTCTTGTTATTTAATATATCGCTTTATATATTTATTATTTTTTTTTATATATGAAAATAAAAAATGATTTACAAAAGCAAAAGATAATTAACAACAATAACTACAATACAAATAAAGGAAAAAATTAAACCTTTACTTCTCAAATGGAATTTCATTGTAATAATAATGACAATCGGGTGGAAGAAATGGTTTAAGGTCCTGAAGATGTTGCCATTTTTTGCTTGAAATTTTTATTCTTTGTAAATGCAACTTCAAAGTTTCATACTCATTTAATTTGTTTCCAATTCTTTGTGGAAATTCCTTTAACTCATCTGTTGCACTTAATTTAAAATAAATTACTCCAGAGGGATCATACGCTAATACACGAATCATATTGACTGTGGGATCTCCAAAAAAAAATTTATTATAATTAACAAAGTAAAAATTTCAAACTATAATCACTATAATTATGAGAAAATAGGACTACGAGGGGAGGGGAGCGTAGTAGCACTATCCGCTAGTGAAATATAAAAATTCAAATCCTACTATAAATAAATAAAATTCAATAGAAATAAATATGTGTTAGTTACAATTTTCAAGCAACAAGTATGTAGTTACGTGCTTTCGATTTTCGCTAATAATATGTCTAATTTTTATTATATGACAGTAAAAATTGGAGAAGACGTGTCGTTGATATGCATCATAATCGATCAAAAAACCGATTTTGTATTTTTTGTTAGTTACGTGGTTTTGCATTTCAGCTAACGAAATATTCTAGCCCTAGCTTCATCATATTTAACTTGTCTTTTATGTATTATCCTTATTTTCTGGCATACATACTTTTGATTCTAATCTATTCTCTTCTAACTTTCCTTCCCTTCGCAAAATATTCACACCTTCTGACAAAGCCCTATTATTGAATTCATTTATATTAAATTCTTTGGCAAATGTGTTCGAGTTTGAAATTAAATTTTTAGTTTCGAATTTTGTAATTAAATTTGGAGAAATTATAATCGAGTTTGAAGAATCTGTAGCTACTTTTTGAGGATTTCAACTTAAATTTGAAAATTGAAAAATTGTGTTCTAAGAACTTGAACTCAAGTTTGTAGAATCTGAGATTAAATTCTCAGAATTTGTAATAAAATGTTCACTATTTGAGGGATTTCGAGAAAAGAACTAGTGATCCTCTATTTCTAGTTCATTTGGTGGTTTCCCAAATACTTTTTACATTGTGGCGTGGTGACATTTTTCTCACCACATCGAAAACAGAATAAATTTCGTGTCACTGAAGGACAGTCATAGAATGAGTGGCCAAGTTGATCGCAATTCCAGCATCTAAACTTAGAGGTATCGACTGATTTTCCGTGTGTATTTCCACGAAAGTTGATGGCGGCTATATCAACTTCTTGTCCCTCACTCAAATCATGTTCGCGATCGGTATCAATTTCAGTCAAATATAGTTTTTGTTGCCTTAAATGGTACTGTCGACCTATATATTTCTCTGCCTTTCGAGCAGCATCACGAAGGTGTTCTAGACTATAAAGATCGTATGAAAAAAAAGGCAACCAAAAGATTTTTTAGCATTGTTTTTGATGAGTTCAATCATCTTCTGATCGCTTATGGGTTGGTTCAGACGAGAGTTCATATTTACTAACTCAGTAAAATATTCATCAAAACTTTCTTTCGGCATTTGACGCCTTTCTACCATTTTAACTATTTTATCGCAATCTTAAAACCAGAAGCAAGTGTCAGCTTTTCCATTTAAAAACAAGTGAAACCTTGTGAAAACTTGGTCTTTAGTGTAATTGTATCTTTTGCGAAGAGTATCTACTTTGAAAAGAAAATCATGAATGTCCTGTGAGCCATCATAACATAAATTTCACTTGTCGATTCTGACTGGATTAGTGCTAGAGGAACTGCTTCTTGAATGCCTATCGGTTTATAAACCAGCGTTGTTTATGGGAGAACCGTCAGAAATTCTTGATATATTGTTGTCATGAGTGTCATTTCTGTTTTCAATTATTGTTTGGAGTAAAGTTGTTCGAAAGGTTTGCATCTCATTTAAAAATAAGTTGTGATTAATAGTTAAAACCTTTTTTAACATGGTCTCTAAATTTTCTATATTAGTATTGTTATTTCCTACTGAGCCTGATGCTACCGCACTACTGTCCTGCTGATTATCCGGCATACTTATTAGATTAGGAACTGAACTTCGATTTTCGAAAGTTTTATTTATATCTCCTATCGCTCTAGGCATTTTTACAAAAAGTTCTGAAATTCTTTATCGCAGTCGAAAGTATAATCGATTTGACTATCGCTTAGTGTTAGTGGATCGTCATGATCACTTAACTTTATTATTCGACTTCTTTTATTTGACATAACCTATTAACAAATTCTATTTTTCTAAAGAATACTTATTCTTACATGCTCATTAATGGGCATGGGGGTTTAAAGATTATTAAACGAAATCAGTAAATTTTGAAAAAAATAAAATAAATTGATTTGTGAATTAAAAACTGGTTTTTATATCGCAAATAATAACCACAACTTAAAATTAATCATGACTTATAAAAAATACCAGCTAAATTAAAGTACTATTGAATCTACTTTCCGGCAAAAAAAATTTATAGTGTAGCTGACAAACGAACAAGATTCTCTCCTTCATAATACGTTGACTAACTACTCAAAAATATAAAAAAAACATATTTTGATACAACTAAAAAGAAGATTTTGACTTCAAATTAGGTCTAACCAAAAATGTAAAAAAAAAGAAATGTAAGTTGCTTCACAAACTATCTCAATATCAAGAAAGTTGTGGACTAACCTACAAGAATAAAAAAAAATAAAATACGATATCGTCTGGAAGCGACATCGTTGGGCGCCAGCTCTGTTACAGCAGCCATTTTTGTAGGATACATAAAGTTTAATGCCTTAGTTTTGGTCGAGCTTGGAATGCTAGACTTGGGCTGAGCTCGTCGGATTGGGGTGGTTCTTGACCTAACCAAAGTAAAAGCTGCTGTCAATAGAAACAAAATTGTTTTCATTCCAAGACTTAGGTGTAAAATAACTGAATCTAAATTAACTGAAAATATATGCAAGTTGAGAACTGATTGCGTATGTATCTATTCCGCGATTGGTGTTCTTATCGCCGGGACACTTAAAAAATATTCCCACCCATCTGTATTAAATGACCTTGTGCCCCATGAAAATTTTTCTTTTAGTCATTCCCTAAATTAAAAATATATACAGTATACCTATAAACCTATTCATCCATATAACCTTCTGCCCCCCCACATTCCCATTCAAAGTTCTCTATTCCATTTTTAAGTTGGTTATATAGTTCATTTAGGCCCGATTACACAAAGTCCAGTTATATTAAATTTAACGAAAGGTTTGCTAACAAGCAGTTAAATTAACGGAGACCCTTAACTCTTAACTTCTTCGGTTTTCAAAAAGCTTTTGTTAGCTAACTTCCCGTTATCTAGTATTGTGAATGATTTTAAAAATATATTTGTAAAAATAAAAACAAACAAGAACAAATAAAAAATTAAAATTAAAGAAATGAAATCAATTCTATAAAAACGGATCACCCGTCATCAAAAATGTCCTGATCCGTGTTCTTTAAGCAGCTAAATTAGTTCGTTCTCTTATTGAGATGTTTGTCTTGTTTGATACAAAGTTGTATTATACGATCAGAAAACTGGCAACGTCGCGCATTCTCAACAAGTATAAATTTCAGATGAATCTCTTCAAATACATGAAATATTTATAGTGATTAAAACCCAACCTAAATAGTGTTTTCCACACTCCTTCCGAAAAATTGTGGATTAGTACGTTGTTCCAACTGCATTGAAAATATTCAGTCATCAAAATAAATTATATGTTCACAAAGAATTTCAAAAGCCCCACGGATGTTGTCCCCATTTCTCATTTGGTGATAATGTCAGAATATTTTTCGCTCACGCCAGTTGAAAACGGATATATTCACTTAGGCATTGCTGTATTTCTTCAAAAATATATAATACCCATTATAATGATTATTCACTGACAAAGAAACTCCAAGTGGTGTAACCAGTAGTTCTGAATCAATCTTGGATATACTAGGTACGCAATCCCATAATGTTTCGTTTTTTTATTTATATCCTACAATTGAAAATATACTACAAGCACACACGATTACAAACAGCAAATTTTAGTAATACTCCACTATGCTTAAAGCCATCTTTCTACTCCATATTTCTTCTTTTAAATGTTTTCTATCAGTAAACTTTTTGTAACTTAATTTTCTAATTATGGTGATCTCACAAACAATGTAATATTGGAAAATTTCCATTTTGCTTCATAAAAACTGGACGGTGGCCTTTTCTGCAGTTTCTGACAATTATTGAAAAATTATTTTCAATTTTCTGTGAAATTTTTTCGTATAATTTTTTATTCTATTTTTCATTTTTTTTTTTTTTTTATTTATTTATTTATTTATTTATTTATTTAAAAAGGTTTAAATGTGTCAGTTATGTCCTAACTGACCAAATTTGGAAAGTTAAATTTAACTAAAATGTTTTGGTTATTTTCTGTCAGTTAGGAACTAACTGAACATTAAGAAACTATAATCGTGCTAACGGAGAGTTAAAGCCCTGTTTAAATTTTAACTGAACTGTCAGTAATCGGCCCTTATTATAATAAAATCCCATTACGTCTAACCTTATAATTAAATTCTAAGTCTATATTAAATTTTAGCTTATATGATTTCAGATATCAATATTTACTTTACAGACCCGAACGTATCTTTCGTATTATAGTTAAAAATTAAGACCAGTCTACCCGGTCAGACCGGTTTTCACAACCGGTCTTACGGTCTCGGTAGACCGAAAACCCGGGTCAGACCGGTCTACTCGGAAAAGCCATAGAAGAAAGTAAATTTTACATAAAAATGTATCTTTTTTCCAAAAAATACCTTTTTCCAAAAAAAAATATTTTTAAAAAAATATACTACTTTTTTACAAAAAAACTACTTTTTTGGAAAAAAAAATACTTTTTACGAAAAAGTACTATTTTGGAAAAAAAAATTTTTTTTTCCAAAAAAAGTACTTTTTCCAAAAAAAGTGCTTATTGCTAAAAAGGGATGTTTTTGTATAAAAAAGTACTTTTTATAAAAAAGTACCTACTTTTTTTTTTAAAAAAGTACGTTTTCCTAAAATTTTTTTTTTTATAAAATGCACTTTTGATTAAAAAAAAGTACTTTTTTTCAGAAAAAGTACATTTTTATATGACAGTCTTTCTATGGTAATTATGGTTTGGGATTTTCCGGACTTTTTTATTTCCCGGGAAACGGGAATAAAAAAATTTGATTCCCGGGAATCCCGGTAAATATTTTTGAACAAAATTGGTAATGAAAACCACCTATATAAGTAATTTTTGTTTAAAAAAAAAACACTTTCAGTACAAATTCAGTCTGTGTAGCGAGAATTCAAAGAAAAATATCAGAATGTTGAACATTTGAATTCAAATAAATTACTCTAAGCACTGCCAAATGAATTGCATGATTCCAGCAGAAAGCACCCCTACTGGACTGTTGGAAACAAACCGTTTCATCACATTTGGCCCATTAGATATGGTGGCCACAATGTTATTTTCCAAAGACAAATAAAATAAAAACTGATATATAAACCAACCCCAGATTATAAAATGAATTATTTCCGTTTATACATATGTTCAAATATCCCTTTTGTGATATTCTTGTCCATTCATCTAAGATTATAGTAAATCTCCTATAGTTAGAAATATTGCTCGATATTTCTTTTATCATGATATCTTTTAGATGATTGTAAAATTGTTTGGCAATGCCAGGTTTTTATTATAAAAACTTTTTCGAATAAACGAAGATCTAGTTATGATGCGGATTGACATTCCGTCGACTGTGGCTAATTTGGATACCACTTCAGGAAATGTTTGCCCTACCATAAAACGTTCAATGCCTATTCAGCTTACACTTTTTTTCGGGTACTTTGCTAATTTTAGCTGGAACGTTATTCTTGTTGTTGTTTTCTTCAAGAAAAGTTGCATGACCACCAGTTTTTTTTTTGTGAACCAAATTTAGATACCTCCGTTAACCATTAGCCTTTTAGGGCAAATATTGCACTGTGCTGCATTGTCCTTTTTTGTGAAGTATTTCCATACTCCGAACATTTTATTCTTTAATATAAAAGAATATATTAGTTTGAAAGCAGGTGTATTAAAATAATGTAAACTTACTTGAAAATATCACACTTACATTTACGTTACTTATAAAATTATTAGTTCTTAATATCAAGGAGTATTTTAAACTTAAAGTCGACTTTATTTATAATCATACGGTTTTGTTCATTTTGTGAATGAAAACCTTACAAAAATATTTATATTTTCAAACATTTTGATTGCTTAAAAATAAATTAACCAAACAGAATCCTCCAAAAATAAACCAAGTCATATACTGCCACCCAATATTTTAACTAAAGTTGACTTTAACTAAAATATACATTTGAAAAATTTTAAAAATCCTATTCCAAACAAAAACAATTTAAAAAACTTAATATTTTTTAAATTTCCCGTTTTCCCAGGAAAAATATATTATTTTCCCGGGAATTCCCGGCAAACTTTTCCTGGGATTTCCCAGGAATTCCCGAACCCCAAACCCTAATTGTAATACAACAAACTTTACTATAAGTTGTATATTCATATAAAAATACCACGGTCTTTTTCGGGTAGTAGTGCGGCGTTTTTACATCGTAGCTTCAAATGGGCTGAAACTTTACACGAAATATCTAGACATACATTGGACCAAGAATTATGGATATCTGTGTTAGATCGTGGAACAAAAATGTTCCGAAAATCATAATAGAATTCAGAAAGTGCTGCATTTCCCATACATTTATATGAAATTGTCACGGTCTTTTTCGGGTAGTAGTACGGCGTTCTTACATCGTAGCTTCAAATGGGCTGTAACTTTACAGAAAACAAGTCAACATAAATTGGACGAAGAACTATAGACATTTGGACGGATCGTGGAACAAAAATGTTCCGAAAATCGTAATAAAAATCAGAAAGTGCTGCATTTCCCATGTATTTATATGAAAATACCACGGTCTTTTTCGGGTAGTAGTACGGCGTTTTTACATCGTAGCTTCAAACCGGCTGAAACTTTACAGAAAACAAGTCAACATAAATTTGACGAAAAACTATAGACATCTGGGCGGATCGTGAAACAAAAATGTTCCGAAAATCGTAATAGAAATCAGAAAGTGCTGCATTTCCCATGTATTTATATGAAAATGCCACGGTATTTTTCGGGTAGTACGGCGTTTTTACATCGTAGCTTCAAATGGGCTGAAACTTTGCAAAAGTTATCGGAAGGTAAATTCGATCAATAATTATAGATAAAATTTGATTTCCGTAAACGGGTTTTATGGGTGTATTAACACTCATAGGGCAAAAAGTTTAACCATTTTGCTCTAACTCGCTTAGTTTTCGAGATATAGAAAAATACCGCGGCAGTTTCATATGACTGTATATACAATGCAGCACTTTCTGAATTCTAGTGTAATTTTTTAATTATTTTCGTTCCACAACTTACGCAGATGTCTATAATTCTTTGTCCAATTTATATCCAGATAACTCCTTTACGTGTTTAACCTATTTGGAGCAACGGTGTAATAACGCCGTGTAACTACCCGAAAAAGACGGTGTCATTGTCATGTAAATGTATAGAAATCGTAGTAGTTTCTGAATTCTATTGTGATTTTGGCACATTTTTATTCCACGACCTATACAAAAGGCTATAATTGGGGATAAAATTCATGTCCAGATAATTTCTGTAAATTTTAGACCTATTTGGAGTTATCGTATAAAAACGCCGTACTACTAGCCGATAAAGACCGTGGCATTTTCATAGAAATGTATAGAAATCACTGCACTTTCTGGAGTCTAGTTCGATTTGCGGAATATTTTTGTTGTAAGACCTAAAAACCTCGCTACAATTGTTGGTCGAATTTACATCCAGATAATTTTTGTAAATTTTTAATTCATTTGGAATCACTGTGTAAAAACGCCGTACTACTACCCGAAAAAGACCGTGGCTGTTTCATGTAAATATATGAAAAATGCAGTACTTTCTGAATTCTATTGTAATTTTCAGAATATTTGTTACGGTTCCCCTTCTTCTCTCTCCCTCGGAAGTAGCCCACCTCTGCCCAACTAGCTCCCGGACGTCAGGGGAGGAACGACCCGCTACTTCCCGCGGGACCGAACAATAAAATTCAGAACTACACACAATACTACACTCGAAGAGAAATAGCTGAAAATAACCAATCTAACAAAGCTAACAAAACTTTCCGCTAAACAGCCCCTCACCAGAAATACGGACAGACCTTTAACACAATATTTGACTCTAACAAGATTTCACGAGGACATTAGATATAGTTTTGTCCCCCCTCTAGCTGCCCTCCCTGCCTTGGTAAACTATCCTCAATTTTTTTTCGTTTTTTAAGGTTTACCCTACAATCAACACACACACTGGTCACCCGGATATACTTACGTTAACACACACTTATACAACATTAGCCAGACATTTTCCTTTTTTTTTAATATTTAGCTAAATAAGAACATTTGGAATTTTAATAAACAAAATAATATAAAAGTATCGGTTTTTCTTTAATTTTTTTTTCTTTATTATTTCCCTATCAAATAAAAATAAAAAAATACTAAATAAAATTTGCTGACAATAAAGAAAATAAGAAACCAAATGCAAATGTAAGTAAAAATTAAAACTAAAATCAAAATAATCAAACTAACACAAAAAAAAATGTTAAATAATACACAACACAACTGATCCTAATTCCCAAAAATCCTCGACAAATAACCCCTAGACCTAATTTTGAGGTCATACAAAAAAACTGACTATATATCATACATGGGAATTTTTCATTACCATTGAATTTTCATTACCATTAGTTCATACTAATGACAATGAAAAAAATTTCATTACCATTTAATGGTAATGAAATATTTTTCATTAGAAAAATCATTACTAATGGTAATGAAATTACACTAAAGTATAAAAAAACTAATTACAATTGATTAAAAACCATTTGTTTACAAAAAATTCAGACAAATGAAAACGAACAACTGGTTTGGCCAGGGAAGTTATAAAACATAATTTATTAAGGATGATCCATTTAATTCCGTTAAACTTTACCTGGATACAAATAACAACGAAATGGAAAGTAATATTTAATTTCAAATGAGCATGAGCCTGAATGAGCATATTCCATCTTCGATTTCAGCGAGTTTTACTCAATTTTTACGTTTTTCGGTCAATGGCAATTATTTTTTTTAATTTATTCATTATCAATGGTAATGAAATTTAAAATCATTGTCATTATTCAATGAAATTAAATTTTAGAATCATTACCATTAATTAAAAAAATGGTAATGAAAATAATTTCATTACAATTGATATCAATGCAATGGTAATGAAATCATCAATTAATTAGTCCACCTAATTAAATAGTCCCATGTATGCTATATATCAAACCTATGAGAGTGCTCTCTAATATGTTTTTTTTTCTTTAAAGCCCGAAATTAGCTTTTGGTAGTAAACTACTGGGGTATGTTCTTTTTAAAGTTTTGGGATTACAAACATGGATACAAAAAAAACTTAACTTTAACTAACCCGGCTTATATAAAAAAATCCTCCTAATGACTACACTTAAATTTAACTATTTCTAATAATGCAATTAAAACCCTAATTTTTCTTCTTTCTTAAAAAAAAACAACAATTTCTCTGGCTGCTAAACTCACTTTCACTTTTTTTTCTTAAATTTCATGGACTTACCAACCGACTTTACGGACTTTTGTCCAAATGGCACCGTAGTTAACCATCTTATCTCGGGATAAGAAAATGTTTGGGCGCGATGACTTGGTGTAGCTGATGAAAAAATTCTTCTGGTCATCAAATAATGGCAACCATCTTTCACAATTGTTCCTTTGTTACTATATCACACATAAACTAGAGTTGACTACAACCCAACGAATCAAAGGTAAATAGAGTTGTCCGTATATCTTCGTTGGATGATGGGTTGTAGTCCTCAAAATTCAAAGATACAAATTTATCGCAATTTTCTTCTCGCAGAATTTTTCGAGCCCTTAAAATTAAAAAAATGTTCACACTCCCATGGACATTATCCTATGGATACCTAACACTCACCTTTATCCCAACTTTGGACTGAATTATTCAAACGATCAAAAGGAAAGAAAATGGTGTCCTTTTTTTCGGCAAATCTTTTAAATAAAATTTAATCGCAGATTCCTCCGGCCAGTGACTTGTCCAACAACTTTCTTAATAGTGATATTACCGCGCAAATAAATTCTAAATCTAGCCATTTTTTTATTCCTATTTTCCAAGCAATGAATTATCTAACCCCGCCCCTTATATCATAATATCCTTCTTATTCTATATTTAAAACCTACAACTACCGCATTTTCCTATTTTGAGTAATTTATTCTGCATTGTTTACCTCAATATTTTGCTATGACATTTAATTCGAACTGCATGTGAAGTTGTCAACTTTAATCGTATATCAGTTAAGTATAAACTCACCGCAACATATTTTTGTTCCACAAAGTAGACAGATATCTCTAAATATTGATCGAATTTACCTCCCGATAATTTTTGCAAAGTTTCAACCCATTTGGAAATACGGTGTGAAAACGCCGTATTACTACCCGAAAAAGACCGTGGCATTTTCACATACATATTCACATGATGATGATGATATTCATAATGATGTTATTGCTGCTACTGTGCCAAATGACGTTTAAAATTCTAAACGAAGAGCTAGCATTTGTTGTTCTCAAAACTCTGACAATACTGTTAGCTCAGCTTCAACTGCATACTCTCAAGCAGAAAGTAATATCCCAGGTAACAATACTGGATGGACTAATGTTAACTACAAAAAAAGAAACGTAAGCCTGTGGTGTTTGGAGATAATAATTCCAAAGACTTAGAAGTTATCACTAATCAAAAATGGGTGCATATTTCCTTATTTAAGCCCAGCGTAACAGCAGAACAAATCCTGAGTTATGTTGCAAAAGGTGCTAATATTTCTAAAACCCATCTAAAATGTTTTAAATTGGTTAGAAAGGAAATTGAGCAGAACACATTGAGGAGTGTTTCTTTTAAAATTGGGATCTCCGCTGAGTTATATGATAATCTATTTGAGCCTTCCTTGTGGCCTACTAATGTAAAAGCGCGTCCGTTCTTGTTCTTTCAAAAGCCTATATCTTAAAACATGTACATATAATAATAATTACTATTTATAATTATTTTATAGTTTAATCATAGTCTGTAAGGAAATGATGTTCCATAGACTGAATAAAGAAAAGAATAAAGAATAAATACATGGGAAATGCAGCACTTTCTGAATTCTATTACGATTTTCGGAACATTTTTATTCCACGATCCACCCAGATGTCTATAAGTCTTGGTCCAAATTACTTTGACTTGTTTTCTGTAAAGTTTCAGGCCGTTTGAAGCTACGATATAAAAACGCCGTCATATAAATACATAGGAATGCAACACTTTCTGAATTCTATTACGATTTTTGGAACATTTTTGTTCCACGATCCGCCCAGATGTCTATAATTCTTGGTCCAATTTATGTTGACTTGTTTTCTGTAAAGTTTCAGTCCGTTTGAAGCTATGATATAAAAACGCCGTACTACTACCCGAAAAAGACAGTGACAGTTTCATACTCTCTGAATTCCATTGTAACTTTCAAAATATCTTTGTTCAACAAACTGCACAAATATCTATAATTATTGATCGAATTTACCTCCCGATAATTTTTGCAAAGTTTCAACCCATTTGGAACTACGGTGTGAACACGCCGTATTACTACCCGAAAAAGACCGTGGCATTTTCACATAAATACATGGGAAATGCAGCACTTTCTGAATTCGATTACGATTTTCGGAACATTTTTGTTCCACGATCCGCCCAGATGTCTATAATTCTTGGTTCAATTTATGTTCACTTATTTTCTGTAAAGTTTCAGCCCGTTTGAAGCTATGATGTAAAAACGCCGTACTACTACCCGAAAAAGACAGTGACAGTTTCATATTAATGTATGAAAAATGCAGCACTTTCTGAATTCCATTGTAATTTTCCGAATATTTTTGAAGCTACGGTGTAAAAATGCCGTACTACTACCCGAAAAAGACCGTGGCATTTTCATATAAATATATGGGAAATGCAGAACTTTCTGCATTCTATTATGATTTTCGGAACATTTTTGTTCCACGATCTATACATATGTCCATAATTCTTGGTCCAATTTATGTCTAGATATTTCCTGTAAAGTTTCAGCCCATTGGAAGCTACGATGTAAAAACGCCGTACTACTACCCGAAAAAGACCGTGACAGTTTCTTATAAATGTATGGGAACTGTATTAAAGATTTTGTTCATAAGGTACCATATATGACCATATATTGTTTAAATGCCACCATATATGATGACATATGGTTTAAATGGCACCATATATGATAACATCTAGTTTAAATAGCGCCATATATAGATATATATTGTTTAAATGATACCATATATAATTATATATTGCTAAAATGCCACCATATATATTAAGATATATCTCTATATATAACTATATATGCAATAAGATCAGCCATGCTATGTAATATATAATCATATATACCATAGATAATATTATAAAGGCCGATATCTAATTAGATGAAATTTTATATGGCATAATATAAGGGAAAAAATTTGGAAAAAGACGTCATATATAATTATATATGGATATTAGGGTTTGGGGTTCGGGAACAGTTTGCCGGGAATTCCCGGGAAAATAATATATTTTTCCCGGGAAAACGGGAAATTTTAAAAATATAAAATTTTTTAAATTGAATTTGTTTGGAATAGGATTTTTAAATTTTAGTCATAAAAACATTTTAAATACCAAAACAAAAATGTCATTGTTAAAATCTTTTAAAAGGGAATCAATTTATTTGACACAAAAAAATATTTTACAAGTAATTAGGAGCATTTCAACTAATAAAGAATTTTCGCATAACTTATTCAAAATTTAAGTAGTAAAATCAAAACTTGGTAAAATGGTTAAAAGAAATATGAAAAAAAGTTTTTTTCTTACAAATAATCGCCCTTACTATCTAAATTTTTCAAATGTATATTTTAGTTAAAGTCGACTTTAGTTAAAATATTGGGTGGAAGTATACCTTGACTTGGTTTATTTTTGAAGCATTCTGATTGGTTAATTTATTTTCAACCAATCAAAATGTTTGAAAATATAAATATTTTTGTAAGGTTTTCATACACAAACTGAACAAAACCGTATGATTAAAAATAAAGTCGACTTTAAATTTAAAATACTCCTTTATATTAAGGGCCAATAATTTTATAAGTAACGTTTTCATTCATAAATTTGATATTTTCAAGTAAGTTTACTTTATTTTAATACACCTACTTTCAAACTAATATATTCTTTTATATTAAAGAATAAAATGTCAAGAGTATGGAAATACTTCACAAAAAAGGAAAATGCAGAGCAGTGCAATATTTGCCCTAAAAGACTAATGGTTAACGGAGGTATCTAAATTTGGTTTTCCGACATCTAAATTTGATTCACAAAAAAAAAAAAAAATTGATGGTCATGCAATTTCTCTTGAAGAAAACAACAACATGAATAACGTTCCAGCTAAAATTAGCAAAGTACCCGAAGAAAAAAGTGTAAGCTGAATAGGCATTGAACCGTTTTATGGTAGGGCAAAAATTTCCTGAAATGGTATCCAAATTAGCCGCAGTCGACGGAATGTCAATCAGCACCATAACTAGATCTTCGTTTATTTGAGAAAGTTTTTATAATAAAAACCTGGCATTGCCAAAAAACGAAACCGATGTAAAGAACATTATATTAAATTACTACAATCATGTAAAAGATATCATGATAAAAGAAAGAAGAGATTTACTATAATTTTAGATGAATGGACAATAATTTTAGATGAACATATGTATAAACGGAAATAATTCATTTTATAACCTGGGGTTGGTTTATATATCAGGAAGTTGTAATGCTGATGAAATAAGAAGAATTGTAGAAATAAGACTAGAAGAGTTTTATTTGTCTTTGGAAAATAACATTGTGGCCACCATATCTAATCGGCCAAGTGTGATGAATTCTCACCACACAGACTGAATTTGTACTGAAATAGTGTTTTTTTTTAACAAAAATTACTTATATAGGTGGTTTTCATTAACAATTTTGTTCAGAATTATTTACCGGGATTCCCGGGAATTTCCGGGAATCAAATTCTTTTATTCCCGTTTCCCGGGAAATAAAAATGTCCGGGAAATCCCAAACCCTAATGGATATACATAACGACATGTCTAATTATATTTTGTAATACATATATGCCACATATGATTATATATAATTTTTTTTACTCGGGTGTTAACAAAAATGAGCAAAAGCAATCCGGATGTGCGGCCAATATATCACCTAGAAAAAACGGAACTGCTTCTTAAATTCATTGCAAAAGTCATATGAAGATTGCCATAATATATATCCGCACAATTTGAACTAGCATTGGACACCGAGTACTATATGCATTTCATGTCGATTGAATTTATCTATGAGGTCTTCTAATGTAAAGTAAGTATAGGTTAATACATTTGGAATATTTTATACTTAAAGTATTTCTTAATTAAATTTTGAACTCTTCATATTCGTTATTTAAATTTTTTTTAATTTTACAGATGACACTTGCAAATTTCGAAGCCTATGCTATGGAGAGAAACAGCGAGCTACGAATCCGATCTTCACCAGGACACTCAACCTCAAGTATGTGTTACCAATCAGATAGTTCACATCCAGCACTACCATCTACATCTGAAAATGATGAGTTCATCCCACACAAAAATTTCTCGCCGAGACCATGGAATCAAGACCAGCTTAATGATGTAATTAAAGACCTTGGATTGTCGAAAAGATCTTCGGAATTACTTGCGTCCCGGATGAAGGAAACAGATCTCATAACTAAAGAAACTAAAGTTTTGTATTACCGTACTCGAGAAGAAGGCTTACTTCATTATTTTGTTGAAGAGGATGATTTTGTGTACTGCAGAGATATTTCTGGTTTGATGACTGCCATGGGCTTACAGAGATACGATTCAAACGAATGGCGTTTATTTATCGACTCATCAAAACGCAGCTTGAAGTGTGTCCTTTTGCATAATAGAAATAAATTTCACTCTTTGCCGATCGCACATTCAACCAAAGTAAAAGAAGAATACTCCGTAATTGCATTGGTCATGAAGAAGATAAAGTATGGGTAATTTGTGTTGATCTTAAGATGGTAAATTTCCTCTTAGGTCAACAAAGTGGCTTTACAAAATATCCTTCCTTTTTATGTTTATGGGACAGCAGAGCTAAAGCAGAACTTTGGAAGAGAAGACAATGGCTTTCTAGGGAAACACTGGTTCCAGGTATGCCAAATGTTATAAATGTGGGTCTAGTGCCCCGAGATCGCATCATATTACCCCCTCTTCACATTAAACTTGGTCTGATGAAACAATATGTTAAAGCACTTAACAAAGATAGTGAATGTTTCCAGTATATTTCAAGGAAGTTTCCTAATCTGAGTATGGAAAAGCTGAAAGCAGGCATATTTAACGGCCCACAAATACGCAAATTGGTGAAATATACTGATTTTGGCAATTCAATGTCAGAAACTGAGAAGAATGCTTGGGATTCGTTTGTATGGTTTATTCAAAATTTCTTAGGAAATAACAAGGGTGATGATTACGTTGTGCACGCTGAAGAGATGTTAACTCACTTCCAGAATCTTGGATGTAACAAGAGCATCAAAGTACACTACCTGCACAGTCACTTAGATCGTTTTCTTGAAAATCTAGGAGACTTGAGTGAGGAACAGGGCGCACTATTCCACCAAGATATCCGGACAATGGAGGAACGATACCAGGGTCGCTGGGATGCACACATGATGGCTGATGTTTGCTGGAATATTCAGAGTAACACTTCGTTATTCAACAACAGAAAATCGAATAAAAGAAAATTCCAGAGTTTGTAGTTTATAATAATTATTTATTTATTTTCTTATTTTATTTCTTATAATAAATTTAAATAATAAAATATAAATTTTCTACTGTTTAATACATTTAAACTCATCCAATTCAAATGTTTTTCCGAAGAACAGAATCAGTATTGTAGGTAGCGGTTTGCCAAAAAATACAGAAATGTTACTATGTAACGAATTTTGGATGTGAAAAATTTTACATAGCATGTGGAAAATGTTTTCAAAATTAAATAAATCGAAAGAAGAACATTAAGTACTCAATTTTATGTATATCAAACAAAAAAATTAAAATTTTGTGAAAATGAAGGAATTCACTTAATTGTGAATAAATTCGAAAAGAATCAATAGATTTTTATGATCGATATCTCATTTTGTTGCTATTACATGTGCTTTGTGATAAAGCAATAAATCTGAACAATTTTTGCCGTTTTCGATTTTTCATGATTTTTTTAAAACAAAAAAAAATTTGCTATTTTCACGTAAAAAATATATTTTTTGCTTAAATTTTTGATTATAACTCCGAAAATACTGAGCCGATTGAAACGCAATATATATATATCCGTAAACGGATTAAAGTTTCTAAGTTTATTTTAATAAGATCGGACTAACCCTTTTTGAGTTATTATTAATTATGTGGAGAAACTTCTAAAAAAAATTATAATTCTACTAAAAAATTGTTTAAAAAAAACCTCTATATAGAATTTTAAATTTAGACCATAAATTAATACAGAAAATCCATGAAAGGGTGAATTTGTTACTTTTTTTAAATTAAGCAAACAAACTTGACTGATGTTTTCTGAAAACTGTACAAAGTTAATATAATCTTCAAAATTTATGAAAGATTTTAAATATCCCCAAAAAATCCCCAAAATATTTTTTAAATCCCCAGCCTGAAGAGCCACTCCAGTTTCTTCCAACTTTTCAACAACAGAAGCAAAATTACAAACATATCGCTGCATGCACTCACCATCGGCCATAGGCATGTTCAGTATTTGTTTAAAAAAAAGTGACTTTACGAACTGGTCCCTTTGGACGATGAATTTCACGGAGAGTATTCCAGGCGTCTTTGGATGTGGGACAATTTTTCACATGTCCTATTTGCATTGGCTTTATACTCAAAATTATTGTTGCCATCGTCTTTTCATCTTTGGCTTTCCATGCTGCAACTGCAGCCACATTTTTTTCATTTTTTCCGGTTTACCACCATGCAAGACCAATGACCACAGCTCTTGGTGTACCAATACACTTTTTACTTGAATGTTCCATGAATAGGGAATGCAAAATCCCGCACTTTTTGATTTCCCGGGAAAGCGGTAAATTTATTTTGAATTCTCGGGATCCCGCAAGGGAAGTAACCCTTTAGAAAAACGTGTACGTGTACGTGTAAATATAGGATATGAAACTAAAAATATTTGTAATTTTCCAAAAATTTTGTCTAACTTACACGCCACTATACTTGTGTGTACGCACGAAGTATATTGGCTTGCGGGCCATTACAATGTGGCCATACCCTGGGTAAAGTAAGCCAGCTTCTGTGTAGAGTTTGAAAGCACTCGGGGATTCTAGTAAGTACACACAAGTATCTCAGAGTACTTTCAAACCCTACACACAAGCTGGCTTACTTTACCCATGGTATGGCCGCATTGTAATGGCCCACAAGTCAATATACTTCGTAATTACACACAAGTATAGTGGCATGTAAGTTAGACAACATTTGTTAAAATTTTCAAATATTTTAAGTTTCATATACAATTGTTGTACACAAGTATCCCATTTCGTAAGTACGCACAATGTGAAGTACACGAAATCGATTACATTGTGTGGACCATACATGGGACTAATTAATTAGGTGGACTAATTAATTGATGATTTCATTACCATTGCATTGACATCAATTGTAATGAAATTATTTTCATTACCATTTTTTTAATTAATGGTAATGATTCTAAAATTTAAATTCATTGATTAATGACAATGATTTTAAATTTCATTACCATTGATAATGAATAAATTAAAAAAAAATAATTGCCATTGACAGGAAAACGTAAAAATGGAGTAAAACTCGCTGAAATCGAAGATGGAAAATGCTCATTCACACATTCGAATGTGCCACATATGAGGCACAAGTGTCCAAAAATATTTACAAAAAGTACCATAAGAAAGAGTACAATTTTTCAAAATAAGTACAATTTTTCAAAAAAAAGTAAATTTTTGAAAAAAAGTACAATTTTTGAAAAAATTGCAATTTTTCAAAAAAAGTACAATTTTTCGAAAAAAAATTAAAATTTTCAAAAGAAGTACAATTTTAAAAAAAAAATTTTAAATTTGCAAAAAAAAAGTAAAATTTTTAATAAAAAAGGATTATTTTGCAAAAAAGAGTAGAGTTTTTCAAAAAAATTTCATTGTTCAAAAAAAAAAAAAAAATAAAAAAAAATATTTTTCCAAAAAGGTAAAATTTTTCAAAAAAGTACAATTTTTCAAATAAAAAGTAAAATTAAAAAAAAAATCGAGATATAGGCGAAAACCCAAATAAACGTCCTTTTCCTTCTTTTAAAATCTAGCTGAGTTAGGTAAAATTAGTTTTCACTAAAAGGTTTTATGGGTGTATTAACACCCAAAGGGCAAAAATGTAAACCGTTTTGCTCTATCTCGCTTAGTTTTAGAGATATAGGCGAAAACCCAAATAAACGTCCTTTTCCTTCTAGCATTAGTAGTTTATGAGATATTTGCATTTTTAAAATCTAGCTGAGTTAGGTAAAATTTTTTTTCACTAAAGGGGTTTTATGGGTGTATTAACACCCATGGGGCAAAAATTTTAACCGTTTGCTCTATCTCGAAAAGTAAGCGAGATAGAGCACAACGGTTAAAATTTTTTTTGATAAAAAATTTGACCTTACTCAGCTAGATTTTAAAAATGCAAATATCTCATAAACTACTAATGCTAAAAGGAAAAGGACGTTTATTTGGGTTTTCGCCTATATCTCGAAAACTAAGCGAGATAGAGCAAAACGGTTAAAATTTTTGCCATTTAGGTGTTAATAAACCCATAAAACCCCTTTAGTGAAAACAAATTCCACCTAACTAAATTGCACTTTATTTGAAAAATTGTACTTTTTTCAAAAATTGTACTTTTTTAAAAAGGTCCTTTTTTTTGAAAATTGTACTTTTTTGAAAAATTTTAATTTTTTTGAAAAGTTTTAATTTTTTTGGTAATTTTTTCCAAAAATTGTACTTTTTCTTGTAAAATTTCACCTTTTCCCAAAAATGGTACTTTTTTTGTTGAAAAATTTTTGCCCTTTGGGTGTTAATACACCCATAAACATAGTGAAAACAAATTCCACCTAACTAAATTGCACTTTATTTGAAAAATTGTGCTTTTTTTTCAAAAATTGTACTTTTTTGAAAAGATCTTTTTGAAAATTGTACTTTTTTTGAAAAATTTAAAATTTTGGTAATTTTTTCCAAAAATTGTACTTTTTTTTTGTAAAATTTCACCTTTTCCCAAAATTGTACTTTTTTTGTTGAAAAATTGTGCGTTTTCATAAATGGTACCTTTTTTGAAAATTTTTTTTAAATGCGCCACATGTGGCCACAATTGCCACATGTGCCATAACCCGTTGTTCGTTTTCATTTGTCTGTATATTTTTGTAAACAAATGGTTTTTAATCAATTGTAATTAGTTTTTTTTATACATTAGTGTAATTTCATTACCATTCGTAATGATTTTTCTAGTGAAAAATATTTCATTACCATTAAATGGTAATGAAATTTTTTTCATTGTCATTAGTATGAACTAATGGTAATGAAATTTCAATGGTAATGAAAAATTTCCATGTATGGTGGGGACTTACACGTTTTTCTAAAGGGAAATTAGAAAATATTTTATAATAATTTAAAAATTTTTATAAAGAAAATATCTTAAAGACCTCAAATTTGTAGGTTCGTGAAAAAGCTCAGGCCGTGAGCGGTTTTCTTAGAATTCCTTGGAATTTTCGTAGTGGGAAAGATTTAATTTTATATTAGAAATTATATGTCTAATTATATATAAAAAAAAATTAGTAAAGTAAAAGTAATAAAAATCAAAAAAAAAAATAAAAAACAATTTTACTAAATTGCAAAAATATATTTTTTAAGTTCCTTTTAGTGCCTGTTTTAAGCGCCACTAAAAGACACTTAAAATGTTCGACCAAGTACACAAATTAATTTGTATTCGTTTATTCAAAAATCTTCCCTGCAAGCATTTGGAAGATATCTTCCAAGAAGAAAATATCTTCTATTTTTTATTTGAATGAAAATAATCAAGTAGTATTTTAAAATTGTCTTCCTTTTATTACACTATGCGACAGTCAAAATCGCGATGGGATGAAACCAACGGGAAATGTTATATCGGTCAAAAACAAGTTATACGTGTCCCGGCGTTTCACTGGGTCACGTCTAGGAATCGAGATATATCGATTTCAAGTTAGTAACTATCATATAGGGGAAATTGTCACCTTTGGTGGTTTTTTTTTGACATAACTCGAGAACCACTAGTCCGATTGTGCTTAAACAATTTTAAAAAAAGTAAAAATTACAATTCCTTTAATCGGTTTATATAACGTTCTTCTATATACTCAACAGTTTTGCCGGTAAAAATAAATGTATGAAGAAAAAAAATATTTTTTGCCTAAAATATTAAATTTTTTTATTTTTTAAATTCATAAAAAATCCAAAACGGAAAAAAGGCAAGTCGTATTACTTTCACGCAAAGTCACATAACCTTTAAACAAAATGAGACATAGACCATGAAAATCGATGGACGCGTTTCGCTTTTATTCACAATTAAGTGAAGGTATCTCATTTTGACAAGAATATTGATTTTATGTTTCAATGAGTTTAGATAATATTTATTATATATTATTTATTATTAACACGTAAAATTAAAAATTATTACAGGTAATTATTAGGTTATTACATAGATACATAGGTTATAAAAATCGATGAACGCAAAACTTATTTTCGTTTGTTTGCGCCCTTTACTTTCTTGCTTGGTGGTTCGCCCACTTGTTCAGAGTCTGTATCGGATGAGGATCTGTCTTCTTCTGGAAAAAATCAATTGTTTTTAATCTAATATCGCGTTTCTATTGGCATTGCCACTTGATGGAAGCGCTCGCCATGTTCATCCGACTCTGAGGCTAGCTGCTTGCTGAAGTATTCGAGATGGTGATGCAAGAAGTGAATTTTGAGGGACATATTCACTCCAATTTTCTGGAAGTAGTGCAACATCTTGGTCACAAGAGCGGGGTAATTGTGTGCTCGCGTACTTCCCAAAAAGTAATCATTACCGTCTAAAGCACCTTTAAATTCCTTTGATTTCATGAGCTTTCGTATATCCGGCCCATTCAGAACACCTTCCTTCAATTTTGCTTCGCTGATTCGTGGGAAAATATTATTCAAACAATCAAGAATTTTCGGTTGCTTCACAATGGCCTTGATGAAATTTTTTACGATTCCCAGTTTGATATGGAGAGGGGGCATGAGGACGTTCTCCATTGGCACCAGTGGATCATTTACGCAGTTGTGTCCTTTCTCCGTTGGATGTCGAGGAAGCCAGTCATGCGTTTCGTATTGGTTTCCTTTAAATGCCCAGCAAAATCTTTCATTACCAAATAAGTGGTTATATAATAGAAATTCATAGCTCCGCACAACTTATTTTTTGGTGTCTAAACTCATTATTTTTGTTTGGCGTGGTCGTTTTTATAAGTAGTCACGCTTACCCGCTCGCTTACGAAAAAATGAGAAATAAGTAGTTATGAGATTTTAAATAATAAGTGGTTACACACATACTAACAAAAAGTTGAATTATAAGTGGTGATCCGATTGCTTACTTGATTCATAAAAATAAGGAGTTAAGCAAATACTATTAGCTTAAGGATATACATTTAGAAAAATTTAAGTTTTCTCTAGTGTGTAATTTTAGGACTCGTCATAAAAATTTAAACATAAAACATATTTCCATATAATAAATAAAAATGTATAAAATTAAACTGTGTAAAAAGTACTTATTTAAACTCTTACGAGTAAGTCATTACTTTATATTTAGAAACAATGAATACAATAGGCCGTTATTAGGAAGTCATTATTTTATATTACAAAATAATGCAAAAGGTAATGATATATCATTATTGGTAATGCAGACAGCAATGATGTGTCATTACCAATATTTTGCTGGGTGAGTATCCCAAAGACACAAGAAACATATGTTTTTCGTATAGCCTCCTTGGAGACCTCTTAGCATCGCCGCGACTTTCAGATCACAACTGATCCGCCACATGTGATCAGTGTAGCAAACTTTATCCAAAATTATTTTCATCGAATCGTATGTTTCGCTCATGTCTGTGCTGTAGCCAATGGGAATGCTTGGTTTTTTATTATATTTATGTAGCAAAACGACTTTCAGGCTTGATTACGAAGAATCGATGAACATTCGCCAATCAGCTGCGACATAATTAACGGCCATCGCCTCCGTCAGTCCCTTTATATCGTGGCAGTAAACAAATGTGTTCCCTTCGTTGAGTGTGTAGTACCGTTGGAATAGCAATTGTCGTCTTCGATATCCGGTGACTTTGACATTAGGCTCCAAATTGTTGCCTTCTTTCAAAAGCTGGGCAAGTTTTTCTGCTTCACGTTGAGAAAGGTTTAATTCTGCAACAATCTTGTCCATTCTTGCTTGTGATATTGGAATTATTTTGTTCGATGGGCCGGCTTCTGGTGTTGGTTTATAGGTGAAATCCGATTGATCCATTGTTTCAATAGAAAAAGAAGTTTCTCTGTCAGGACTTGGAAGCGGTGGAATTGGTATTTCATCCGAATGCGGTAGAGATATTTGTGCACTTCTAACATATATGTAAACTCTTCGTTTAAGGCCTTTACGATTTACTCCACATATTTTGTTTGCGCAAGCGTAACAGTTATCGGAATTGTGCTCTCCTGGATCAGTCCAAATCATTGGTACACCAAAAGAAAGTGAACTGCGTTTCCCTTGGATCCTCATGTTAAGAGCATTGTAGCACGTTTTACAAATTTTGTCTGGGGCCCACGTAACGCCGCGAATTATTTCGGAATCAAAATAAAGTTTAAAAGCACGCTCCACTTGCTCAGTGAGTAATGCAGTATTTGTTGAAAAAGCTCTTTTGCCACAAACGTAACAAAATAAATTAATATTTTCTGGACAATTTGCACTCATTTCGGTTCTATACTTTTATTACTTTTTCGTCACTTTAAAAAAATCGTACTTTACGCGTTCGGAGACACTTGTTGAATGACAAAAATCGATCAATGAACACCTATAAAAACTACGTAAGTTTCAATATTTTACTGAGAGGTACTTATGAATTGGCGCATCTTTTAAGGGTGGCTATATACCTGATTCGTGTGCGTTTTAAATTTTTCGAAACGTTCTAAAACATGACCACTCATAAATGTGGGTGCAATTTGTGTAACAAAATCATGCAGGTAGCCAACGGAAAAAACCTAAATAATTAAAAAAGTGCACTTTCCTTTTTTTTCCTTTTAATTGTCCACGCACATTTATGACCGTTTTTTAGTTTGTTACCGCTACCATAAAAATCAAATAACCTTTTGTTTATTACTTTTTTTTAATATTTTAGGCAAAAAATATATTTTTCTTCATACATTTATTTTTACCGGCAAAACTGTTGATTATATAGAAAAACGTTATATGAACAGATTAAATGAATTGTAATTTTTAATTTTTTTAAAATAGTTTGAGCAAAATCGGACTAATGGTTCTCGATTTATGTCAAAAAAAAGACCACCAAAGGTGACAATTTCCCCTATATGATAGTTACTAACTTCAAATCGATATATCTCGATTCCTAGACGTGACCCAGCGAAACGCCGGGACACGTATAACTTCTTTTTTACCGATATAACTTTCGCCGGTAGTTTGAACCCTTCCATTTGTCTCACAGTGTTATTTGGAAGATAATTTGGTGATATTTGGATTTTTTGTCATAAGTTTTTATGATGATATTGCGGCAATATTACCTTCTTATGATCCGGAAGATAAACAAAATTTGTTTGAAACTCTTTGTCATTTTGAAAATAATTAAAACAAAATTTGTATAAAAACGAACAACAAACACATAGGAAAGAAATTCGTCGAAAAAATCAAGATTTAATGCGCGTAAAAAATCGGCTACGAAGAAATCAAGATAATTAATATGTTGGTCATGGATTATATATGCAGATGTTCTTTTTCAGGCTTAAATTTAATAATGAAAAAATAAGACCTTTATATTGTACCGGGGAGTTTATTTGGCGATATCACCTTTTTATCTTCCTGATGATAACTTAGCGATATCGCCAAATTATCTTCCTGGGGTATTGCTTTCGTGTTACCTGGAAGTATTGCTTTCGGGTAACAGTTATTCCCGACGGAAGAAACTTCCGCAATACGAAATTGATATTGCCGACAATAAATGTTTTCTTCCTGGCAATATGATCGGGGAATCTTCTTCGTATTGCCATGCTTGCTGGGTCACTACTTTTACTAAAATTGGAAATTTTTGTTTACTTTTTGAATTTTTCCAGTTGTGGTGAAAGCTGCAAATTTTAGTAAGTAAACGAAAAAGACTTGTGTAAAAGTTTTACTATTTTCAAAAGGTGGACAATTTTACATATGAAAATTTGAGATAATTAACTTTATTGTTTTAAATAGCATTTTTTGAAATCCCTCGATTCCCGGTCCAAATTCTCGGGAATGCGGGAACTGAAAAATGCCTAATTACCCGGGAATCCCGGGACAGGAAATCCCGGGATGCATTCCCTATCCATGAATCATAATTGAACTCATCCAATTTTTCTATAATAAACATTGAACCACTCATGACTTATAAAATAAGTTTTAATTTTACTTCAAATTATTATTCTCTTAATACCTGGGCCCATAACTTGTTGAGGAACCCTTTTTATTCTTCGAGAAAAATAATTCAACACACAGTTCCCAGCAAAAGCTTTCATTACCAAATAAGTGGTTATATAATAGAAATTCATAGCTCAGCACAACTTATTTTTTGGCGTCTAAACTCATTATTTTTGTTTGGCGCGGTCGTTTTTATAAATAGTCACGCTTACCCGCTCGCTTACGAAAAAATGAGAATTAAGTAGTTATGAGAGTTTGAATAATAAGTGGTTACACACATGCTTACAAAAAGTTGAATTATAAGGAGTTAAGCAAATACTATTAGCTTAAGGAAATACATTCAGAATAATTTAAGTTTTCTCTAGTGTGTAATTTTAGGACTCATCATAAAAATTTATAGCCTAATTTCTTAAAACACTACACTTCACTTCACCTCGTTTTTTAAAATTTCGTATTTTGTAAATCCCGGTGATGAACGCGGTGATCGTCCGTGCTGACTTACGTAGTTTTTAAACAAAATTATATGAAAAAGCTAATTTTGTAAATCACCAGACTGTTATTTTTATCACTTGAATTGTCAAATATTATCACTTGCATTTTTTAGGTGTTGAATGAAAAATAATGCAATAAATCACCAAAAACTTAAGAAAAAAACACTAGAAAAAAAGTAATTAACGATAATTACGCTGAAAAACATATGGATGAGATAATACAGTGGAATAAATATAATTATAGCAATTATAACACGACATTATTTTTCAAAAATTTTATTGCAAAAGTACATTGCAGAAAATGAAGTAAGAAACCTAATCAGAAATTAACATTCTGCAACCGAATATATTACTTCAAAAATTTTTCTTTTTCGCGAATTCTTTTTGCAACTCACCACCAAACTTTGTTGTATGAAATGGGTATTATAGTCCCTAGATTATAAATTAAAAAAACCGCACCTAAAAAATTGCAAAATAATGGCGGCACGCGAAAAAAGGCTTTATGGCACTAAAAATTAATTTAAAAACTTAATCAGCGATTTACATTCTGCAAACAAATATGTTGATGGAATAATTTTCCTATTTGCAATTTTTTTTCGCGATTTTTTTTTTTGCAACTAGCCGCCAAACTTTGTTGTATGAAATGGGTATTTTAGTCCCTAGATTACAAATTTAAAAAAACCGCCCTTAAAAAATTGGCGAAATAATAGCGGAACGCGAAAAAAGACTTTATGGTAGAAAAAATTAATTAAAACACACAATCAGCGATTAACATTCTGCAAACAAATATAATGATGCAAAAATTTTCAATTTTGTAAAAAATTTTTCGCGATTTTTTTTTTGCAAACTAAGCACCAAACTTTGGTGTATGAAACTAGTATTTAGTCCCTAGATTATGAATTTAAAAAAACCACTTAAAAAATTGCAAAATAATCTCGCAACGCATAAAATGGCTTTATGGTACAAAAAATTAATAAAAAAACTTAACCAGCGAATTACATCCCGCAAACAAATATATTGGTAGGAAAATTTCCGTTTTTTCGTTGATTAAGTTTTATGTACCATAAAGCCTTTTCTCGTGTTCCGCGATTATTTTGCAAATCTTTAAGTATGGTTTTTTTTAAATTCATGGTCTAGGAACTATAATACCTATTTAATAGACGAAATTGTGGTGCTTAGTTTGCAAAAAAAAAAAATCGCGAAAAATTTTTTTACAAAATGGAAAATTTTTGAATCATTATATTCATTTGCAAAATGTTAATCGCTGATTGTGTGTTTTAATTAATTTTTTCTACCATAAAGTCTTTTTTAGCGTTCCGCTATTATTTTGCAATTTTTTAAGTGCGGTTTTCTTAAATTTATAATCTAGGGACTCTGATGCCCAATTCATAGGAAAAAGTTCGGCGACTAATTGCAAAAAAAAAATCGCGAAAAAAGTCGCGTAAAACAATTTGCAAAAACGAAAATTTTTACATCAGTATATTTGTTTGCAGAATGAAAATCGCTGATAAGGTTTTTCAATGCAATTTTTGTACCATAAAGTCTTTTTTCGCGTTCCGCCAAAATTTCGCTATTTTTTAGGTGCGGTTTTGTTAAATATGTAATCTAGAGACTATACTAACCATTTCATATAACAAAGTTTGGTGCTTCATTGCAAAAAAATTGCGGAAAAAAAGTGCCGGAAAAATATTTGCAAAAAGGAAAATTCTTACATCAGCATATTTGTTTGCAGAATGTAAATCGCTGATTAAGTTTTTTAATTAATTTGTTGTACCATAAAGTTTTTTTCGCGTTCCGCGATTATTTTACAATTTCTTAAGTGTGGTTTTTTTAAATTCATAATCTAGGGACTATAATACCAATTTCATACACCAAAGTTTGATGCTTAGTTTGCAAAAAAAAAAAAACCAAAAACAATCGGGAAAAAAACTTAGGAAAATGGAAATTTTTTGCATTACTAAATTGGTTTGTAAATCGCTGATTGAATTTTTGATTAATTTTTTCTACCATTTTTTTAAGATATTTTGCACATTTTTCTTTTTTGTTTAGATTTTTATTCTATTTTAAGGGATACCAATAATAAATTATATGAATTCCAACAAAAAACGGTTAAAATTTGTCTAGTGTTGCAGAAAGATGGCAACTCTTAAATGTATGTATTTGACAATTCAAGTGATAACGTAAAAATCAATCACGAATACGTAGTGATTTACAAAATAACATTTTTTATTCCCCGCGTTAGGTGAGTGAAGTGAAGTGTAGGTGATGTGATGAACGCAGGTGATTTGCAAAATTAGGCCATTAAACATAAAACATATTTACATATAATAAATAAAAATGTATAAAATTTGACTGTGTAAAAAGTACTTATTTAAACTATTACGAGTAAGTCATTATTTTATATATAGAAAGAGTGAAGACAATAGGCCGTTATTAGGAAGTCATTATTTTATTTTATAAAATAATGCAAAAGGTAATGCTATATCATTTTTGATAATGCAGATAGTAATGAGGTGTCATTACCAATATTTTGCTGGGTTCATCTTTCACCACCTTTCACTTCTTCTCTATCCCCTTTCCAAAGGAAGCAACACGTTAATTAATAGGAAGAATTTCCTGAGTGTTGCTTCTCAAAAAAAAAAAAAAAAAAAAAAAAAAAAAAAAAATGAACTTTATTGTTTGGAATTCAATTTACAAGTGAAGTCTATAAGAATGTTAAAAGTAATAAAAACACAAAAAAAGAATAAAGCATGAGAACATAGATGTATGTGTGTCAAGTTTGGAGGCGTCACATTGTCATCTTATTAGAGTTACCATGTCAACAGAATTAAAAATAATTTTTTTTGTATCTCCTTCTAAAGGGGTAACGTACTTTTTAGGAACGCCCGACAAAGTCCATTCTGACTGTCCTAAGTAGTAATACTTTGTCTTCTAATCGATAATAAAATTTCTGCCTTCTTTCCTGCTTACAAAAGAAGCAGTTAAGATGGTAGAGTAAAAAATGTGTTCGTAATAAATCGTATAATCAACTAAAGAAATCTCTGCATTTTTTACTGCTTCAAAAGTAGCAGAACAAATTAAAATAGATTTGATTCTCTGCTTTCTTTAATTGATTTCTTGTACACATGAAGGGGCTAGACCCACAGTTTGCTGAATTACGAAAGTAGTTCATCAAATTATGAGTCATTAGGGGAAGTGAAGCGAAGTAACTCTGCTGTTTGCACTACCGATAAGATGCCATATAGCCTCTCCTTCTCAAAATTCCACTCTCACCTGCGTTTTCGGTGGCCCTGCTAATCCTAGTAATCTTGATGAAAATTGGGTATTAAACCCCAGTGGGACTCGAGGTAGGAGACAAACGAGTGAAAGGAAGAATTCTGTATACTTCTCAGGGTACAGAAGTAAAGTTCGGCGGCGGAGGAACTCTAAATGAGTCAACGGTGGCGAACACAGTACTATTTAGTTGGACTACTTGAGACTCCTGAAGGCAATGGGAAACCACTGGAGTCTTTTCCCTTGAAGCATCACGTGATTTTTCAACAAACTTAAAATATGTACATTAGACCGACTCACGAAAAAAGTAAAAAAAGTGCCCCCCTCAAAATAAACCTTGGTTTGTTTTATGATGATTCCCAAAATATTTCTGGTCTAGGAATGAGGTCTTACGAGCTGTACTATTTTTAAAAAAGGTCTTTTTTTTAGTTTTTGTAAGAAATTTGCATCTTAACTGAAGACAACATGAAATGTTTTTTAGAGGCGCGTCGAGCGGTATATATAACATGTTCAAGCATATCCTAACATGTCCTATTTTCAAGGATATTCTATAAAAAAAACAAATTTTTGATATTTCTGATTGAAATGTCAAACTTACATATCATAATCTATAGACGATTTAAGTGAACACGTATTTCAGATTTTTTTTTAAACTCGCGATTTTTCGCGTTTTATCAGAAATTCAATGTGGTGGAAAAATATGTTCTAAATAGGGCATAATGGATACCAAAACTTTTATTTTGACAAGTAAATCATCGCCGAGTGGATATAGTTTAGAATTTTGCAAAATTAATACATTTTTGACGGTACTCTGACCAAATACAAATAGATAAAAAACCTGTAAAAATCAACATTATTCAAACATTTGCTACAACCGCTGCACCCAGAAAACAGATTCGTTGTTACAACCGAATTTGTTGCCAATCGAATTGGGGCGGTTACGGCAACTATCATCCACTTTTCATGTAGATTCGGTCTGTATAAATGCATTATTCGGTTATGAAATTAAATATGTTCAGTTGTGAATACCGCCCTCATAAAAAATAATTTGGTAGTAACAATTGAGTTTACAAATTTTCTAAACCATTTCTAATAAAAATGCATATGAAAACATATTTTTTTATTGAATTTATTGAAAATGAATAAAAATAAAATTTTATAAATATAAACCTTTGTAACAAACTTATGTTAATACGTAATTTCTGCAAGAGTTTTTTACGACAGAAAATGCATTCTCCTTTTCTGTTGAGGAAATCATCCGAATTTCTAGTGTTTGTGCTCTTTAGGGTCTTGAAGTATGCCTTATAACAAAAACCATTTCCTCGATTGGCAAGTGAAGATTATTTCACAAAAAGGCATTTGATTTCCTGCCGAATGCGTTTTTTTTTTCTTTTAATATGTCCAGCACAATTTATTAATTTTAATTGTTGAAATTTTATTTCAAAATATTTTTAAACTGGTATGTAGAATTGTATAATGGTTCTGATTACCAACCTAATATTTATAATTGTACTTTGGTAACAACAACCGAAATTATAATATTACATAAGAAAATAATCTGTTGAATCAACCATTGATCTGTTGCAGATATGACACATAAAATATACACTAATTTTAAGTTACAATAACCAATTTTTAGTTTTTAACATTAATAAATCAAAGAAGACTATAATATACATTAATTGTGCATACCGAAATAATTAAAAGAGTGTATTTTATTACGTAAGTTGTTGGGATGCCCGATTTTTCTTGCACAAAGAATTTCTATTGGTTGCGATTTTTGTAATTTCTATGGACAACGACAACCTTAATATCTTCTATTGATATTTTATAATGTCAAGTAAAATTTCGATTAGGTAAAGGAATAATGGTAACTATAACTGATTCCCAACAGAACTTTTCTCTGTGTGTGACAAATCTGAAAATGAGATTGAAGAAGTTTATGAGGAGATATCATTTCTTTTTAAACATACAAAACCCCCTGGTATGACTATACTAATGGGAGATTTTAACGCCAAGATCGGTACTGGGAAAGTAGAAAATATTGTTGGATCATTTGGTTTAGGAAACAGGAATGAAAGAGGAGAGCGTTTAATACAATTTTGTCAAGAAGAAAATTTTAGAATTACAAATACATGGTACTCCATCCCCCCAAGGAGACTTTATACATGGAAAACACCACAAGATAATGAATAAAACTGTGTTCGCAATCAGATTGATTTTATACTCGGGAATAAACGCTATGGATCATCCACCAAAAAAGTTAGCACTTACCCAGGAGCAGATGTTCCCTCCGACCACAATCTTCTTTTAGCTGAAATTAGAGCTAAACTATCTCGAGCGAAAAAGCCAGTACACTCAAAAAAAGTCAGTAAAGTCATCAAAAAATGTTGCTGCATCAGCAAATTTTAAGTCAGGATCGTGCTTGCAAAAAAGTTGGTAATTTCAGCAAAAGTTTTGCTAACACTTAGTCGATTGCAAATGAAAATAATCCTTGCTAAAATCACTAAACTTTTTACTGAATATTAGTAGACTGAAAAAAACTTAAAAAACTTGTAGCAAAAGTTTACTTTAGTTAATTTATTTGCTGAAAATTCAAATACAGAAATTGTGTAGAGTTGATTTCCTTTTTTATTATTTCCGTTATCTGTACAACATCCAGAAAAGCTACGACATCTATATCTTGTCTATCTGTTTGTCGTTCACGCTATAAATGCGGTTATCAGCACAATTTTTGCAGCAAAATAAATTAGTAAAATATTAGTTCAAAATTAGTTTAGTGCTAAAAAAATATAACTAAAACTTTTGCTGAAAACGGAATTTCAGCAAAAAAAATTGCTGAAAACTAGTACACTTGATATACAAGACGTTTTCCTAATTTTTCTACTAACTTATTTTTTTGAGTGTAAGACAACAAAAACCTGACCTAACGAAACTCAATAACTTAGAAATTAAAGAATGTCTCAGTAATGAGTTAAATCAGCAAATTGCTAACATCGCAAATACTACAGATGTAAATGAATTTTGGCATAACGCTAAAATGATTATGAATGATTCCACTATAAGAATACTCGGAAATAAAATGTATTATCTAGGGTTTGGGATTTCCCGGACTTTTTTATTTCCCGGGAATCCCGGGAAATATTTTTTAACAAAATTGTTAATGAAAACCACCTATATAAGCAATTTTTGTTTAAAAAAAACACTATTTCAGTACAAATGCAGTCTGTGTAGTGAGAATTCAAAGTAAAAATATCAGAATGTTGAACATTTTATTTCACATAAATTACTCGCAGCACTGCCAAATTAACATCTTCCTGATATAAAAACCAACCCCAGGTTATAAAATGAATTATTTCCGTTTCTACATATGTTCAAATATCTCTTTTGTGATATTCTTGTCCATTCATCTAAGATTATAGTAAATCTCCTATTGTTAGAAATATTGCTCGATATTTCTTTTATCATGATATCTTTTACATGATTGTAGTAATTTAATATAATGTTCTTTACATGGGTTTCATTTTTTTGCAATGCCAGGTTTTTATTATAAAAACTTTCTCGATTAAACGAAGATCTATTTATGGTGCGGATTGACTGCGGCTAATTTGGATACCATTTCAGGAAATGTTTGCCCTACCATAAAACCTTTAATGCCTATTCAGCTTACACTTTTTTCCTCGGGTACTTTGCTAATTTTAGCTGAAACGTTATTCTTGTTGTTGTTTTCTTCAAGAGAAGTTGCATGACCATCATTTTTTTTTTTTTTTTGTGAACCAAATTTAGATGTCGGATAACCAAATTTAGATACCACCGTTTACCATTAGTCTTTTCTTTTCACATTTATTAATGAAAACGTTCCTTATAAAATTATTGACCCTTAATATAAAGGAGTATTTTAAATTTAAAGCCGACTTTATTTTTAATCAAACGGTTTTGTTCATTTTGTGTATGAAAACCTTACAAAAATATTTATATTTTCAAATATTTTGATTGGTTGAAAATAAATTAACCAATCAGAATGCTCCAAAAATAAACCAAGTCAAGGTATACTGCCACCCAATATTTTAACTAAAGTCGACTTTACCTAAATTATACAATTGAAAAATTTAGATATTAAGGGCGATTATTTGTAAAAACAAAGCTTTTTTTCATATTTCTTTTAAACATTTTACCAAGTTTTTCGGTTTTACTACTTAAATTTTGAATAAGTTATGGGAAAAATCTTTATTAGTTGAAATGCTCCTAATTACTTGGCAAAGATTTTATTTGTGTGTCAAATAAATGTATTCCCTTTTAAAAGATTTTAACAATGACATTTTTGTTTTGGTATTTAAAATGTTTTTTATGACTAAAATTAAAAAATCCTATTCGAAACAAAAACAATTTAAAAAATTTAATATTTTTAAAATTTCCCGTTTTCCCGGGAAAAAATATATTATTTTCCCGGGAATTCCCGGGAAACTTTTCCCTGGATTTCCCGGGAATTCCCGCCCGGGAATTCCCGAACCCCAAACCCTAGTATTATCCCAAACAAAAGTGGATGACAGAAGACATTCTCGAACTTATGAAAGAGAGAAGAAAATTTAAAAATACTAACACCGTAGAATATAATCGTATACACAAAGACATAAGATTTAAAATAAGAAACGCGAAGATAGAATGGCTAAAGCAAGAATGTAACGATATTGAACGGCTTCAAAGCGTACATGATGAATTTAATGTACACAAAAAGTTAAAAGAAGCTGCTGGGCTATATAAGAAGTCAACAACATTTTGTATACTCAGTGAATAAGGCCAAATCGCAATTGGTGATAATTTAAATAATGTATGGGAAACATACATGGAACAATTATTTGCAGACACTGAACGAAGTATGCAGTATGCAATCGATAGTGATGAAATACCCGCCGAAATACTAAAATTTTTAAATGACGAAAACACCAAAATATTCGAACGGATTTTTAATACCACCCGAGTAAAAAAAATTATATATAATCATATGTGGCATATATTACAATATATAATTAGACATGTCGTTATGTATATCCATATATAATTATATATGACGTCTTTTTCCAAAATTGTTCCTTATATTATGCCATATAAAATTTCATCTAATTAGATATTGACCTTTATCGACCTTTTTAATATTAGATATGGTATATATGATTATATATTACATAGCATGGCTGATCTTATTGCATATATAGTTGTATATAGAGCTATATCTTAATATATATGGCGGCATTTTAAGAATATATAATTATATATGGTATCATTTAAACAATATATAACTATGTATGGTGCCAGTTAAACTATATATTATCATATATGGTGCCATTTAAACCATATATTGTCATATATGGTGCCATTTCAACAACATATGCTCATATATGGTACCTGATGAACGACATTTTTAATACAGTTGCAGATATGATAATATATGCTACCATATATAGTACCATATACTTTGATATATCGTATCATTTAAACAACCCGAAGAAAAATAGTTACATATAGTCATATATGTGATTAAGTTATATCTGTATAAATATACAGTTTCATCCGAAGAATGGCCCGATATATTTTTATCAATTGTTTATCAATTTTTATCTAAATGTATCAGTTTAGATCTATCCTAATTAAATTATGTGTTAATCAGATGAAATTGTATCAGATTTTTGACCTGATACAATTTTATCGGTATGATCGTAATTGGTTCAATTTTATATATATAAAATATAATTGTATCCGACATTTACCTTATACAATTGTATCAAAGTTTTAAACTGATATTTTTTCAAAATTGGGATATAACTATATAATTTTGTATACAAATATATCTATTCGGACCTAAACTGATACCATGTAATATAAACCAATAAAACTGTATCAGGTCAAAAATCTGATACAATTTCATCTGATTAACACATAATTTAATGAGGTCAGATCTAAAGTGATGCAATTAGATAACAACTGATACAAATAAGAACTGATACAATTTTATCGGGCCATTTTTCAGATCAAATGGTATATGGATGAATCTAAGTTATATATTACCATATAAAGCTCCATATTGGTGCCATTTAAACAATATATTGTCATATATGGTGCCATCATATATGGTAACTCATCAGCAACTACAATATTAACTGTATTTCAGAAGCCATTAATTGTATTTCAGAAATTTTAAATGTATTTTAGAAATTATGGAATGTATTTCAGAAATTTATTAATTGTATTTCAGAAATAATCAAATCTATTTCAGAACTTGTTGATGGTTTATCATAGTTAATAGAGAAAAATTTCTAAATTACATTTCATAATTTCTGAAATACAATTGATAATTTCTGAAATACAGTTTGATAATTTCTGAAATATAGTTGTGAATTTCGGAAATACAATTAATAATTTCTGAAATACAATTGATAAAACTGAAATTCAATTGACTAGTTCTGAAATACAATTCATAAATCTGAAAAATAATTGATAAGTTCTGAAATACAATTGATAAAACTGAAATTCAATTGATTATTTCTGAAATACAATTGATAAATCTTAAAAACAATTGATACAATTGGAAATGGTGTAGAGCGTTACAAATATGTAAATAAAATTATTTTTAAAAAAAAATTCAATTTAATAAAAAAAATATAATTTTATAAAAACATTTATAGAAAATAAAATTATAATTTTATAAAAAGAAATTCTTTTGAATGGGGGAAATGTTTTAAGTTGATCTGTTATTTTTAAGTAAATGAATGTTATTTTAGTTTGACTCAAGATCATAAATTAATATCACTTTCTGTTTAAATTATTTTCAAATCAAAGAAAGATGATACAATTTCTACAAGTAAATTACAAAGAAAAAAAATTCTTGAAAAAATTTCGATAAGACCAGCAAGGAGAATGCCCATTTTTATAAAAAAAAATGCATAGCCGTGAAAGGTATCGAACTCGAGACCTTCTGAGTTTAAACCTTATTTTAACAAAATATTGTAATTTTTATAAAATCAGTGCTCTTCCAGTGTATTATTTTTTGAACTATTGTCAATATCTGTCTGGTATCTTATTTAATCCCAAATAAATGGAGATCTTACGTAGTACCCAAATATAATGCGGGATCTAATTTTAGCTGTCATTTTTCTGGATAGTTTTAGATGTCAATCTCCAAATATATTGCTGTTTCTAATTCAATCTGCAATTTATGGGATAAATTAGGATCCTACCAAATCCCCAAATATATCACTGGATTTAATTCGATCTGCAATTTATCGGAAAAGTTAAGATCTTACGCAATCCCGAAGTATATTACTGGATCTAATTTTATCTGTAATTTTTTGGATAAATTTAGATCTTACTTAATCCCCAAATATATTGCTTGATCTAATTCGATTTTCCATTTTTCGGATCAAATTAGATATAAGTTTATCCACAAATATATTGCCACTTTTTCGGATCAAATTAGATCTCAGTTTATCCACAAATATATTGCTAGATCTAATTAGATCTGCCAAAATTGAGATCAAATTAGATATATGTTTATCCCTAAATATATTGCTGGATCTAATTCGATCTGCCACTTTTTCGGATCAAATTAGATCTAAGTTTATCCACAAATATATAGCTGGATCTAATTCGATCTGCCATTTTTCGGATCAAATTAGGTCTTACTAAATCCCAAATTATATTGCTGGATCTAAATCGATCTGCCATTTTTCGGATAAATTTAGATCTAAGTTAATCAACAAATATATTGCTGGATCTAATTTGATCTGCCATTTTTCAGATCAATTTATATCTAAGTTTATCCACAAATATATTGCTGGATCTAATTCGATGTGCCATTTTTTGGATCAAATTAGATCTAAGTTTATCCCCAAATATATAGCTACATCTAATTCGATCTGCCACTTTTTCGGATCAAATTAGATATACGTTTATCCACAAATATATTGCGGGATCTAATTTGATCTGCCAAAATTGAGATCAAATTAGATCTAAGTTTATCCCCAAATATATAGCTGGATCTAATTGGATCCGCCATTTTTCGGATCAAATTAGATCTAAAAATATCCGCAAATATATAGCTGGATCCACCAATTTTCGTATCAAAATAGATCTAGGTTTATCCCCAAAGATATCACTGGACCTCCCAATTTTGAGATATAACTTGATCTTAGTTTATCCCCATATATACAATGGGATCTAATACGATATGATTGGATACACCCAATTTTGAGATCTAATTGGATCAGCTAGATATTACAGCAGATCTTAAACAATATCAAATTGGATATAATTAGATATTGCGCGAAATCAATTTTTTTTACTCGGGCATTTATGATACCGGTAATTTTCCCGATGAATGGTTAACGTCCACTTTTATTGCTCTACCAAAGAAAAATGTTGCAAAAAGTTGCAATGATCATCGTTTAATTAGCCTAATGAGTCATACTCTTAAAATATTTATAAGAATTCTACATAATCGACTCTATAATATTTCTGAATCACAAATGGGACGCACTCAATTTGGATTTAAAGGAGGACTAGGAACTATAGAAGCTCTCTTTTGTATTAATGTACTTGGGCAAAATTGCCGTGATGTTCATAAAGATATTTAATTATGCTTTATATACTACGAGAAAGCTTTCGATAAATTACAACATAAACTTTTGGAAATATTAAACAACTTAGGCATAGTGTATAAAAATAATTATGCATAAAAAGTTTATATTGGCAACAGAAAGCCAATATCAGAACAAAACAGGCAGTGACAGGGACTATTGCAATTCAAAGAGGTGTTAGACAAGGATGTATTTTGTCTCCTCTTCTTTTTAATATTTATGGCGAAGTCATTTTTCAAGATGCTCTCGATGGAATAGAAATGGGTGTCAAGGTAAACGGTGTATACATCAATAACATTCGATATGCCGATGATACCACTATTATAGCTGATAAAATCGAAGACCTACAATACCTGATAAATATTGCGAATGAAAGCAGCAAAAAATACGGATTGAAAATTAATATTTCGTAAACCTAATACATGATTATTCGGAGACGCAAGGATATCCCATTAACGTCGATACCTATAACTATTGATGATTCACCAATCGAGAAAGTGTCTAAATTTAAATATCTCGGTTCTTGGTTAAATGAAAATTGGGAATGCGACTTAGAAATAAACTGCAGAATAGAAATGGCTAGAAATATGTTTATGAAGTACAAAAAGGTTCTATGAAATCGAGAAGTTAATCTTCCCCTCCGATTAAGGTACCTTAAGTGCTATGTATGGTCTGTTCTTCTATACGGGGTCGAATCCTGGACGTTAAAGGTCCACCAAATGAATAGAATAGAAAGTTTTGAAATGTGGACATATAGAAGAATGCTTAAGATATCATGGACTGACTACGTAATCAACATCGAGGTTCTAAGAAGAATTGGTCAGAAAAGAGAGCTATTACAAACTATTAAGAAGAGAAAAACATCATATTTTGGTCACATTATAAGAGGAGACCAAAATACGAACTTCTACAGCTAATAGTACAAGGAAAAATAGAAGAAAGAAGAGGAATCGGACGAAAACAAGTGTCTTGGCTCCGAAATATCAGATCATGGACCGGTATACAAAATTTGGGCCAACTCATGGGGTTACTGCGGACCGATCCGGTTTCGAGAGGATAGTGTCGAGAATCACATGACCGCTAACATCCAATTGTGGATAGGCAACGAAAGAAGAAGAAGTACACATGAATTCTTTTCTGGAAGCATAAAAATGTTATCGAGGTTATATTTTGCTGGGTGTATATTAGGGGTGGGATAGTGCACGACTTTTCGATTTGGACATGTTAGAACCTCTTATTTTGTGAAGTTCGTAAAAAAAGTGAATGAGCCAGAAAATGGAAAATTTTGGGTGATGGCAACTGGCCCCTCATCGGAGTCAAAGTTGGGACGGCAGGGAAAAAATCCACAAAAATGCCCAAAACTGCACCGGAGTCGCTCCTAAGGGGTTAAAATGTAAGACGGACCCCAATTAATTTTTCCTACCCAACATTTTTTCCGAACATACCTACCCCCTATCTGCATCCCTTAAAGGGTCTCCCATACAAATTTGAAGATTTTAGGAAATTGTAAAAATTGCCCCTAGGGGCTCCTAAGGTGCCCCTAGAGGGATCAAATGTATGACCGACTCCTATTTATTTCTTAGCCCCAACATTTTTGCAAAATATACCTACACCCTATTTTCACATCCTAAGGGGTCTCCCATACAAAATAGACTTCACAGACTGGAAAAAAGAGCTGAAAAAACACAAATAGCCCAACAACTTCCCCGGAGTTGCCCCTAGAAGGGAAAAATGTAAGATCGACCCCCATTATTTTCGCCCTCCGAAAATTTTTTTCAAACACACCTGCCCAATATCTCTAATCCGTAAGGGGGTTCCCATACAAAAATTACATTTTAAAAAAATTTGCTCCCACCGGTCTAACGGTCTGAAGGGTGACCCTAGGGTTGTCAAATGTTCGACCGACCCCCAACATATTTTCAACCCCAACATTTTCTCAGAACATACCGACCCTCCATCTTGAACCCTTAAGGTGGTCCCCATACATATTTTTAATTTTATATACATTTTTTTTATAAAAATATTTTTTAAATTTAGAAAACCAAATTTTTAAGGCCGATTTAAAAAAAAATAAATCGTCATGTTAACAAAAATCTTCAAAAATCGTCAAAAATGCGATAAATCGCTAAAGTTGGCAGCACTGATGGCAGAAAACAGCTGTGTTGTAAAAGTTGTAAAACAAAAATCTCTTATATATTAGACACCGAAATTTAATTTAAAACAATTTTAAAATTAATAAAATAAAATGGCATCAACATCACCGGCATTGCGATAAGTTTAAGATCGCGTACCGAACTATTTTTAATGGGGAAACTAGAAAAAAACAAAAAAACAACAAAACAAACATCTAGAAAACAAGTACTCAAGGTGTACTTTTATGGAACTGGGCAGCGTAAAATAAGTTGGTGACTGACACTGTCATGATTTTTTGGCGTCAAGCGTTTATTCAAACAAAACACAGAGGTGATGTTAAAAGAAAAGTTTTATCTTTGTTCACTGAATGGTATTCCTTGCAAAAGAATACTTTGAGAGGCGGTGAAAAACAAAAAAAAAAGAAAGATGAGTTTGTCGAAAAATTGGATGATCTTTTTGACATCGCACATGCCAATGCACTTAAAATGGTAACCGATCCGGAAGATGCTGTATTTTTGCAAATGCAAAGAGAGAAGTGGCGCCCAGGATGTATGGCCGGTGTCGACGAAAATCTAGCCAATTTACAGAAAAGACGAGGGGAACGAGAAAATGAAGAAGAAGAACGCACAAAGCGAGTGAAATTTCAAAACGAAGTCTCAACAGCGGGCAACCAAAAATATGCTTCTGGTTGGCCTATTCATTTCATACATAATAAAATAATATATGTGTTGTGTGTAATTTCAGTTAGCAAGTTTTCATCCACCGAATCTAGTGAATTAGACACTGCATATGAAGTTACCAACGACGAAATGGTTTTGCGTAAGAGACTAATAAAAGGAACTAGGGGCAGAATTGAATGCATAACTCCGGAACTGGTATCTGTTTTCGACAGATGTAAGATAAGGTGACCATATGTCATCTTTTTTGGAGGACAATCATCTATTTTATCTTGCTGTCATCTATAAAATTTGTGCCCTCTTTCTGTCATCTTTTTCATAATCGGTCATCTTTATTTTTAAAAGCATGATTAATATTTTTTATTATTGATCTTATAGTATGGACTGTACAAACACGGCACGAGGGACGGTTTCCTTAAAAATTACAACAAATTTTATTTTATTTCGTAAGGGGGGCATACACGATACTGCATCGTGTACAATTTGTTGGATGAAAATGCTATTATGATCGTGTATGGGCTTGTTTGACGACCATTACAAAAACAAAATGCACTCGTCCATCCATAGGAGATAGAAAATCAAAACTTACACTACTCACCGGTAGAGGGCGCTGTAATTTAGTATTACCTGAGCAACTATTTAGTATCAGCTGAGCCTATATTTAAAATCTCAAAAACTGCTGAAAACTGCTCAAAATAAGGAAAAAACAAGCACGGAATATATTCAAATAATAAAATTTTAAATACCCGTTTGCTTTTAGTTTTTTGTTGTTTGTTATTATTTAAATTTAAATAAAAAAAATAAATTGTCAATTTTTTGAACAAAGTGCCATCTAGAGATAACGATCTTTTTATAACTTATTTTTTTGGTGATGCCAAACCCCTGCGTCCATCCAGCAAGTTGGACGACATGCAGTATCGTGTATGGGATCCAGTAAGCTTTACGACTACAGGGTTGGAAACCTATTTTTTAAGTTGCGTTATTTTTTTTAACTAACTTTATATATTTATAAGTAAATGTAAATGTTTTTGTTTTTTTTAACTAATTTTACATATTTACATATGTGAATATAAATTTTTCTGTAAAAAATGTTGAATTCAAATAAATTTTTTTTTTCTTAATGTCATCTTCTTTCTTTTTTAAAATCTGGTCGCCTTATATAAGACAGCTGACATAGCAGCAGTTCGTATAATGATTGCTGCGGCAAGAGCTTTTCAACGTGACCCAAGAATGTATATCATCTTGTCCCTTCGACAAGCCCGTATACAAAATCGACTGCATTACTAAAGGAAACTCCACAAGTATGTAATTTATAAAAAAGTTATATTTCTGTAAAATGTGTAATAGTTAACTAACATTTATACGTTTTTAGTTGGCTGAGGCGAAATTTTTCAACGTGCACTGTTGGCAAAATGTTGGCGAACTTGCAAGGCGGCGAAAAAAAAGTTGATCGACTTCCTGTTATCGTAACGTATGAAGGAAACGAGCAGCTTTTGGGCGTGCCAAAGAAACCGTCGAGTAAAGGAAAAGGCAAACGTATTGCGAGGCCATTAATGGGCTATTGCTTGAGTAGAAAATCACTGACCGTGTCCAAGCTACTTCATTCGACACCACTTCAACGAACACTGGCCAATTCCAAGGCGCCTCGCTATTGCTTGATCAAATACTGGAACGAGATCTTTTCTACCTGCCGTGCAGACATCATATTTATGAACTGCAGTTAAAAGAAGTTTTGGAAGTTAAATTCGGCAAAACGTCTGGGCCAGGAGTGCCAATGTTTGCCCGTTTTAAAGAACAATGGGAAAATATTAAACACAAACCTTTCTGTTCAGGCGTAGAAGATGATGAAGTCGCAGCTAAAATACCAGTTAAAGTTCAAATGGAGATCAAGTCGTTTTGTTTGGCTCAATTGAATGAGAAACAACCAAGAGATGACTATAAGGAGTTCCTTGAAATTGTTTTATTGTTTGTTGGTGAAAAAATTCCGAATTATCGTTTCAGCCCACCAGAACCCATCAGTCATGCTCGATGGATGGCGAAAGGTATATACTGCCCAAAAATGTTTTTGTTCCGAAAACATCTCTGTTTAAACAAAAAAGAATTAAATGGACTTCGCGATGTTACTATTTTCATCGTAACACTTTACGTGAAAGCTTGATTTTCTTGGTATGCTTCAATTGATCAAATTGTGTCTCAACGATTGGTAAAAAGATTCTGTGGACATCTCTGGTATCTCAGTGGTGAAGCTGTTGCTCTCGGTTTATTTGATCCGAACATCCTCTGTGACATCAAGCGGAAAATGACGAATGCACTTCGTATATTTGAGGAAGTGAAATAAGAATACGAGGAAGAGTTGTCTGACGATGAAATGGACGTATCGTCCGACGAAGACAGTGATGAAGAAGGGGATGTGGATGATATCGCGGAAGAAGACGAAGATGATTTGGAGGATAGTAGCAACCACGACCGTTCCCGTCCAGTACATGTTGTTGGCTTCGAAGGTGTGAAAAGAATTTTTTTTGCATCGAAACAAATAAATCAAGAACTAATGGAGAAAGATTTAAGCCATTACGTCACACCTCAGACTTCAAAATTTTTCGAGCGGTTCGGATTGTCAAAAGATTTTATGGTTACTGATCCAGAAACCTGGAAAGAGCGTGAGGACTACCGGGGATCGCTAGGCATAGAAGAAGAAAAAATATTTTATTTTTTTGTAGCCGAAGATAGGTTTTTTATCCATCACACGATAAAAATAAATTAGTTTTATTTACATATGTGAACTTTAAAACATTTTCGAATTATAAAACCATGTCTTTTAAGCTCAATAACATTATAAATAAAAAAGCTAACAACCCGATCGAAAAAACATTATATCTAGCATATGTAGTCATATCTCATTTGATATAGATCGACATTTAATCTTATCCAAGCTCATCTCAAAATTTGGGTATCCAGTAATATCAAATCAGATCCCTCAGATATATTACAGGATTAAATTAGATTCCAATAGATCTCAAAATTGGGAGATCCAATAATATCCAATAATATAAAATTGAGATCCTGATAGATCCCAAAATATCCTATTGGATTATTTAAATCCAATTAGATACAAACGGATAAGCTAATTTTGGCAGATCGAATTGGCTAATTTGAGATCAAATCTTATCCTATGATATATTTAGAAAAAAAATTTAAAAAAATATTTGTTATTTAAAAAATATTTATTTCATTAAAAAAAAACAAAAAAAAAAATGCCGTCGGCAGAATTTGAACCCAGATTGCTGGCGTTCTAGTCGGCCACTTAACTCACTCAGCCACACACTGCTATACAAAATGACTGACTATATGAGACAACATTGTTCGTGTTACTGAGTTATATATAATTATATAAATTTTTAAGTATAGATGACTTAGAAAAAATAAATTTAAAAAATTCTTGCAAAAAAAGAAAAATTAAAAATCTTAAATTTTTACCACTCACGGGAAGAGATTTTGGTGAAGAGATAAAAAAAAATGTAAAATCGAAATATAAACAGTCTGAATTTACGAAATTAATAATGGGATAAGAACAATATACATGTTGTTGAAAAGGTAATATAAATGTCTTTTAAGTAAAGTATGACATGTATAAGCTTACCAATCCTTTGGAAAAAATATTCTTATCCAACACTTTTTCACAAGTTCTTTTGTTGGTATTAAAAAAAGTAGGAGTAAAAAATAAGAATATTGCCAAAATTGTATGTAGAAATATTACAAAAAAAATCAATTTCGCTCTAGAACTCAAATTCAGAACTTTAACAAATTTTTTTATATATTACGATATCTAAATGATATATTTAAAATACTATTAATTGAAAATATAATTTGCAGATGCTGTTGACACAAAATGGTTTAATCTTTTTAGGATCTGTAAAACAAAAATATTTATAACTAAATCAAATCGAGTTAAAAAACAGTAAAAAAAATTTTTTTTCTGCCCGAGCTGGGATTCGATAATAGTACCTCAGTCTAATATATAATTATGTGTGGGATTATATATGACAATATATAATTATATATTAAAATATTATTAATCCATATATATATAAATTGAATTAAAAGAGTAACAAAAAATTTTTTTTGTGCCCGAGCTGGGATTCGATAGTAGGGTCTCTCAGGTAATATGTGACTATATATAGTTATATATTAAACACATAGAAAATATTACTGACGTGGGACCATATATAATACAGGTCAACAGTAAAAAAAGGCTTGAATAACCACTATATAGATTTGATGAATCATGGATACCTAAGTACAGAAATGGTAAAATTTTTCAATTCTATGGATAAATTTTTTTTAAAATAATTTTTTAATAAAATTGGCAATATTTTGAGACATTGCTGCACTTATGTTGTCATAACTCAAAAACAACTTTTCCGATTTTGTTAAACTAAATTTACAAAAATTTTGGTTCACAATATCTTTAAATGATGTATACAATTGTTTCCAATGCGATCATTGGTTTCAAAGTTATGAAACAAATTGTTAGGCAAAAAATAAAAAATTGGTAAATAAATTAAAAAAAAAAAATCTGGAAAAAATCGAAAACTGCAAAAAGTATTAAATTTTCTTTATTTGTAGTGAACCCAGCAAAACCTTCTATTACCCGGTAATGACTTTGGTAAGAAGAAATAAGGGTAGGTATCCTCTTACTTTTCTATTACCAAAGCTATTATTTTAACAAGGGCATGTACGTCGAGGTAACTCCTTACCTAGTAACATGTTATTCTGAACTTACGTATAGGAGTTTTCAAAAACATTTTGTTTAAATGAGTGTTATTTTTGTTCGGTTTAAGATCAAATATTACAAATTCCAAATAGAATTTACAATTTTTTATTTTACAACCAATAGAGAAAAAACTTACGAAAAAAAATCTTTCCTAGAACCAATGGTTGAAGATTAATGCATTTTCAAGTGTTTCCAAAATCCACTATCATCAGATTGTCTTTATGGGGTTCTCTCTAGGCTATAATGTAGACTTTAGTTTTTTGTATATATACGTTGAATTTCAAAGAAAAGCATTTGAGAAGTAAATTCAAACATTTTTACTTATCCATTTCATATTATTATAACTAACGAAAGCCACATGTTCTTTTAACAAAGCTACTTTTTCGCTATGTTATAATTGTTGCTTATTTATTGAAGTTCCTCCAATAGGGCAAAGCAATGATTCGTGCTTTGTTTTTTTTTTAACATTCTAGTTTTGAATTCTATTTATAGAAATTTTAGAACGTAAGCAAAGAACTTTTACACGATTGTTTGTTTTGTGTATAACATCCTAACCCAGCATGCCGTATAAATTACTAACATGTTGCAATTAAGGGATGTTACTTAACAATTTGGACTGTACCTTGTCTGTAGGTATTTTATTGTAGTTTTTAGTTGATCTGAAGATTGTTATTTCTGTTCGGTTTAAGATCAAATATTACAAATTCCAAATACAATTTACAATTTTTTAATTTACAACCAAATGAAAAAAAAACTTTCCTAGAACCAATGGTTGACAATTAATGCATTTTCAAGTGTTTCCAAAATCCACTATCATCAGATTTTCTTTATGGGGTTCTCTCTAGAATATAATGTAGACTTTAGGTTTTTGTATATATACATTCAATTTCAAAGAAAAGCATTTAAGAAGTAAATTCAAACATTTTTACTTATCCATTTCATATTATTATAACTACCCGATCAAAAAAATGTATATATAGTCATATATAGTAATATCTTGTTTTATCTTATAATATGTGAATAAATATGTTGTCATATTTCTTATGTTGTACCTTATATAACCATATATTTTTATATATTGTCTTTTATAAAATTAGATACCAACCATATATGCTATACATAATGAGATATGACGGATCTATTGTCATATGTAATAATAAATGATCATATATAACATAATATATGATCACATATGGTGGCATATAAGCCATATATTTTGAGATATAATGATATATGTCTTCTTATAAAAAATTTTTCGTTGTATGATGTAAGATATTTTTATATATGATTATATATTATATTAAATGATATAAGATATGATTAAATATTATTCCACATGTGGTGCAAGATTAACAATATAATTTTAGATATGATTACATATGGTCCCACGTCAGTAATATTTTCTATGTGTTTAATATATAATTATATATTACCTGAGAGACCCTACTATCGAATCCCAGCTCGGGCACAAAAAAAAATTATTTTTTTTTACTTTTTAAACTCAATTTAATTTACTTGTAAATATTCTTTTTGCAGATCTTAAAAAAATTAACCCATTTACTGCCAACAGCACCTGAAAGTTATGTTTACTGCAAGTTGGAATTAATAATATTTTAATATGTTATTATATATCCACACATAATTATATATGTGACTGAGGTACTATTATCGAATCCCAGCTCGGGCACAAACAAATTTTTTTTTTACTTTTTTTTTAACTCAACTTGATTTACTTATAAATATTTTTTTACAGATCTTAAAAAGGTTAAACCAACCATCTGCAAATTATGTTTTCAATTAAAAGTATTTTAAATATATAACTAGATATCGTAATATATAATAATTTCGTTAAAGTTTTGAATTTGAGTTCTTCCAGAGCAAAATAATTTTTTTAGTAATATTTGTACATACAAAATATTTTGCGAAAAAGTGTTGGATAAGAGTATTTTTTCCAAAGGATTGCTTAGCTTATATATGTCATACCTTATTTAAAATACATTTATATTACCTTTTAAATAACATGTATATTGCTCTTATCCCATTATTAATTTCGCAAATACAGACTGTTGATATTTAGATTTTTGAGCCATATAAATCGGTTCCTTGACCCTTCAACAAACAAATTTAAATGTTACTGACACTTTAGAAAACATTGTTCTCTATTGTTGTTTCTACATGAATGGATGTCACTACATTGCTAGATCTGTCAAAACAACAGAGTAGTACATTGGAAGATGACAAAGCAAATTGTGGAAAATTTTCTGTTGTTGTTTTTGTTTTTTCTTTGATATTTTAAATGTTTAATAACGCTCCTAGATGAGAACAAAAAATTCTCATTGAGTTTGTAATTTAACTTCCCAGCAAAATATTGGTAATGACACCTCATTACTATCTGCATTACCTAAAATGATGAATCATTACCTTTTGCATTATTTTATAATTTAAAATAATGACTTCCTAATAAGGGCCTATTGTTTTCATTGTTTCTAAATATAAAATAATGACTTACTCGTAATAGTTTAAATACGTACTTTTTACACAGTTAAATTTTATAAAAATTTTATTTATTATATGTAAATATGTTTTATGTTTAAATTTGTATGACGTGTCCTAGACTAAAACTTACATTTTTCTGAATTTATTTCCTTAAGCTAATAGTATTTGCCTAACTCCTTATTTTTAAGAATCAAGTAAGCAATCTGATAACCACTTATAATTCAACTTTTTGTAAGCATGTGTGTAACCACTTATTATTCAAAACCTCATAACTACTTATTTCTCATTTTTTCGTAAGCGAGCGGGTAAGCGTGACTACTTATAAAAACAACCACGCCAAACAAAAATAATGAGTTTAGACGCCAAAAAATAAGTTGTGCGGAGCTATGAATTTCTATTATTTAACCACTTATTTGGTAATGAAATATTTTGCTGGGTTAACAAATATTTCCAGAAATTCTAAAAACGTCGTCCCCTGACGATTTCCTTAGGCAAGAATGAAATCCGGATAGGGACATGCCTGCAGCGGATTATTTTTCACAATTTGTTAAATACGTTTAAGATTTTTAGCATATTTAATTCCTTTGATGCAATTAATGTATATCCCGATAAAATAAAATTAAAAAACATTTTTTTTATCTTATTCACCAAAAAATTTCCGTCAGTGGAAAACATTAAGATTTTTAATTTTTGTTTTTTTCTAAGTCATCTATATATATATAAATTTATATAATTATATATAACTCAGTAACACGAACAATGTTGTCTCATATAGTCAGTCATGTTGTATAGCAGTGTTTGGCTGAGTGAGTTAAGTGGCCGACTACAACGCCAGCAACCTGGGTTCAAATCCTGCCGACGTCATTTTTTTTGTTTTTTTTTTTTTAATGAAATAAATATTTTTCAAATTTTTTTTTTTAATTTTTTTAAAATTTAAAGAATTCCAAATATATCATAGGATAAATTTTGATCTCAAATTATCCAATTCGATCTGTCAAAATTAGCTTATCCGTTTGCATCTAATTGGATGTAAATTAATCCCATGTGATATTTTGGGATCTATGAGGATCTTAATTTGATATTATTGGATATTATTGGATCTCCCAATTTTGAGATCTATTTGGATCTTATTTAATCCTGTAATATATTTTAGGGATCTGATTGGATATTACTGGATACCCCAATTTTGAGATGAACTTGGATAAGATCATATGTCGATCTATATCAAATGAGATATGACTACATATGTTATATATAATGTTTTTTTGATCGGGTATATATAAATTTATATAACTATATATAACGCAATGACACAAACAATGTTGTCTCATATAGTCAGTCATTTTGTATAGCAGTATGTGGCTGAGTGAGTTAAGTGACCGACTACAACTCCAGAAATCTGGGGGGTTATTATGTAATTCTATTCGAAACGGAAATGCTTTCGAACAGAATTTTCACATCGAAAATCTAGTTCCAAAAAACAGTTTTCGATGGGGGACAATATTGAAAACCTGTATGCTAGACTATCGCGTACTTGTTTTCAATATTTTGTCGAACCCTGCTAACGGAGTTTTTTTATGAAATAAATATTTTTTTAATAAATAAATATTTTTTGTGTTATTTTTAAAATTTTGTTAAAATTTAAATAATTCCAAATATATTATAGGATAAATTTTGACCTCAAATTATTCAATTCGATCTGCCATTTGTATCTAATTGGATGTAAATTAATCCCATGGGATATTTTGGGATCACTCAGTATCTCAATTTTATATTATTGGATATTATTGGAACTCCTAATTTTGAGATATATTTGGATCTAATTTAATCCTGTAATTTATTTGTGGGATCTTATTGGATATTACTGGATACCCCAATTTTGAGATGAACTTGGATAAGATTAAATGTCGATCTATATCAAATGAGATATGACTACATATGCTATATATAATGTTTTTTTGATCGGGTAACGAAAGCCACATGTTTTTTTTAACAAAGCTTCAGTGGGGCTAAGCAATGATTCGTGCTTTTTTTTAACATTCAAGCTTTTAATTCTATTTATAGAAAATTTAGAACGTAAGCAAATAACTTTTACACGGTTGTTTGTTTTGTGTATAACATCCTAACCCAACATGCCGTATAAATGACTAACATGTTGCAATTAATGGATGTTACTTAACAATTTGGACTGTACCTTGTCTGTAGGTATTTTATTGTAGATTTTTAGTTGATCTGAAGACTGTTACAATGAGCGTTATTTTTGTTCGGTTTAAGATCAAATATTACAAATTCATTAACACTCATTGTAACAATCTTCAGATCAACTAAAAATCTACAATTTTGTTTAAATTTTAATTTTTTAAACCGAATATCAATTTCAAATTCGCGGATTTTTAACAAAAAATAGAATTTCTAAAATTTTATAGAAAAACCAATTATTTATACCAATAAAAAATTCAAACGTATGAATTTCGTATTACAAGTAATGCAAGGGTAAGCGGTTTATATGGGATACGTATATAATACTGTTATGTAAAATACTGTTTAGACAAAATACTGGTGAAAAATTTTTTTTTAAAAATCCTGCTTTTCATAATACTGTTTTACAGAATACTGTGTTTTGTAAAACTGTTTTACAAAATACTGGATTTCACAATATTGTTTTGCAAAATACTGTGAAGTAAAAATGCTGGTTTACAAAATTAATTTTATTAAAAATAACTTCAACAAAAGTATATAATTTTCAAAAATTAACAAAAACATTTAACAAAAAATTAATTTCAATGCATTTTATAAACTAAAATTAGTACAAGATTTTTTGCAATTCGCTTTAGGTAGCCTGTAGGCTTAATTCACACCTTTTTCTTATTACTTATTTAATGTTTGTGTACGCTTTTCTTTTCTTTTCTTTAAATTTATGTAACGTCTTTCTCCATTCGCGCGTTTTGAAATGGTATTTACAGCTACCACGACCTCATTACCCAACTGCCTGATAAGGTGGTATAATCCTGACTCTCTACGCCCAACAACAGCTTTCAGTCTTCTATGCCAAGCTTCCAATAACACTGTGAGACAAATGGTAGGGGAAGGGTTCAAACTACCGGGGAAAGTTATGTATATCGGTAAAAAAGAAGTTATACGTGTCCCGGTGTTTCGGTGGGTCAAGTATAGGAATCGAGATATATCGATTTGAAGTTAGTATAATATACTCAACAGTTTTGCCGGTAAAAATAAATGTATGAAGAAAAAAATATTTTTTGCCTAAAATATTAAAAAAAAGTAATAAACAAAAGGTTATTTGATTTTTATGGTAGCGGTAACAAACTAAAAAACGGTCATATATGTGCGTGGACAATTAAAAGGAAAAAAGGAAAGTGCACTTTTTTAGTTATTTTGGTTTTTTCCGTTGGCTACCTGCATGATTTTGTTACACAAATTGCACCCACATTTATGAGTGGTCATGTTTTAGAACGTTTCGAAAAATTTAAAATGCACCCGAATCAGGTATATAGCCACCCTTAAAAGATAAAATATTAATAAATATCAGTAAAATATTGAAAGTTACGTAGTTTTTATAGGTGTTAATTGATCGATTTTTGTCATTCAAAATCGTACATTACGCGTGTCTCCGAACGCGTAAAGTACGATTATTTTAAAGTGACGAAAAAGTAATAAAAGTATAAAACCGAAATGAGTGCAAATTGTCAAGAAAATATCAATTTATTTTGTTACGTTTGTGGCAAAAGAGTTTTTTCAACAAATACTGCATTACTCACTGAGCAAGTGGAGCGTGCTTTTAAACTTTATTTTGATTCCGAAATAATTCGCGGCGTTTCGTGGGCCCCAGACAAAATTTGTAAAACGTGCTACAATGCTCTTAACATGTGGATCCAAGGGAAACGCAGTTCACTTTCTTTTGGTGTACCAATGATTTGGACTGATCCAGGAGAGCACAATTCCGATAACTGTTACGCTTGCGCAAACAAAATATGTGGAGTAAATCGTAAAGGCCTTAAACGAAGAGTTTACATATCTGTTAGAAGTGCACAAATACCTCTACCCCATTCGGATGAAATACCAATTCCAACGCTTCCAAGTCCTGACAGAGAAACTTCTTTTTCTATTGAAACAATGGATCAATCGGATTTCATCTATAAACCAACACCAGAAGCCGGCCCATCGAACAAAATAATTCCAATATCCCAAGCAAGAATGGACAAGATTGTTGCAGCATTAAACCTTTCTCAACGTGAAGCAGAAAAACTTGCCTAACTTTTGAAAGAAGGCAACAATTTGGAGCCTAATGTCAAAGTCACCGGATATCGAAGACTACAATTGCTATTCCAACGGTACTACACACGCAACGAAGGGAACACATTTGTTTACTGCCACTATATAAAGGGACTGATGGAGGCGATGGCCATTAATTATGTCGCAGCTGATTGGCGAATGTTCATCGATTCTTCGAAATCAAGCCTGATAGTCGTTTTGCTACATAAATATAATAAAAAACCAAGCATTCCCATTGGCTACAGCACAGACATGAGCGAAACATACGATTCGATGAAAATAATTTTGGATAAAGTTTGCTACACTGATCACATGTGGCGGACCAGTTGTGATCTGAAAGTCGTGGCGATGCTAAGAGGTCTCCAAGGAGGCTATACGAAAAACATGTGTTTCTCGTGTCTTTGGGATACCCGATTTAAAGGAAACCAATACGAAACGCATGACTGGCTTCCTCGAGATCCAACGGAGAAAGGACACAACTGCGTAAATGATCCACTGGTGCCAATGGAGAACGTCCTCATGCCCCCTCTCCATAAACTGGGAATCGTAAAAAATTTCATCAAGGCCATTGTGAAGCAACCGAAAATTCTTGATTGTTTGAATAATATTTTCCCACGAATCAGCGAAGCAAAATTGAAGAAAGGTGTTCTGAATGGGCCGGATATACGAAAGCTCATGAAATCAAAAGAAATTTAAAGGTACTTTAGACGGTAATGATTACTTTGCGTGGAGGGCAGTGAAGAAAGTCATACGATATTTTTTGGGAAGTACGCGAGCACACAATTACCCCGCTCTTGTGACCAAGATGTTGCACTACTTCCAGAAAATTGGAGTGAATATGTCCCTCAAAATTCACTTCTTGCATCACCATCTCGAATACTTCAGCAAGCAGCTAGCCTCAGAGTCGGATAACCATGGCGAGCGCTTCCATCAAGTGGCAATGCCAATGGAAATGCGATACAAAGGCAAAAGGCTCGATTCGCTGCTGGCTAAAATTTGTTGGTGGTCGCAAAAGACGTACGATCCCGACAATGAAGATGAAGAAGAAGAATATACAATGGGAGTTTCCTCCGAGGGTAAGTCACAAAAATGAAGTTAACTGACTGATTAAAAACAATTGATTTTTTCCAGATGAAGACAGATCCTCATCCGATACAGACTCTGAACAAGTGGGCGAACCACCAAGCAAGAAAGTAAAGGGCGCAAACAAACGAAAATAAGTTTTGCGTTCATCGATTTTTATAACACATGTATCTATGTAATAACCTAATAATTACCTGTAATAATTTTTAATTTTACGTGTTAATAATAAATAATATATAATAAATATTATCCAAACTCATTGAAACATAAAATCAATATTCTTGTCAAAATGAGATACCTTCACTTAATTGTGAATAAAAGCGAAACGCGTCCATCGATTTTCATGATCTATGTCTCATTTTGTTCAAAGGTTATGTGACTTTGCGTGAAAATAATACGACTTGCCTTTTTTTCCGTTTTGGATTTTTTATGAATTTAGAAATAAAAAAATTTAATATTTTAGGCAAAAAATATTTTTTTTCTTCATACATTTATTTTTACCGTTATATGAACAGATTAAAGGAATTGTAATTTTTAATTTTTTTAAAATCGTTTGAGCAAAATCGGACTTGTGGTTCTCGAGTTATGTCAAAAAAAGACCACCAAAGGTGACAATTTCCCCTATATGATAGTTACTAACTTGAAATCGATATATCTCGATTCCTACACGTGACCCAGCGAAACGCCGGGACACGTATAACTTGTTTTTGACCGATATAATATTTCCCGTTGGTTTCATCCCATCCCGATTTTGACTTTCGCATAGTGTAATAAGCTGATGATATATCAATTGAGATAAATTTTACTTAATTATTACAGTGAAAATTTTTGTAAAAAGAAAGCAAAAAAGCGCTGTTTCACTGCCCAGTAAAACAGGATTTTGCAAAACAATATTGTGTTATACAGTATTTTGTAAAACAGTATTACGAAATGTAGTATTTTGTAAAACAGTATTACGAAAAGCAGGGTTTTGAAAACCGGATTTTGAAAACAGGATTTTGTTATACACAGGATTTTGACCCGAACCCGGTTTATACATTACCAGGTAATATGCATAGTAGTACCCATATATTACCAAGGTTTTGCTGAGAAGCTACATATCATGTGAATTAAAGAAGATATGGATGATGAAAGTCGATGCATGCTTTACGTTTTTATTTACAATTAATTGAAGGTATTGCATATTGACAAGCACTGTAGAAAATGGAATAATGAAAATGCAGAACATAGAAACACAGATGCATTTTACTACACGGATTTTGGCAAACCCACTTTACATGTAACAAATTGTTTGTAAAAAACCTTTATAACATTTTTATGATTCTCAGAATTAAAAAAAAAAGTAATAAACATTACGATTGCGGTAGCAAAGTAATAAACGCTCATAAAAGTGCGTGCACGCTGAACTGCTCTTTTTTCCGTTTGCTACCTGTAACGGATGATTTTTTTTTCATAAAATTCCTTAATGTTTTTTATGATTCTTGGGAATAAGTAATAAACATTACGATTGCGGTAGCAAAGTAATAGATGCTCATAAAAGTGCGTGCACTCTGAATTGCTCTTTTTTCCGTTTGCTATCTGTAACGGATGATTTTTTTCATAAAATTCCTTAATGGTTTTTATGATTCTTGGGAATAAGAAAAAAATTTTAAGAACACACAAACTGTACCCAAATAAAGGGTTATTCCAAATTATAGTATCAGTATTTATAAGAGCTCCTTGAGCCATTTTATTTTATTCAATAAGTGATTGCGATAACGGAAACATCATTTTATCCCTATAAAAGAGTCATTCAGCTTACAAGTTAAAAACAATTTACAAGTGTTAATAAAAATGAGCAAGAAAGCCAGATCATTCTTATGTAAAAACAATACGGATTCATTTTGTTATGTGTGCGGCCAATATATCACCTAGAAAAAATGGAACTGCTTCTTAACTTCATTGCAAAATCCATATGAAGATTGCTATAATATAAGTTAGCAACGCTGTATGAACCCCATACTAATTGGGTAATTGTAGTGAATACCACTATTCAAGTGCGTATCATGTTACAGTTGCACTTAAACTTTCTGTTGTTTTATGATTGGCTAATACCACTAAAATTTTAATAAATTTAACTTGCACAAAAAATAACGTAGACATGCTGTCAGCGTATTTTTTGTGTCGTTTAAATGCATTGTTTAAAGCTGTGGAAAAAACGATTGGCTAATTTAAGGTAAATTTTAAGTAAAAATTAAAATGTGGAAAAATTCTGGTTAATTTTAAGTTGAAAGAACAAATAAATTCATTCCATAAGTAGAATCAAAAAGAACAAGTCATCTTGTTAACTTATATATCCGCACAATTTGAACCAGCATTGGACACCAAGTACTATATGCATTTCATGTCGATTGAATTTATCTATTTCATGTCGATTGATATTTATCTTCTAATGTAAAGTAAGTATAGGTTAATACATTTGGAATATTTTATACTTAAAGTATTTCTTAATTAAATTTTGAATTCTTCATATTCCTTATTTCAATTTGTTTTAATTTTACAGATGACACTTGCAAATTTCGAAGCCTATGCTATGGAGAGAAACAGCGAGCCACGAATCCGATTGTTATTTTTGTTTAAGTACAAAAACCGGCTTCGGAAAACATATGCGATGGTCTTACCCCACGAGGTCTGCTTATGGGTTTACACTTGCAGTTCTACATTCACCAGAAATTAAATATGCTCAAGGGGTCCAAGCTGTAGTCAAGTGCTTTCATCTTCACCAGGACACTCAATCTCAACCAATCACATAGTTCACATCCAGCACTACCATATACATCTGAAAATGACGAGTTCATCCCACAAAAACATTTCTCGCCGAGACCATGGAATCAAGACCAGCTTAATGATGTAATTAGAGACCTTGAATTGTCGAAAAGATCTTCGGAATTACTTGCGTCCCGGATGAAAGAAACATATCTCATAACTAAAGAAACTAAAGTTTCGTATTACCGTACTCGAGAAGAAGGCTTACTTCATTATTTTGTTGAAGAGGATGATTTTGTGTACTGCAGAGATATTTCTGGTTTGATGACTACCATGGGCTTACAGAGATACGATTCAAACGAATGGCGTTTATTTATCGACTCATCAAAACGCAGCTTGAAGTTTGTCCTTTTGCATAATGGAAATAAATTTCACTCTTTGCCGATCGCAAATTCAACCAAAGTAAAAGAAGAATACTCTGTAATTACATTGGTCATGAAGAAGATAAAGTATGCTGAACATAATTGGGTAATTTGTGTTGATCTTAAGATGGTAAATTTCCTCTTAGGTCAACAAAGTGGCTTTACAAAATATCCTTGCTTTTTATGTTTATGGGACAGCAGAGCTAAAGCAGAACTTTGGAAGAGAAGACAATGGCTTTCTAGGGAAACACTGGTTCCAGGTATGCCAAATGTTATAAATGTGGATCTAGTGCCCCGAGATCGCATCATATTACCCCCTCTTCACATTAAACTTGGTCTGATGAAACAATATGTTAAAGCACTTAACAAAGATAGTGAATGTTTCCAGTATATTTCAAGGAAGTTTCCTAATCTGAGTATGGAAAAGCTGAAAGCAGGCATATTTAATGGCCCACAAATTCGACAATTGGTGAAAGATACTGATTTTGGCAATTCAATGTCAGAAACTGAGAAGAATGCTTGGGATTCGTTTGTATGGTTTATTCAAAATTTCTTAGGAAATAACAAGGGTGATGATTACGTTGTGCACGTTGAAGAGATGTTAACTCAATTCCAGAATCTTGGATGCAACATGAGCATCAAAGTACACTACCTGCACAGTCACTTAGATCGTTTTCCTGAAAATCTAGGAGACTTGAGTGAGGAACAGGGCGCACTATTCCACCAAGATATCCGGACAATGGAGGAACGATACCAGGGTCGCTGGGATGCACACATGATGGCTGATTTTTGCTGGAGTATTCAGAGTAATACTTCGTTATTCAACAATAGAAAATCGAATAAAAGAAAATTTCAGAGTTTGTAGTTTATAATAATTACACAGTACAACAAAATAAGAAAAATTTGATGCATCGGGATTGTGATATATCATTTCTAATACACTTTGGGACGCAGATTACGAATATGGCACTAGAATTTTAAAGTTAGCTATAGTTTACGAAATATTTGCAAAAACGTTTTTGTAGGAAAATGAAATTTTTTAAGAAACTTTTTGCATAAAAATATAAAATTGAAAGTAATAACGCTATTTTTTTGCAACATTTTAAAATGATGCAATGTTCCCTTTAATTTGATATATTGCACGTTTAGACAGCTGTGATAATATTCCCTATATATGCATTTAAAATTGAAATTTCTCTTTTTTCACGATTTCGTTAATAAATAATCTGCGATGAAAGGAATATCTAATATTTGAATTTGTACCTTTAGTGAACATCTCATGTTACCTAATTTATCAAAAAAATTTCGCATTTTCTGTTTCAATTTATAGTTAATATTGACTAAACCTGAAAAAGACTGACTTTTTTAATACCTAGAAATTAAGGAGTCTGTAACAAATCTTAAAATATAAAACCCAGATAAAACCATTCAGAAATATTAAACATATGTTTTCCAATCAATTTCATCAAAGTTTTAGATAATTGAAGTGCAAATTTTGAAAAAATAACGATTTAAAATATGCATGGTCAAAAATGTATTTTATTTCCTTTTGCCATAGTAAATTCATATAAAATTTATTTGAAATAAAAATGATGTAAAATGTGAATTTCAGATTGAATTTTCTGCAAATGTTGATGCAGAAGTTGTGATTCTTTTGATAAAAAGAATTTAGTGGAATATGAATTTACGTCATATGTAAAAATTTTGCAAATCCGATTAAGGGATTTTACTAGATTTGCTAAATAGGAAAATAAGTGAAGTATTCACTTTAATTGCAGTTACATCCTAGATCCTTTACCTAATCAAAATAAATTGATATGTTTCCAAAAGCCCAAAGTCTATATCCTTAAACCATACTAAAAATTATCCATGGTTCAGTCAGGTGTATGAATAAATGAGAAATTTTAACAAAAAAACTGTATTTTTGCTAAAAGTTAAATTTGCAAATATTTCAAAAACTAGAGCTAATTTTGAAATTTGGTGTTCACAATCGTGATGTTCATCCTAAAATTTATCAGAATTGATATGTCGCATGCCCGATGCATTTTTAGTATTGTACTGTTGTTATTTATTTTCTTATTTTATTTCTTATAATAAATTTAAATAATAAAATATAAATTTTGTACTGTTTAATACATTTTATCCAATTCAAATGTTTTTCCGAAGAATAGAATCAGTATTGTAGGTAGCAGTTTGCCAAAAAATACAGAAATGTTAATATGTAATAAATTTTCGATGTGAAGATTTTTACATAGCATGTGGAAAATGTTTTCAAAATTCAATAAATCTAAAGAAGAACATTAACTACTCAATTTTATGTATATCAAAGAATAAACTAAAATTTTGTGAAAATGAGGGAATGCACTTAATTGTCAATAAATTCGAAAAGAATCAATAGATTTTTATGATCGATATCTCATTTTGTTGCTATTACATGTGCTTTGCGATAAAGCAATAAATCTGAACAATTTTTGCCGTTTTCGATTTTTTTAAAACAAAAAAATTTGCTATTTTCACGTAAAAAATATATCTTTTGCTTAAATTTTTTATTATAACTCCGAAACTACTGAGCCTATTGAAACGCAATATATAAACGGATTAAAGGTTATGTAAATCTCAATTATTCTAAGTTTATTTTAATAAGATCGGACTAACCCTTTTTGAGTTATCATTATGTGGAGAAACTTCTAAAAAAATTTATAATTTTACTAAAAAATTGTTAAAAAAAACCCCCTCGCTAGAATTTTAAATTTGGACCATATTTGTACTACTGGAACCACAACACATCAAAATTGTATATTGGTTTTTAAAGCCTTTAAAATTTTTTCGATTTTGTTGCCTTGTGTAATCATATCCCGAATTTTCGATTTTGTTGCCTTGTGTAATCATATCCCAAATTATATTGTTAATCTTGCACCATATATGGAATCATATGTAATTATATCTTATAGCATTTTATATTATATATAATCATATATAAAAATATCTTACACCATACAACCAACAAATTTTTATAAGAGGGCATACATTATTATATATCAAAATATATGGCTTATAGGCCACCATATGTGATCATATATTATGTTATATATGATCATTTATATTATATAATTATATACATTATATGTAGCATATATGGTTCATATCTAATCTTATAAAAGACAATATATAAAAATATATGGTTATATAAGGTACCACATAAGAAACATATAATTATATATTGCTATTCATGATAATATTATAAGAAAAAACAATATATTACTATATATGACTATATATAAATTTTTTTGATCGGGAATCGGGATTTTCAATTTCATAAAAGAGTTTAAAATTTGTATGGGGACCACCTTAAGGGTTCAAGATCGAGGCTCAGTATATTCCGAGAAAATGTGGGGGTTGAAAAAATGTAGGGGTCGGTCAAACATTTGACCACCCTAGGGTCACCATTGGGACCGTTAGAGCGGTGGGAGCAAATTTTTTAAAAATGTCATTTTTGTATGGGAACACCCTTACGGATTAGAGATAGGCGGTAGGTGCGTTTGAAAAAAATTTCGGAGGGCGAAAATAATGGGGGTCGATCTTCCATTTTTTCCTTCTATGGGCAACTCCGGGGAAGTTGTTGGGCTATTTGTGTTTTTTTCAGCTCTTTTTTCCAGACTGTGAAGTGTTTTTTTTATGGGAGGCCACTTAGGATGTGAAAATAGGGAGTAGGTATATTCCGAAAAAATTTTGAAGCTAAAAAATAAATAGGAGTCGGTCATACATGTGACCACTCTAGGGGCACCCTAGGAGCGCCTAGGGGCAATTTTTAACAATTTCCTAAAATCTTCAAATTTGCATGGGAGAGCCTTTAAGGGATGAAGATAGGGGATAGGTATGTTCGGAAAAAATGTTGGGTAGGAAAAATTAATGGGGGTCCGTCTTACATTTAAACCCCTTAATAACTCCGGGGCAGTTTTGGGCATTTTTGTATATTTTTTTCGCTGCCGTCCCAATTTTGACCCCGATGAGGGGCCAGTTGCAATCACCCAAAATTTTCCATTTTTTGGCTCATGCATTTTTTTAAGAACCTCACAAAATAAGAGGTTCTAGCATGTCCAAATCGAAAAGTCGTGCACTATCCCATCCCTAAGGTACATGTGTTTTATTTAGTTTAAAAATTAATAACATAAATTCTTTTTTTTTTTAATAAAATATAAACATTTAGATTAAAACAAAAAAAAAATAAAATATAAACAAGTATTAATTAGAAATTTATTAATTCAGTTCGAGGCCAATTTCCTTATTACGAATTAATAACTACTTTTTTCAAAAACTGCTACTTTTCTTCATCAGGATACTCTCCTGACAAATACTTCACAGAGTTTTTGCTTTCAAAAATATCTACCCTTTCAGGAATGAAAAGACGATCATTTCGGGGATTTTCCAGGTCCCCTTCATCTAATTAATCAATTAAAAAGGTTGAAAAACAATTTTTATTTTTAAATAAAAATTAAAAACCGACATATAAACAAGTATTTTTACTAAAAAAGCTTGACAAATTTACTAACATAACATGGATACTTTAATTTTTGTGGCGTTATTGGTTGTACATCTAAAAATTAATTTTGTGTAGTTACGTCTTCTTGTTTCAGAAAAAAGCAAGTCAAAAGAACCCCTGTGGGAAAACAGGGGTCAGTTTTAGTGAGAGTACCTGTCCCATGACTAGTGAAAACAGGACCGGTCTGAAAGTACCTATCCGGTGACCTGTCCCGTAACCGGTGAAAACGCAACTGGTCTTAAAGTACCGGACTTGTGACTGGTGAAAAGAGTACCGGTCTGAAAGTAACTGTCCCGAGACAGGTGAAAATCGGACTGAACCAGTGGTACAAATATTAGAGTTGTCAATTCGGAGTTTTATTTTGATCGATTAACCCTTACATGCCTGAATTGTAATGGCAGGGAATTTTCCGGCCAAACTTCGTGGAAATATAGACCTATGCCAAATAAATATTTTTATTATTTTTATAGCTTTAAGGAATTAAAGTTCGAACTTTAACATGCTGCCGGACCCGAGCGGGCTAAGATGTTTTTCAATTTTATTTTTATATTATTTCCATATCTAAACTCTACATAAAATTTGTAGAGTTTTTGAATTTTATTCAAAAATTTTATTTTGCTTTATACTTTAATGTGAGAAAATTTGTGTGGGGTCACTATGAAAAACAGCTCCCAAATGAACACTATCAAAGAATGTGATATAAAAATATACATACACATTGTGGAGCTGCAATGCTACTGATTAAAAAAATCATTATAAAAAAAGGAGTGAAAAAGTTTAAGTCGGGCATGCCGACTATATAAAAAGTAATTCTGGGCCGATTGGTATACTATAAGGTGGGTCTAGGTCCAATATTTTTTGGTGTTACAAACATCAGGACAAACTTATTATACCATCTCAACGTAGTGGTGTAGGGTATAAAAATACTTAAAGTTTTTTTGTTAAAGACAATATATCCTAAAAACCAGGCACGCAGCTAGGGGGGGGCTTAAGCCCCCCCCCCGAAATGATTTGACAAATTTTGAAACGTACACTCATAGAAATAAATCCGTAAAAATAGCAGAAAAAGTTACTAAAAATTAGTTAAAAATGATGCTGCAGAAAAAACTGCTAAAATTAGCAGATTTTTTTACTAAATACTAGTAAAATGAGAACAGCAAAATTAAAACTGCTAAATTTACAGAATTTTAGTTATATTTAGGCTAACTTTTAGTTAATTGAAAATAGCAAATTGTACTGTAAAATCTGCAGAAAATTTTGCTAAATATTTGTAGACTAAAAATAGCAAAAATAAACTGTTAAATCTACAAAATTTTTGCTATTTTTAAGCTAAATTTAGTTGAATGCAAATAGCAGTCTATTCTGCTAAAATCAGCAGAAATATTTGCTAAAAAATTGTAAACTGCTGTTTTCAAAAGGCTCGATTTTTATTTGCATTTAAAAAAAAAATCGAAAAAAAAACTTCGAAAATTTTAAATTTTTTGGTGATTTTTTAGGCTACTAATTATTTAGCAAAATTTTTTGCTGATTTTAGCAGGTTAATTTGCTAATCTCCATTTACAAAAATTTAGCTCATATATAACTAAAATTCTGTATATTTAACAGTTTTAGTTTTGCTGTTCCTCTATTACTAATATATAGCAAAAATAATCTGCTAATTTAGCAGTTTTTTTCTGCAGCATCATTTTTAACTAATTTTTAGTAGTTTTTACTAAATTTTTTACGGACTTTTTTCTATTAGTGTAATAAAATACGTCGAAAGCAACAAAGTTTTTAAAAAAATTTAATAAAAATATTTATTTTATTTATATTTATGTGGCCAAGTTTCTTAAGTTTTCATAAATAAAATATATCCGAAATCCAATTGCGAAAACTGTTTTCTAAAAAAATTTTTAAACTATTTGATGCCCATAGAAACTGCTTTTGTTTATGGTTTTTTTCTTGAATATCTTGAATAGTTATGTATGCTAGGGATAATCAAAGAGGTTAGAAAATAAATAAAATTCAATCCTCGCATTTACTGAGAAAAAATTTATAAAATGTGGCTGCAAATAGAAAACTGAAATTTTTTTATCTACTTTTTAATTAATAAGTATCTATTTTTTATTGTTACTACTAATAGTTTTCTTCATATTTATTATAATATAGACGTAAAATTGGTAAATTAACCTTTGGTTTTACATAAAATTTAGCAGTTCCCTGCTTGCAATTTTTTGTCCAACGAAATTTATTCTGGAAGTGACAGTAAATTAAATACATATATAAATTCGGATTTGTTTGCAGTATATTTAACAAAAATATATTCTGCGGTTTTAGAAGTTCTTGGAAAATGATCATAGCAGTCAGCATCAATGTTTCCAACGTGAAATGAAAGTACACTGTTGCTAAAACAAAACCCTCAAAGGGTTTTGCAAATCTAGTGTCTATTTTAAGCAGGTTTGCGTCACAAAGACGCACTATCAGTTGCTGTTTATTCAAATTGTTTGTTATTAGCAGTTTGGTGTTAAAAATTTTCGAAATCTATTCTATTTTCCTAATTCTAATACAATGCACTCGCATTAGTACCCAGCAAAATTGTTTTGAACTGGTTACCTCAGAATCTGTTCTAGAACAGGTCTTTTTACCACCGGTTCTATGTTACAGTTTCTAGAACCGATTCCTGGGAGTCAAAATGTAAGGTTTCACTGTCGCAGAACCAGTTCCAAAGCAACCTGTTCTAGTTTGGTAGAACATAGAATTAAAACAGGTTGCATGCATGTACAAGTTGTTCTACAACCGGTTTTTGCATTCGACAATTTCGCTGGGTGGGAGCATCCACTGTGTTAGGCTATCGTAAAAAAATGTCGAAATCGGTTTAGAAATTATGAGTAAAAATGTGAGGACACCCGAAAATTTACACACAAAATAAAACATTGGGTGCATTCGGCACACTGATAGTACACTTATAGAAAAAAGTTTGTAGAAAAGTTAGTAAAACTGTTAGTACTTCAACTTAACTAATTTTTAGTTAAAATTTAATTTTTAGTTAATTTTTTTGCTACCTCCACATTACTAACTTACAAATTTTTTTGCTATTTTTTTTTGCTGAATTTAGTTACTAATTTTTAACAATAAATTTGCTAACTTTACAGTATTTTGCTGAATTTTAGTTACTTATTTTTAACAGAAGATTTGCTAATTTTACAAATTTTTTGTAAACTAAACCACCAATTTTGGAGCGCTTATAAACAGAATGTTAAATGACATAAAAATTACTGCATTTTTTAATTCGCCAAAAATAATGCAAAAATAAAGCTAAATTGAAATGGTTGAAAATTTGTCTTACTCATAAAATATCTAAATTATTAAAATTTATGAGAAAAGTTTCTATTTATCGTAATAGATTAATTTTCAAAGATCAAGGTTTATTTTGGACGAATCATTTTAATATGAAAATTGTGATTAAAAGTATCTCTGGGGAGCAAGTGTAGTTTACAGGGATGACCCTAATTTTTTCCCCCAATATTGTACTTTTTAAGCTTATTTAAAGAATACGATATTTTTAATCGGCCACACCTTCTTTCCTGTGGGTGGAGCTTTAGAGGTGAAAATGGAAACTCAAATAAATTCGGAAGTACATATCCGATCAGCAACCAATGAAAATCAAAAGAAGGGTCTCTGAAATACATTTTGTTATGGTTAACATATTATTGTCTATAAATATTACCACTTTTACAAAAAATCATTCTTGGGAATTTTCATTGGCATTGAAATATAATTGGCATTACTTTATCTCAATGTCAGTGCCAACAAATTTCATCACCATTCAATGCCAATGAAATTTTTTTTCAATTTGCATTGATGAAAACAATGGTAATGAAATGAACACATAATTGAAGAAGAGCATTGTAATAAAAAAAATATAAGAAATACGCGAATTTTTAATTTTTTTTCTTAATTTATTCTTTTATTAAAACATGAAAACAAATACTTCTTTCATCAATTATAAATGGGCATTTAGGCATTGAACAATGCCAATTGAAAAAATTTCAATTAATTGACACATTCAATAAACTGGTCCCAAGTATGTTTTTAAATACCCATTTATTTTTTTTTTATTAATTTTCATTTCATTTGCTCCTTTTTTACCTTTTTCAAGTCCACTAGTAATCTGCAAAAGTTTTGTTGATTTCATAAAATTTTAGCAAAAATTTTGTAGATTTAACAGTTTTTTTTTTGCTATATTCATTCTACTATTATTTAGCAATTTTTTTTGCTAATTTTAGCAGGTTAAATTGTTATTTGCAATTAACAACAATTTAGCTCAAATATTACTAAAATTCTGTAAATTTAACAGTTTTTTTTTGCTGTTTTCATTTTATTAATATTTAGCAAACTGATTCTGCTAATATTAGCAGTTTTTTCTGCAGCATCATTTTTAAATAATTTTTAGTAACTTTTTATGCTATTTTTACGGATTTATTTGTATGAGTGTATTTTGTGCATAGTATTAATGAATTTCTTCATTAATACAATGATTTTTTCATTGAAAAGTCCCCAAAGAACGGGTTCATTACATCAATGAAACGTATTCATTAAATGAAAACTAATTGAAAAAATATATTTTATTTGCGTTACTTTTTTTATTTATTATTTATTTTAATATTATTAATTTTTATTTGTACAAATATTTTTTTTTTGTTTTTATAACGTTTTTGACATCTCCCTGAACTAGAATTGAACCCATAATCACCAGAATGTAAACATTACCGCGTTACCGATTGATCTAAATAGCCAAAACAAAATGATGTCATTATTTGGACTTTTATATTTAAATAATTTCAGTTTCCAACCCTAGCGTTCATTACTGAAACATATATCTATTTTAGTAATTAGCAAATCCAAAACCCTTATAAAAATTATAGCATATATTACGGGTTAGTTGAATATAATGAAAAAATTAATTAAATTAATGAATTTTTCATTAATTCAATGAACATTTTTCATTAAATCAATGAATTCAGATTAATGAAATCGATTCATTAATAGTAAGAGAGAAAATTCTATCAGTGCATATACAATTTAATATTCAACAGTTGTACAACTGATCACTAACCGCTCAGTCTGAGCGCTCAGGTAGCGCTGGCATATTTTGGTAGCGTATAAAATGGTTGCTACTTTTGATCAATAAGTGATACATTTGTTGTTGTTCATTTCACCTAGAAATCAAATTATTAAGCGGGCCGTACATTTGCAATATGGTACAACTTTCCAAGTGGTGCAAGCATATTGACCGTGTATGTATTAAATTGAAGGTTGAGCAATATTATGTAGTGAATCAAAACACTTTTGATTTTTATTGGACAACTTGAAATATTGCATAATCTATTGGCAACACTGTGCAATTTTAATTTTGCGCTGTTTATGTTTGTGTGCGTTTTGAGGTTATGTTGAATTCATATATTGCATAAAATATTGTGGCGATCTTTTGTAAAATATATGTTGCAATTCATTGTATAGTGTGTGGCAAAACGAAAAAAAATACTTTGCCATTATATTGGACATAATATTGCAAATGTATGAGGGGCTTTAAGTAGTTATTAGTTATTCTTAATTGTAATATTAAACAAGTTTCAAAAACCTTTAGGCCCTTACAGATATTTTTATAAAAATGTTTGCCTCTGTCTACTGTTAACTTCTCTTTTTACTATCAACTTCGGAAAATTGTAAAAGGGACAGCTGGTGCAATGATAAACAAATAACACCTTTGTCAAAAAAATTTTAAATTTTAATTATGCAAAAAATATGTGTATCTGTGCGATTTTCAGACTAAACTAAACGCATTTAATATTTTTTCTTTTAAATAAAGGTTTGGGTTAGAAAAGTGATTTTGTGCGTTCCCGTACTTTTGAGCAATTTTGTTATTTAGATAGAGGATTTTGTCCTTACCTTACCGAACTTTACACAAAAAGTTTTTTTAACGGTTATACATTTTTTCCTGTGTACATAGTTTTATAAGTTTCCCCAGTAAACAAAAAAAAAATTGGAAAAATTTAACAAAAAATTTGATAAAAATACAAAAAAATGTTTTCTGACTTTCTATATTTTCATATATTTAGTTAGAAATTCTAATATGATATTATCATATTAAATTTTATTTGTTGTTCCAAAAATATTACAGTTATCTGCAATAAGAAAATGATGATTGGAAAACTCAAATTTGAGGTAGAAAAATATTTTATCTAAATATATAAATCTTAAAATTTTAAGGAACAGTTTCCTTTAAAGAAAAGAAATCAGTTTTTTGTAAGTAGATCGTGTAAAATAACTTTCACCAAACGAAAACTAATTTCGATTAACGCGCTTTTACGCATTTGTACATATAATATTTTCTTAAATGATTCCCCGCTTAAAAGCGCAAAAATTCTGAATTTTTGAAAGCGCATTTAAGCGGGGACTACTGTACATCTGATATTATTTTCTCAACGAATTTTTTGTATGGTAATTGATGTTATTACAACTACATAAGCCATATAAAACTGATCAAAATATATGTAGTGACCGATATGATTATATATATATGGTGCGATTATAACACTGAATGTATCGTCATACTAAAAATATATTCTTGTAAATAAATAAATAGTTCAACATAAAATTTAGTTATTTGCAAATTAAGAGTTATTACTCCATAGCCAAATAATTTTCAAGTGATTTGTTTGCATATAAAATCATATTAAAAAATGATGAGTACGATTTAGAAGACAAAAGCGTTCAAATGAATGCTTATTTTAGGTTATAAAATTCAAAATTGTTCAAACTATTGAAATTACATAAAAAGTATACCTATATCACACAAAATTATATAAAATCGGATATTTTTATTTGGAATTAGATATAATTTGATGTCCTGTATATAGACAAATCTTAGATCCAACTGTATCAAATTATATCTAATTTGATGTAATTAGACACAAATAGATGACCATTTTTCGGATCAAGTTTTATGTCATTGTATATGGGGACTTATCAAATAAGATATAATTATATATTAAGATTTTTACCCGGGAAGACATAATGTGAGCTAAATCCAAATCTGACGTCTGGGAAAAATATTGTTTTTTTTTATCGAAATATTCCGAATTGTATTTTCCTTTAAAGTACTTTTTGCAATTTAGAACACTTTTTATCCTTGGAAATATCGTCCATTAAAATTCCTATTAAATCATTTTTACAAATTTACTTTTAAACAGTGTTTAATAACAAGTTAAAAAAAATTTTGCCTCAACTGGTGACTGTGCTTAAAATAGTTCACACTTTCATATTCAACCATTAACTTGCTTATTTCATTCTAACTGTGTAAGTAAATTTCAAATTCACACACAGTCATCATTTACATTTTTTAAGTTTTCAAACTAAGCGCAGCGTAACTGTGTGAGTTCAGCAACAAAACAAATTGTGTTTCTTCTGCTTGCTGCGTTTTGAGTTACTGGTTAATGTGTTTTTAATTCACTGAGTAACGAAAAAAAAACTGCATAGTAGACTGGGGATAGCAGACTGGATAGTAGACTGGGGACAGCAAACTATGTAGTTGGAACTTAAAGAGTTTTGTATATGCAAACAAAAGAAAAAAGAAACACTAGTAGGTTTAAAAAGAAAATACAATTAAACTTATCATATTTCCTATTTTATTTATTATACTGTTTTTGTTAATTAATCTATATATGAATTAATTTCACACTTTATCGTAAATATGTATGTATAATTTGATAATAATTTTTATAATTTGATTTTTTTTAATTGTCATTAATATGACACTAACTTACAACAATTGATTTTTTGGACAAATTACTACACCCAAAAATACATGGTAGTTGATCAATATTTTTTCAATTGTGTCATATGTTGGCTGAACAAAAAAAAATGTTATTTTAACAAAGTTTATTCTTGTTTTTTAGCTTACAATAAAATCTGTTAATTTTAAAACATTTTTTGTTAAATTTAAAAAATCTAAATTTAAGTAAACTATATTTATTTATTACTATTCTTTTGTTTTTGTTAATTAATTCATATATTAATTAATTTAACACTTTATTGTAAATATATACATTTCTCCATTGACTCAATTGGTACATATAATTTGCAGGTTTTTTTAATTAATCCACTCTGATGTATGTATGTAGGTTAGGGCGGGTCGATTTAATAATCGCCCATGCCTCAGTGAAAATCGTATTCTAGGGATCAAAATAAGAAACTTTGCCGAAGGAACCATACCTCTAAAACGAATTCTACTACCCCCAACTGTTGACTTTTGTCCCGTAGGGTCAAGTTTTGAAAAATCCCACTTTGACCCATTTAGAGTGCCCCAATCGAGTCCAAATGTATGACCGACCCCCACTAACTTTGGAGGGCCGATCCACCCATGCCAGTGGCACACCCCCTGGAACTCCCCTGGGGGGTTCCCCATACAAACATTTTAAAAAATCACCATTTTTGTAACTTTATTTTATTATTTTTTATTTATTTTATTTATTTTTATTATTTTATTTATTTTTTCTCTTTAGAAATTTATTTAGTCAGAACATATGTAAATGAAAAAATTAATTTAACTTAGTAATAGAAAAGAAAAAATGCCCAGACTTGAAAGCAAAAAAGACTTCAAACAGTAATTTTTTTTATTTTCTTTTCTATTACTAAGTTAAATTAATTTTTTCATTTACATATGTTCTGACTAAATAAATTTCTAAAGAGAAAAAATAAATAAAATAATAAAAATAAATAAAATAAATAAAAAATAATAAAATAAAGTGCCAAAAATGGTGATTTTTTAAAATGTTTGTATGGGGAACCCCCCAGGGGAGTTCCAGGGGGTGTACCACTGGCATGGGTGGATCGGCCCTCCAAAGTTAGTGGGGGTCGGTCATACATTTGGACTCGATTGGGGCACTCTAAATGGGTCAAAGTGGGATTTTTCAAAACTTGACCCTACGGGACAAAAGTCAACAGTTGGGGGTAGTAGAATTCGTTTTAGAGGTATGGTTCCTTCGGCAAAGTTTCTTATTTTGATCCCTAGAATACGATTTTCCCTGAGCCATGGGCGATTTTTTTGCCTCCCCACAAATCGACCCAGCCTAATGTAGGTATATGTAAAAAATATGTCGTTTAGACAGTGTTGCCAACAAATTTTCAAAATAAATGGTTAGATCAGACCCAAAAATCGCTAGAAAATCTCTAGATTATAAACAGTGTAAATGTTTAGCGATTTTATCGCTAGATTGTTGAAAAATTGTATTTAAAGCAGTTTTTACTCAAACATTTCTTTAATATGTTAATAAGAAGTGTTATAAACTTTTAAATAATGAAAAATTTTACGATTAAGCTTCAAATAATGAGTCCTGATTTTCATTGAAATAATCTTAGTATTGAGAATACACAATAGAGGGCGTTGTACGATGAAAAAGTGCATACCCATATTTTATCGAAATGTGTATTTTTAGAGTTTTTATACCCTACACCACTATGTGGTCAGGGTATTATAAGTTTGTGCTGATGTTTGTAACACCAAAAAATATTGGTCGTAGACCCACCTTATAGTATACCGATCGGTTCAGAATTTTTTTTTATTTCGATTTAACGATGTCCGTCTGTCCGTCCGTCCGTCTGTCTGTGCATGCAATCTTGTGCGCACTCTATAGGTCGCAGCTATTAAGATATTTTGATGAAATTTGGTACGCAGACCTATGTTGGCCCTAGGACGAACAAGTTTGATTTTTTTGAACATCGGTCCATGTTTAGACCTAGTGCCCATATAAGGGTCCTACCAAAATTATATTGTTTATACGCTGCAGGTCGTAAATATTAAGATATTTTGACGAAATTTGGTACACAGACCTATGTTAGCCCAATAACGCAGCCTATTGATTTTGGTGAACATCGGTCCATGTTTAGACCTAGTGCCCATATAAGGGTCCTACCAAAATTATACTGTTTATACGCTGCAGGTCGTAAATATTAAGATATTTTGATGAAATTTGGTACACAGACCTACATTGGCCCAATAACGCAGCCTATTGATTTTGGTGAACATCGGTCTATGTTTAGACCTAGTGCCCATATAAGGTCCTACCAAAATTATAATGTTTATACGCTGCAAGTCGCAAATATTAAGATATTTTGATGAAATTTGGTACACAGACCTATATTGGCCCAATAACGCAGCCTATTGATTTTGATGAACATCGGTCTATGTTTAGACCTAGTGCCCATATAAGGGTCCTACCAAAATTATACTTTTTATACGCTGCAGGTATTAATATTAAGATATTTTGATGAAATTTGGTACATAGACCTATGTTGGCCCAAGGACGAAGCCTATTGATTTTGGCGAACATCGGTCCATGTTTAGAACTAGTGCCCATATAAGGGTCCCCCCAAAATTATATTGTTTATACGCTGCAGGTCGCAAATATTAAGATATTTTGATGAAATTTGGTACATAGACCTATGTTGGCCCAAGGACGAAGCCTATTGATTTTGGTGAACATCGGTCCATGTTTAGAACTAGTGCCCATATAAGGGTCCCCCCAAAATTGGCTTGGTTACAAACTGCAGGTCGCAAATATTAAGATATTTTAATGAAATTTGGTTCGCTGACTCACATTATAGAAAATTTTGACACAAGCCCCATTTTAACCCATTCGAATTTCGGATCCAAACAATACACCAGAGTGGTGTAGGGTATTGTATAGTCGGAATGCCCGACTTTAACCTTTTTACTCGTTTTTTACTAAAATCGTTTAAGATGTTGTGTTTTATAATAAAGGAATATCAATGTGCGAATTTTATAATATTTTTCAACATATCGCCGTTATGGCAACACTGCGTTTAGATAACACTACCTTACAACAATTAATTTTTTGGAGAAATTACTACACCTAAAAAAATTCAATTATATCATATGTACTACATATTTTTTTTTAAGGTCGGTTACCGTTATCGTTATAACACCTTTATCGCTAAAATACCGTTTTAAATTGAATACCGTTACCAATACCTCTAAAAAAAATTGGAAATACCGTTATCGTTACCTATATCGTTATTTTTATAGGTAGTTCCCGGTATTTATTAATTTATGTAAAAAATGCCACTTTTTAAAATTTTTTATTTTATAATCTTGAGTTTTTTATAAAAAAAATTATAGATAATAATTTTACATATTAAAAGTACCAGCATTGAATTCATAGCTCATAATCTGTATTTTTAACGACTAAAATTAAAAATATGCTATATTGAATGATTGATTGTTGATCTTTTATTTGGTAAATGAATGATTTTTTTTTTAATTTGACTCTAGATCATAAATTAATATCACTTTCTGTTTAAATTATTTTTCAAATTAAAGAAAGATGATACAATATTATTATTACAATTTATTATAAAAAAGATATGAATAAAAGTAAAGATTTGTTAAACAAATTTAATTAAACCAAAATTTTCATTTAAACAAAATTTTGCATCAGAAAACATTTTATAATAAAAAAAAATTAATCTTTTTCTTTGAATAATCAAATAATTTTACTAGTTTTTTGTTGTATTAACAACAATATTTTATGTGTTTTCTTTTTTTTAAAAAATTGCCTGTATGTGATATTTATAGAATGTTCGGTGTATAATATTTTATAAGTTCTTCAACCAATATCAAACGAAATGTCAACGTAAAATAAAAAATTGCCAAAATCAAACAAAATAGGGGTTTTCATATAAACTCGTATTCTACTCGTAAACATTTTAAAATATATATCGTTATCGATACAGCAATACCGGTACGTACCGGTATTAAAATTTACGTTAAAAACATATAAAAAGAAGTAAAAATATATAAAAAAATTTTATTCTTTGTAATTTACTTGTGAAAATTGTATCATCTTTCTTTAATTTGAAAAATAATTTAAACAGAAAGTGATATTAATTTATGATCTAGAGTCAAATTAAAAAAAAAATCATTCATTTACCAAATAAAAGATCAACAATCAATCATTCAATATAGCATATTTTTAATTTTAGTCGTTAAAAATACAGATTATGAGCTATGAATTCAATGCTGGTACTTTTAATATGTAAAATTATTATCTATAATTTTTTTTATAAAAAACTCAAGATTATAAAATAAAAAATTTTAAAAAGTGGCATTTTTTACATAAATTAATAAATACCGGGAACTACATATAAAAATAACGATATAGGTAACGATAACGGTATTTCCAATTTTTTTTAGAGGTATTGGTAACGGTATTCAATTTAAAACGGTATTTTAGCGATAAAGGTGTTATAACGATAACGGTAACCGACCTTAAAAAAAATATGTAGTACATATGATATAATTGAATTTTTTTAGGTGTAGTAATTTCTCCAAAAAATTAATTGTTGTAAGGTAGTGTTATCTAAACGCAGTGTTGCCATAACGGCGATATGTTGAAAAATATTATAAAATTCGCACATTGATATTCCTTTATTATAAAACACAACATCTTAAACGATTTTAGTAAAAAAAACTCTAAAAATACACATTTCGATAAAATATGGGTATGCACTTTTTCATCGTACAACGCCCTCTATTGTGTATTCTCAATACTAAGATTATTTCAATGAAAATCAGGACTCATTATTTGCAGCTTAATCGTAAATTTTTTCATTATTTAAAAGTTTATAACACTTCTTATTAACATATTAAAGAAATTTTTGAGTAAAAACTGCTTTAAGTACAATTTTTCAACAATCTAGCGATAAAATCGCTAAACATTTACACTGTTTATAATCTAGAGATTTTCTAGCGATTTTTGGGTCTGATCTAACCATTTATTTTGAAAATTTGTTGGCAACACTGTCTAAACGACATATTTTTTACATATACCTACATACATACATCAGAGTGGATTAATTAAAAAAACCTGCAAATTATATGTACCAATTGAATCAATGGAGAAATGTATATATTTACAATAAAGTGTTAAATTAATTAATATATGAATTAATTAACAAAAACAAAAGAATAGTAATAAATAAATATAGTTTACTTAAATTTAGATTTTTTAAATTTAACAAAAAATGTTTTAAAATTAACAGATTTTATTGTAAGCTAAAAAACAAGAATAAACTTTGTTAAAATAACATTTTTTTTTGTTCAGCTAACATATGACACAATTGAAAAAATATTGATCAACTACCATGTATTTTTGGGTGTAGTAATTTGTCCAAAAAATCAATTGTTGTAAGTTAGTGTCATATTAATGACAATTAAAAAAAATCAAATTATAAAAATTATTGTCAAATTATACATACATATTTACGATAAAGTGTGAAATTAATTAATATATAGATTAATTAACAAAAACAGTATAATAAATAAAATAGGAAATATGATAAGTTTAATTGTATTTTCTTTTTAAACCTACTAGTGTTTCTTTTTTCTTTTGTTTGCATATACAAAACTCTTTAAGTTCCAACTACATAGTTTGCTGTCCCCAGTCTACTATCCAGTCTGCTATCCCCAGTCTACTATGCAGTTTTTTTTTCGTTACTCAGTGAAGTAAAAACACATTAACCAGTAACTCAAAACGCAGCAAGCAGAAGAAACACAATTTGTTTTGTTGCTGAACTCACACAGTTACGCTGCGCTTAGTTTGAAAACTTAAAAAATGTAAATGATGACTGTGTGTGTATTTGAAATTTACTTACACAGTTAGAATGAAATAAGCAAGTTCATAATATAAAATGAAAGCGAGTGCTTTTTTTTTAAGCACGTTGCTTACAAAATATGAAAATTTAACTAAATTACGACTACTATTAGCAGTCGTTCGAAACTCTGCTTTTAAACTACCCTATAAATATCGAAAAATTAAAAATTCGAGTGGTTTAAAAATTGCTTGAAAGCCAGTTTTTGTTTGTTAAAATCAAGTTCACAAATTGCGGTTACTTTTAGGAAATTCTGTTTTCATTTTCTTTTATTAATAAAAAACCAAATGAAAAGAATTTTAAAATTTCATAAAAATCAGGCATCTGAATGAACTGATACAAATAAGATTTGAAGAATTTATTTTGCCGTAAAAATTTATTGCAAATAACAAAAATTTAAATCTAAATTGGTACTTAATGGCGCCAGAAATTCCATGCAATTGTAAGTTTTTTTCGATAGTCCGAAACTAATATGGAATACAAATTTTCCCAATCATCTAATTTAGAACAAAAAGAAAAAGATAAGGTCAATTTACATTTTCTTCTGTTTCTGCAAAAATACAAAGAGTATTGAATATTACCTTTTTTAGTTAAGTGTTTGTAACCGTCGCATAGGACAATCGTAATTAATATTAGAATTAATTACTGAAGAATTTTTTTAGAGTTGATTTCTAGGAAGAAGAAGAAGAAAACATTTTTATTGAAAAATTTAACAGACACAAGGGAATCACCAGACTGCCGCAGTTTCGTCTCACCCAAAGACTCGTCAGTGGTTAGTTTATGTGTCAACTGATCAAAGTAATTTTTAATTGTTAATTTGTCTCTATATGAAAAACTTTTTGTGTATTGCCATGACCGGGGATTGAACCGGCAGCCCTCTGCACAGGCTATGACTCGTAGCATCACCTCTTAACAAGTTACACCACGGTCGGCATAGCGCTGAGTGTGGCTAATTGAAGTTTTTTCAATCACAGCGTATACAATGTATGTTTTGTAATCAGAAGAGCCAGAATTAACTAATACTTGAATTATTACCGTTACCTAAAAAACTTGTTGCTCAAAACTTGTTTATATATAAACGATTCATTTGCGCCAGTCCTGTGATAGCTTCTTTTGTATCAGTCCTACGACATGTTCTTTTTATTCAGTCCTGTGACAGGTTCTTTTGTGTCAATCCTATGACAGGTTCTTTTGCGTCAGTTCTGTGATATGTTCATCTGCACCAGTCCCTTGACAGGTTCATTTGCGCCAGTCCTCTGATAGGTTCTTTTGTATCAGTCCTGTGACAGGTTCTTTTACTTCAGTCCTATGACTGGTTCTATTGGGTCATATGAATAAAACTTAGCAATTACTTCGAAGCAATTACTTTTGGCTTAGGAATGGCTGTTAACAGCAAATTTATCCCTAGACTTGTAGAATAGCATGAAATATAAACGAAAATCCAAAAATTAAATTTTTAGTCTACTCAAAAGCAGACTAGAATTGTGAAGTAATTGCTTAAAAATCTACACCCAAAATATTACTGATCACTATTTTTTCAACTATGTCATAGGTGAAATAACCCTCACTATGCCAAAGTTGATATTACATAGTGGACAAAAACTATGTTTACTTTCAATCAACAAATCGACTATAGAGGAAGTTATAGACAACGTTTTGCTAATGAAAACAAAATAAAATTTTTTCATAGTAAGCATCGACTATGTTCAATTAAAAAATGGCCAAAAGAAATGATGAATCGTTTGTAGATTACTTTTACATTTACAACAAAGAAAAATCATACAATCATAATCAGTATAAATGTGTTTCTTCCAATTTAGCTGTATTTGTTTTATTGAAATAAATACAATACATATGTGACCTTCTCCGAGAAAAGAGACCTAGTGTGTCAAAAAACGGGAACTTGGGAAAATCGATAAAAATGAGAAAAACATTAAAATTTGAAACTTTAAATACGTTCTACTCAAAACTTAATTTTCACACACTAGGTACCTTTTCTCGGAGAAGGCCACATATATCATTTATTGCTTCAAAATTCATTTTATTTACTATCTATATGGACGCGCCACTTTTTTCCTGGTCTAGTTTTTCTTTTGGACTTGTTATGGACATTCTGAAGACAAAAAATTAATATCGTTAATTTATTTTAAATAATATTAAAAACGATTTGATATTACCTTTAAACTAGTACATGGATCTTTCAAACTTTTATTTCCAACAGGAGAATAACTGCCATAGATTACATTATGATAACTGCATAACATTTTTAGCAGATCTGGCTAACATTTCATTCATTTGCACTTTAAAATGTTTGCAAATTGAAATCCGTATACGAGCTTTTAAAGGTTTCCAAATTTTTTATATTTTTTTAGGATTTGTGTTCAATTTATAATTACTTTTTAAATATATTTTTTTTTTGAGAATTTGTGTTTCAAATTTTTGTAGTGAAATTATCAAGTCAACTATATATAATATTGGTCCCAATAACTTTATCAATAACACTGTGAGACAAATGGTAGGGGTCAGTGATCGGGAAGGGTTCAAACTACCGGGGAAAGTTATATCGGTAAAAAAGAAGTAATACGTGTCCCGGCGTTTCGCTGGGTCACCCCTAGGAATCGAGATATATCGATTTGACCTTTGGTGGTCTTTTTTTTTGACATAACTCGAGAACCACTAGTCCGATTTTGCTCAAACAATTTTAAAAAAATTAAAAATTACAATTCCTTTAATCTGTTCATATAACGTTTTTCTATATACTCAACAGTTTTGCCGGTAAAAATAAATTAAATTATATATTATTCAAATTATAAGCTTTGCTACTTATTCCAAATATATTCTTTTTACGACATTTCAGACAAATCCGTCCATTCGTTTTCAAGTTAAGGCGATGTCCTTTAAAGGTATCCTTACGGAATCCTGTGTGTCCTTGGACCAAAGTAAGGAATTTTTTGAGTAGTTTAAGCTTCAATCTTACTTTGTGTTCATTATCAATTGTTTTAGTCAAATTAAATATTTTTAAGATTTTTGGAAATTTTGTTTATTTTAAAATATTTATTTTTCGAAATTTTATGATATTTAATTTTTGGCGCTTTCTTGCTTCCAAACCGTGCGCATACAAAAACTTCTTCACAAAAAATTTAATAAATTTTGTTTTCGATTGAAAAAGCTTAACTTCTTATTATTAAATACTCATTTCCCGCATTTATAGTGAATTTAATATACACCGCCTGGAGGCGGGCTTGCCGATTAGAGGGTTAATTGTATAAAGAATGGGATCTGACAAAACAATAGGGTCAATATTAAAAACATTAAACAAATTTCCTTTTACTTCAAAAATATTAGTTGAAATATTTTTTTTTTAATTTTATAATCTTTATAAATTTAATTTAAAAAAAACATACAAGATTTATAAAATATGGGTCGTGTAAGCATTTTTTGAAGGACGAAAGATTAATCAGTAAAAGGCTGAAAATGAAGGACAAATAGCGAAATCTATTGGAAGGTCCCCGAATTTTGTTCATAATGCTTTGCTAGCTCCAAAACCACACTTGGTAATGCGTAGACCAAGGAAGACTACTGAAAAAGTAGATAAACATATAAAACTGGTATCTAGTCGAGACTCTTTCAATTAAAACAGAATTGGGAGTCGAAATTTCTGCTAGAACTATAAGAAGACGGGTAGTAGAACAAAATCTATTCGGGAGATCTTCAAGGAAAGTGTAAAATGACATTGCCGAAATCGACTAATATTCGCAAAAGCTTATAAGTAGGGAAAGGAATTTCATGCAAATGCATGTTTTTTCTCGATAGTCCAACATTATTATAAATTAACCCCCGTATTCAAAATGAAATGCTAGTAGCTTCTTATACATCGCACACAACGAGCTGTTAACTAGAATATTTTTTAGGCCTAGCAGCTAGTCAGAATAGAGTTTATTCAAAATTATTTCTTAGCACACCGATTAAGAACAACCCTGTGTTTGAAAATACAAGGCTTTTTTATTATTGTGAATGGAATTTTTTGTTTTTTGGCGTTTGATACCAGAACATTACAAGGAATTTAGCAACAATACTAGAATGAGTTTAACAACAGTATTATGAATAAAACTCCATTCTAAATTTTCATTTTAAATACCGCTGTAAGTATTTAACGAATTGTTAAGTTTAGAACAAAATGGCGTCGGTTTTTAGTTGCATATTTTTGGGTATTTTGTCAAAGATGCATGTTTTTGCATATATTGACTTGAAATGCATATTTCGTTCCTTTTTAATGCATATTTTAAGCTTTTTAATGCTTATTTGTGCATATTTTTTTAGTTTTTTGTATTATTTTTTAAATTTGTTTAAAAAATTAAATAACTTATAGATTTTCATATTTTGATTCAAACAAAAAAATTTTTTTTTGTTATTTAGAAAAAGTTTTCTTGAAAATCATGTTGACCCAAAAAAAGCAATAAACTCGGTGTTTATTTGAAAAATAACTGAACTATATACCTTTTTATATTTTGAAATGCTTCATTTTTGCAAAAATAAGTACTTTAAGTGCATATTTCGTATGTTTTTAATGCATACCCAGTAGAAAAAGCATTGCAAAAGCACTAATTTAGAACGCTTTGCCAACCTTTGGAAAGAGTGCTTTCCCAATACTTGTTTTACAAAGTTTACCACTGTTTATGAAAAAAACCACCGGCAAAACATCGGTTCAAAACGATTTGCCAACGTTAGGTAAAAGGACTTTGCCAGTACTTGTTTCACAAAATTTACGACTGTACATGAAAAAATTTGCCAGTACTTGTTTTGCGAAACTTATGACTGTATGTAAAAAATACATAAACTGATCACTTAATGTTCACCCTATTTAAATACCAGTTTTCAAGTCTATTGATAAAACTGGAAAATTGTTCTTATGGTAAAATTTGTGTGAAAATCTTGAATTTGTAGTTTTAAGCAGAGATGTATTCGCTTATTAGATACAGTGCTGCTATACTAAAATTTACGTTTCCCTTTTTTTCGGGATTGGGATTTTACAGATTTTTTCATGAAGAATTGAATAAAAAACCGTTGATCTAAAATACCGTTTGGCAGAGCACTTATTTTACTATTGTTACCAACGCTTTGCCAACGTTCGGAAAGATAAACGGCCAACCGAAGATCGACGTTATCATTTCAAGGTTGACCCAGTACTTTAATTTTCGAAAAACGGACGCTCTGCCAGCGCTTGTACCACAATATACAGTGATTTGCCAACGTTTTGCCGTTTGTATTTTTCTACCTGGGTATTTTTCTTTTTTAGCTACATTTTGTAGGCGCATATTTTAGTTTTTTAAGTGCATGAAATTCTTTGCCCTACTCATAAGGATTGGGATGGCCCTGTTCATGGAAAAAGTGGCGCAATATGCTTTGGTCGGACGAACCTAAAATTAATTTAATTGGAAACGATGGTAAAACATGGGTTGGTGTCCAAAAAACGCAGAATTGAACCCGCATTACACTACTAAAACATTTAAGCATGGAGGATGTAACATAATGGTGTGGGGATGTTTTTCCTGGCATGGTGTTGGGCCATTATTCTGGATAAAAAGGAACATGGACCAACATTCGTACGAAATGGATAACGACCCGAAATACACTTCGGGTCTTGCTAAAAATGGATTAAGATAACGGAGTTAATGTAATGTCTTGGCTTGCGCAATCACCGGATCTAAATCCCGTAGAAAATTTATGAAAGATTTTATGGAAGGATTGGACCAATAAAATCCAAAAATAAAGACCAAATGTGGGAGAACATTAAAAAGGCTTGGTATGCAATTCCAAACCAGATTTGTCGAGATTTGGTGGATTCTATGCCAAAATGATATAAGGCTGTGCTTTCTACTAAAGGACATGCGACCAAATATTAGGATTAAAGTATTTAAAACGTTTTTGTTATTTCTTATATTTTTTTCTAAATTACCCTATTTATAGATTTAAATGAACTTTTATTTTTTTTATTAAATTTAGAGAATTTTTGTAAGTTTTTGTTAAAAATAATAGCATTGAATTTTTCAAAGAATATATATGGCTGAAATTAAAAAATGTGATAAATTTTTGGGCCAAATTTGTGAGAAGCAAAAAGTGTTAATATTTCGGTTTTTTCTTAATGGAATCAGTAAGTTTAGTCATTATAAACCCAATTGCAAAAAATCTCATTTACAAGTTATCGCAATAACTTTTTTTGCACAATTTTAATTGGGATTTTTAGCATATTTAATTCCTTTGATGCAATTAATGTATATCCCGATAACATAAAATTAAAAAACTAATATACAAGTGCTTGTGCAAATTTAAATGCTACTGACACTTTAGAAAACATTGTTCTCTATTGTTGTTTCTACATGAATGGATGTCACTACAATGCTAGATCTGTCAAAATAACAGAGTAGTACATTGGAAGATGACAAAGCAAATTGTGGAAAATTTTCTGTTGTTGTTTTTGTTTTTTCTTTGTTATTTTAAATGTTTAATAACGCTCCTAGACGAGAACAAAAAATTCTCATTGAGTTTGTAATTTAACTTAACAAATATTTCCAGAAATTCTAAAAACGTCGTCCCCTGACGATTTCCTTAGGCAAGAATGAAATCCGGATAGGGACATGCCTGCAGCGGATTATTTTTCACAATTTGTTAAATACGTTTGGGATTTTTAGCATATTTAATTCCTTTGATTTAATTTTTTTTGTTGTAACGGAGTTTACATTTCTGCAAGCAAAAGATATAACAAAAAAAATTGAATACGAATTTTCTTCAATTTATTAGTTTTTTGTATTTGGGTTTTCAATTTGCTTTCCAATGATATATAATTTGTGTTTATCAAATTGGCGGTTTCGTGAATAAAAATACAATTCATTCCGCGAAAAAACTTTTTATTTTTTTTAATTTTGTATTTTTGGTCCTTTTAAATGCTTTTCAAAAAATAAAATTTTTTAAAATCCCAACACCGGTTGCGCAGTTACAAAATAATATATTAAAAACATAACATTTCGCGATCAAAAAATTCTTAAATTGTGTGAAACAAATTTAATTTGTCAAACTAATGTCAGTAATGACTCGAAATATCGATTCAAAACCAATGAAATGCAAAATCAATCGTTTTTCGCTCCAGCAGCTTAGGGTAAAAAACTGATAACTTTTTTTGATTTGACGCAAAATTATTAGTTGAATCGTCTTTTGACGCATAAATATTAGTTGAATCACCTCTGTTTATGGTTATTTTAAAATATTTTAAACATTTATCTACATTTATTTGAATGAAATCTGATGCAAACAATTGTGGTTACGGAGTTTACAGTTACGGAGTTTACATTTGGTTACTTTTTTCGTTTTCTTTCAGAAACGCTTTGTCAGAATTTTTTTTCCGAAACAAAATCGCATGATGCCTACAAGGTGAATCCAAATATGACATTGTTTTTCTTACTCGTAAAATAGTTTGGTGTAAAAATTAGGAACGGAGTTTACAACATTTTTTCAAATCTTATTAAAGACATCCTTTTTCATCTCGAGAATGTTACATGCTGCAGAAAAGCTTCAATTCTGTTATGCTGGATGATTACTTACAGTCCAACGATCATTTGAGTATAAATATATTATACTTTTCGCAATATAAATAATATATAACTTCAAAATTCTGGTATATGCATTTTTATTAAAAATTATGACGAAAAATCGTTACAGAGTTGAAGTCGTGATAGCTAAGATATACGAAAAAGTTTGTAAAATGTATTAATTTTTATTAAAAACGGCACTTTTCTTCTTCATAAAAATTCTTACAGTTAGTATTTAGCTTTATTGGTTATTAAAATATAAGCTATTAAAGTTAAAAAACCTTATGAGTTACTTGTTACGGAGTTTACATTTGGCCTATAAAATTGGTGAGAAATTTTATGTATTAACCAAAAATTGGTCAGATTGTTATAAATTTTGTAAAACAGGTGACAATGCTCTGATATATATCGAAATATGTAACTCAAATGTAATTCATGCATTAGAAATTAGGTGGTTACACGGTTTTTATCACATTTTTTGATATCACCCATATACATTGACGGACAATACAATAGAATCAATTAAGGTTTTTTCTAATTTTATGCTCGTTGCTTTAATTTTAAAAGATCTATAAATAGTCAAGTTGTCCCCGTGAAACTGGAAGATGAACCAGAAAATTGTAGACATTTTTAGTGAAGCATTTGTTTCTTAATTTTGCTGCCCGTTCAAAGTAGTCGTGTCTTTTAATGAAAAATCATCCATATCGACCTTTCATCAAATTACATAGCAAAATTTTGCGAGTACTGATCGGATCTGCACAAGCTGAATATTGTTGAAAATTCTATAAAATTTCCTTAAATCTTGCATTATTTTTATTCACAAATGGTGGCCAGATTTAAAATGACAGCGGTTTAAATATGAGTAAATTTTTCTTTGTTTTTAGAGATTTTAAAATAAAGTTAACAACACCGAAATTTTAAATCATAAACCAAAAAAAAAAATTTAAATAAAAAAAATAAAAAAGGTTTTTAACACCGCGGTTACCCAGTTGTATGCCAGTACTAAATTTTTTGTGCCACTGGTAATTTCTGACTGGGATGTCTCAATATTCATAAAATACACCACATTATTAATTAACAACTATTTAATAATTATGAAAAGCTTTATTCTATAAAAAGTTTAATTTGTTACATAACATACATTTTTTTATAAATATGGAAAAATTTAAATCCCCGAATCACCAAAAATGCGGAAATCCCGTAAAATTCCGTAGTCCCGAAAATCCCGAAATTTCGGGATCTGCATTTTCAAAATCCCGAATCCCGCGATTTTGAAATATCAGCCAAAAAAGTCCCCAAACTATGCGGTATGTTAGTTAAAAACGAGGTTGGTTACCTTTATCGTTATAATACCATGATCGCTAAAATACCGTTTCAAATGGAATACCGTTACCAATAACTCTAAAGAATCCAAATATCGTTATCGTTATCGATACCGTTATTTTTATGGGTAGTTACTGGTATTTTACCGGTATTTATTAATAATAATAAAAATGACAATTTTTTAACTTTTTTATTTTATATATTTTATAATCTGGAGTTTTTTGTCCAAAAAAATTTATATATAATAATTTTACTTATTTATATCTTATAATCGGTGTTTTTAACACTAAAAATTAAACATATATTTGTTTGGCTAAACTGCAGTTTATGGGATTTCGTCAAAAAAATATTAAAAAATATGACCCCCTCTGGAATTAAAAAAAAAAAAACCGAAATTAATTTTGGGAGGGGCTCGGCCCCGGGAGGACCGTGGGGGAAAAAACGGGGGGACATTAAATTAAAGGAAATTCTCTCACGATGGTTTATACAAAGTTTAAAAATTTCACTTCCTTTCAAAATGTAGTATAACCAAAACTGAAAAAGATAACACTTGTACAGTTTTCATGTGCATACATACCTGTCGAGATGAGATGAATAAATATTAAACGAAATATACATATGTATGTATGAACCTACAAAGAAACTAAACAACTGTACTGAAGAGGAAAATCTAAAATTCACCATCTAATCTGAATTTATGTACGCAATATGTTAATACTGTGTGCAAGGTTGCCAACACTTGAACTGAAAAATGGCTACATTCTGGAACAAAATGGCTAATATTCGAAAATAATGCTAAAACTCAATAATTTTAATACATATATATCATTGATAATAAAGAGTTCTAACACGAATTTCATGAAAGTGGCCTTTAAATTTTGATGTTTTCCTAATTTCTAAAATATTTTCGTTCGTTTGTACTAAAATTTTGAAAAACAAAAGAAAATTTAAGCGCTTTTGTATGAAATTAACTGTAAAGCCACATTAACAATGATGGAATGCAGAGTGGAGTGTACTAAAATAGAGATGATATGATACAAACAATATCCAAGTGCGAAAAAGAAAGGAACAAAATCCACTCTGCAGACTGGAGTACTCTATCATTGTGGATGTGGCTTAAAGCGTTAAAAGAAAAAATGGCTAGGGCAAAATAAAATGGCTAAATCTTCCGGCTATATCCAATCCAGACATATTTTTATGGTTAGATGACATTAAAATGGCTAGATCTAGCCGGAGAATAGCTAAATTGGCAACCTTGACTGTGTGTTGTATAGGTGTGGATATATGATGATTAGGGCAAGGAATTCCATGCAAATGCATGTTTTTTCTCGATATTCCAAAACTAATATGAACTAAACATTTATCCGAATCATCAAATTTAGAACAAAATGGCATCGATTTGTAGTTGCATATTTTTGCATATTTTGACACAAATCCATGTTTTTGCATATTTGGTGCCGTTTTAATGCATATTTTGTGCTTTTTAATGCATATTTGTGCATGTTTTTAATTTTTGGTAGAATTTTTTATTTTCGTTATAATACCGTTGTCGCTAAAATACCGTTTCAAATTGAGTACCGTTACCGTTATCGATACCTCTAAAAAAATTTCTAAATACCGTTATCGTTACCGATACCGTTATTTTTATGGGTAGTTACCGGTATTTTACCGGTATTTATTATTTTATATAAAAATTAAAATTTTTTTATTTTATAATCTTGAGTGTTTTTTTTTACAAAAAATTTATAGATAATAATTTTACTTATTAAAACTACCAGCATTGAATTTATAGCTTAAAATCTGTATTTTCAGTACTTAAAATTAAAACGAGTAAAAAGGTTAAAGTCGGGCATGCCGACTATACAATACCCTACACCAGTCTGGTGTATTGTTTGGATCCGAAATTCGAATGGGTTAAAATGGGGCTTGTGTCAAAATGTTCTATAATGTGAGTCAGCGCACCAAATTTCATTAAAATATCTAAATATTTGCGACCTGCAGTTTGTAACCAAGCCAATTTTGGGGGGACCCTTATATGGGCACTAGTTCTAAACATGGACCGATGTTCACCAAAATCAATAGGCTGCGTTATTGGGCTAACATAGGTCTGTGTACCAAATTTCGTCAAAATATCTTAATAGTTACGACCTGCAGCGTATAAAAAATATAATTTTGGTAGGACCCTTATATGGGCACCAGGTCTAAACATGGACCGATGTTCACCAAAATCAAACTTGTTCGTCCTTGGGCCAACATAGGTCTGCATACCAAATTTCATCAAAATATCTTAATATTTGCGACCTGTAGAGTGCGCACAAGATTGCATGGACAGACAGACAGACAGACGGACGGACGGACGGACAGACGGACATCGTTAAATGGAAATAAAAAAAAATTCTGAACCGATCGGTATACTATAAGGTGGGTCTACGACCAATATTTTTTGGTATTACAAACATCAGCACAAACTTATAATACCCTGACCACATAGTGGTGTAGGGTATAAATATGCCATGTTTTTACTTTTTATATGTTTTTAATATAATTTTTAATACCGAAACGATATACCGTTACCGAAACAGTCTTAAATACCGTTACCTTTACCGTTACCTAAACAAACGAAATCTGATACCGTTACCGTTACCCTTACCGTTATTCGTTTCGGTAACCAACCTTGAAAAAAATATAAAAAATTGATACACACACAATAGAAATCAGTTGGAAATCCACATACACTACTATTGTTTTACCTCTGCAACTATATTTTTATTATAATAACACAAAAATGGTTGTATTAGTAAACTATTGGCTTTAATAGCTTTAATAAATTGTAAACTTTACTATGAAAAGGTTACTACCACTACAAAAATCTGCTACCCCAATCAATTTAAACTAAAATAAAATTTTGTAATTTCATTCGGTAGTGGTAACCAATCTTAAAATTTTACATTTTCCCTCATAAATTAGTAATATGCATAATAGTTAATTGTACCAATCAAATTTTTGAAATATTTTTTTACTAACGCAATACTAATTATTTTCTACCATCTGATGGTTGCATGTACTGATTTAAAAAATAGTTCTATTAGTTATATAATAGATTTTCGGTTGTAGTAGCCAAATACATCTGATAATATTGGTCACCATAACCAAGATAATTTAAATACAACTGAAACACATTTGCATTTTAGTGAATTGGCTTTAAATATTTAATAATAGCAAATGAAATTAAAAATAAAACAATATAAAATAAAAAGAGTGAAATCGTAAAAATAAAATTATTTAATTACAGTGGTGCATGGATACATGTTATTTTCGGCAATATAGGGAAATTAAGGTATACAACTTCAGCAAAATTCTTTTTTATATTTTTTAAATATGTTTTTATACCTTTATATTCCACAGTTCTATAGAGAACTTCAAAATTACAAGAATATGTAGCAAACTAAACCAGGAATTTAAAGCTAAAGTGAAGTCTATTTTCCAAATAATCAGTCCTTATCTCTGGTTTGGATTATTTATTCATTTCGAAAAAGATCAGATTCTGAACATATTTTACTGCGGAAAGCCCTTTAAATTTTCAGGACTCTCTATTAAAAACCGTCAACATTCAGGTTATGTTTATGTTTTTTGTACTTTTGTAATATTTGTCTGTTTTGTTCACTTTATCTACTTATTAATAAAAAAAAATTAAAAATAATGGAAACAGTGTTTTTTTAAAATTCGATTGCAGTTTCTATAAAAATTCGGTTGCATCTACTGAATTTTAAATTCGATCAGGTAGTACTAAAGTAAATCGGTTGTACCAACTTTTTGTTTTGTTCTCACATAGTACGTACAATTGTAAAAATAATGTGATAGTACATGGGACTACCAAAATTCGGTTGTCGACAAATTCGGTTGTCACAACGAATCTGTTCTGTGTGTGTACGTTTTCATATTTCGATTCAATTAAAATAAACATTTTTAAAACCTTATTGACCTGTAGGAAATCTTCGAGTTCTGTGTCTGTTTGCAAAATAACTAACTTTAATATATTTTTAAGTTTTAAAGTGCATTATTTTTGCAAAAATAATAGTTTTTAGTGCATATTTCTTATATTTTTAGTGCATATTTTTCTTTTTTAACCACATATTTTAGGCGCATATTTTCCATTTTTAAGTGCATGAAATTCCTTGCCCTAATGATGATTATCATATATGCAAGTGTGGATGATGGCTACGGATTGTCGCCATTATAGAAGGCACGTCATCAGTTGAATATAATCGAAAGTGTCGACATCATTTTTATCAGATTGATCACATTAAGAACATCGTGAATAATCGTATATATCTACAAATATACTCACACGCGGTGTTAACCAGTAAAAATGGAACTATAGGTGCGCGAGGGTGTGTATGTATGTATGTGTCATACGTAAGAATATAGAGTAAATAAAAATAAAATTTGCCTGAGAATACTGACTTTAATTCTTTTTTCGTTTTTTTATTTATGTGTCTTTTGTCTAACATTATCATACTCAGCAAAAGCCCATCTTTACAAGGTTAAAGGAATACAGTGTTGCCATTTTGGGGGTTTCCTCTAGATTTAGGGGAGTTTTTAGTTTGAAGAATTTTATTAAGCAATTGGTTGGAGAAATAAAAATATCTTGGGGTTAATCTAGAGGATTTTTTGAGTTTTTATCTGAAAATATTAAAAAATATGACAAAATTCAAAATAGTTTATCTTTCTGGATTTATTTTTGAAATAAAACTTTGCAAAGTCAATGAAAGAAAAACTAAAAAAACTTTCAGAAATTTAATTTTAATTTTTTTTATTGCAAATTAGCAACTTGAAATTTTTATTTTCTTAAGTAAGCAATAAAACTCAGGGATTTCTTACGAAAGCATCCAAATCTAGGGTAATTTTCAAATAGTTTAGGGGGAATCAAAAATATTTCATGGCAACACTGAGGAATGTGACAAGGGCTGGTCTTGAGGAGCAAGGAGTCGAAACTAATGTTATTGCCGTTTTTAACGATGGTCGATTGTTGCCCACGAGCAAATTGCGGACTAAACGAACAATATTCACTCTTGGTAATTTACTAACATACATCATTTACTATTACCAACAAACCATCACCTCGATCTCATATAAAAGCTTTTGCAGAGAACAATCAGCGCTCAGTTAAGAATTTCTGGTTACTTGAAAAGGCATTTTAGAAAAGACGTACACCACCCACCATAAAATTTAATAGAAAATTCGAACTGAAATTGTAGTTCACAACAAATTTTCGGATAATATACTGCATATAAATATAGAATCTGTTCAGACGCGAGTAGTAAAAATAGTACTATAAAACGAAAAATTTGTTTTATAAGTTTAAAGAAAAAACAAGTATTTTAAATTTTTAAGGAAATATGGTCACGATAACAGCCTTATTATCAGTTACGTTCCTGTTCCTAGTAATAGTAACGTACATACGCACACTTTACAACTATACACGGAAAGTTCGTATTGTTGGTGGTACTACATGCGAAAACAAAGTCATAGTGAAAGAATACAAACAAGCTCCAGGTCCAGTACCTTGGCCTATTGTTGGTAATCTTACGTTGCTAGGACGCTATAAAGTTGCATTTCAAGGCTTCACAGAGTTGTCAAAAGAATTGGGTGATATTTATACACTGTCACTTGGTTCAACGCGTTGTTTGGTTGTCAATAATCTGAATCTCATACGAGAAGTTCTTAATCAAAATGGCAAGTTTTTCGGAGGACGTCCCGATTTTCTGCGCTACCATAAATTATTTGGAGGAGATCGTAACAACTGTAAGTTTCTTTTGAAAACATGTTTGCATAGACAATGTTTCATAAAAAATCGGTTTTCTATCATTTTACAGCTCTTGCACTTTGCGACTGGTCATCTTTGCAGCAAAAGCGTCGCAACTTAGCGCGACGACATTGTTCGCCGAGAAATTCATCATCTTACTTTACGAAAATGTCGAACATCGGCTTTTTCGAAGTCAGCGAACTGATGGATAGGCTAAAAGACAAATGCAGACCCGGAGTGGCATTCCAGATTAAACCTCTAATACAACAGAGTTGTGCCAACATGTTCAGCCAGTATATGTGTTCAGTTCGTTTCGACTATGAAGATACGGAGTTTCAAAAAATTGTTGAGTATTTCGATGAAATTTTTTGGGAAATCAATCAAGGTTATGCGCTTGATTTTTTGCCATGGTTGGCACCATTCTACAAACGACACACAAACACTATCGTCAGTTGGTCTTCCACGATCAGAAAGTTTATATTAGAACGCATAATTAACGATCGCGAACAAAACGTGGACGTAGACGAACCTGAAAGCGATTTCACTGATGCTCTTCTAAAGAGTTTAATTGAAGATAAAAATGTTTCAAGAGACACTATTATTTTTATGCTGGAAGACTTTATCGGTGGACATTCGGCTGTGGGAAATCTTGTGATGATGACATTGGCCTATATTGCTAAAGACCCCAAAATTGGCAGAGAGATACAAATGGAAGTGGATTCCATATCCAACAACAGTGAGAGAAAGATAAATCTTTACGACATGGATAGTATGCCGTATACGATGGCTACTATCTTTGAAGTTTTACGATATTCGTCGTCTCCCATTGTACCACACGTGGCTACAGAGGACACCGTTATATCCGGCTACGGAGTTACTGAGGGCACAATAGTATTCATAAATAACTACAAGCTGAATACAAGTACAGAGTACTGGCAAAATCCTGAATTATTTCAACCTGAGCGTTTTTTAGAACCTCTTGACACTATAAGAACTCAAAAATCGTTCCCACGAATATCTTCAAACAACTTGGTGGCATCGAACATAAATTCGAAGCGGCGAAGTTCAGAAGGTTCGGATTCCGGCATAGAATATGAAAAGGACGCAGCTGTTATAAGTTCCTCGGTATCGGAGAATTCGTTTTTAAATGTCGTGTTAATGAATAAAAATAAAACAAACCCCAAAAAGCAATCGAGACGTGATAGAGTACAGGTGAAAAAGAATATCCCACACTTTTTGCCTTTCAGTATTGGCAAACGCACCTGCATTGGTCAAAATCTGGTCCGAGGTTTCGGATTCATTCTTTTGGCAAATATTTTGCAAGAATTTGATGTCAGTTCGAATGATTTGTCCAGCATTAAAACTACCCCGGCTTGTGTTGCACTGCCAGCAAAAACATTTCCATTAGTATTAAGCCGCCGCAGTGTGGGAGCATTGCAAATGTAATATCAAATCAATGTAGTGGTAGCTAGGTAGTAAGTATTAGTAGGGAATTATTTTTAAACGGTCAATTGGTCTCTATAACTGGTCTGTACTGGACAGAAGGGTACAGTAAAATATCCATAGATAGCATCAACTCATTAATTTATTCATATCATCACTTTAATTTATTCATTCACTCATAATTATCTCTTCATGACGAGATTTTATTTTTAAGAATAAATAGTTTGATCGACTAGGGCTCACTCTACAAATGTCTATTTATTAAAGAGTGTTGGGTTAAAGAAAAATATAAAATTAAATTGATTCATAAGTATATAAATACATATTTTTATGTACAGTTGGGTGACAGCATTTTTTAATTGTTTGAATTCTAGGATTGTTGTCTATGCTGAAAATTTAGGCCAAATCCGGCAATGTAAACCCGAGGCGCACCCCTGTCAAAAATTAAGATTCTTCGAACAAATCAGAACAAAAATGTTTCGAAATTATGTTATAACATACAATTTTTTATTAGTTTCGGAATGCTGAATACAAATATACAAAAAAAATTAAATCGAAAGAAGGGTTTTCGAGATATCTTTAATTTTATCCGATTTTTAGCTCAAAAGCTCTTTGTGTATCTCATAACCTCCTTGTGCGATTTGTTTTCAGCATGTATTACAAAATTTAAAAAATTATTTTTTTAGCTTTGTTTAAAAATTTCTAATTTTATATCGGAATGTGCCTCGGGTTAACGTTGTCTGATTTGGTCTAAATTTTCAGCATAAATAATTTGGATAAAGTATCACCAAATCCTGCAATCCGCGGGATTCGAGGTAAATTTCGTTTCCCTACAAATCGCTCTCACCCTGGTGTGCATTTTATACAATTGGCTAGGAGATTTAAATGTAGTTATACACTCACAGAAATAAACTTGTACATATAGCAGAAAAAGATACTAAAAAGTAGTTCTAAAAAACTGCTGAAATTAGCAGAATGTTTTGCTAATAAAATAAGAACAGCAGAAATAAAACTGTTAAATTTACAGAATTTTAGTTATAATTTTAGTTAATTTAAAATGGCAAATGATACTGTAAATTCTGTAAAAAATTTTCAAAATATTAGTGCACTGAAAATTGCAGAATCAAATTGTTGTATCTGCAAAATTTTTGTTATTTTTTTAAAAAAACTACTGATTTCAGCAGGCCATATTTTTATTTGCATTAAAAAAAAAATGGAAAAAAAACTTTGAAAATTTTGATTTTTGTTTGTGATAATTATTCAGCAAATTTTTTACTGACTTTAGCATCTTAAGTTGTTATTTTCTGTTAACTAAAATTTAACTAAAATTCTGCATATATAACAGTTTTATTTTTGCTGTTTCTACAAACTTTTTTCTATTAGTGTAAAAAAATCCATTTCATATTTGGTGAAAAGTTCTTCGATAACATTTTAATAAAATACAGTAAAAAGGACAACTGTTGAATCTCACAAAACTGTCTGTTTTCTTGTATAAGACTGAATGTATGTATGTATAGGATAAACTATATTATTTATTTATAACATTTTTATGTTTAAAAATAATAACAAAATATTTAAACAAAACAAAATATTGAATCAAAAAAGGCAATAAACTCTAAAGTGCATATGCATAATTATGTGAAAACCTTATAACACATTTATAAAACTAATTTTGTATTAAAAATTTGTTTTATAAATCACATAAGTATAAATTCTAAAAGTGATTATGCATATGACCCTAAAACATTAAGTAATAAAATAGTATTGATTTATTTTATTTAACTCAACAACAATTAGCTGTTAAAATTTTTACAGCATTTACTGTCTCGCATTCTCTAAAAAAATTAAGAAACGTTATTGGGCTCGGTAAAGTTATATTTAACAGTGTTGCCATTTCAGTGCTTTTCGGGTATTTTTTGGTGCTTTTTTCCTTCCCGTACCCGGTGATTTTTTACAAATACCCGTTTAAAAAAAGCGGGTATTTACAGTGCTTTTTCAAATTTTTGACAGTGGTTTTAGTGCTTTTTGTAGAGTTTATATTTTTGGTATTTGTTCAGGTTTTTTTAATTTTTCTTCAATTTTCTGTCAAAGTTGAAAAAATAATACGAACTATACAAAAAATACAATTTTCCAGTGTTTGTAGTACAATTTTAAATAGCAACTTCTTTATATTTAAACTTCAAAATTTTTAAATATTAGTTTGGTACTTTTTTACCCCATTTTTAGTTATTTTTGAACCGTTTTTACACGATTTTATAAAACTAAAATCTGTTTTTAAATTCTGGACTTAAATTTTTCCAAAAATTATTATCGTGCTTTTTTACCCCATTTTTGGTAAATTTTTACCCTTTTTACCCATTTTCACAATGCTCACGGTGCTTTCCTGCCTTCAAGAGTTGGCAACACTGTATTTTATCCATGTTGTACACTCTAATTAAAATCTGTTGAAATTTACCCAACTCATACTAGGAAACTGTACTCCTGCTATAAATTGGGTAAATTTACTCTATGTGTGTAATTTAAAAAAAATACTCATATTATGTTTAAGTTGGGTCACAAATAATGTGTAATTTTTCATTGAAAGTGCGTCAAAATTAAATGAAATTTTTAAATTAGTGTGTTAATTTACTAGATTTGTGCGTAAGAAAGCATGTTTTACATATACGCATAAAATGCGTTAAAATCCACAGTAAGTGCGTAAAAATCCCCCAAAAATGTGTATATTTACCACAGCTGTGCTTTAAGTTAAACCACACAAAAAAATTTTGTTTTTTTTAATAAAAAAATAAATTAATTTTAAGTACTTATGTTATTAATAATAATATCCGTGTCATTCTCGTGTATAATTTGGGCGTTTATTGTGAAACATTGGTACAATATAAAGTTATTGAAAGTATTGGCTATCATTAGGTGTGACCTTCTCCCATCTTTCTGGCAACATATGGATTCCGCGCCAAAAAACTGTTGCTAATTTTTTGAGAATGAATCAAGCCAGTTTCGGATACCCTGTTCTGAAGTGAAGCGTATTCCAGTGAGAGCGTTCTGCATCGATCAAAAGAAATGGTAGTCGGACGGGGCAAGATCTAGACCTGTAGGCGGGTGAGGCAAAACTTCTCAATCACTATTTCCTAAATAGTTTTAGTTCCTGCAACATGTGGCCGAGCGTTGTTATGATGGAATACTATAGCTTCATGTCTGGTCACATATTTATTTATTTATTCAGTCTACTGATACATAATATTCTTGGCATTCTTGGCCAATGCTCTTGGTGCCCTGTGATCGTCCTGGCCGATTTCAGTAGCTGATAATAGATGGGACCTTTCTGGTCCCACCAAATACTGAGCATTACCTTGGGTCCATGGCGTTGATTTGGCTGGTTGGTCGGGCTTGAAATCCGATTTCTTGCTCTTCGGGTTGTCGATTCAAAAATTACTTCTTTTTATGGCGTTCAAGCAGTATTTCGGACATGCAAAATCGTCTTTCAACGTCTCTCGGCTTCAACTCGTATGGTACCCAATTTCTTTGCTTATGTTGCTTTTTCCAGATAAAAATGTAGTAATTCACAAAATTCCAGATAGAAATGTAGTAATTCACAAAAAATAATCCGTTTTAGCTTTTTTTTTTCTTTATATTTAAAATTTTTAATTTTTTCCCCATTTAAAATGTCAGAGTATTTATTACTATTATAAGTTAGTATATTTACCAACTTTGTGTGTAAAAATTTTATTTAACAAAAAAGTATTAATTTTAGGCATAATGTGTTCATTTGTAAACACATAATGTTAAAAACACTTTCTGTATGTATTATTGTGTATGGAAGTGTGTACAAAAAAAGTTTACGTATTTTTTGTTTATATTTACCGAATTTTCGTAAAATTAGACAAAACTTTACCCATTTTATAGTAGTAAATTTACAAACATTTTTTAGAGCGTATATGAAATAGAAAAAAATACTTAAAACTTTAACTTGCCGGAATATGCATATTTTAACATTCTAGCTAAAAATCAACATATGTATAGTCAACTTTTTTCGTGAGACGGCCTAAAGTCTGGTGTCATAAAGGCTTAACGGCTTCAACATATATGTTCGTTAGCCCGACTCACGAAAAACTAGAAAAGTTGCCCCACTCAAAATATACCTTGGTTGTTTTATCACGACCGGGCCGTTTTTAAAAAACTCTTTTTTAAGTTTTTGGAATAATTTTGCATTTTAGCTAAAGACAACAAACGCAATATGGATATCATATGAAATGGTTTCTTTTAACCCTTAAATGCATGATCTCTTCAATTCTAACCATTTTTTTTATATATGATTTCTAAATGCCAAAAAAAAATTATTTTTTAAAAAAAGGTGATTTTTATTGAAAAATATGTTTTTTTGCCAAATAGCAAAATTGTGATTATTTTAACGTGTATGAAAAAAAACAAAAAATTTATAAACTATCAATTATGAGTTAAACATTTATTGTCGCCAATATGAATTTTATTGCGAGAATACCACTTTAAATATTTAAACAAACATTTTTGAATATTACACTTTTTGTAAAAAAACGTGTGTTTTAGATTTTTTTACAAACATACGAAGCAAAACCAAGATTTTTCCTATAACTGTTTAAAAAATCTGAGCTAAACTATAAGAACAAATTGTACAGAAGGGGCCGCAGTGCCCAAAAATGAAATTTTGTGCATCAAGTGGGTTTTTTTTATTACAGAACTGGTATGTTGCGAAATGGTTACACCATGTATTAGAGAGTTAAAGCGCCTCCAACAGTATATATAATAGATTTCGTTTTGAAAATTTGATTTTGGGATATCATCACTTTTTAGAAGGTTTTTGCATAAAAAAAATAAAAAACGTATAGGCAAAGAAAAATATGGTTGGGATGACCATATTCGAAGAGCATCATATATTTTTGGGTTTATGATTGCGACAATCATATTATGAAATAACTTTTTCTATCATAATATGATCCCTTAATTACTACATTATGATTCCAAACTGATCCCAATATTATCATATTATACTCCTGTATGTCGTACTTTGATCCCTATATTTTTTCCCACCATTCTCTTGAAGGTGAGTGAAAAAGCTGTGCACGATTTGTTTTATTCAAAATAGTACATTTATTTGTTCAACGACGAATTTACAAACTTAAATAATTTAAATTAATTTTAGTTATCACTTATATTTAACTAAAAATAAATTATGGAAACATCTGATAACAGCGCGTGGAAAAATATTGCTAAATATACAATTTTACAATGCATCCGAAATGATCATATTATGTTCCTAATGATCAAAATATATTCCTCATGATAATATTATGGTAATGAAGAAAATTTTGTGATCATTTGGGATCATATTGATCATCAGGAAAATAATATGATCAGTAAGAAAATAGTATGATAATTTCGTTGTGCACTTAAATTTTTTTTTAATTTTACACTTTTTTTCTATTTTCTTTTCGTACAAAACTAAAATCTATCACATTACACTTGTTATTATAGACGATCTGAAACAATCTTTTTGTACGTGAGTACAAAAAATTAAAAAGCAATTACATTTTTCACTTAATTTATAGCACTAAACACTTTTTATATATAATTAAGAAATAATATTATTTGAGGATTGCTTGACAATCTATATCTCTCTAGACTTCTTGGGTAAAGCGAGTTCTTTCTTCCAAAAACAATGTCGTTATTAAAATGAATACCAATAAGATATTTTTCTATTTTTTAAGTATTTTTTTAATACATATATATTATTTATTTTAGTGCTTCTTACAACTTCTTTTCACGAAATCTTAAACAAGACTGACGCCAACTGATAGATGACGCTCTTAAAAAATATACTGATCATCTCATGGTTTTCGAAACTATACCAATTCCAATAACAATGATTGCAATTCGAAGAGAGGAATATGATTGTCCAGATAATATATGATTGCAGACGAGAGAAATAATATGATAACCGAAAAAAGAGAGATTTTAACTATAAAATGATTATAGGCGACCATATCATTTGTAAAGTATGATTAGTACATTAATAATTTGATTTTTATACCCTACACCACTATGTGGTCAGGGTATTATAAGTTTGTGCTGATGTTTGTAACACCAAAAAATATAGTCCTAGACCCACCTTATAGTATACAGATCGGCTCAGAATTTTTTTTATTTTGATTTAACGATGTCCGTCTGTCCGTCCGTCTGTCTGTCTGTCCATGCATTTTTGTGCGCACTCTACAGGTCGCAAATATTAAGATATTTTTATGAAACTTAGTACACCGACTTATGTCGGCCCAAGGACGACGCCTATTGATTTTGGTTAAAATCGGTCCATGTTTAGACCTAGTGCCCATATAAGGGTCCTACCAAAATTATATTGTTTATACGCTGCAAGTTTTAAATATTAAGATATTTTGATCAAATATGGTACACAGACCCATGTTGCCCCAATAACGCAGCCTATTGATTTTGGTGAACATCGGTCCATGTTTAGACCTAGTGCCCATATAAGGGTCCTACAAAAATTATACTGTTTATACGCTGCAGGTCGCAAATATTAAGATATTTTGATGAAATTTGGTACACAGACCTATATTGGCCCAACAACGCAGTCTATTGATTTTGGTGAACATCGGTCCATGTTTAGACCTAGTGCCCATATGAGGGTCCTACCAAAATTATACTGTTTATACACTGCAGGTCGCAAATATTAAGATATTTTGATGAAATTTGGTACACATACCTATGTTGGCCCAATAACGCAGCCTATTGATTTTGGTGAACATCGGTCCATGTTTAGACCTAGTGCCCATATAAGGGTCCTACCAAAATTATACTGTTATACGCTGCAGGTCGCAAAATTTTAAGATATTTTGATGAAATTTGGTAGACCGACCTATGTCAGCCCAAGGATGAAGCCTATTGATTTTGGTTAATACCGGTCCATGTTTAGACCTAGTGCCCATATAAGGGTCCCCCCAAAATTATATTGTTTATACGCTGCAGGTCGCAAATATTAAGATATTTTGAAGAAATTTGGTACACAGACCTATGTTGGTCCAAGGACGAAGCCTATTGATTTTGGTGTACATCGGTCCATGTTTAGACCTAGTGCCCATATAAGGGTCCCCCCAAAATTGGCTTAGTTACAAACTGCAGGTCGCAAATATTAAGATATTTTAATGAAATTTGGTGCGCTGACATTATAGAAAATTTTGACAAAAGCCCCATTTTAACCCATTCGAATTTCGACTACAAATATTAGTTGGCTTTTAACCAGACTGGTGTAGGGTATTGTATAGTCGGCATGCCCGACTTTAACCTTTTTACTCGTTTTTTATATATATTATTGAAATATATAAATTCGAATTTACACTTCAACTTAAATAAATTAAAAACCCACGAAGCCTTACGTTGGCTTTTCTGTAGGTTAGAAATAAAAATAAACTCAATATGTAAATCAAAATTATAATTATATGAAATTTTAAGTAATGAAATTAACTCTAGAGTTAAAACAGAAGATTTTATGAAGTGGAAACTCTCACTGTTAAATATGACGATATCATAATAGGTGTGTTTCTTAACTTTTTGGGTAAAGTTCGGTAAAATGAGAGTAACCACAAAATCCTCTCACAAAATTACCCAAAATTAATTCTTTCGAAACTCTGAGCTAAATTTAAATCATTTGAATTTTTAAAATTCTATGGGTTATTTGGTAATATCTTCGATGACATTTTTAGTTTTGCTTTGTTTGAAAATGTATTTTAATACGAATAAATGCTCAGAAACTAAAAATTCAAGAATTTTTAAAGAATCGTTATTTTTTAAATCCATTTTCTATTAATTTTTGTAGATAACGAAAATGTGCCAAAATAGTATCGGGTGTGCCATTATACCAATCAATCTTAGATTGTGCCACAAATCCCATCACTGATGTGAAAATGCGTATAATTTCAGTTTGCAAATTGGCACAAATACCCATATTTATTCGTATTTGAAAGTTGTTTTTGATTTTATTCAATTAATTCTTATTTAAAATTTTAAATCTATTTTCACAATTTTTTTTTGTTTATATTTACATCAGCTGTTTTACCAAAGTTTACCCGAAGAAAAAGTCTGGGTAAATTTTGGTAAAAAGAGATACACTAATACACTCTCATTAGCGCTCTCATTTACCCAATTTTCGAGTACGGGAACGCTTTTGGGTAAATTTCGGTAACTTTGGGTAAATTTCGGTAACATTGGGAACGTACGGGAACGCACTTAATATGTGGAGATTTCAATTCTAATATTCTCGTAGAAAATCACCTACTCAATGATATGAAGTAGGGCCTGCGGTCAAGACCGGTTAACCGGGTAGACCTCACCGGGTAGACAGAAGACCGGGTAGACCGAAAAACCGGGTAGACCGAAAAAAGCCATAGAAGAAAGTAAATTTTACATAAAAATGTACATTTTATCAAAAAAAAAATATTTAAAAAAAAAATCTACTTTTTTCCAAAAAAAACTCCTTTTTTGTATAAAAAAATACTTTTTCCGAAAAAATTTTTTTTTACGAAAAAGTAATACATATTTTCGAAATAAAATTTTTTTTTTCCAAAAAAAGTACTTTTTCCAAAAAAAAGTACTTTTTCCAAAAAAGAGTACATTTTCCCAAAAAAGTGTTTTTTTTGGAAAAAAAGTCCTTTTTTTGGAAAAAAGTACATTTTATAAAAATGTATTATTAGTACGGCGTTTTTACATCGTAGCTTCAAATGGGCTGAAACTTTACAGGAAATATGTAGACATAAATTGGACAAAGAATTATGGACATCTGTGTAGATCGTGAAACAAAAATGTTCCGAAAATCATAATAGAATTCATAAAGTGCTGCATTTCCCATACATTTATATGAAACTGTCACGGTCTTTTTCGGGTAGTAGTACGGCGTTTTTAAATCGTAGCTTCAACTAGGCTGAAACTTTACAAGAAATATCTAGACATAAATTGGACCAAGAATTATGGACATCTGTGTAGATCTTGGAACAAAAATGTTCCGAAAATCATAATAGAATTCAGAAAGTGCTGCATTTCCCACACATTTATATGGAACTGTCACGGTCTTTTTCGGGTATTATTACGGCTTTTTTACATCGTACATTCAAACGGGCTGAAACTTTACAGAAAACAAGTGAACATAAATTGTACCAAGAATTATAGACATCTGGGCGGATCGTGGAAAAGAAATGTTCCGAAAATCGTAATAGAATTCAAAAAGTGCTGCATTTCCCATGTATTTATATGAAAATGCTACGGTCTTTTTCGGGTAGTAGTACGGCGTTTTTACATTGTAGCTTCAAACGGGCTGAAACTTTACAGAAAATAAGTCAACATAAATTGGACCAAGAATTATAGACATCTTGGCGGATCGTGGAACAAAAATGTTCCGAAAATCGTAATAGAATTCAGAAAGTGCTGCATTTCCCATGTATTTATAAGAAAATGCCACGGTCTTTTTCGGGTAGTAGTACTGCGTTTTTACACAGTGATTCCAAATGAGTTAAAATTTTACAAAAATTATCTGGATGTAAATTCGACCAACAATTGTAGCGAATTTTTTAGGTCGTGGAACAAAAATGTTCCGCAAATCAAACTAGACTCCAGAAAGTGCAGTGATTTCTATACATTTCTATGAAAATGCCACGGTCTTTATCGGGTAGTAGTACGGCGTTTTTATACGATAACTCCAAAAAGGTCTAAACTTTACAGAAATTATCTGAACATGAATTTTATCCCCACTTATAGCCTTTTGTGTAGGTAATAACTATTACGATTTCTATACATTTATATGACAATGACACCGTCTTTTTGGGTAGTTGCACGACGTTATTACACCGTAGCTCCAAATAGGTTAAACACGTAAATGAGTTATCTGGATATAAATTGAACAAAGAATTTTAGACATCTGCCTAGGTCGTGGAACGAAAATATTTCAAAAATTACACTAGAATTCAGTAAGTGCTGCATTTTATATACAGTCACATGAAACTGCCGCGGTATTTTTCTATATCTCGAAAACTAAGCGACATAGAGCAAAACGGTTAAAATTTTCGCCCTTTGGGTGTTAATACACCCATAAAAACTTTTAAGTGAAATAAATTTTAGCTAACTCTGCTAGATTTTAAAATTGCAAATATCTCATAAACTACTAATGCTAGAACGAAAAGGACGTTTATTTGGTTTTTCGCCTATAACACGAAAACTAAGCGAGATGGAGCAAAATGGTTAAAATTTTTGCCTTTTGGGTTAGCTAACTCTGCTAGATTTTAAAATTGCAAATATCTCATAAACTACTAATGCTAGAACGAAAAGGACGTTTATTTGGGTTTTCGCCTATAACTCGAAAACAAAGCTAGATAGAGCAAAATGGTTAAAACTTTTGCCTTTTGAGTGTTAATACACCCATAAAACCTTTTAAGTGAAATCAAATTTTAGCTAACTCTGCTAGATTTTAAAATTGCAAATATCTCATAAACTACTAATGCACGCAGAGAAAAGATATGGTTGCAATATGATCACGGCTACAAAACTATGATCCCTACTGCCATACATGGTTGTTGCAATCATACTATTAATATATTAATCATACTTTACAAGTTATATGGTCATCTGTAATCATTTTATAGTTAAAATCTCTCCTTTTTTCGCTTATCATATTTTTCTTTCGGCTACAATCATATATTATCCGGACAACCATATTCCTCTCTTCGAATTACAATCATATTATTATTTGTACTGAGAGATATCATGTTCACAATCATTGGTATGGTTTCGACAACTATAAGATGGTCAGTATATCTTTTTATGAGCGTCATTGACCAGTTAGCGTCATTTTTGTTTCAGATTTTGTGAAAAGAAGTTATAAGACGCAATCAAAGAAAATAATACATAATAAAAAAAATAAAAAAACAAAAAATAGGAAACAACTTACTGATATTCATTTTAATAGTAACATTGTTTGTAGAAGAAAGAATTCGGTCTAACCAGGAACCTTCAAATTAGATTTTACTTTGAAGTGCTCAGTGTTATAAAATAAGTAAAAAGTGATAAAAAAGTATTTTTTTTATTTTTTGTACTCACGTAGAAAACTTTTGTGCAAAAATCAAATTGAAGAAATGTACAAAATTGAAGAAAATGTAAAGAGTGCACAAAATAATCAATAATAGGATTCGACAATAATAGGATCACTGGGAAAATATTATGATCATCAAGAAAATATTATGATCATAAGGAAAATATTATGATGATTTTTGGATGTATCGTGAAATTTTAATCCAGCTTCAGCAAAATACTGGGAGAATACAATAGGGATTATAGGACAATAATATGATAATATGCAGGATTATAATATAATAATATTGGGAGAATTTTACAATCATAGTGTGATAATTTATTGACCATATTATGATAAAAATGAGGTAAGAGTATGATTGGGCCAACTATGTAATAACATGATTGTCGCAATCATAAACCCAAAAATGTATGATGCTCTTAGAATATGATCATCTCAACCATGTTTTTTCTTTGCGTGTGCTAGACCGAAAAGGACGTTTATTTGGTTTTTCGCCTATAACTCGAAAACTAAGCGAGATAGAGCAAAATGGTTAAAATTTTTGCCTTTTGGGTGTTAATACACCCATAAAACCTGTTTAGTGAAATCAAATTTTAGCCAACTCTGCTAGATTATAAAATTGCAAATATCTCATAAACTACTAAGGCTAGAACGAAAAGGACGTTTATTTGGTTTTTCGCCTATAATTTGAAAACTGAGCGAGATAGAGCAAAATGGTTAAAATTTTTGCCCTTCGGGTGTTAATACACCTATAAAACCTGTATAGTGAAATCAAATTTTAGCTAACTCTGCTAGATTTTAAAATTGCAAATATCTCGTATACTACTAATGCTAGAACGAAAAGGACGTTTATTTGGTTTTTCGCCTGTAACACGAAAACTAAGCGATATAGAGCAAAATGGTTAAAATTTTTGCCCTGTGGGTGTTAATACAGCCATAAAACCTTTTTAATTAAATCAAATTTTAGCTAACTCTGCTAGATTTTAAAATTGCAAATATGTCATAAACTACTAATGCTAGAACGAAAAGGACGTTTATTTGGTTTTTCGCCTATAATATGAAAACTAAGCGAGATAGAGCAAAATGGTTAAAATGTTTGCCCTTCGGGTGTTAATACACCCATAAAACCTGTTTAGTGAAATCAAATTTTTGCTAACTCACTAAAAAGGTTTTATGGGTGTATTAACACCCAAAGGGCAAAAAATTTAACCATTTTGCTCTATCTCGCTTAGTTTTCGAGTTATAGGCGAAAATTCAAATAAACGTCCTTTTCGTTCTAGCATTAGTAGTTTATGAGATATTTGCAATTTTAAAATCTAGCAGAGTTAGCTAAAATTTGATTTCACTAAAAAGGTTTTATGGGTGTATTAACACCTAACAGGCAAAAATTTTAACCATTTTACTCTATCTCGCTTAGTTTTCGAGTTATAGGCGAAAAACCAAATAAACGTCCTTTTCGTTCTAGCATTAGTAGTATACGAGATATTTGCAATTTTAAAATCTAGCAGAGTTAGCTAAAATTTGATTTCACTAAAAAGGTTTTATGGGTGTATTAACACCATAAGGGCAAAAATTTTAACCATTTTGCTCTATCTCGCTTAGTTTTCGAGTTATAGGCGAAAAACCAAATAAACGTCCTTTTCGTTCTAGCCTTTGTAGTTTATGAGATATTTGTAATTTTAAAATCTAGCAGAGTTAGCTAAAATTTGATTTCACTAAAAAGGTTTTATGGGTGTATTAACACCCAAAAGGCAAAAATTTTAACCATTTTGCTCTATCTCGCTGAGTTTTCGTGTTATAGGCGAAAACCCAAATAAACGTCCTTTTCGTTCTAGCATTAGTAGTTTATGAGATATTTGCAATTTTAAAATCTAGTAGAGTTAGCTAAAATTTGATTTCACTAAACAGGTTTTATGGGTGTATTAACACCCAAAAGGCCAAAAATTTTAACCATTTTGCTCTATCTAGCTTAGTTTTCGAGTTATAGGCGAAAACCCAAATAAACGTCCTTTTTGTTCTAGCATTAGTAGTTTATGAGATATTTGCAATTTTAAAATCTAGCAGAGTTAGCTAAAATTTGATTTCACTAAAAAGGTTTTATGGGTGTATTATACGGATGCCAAACGGGAAATCCCGAAATCCCGGGATTTTCGGGATTGGCATAATCCCGGGTTTATTTCTCAAAAATCCCGGGATTTTCTTATTTTTTAATATTTATATATATTTTATATAATATATTTTAATTTTAGATTACCTACGTTTTTTCTTGAATTTTCTCATATTGACAAGAAATTGATGCCAAGATATTGGTAAAATTATAAATTAAGTAGATTGTTCGAGTAAACTATGCAAAGACTTTGCAGAAAAATTTGAAATTTTGGTAAACAAAATTTAGTTTTTGAGTAATACATGCGAAAAATCAAGTTTGTTTGTTATTTTACCGATTTATTCTTCCAAGCGAAATTCGATTTCTGAAAATGGGACTGTAAGTTTTGGCTGGGACTGTAAGTTTGAATTCTTCCATGAAAACATTTGATAACGATAACCAAATAACTTTGTTGCTGTCATTACACGATTTAGTGGGCAAGGTTATCGCAACGAATCTGTTTTAAAATCTGCTTACAAAATACTGGGCGTAAGTGTACTTAATGACAGGCCTTCATATATTATCCCAGCCAGAAAAATACAAACGGGAAAGCGATGGCAAGGTATTTTAACAGGTGGTACAACTACTGACAAGAATTGCTTTCCCATTTCTAATATGATAACGTCAATAGACAAAAGGACCGGCAGTTCAAAAAGCGCCGGAAAAGTACTGGAGAAACAAAATTTTTAACTTTGGCAAAACGCTGCCAAAACCAATAAATAGGTGGTTTGGAATTATATTTTCCAAAATAAAATTTAAAAAAAGTTCATATGTATCTTATTTTTGCCCTGCCCTGCCGTGATGTTTTGTAAAACAAATACTGCACGCTGAAAAAAATCGCCCTGCAGGAAACATATTTGCTGGTGATATATATATGTTTGGAAGAACTGCACTCAGGGAATTATGTAGGTAAAATCAACTGCAAATGACAGTTAAAATAACTGCATTTGCACTTAAAAAGGTGTAGACTACATTTGCAGTTAAATTAACTGCAATATGAAGTAATTTTTAACTGTTAAAAATCAACTGACAAATGTAGTAAAAACAACTACAAATGCAATTGAAACAACATACATGCAAATTATTGTAAAACTGTACAAACAACTTGCAAATGTCGTTAAATGTTACTTAAAAAAACATAAATAAAAAAAATTTTTTTTAATTATTAATTTAATAAAAAAAACAAATTTATATAAACACTATTAACTTAATTTTATTCTATAATAAATTTAAAATTGAGAAATCAAAATTTGCACTTAATGTCACTTTTTTTTCACTATTAAGATATTGTTGTACATGTCCGTCTGTGAGGGTGCTGTTGTTTGGCTTCCTTTTTTTTTCTCCAGGTAGAAAGGGATGAGAATATAAAAGAACTGAAAGAAAATAAATACAATATTTTTTTAATATTCCCCGTAAATAAATTTATATTATAAAACTTACCTTATTATTTTAGTAATTTAATAAAAAATATATAACCTTTTCCGTATTACGCGTGCTCACTCTTTGTCGTTGTTTTATGACTAAGGCAAAAGAAAACATGTTATACTCATATTCTTTCACTAGAAATTTCTAAACAAGTGATTCATACACATACTTCTGTTTGCTTCGTGTGTGTGCATACACACTTGAAAATTTAAGTATTTGTAAATAAAATTCAAAATAACTGCATAAAATAAATGTTACTACAATGTAGTAATTTTTGTAGTTTGTTTAAAAAAATAACTGTCAAAAACATTGAAAAATTTTGTTCTAAGTAAATTAACTACAATTGTAGTTAAAATAACTACAACCGCATTACTAACATTCAAACATTACAGTGTTTGCCTGGAGACATACGTATGAAGCTACGATGTAAAAACGCCGTACTACTACCCGAAAAAGACCGTGGCATTTTCATATAAATACATGGGAAATGCAGCACTTTCTGAATTCTATTACGTTTTTCGGAACATTTCTGTTCCACGATCCGCCCAGATGTCTATAATTCTTGGTACAATTTATGTTCACTTGTTTTCTGTAAAGTTTCAGCCCGTTTGAAGGTACGATGTAAAAACTCCGTACTACTACCCGAAAAAGACCGTGACAGTTTCATATAAATGTATGGAAAATGCAGCACTTTCTGAATTCCATTGTAATTTTCAGAATATTTTTGTTCCACAAACTGCACAAATATCTATAATTATTGATCGAATTTACCTCCCGATAATTTTTGCAAAGTGTCAGCCTATTTGAAGCTACGATGTAAAACCGCCGTACTACTACCCGAAAAAGACCGTGGCATTTTCTTATAAATACATGGGAAATGCAGCACTTTCTGAATTCTATTACGATTTTGGGAACATTTTTGTTCCACGATCCGCCAAGATGTCTATAATTCTTGGTCCAATTTATGTTGACTTATTTTCTGTAAAGTTTCAGCCCGTTTGAAGCTACGATGTAAAAACGCCGTACTACTACCCGAAAAAGACCGTAGCATTTTCATATAAATACATGGGAAATGCAGCACTTTCTGAATTCTATTACGATTTTCGGAACATTTCTTTTCCACGATTCGCCCAGATGTCTATAATTCTTGGTACAATTTATGTTCACTTGTTTTCTGTAAAGTTTCAGCCCGTTTGAAGGTACGATGTAAAAACGCCGTACTACTACCCGAAAATAACCGTGACAGTTTCATATAAATGAATGCACTCAAAAAAATAAGTTAGTATAAAAATTAGTAAAACGTCTTGTATATCAAGTGTACTAGTTTTCAGCAATTTTTTTGTTGAAATTTCGTTTTCAGCAAAAATTTTAGTTGTATTTGTTTAGCACTAAACTAATTTTGAACTAATGTTTTACTAATTTATTTTGCTACAAAAATTGTGCTGCATTCATAGCGTGGACGACAACCAGATAGACAAGATGTAGATCTCGCAGCTTGTCTGGAAACGGAAATGACAATAAAAGAAAAACAACTTTACACATATTCTATATTTAAATTTTCAGCAAATAAATTAACTAAAGTAAAATTTCGCTACAAGTTTTTTGAGTTTTTTTCAGTCTACTAATTTTCAGCAAAAAGTTTAGTGATTTTAGCAAGGATTTTTTTTATTTGCAGTCGACTAAGTGTTAGCAAAACTTTTGCTGAAGATTACTATTTTTTTGGTAAAAATCAGCTCGCTGATTTTCAGCAAACCTTTTGCTGAAATTACCAACTTTTTTACAAGCACGCTCCTGACTAAAAATTTGCTGACACAGCAACATTTTTTGCTGAATTTACTGACTTTTTTTTTGAGTGTGGGAAATGCAGCACTTTCTGAATTCTATTATGATTTTCGGAACATTTTTGTTCCACGATCTACACAGATGTCCATAATTCTTGGTCCAATTTATGTCTAGATATTTCTTGTAAGGTTTCAACCTAGTTGAAGCTACGATGTAAAAACGCCGTACTACTACCCGAAAAAGACCGTGTCAGTTTCATATAAATGTATGGGAAATGCAGCACTTTCTGAATTCTACTATGATTTTCGGAACATTTTTGTTCCACGATCTACACAGATATCCATAATTCTTGGCCCAATATATGTCTAGATATTTCCTGTAAAGTTTCAGCCCATTTGAAGCTACGATGTAAAAACGCCGTACTACTACCCGAAAAAGACCGTGGTATTTTTATATGAATATACAACTTATAGTAAGTAGAGTTTGTTGTATTACCATAGAAAGACTGCCATATAAAAATGTACTTTTTCTGAAAAAAGTACTTTTTTTTAAAAAAATACATTTTATAAAAAAAAAAAAATTTTAGGAAAAAGTACTTTTTTCAAAAAAAAAAAGTACTTTTTATGCAAAAAGTACTTTTTTATGCAAAAAGTAATTTTTTATGCAAAAAGTACTTTTTTATGCAATAAGCAATTTTTTTGGAAAAAGTAATTTTTTTGTAAAAATTTTTTTTTTCAAAAATAGTACTTTTTCGTAAAAAAAATTTTTTCCGAAAAAGTTTTTTTTTTTACAAAAAAGTAGTTTCTTTTGTAAAAAAAGTAGTATTTTTTTTAAAAAATATATTTTTTTTGGAAAAAAGTATTTTTTTCGAAAAAAGGTACATTTTTATGTACATATTATGTATATTATTTTATGGTAGACCGGTCTGACCGGTATACCCGGGTTTTCGGTCTACCCGGGTTTTCGGTCTACCCGGTCTTCGGGCTGACCGGGTAGACCGTAAGACCGGTTTTGAGACCAAACTCTTTTGGTTTGCAACTGACAAAGTCTACTACCCCAACGCATTTTACTACTACAACAAATACGTTGTTAGATATATTTTTTGTTGGTAACAAACTAAAAGTCTTACTATATGACCAACTATCGGCGCCATGTTTTTCAAAGCATGATTTATTAGAGAATGTTTCAAATTTTGTCACTTATTATGATTTCGAAAATATAAAACATAATATTTTGTCCTCTGAGCTTTCCCTGATTAATTGGGATTCCATTTATTATATGCCTTCGGTTGATGATCAGCTGAATTTTTTGGAACAAAATCTCACATGCGTTTTTAAGAAAACAGTGCCACTCAAAACTCTCAGGCAAACGTCTAAAAAGAAGCCATGGTTCAATTCTGACATAAAACTTGCTATCAACCGAAGAGAGTTTGCTTATAAACGTTGGAAATTCTTTAAAATTCCAGATTTAAATGAGATCTACTGTGATGCTCGCAAAGAAGTGAATAGAATGATCAAAGCAGCGAAATCTGATTACTATTCGGGTCGTTTCTCATCAGCTGTTGGAACGAAGAAAACATGGAAGATTATAAAGGAAATCGGCGTTGGTAAATTTTCCTCTGTAGTGGAAAATGGGATAGATGTAGATAGAATTAATGAATCATTTACAAATCTACCTAATGTACTTCCAAACTCGAATTTTTATGATCAAAATACGGAACATCAGAACGGTTTATTCTCTTTTGATTGCATAAATCAAATTGATGTTCTTTCAAGTTGTCAATCTATAAAGTCAAATGCTACTGGTTTTGATGAAATTCACCCGAAGTTCTTGAAAACTATTTTACCACACATGCTTCAACATTATTAAAAAGAGTAGTAAAAAAAAAGAGTATTTATCCTCAAAATTGGAAATATGCTAAAATCATACCGACTCCAAAATCAAACAAAGTTTATCGTCCAATTGCCATATTACCATATTTATCTAAAGTTTTTGAGCGGCTACTACATCAACAAATGACTAAATATATTAATGATAATTGCTTACTAACAAGTCGACAATCAGGTTTCCGGCCTAAACACAGCTGCATAACAGCCCTAGTCTGAGGAAATACGTAGAAGTGTTGATAGAGGTGAAATTTCTTCCTAGTCTTACTAGACCACTCAAAAGCATTTGATATGGTGGACCATAACATTCTCTGCCTAAAGTTGCGTACAATATTTAATTTCTCTTACACGTCTGTTTGTTTGATATCTTCATACTTGGCGGATTGTCGCCGGTCTGTCTTCGCGGACAATAAAACATCACGTGCGTTACCGGCCTTAGGGGGCGTACCGCAAGGTTCGATACTTACCCTTTACTCTTCACAATCTTTGTGAATGACTTGCACGACAATTGTCGTATTGTAATATTCACATGTATGCAGATGATGTACAACTGTATATTAACAGTAACATAGGTGGAATAAACGATTGTATTGCGAAACTTAATAATGATTTGGAACACATTAAAGCATGGGCAAATGCAAATGGTTTATGTTTAAATCCAATATTTATCTAAATATTTAATGATTAAGAAGAAAACTCTGAAATTGTCTTTTGAACCGATGTTAACCCTGAACAGTCAGAGAATTGAAATGGTCTCCACTGCCAAAAACCTTGGTGTAATTTTTAACAACACACTTACTTGGTCTGATCACATAAATATTGTCGCTGGAAAAGTTTGTTCAATGCTATGTACTTTATGGCACACTCAGTATATAACTCCACTAAACGTTCGCATATTGTTTGCGAAAACCTATATAATGCCAACATTACTATACGGATGCGAAATGTATGCAAGTTGTGATACTAAAAGTAGTAAAAAAATTAGATCTACTTACAATGCCATTCTTAGGTATGTTTTCAACTTAAGAAAATTTGACCCTATCTCTTCCTACTCAAGAAAACTTTATGGAGTTACTTTCAATGATCTTTTGAAAATAAGAACTTTGATCTTGTTACAAAAAATTATATATACCCAGGAGCCATCATATCTATTTGGTAGACTTCAATTTTTGAACTCCCAAAGAACCAATGACATTAACTACATATTGTTTCAAAATTCTGTATCCAAGTGGCACTTTTATGTTAATTCAATACGTCTTTGGAACTCATTACCATCATCCATTCAGTTTATAAGCAACGCATTGCATTTTAACAAAAAACTTTTTGAATTTTATAGTTAAATGATAGTTTAATAAATTTATTTGCTCTGGTGTCTGAAATATTTATTTTGCTGTCATTTATTTATTTTTTGCTTGGTCAAATGAAAATTTTGTATTTTTAATGTTAGTATTTGTTGGGGTCAGTACCTGTGAGTGGGACGTAACTTTGGTGCTACGATGTGGTTGTCGGTGGCGGCTTTAGCAGCTTCCCTTTCTCCTCCGTCAATAAAAACACTTTTATTTGACTTTGCTAATATGGTTTTATTTAATATATTTCTTCCCTTTCGGTTTATTTTCAAATTTTCTTCTTTCTTTTTATGAACAATTAGCATTTAGTTTTCTAAATATGTTCTGTAGTTTTAGGTTTAACCTTACAAGTTTTATTTTTGTTTCTTTATTTAACAATTTTATAATTTTATTCAACTTTAATTTCACTTTGAGTTTAGCTTTAAGTTTTAAATTGTTTACTCAAGTTTTTTCTATAAATTTAATTATTTTCACTGTTTTAATCTTTCTCATATTTTTCAGCTTTTATAATTTAATTTTTCTTCTTCACTTTTTCCTTTCACACTTGTTGCTGCCGCTGTTGATGATCACAATTTTACGAAAAACAATGACGATTCAATAAAAAAAAAAAACGATTCGTAAAAAAGATTGTTTACAAGTTAATTGAAGGTCTGTACCTTGTATTGAAAGTTCATCAATTAAATAGAAAAAATTCAAAATGTTTCGGATTTTTGTTTTTCAATTTCATATTATTATATTATTGAAAAGTGTGTGTGCAAAGATTAATAAAATTTAAGTAAATTACATTGACCGTGTGTGCTCGGCTTTACAAAAAATATATATTACTAAAAAAAAAAATATATATTACAAAAAAAAAAAATATATATTACAAAAAAAAAAAAAAATATATATTCAAAAAAAAAAAAAACAAATATGTATATTAAAAAAAAAATAAAATATAATTATATGTATTAAAAAAAAGTTATTTATCAACTCATTAAAAAAAGAACGTGCTCTTTGAGCTAAAGAGAATGATTATTTAATTAAAAAATACGTGCTCTTTGAGCAAAAATAGGAATGATTATTAGTAATAAATTCAAAAATAAAAAAAATGAATTCAATTATACGTGCTCTTTTGAGCAAAGCAAAAAAAAAATTGAATATCAAATGCGGACATTTTTGAAATGTCCGCATTGAAAACGAATTCATAAAATCGCCATTTTAAAATCAAAAAAACTAAATCTTTTTGAAGTACGAGGCCAACGTGCAAAATGTCATTCAGACTTGTCCCACTGGATGTAATGCTTGAAGCATTAAAGACCACTCTCAATTTTGTTGTGGTACTTTCAGGCTTAAAAACGCCATGATGTGGCAAATAATAAGTCGGGCCAACTACAGGATTTTCAATTTTTTCCATAGGTGCCAAAGTTAAATATTTTTTTACAACCTCGTCACACAGAGCCTTATTTTCAGGCTTTTTCAGCAAAGATTTTTCGTTTCTAAGAAACTGACTTAGAGCAATGTGTCTATTCGGGCCAAGAGATGAAAAATCAGCTTTGAAGAGCAAATCAACTACGTATCTCCCTTCTGTATTTCTCAAAGTAGTGGACCGAAAAATCTCCTCACATAACTTATCTCCTTCCGAGATTACAGGTTTACGAGAGACTTCTTCAAGCTCCCAAAATTTCGACAATTGATCATCAATCGCAACTTTACTGAAAAAAGATCTACTAACTGGACGCAGCGGTTTTGTAGGGCCAGTTTCAATCCAGCCAAATATTATCTTCTGAGCTACAACTTAAGTGTATTGATTGATTCAATACTAAAAAAAACACTAAAAATTTAATATCGATTGATTCGATACTAAAATAAATCGTCTATTCGTTTTTAAGGTGAGTTTTATACCGTTTTATTAATGTTCTTTCTTCTTGCGACAATGGTTCTTATGCTACTTATAATTATGCTTATTTAGTAGTTTTGTTTATTTTGGTTATTTTGCAATTTAACTTTACTTTGCTTATTTATAATTTCGGATCATAAGTGTGTTTGGTTTCCGGTGTAATGAAATACGTTGGGAACAAAACAAACTTATGTTATTGGCTTAAATGTCTTAATCATTTTTATGGCAAATGTATGTCGTTTACTACGAATTATGTCGCAATTATTGCGATAGTTGGATCTTTGGTATTGCAATGATTTAGAATTAGCCCGAAAAATGTATATTAAGTAATTATTAGTAAATTTATATGATCTGGATTCTTGATTTCGTAATACCCCCACCGTTAGATTGAGGCTCCGACGAAATTATAAATTTTTGTTTAGTTTTTAAACTAAATATTACACTTAAAATTACAATAGATATTATAACTAATGCATTGATGCCAAAGTTAAACATCTTTACTTTTTTATTGTGGTAAATAATTTTATTAACATTTTGATCATATTGCAGTTGTTTTAAATATAATGATTCTAGTTGATGCTAGTGTTAGAACTTTCTTTAATTTTTACAAACATATTTGTTAACAAAAATTTTTCGTGTATTTTTACATTTACATTTACGAACGTTTCATTTTGGACATGTATTTTGCAATTTTCAAATTTGATCATGAAATTTCCGTGTTTTCTTATTTCCATATTATTACAATTATGCGTTATGTTTTTATTAAAGTTTTTAAATATGAGTACGCCTTGAACGACTTCTACGACTCTTGTTTCGTCCAGTTTCCTCATATAACAATGTGCTTCTCTAAAGTTAAGAATATTCTCTAAGCATTCATCTTTTACCTCTATCAGATTTCTCTTTAGGTCATCTTTTACGTCCGTCCTGAATATATTGTTGTGGTTGTCGGCTAGAACTTCGGAAGTGTTGGGAATAACCGATCTATTTAAAGAATTGGGAATGGGTTCAAAAATGATTTTTGTCAGTTTTTGATCAGAGTATGTTGGTATTAGTAGAATTATGATCAGGTTCCGTTCGTGAACTGCGACGGCTGTTTTCATGTTCGTGTAGCTATCAAAATCCGTAATAAGGTCAAGTTCTTTTTGAGTTAATATGTCGGTGGGCATAATTCCCAGTTTGCTTGAAAATATTATTTGTCCAATTTCGTCTACGTGGTCCTTCAATAGTGAAATATCATTATTTATCTGATACACTTGGGACATGAATGTCATTTCGTCCTCCAGGGTCGTTATCTTGTTCTGTATGATGTCTTTAAATCTATTTATATATTTTGTCACTTGATTCTGTTGTGTATTTATATGGTCAGTTATATTCCGTATCTGCAAAGTCATGAGATTATTAACCGTAGTGAGATCATTTAGATTGTTCGTTATATTCGTTTCCTTGTCATATAGTGTTCTCAGTTTGTCGCGTATATGTTCCTCGTCTTCGCTATCCATTGTTCCCGCTATCATCTTAAGGCCTTTTCCGAGTGCATTCACTAGTCCTCGTTTAGTCTTAAAATGGGGATTTAAATTCTCTATTTTCTTTTCCAGTAAAATGTAGTTTTGTCTTATTGTATTCATCAATGGTCCAGTGTCGAAGGTCGTTTGTTCAAGGGATTCGATGTTGTCATTCAGAGCTTCCAGGGTTTGTTGGTATTCGGTTAAGTTTATAATGTGTAGTATCTTGTTGTAGTGTTCAATGGGTCGGAAGTCCGCAACCTTAATCGTTACGATTCCATTATTCGTTGTCAAGTCTACTATGTCTATCGTCTGCATCATAATGGTTCCAAAGAGGGTCGATAATAGTGTCCAAATCATCTAAAAAAAAAATTAGTCTTTCATTATCTAGTTTTAATGGTTGGGTTATCCCTATCCTGATACTTTTTGCCGGGTCGTACATGGGTCTTATAGTATTTGTGCTTGGTCCTAATGGTTTCTATGTGTTCGTCATCTATTTTATTGGAGTCGATCTTCCTGTATTTCCGATGGTTTTTCCCACCTCTAATTTCCCTAATGAAATTAGTTCCGTCTTTAAGTTCGATGTCTGTTCTATTTTCGTTTAGTTTACCGATATATCTTTCCTTCTTCGCGACGATTATATCGTGAATTTTCGCATAGTCATTCTCATGTACTTTTCCATTCGCAAAGTCTATTGGCCTGATGCCAGTGGTGCTGTGTACAGTATTATTGTAGAATCCTATGATTCTAAACATTTTCTCTTCCATCGTTTCGTCTTTGTTCTTTGCGTCATGTCTTAGTAGTCGTATATGTTCGTTTATGGTATTATGAAGTCTCTCTATATCCGCGTTTGATGTATGGTTGCTATTTGACGTGAAATGGATTGAAATATCCTCATCATGTAAAAATTGTCGCATAGGGATTGCTTTGAAACCTAATTCATTGTCGACAACTATTTTGTCGATTTTCCCGTATATATTTATTATCTGTAATAGTTTCGTTTTGAATTCTGTCCAGGATCTTCCGTTAATCTGAAGGGCCATGGCGAATTTCGAGAACTTATCAATCATAGTCATGAATAATTTTTTATCTAGGGTGTAGAATACATCTATGTGTACTATTTCTCGTGGTTTTGTGGGAGTTTCCGTTATTTTAAATGGTATTTTCGGAGGGTTTCTATCGTATTTTTCGAGAGTACATATTTCACAATTATTTATGAATTGTGTTATTCTCAATTTTAGGTTTGGGTTGTAGTATTTAGATCTCAATTCTTCGAATACAGCTTGAATTCCTCTATGGTTTCTTTTGGTATGTTCCAATTCAATAATTTCTGTCAATTTCAGTTCGTTTTCTATATCTTCAAGTTCGGTTTTGCACCTTACGATTCTGAAATGATCGTCGGCTGAAAATATTTCATCATGCGTATCCTTGAATATTTGGTAGAAACTGTCGTCAATGATAATTGCGTTAGTCTGATCGGGGTTAAGATGATTTTTAATCAAAGTTATCGCTGTTGCCCGATCCATTTCTTTAAAGTGGAAAATTTTCCTAGTATTACGGAATATTTTTCTAGTTTTCATTCTTGTAGAACCTGAATGTATTCTTTTTATAATTATTTGATTTTTGTAGAAATTAATGGGTGATTCGACTTCTTTTATTCCACTTGCGCTTTCTAAAGTATTTATTTCTGGGGGTTCGGGTATTATCCTGGATAAGGCATCTGCATTTGCAGTTTTAGTTCCTTTCTTATACTTTATCGTATAATCGAATTCGGACAATTTTAGTCTCCATCTGACGAATTTTGAATTCGGTTCTTTCATTGAAAAGAGCCATGTTAGGGGTTTATGGTCTGTTTCTATTAGGAATTTTCTTCCGAATAGATACGGGCGAAAATATTTGGTAGCCCAAACTATAGCAAGTAGTTCCTTTTCAATGGTGCTATAATTCATTTCATGTTCGTTTAATGTTCGACTTGCGAAGCATATGGGTCTATCTTTCTGCGATAAAACCGCGCCAAGGGCATAATTACTAGCGTCTGTGGTTAACGTAAATATAGTAGAAAAGTCTGGGTATGCTAGTACTGGGTCGTTCGTCAGTATCTTCTTTAGAGTGTCAAAACATCTCTGGTATGATGGGTCTTCTGTGTTCAGTATTGCATCCTTTTTGAGATACTTTGTCATTGGCTTTGCCAGGTGCGAATAGTCTTTAATAAACTTGCGATAATATCCGGTTAAACCTAGAAATTGTTTTATCTGTTTCTGTGATTTCGGGATTGGGAAGTTAAGGACACATTCTATTTTTGATGGGTTCGGTTTTATTCCATCTTGGGTGACTATGTGGCCCAGAAATTCGGTCTCTCTTTTGAAGAATTCGGATTTGTCCAATTGGACTTTCAGATTGGCATCCTCGAGGCATTTAAGAATCAAATTTATCGATTGGGCATGCTCTTGTAGGGAGGTCGAAAATATTATTATATCGTCCAAATATACCAAGCATATTTTGTTGATATAATCTTTTAAGACGGTATTCATAAGGCGTTGGAAGGTTGCGGGCGCTGTTTTCAGTCCGAATGGCATTCTGAGGAATTCGTAATGTCCTCCTTCGACCGTAAAAGCAGTTTTGTATATGTCGGCTTCGTCGACTTCAATCTGGTAGAATCCCTTCGCCAGGTCCAGTGTGGTGAAATACATACATTTTCCTAATTTCTCCAGTATCTCATCGATATTTGGTATCGGATAACGGTCGTCTATAGTTACTTCGTTCAGCTTTCGGTAATCTACGACTAACCTCCATTTTTTTTTTCCGCTTGCGTCATCCTTTTTTGAAACTATCCATATAGGCGCTGAATATGGTGAATTGCTGTGACGGATTATGCCGCTGTCCAACATGTCTTGGATCTGTTTTTGTACTTCGTTTTTATGGATGTAGGGGTACCGGTAAGATTTTGTAAAGATTGGAATATTATCGACTGTGTTAATTCTGTGTTTTATTGTGTTGGTGAAAGTTAAATTAGAATCGGGCTGGTAGAAAGTTCTATTATATCTTTTTACTATCTTTCTCATTTCGGCTTGTTCTTCGGAATTCATATGTAAGGTGCGGATTTGGTCCAGTGCCGGCTCTTTCTGCCGGAATTCTTCGTCTATGACGCAAAAGTTCTTAGCGTTAACAGTTGTGAAATCTTTATCATTAATATACATTATGTCTGGACTTTGGGCTGTGGTGTTTGTTTCTATTTTAAAATTTTGGACGTCGTAAATTCCTTCTGGAAGTAAGATATTTCCCATGTAGTTTCTTTGCTCCGGAATGTGTACGAGTCCATTCTCTTCGGCTATAACGAATTTAACCGTGCGAGTCCTTCCATATAATAGGGGAACTTGTCGATCGTTGATAACTAACTTGTTGCTCTGGTAATTTATTATGGCTCCAAAACGTTTCAAGACGTCGTTTCCGATTATCCCGTCGTAAAAGTTATGGAATTTACATTCTATTAAATTAATTTTATCGTTCCCGTCGCCTAGTTCGGGGAAAAGGGGTACTTTATAAACAGTTGTGGTTTTGATCTGATTCTGTAGTGTCTTAAGTGTCAGAGGTGCGGATTCTATCTTCCATTTCGGGTTACACAATCCAGGGTTCACAATTGAGTGTGTGGCTCCTGAATCTATAATGAATTTTAGTTTCCCTTTAATCATTATATGGGGTAACTCTCCTGCGAGGCCCGAAAATGAAAATTTTCCGAAGTATAATCACGTTGGTCCGGTTGATTCGAAGGGTGGTAACTTTGGTTTTGTCTGTCGTAGTGGGTCTGTGTAGAATCGCGATTGTCCTGATGTTCGCTATATTCTAATCCTTCCTGGTCGTGTGGATGGTGATTATTTTCAACTATGTTTATATCCATTGGTTCAGGGCGTTGACTGGTGCGGTGATAGTGACGCTGTTCATAATTTCCTTCATGGGGTTGGTGATGGTTCGTGTGTTGTGTCCGACTGTTTTGAGGGTATCTATTGTTCTGGGTATTATTCCAAGATGTATTCCCCTGATTCTTTTCGTACTTGTCATTATTATTATTGGGATAATTTTGAGACTGTGCATTGTTCCGATTCTTATGAGAATTATTGTTCGGGTAATTATGTGATCCTTGTTGTTGTCCATTGGGATTGTTCGACTTCTGCTGGTTGTCCCTCTGGTTAGATTTTCCTTGTTTTCTGTAAGTGCCAAGTATTCCGTTATCATTAGTGGTATACGCGTAACCTGCTTGAAACAAGATTTCCATTGAATTTTCCAGAGTATCAGGATTTCTACACGTTAATATTGTTCTCATGGGTTCAGGCATTTTCTCTTTGAAAACATTTAATGCTGTCCGCATGTTGTTTCGTGCGCATTCGTTCGACGCTTCGCCGCTTCCGAGGATTGCAATTGTTTTATTATTTAGACTCCTCAATCTTTGCTTAATTTCGTTGAAAAATTCAACGCTGTTGGTCCTAAAGGAAGTGCTTTTCAATTTATCGAATAGCTCTTCCAAGCTGTTCCTTTCTCCGAAATTATTCATCAAGACTGTCTTGATGTCAGTCCAGGATTGAGCCTGGCAATTTATTTCAATAATTTCTCTAGCCTTTCCCTTTAATTTACTTTTTATCAAATCGGAAAATAGATACTGTGAGGGTCCGTCGTATGCTGTTAATATAGGATGGACTCTATCTATTAGGTTCAAAAAGTTCTGTAGGTCTCTAATGTCTCCGCTAAATTCAGGAAGTCTGTCCAAGTATTTGAGTGGATCTATTCTAACGGAAAGGGGGGGTTGTGGTTCAGCCATTTCGAATGGGTCGGTCCCAGTTCTGGATCGTTTAGATCAAAGTTTCAACGAAAGTTTTGGACGGAGCGTCCTTTATGTCGCTATTATAGTCACAAGAGAGAGAGAGTCGTGATCAAGGATAAAATCTACCAATATAATTCAATTATTGTAAGTGGAAATTAGAATTCGGTATTTCTTCTTTTCTTTTTTTTCAGTTATCTATTAAGGAATTATGGATTTTGCTTTAAATTGACTTATTTAAAAATTTAAAATAAAAAAATAAAAAAAATAAATAAAAAAAAAAATGTATAGCTTATTCTTACTTTAAGAGATGGTTTGTTGATCTGGATCTGGTTCCGGTTGAAACTTTCGTCCTTTCGTACTTGTTTCTTCTCAAAGGATTTTGTTGTTTTTTTTTTTTTGTAAGTTGTTGTTTTTCATAGGAATATTTGTTCTTTGATTTTTTCCTCTTTTTGTATATATTCTTTTCCTTATTTTCTTTGGAAATTGTTTTTTTTCGGGTAGTTAATTTTTAAAAATTTTGTAAATTTTTATCGTTTTCACGAGATGTTATTTTGTTTGCAAAAATTAGTTTTTTCCAATTCTTTTTTTTTTGTTTTAAAACTTTTCTAAGTTCTTATTATTTTCACAAAATGTTATTTTATTCACAGGAATTAGTTTTTGCAATATTTTATTATTTTTCATCAAATGTTTTTACGCAATTTAGATTTTTCTCTAGTTTATTTTCATAAAAAAAAATTTTGTTAGTTTTTAGTATTTTCGCCAAATGTTACTTTATTCATAAAAATTCGTTTTTTCTTTTTTTTCTATTAGTCTTTATTTTAAAACTTTTCTAAGTTTTTATTATTTTCACAGAAATTAGTTTTTGCATTTATTCGTAAAAATTCGTTTTTTCTTTTTTTTTCTATTATTAGGTGTTTCCGCGTTTAAACGTTAAAACGTAAAAAGGATTGGATTCCTTTGCGCGATATCCTACCGACTGCGCCACTTAAGTGTATTGATTGATTCAATACTAAAAAAAACACTAAAAATTTAATATCGATTGATTCGATACTAAAATAAATCGTCTATTCGTTTTTAAGGTGAGTTTTATACCGTTTTATTAATGTTCTTTCTTCTTGCGACAATGGTTCTTATGCTACTTATAATTATGCTTATTTAGTAGTTTTGTTTATTTTGGTTATTTTGCAATTTAACTTTACTTTGCTTATTTATAATTTCGGATCATAAGTGTGTTTGGTTTCCGGTGTAATGAAATACGTTGGGAACAAAACAAACTTATGTTATTGGCTTAAGTGTCTCAATATAATTATGCTTGTTTAGAAGTTTTTGGGTATTTCGTAATTTTAATTTACTTTGGTTAATTGTGCTTTTTTATCAATTTTATAATTTCATATCATAAGTGTGTTTGGTTTCCGGTGTAATGAAATACGTTGGGAACAAAACAAACTTATGTTATTGGCTTAAATGTCTTAATCATTTTTATGGCAAATGTATGTCGTTTACTACGAATTATGTCGCAATTATTGCGATAGTTGGATCTTTGGTATTGCAATGATTTAGAATTAGCCCGAAAAATGTATATTAAGTAATTATTAGTAAATTTATATGATCTGGATTCTTGATTTCGTAATTCTACACTCAGATAAAAAAGTTAGTAAAAAAACGTGTAAACAGTTTCCAATCGAACTTTACTATTTTTATACTGATTTTTAGTACAATTCTTTTTTTAGTAATCATTTTTGCTATTCTCTTATTACAAATTACGAATTTTTTTTACTAATTCTCGCTGCTGATTTTAGCAAAACATTTTACTAATTTTTCAAAACCGAGTGCTAAATTTAGCAGAAAAATATACTAATTTAGAATTTTTTTTTTTTTTTGATTTTTTACAATTCTTGTTTAGTATATATTTGTTACTATTGATATATTCTTAGTTTGGAAATAACAATCAGAAAATTTTATTGTATCTCCAATGCATAAAAAGGTCATAAGTGGAGAACCGTTTGCAATTTTGACTCCAAATTTCAAAAGAAAAAACATTTTTTTTTAGATTTTACAGTTTTTGTTTTTTTAGTACAATTTTTTGTTAATTTCAGCATATTGATTTTAAATTACAGTTTACAACAATTTATTGAAATTTAGTAGCTGTAACTAATTATTTATACTAATTTCATTGTACTAAAATTATGATATTTAGTAAGTTTTTTAACTGATTTTAGCAAATCGATTTTGAATTGCAGTTCACATAAATTTTACTAAAATTTAGTAGCGGCTACTAATTTTTTCTACTAATTTTATTGTATTACAGATCAGCAGACATGTGTTGCTAAAATTAGCAAAAAATACCGCTGGCCTCAAAACAACTAAATTTCCCGTAATAACAGCAAAATTTTCAGTAGCCATTACAGACTTTTTTGGTTGAGTGTACTAATGAATTAAAAATACCATCCCAGCAAAACCTTGGTAATGACTGGTCATTACTACATGCATTACTTAGATCTCATATGTCATTACCCGTTGAATTACTTTTAAACTGAATGTAATGAGTTACCGATAATTATACCCCACACATTACTATTTCACAATAGCTGAAACCAATAATATATGTTCTAAATCATTAAAAATCATAACTATGGCGTAGCCTAGTGGTTATCGTTTTTGCCTGACAGACATGAGGTTCTCTGCTCAACTCGTGTTAGCTTCCATTGTTGTTTTTTTTTGTAATTTATATTAAACATCTATTTATAGAAATGTTGATGTTCATTAAGCAGTATGTAATAACAACAAGTTTTGTGAAAAATAGACATGTATAACAGTTGCCACAATAAATGTGTACATAAGTTAAAGCAATAAAAATCATAGTGATGTCGTGGTCTAATGGTTAGAGTGTTTGCCTGACAATCGTGGGGTACGCTGATCAATACGTGTCAGCTCCTATTGGTTTTTAAATTTTTATATTTTTTAAAATCTATATTCAACATCTATTTATAGAACAGCTGATAAACTACTTACAGGTAACATCAGTGTAATGACTTTCCTCCAATGACATTACCATGTTAAAATAAGTAGTTTAGTAATTAAAAGGTAACTAGTGAACACTTAAGATTTCAATACCTAAAACTCATTACATGGTAATGAAAGGTTTTGCTGGGATGCTGAACTCCCTTACACAAAGTCGCTGGATATGATTACCACTAACGCACAATTTCAATAGAAAGATTTGGATTTACTATTGAAAACATAGAAAAAGTTGTAATTTTTTCAACTTTACTGACAACTTCATAGCCCAGACCTGTTACATCAGCTGACACAGGCAGTTTTAATAATTTTTGAATTTTTCGTGATATGAAACTTTCGTCAGAACATGGGTCTTACTTTACAACTAGCACCTTTATAAACAATATTAACCCACGCAGTACCAAGCATAACTTTTTTGGTCATAGAGTGATAATGACTTTGAACAACATTAGACGGACTTGTATTCGAAATGGACTGTATTGTAGCTTGAGCAGAAGTCGACGGAATGTTATCACGAGCCACATTATTTCCCTGAGACACATTATTCAATTGGTTTCGTTGGCCTCCCTTTTTTATGAATTCTTTGTGCAAAAGAGTGTGGTGTTTTCTATTGCATTTTGAGCAACCAGTAGAATTCGGACAATCACCAAACATATGACCTGTTTTCAAGCAATTAAAACAATAATTAAATTTTTTCAATGTTTCTGCGCGATTTTTGTTATTCATGTTTAAAAATGTATGGTATTTGCTTATCGTATGATTTTCTCTACATAATTTGCATTGAGTAATATCAAATTTAGTGTGATGTGTTTTAAAATGTTTGGGTTTATTGGCATTTGTATTATTTATTTGACCAAAAGTTTGGGAACTACTGGCACGTATTTTACTAACACTCTCAAGGGCCTGATATCTATTGGTTAAAAATTCGTTAAATTCACTCCATTTAGGAATTTCTTTTTTATTTTTCACAGATTGTTCCCACAGATTTAACGAAAGTACTGGGAGCCTAATTGAATAGTGAAACACAAACAGTGGTTCCCATGCCTCAACATCAATTTTGTATAATTTTAAAATTGACATAATATTGTTAAAAGGCCCTATGCTCCTTATAGGAACCGAGGGAACATATATATATAATATTGTTAACCCCTCTTTGGAGCCCTTTAATTTCAATCGCGGACTTGCCCTGGCATGGAGGCAACGCGTATAACGTGGTCATCTGTTCATTAAATAATACGCGCCTATTTTCAAACTGGGTTCTTAAATTTTCCCAGGTGTAATGATGAACCACCGTGTTAATGAATCTGGTCACATTGTGTTACATTTAAGGAGAAAAGTGCCAAATTTAACCTAAAGAATATGGATCGACCTTCACATAGCTACCATGTGGTCTCCGTTACTAATAACAACAATGGCCAGAATTTAGCTGTCGATTAACCCGATCAGCTGATTTTTGGGATGACAAGGGGTCGCCGGGACCCGTCTCTGCAGCCAGCTTCAGTGGTTGGGGAGGTTCTTGACCCCAGGTCAACTCAAGTCACACCATCCAAAATTTTACTACAGAGTCCCGATTAGTGTTAAAATAAATATAAATATAAATGGACCATAAAAAAAACTATGGAATTTCCCCGTGAATTTTATAACTATTGCAACTGATATTTACTAAGATGGTAATTACAGTAAAAATTTGGTGGGGATTAATGATGTGTATTCCCCGGTCTCTTGTTTTCTTCTTTTTCTTCATGTGATTTCAGGTTTTTTTTTCCTCAGAAGGAGATTTAAAGGAATGCTTTCATCAACCATTCACTTTTATAATCAAATGTTCGCTATTATTATTATTTTTTTTCTCTTTTTTTTTGTTTTTATTTTTAACGTCATGCGATTTGAAAAAAAAAATCATTCAGAACTGCTCATCTTTAAACGAAAATTAGCTTTATTATTGGTCTTATATTTTTATTTTTTTACTATTTGATGATCTATAAAATCGGATAAAACTCCGATTTTATATATGTTTATACAATATTAATTTTTTCCTTGTTATAAAAACACAATTCTGAATCATTTTTATATCGGAAATTTATTTCAATAAAGAAGTAAGAAAATACGAATTTTATTCTTTTAACGCTCTGGTTAGTTATTTTTTTCTTATTTTGTCTTAGAAATTGTATTCTTGTTTTTGTTTATTTTTATTTGAACTCTAAATTTGACCAATTTTTTTTTATCATTCTTGTCACTTAAATTTTGCTAATTGCTTCTTCTTAAAATATTTTTTTTTTTTTAGTATTTCTTTTCGTATTTTCTTACTTTGCACAAAATCAACAAAACAAAAAAATTTCACCACTTACCACACCACGATGAAAGGCCTTCCAAGGAGCTGCGGGAGGGGAAGAATAGGACTGTCTTGTTGTCTCGTTGTTGTTGTTGATGTTCGACAAATTTCCGTTAATCCAAATTGCATGATCTTACTACCTTTTTTTCTCTTTCTTTTTCTTTCGCACAGTGGTTTGGGTTAAAACAATTATGAAAAAAAAAATTTTCCCAGCACTAATTTTCTATTTTCTGTTTTTGTTAGATAATATTTTCTGGTTTAATTAAATTAAAATTTTTTTTTTTTTTAGATATATATTTTTTGTTTTCTTTTTTTTTTCTTTTAACTCTCTTTTTCCAAACCACTGTGAACACCACACTGAAATCACTTGACACCTTTCTTTTTTTTCCTGTTTTTATATATCACTATTTTCTGTTCCAATTTCTTTTAAATTAAAATTATATTAGGTTTCTTTGTACATATCCCCTTTTTTTTATAACAAAATGAGTTTTTCGTAGAATTACTTTCGACACCGGCCAATATTTCTTTTCTAAGTTTTTTTTTTCCATATGCAATTTTTTTCCCTTTTAAATATTTACTTTTTCTTTCACTAACAATTTCTTCCTTACGTTTCAAATTCTTATTTTTTTTAAATTTCAACTTTAATATTTCCTTTTAATTTTTAACACTTTACCTTTAAGAACTTTATAATTTTTTCTTTTTTACATACCCTGCCCTTTTAGAACATCGCAACTTATCATTAGTATATTAACTTTCGATTTGTAAAAAAAATATTTAATACCACTTCTTAATATTTAATAACACTTTTTCTTTTTTGTTTCCACCATTCTCGATCCAAGACAAACGTCGATTAAACTGGTTTTTTATACGTAATCTAAGAACAAATGATAAATGACCATAGCAGGATTTCACCTTCCTCTTTAATCGATTTCCCTTTAAATCATCGGTGAGAGAGAGAGAGAGGGAACCCTTGTAATAGAGATTTGATATTAAAAAAATGTGGTTTGATTGCTTTTACTTTTTATATCAAAAGCAAATTAAAGAGTATCAATTTAATTACCTCTTTTATAATTTTCCCTTGTTTGTATCTGAGATTTAGCAAACAACCAATATCTTTCCTAACAAGTATTAACCCTTAAGCCTGCAATGAGGATTTTTGGGTTTTCGTTAGAATTTGGAAAAATCTAAAAATACTATGTTAAATTTTCCTTTAAATTTTTGGAGAAAATGGTTCGTTCCAGCCTTTATGTAATTTGGTGGATTTTAATCCAAATATACCCGATTTTTTCCTAAAACTTGCACAAATAAATCTGCCAAATTAAGGTACAATTAACAACAGAACAATCGAAAGGCATATTCTTGAAAAAAAACTTATATGCAATATTAGATGGTGATTAGCACCAAGTTCGATTTGACTTTTTATTCAAAATGTGTTCATCGAATGTCATCTATAAAGTTAAATTTTAACTAATTTTATTTAAAAAATTAAAAAAAATTTATGTATCGAATAATTACCATTGAAAATTTAGATATCCGGAAAAAATATTAGCGTACAAGCATCCACAGGTGTTGACTTGACAAAAGTTAAACAGGAAAGGAATGAGAATTTCCTCGTAAAACCATAAAATCACCTTCGTGAAAATAGCGCTTAACCTAGTCATCGGCTTGCATTGGCATTCGGAGTCATTTTGACATTAGTTTGACTGATTTGTATCTAAGTTTGTGAAATACAAATTAGGCAGCACTTACTCACCGAAGAGAAAAAATCTGTTACAGTTTTTTCATTTCAAATAGACAAACTGATAGTTGGTTCACTACTCATTGGTAGAAATGTTAAAAAAAAACATGAAATAACTTTAACAATAAAAAAATTTTTGTAAAAAAAATATCATAAAGAGTAAAACACAAAAATGTCATTGCCAGTATATTTAAATAAACAAAAAAAATTATGTGTAAAATTCGGGAGGCAAATATATTTCAACCCAAAATCCCTCAATCGTCTTTACATTGTAAAAAACCATTTGCGCAATTTACTAACCAAACTTCAGGACTCTTCCCACAAGGGTATTCTTCCATACACTGGTATGTTTGTTTTCATTTCTAGAGAAAAAAGATAGTAAACTTCGAAAGTGCGAAAGACTTGCCTAAAATTATTGTCTTTTCAAGGTGCGATGAAAGAGACTGGTATCAAAAGTATTGAATCGAACCAATCGAATTAAAATTATAACGAATGTCACGTCGAGACCGAATTTGGAGAAAAAAAACTAGTAACATATTTAAAACTAGCAGGTCAACACCCAGGAATACTACCTTAGCAATACCGACACATGCATAATTTGGGGGAGCTGTAACAGAAATTCTGTTATAACAGCTGCAGTAAATTTTTTTAGCGGACACAACCAGAGAAATGATCTAAAACGATCAATAAACCGATAAAATCTTTTTTGCTTCTTGGATATGGACCTAACAAATCAACGTATAATCTCTGAAACGGTCTCTCCGATACCGCCATTTGGCCCATTTCCGGCGTAAGTCTCTGGTTTGTTGCCTTTGTGGTTTTACACACATCACAATTTTTAATGTAATCGCTTACTTCCGTTGCCAACCGAGGCCAGAAAAAATGCCTACGTATAAGTTCTAATGTTTTCCCCACTCCTCCATGTGAAGCTAAAACTGCATCATGAAATCTTTTTAAGATATCAGCTCGTAGAGAGTCTGGAACCCATAGTTTCCAAGAATTTGTATCAATCTCCTCTATTCCAGTGGAAAAATTGGTTCGTATGTAAATATACTTATCAGTAACTTTTATATCCGGATATGACTCCGCATTTTCAATAAAGTTTTCTTTCAGAGCAACTTAGTCCTGATCCATAAAATGTTCTGAATCTAAATCAATTTCGGGGCCTATTAGTTCCACTGCTGCTATTTCTCCTTCATGCATTCTACTGAGTGCATCCGGCACGATATTATCTTTACCCTTTCTATGTCTAATCGAAAATTTATACGACTGTAGTTTAAGAACCCATCTGGCTAATCTACCCTTCAAATTCGGCTGTCTCATGAGCCACACCAAGCTACTATGGTCCGTTATGACTTCAAATTCTTGAAGCTCAATATAACATCGGAACCGCTCTATTACTTCAATAGCCGCAAGACATTCCTTCTCTGTTACCGAGTAATTTCAACCTCCCCGCTGTTGGTATTCAGATCCAAGCTTACCCCAGCCACCAGATTGTCAATCAAGCCGAATTTTTTCCAAAAATCTAATCCCAAAATTAGTCTTTGACTGAGAGAAGGTACAATGTATATATATACGCCATTTCGGTTTTAATCAACCCAATTACCCCCTGAGGCTGGCCATCGGCAGTACGAACAAAAGTTTTTATTCTCTTAAATCCTGGTTGTTTCGAAAAATCTTCATTCGCTAAATCCTTGCCTATACAGCTTATGTTTGCGCCTGTATCTAATAAACCTAATTCCACGTTATCTAACACCTTAACTTCTGCATATAATCTACCATTCGTATTTAAATTCACTATTGATGATATGACCAGATTATGAGTATTTTTAATTTCCCTATAAAAATTCCTCATTCGCACGGTTGACCGATTATATTTCTTAACTAACTTTTTATCTAACTTCTTATCATTAAATATCCTAAACCTAGCCCTAATATATTTTCCTAATCTTTCAGGCAGTGGACGAATATTATATAATCCCGTTCGTGCATTATTCAATTCACTGTCGCCTTTACTTTCTCTAAAATAATTGCTCAAAATTTGTATCTTATCTCCTATTAATTCATTTTCCCTAAACTTCTCCGTATCTATCTCTGAATACGTATCCGTATCCTCTTTCACATTTTTATCTAAACTTCCACTCCTATTTTCATTTGTATTGGTTGTATATGTATCTTTGTATCCTTTTCCATTTGTGTCTATATTTTCCCTCTGGCTTTTGATGTTTTTATATACATCCGGCGCAACAACCTGATTTATATTCACTTCGGATTCACTCGGTTGTTGTATGAGTTCTGGTAGTTTTTTGGATTCCGTAGATTACTTAAACAATTGACGCATTGAGGTTTATATACGTTCTTAAGACCGCAACCATAACAAAATATATGTCTATCTTTAAGACACATGTCCCAAAAGTGACCCTCCTCGTCGCAATTCCAACACTTTATGGGTTTATCCGATTTATTAATCGCATTTACCTCAAAATTTAAATCGTCACTCTCCTCCACGTCTACCATGTCCCTATCATCACCTAACTTTGGCACTGAATCTAAAACTGCCACACGACGGGGTGGTTTATGTTGACCAACTGTGGAGTACCGATTATAATTGTTACGTCGAAACGCTTCCTCACCTAACAATTTCTCGCGCTTTAGGCACAGTTTCTTTAATTGCGATATTGACCGAACTTGCACATACAATAATTCTTTACGAATTTCTGGTCTAAGATTGCACATTATAATCTCAATTAATTCATCATCATCCAGAGAAAACGACAATCTGTCGATGATGCCACTAATCGCATCGTAAAATGCCTCAAAAGATTCTCCTAGTTTTTGCTTTCGGTTATGCAATTCTTCTCTAATATCAAACGTTGTTCGATAATCTTTATATTGTCTCTTCAGCTCTTCACAAAACGCTTCCCAAATAATTGCAGTTACCGTTTTCCTATACCGCCAATACCAATCTTGGGCTTTACCTGTCAACAGAACATGAATGTTTTTACCTACGCTGTCGTCAAAGTTGCCCTGAAAAGTTTCCTCCACCAAGCATTTAATCCTATAGAGAAATTCCTCACACCTTAACCCATTAGAGGACCCATCAAACTTTATGTTCCAGCTTTGTATAACCGCTGTTATTTTATCTGAGTTCATTCTAATACTATTATGTGATGCCCTAGGAACAGTTCGCTGATCCAGTGATAAATTTTGCTCCTGATGTCGAATAGAATCAAATACTTCGTTCTGCTGTTGCGGCTGAAGTGGTTGTACCGCTGGCAGAGGTCGTTGTTGCGCTGACCCTTGGTGTTGCTCTGGCATCGGTTGCTGAGCCGCCACAGGACTTAAATTCATCTGTGCCAATAATCGATAAAAGGTGGTTTCCATCATGCGTGACAATTCGTTTAAGCTCCGGTTGTTCCGTCTTCCACGGTTTGCGCTAGGATACTGCGTAGAGTTATACAAATCCCCAGAAGCATTCCGGTCCAGTGCCGAACTTTCCAAATCACCCAACAGTCCCTGTACGCTGTCGGCTCCGGCCGCTTCCGGAGTAGCCTGTGAGTGATTTGCATCCTTTGGTAAAGGATTTGCGCTGGTGTGTGGTCTTCTGACTGCATACCCACGACCCCTACCGCGATTACTTACACCTTTTGATTTAGGTTTAGCACCCGCTGCAGCTAAATCTTTTCTGTGACATAGTTTCCTGCATACAGGACATTCTTGAGAATCTACTAACCAAGTTGGCGGGCATGACTTATGGAAAACATGGCTGCACCTTGTGGTAAAGCAGTAAGTTGGATCCGCCATATCATGGCCACATATTGAGCAACGAAGCCCCGTTGGAGCATCGTCTACCGCAGCTGCCTCTTCTGGACCCTGCTCACCTGGCATATTGATGGGCCGAATTTAATACAGATACGAACCCAACTAATGACGAACACACTGACACCCAAGCAGCAACTTTCCCTCAGAACAAGAAACAAATTTAAATTCGAATGACAAAATCCTATCGTTAAGTAATCTGCCAGGTTAAACCTTTTCCCTGTAACAAATAAGCCTAATGCATAGAACTGTTGTTATATCGGCGATCAGCAAAGTTTCACCAATTTCAAAAAAAAAAAATGATATTCACCGATAGCAAAACTATACTCTCCCAAAGATTTTTTAAAATTTTCTGTAGGGAATCTTGATGGTCTACCTTTAACCTAAACTTAATAAAACATCTGATTATATTGCCAATCAGCAGAGTTAAATGCTATTACCATAGTTCAATATTTTTCCTTCATAACAAAATTTCCGACGAATAGTTGATGGAACCTAATTTGCCCTCAATTTAAAAGATAAAAGGGGGAATTTATCCAAATCTGTTTGTAGCGGACTAGCTTAAAAACAACACAATTTAAATTGCACCTTAAAATTTGAGATATAAATTTTTCTTTAAGCAAGATACAACGACAACCTCTCCCGCAAGCAATATATACAACCTTCGATTCCTGAAAACAACTCTATAATTTCAAAAATGGAAATTTTTAGGGGATAACGTTTTTTTTCTTTTTAAACCTTACTAAATTGACAAAGAAGTTATCTATATTATGTAAAATGGATAAACTTTTAATTTTTTTTATAAATTTTAATCCTCAGAGTGAAGTTCCATGCCTTTCATAATAAACTCAAAAATTCTTTTACACAATGGACGGTTATTTCCAATTAAAGGTAAATTTACAACGCAATTGTGGTGAAATCCGTTTAGGTCATAATCTAATTACAAATTGTACACAACTTGTTATCCACAATTTCCTTTTGAGAAAATTTGCAGTAATTCTGTGAGTAGTCTATTATAATAACGCAAAATAATATACGAAAAATAAATTGGAAATGTTTAGAAATAATTTACTCCAGAATTAATTTAAACTCCACTATACCAGTGAAAAATTTCAAAAAAAAAATGTGATTATTACCTGAATATGTTTCCCAAGTTAGGAAATTAATACGCTCAATAAAAAATCAATATATTCAATAACTGACCATTCCTTATATAAGGTTGAGAAAACCCAAAAATACCAAATTTGGAGATTTTTAATTCCAAAAAAAAAAAATTTTACTGTAAATACTGACATATAAAAACTGGGCTATTGCAATTCACTGATAATTGATCCTGATTCCCATCCATTATTCGGATTCAGAATTGATAAGCGGATTGATACTCGCTTTAAAAAGCAACATTCAATAATTCCATGAAAATCTATCTGATCCTTGGAATGAAACAAAAATTACAATCAAAAATCCTCGAAAAATTTAAACTATATTTCAAAGAAAAATAAACATTCGCAAAGTACTTTTAACTGGCCCTCTGGTCGAACTATCCGTACCAATTAAACGACAACAGTCGAATTCCAGACGGGATTTTAAAACTTATTACGAAAAGCTGATTTTACCAAAAAAAATTTTTTTAAAAAATTCGATAACCTCTATGAAACCAAAACCGGATATTTGTGCACACAAGCAAACTTGCTACACAGGAACTATTATTTCAAAATTTGAAATAACACTTCCTCAGTTGAGACCTGATTTTTCGACTGACAAATCCATCTAACAACACATAAGCAATCGAAATTATCAGGCCCCACGTTTGGCGCCATTTTTGTAATGATGAACCACCGTGTTAATGAATCTGGTCACATTGTGTTACATTTAAGGAGAAAAGTGCCAAATTTAACCTAAAGAATATGGATCGACCTTCACATAGCTACCATGTGGTCTCCGTTACTAATAACAACAATGGCCAGAATTTAGCTGTCGATTAACCTGATCAGCTGATTTTTGGGATGACAAGGGGTCGCCGGGACCCGTCTCTGCAGCCAGCTTCAGTGGTTGGGGAGGTTCTTGACCCCAGGTCAACTCAAGTCACACCATCCAAAATTTTATTACAGAGTCCCGATTAGTGTTAAAATAAATATAAATATAAATGGACCATAAAAAAAACTATGGAATTTCCCCGTGAATTTTATAACTATTGCAACTTGTGACGGCAAAAGTCGCACACTTGTTTTTACCAACATGAATTTTTTTTGTATCTATTGAATCAACTTCTTATTTTGTCACTGAATTACATGATTTATTTAAATTCATCCAATTTTCCTTTATTAAAAGAAGTTTATTAATTTAAATTCAAATTTAACGGCCTTATGACAGAACACCCTCTAGCGGGTAGTCGTATAGGTATAATTCGGTACTACGAAAGGAAATTCAACACTGAATACAAGAGAAACTACTTAATGTTACGTCTTTGTGTTGAAAACAGCTGTGTATTATGTTTGTTCATTTTAATTGTGTGTGCGATCAATCGGTATATAAGCGAGCGTGTTGAATGGTTTTAGTGAGTCAGTCAACGGACAGCGTTGAGGTAAGACATACATTGGTGGTTGGACTGCTGATAATTAAAAGTCTTAAATTAGTGCTGTCTTATATAGGTGGTTGGACTGCATATATTAAAGCTGTCTTATATTGGTGGTTGGACTGCCAATATATTAAACAGTCTTTGCTTTGGTGGTTGGACTGCCAATATTTAAAAGACTTAGGTTAGTGCTGTCTTATATAGGTGGTTGGACTGCCTATATTAAAGCTGTCTTATATTGGTGGTTGGACTGCCAATATATTAAACAGTCTTTGCTTTGGTGGTTGGACTGCCAATATTTAAAAGACTTAGGTTAGTGCTGTCTTATATAGGTGGTTGGACTGCCTATATTAAAGCTGTCTTATATTGGTGGTTGGACTGCCAATATATTAAACAGTCTTTGCTTTGGTGGTTGGACTGCCAATATTTAAAAGACTTAGGTTAGTGCTGTCGTATATTGGTGGTTGGACTGCCAATATAGTGAACAGTCTTTGCTTTGGTGGTTGGACTGCCAATAGTTTAACCAGTCTTTGCTTGGTGGTTGGACTGCCTAGATCGACTGGTCTAATCTAACGGTTGGACGGCCCTCGTTCAGTCTGTTCTGAGAAATTGTGGTTGGACTCCGTTATTCTCAAATTTACTGAAACAAGGGCGAACCTCGAGCCTTTCATGTAGATTTTCCTCCGATTGTCTTACTCTCCACCAGCGATGAGGATAACCTCCGTGTCGTATATATGTACATCGGTAATAGTGTCATTTTGTGAAAATTGTAATAATAGTAAGAAACCGTAAAGTTATTTTAAATAAAGAATTTTATAACAAAATTTGGTGTTTTCTCTCTCTTGGGAATAAATAAATGGTTTGTAACGAACTCTGGGCGACCGCGAGCTCTGCCCCAGCATAAGGTGGAAAAACACGTCGTTACAATGGCGCCCGAGCAGGGACAGAAGTAAACTGTTCCATCCAAGAGAGGAAGTGGAAGAGGAAAAGAAAACTATTGTTATTGTGAAAAAAAAAATTTAAAAAAAAGAGAAAAAGAAAACTTATACGAATAAATAGGTGAGAAGGACATTTTTTTTTATTAAATAATATTCTGAAGAGTCGGCAGTGAAAAACAAATAAAAAGAAAAGAACAAGGGAGACAATTTGCATAAATGTGAAAAGTTTTGTGAAAAAAAAAACTGATTGAGACACTGTAAATAACATTGAAAAAAAAAAATTTATGTATAAATGTTCAGAAATTCGGTTTTACATGTCGTGTTCGTGTGAAAGTTAATTGTCGCGATACGGAGGTAAATGTGTGAATTATACGCTTTACATTAATTGAAATCGCACCCAGAAAAAAAAAGAAGAAAAAGAGAAAAGAAAATACATTTATCGTGACTGTGAAAATCGAAAATAATTTAATTGTATCAAAAAAAGAAAAAGAAATATACTATATACGTAAAATCCTTCAGAAAAACATTTTATCTTCCCATTTTTGGTGACTGTGTCGGAAAAAAAATTTAATAAAAAAAAAAAAATATATATCGTGAACGAAACAGACAATAAGTAAAAAGATTAAGAAAACAATTTTAAACGAAAGAAAAAAGAATGTTGAAATCCACGTGGGCATACTCCCTTAAACGGGACGATTTAGTGGCATACTTAACTGAATTCGAATTGAATTCATTAGGGAACGTTGAGGAACTCCGTAAGAGATTTGCTAAGTTCTTGGGGGTGGAACATGACCCGGCCCGACTTCAACGGTTGTGCGAACTCCAGGCAAAGCACGATGCTTCTAACACTATCGCGCCGACTTCCCCAAGAATAATGTTGCAGTTACCCCCAGAAGGAACCATGCCACAACCGACATCACCGGTGAAGCCCGAAATACAATTGCCCAACGATCCATTAACGCCCGCAGTACAACCAAACGTCCCATCGGAAACGAGGGTAGTAGTAATAGACCAGGTAAGAAAATGGGGTCTAAAATATGATGGTGGTCGTGACCCGCTGGGGTTCATTGAAAGAGTTGAGGAATTATCCGAAATGTATGCGGTCGACCTCAACCAACTGCCCCGGATTATGCCGGAATTTTTACGGGATAGAGCACTTACCTGGTTTCGGAAGAATAATAAACATTGGCAAGTATGGAAAATATTTAAATTTGACTTTTGCGGTTTTTTCCTCCCCCCCCCCCGCTATTTTGAGAGATTAGAAGACGAGATTCGAAAACGCATCCAACGTCCAAGAGAAAACTTCAAGGACTACGTTTTGTCGTTGCAGAATCTAATGCGGCATGCTAACTTATCTGAGGACCAAAAACTTGAGAGGATCTTTCGTAATGCCCGAGCTGATTATCAATGGTACATCCGTAGGAGGGATTTTTCATCTCTCAATGATCTAATACATTTGGCCGATGAATTGGAAAGCATACCAACCACCTCACAGCAACACCGGGGGAACATCAGCGTATGCTTACCGGCCCAAATAACCCTAATAATAACAATTATAATACTTACACCAATAATGATAATAATGATTTGTGTGTAGAATGTGGACGTCGTGGTGTTCGCCGTGAAGAGTGTTGCTCACGACGGTCGGGAAATGCCACCGGAGGCCGTCAGAACTGAGGGATGACGGTCCTCCTAGGAAAAAGCCCTCGTTAAACAAAACCGCACTACAGAGTGAAGAACTAAGATTAACTGCAATTTTACAAATTGGAAAAGAATTAATCACCGCCATAATCGACACGGGAGCTACCAGGAGCTTTATCCAACCTGATTTTGCCAGACAATTAAAAATTAAACCTATTTATGTTAACGAAGAAGTGGATGTGGTTTTGGCTGATGGATCTACGAAAATAGTTTCCAGAGCGGCACAATACACCGTCACCCTTGGAAATATTACCGCACTTTCCTGCTTATGCCCGAATCAACTGAAAATATGATCCTGGGACTAGACTTTTTACGAAAATTTAACACCATCATTAAATGTGCCGGCCTAACTCTGAGATGTGAACCTAGGCAATCAAGGAGGGAAAAATGCATGGCCATCATCGAACCATTCGATGATAAGCTTGAAGAGGTGAGTGAAAATGAAATAACCTCTAATCCTATTAAAGAATTAGTTAGATCCCGAAGGAATCCTGGTGAAGAAGCTACAACGGAACCCGCGATCGATGAACAACAATAAATCAAACTATTTTTGGAAAGTGAACTGCCGAAGTTTCAGAATCTTCACGGACTGTCTACTATTGCCACTCACAAAATTATCATGAAAGATTATCGTCCCATCAAGATACGCTACGCACAAAGGAACCCAGCAATGCAGGCTATCATCGATGCCGAAATAAATAAACTTATTGCACGGGGATGTATTGAGCCTTCATGCATCCAGTTTTACAGTTTTCCTATCACCCTAGCAAAGAAAAAGAATGGGACTTGGAGGACATGTGTAGACTTTCGCCAGTTAAATCTCAGGTCAGTGCCCGATGCGTATCCATTACCCCGAATTGATACAATTTTAAATCGACTTCGTAACGCTAAGTATGTTAGTAGCTTAGATCTTAAAGACGGTTATTGGCAAATCCCATTGGATGAAGACAGCAAAAAATATACAGCCTTTGCCGTAACTGGTCGCGGTTTGTACCAATGGCGTGTAATGCCATTTGGGTTACATTCGGCACCCGCCACCTTCCAACGGGCCTTAGATAGTGTGATAGGGCCTGACCTTGAACCGTACGCTTTTGCTTATCTGGACGATATAATCGTGATTGGAAAAACATTAGAAGAACATCTATCTAACCTAAAAGAAGTTTTTCGTAGGTTACGAGAAGCAAACCTGAGGATAAATGCGGAAAAATGCGAATTCCTCAAAAGTGAAACAAAATATCTGGGACATGTGGTGAGCGCTGAAGGCATTAAGACTGACCCCGATAAGATAGCTGCAATTTCTGAAATGCAGCCACCAGGAAATGTTAAAGAAGTCAGACGGTTCCTCGGAGTCGCTTCCTGGTATAGACGTTTTGTTTCCGACTTTGCGAAAATTTCACAACCGCTTACGCAACTTTTGAAAAAAGGTAAGCATTGGAAATGGGAAACCGATCAGCAGTCCGCTTTTGAAACCCTGAAAACCAGGTTAACAGAAGCGCCGGTCTTAGCCTGTCCCGATTTCACAAAAACCTTTACTCTACAAACAGATGCAAGCGCTTACGGTCTGGGGGCTGTATTGACCCAACAACTCGAGGGTACGGAACGAGTCATTGCCTATGCAAGCCGTCATCTGAGAAAAAATATTCAGCCACCGAAAAGGAGTGCCTAGCGATCATTTGGGGCATTAGGAAAATGAGGCCATACTTAGAAGGTTACCAATTCATCGTATTGACCGACCATTTGTCTTTGAAATGGCTTAACTCCATTGAAAGCCCGACTGGAATATTGGCAAGGTGGGCTTTAGAATTGCAGCAATTTAACTTTACCGTTCAATACAGAAAAGGGAAGCATAATGTCGTCGCAGATGCCCTATCCCGTCAGCCAATTGAAGTCTTAACCCTCGCTAATGTACGATCTCCTACAACGGGAACAACACCTATGTGCTCGTGGATACAGGGGAAAATGAAAGCAGTACGAGAAAACCCCGAAAAATATTCCGAGTGCCGCAAGAACCATGGGCAACCGTTTGTGCCGATTTCGTAGGCCCCCTTCCTAGGTCTAAACATGGATGCACGATGCTCTTAGTATTCTTTGATCAATTTTCCAAATGAACAGAACTGGTACCCCTAAGGAAGGCTACAGCGGATGGACTAGTGAAAGCTTTCCGCGAACGAATTATTGCCCGGTATGGCACTCCAAAATTACTTATCACGGACAACGGAACCCAGTTTACATCACGCATTTTTAAACGGTTCTTAGATGAAATGGGGATCCATCAGCAGCTGACCGCTCCATATACACCCCAAGAGAATCCTACGGAACGAGCAAATCGCACGGTTAAGACGATTATCGCACAGTTCTCGAGTCATCAGCACACTAAGTGGGATGAGTTGTTACCTGAAATCATGTTAGCTGTTAACACCAGTGTTTCGGAATCAACGGGGTACTCTCCGGCTTACCTTACCCAAGGGCGAGAGCCTCGGTTACCGGGAACACTATATGATGAAGTAACCAGAGGTACCGGTAGCCGCAACCCAAGCCCAAGCGAACGTGAAAAGGAGATGAATGAAATTTTTCAAATCGTCAGAAGAAACTTAGTAAGAGCATCCCAAGATCAACAGCGACACTACAATTTACGGCGGAGATCGTGGAAGCCAAATATCGGGGACCAAGTATTGGTTCGGCAACATCCCCTTTCCAAAGCTAATGAAAAATTTGCTGCAAAACTTGCCCCAAAGTATGGGGGTCCTTACTCCGTTCAGGAATTTGTGTACCCTGTCATTGTTAGGCTCCGAGGGGGGAAAATTAATGAGACCCGTACTGCACACCTTAGCGAAATTAAACCCTATATAACCTAAAGCGAAATATTTTTTTCTGGTTTCATTAATAAATTCTTTTTTTTTCTCTCGTCTAGATATACTAGAAATAAAAAGAAAAACAACATGAGTGAAGAAAGGAGGAAGTTTGAGAGGGCTCGGAAAAGGTTTCGGAGAAGAATGGAGGAGGAAAGAACAAAGCACCGACGAGCAATATTTCTAAATGATGACGATGTACCATCCACAAGTAAGGGTAGCACCGCACGGAAGAGAAATTACCCCACCAACGGAGCCCCGAAAACAAAGGCAACTTTTTATCGAATGACTACCCAAACCAGTAAGATTAATACCAACAGTACCGAGAAACCTAAACGCACTATTTTCTCCCCGCCACCACTATACGATGGGGAAGTAATTAAAATAGATGACGAGGAGGATCCTGTGACGCCATCACAAGGACCACGATCGCCTCCATTCAAGGTTACCTCAGCGCCATTAACGAAACCAGATATTGTGGATACGTACTTCACAGCCATAACAAATTCTCCGCTACCCGTCCGATCATCCATGCATGGTACACTGTACGTCCAAGCGGAGGAGGATTACTTTGTAGTTCCTAATTATGAAGATGAAGTACCCGAAAATTTTGGAGTCGAGAAAAACCATACAACAACTTCCCAACGGTATTCACCATTCTCAAGTAACCGGAACGTCCACAGTGGTACTCCACCAATCGCTTCCAATGAAGATAACCGGCCATTTACCTCAGCAAATCATTTCGCTTGGTACTCGGAAGGTGAAAAAGAGTGGGAACAAGAAGAAGATCGCGAATTTATAAATCTGGGAGAAGACTTCATGAGTTATGGTAGTTTAATAGACACGGAGACATGGCGGTCGCTATATGGCATCCATGAGAGGTCAGTTGAAGGGCGCGCACCATCCCCAAGGACGCCACCTTCTCTCGACTCGGAAGACCCCCGTTACCATGCACCTACCCCACCAAAACGAAAGGGGTTCTGTAGCTATGAATACAGGGACAGAAAATACCGATACCTTGGTCAACCCTGTTATGAACGAACATTAACGGTGAGAATTGTAATTCCAACAAATAAACATACCGAAGAAATTAAAGGGGCGCCAACTACACCTCGGCTAAACCCTATGGCTAATGCACCAAACACATCACCCGTAGTACCCACAACATCACTACTACAGATATCGTTTCAACCAACAGAGAAGAATTCTGTTACACAAGTGACTATCAATTCACCAGCGCCATCATCATCATCCTTTTCAAAGTCGGCGTCAGCATCATCATCAAAATCGTCACCGAAGACACCGCAACAACAAACTATTCGGAAATCATCATTGGGGTTACCGCAGACACCATTCATACATTCGATCTACAACCCAGCATCACCGTCATCATCGTCGTCCTTATCTATATCGCCGTCCTCTCCATTATCATCACCACAGATCTCCGTAAAACAAACATCACCAAAAGTTTTTATGCCACGGGTAATTGCCAATTTATCTCCCTCATCATCATCATCGTCTTCTCCATCATCGTCATCCTCATCATCGTCTTCTCCATCATCGTCATCAAGAACTACTAATCAGCAACTAAACAATTATCCTGGGACAGCAATACTTTCATCATTATGTACTGCTACTCCACAATTATCAGCCTCTCCAATGTCATTTTCAGCGTCGTTGGCGTCTATTATACCTGCCGGCAATCCGCCGTCAGCATTCTCACCAATACCCATACAACAACAGGTAGAGATACCATCGAAATTTGTACTAACCAGTGCACCGACGGCTTGCTCCGTAGTCTCTACCATCACTTTGTCTAAAGCTGAGTCCGAGCCGCATGTAAGTTCCGGTGATGAAGCGGAATCAGAAAAAGGGCGGACTAACCCTAGGCTACAACCCGCGGAAAGGCCACCTGCAGAACGACTACAGACAACACAACAATGGATTGATAAAGTTGTCTCACGGTCACCGCTAGTAGCCTCACAAGAACGGGCTGGTTCTGATCATGATAGTATTACAGAAATACCACCGACACTTCAAGCCATTATATCGGATGTGTTGAAAAGCCGTCCAAAAGGCACTAAGAGGAAGTGCGTAAAGATAGTTGATGGATATAAATACCATGTCATTATTAATAAAAGTGGCAATGTCCGAGTTGTCCCGGTGGGCCCCGCTGAGGAAGAGGGGTAATGTGACGGCAAAAGTCGCACACTTGTTTTTACCAACATGAATTTTTTTTGTATCTATTGAATCAACTTCTTATTTTGTCACTGAATTACATGATTTATTTAAATTCATCCAATTTTCCTTTATTAAAAGAAGTTTATTAATTTAAATTCAAATTTAACGGCCTTATAAATGACAGTACACCCTCTAGCGGGTAGTCGTATAGGTATAATTCGGTACTACGAAAGGAAATTCAACACTGAATACAAGAGAAACTACTTAATGTTACGTCTTTGTGTTGAAGACAGCTGTGTGTTATGTTTGTTCATTTTAATTGTGTGTGCGATCAATCGGTATATAAGCGAGCGTGTTGAATGGTTTTAGTGAGTCAGTCAACGGACAGCGTTGAGGTAAGACATACATTGGTGGTTGGACTGCTGATAATTAAAAGTCTTAAATTAGTGCTGTCTTATATAGGTGGTTGGACTGCCTATATTTAAGCTGTCTTATATTGGTGGTTGGACTGCCAATATATTAAACAGTCTTTGCTTTGGTGGTTGGACTGCCAATATTTAAAAGACTTAGGTTAGTGCTGTCTTATATAGGTGGTTGGACTGCCTATATTAAAGCTGTCTTATATTGGTGGTTGGACTGCCAATATATTAAACAGTCTTTGCTTTGGTGGTTGGACTGCCAATATTTAAAAGACTTAGGTTAGTGCTGTCGTATATTGGTGGTTGGACTGCCAATATAGTGAACAGTCTTTGCTTTGGTGGTTGGACTGCCAATAGTTTAACCAGTCTTTGCTTGGTGGTTGGACTGCCTAGATCGACTGGTCTAATCTAACGGTTGGACGGCCCTCGTTCAGTCTGTTCTGAGAAATTTTGGTTGGACTGCGTTATTCTCAAATTTACTGAAACAAGGGCGAACCTCGAGCCTTTCATGTAGATTTTCCTCCGATTGTCTTACTCTCCACCAGCGACGAGGATAACCTCCGTGTCGTATATATGTACATCGGCAATAGTGTCATTTTGTGAAAATTGTAATAATAGTAAGAAACCGTAAAGTTATTTTAAATAAAGAATTTTATAACAAAATTTGGTGTTTTCTCTCTCTTGGGAATAAATAAATGGTTTGTAACGAACTCTGGGCGACCGCGAGCTCTGCCCCAGCATAAGGTGGAAAAACACGTCGTTACAAACTGATATTTACTAAGATGGTAATTACAGTAAAAATTTGGTGGGGATTAATGATGTGTATTCCCCGGTCTCTTGTTTTCTTCTTTTTCTTCATGTGATTTCAGGTTTTTTTTTCCTCAGAAGGAGATTTAAAGGAATGCTTTCATCAACCATTCACTTTTATAATCAAATGTTCGCTATTATTATTATTTTTTTTCTCTTTTTTTTTTGTTTTTATTTTTAACGTCATGCGATTTGAAAAAAAAAATCATTCAGAACTGCTCATCTTTAAACGAAAATTAGCTTTATTATTGGTCTTATATTTTTTTTTTTTTTTTTAATATTTGATGATCTATAAAATCGGATAAAACTCCGATTTTATATATGTTTATACAATATTAATTTTTTCCTTGTTATAAAAACACAATTCTGAATCATTTTTATACCGGAAATTTATTTCAATAAAGAAGTAAGAAAATACGAATTTTATTCTTTTAACGCTCTGGTTAGTTATTTTTTTCTTATTTTGTCTTAGAAATTGTATTTTTGTTTTTGTTTATTTTTATTTGAACTCTAAGTTTGACCAATTTTTTTTTTATCATTCTTGTCACTTAAATTTTGCTAATTGCTTCTTCTTAAAATATTTTTTTTTTTTTGTTAGTATTTCTTTTCGTATTTTCTTACTTTGCACAAAATCAACAAAACAAAAAAATTTCACCACTTACCACACCACGATGAAAGGCCTTCCAAGGAGCTGCGGGAGGGAAAGAATAGGACTGTTTTGTTGTTTCGTTGTTGTTGTTGATGTTCGACAAATTTCCGTTAATCCAAATTGCATGATCTTACTACCTTTTTTTCTCTTTCTTTTTCTTTCGCACAGTTGTTTGGGTTAAAACAATTATGAAAAAAAAATTTTTCCCAGCACTAATTTTCTATTTTCTGTTTTTCTTAGATAATATTTTCTGGTTTAATTAAATTTAAAAATTTTTTTTTTTTAGATATATAGTTTTTGTTTTCTTTTTTTTTTTTAACTCTCTTTTTCCAAACCACTGTGAACACCACACTGAAATCACTTGACACCTTTCTTTTTTTTTTCCTGTTTTTATATATCACTATTTTCTGTTCCAATTTCTTTTAAATTAAAATTATCTTAGGTTTCTTTGTACATATCCCCTTTTTTTATAACAAAATGAGTTTTTCGTAGAATTACTTTCGACACCGGCCAATATTTCTTTTCTAAGTTTTTTTTTCCATATGCAATTTTTTTCCCTTTTAAATATTTACTTTTTCTTTCACTAACAATTTCTTCCTTACGTTTCAAATTCTTATTTTTTTTAAATTTCAACTTTAATATTTCCTTTTAATTTTTAACACTTTACCTTTAAGAACTTTAGAATTTTTTCTTTTTTACATACCCTGCCCTTTTAGAACATCGCAACTTATCATTAGTATATTAACTTTCGATTTGTAAAAAAAATATTTAATACCACTTCTTAATGTTTAATAACACTTTTTCTTTTTTGTTTCCACCATTCTCGATCCAAGACAAACGTCGATTAAACTGGTTTTTTATACGTAATCTAAGAACAAATGATAAATGACCATAGCAGGATTTCACCTTCCTCTTTAATTGATTTCCCTTTAAATCATCGGTGAGAGAGAGAGAGGGAACCCTTGTAATAGAGATTTGATATTAAAAAAATGTGGTTTTGATTGCTTTTACTTTTTATATCAAAAGCAAATTGAAGAGTATCAATTTAATTACCTCTTTTATAATTTTCACTTGTTTGTATCTGAGATTTAGCAAACAACCAATATCTTTCCTAACAAGTATTAACCCTTAAGCCTGCAATGAGGATTTTTGGGTTTTCGTTAGAATTTGGAAAAATCTAAAAATACTATGTTAAATTTTCCTTTAAATTTTTGGAGAAAATGGTTCGTTCCAGCCTTTATGTAATTTGGTGGATTTTAATCCAAATATACCCGATTTTTATCCAAAAACTTGCACAAATAAATCTGCCAAATTAAGGTGCAATTAACAACAGAACAATCGAAAGGCATATTCTTGAAAAAAAACTCATATGCAATATTAGATGGTGATTAGCACCAAGTTCGATTTGACTTTTTATTCAAAATGTGTTCATCGAATGTCATCTATAAAGTTAAATTTTAACTAACTTTATTTAAAAAAATTAAAAAAATTTATGTATCGAATAATTACCATTGAAAATTTAGATATCCGGAAAAAATATTAGCGTACAAGCATCCACAGGTGTTGACTTGACAAAAGTTAAACAGGAAAGGAATGAGAATTTCCTCGTAAAACCATAAAATCACCTTCGTGAAAATAGCGCTTAACCTAGTCATCGGCTTGCATTGACATTCGGAGTCATTTTGACATTAGTTTGACTGATTTGTATCTAAGTTTGTGAAATACAAATTAGGCAGCACTTACTCACCGAAGAGAAAAAATCTGTTACAGTTTTTCATTTCAAATAGACAAACTGATAGTTGGTTCACTACTCATTGGCAGAAATGTTAAAAAAAAAACATGAAATAACTTTAACAATAAAAAAATTTTTGTAAAAAAAATATCATAAAGAGAAAAACACAAAAATGTCATTGCCAGTATATTTAAATTAACAAAAAAAATTATGTGTAAAATTCGGGAGGCAAATATATTTCAACCCAAAATCCCTCAATCGTCTTTACATTGTAAAAAACCATTTGCGCAATTTACTAACCAAACTTCAGGACTCTTCCCAGAAGGGTATTCTCCCATACACTGGTATGTTTGTTTTCATTTCTAGAGAAAAAAGATAGTAAACTTCGAAAGTGCTAAAGACTTGCCTAAAATTATTGTCTTTTCAAGGTGCGATGAAAGAGACTGGTATCAAAAGTATTGAATCGAACCAATCGAATTAAAATTTTAACGAATGTCACGTCGAGACCGAATTTGGAGAAAAAAAACTAGTAACATATTTAAAACTAGCAGGTCAACACCCAGGAATACTACCTTAGCAATACCGACACATGCATAATTTGGGGGAGCTGTAACAGGAATCTTCTGCAACCGGACTGACCATTACACAGGCAACCTCAAAATTTTCTGCAGTAATGCTAATGTTAGCATTTACTGCACGGGCATCACCAGTTGTCTTTTGGAAAAGGCAGCACAATTTCGCAACAGGATCCAAACGGTCATTATTTATATATATTGCAGTGAACAAGTCCCTAAAGGTGGACCACTGTGAATAAGTGCCATCGAAACCTCAACTTCACATGCTTGTACTGGTAGTGAATACCCATTTTGGAAACCACTGAGTGAAGATTCTTCCCTAGTTAACTTTCGTTTCGCTTTTGCAATATAATTTATACATTTAGCGTTAATTTTATAAATTAGGTTATATTTAGTGTGAACCGCCACCATTTCTTTTTTCTTCTCGAGTGGTTCACTTGAACAACTGTCATATAAACCCTTAAATTTTGTCCACAATTTAGCTAACTCTGTCTTTTCAAACTCCAGAGCCTCTAATGTGTATAAGGAAAAATATTCATCCTTGAGCCGAGACTCAAATCTGACCATTTCATCAGCTGCCTCGTCAAATTTTTCTAAGTTCGACATTCTGTTGGCTTTTTATTTAAATGTGATGAAATTTTGGCAAAAAAATTGATAAAATCGCTCAAAATTCAAAACTTGGTATAGATGTGCAAGTTTTGTTAAAAAACCAATCTTCAGTACAAGAGCAACAAACTTGGTTAAATGATGTAAGTTTATTCAAGCGAACGAAGTTTTCGTTTAAGAGACAAAAAACTTGGTAAAATGGTGAAAGTTTTAATCAGCAATCGAAGTTGTATTTAAGAAACACGAAAAACTTGGTAAAACTACAAATTTTTTTGAGTAAAAACAATCTGTAGTACAAGAGCCAACAAACTTAGTAAAATAATGAAAGTTTTATCGAGCGACAAAGTTGCAGTTTAAAAGATAAAAAACTTGGTAAAATGGTGAAAGTTTTGTTTAACGAATGAAGTTGTGGTTTAAAAATCCAAAAACTTAGTAAAATGTTGGAAGGTGTTGTAAAAATTTATTGTGCAATTGAAAATTTTAAAATACTTGGTAAAATTGTTGAAAACCCAGCAAACTCGATGCAAAATAAATTCCAAGCACAAATTTCACCACAAATTGTTCCAAAAACCACAAAAATCCAAAAATGTGTTACAAAAAACAATAAAACAGCTTCCAGCTATGTGTTTTCAGCAAAATTTAAGTTTTAAGCAGCAACAAATCAAAATAAACTAAGATATTTAAAAAACTGGAGACAAAGTACAGCAGTTTTAGACTCCAAATATCTAAAGAGCAACAAAATTTTCAAAATATTCACCACAAATTTGAAGAATTGTATTAATAATTCCAAAAACTAATGCCTTGAAATGAAAAATTTTGACTTTATACAATATCGCCAAATAGAATAAAATTCCAAAATTTTATTTAAAAGACTCAATAAGAGCAACAAATCTTGACGATTGGGTAAAATTTTACAAAAAAGGCGAAGAACCAATAGAATTTTAAAGGATTACAACAAATTTAGCTGGGCAAAAAACAAATTGAAAAATCATAAACAGTTGCAAATGTCGTAAAGTTATTGACTTACGAAGAAAAGGAGAAAAAATGATGGCTTTTCAAAAAAATGGCGGTGTAATATAAAATGTCGCGACGAAATGGACGTAACCTTAAACTTGAGCCACAAATTTCGTAGACAATTTTCCAAATATAGAAATTGCACGCACGTACCTTTTACAGGTTTTTTTGGAGAAGGACCAAATGTTGGGGCAGTACCTGTGAGTGGGCCGTAACTTTGGGGCTACGATGTGGTTGTGGTTAGCAGCTTCCCTTTCTCCTCAGTCAATAAAAACACTTTTATTTGAGTTTGCTAATATGGTTTTATTTAATATATTTCTTCCCTTTCGGTTTATTTTCAAAATTTCTTCTTTCTTTTTATGAACAATTTTTATTTAGCATTTAGTTTTCTATGTTCTGTAGTTTTAGGTTTAACCTTACAAGTTTTATTTTTATTTCTTTATTTAACAATTTTTTAATTTTATTCAACTTTAATTTCACTTTGAGTTTAGCTTTAAGTTTTAAATTGTTTACTCAAGTTTTTTCTATAAATTTAATTACCCGAGTAAAAAAAAGTATATATAATCATATGTAGCATATTTCACAATATATAATTAGACAAGTCGTTATGTATATCCATATATAATTATATATGACGTCTTTTTCCAAAATTGTTCCTTATGTTATGCCATATATAATTTCATCTTAATAGATATAATATTAGATATGGTATATATGATTATATATTACATAGCATGGCTGATCTTATTGCATATATAGTTGTATATAGAGCTATATCTTAATATATATGGCGGCATTTTAGGAATATATCATTATATATGGTACCCGACTAAAAAAGATGTTATATAATCATATATCACCATATATAAACCAATATATACGTCCATATCTAATTTGATCCGAATATTGGAATATATCATTATATCAAGCGAGATAAGCATGTTATCTCACCTGATACAATTTGATCCGAAAAATGGGTCTATCTAACTGCATCAAATTATATATAAATACATATAATTTGATGAAGATTTTCAAAGAAAATTTTAGTAAATATTATTGAGATCACTTATTTCATTCATATTAAATATAATGCTTAATGTTTAGAACAATTTTTGCTAATAAACTTGGAAATAGGTGACAAAATAAAACACTACAAATATTTGTCGGAACAACTTTTTCTAGGTTAGAGTTTTTATCTTTCTTATAAAATAACTGAATTAACTAATTAGAAATTTTTAAATCAGTTCGAGGCCAATTTCCTTATTATGAATTAATATAATAAGTACTTTTTTTCAAAAACTGCTATTTTTCTTCAGCAGGATACTCTCCTGACAAATACTTCACAGAGTTTTTGCTTTCAAAAAACCTCTACACTTTCAGGAATGAAAAGACGATCGTTTCGGGGATTACGCCACCACTTTCTAAAGAAACTTGATGAAGGGGACCTGGAAAATCCCCGAAACGATCCTCTTTTCATTCCTGAAAGTGTAGAGGTTTTTTGAAAGCAAAAACTCTGTGAAGTATTTGTCAGGAGAGTATCCTGATGAAGAGAAAAAAAAAAACAGTTTTTGAAAAAAGTACTTATTATGTTAATTCATAATAAGGAAATAGTCCTCGAATTGAATTAATAAATTTCTAATTAATGAATTAAAAAGGTCGAAAAAAACAAATTCTATTTTTTAAAATAAAAATTAAAAACCAATATGATAAAAAATTAACTTTCACAATTAATTTTTTTTTACGGAAAAATAAATGAACTTAAACCATATTTATTTCAACATATGTTTGTCTAATTTTTAAATTTAAAAGTAAAAATAATTATTTCGACCTTTAATTCCACAATAAAAAAAATCCTTTATTTATTTCTTTAAAATAATTTTGAGTTTAATAAAGAGTATTTCGCTAACTATTTGGAAAATATATGTTAAATTCAATTATAAACATTTATTTATATGTCAAAGTGCAAAATTCAAAACCAGATCCACAATTTCTGAGTTTTTTTTTTTTAATTTTTATAGTGCAATTAAACTTTATAAAATTTTGTATAATTATATATCATGTCAGATAAATTTATACATAAAATTATTACAATTTTATATTAACTTTGTTATATATTTTGATATAAGATTGTTTAGAGAAGCTTATACGCCATTATATATAATTATGTATAAACTATATTTGCTGATCTCTTAATATATGCCTGGAGACCAAATCGCATATGATTATATATAACGTCATATCAAACACATTTATAAAACCAAAGTGTTAATATAAATGTATATGGTCATATAAAGCCACACATATAAACATTTATAATTATATCAAATCATATAAGATTATATGAAAACTTTTTTAGTCGGGTATCATTTAAAAAATATATAAATATATATATTGACAGTTGAACTATATATTATCATATATGGTGGCATTTAAACAATATATGGTCATATATGGTACCTCATGAACAAAATCTTTAATACAGTTGCAGATATGATAATATATTCTACTAAATAAAGTGCCATATATATTTATATATGGTGTTATTTGAGCAATATATTAGCATATATGGTGCCATTTCAACCATATATTATTATATATGGTGCCATTTCAACAATATATGGCCATATATGGTACCTCATGATCAAAATTTTTAATACAGTTCCAGATATGATAATATATGATTCTATATATAGTGCCATATATATTTATATATGGTGTTATTTAAGTAATATATTACTATATATGGTGCCATTTAAACCATATATTATCATATATGGTGCCATTTCAACATTATATGGTCATATATGGTACCTTATGAACATTTTTAATACAGTTCCAGATATGATAATATATGCTACCATATATAGTACCATATAATTTGATATATCGTATCATTTAAACAACCCGAATAAAAATAATTACATATAGTCATATATGTGATTAAGGTATATCTGTATAAATATACAGTTTCATCCGAAGAATGGCCCGATATATTTTTATCAATTGTTTATCAATTTTTATCTAATTGTATCCGTTTATATCTGACCTGATTAAATTATGTGTTAATCAGATGAAATTGTGTCCGATTTTTGACCTGATATAATTTTATCGGTTTATACACGCAGAAAAAAACGGCCTGTCCCAAACATATTTTTGCTGGTAATATATATATATTTGGAGAAATTGTTAAACATATTCGCCGTGTTTTTACTAGAAACAATATATATTTGCATGCAAATATATTATGTTTGTAAGCAAATATATTATGTTTGGATGAAATGAAATGACTCTATCGACAAATATTATATGTTTGGCAGCAAACATATAATATGTGTGTTATAGACAAATTATGTTTCCATGCAAATACTATATATAAATAATATATTTAGTTATAAAGCAATTATTAATATATGCCAAACAATAGGCGTATTTATTCTACTCTCCAAATTTCTATATATTTTAATGGAAAAACATAAAAAGTTAAATTAATACATCAACTGTTTGGCGATTATTTAATAACTAAATATATTATAAATCACATTGAATTTTACATCTAATACATTCATTGAAAAACAATAACTACAATCTCTTCATTTATTTTTTATTTATTTTTATTAACAAATATTAATTAAAAACTCTTATAATAAGTTAATACTTTAATATACACAATTAAATATTTTTTTTTTTTTTAACACAATTTTATGTTTTATTTATACTAATTTATTTTATTTTTTCACATCTTTCACAATAAAATTAATAAATAAAGGACAAATATCACTAAATTTTCTGACTAGATGCAGTCTAGCTAAACCAAACGATTATTACCAACTACAAAAGTTATAATGGCTACATACAACTTTATATGTATCAAGAATGGAAATTCGCCGTTTTGCCAAATATATGGTAATTGTATCCACAAATATAATTATTACCGGGAAATATATATATAGTAACTATAAAAACAATATAATTGGAAGCACACTGCAAATACATATATGGTAGTTTGTAAACATACATTGATTACCTCCAAACATATACAAAAACGTCTTTTTCCTCCGTGTGTGTAATGGTGTCAGGTTTAATCGTAATTGGTTCAATTTTATATAAATAAAATAAAATTGTATCCGACATTTACCTTATACAATTTTATGAAAGTTTTAAACTGATATCAGGTCAAAATTGGGATATCTATATATATAAAAATAAATTGGTATATGTTCGTCATTTTATAACTCGAGAACCACTCAACCGATTTACAAACCAATACATGCGATGGAAAAGCCTACTTTTACTGATGGTTCTTAAAAAAAAAAATGACGAAAAATGTCTACACATGCGCGTTATACGCACACTTTTGTGATTGTCGTTTTTCCCATATAAAATGTGTGATCGATATACAAATTTTTATTTTTCAGCGGTTTTCTGTCAACCGATTTCAACCAAAATTGGGTACGTTGAGGATGGTCTGTAGATGTTTTATGTGAAGTTTTTACGAAATGGGCCCAGTGGTTCCGGAGATATGGCTCCCTACATATAAATTTTTCGTGTTGCTATGACAACCAGGCAACACTTATAGCATTAATCTAATCTCAGCCATCCTATCTCATTTATCTCATCTCAATTTTTTTTTTGTGGAAACACTTTTTTTTTGTGGAAACTTTTTTTTTGTGAAATATTTTTTTTTTTGTGGAAAGAGTTTTTTTTTTTGGAAACACTTCTTTTTTTTGTGGAAACTTTTTTTTTTGTGTAAATTTTTTTATGTCTGTGAAGATAAATGTAAATTTAACTAGCAAAGACACAAACCGATTTCGTTAACAGAGCTATGTTATGAGTCAACGGAGCTCTGTTAACTACTTAACACTAACATGTTAAAATTTTTGGAATGAAGGGTTATGAATTTCAGGCATTATGGGCGATAGGGGCGTGGTCCTACTGACGGAATGAACACAATCTGTGAAGCAGGGTGTATATAACTTTCATCATTTATTTTGTTGAAAACGCACGTAAGCAATACGGGTAAATAAGGTTTTAAATTCAGGAATTTTAGGCCAAACTTTGGGAAATGTTTGGAGCCACAACGGACAACTGGGAACAGGTTCCTCAATGGTGTATAAACTGAAGTTAATACAAGTGATGTATGTTTCAGCCTTGCTATTGAAATCTTCCCCGTCAATTTAGAAAGTTCTAAAAAATGACGCTAAAATTTTCATATTCTATGTTTAATATTTGGATGAAACTGGTGGCCAGTATGGAAAATTGGACAGAGGTTCCTGGGTGAAAATCATTTTACAGACTACATTATGGCTGAACTTTCCAATTCTAGTCCTGAAATTTTCCAGGTCAATTTAGAATTGGGGGCACTATAACATTAAAATAATGTCCTTTTAAATGAAATTTCATGGGTGAACCTGGAGGTCACTATTGAAAATTGGACAGAGGTTCCTGGACGAAAACAATACCGTAGGCTATTTAAGAGGTCTAGTTTCCAGCCAATGTTTTGGAATTGTGCTGCTCAATTTAGAAACTTATTAAAAAGGACCCTAAACTTTTAAGAATCTATGTTAAGTATTTGGATGAAACTGGTGGCTAGTATGGAAAATTGGACAGAGGTTCCTGGATGAAAATCATTTTACAGACTATATTATGGCTGAACTTTCCAATTCTAGTCCTGAAATTTTTCAGGTCAATTTAGAATTGGGAGCAATCTAACATTAAAATAATGTCCTTTTAAATGAAATTTCATGGGTGAACCTGGTGGTCACTATGGAAAATTGGACAGAGGTTCCTGGACGAAAACAATATCGTAGGCTATTTAAGAGGTCTAGTTTCCAGCCAATGTTTTGGAATTGTGCTGCTCAATTTAGAAATTTGTTAAAAAGGACCCTAAAATTTTTAGAATCTATGTTAAGTATTTGGATGAAACTGGTGGCCAGTATGGAAAATTGGACCGAGGTTCCTGGACGAAAATCATTTTACACACTATATTAAGGCTGAACTTTCCAATTCTAGTCCTGAAATTTTCCAGGTCAATTTAGAATTGGGAGCAATCTAACATTAAAATAATATCCTTTTAAGTAAAATTTCATGGGTGAACATGGTGGTCACTATGGAAAATCGGACAGAGGTTCCTAGACGATGAAATAGGAATCTCAATACAAAATCAGGATTTATCTGTTTTGCCAAGTGAAAATTTTATTTACATTGAAGGTTCGGTTGAAGATAGTAGCGATAGTAAAATATTAGTAGCATCTTCTACTAAGTTCAGATTGAAGAACAATTGTGTTGCTCATCTATTTGATGAAATTCGTTATGAGCTCAATGGTGTTGAAATTGATCGCACTAGACACCTAGGCGTTTCAAGCACTATCAAAAATTATGTTTCATTGATGGCAATGGACGGTGCTGTCATGGAAAATGCTAGTTGGAATAAAGTAGATGACCTAAATGTGCCAAATGGACACTTTAACTTTTACATACCATTAAAAGTATTATTGGGATTTGCTGAAGTCTTTAATAAAATTATTTTGAATTGTAAACATGAATTGATTCTACTACGTAGCAAAAATGATGATGAGCTATTAAGATTACTATTAAGAATATTTCATGGAGAATACAACATGTACACCTTTTCGACTCGAGTAAAATAAATATGATTAAAATCATACAAAAGGGAGTAAATTTACCAATAGCATTCCGCAGTTCGGACTGCCATTATAATCCACAGTTAAGAACTGGAACTAATCACATTTGGAATGTTAAATTGTCTTCAAACAGAGAATGACCCCGTTTTGTCTTGATAGCCTTTCTGCATGACAATAAATTCGTTAATTGTGATTTAACCAACATCAAAGTTCACTTAATATTAAATTTGATCAAGAACGCTTCGCCATCCTATATGATTGTCAGATTTCAGCAAAGCTACTATATGAGAGAACCTCAACCTCTACTCACTTGCCAAGAATTCAAAAATAAAGCTCCTATTACCGTTATCGATATAAGCCACCAAAACGAGTCGGTCGCAGGGGGTCCGATAGATATAAAAATTGAGTTTGAGACAGGCACTAATATTCCACCAAACTCATCAGCTTACTGCATCCTTATTCATGATCGTTTAATTGAATATACTCCTCTGACAGGACAGGTTCATAAAATTGTTTAAGCAATAGAAATGTCAAAAGTGGTTTTTATTGATCTTCAAGGCTTTAGAGGAGATTCAAATAGTTTTATTGTAAAGGAAATTGCATTGGTGTTCGACGCTAAGGAGTATATAAATTTCATGGTAAAACCACCCTTCGATTACATTCATTTGTCAGCAGCGAACCAAAGACAAGTCAATTGGTTAACAAAAAACCATCATCATCTACAGTGGGAAGATGGATCCGTATCATTCCAGTCTGTTTGAAAATTTCGCAAAGTAAATACTATGAATTCGTGCATTTTTGTAAAGGGTTTGGAAAAGAAAAAATGGCTGGAAGATATGTTGCAGAAAAATGTATTCAATATAGAAAATATCAATTGCTGTAATTTGAAACAACTCGATGAAAAATATCCCGATTTTATTTCCTAATAATCGATACTATCAAAGATTAGATCGGTAGAATCATTCTGGAATTGTAGTAAATCAATATTTACTTGCATAATAGTATTATCACCATCCTCATCAAAACTAAAATTATGATTTAAGTAGAGATTTTAGATAGTTATTATCGGGGGTTTTATTATCCTCATCATATTCACAATGACCCTTAGCAACTGTGTTAACCTGATTGCTCATAATTATTCGTCTTTCGTCTTGATAACTTAATAAATTTTATAGACATCTATTGTGAAAACATTGTGTAATTTTGATAAAAACAAATACATATTATCTGAAAAAATTTTACGTTCAAATAAAGCAGTTTTATAATCAAATATGCAATATTTGTTTAAAGCTGTCTTTTTAACCCCCTTTGATTTTTTAATTTCTTTATTGTCAATAGTTTTAATGGAATACATTTTCGATCTGAGACCGACAAATTCAGTCATAATTATACCATTATTCTCATCCTTCATTTTACCAAAACTTTTTTATTCAATAATGGTATACCATAAGGATTATCAACGCGATAATCTGAGGTATCCAATTCAGACAAAAAATAATTAAGTATATCCTTGTAAAAATCTTCCGTTTTGATTGAATAAATAAATGAATCTGTGTCCATATAATTGAGGATAATATTTTCCCCATATTTTGCCTTCATTATCCTATAATGGAAATCATACATTTTCCATTTAGATAGTTCAAGCACGGCAAAACCTATGTATATGGGTTTGTCATATAATATATTAACTCTCCCCATCTGAAATGCAAACAAGTCATCGCAAAACTTGGCAATGCTTTTAAAATTTGGGCGAGAAACAAAATATCTTACCCCTCGACGATTTCTATTTTCACTCTCCCAGTTTTTAGCGATTTTAACATCTACCCTCTTCTCAACATTTTCCATGGTTTTCCCATAGACAGCGTTATTCAGAAGTTTGAAAAAATATTTTTCAAATGTATTTTGTGCTTTTGCTCTATGGTCTGTATTTAAGTTTATTTATTTCTGAAGCCATGGAGACTGATTAAATTTTAACCCCCTATGATATTTTGTACAAATTAAACCATTTGCAAGACATTGCTTAAGGTTTCGATAATGAATCTGATAAATACTTTTATTAGTCAAGTCTACAATAAGTTTTTTATATTTGGACTCTCCAACTAATTTGCTTTCCGGAGCAAAAGGTAGATCATTATGAAGTTTATGAAGAGAGTGAGGATATGTTAAATCAACTTCTAAAATGTAACTGATAGGGGAAGTATCGGATATTTTATTTGGATCAAATTCGTTTAAGGAGTTCTCGTCAAGCCACTCAAATTCTCCAGTTGGAAGATAAGCTAAATATTCAGATGGTTTACTACTATCATAATCATCTATATACATATTTATTATTGCGCCCCCCCCCCCTTTATTGCTTTTTGTATAAAGAGATACATATAAAATATGTCTGCCAACAACAGCACATCTTTTTTCAAATATAATTTTACATAATCCAACAGATTCTCGCATCTAAACTCATTCCAAACATTTTTCTCGTGATCATAATCTTTTTCGAAACATTCGGCATAATTTAAAATATTAAAAAATTTATCTCGACTGGGGAGTTCAGTCTCATTGAATCTTTCCAATGAATCTATATAAGAGTATGGAAAAACACCCTTTCTTCTTATTAAATTAAAATGATTTTAATCAACGAAATTTTTGCGGACAATATATAAACCCTCAACATGTAAATTTTTTGCTAGGGAATCCAAACTTGAAGCCATAAATCTGAATGAATCTAGAAATCTTATTTCGAATTTTTCTTTAGTAGAATTTTCAAGAAATGGTAGATGTACAGACAAAGCTATGTATAATTCCTTGTTGAGAGGAAGAATATTTATATCACTATTTGGAATATTATTGAGATATTTAAAGAACATATGATGAAAAATTGTTGAAAAATACTGGAATAAACTTTGGGTTCCTATATTTTAATTTACAATCATTGTGTGCAGCTCCTCTATACTTGCCAGTGAAATGACAGTGGTCTTTCACTTTTGAGAAATAAATTTCCTCTTCACAAATATGACACATATTAAAAGAATTATGAAAATTGATATCTTCTGCCGTCATATTAATTTCAACTTCTTTATAAATATAATTCTTATAAATGTTTTTTAAATCTTGAACTAAATCTTTGACAAAAACTGTGGGTGCATCTTCACCAACATAAATTTTAAACTTATCTAAATTTTCGTTAAAGCTACATTTTATAAAATAACTAAATACACATGGAATGTGCTGTTGTATTTTCCTAGTTTTAACACTAACCTCTTCATTTATACTACTTAATACCGATTCAAAATCAGCATACACCGTGAAAGGCAAATCCAGTTCCTTATGAATATTTGAATACTTTATGGTAGCATCACTTTCATCTGGCATTCTTGTACAAATTTTATTGCAATTTTGTTTATGTTCTAATATGCATGCCGCACCTACTTTGTAAGTGAGGCATGCATTACATATAAATATTTTTCAGTGATGTCCTGTCAAACTGCTACGAATAAATCTGAAAATAAATAAAAAGAGTAAATAACAAAAATTAAAAAAAAAAATCGAAATACATTTTAATCAATATTAAAAAATAAATTTTTAAAATTTTGCTACTAACCTTGAAATATCTTTTATTAACAAATAATGTAATCTATCTTCCACTATGAGAAGAAGAAGATTTATGTGATTTCGCTTCTCCTCCTTCGTGAGATAATAGGGTCCGACTATCCTTTTCTCTTCGTATCCAAAGACGTTGACACTGATATTTTCATTTTGTCTTTCAAAATCTCTCAAGTTCTTTATGGAAATGTGAGGTTGACAAAATTTAATTCGATGTTGTTCACTATTATTTTGTCTTCCGCTATACTGCAGTTTATGTTGTATGATGAACATTGTGTTTGTTCATCATGAAACAATCCTCTTGCACAATACAATGCAGCAATAAGACTCCATTTGTAACAATAAACATCTTCTTTATGGATATTCGTAAATGCTTTTTTCATTCTTAATTCCTTTGGAAGTGTAATATATTGACATTTAGATATTAATATTTAGACATTTTATATTTATAAGAGACCACCCACTATCTCTTTCTTAGAACTCAGACATTTTGTTCCGGATTTTATTAGTTTGCATATCATAGGTACCTTTCAAGTCATCGCTTAGAGTGACCATTATCATTTTTGTTATGTGAGCTATTGTAGCTCCCAACACTTCATGCTCAGTTATTTTCACATAATCGCATACGAGCTCCATATTAAACTTGTATGTTATGTGTTTGACTTGGCAATCCTTAAGCAATGCAATAAAAATTACTTCCTCTTTTTTAAAAAATTCCTCCGGCATAATAATTTCCTCCTTCTCATTTTCTAACACATAAACTGCTAACCTTTCATTATAATTGTGGGCGCTGTGGTGTAATGGTTAGCGCGTTGGACTGTTACACGTGAGGTTGCGGGTTCGAGCCCCAACCAAGGCAACATCAATTTATGAAAAATAGTAATATGTATGAGTTTTTTCTATCACTCATACATATCGCAGCGTCCTCCTTCGGTGTTCCCATAGCACTTAACCCCACTGAAGTAAAATAATATAACAGGGCAATGAACTAAAAAAAGCTTCAACAAAGTTCGCGAACTCACCATCAGATGGCGCGCAACAACTGTTCTAAAATTTAACATCTCGCGCAATTACAGTGTTGCCATATTTGAAGCCCTTCATCTTTCACCACCTTTCACTTCTTCTCTATCCCCTTTCCAAAGCAAGAAACACGTTAATTAATAGGAAGAATTTCCTGAGTGTTGCTTCTCTTAAAAAAAAAAAATCACTGCTTCTTACAGTGAGTCGAGGGTTAATGTCCTTATCCCACAGTTATTGCGATGTTGAAGTGTACGCATGTGTTGTGCATAGTTTATGCTGTCAACCGCTACATTGCAAGGAACACAAAATTTTATTGAAGAGGTTGCATTAGTCCTTTCATGTTCCTTCATCGAGGAACGGTTAAGTAAAAACTTTCCACATTCAACACAATGTTTCTTCTTATGTTGAAGCATATTACGTTTGCTGTTGAAAGCAGTTTGGCATATTAATCAGGAGAACATTTTGGCTTATTTATTTTTAGAATTTAAATAAAATTTTTTATTAATTAAATAATTTTATATTTCTTTTTTTTTAAATTTTATTTAATCTTTTTGTAATAAATTAAAAATTTAATTAGTCTTTTTCACAGTTGATTTTTTTAATAAATTTTAAATTTATTTAGAGTCTTTTTCACAGTTGATTTTTTAAAATTTTTTATATTTTTTTAGAATTGAGTTTTATAAGAAATTTAAAATTTTTAAGTATTTAAATTATTTTCCACAAAGAATTGCTAAAAATAGTTCGGTTGTCTAAAGGTCAATCCAAAACAAAATAAATATAGAATAATTACAAGAGGCAAAACTAAACACAAGACTTATAACCTTTATCTACATTTTTAAAAAATAAAGCATTTGTGGTATTCATAACGATCCTCTGAACAACACATCTTCCACACATACAGTATTATTTATGATGTTTCTATTTAGGAATTATTATATAAATTAAAATTCTAATAAACTCAAATATATGAAACTTATTTTTAATATTACATTTTTTATTTTTCCTTAAATCAAAACACATAACGGACAATTGTTTCTTAAGTGGCTCACATCATTTCACACTATGCCCCAAACAATTGATTTTTCACCAATCATTTCACACTACGGCATTTTACAATCCAAAAAATAATTGCAAGAGGCAAAACTAAACAAAACAATTGTAGAATTCAAAACGATCCTCTACCACACATACAGTATATTTAGTATTACTTTTTTTATTTTTCCTTAAATCAAAACATATCACCGACACTGTTTCTAAAGTGGCACACATCTATTTACAATATAGCCACACCATTGACTTTTATATTTAGGCTCTAATATAGAGTACAATTATAGACAACATCAAAAATATAATTTATTTAATTGTGGTCACTTATGCCTAAAATTTTTGTATGAAATTAATGATAAATAAAAACAATTATTATTTATATTTTAATATATTTTATTTCTTTTTTCGATTTATTTAATGCAACAGTTTATACATTTTAACAATTTCAATTCCATTGCGGATATTCCCCAATTTTGGAAATAATAAATTCATTAAGATCTCCAACACTAATCGGAAGGGTTGGTCACCTACTGTAGGTACTTTTTTGCTGCAGAATTTGCCCGATGAAAACTCCTTTACCTCTTCCTCTGTTATAGCATTGAATCTTTTTGGCAGAAAGATGACATAGTTTTCACCTCAAACTGGATACTTTCTCCATATTTTGTTTGCATTTTAATCGCTTTCAAAATATTACTACCTCTTTTCCGAAAAAATGTTAACATTTCTATTGATTTTTTTGTTCCAAAATAATGTTAACATTTTACTAAGCAAAGTGTTTTTATTAGGGTTTGTGATTTCCCGGACTTTTTTATTTCCCGGGAAACGGGAATGAAAAAATTTGATTCCCGGGATTCCATTTTGAACAAAATAGTTAATGAAAACCACCTATATAAGTAATTTTTGTTAAAAAAAACACTATTTCAGCGCAAATTCAGTCTGTGTAGTGAGAATTCAAAGTAAAAATATCAGAATGTTGAACATTTGATTTCACATAAATTACTCTAAGCTCTGCCAAATGAATTGCATGATTCCAGCAGAAAGCACCCACTACTGGGCTGTCTGAAACAAACCGTTTCATCACACTTGGCCCATTAGATATGGTGGCCACAATGTTATATTCCAAAGACAAATAAAACTCTTCTAGTCTTATTTCCATTCATCTAAGATTATAGTAAATCTCCTATTGTTAGAAATATTGCTCAATATTTCTTTTATCATGATATCTTTTACATGATTGTAGTAATTTAATATAATGTTCTTTACATCGGTTTCATTCTTTTGCAATGCCAGGTTTTTATTATAAAAACTTTCTCGAATAAACGAAGATCTAGTTATGGTGCGGATTGACTGCGGCTAATTTGGATACCATTTCAGGAAATGTTTGCCCTCCCTATTAAAAAAATTAATGAGGTACAACATGCAATCATATCTTTTTCTGATGTTGGCCAATACAAAATTTGATCCAAAAAATGGTGGATTATGCTGTGTTCATTTATATGATGAAATACGATCCGAAAATGGGTTTATCTAATCATATAAAATTGGATGTGACGTAATGACAATCAAAAACTAATTTCAATAGAATGGACGATTTAATGCAATATAAGCGAACTTTGAATGAAGAATTTTTGTCTAATGGTATCAAATAAAATGTAACTTTATTGTACTAAATCTAATTATATATAGTAAGATAAACCCATTTTTCGGATCGTATTTCATCATATTAGATCCAAGGTGTATCTAAATTAATACAGTACGATCCACCACTTTTCGGATCAAATTGTAGTTTAGGCTATACCAAAAAAAGATACGTTTGTATTTTATAACATCTAACTTTTTTTACTCGGGCTACCATAAAACCTTTAATGCCTATTCAGCTTACACTTTTTTCTTCGGGTACTTTGCTAATTTTAGCTGAAACGTTATTATTGTTGTTGTTTTCTTCAAGAGAAGCTGCATGACCATCAATTTTTTTTTTTTTTTGTGAACCAAATTTAGATGTCGGATAACCAAATTTAGATACCACCGTTAACCATTAGTCTTTTCTTTTCATATTTATTAATGAAAACGTTACTTATAAAATTATTGACCCTTAATATAAAGGAGTATTTTAAATTTAAAGTCGACTTTATTTTTAACAGGGACGTAACAGTTATAACTTTTATTCAAAAAACTTATTGTTTTACAATTATTTCTTGTTTCAGTATTTTTAATTTTCTGATTATTTGCTCTGTTTGATTTTTATTTTTAATTCAAACAAAAACAATCCAAATACGATTTTTATTTTTTCAAAAATAATAAAAGTTATTTTGTGAGTTTTTTTCTTTATCAAAAAATAACAGTTAAGAATATAAATCAATAGCCATAGAACCAATGACTTCAACAATTATAATATCCTGATGATGTCAACTAGTGTTAATAAAAGATTGAATAGTGATTTAAAGTGAGTAAATATGTATATTCCAGCAACTTCCGGCATTCGATTTAGGTCAATTTTCAATTTTTATTTTATTATCAAATATAAAAGTTAGTGCTTAATTTTTTCAAAAAAATCATTCCGTAACTTTTATAAAAAGTTTTAAAATAAAAATTAAAAAAACAACAGAAATTTATAGAATAAAATATAAAAATTGAAAAAATTAAAATCTTTGCCAAACTTTGTGATTTTTTTGTGCAATATGATTTATAAAATATATGCATTATTGAAATATTATAATTAAATAAATTTGGGTGGTGACTTTTTTAGAATTATAACAGTTATTTTGGGTCTCTGATTTTTAATCAAACGGTTTTGTTCATTTTGTGTATGAAAAAAACCTTACAAAAATATTTATATTTTCAAATATTTTGATTGGTTAAAAATAAATTAACCAATCAGAATGTACCAAAAATAAACCAAGTCAAGGTATACTGCCACCCAATATTTTAACTGAAGTCGACTTTACCTAAATTATATTTGTAAGAAACAAAGCTATTTTTTCATATTTCTTTTAAACATTTTACCAAGTTTTTAGGTTTTACTACTTAAATTTTGAATAAGTTATGCAAAAAATCTTTATTAGTTGAAATGCTCCTAATTACTTGGCAAAGATTTTATTTCTGTGTCAAATAAATGTATTCCCTTTTAAAAGATTTTAACAATGACATTTTTGTTTTGGTATTTAAAATGTTTTTTATGAATAAAATTAAAAAATCCTATTTGAAACAAAAACAATTTAAAAAATTTAATATTTTAAAATTTCCCGTTTTCCCGGGAAAAATATATTATTTTCCCGGGAATTCCCGTCAATCTTTTCCCGGGATTTCCCGGGAATTCCCGCCCGGGAATTCCCGAACCCCAAACCCTACTTTTTATCCAAATAAAAGAAAATAAGTTAAAATAACAATTCATGTGCCACTATTGTGGTTAAAAAAATAATATTGTATTGTAATAAAATTATTGAACAATATTTTGACGAGCTGTTGCTAATGTCTTTTCGCTGCATTTAATAGAAACCAGTAAAAAGCCATATCGGTGAAGACTTTCTTTACCCATACGTGGAATTTTGTAATTATTACCATCTTTGTTAAGCATTATAAATTAAATACATCTTTGTAATGTCAAAAATACGTTTTCTAATTTATCTGAATGCTGTTAATTTTTTCACACAAAATCGAAAAATTATTTTAATTCTAATTTTCAACTTTGACATCGAATTAAAAATAAATTTAAAATAAAAATTGGAAAGCTATCTATAAATTCAGAATCATTGATATTAGGACATATCATAAAAAAAGTTTTTTTAAAAAAACCTCCATAATCCCAGCAAAAATATAGAAATATTAACCTCATTTCGGAACGGAGGTAGTTTATAATTTAAGATGCTCCATATCTTTTGTATGGAGAATAGGCTTGTTGTTGAGGTCATCAAATTTGTTTAACAATTATTTTGATACAGAGCTCATGGTGGTGGTTTCTTCTTCGATGACTTTTGTTTTTAGAATGAAACTTTAAGATGAATTAAATTTTAAATTAACTTCTTCAGAATTCCCCAAGAGAGTAGAATAAATTCAACGGACCAATACGAAAAAAGCAATGTATTGTTGCTATTTTCTTATATAGACAGATTGAGTGCTGACTCTCTATTTCACAGTATTATGAAAACAACAATTTATTGTTGCTGTATTTAAAACTAATGGATTCAGAAATAAAGAAATACTCAGATGATTAAGATGTCAATGCGAGAAAATATTATAGAATTCCTTAATGAATATAAGGAGTTAATTTCTCTAGAAGATTTAAACTTTCTTTTACAGAATGCTGCTTATCTCGATTCATATGAGAATAAAGAGATTGTTTTTTCAGAACATGGAGAGCATTTTGAAGATTGTCCATGGTCTGACGATAGGTGTACTGAAGGGCCTGATACTTGTAATTCTGTCATCTATAAATTTAGAAAAAATAGTGTTTACGATCTTATAAATATGTACTATAAACATGTAAATTTTTAATAATTTAAATTTATGAAGAAAGATTTAATGATGTTTTTATTTATGAATTATTATATAAATTAAAATTGTAATAAAATCAAATATATGAAACTTATTTTTAGTATACATTTTTTATTTTTTCCTTAAATCAAAACACATAACGGACAAGTAAGAGGCAGAACTAAACAAAACACTTGCCTGACCTATATCTGCATTTTTAATATTACATTTTTTTATATTTTCCTTAAATCAAAACACACAACGGACATTTGTTTCTTAAGTGGCTCACATTATTTCACACTACGACATTTTACAACCCCAAAAATCCAAAACAAAATAATATAGAATATTTACTAGAGGCAGAAACAAACAAAACAAACTGTAGAATTCAAAACGATCCTCTACCACACAATTGATTTTTCACCAATCATTTCACACTACGGGAACGCATAATCGATTTTTTAATTATCATCTATTTACACTATGGAAAGACATAACCGATTTTTACCCACCAATCATTTTACACTATGGGCACTCAATATGCAATAAGCAATTAACACAATTGAGGTCTAATGGAAAAACAATAAAATCACATTTAGTTCTCATCGAAAAACAATTAACCAAATAGACTTCCCATCGAAAAGCAATAAAACCAAATTGACTTCCCAATTTCCCACTACTACCATTGGTAACTAACCACCCGAGTAAAAAAAAAAATGATCTCGTGCAATATCTAATCATATCCAATTTGATATTGTTTAAGATCTGCTGTAATATCTAGCTGATCTTATTAGATCTCAAAATTGGGTCTATCCAATGATATCGTATTAGATCCCATTGCATATATGGGGATAAACTAAGATCAAGTTATATCTCAAAATTGGGAGATCCAATGATATCTTTGGGGATAAACAGATCGAATTAGATCCAGCTATATATTTGCGGATAAACTTAGATCTAATTTATTCCGAAAAATGGCAGATCGTATTAGATCCAGCTATATATTTGTGGATAGACTTAGATCTAATTTGATCCGAAAAATGGCAGATCGAATTAGATCCAGCAACATATTTGGGTATAAACTTCCCGAGTAAAAAAAATAATATGATGTCGTATGTAATGATATCTTATTTAATATAATTGGAGATATATTATGATCCGAAAAATGGTGGATAAAATTATGTCGGGTAAGATCTAAACATACTTAATCATATAAAATCTTATTCGGATTTTGACCCGATATATTTATATCTAATTTGATGTAGAAAGACATAATTATATAACGGCTTATATTTCAGGATAAAAACAAAAATTTAAGTATTTAGAAGAAGTTGTACATACCCGAGTAAAAAAGTTTATATAAAATTATATGTGAATGGATATATTTACAATATGTAACTGGATATAATTTCATCCGAAAAATGGTTATATTAAATTGTATCAAATCGGATATAATTGTATTTACAAGGATACAAAGTTATATGAAATGATAAACTTATATCCGAATTTTGTCCCGATCAAATTGGATATGATACGATATGATTTAATTTAATTTAAATGATACAAAAAACTTTGTATTGGAGCGCAGTAGGATTTCAGGTCCTACATGTTAAGATTTTTTTATTTTAAATAAAATTTTAATGCACTTCTTGATCTAAGGTGCTTGAAATACCTTACCAATGATATGCAACATGCCTAGACTTACTAACCCATTACGAGCCAGGTCATAATTTTAAATGTTAATTTTTTAAATTAAAAAAAAAGAACTTTTAGAAGTAAAAAAAGTACAGAAAATATTAATTTAATGAAAGAATTGAGCAAAAAATATAAACAAATTGTTTTTGATGAAATATATTAATCTCGAATATATTAGTTAATCTCGAACTTGGGTCTGCGATAAACTAATATATCGTCGGTTTACCTGCAAGTAGTGCTATGTTTTTGGTTTTAACAGGTTTTCAGGAGAGCGAAAAACTGATTTATATTATCTTTTTAAGATATTTTATTGACATCATATGCCCTAATGATTCACGACCTTATTTACTACAATGATTATTAAGGAATATGATGTCAATGCAGGCAAGCCGACGATATGGTTACCCAAGTAAAAAAAATGATATGGAGCCATATGAAGTTATATTTAATTATATATAATCTTTTATGTAATTATATATAATTATATCCGAAAAATGAGAACATCTTATTGTATCGAATTGTATAAAATTGTATACAATTTGGTACAATTTGATACAATTTTATGCAATTCGATACAATTGTATCCGAATTTTGTTCTCATCCAATTACATCAAATTATATCTTTTTGTATAAAATTATATAAAATTTTATATTTTGATTATAGTTGAGCTTTTTTGTTGTAGAGTCTTGTTTTGTTTCGGCACGGTTTATTTATTTAATATTTAATATAAAGTAATTATTACAATTAGTTTTTTGTTGTGTTGAATATTTTATAATTAATGTTTAAGAAAATATTTATTCTTTTAATATTTTTTAGATTCCTTGAAAATGACTAATGATATTAGTCGAAATATTGGTTTTTAAAAATTAAATAAATAATAAAACTAAAAAATTTTCTATTTTATTGTTTTATTATAATTTAAACTGACCTCAAGCCGAAACAAAACAACACTCTATTATATAAAATGTTATAAAAGTGGACATAGTTTGATACAATTATATCTAAAAAATTGACCTTGTACTTTAGATCATATTATATATGACCACATCTAACAATATACAAAAATTATTTTTTTAAATAAAAAAGATATGCAATATCGGGAGATCAGACCTGGGGGATTCCAATTACAAATGCAAATAAATGTAATTGAAATTAAAAAAAAAACTCAATTACATTTCATGTAACTGTAATTGAAAATTTTCAATTACAAGTAATTGTAATTGAAAGTGATTTCAATTACAAATTTCAATTACATTTAGAATTAAAGTGTTTTTTGTTAAAATTTTGTAGAAAAAACTGACTGGGATAGGTAGGCGTGGATAAGTATAAAAATAATACGTCATGTTGGGCTGACCCCTCACTTGTGCTTTTTGACATTATTTCTTTTCCGAAAAAATGTAATTTTAATTGACATTTTTTCAATTACAATTACATGTAATTGTGTAATTGCATGTGTAATTAATTTCCAAACATAATGACTAACCCAAAGGTCTGCTGGAGATCCTATAATTTCGATAAATCGTCCATTATTTTTATCTAGATTTACCATGACAGTGCATTAAACATGAACAAAATTTTCTTTATTTTTAGTAATTTAAAAATAAAGTTAACAAGACTGAAATTTTAAAGTTAATAGAATTATGTTATACAACCAAGATATAAGAAAAATAGTAAAAAAAAATAGTAAAATATTACAAAATAGTAAAAATTACTAAAAATATAAGATGCAAAAAATAAACTCACACACGAATCATGCACGGGTTATATATTCTTATTCACGCTCACGCACGAATCAAGTACGAATTATATATTCTCAGGCTCACGCACGAATCACTTGAGTATAGTAATTATTACTCACGATCACGTGTGAATAACGTGACTCACGAACATTTCTAATCACGCGCCAATCCCTAGTAATTACTAAATCTAAAACTAGTTCAAAATCATTGGTAACATAGAACCACATATAATATAATACCGTTTTATATGGACCTTATATGTTTTTATATAAAATCACTTTGAAATAATTGCTTATGTGGGATGATATATAATTATAGATAATTTTTTAAAGAACGTTATATTGTTATATATTAAAGAAATCATGAAATATTGTAGATATGGAACCATATTAAGTTATATATGGGTTCTTATTCGTCAATATATAATCATATCTAACACAAATTATGAAATATTTCTTATATGACTCCACATATAGTTTTATATTATTATGTATTATATTATAAATTATATATAAACGTATATGTAATTATATCTGTAATATGTTACTTTATGTACTTATATATAGCACATGCAATTATATATAGGCCAGTATATACTAATATAAAATCACATGTCTCCATATTAAAACCTTTGAGGAAAAAATATCTATATAAAAGTATATCTGCTTGAATTTAAAAGCAGATGTGGCAGTCTTAAGGCTAGATATGTTGGCAAGAACCATACCCTATACGACGAGCTTAGCGCCGCTTAAAGCCAGCATACCAGTACCGCAAACAGTTTGGCCACGCACACACAATTTATATATATAATATAATACCGTTTTATATGGACCTTATATGTTTTTATATAAAATCACTTTGAAATAATTGCTTATGTGGGATGATATATAATTATAGATAATTTTTTAAAGAACGTTATATTGTTATATATTAAAGAAATCATGAAATATTGTAGATATGGAACCATATTAAGTTATATATGGGTTCTTATTCGTCAATATATAATCATATCTAACACAAATTATGAAATATTTCTTATATGACTCCACATATAGTTTTATATTATTATGTATTATATTATAAATTATATATAAACGTATATGTAATTATATCTGTAATATGTTACTTTATGTACTTATATATAGCACATGCAATTATATATAGGCCAGTATATACTAATATAAAATCACATGTCTCCATATTAAAACCTTTGAGGAAAAAATATCTATATAAAAGTATATCTGCTTGAATTTAAAAGCAGATGTGGCAGTCTTAAGGCTAGATATGTTGGCAAGAACCATACCCTATACGACGAGCTTAGCGCCGCTTAAAGCCAGCATACCAGTGCCGCAAACAGTTTGGCCACGCACACACAATTTATGAGTGTGTTGTTTTTTTTTAAGAAAGGGACAGTACAGAATGGCTGTTTTGCTGCTTTCTGCAAAACATAATAAATGCTTATATCAAAACTTTTTTACTCGGGTATATATAAAATAAAATTAAAAATATTTTTCGTATCTATTTATATATAAAATTTTGAACGGTTTTATCAATAATATATTCCTATATATACAATTTGCAATAAAGCAAATACTGATATATATTAATATGATTACATATGAGAAAATTTCTGAAAAATTTTCTAATATATCATCATATAAAAACATATAAGGTCGCATACAATATTTTATATTATCATATATTTTAATATTATAAAATATATGTTATATATACCCTTTTCTACTCGGGTAATTGTAACTAAGCATTTTAAGCCTTCTCATATAAACTTGTATTCTACCCGTAAATTGTGTAAACCCGAGTAAAAAAGTTTATATATTTTATATATAAGAATATAAAATAATCATATAAGTGTTTATATAATCTAATCCGCAAAATGGGTCTATAAAATTATATCAGATTGTATTATTTTAGATACAATTCAATCTAATATTATACAATTGCATATACTCTGATGCAATTACATCCCAAAATTGGGCACATCTAATTGAATCGTATTATATCCAATCTGATATAGTTATATACTATTTAATACAATTGGATATCAAGATTTATACCCAAAATATGTTGGGTTTTGAAATATGTTTGAATTGTAAAACTGATATAAAAAATATTTTCCTTTCGAAATTTTTTATGATTTTAAATAATATAAATTTTTATCAAAAATTGACTAAGAAAATATTTTAAAGTATTTAAGATTTATATAAATTTATATATAAAAAGACTTAGAAAATGTTTTGGAATCTAGATTATATAAAGTTTTATCTAAAATGAGTTAGAAAATATTTTTGATAATTTACCATATAAAGTTCTATCTAAAATGACTTAGAAAATATTTTTGATAATCTCTATATATAAAAGAATAACGTGACTGACTGACTGACTCAACATCGCCCAGCCCAAACCGCTGAAGCTAGGAAGTTGAAATTTGGTATGTAGGTTCCTCTTTCGGGGTAGACGTCCGCTAAGACGGGATTTTTGGAAATTCCTACCGGAACGGGCAAAAAGGGGGAAAGTGTCCCCCTTGACGGCCTGCCAAAACCCCTTTGGCTAGAAAGCTGAAATTTAAGATATGTGTTCCTTGGAGTAGGGGCTAACTTTTCTGGAAAGTACTTTCTAGAATTTTGGACAGGGACGTTGTAAAAATGGGGGTTAAAAAGGGGAAAAATGCCCCCCTTGACGGCCTGCCCAAACCGCTGGAGGTAGGAAGTTGAAATTTCGTTTAAAGGTTCCTCCACTATTGTAGACATCCACCAAGACGGGAGTTTTGGAAATTTTTACAGGGACGGGCAAAAAGGGGAAAAAGTCTCCCCCTTGACGGCCTGCTCAAACTGCTGGAGCTATGAAGTTGAAATTTGGTATGTAGGTTCCTCGACCGGTGTAGACGTCCGTTGAGACGGCATTTTTGGAAATTCTTATCGGGAGGGGCAAAAAGGGGACAAAAAAAGTACCTTTTTCCAAAAAAGTACCTTTTCCCAAAAAAAGTACCTTTTCCCAAAAAAAGTACCTTTTCCCAAAAAAAGTACCTTTTTCCCAAAAAAAGTACCTTTTTCCAAAAAAAGTACCTTTTTCAAAAAAAAGTACCTTTTCCAAAAAAAAGTACCTTTTTCCAAAAAAAGTACCTTTTTCCAAAAAAAGTACCTTTTTCAAAAAAAAGAACCTTTTTCCGAAAAAAGTACCTTTTTCCAAAAAAAATTTCGTTTTTCCAAAAAGTACCATTTAAAATAATATATAATTTCAAAAAAACTACTTTTATTCCTCCCCCCACGGATATCTCTACTAAACAAGGTTTCTTGATATTCGGCATAGACGTGCGCTAAGACGGGATTTTTGGAAATTCATACCGGAACGGTTAAAAAGGGGAAAAGTCTCCCCATAAACAGTCTCACAAATTGGAAAAGTGCCTGCCAAAACCACTGGAGGTAAGAAGTTGAAATTTGGTATAAAGGTTCCTCCACTGTAGTAGACATCGACTAAGTTTGTATTTTTGGAATTCCCTACAGGATATCCCAAAAGGAAAGTCGGTATATGAGTTCCTCCTTCTGTGTAGGCGTCCGCTTAGACGGAATTTTTGAAATTCCTATCGGGAGGGGAAATAAGGTAAGTCTCCTCCTGACGGCTTGCCCAATCCCTTTTGGCCAACCTAAAATTTTAAATATGTATTCCTTGGAGTAGGACTAACTCACCGGCAATGTAATTTTTCTATTTTGGAACAGGAACATAGTAAAAATGGTGGTTGAAAGGGAAAAATGTCCCCACTAACGGCCTGCCCAAACCGCTAAGGCAATGCAGTTGAAATTTGATATGAATGTTCCTCATCCATCGCAGATAGCCGCGAAGATGGAATTTTTGTAAATTCCTAAAGGGAGGGGCAAAAAGAAGAAAAGCCTCACCTTGGGGGCCGGTAAAAACCCCTTCGGCTAGAAACCTGAAGCTTAAAATGTGGGTCCCTGGAGTGAGGGCTAACTTATTAGAAAGATACTTTTTTGAATTTTGGAGAGGGTCGTTATAAAATGGGGGCTCAAAAAGGGAGAGTTGCCCCTTAACGACCTGTCCAAACTGCTGGAACTAGGAAGCTGAAATTCGGTACTTAAGTTCCTCTCAGCCTGCTCAAACTGCTGGAACTAGGAAGCTGGAATTCCCTGTCGATGGATTTTCGGAAATTCCTACCGAGAGGGGCACAAATAGTAAAAGTTGGCTAGAAACCTGAAATGTAAAACATATGTTACTTGGAGTATGTGCTCACTTACCGAGAAGGTGCTTTTTGGACAGGGACATTGCAAAAATGGGGATTAATGAAGAGAAAAGTGCCGCTTAAAGGCCTGCCCAAACCGCTGGAGGTAGGAAGTTGAAATTTGGTATTAAAGTTCCTCCTCTATTGTAGACATCCGCTAAGATGAGATTTTTGGAAATTTCTACAGGTAGGGTCAAAAACAGGAAAAGTCTCCCCCTTAACGGCCTGGCCAAACTGCTGGAACAAGGGATCTTAAATTCGGTATTTGGGTTCCTTCTCCAACGTTGACGTCCCCTAAGATGGTATTTTTGGAAATTCATACCGGGAGGGGTAAAAAGGGAAAAAACTTCCCCCTTGACGGCCTGGCCAAACTGCTGGATATAGAGACCTAAAATTATGTATGTAGTAGGTTCCTCCTCCAACGCAGACGTCCTCTAAGACGGAATTTTTGGAAATTCCTACCGGGAGGGGTAAAAACGGAATAATTCTCCCCCTTGATGGCCTAACCGAACCCTTCGGCTAGAAATCTGTAATATATAATATGTTTTCCTTGGAGTATGGGCTAACTTATCGACAAGGCATTTCTAGGACTTTGGACAGGAATGTGGTAAAAATGGTGGTTTAAAAGGGGAAAATTGCCCCTCCCCCCTTAACGTCTGCGTCTTTAGCTAGAAACCTAAAACTTAGAGAACAAGTGTATATGAAACACTAAAATTAAGAAACTAAATAGGAAACGAGTGGAATGAAACACTACACAAGTGGAATGAAATGGATATAAACGTTGAACGAGTAGAATTGAAATTATAGAGAATGCAAATGGATTGGAAGAGGGAATTACCTGTTCAAACACTATCCACGGAATATGAAACTTATGTAGCATTGAAACTTACTCTCCAAAAAGTTAAACAAATTTTCTAAAAGAGAAAAAACCTTAGAAAAGGAATGGAACTTATATATTCCGATATTTAAACTTCATGTAACGAAGCACCGGTGGAAGAAACCGACGCAGTAAATTTTCCAACTGAATTTGTGAATTTACTTGAATTGCCAGGTCTACCTATACATAAACTGGAATTAAAAAAAAAACTTTAAGACACGCTAACAACGTAGCGGGCTTTGCCCGCTATTTGTAATATTATAAAATGCTTTCCAACCCTGCTTTACGTTATTTATTTTCATTCAAAACACAAATGAACAAAACTACTTACGGGTCTATCTACCTAAGTTCGCACTTTACCAAATTATCTTAACATACACACGTATATTGCAATTTATTATGGATTCATTACTAACAATCCACTTTCATGAGAAAAAGTGATCAAATATTTATTTATTTTAAACCCATTGTTGTGCAGAATTATTTATTTGTGGTGGCTGGGTGAAGGCTTTTATTATAAAAACTGTACTTTAAATAAAAAGCGAATTTAAAAAAATTGTCGGGGGGAGGGGCGCAATCGCAATTAAAGTTTCGAGGTTGTACTTGTTCTATTATTTTTAATTAATTAAAAATAATGGAAAAAATGAGAAAAATTAAATATAATTATTATGATCGCGACATATCAAATCTAACGTATTTTTAGGTGTACATTACGAATATGAAATCAAAATTGAAATCGGAGTCGCGGATTTCGCGAAGTTTTAAAATTTCATACAAAAAAGGATCAACTTCGATCAGGATGTTTTCTTATATTTACCAATATGAAAATTTCGTTTTTGCATTAATATTAATCTGCTAAATGTCCTATTATGTGGGATATGATTTTTGGTAGCAATAAAATTATAGCAATCTAAATAATAGCGAAATATTAAAAAATGTAAAATTTTAACTTCAATTGCAAGGATATCTGTTATCCTTTTTAAAATTAAAATCAGCGTTATATATAATGAAGGTCCTTGGTAAGTAAATTGTAAAAGTATAACAAATTGCATTTTTCGATAACACCGGAAATTGGGAAAATATCTCAAAAAACTTGAGTTTTTTTGAATTTTCAAAAACCGCGAATAATTCATAAACCACAAATTTTTTTTAAGTTTCGATTGCTGATTCATAATCTGCGTTAAAATAAATATCAGATTTGAGAAATTTGCACATACAAGGCAAAAACAAGTTGAATTTTTAATTACATCTTTTCGGAAATTTCCAAAATTTGACTAAAATATGTATTTTTTTGTATAAATTTAAAAAAAAACCGCGAATTACTTAGAAGTTACTTAATTTTTTTAAGTTTTGATTTCAAATTCCTTATATTCACATTAATTAAGACCAGATTTAAAAAAATTGTTAAATAATAGCGTACAGGTTAAGAAATAATTAAATTTAAAGTCAACCCTACTTTTTGTATAAATTACTCTAGAGATAAATTACTAATTCTTAAAAGACAACTTTTTGTGCTACCTCTAAATAACAGCGGATTTAGCTGAAACTTGGCACAGAGAGTTTTTAGACATTAAGGAATAGGGGCAACATTGTGGAGATCGCGAATTCCAACTTTCATGTTTTTTTGGACCACTCTAATGGTCACATATGTAAAACAACTTAGAAATTTTTTTGATAAATGTTTATATTAAATTATATATAAAATGACTTAGAAAATTTCTTCGATTTGGGTTTATGTGATTATGGATTGGGTTATATCTTATTGTATATTAAACCTCAATTTATGGGATCAACCATATATGATTATATATAGTCATGTGTATCATTAACATTAACAAGAGGGAATCTCGAAAACTAGCTCATAAAAATTACTTGGTTTAAGCATAAATTATTTCTCTCACCAAGATGTAATTACAATAAAAAAATTACATTTTTAATGCTATTACTAAAGAGAATGTATCGATTTTCGTTTATCGAAAAATGCGAAATTGAGCGAAAACGCACTTCAACTTCGATGTATATTATTCAAACTTATAAGCTTTGCTACTTATAGCAAATATATTCTTTTTACCAAATTTCAGAAAAATTCGTCCATTAGTTTTCAAGTTAAGGTGATGGCTTTTAAAGGTATCCTTATGGAATCCTGTGTGTCCTTGGACAAAAGTAAGGAATTTTTTGAATAGTATAAGCTTCGATCTTACTTTGTTTTCATTATCAATTGTTTTAGTCAATTAAAATAAGTTTTTAAGATTTTTGAAAATTTTGTTTGTTTTAAAATATCTATTTTTCGAAATTTTACGAAATTTAATTTTTGACACTTTCTCGCTTCTAAAATGTGCACTGTATACAAAAAAATTCTTCATGAAAAATTTATTAAATTTTGTTTTCTATTGAAAAAGCTTAATTTCTTATTATAAAATACTCATTTGGCGCATTTGTAGTCAATTTAATATACCCCGCCTGGAGGCGGGCTTCCCGGTTAGAGGGTTAAATACCATTACCCCTAAACTACCGTTACCATTATTTTTAAATTTCTGCTTTTGGTAATTGCATGTGGTTATTCAGTATTTTTCGTACATAAATTTGGTAAATTGGTTCTGTTTTTAATCTCGTTTTTTTTTACAAAAAAAAATGCGGGATGCACCGAAATAACTGACTACCGTTATCCTTAAAATACCGTTACCGAAACAAATGAAATACCGTTAACCTTAAAATACCGTTACCGAAATAATCAAAAAACCGTTATCCTTAAAATACCGTTACCAAAATAACTGAAAACCCGTTATCCTTAAAATACCTATACCGAAATAAATGAAATAGCGTTACCCTTAAAATACCATTACCGAAATAATCTAAAATAGCGTTACCCTTACCGATAACCGCATCGTTTCGGTTATCATCGAAAACGAAAACGATCTGATTTTCAATGGTTAATATTTTATACCAATTATTTTTTATTTCCTAATTTAGATGTCCGGAGTCAAATGAAACGATAAATAATAATTTGAACCCAATTTGATTTTGGCGAAACTAATTATTCTAGATTGAAGAATTGTTCGTTATCGTTTTCGATTTTCATCACACCCCTGAGTGTGTGGGACCTGAAATCCTGCTGTCCTCCAATACAAAGTTTTTTTATTCATTTAAATTTAATCATATCGTATTGTATTAATTTATATCCAATTTGATCGGGACGAAATTCAGATACAAGTTTATCATTTGATAGCTGTGTTTTCGACTTAACTATATCCGTTAACTCATAAAAAAACTCAAAGTGCATAAAAACACGTTCAAGACGAAAACTAACACATTATTTTTCGTATGCACTAACAAAAAATAAGTGCATTGCAGGGCTAATCATTTAAATTTTATTTAAAATAAAAAAAAAACTTAACATATTTAAAAAAAATTTCTAAGTACAAAGAAAATTCCCATATTTGAGAAGAAATGATCTACACCCGTATTCAAAATGACAAAGTGTATGCAAATGACAAACTTGCTGCTAACTTTTTTACACACAAATTCCCATAAGGGGAATATGCTTTTTTATTTTTTATACGGGGGCTAATCTTTAAAGAATGCAACAATAACGGATTTATACAATAACGTCTTTAATAGTTACTCATTATCAACAGTAGCTTGCGGCTGGTAGTGTGTAGGACGTGAAATCTTGCTGCTCTCCAATACAAAGTTTTTTTTATCATTTAAATTTAATCATATCGTATTGTATTAACTTGTATCCAATTTGATCGGGACAAAACTCGGATATAAGTTGATTATTTGATATAACTTTGTATCCTTGTAAATATAATTATATCCGATTTGATACAATTTAATATAACCATTTTTCGGATGAAATTATATCCAGTTACATATTGGAAATATACATAATTTTATATAAACTTTTTTACTCGGGTATACAAAACAACTTAGAAGAAAATTTAACATTGAGCTATATAAAACTTTATATGTTTCCGATAAAACCATTTTTAATTATATATGACGATTCTATGGACAATTCTAAGCAACTTTGGTGAAGGAACCATAGGTCTATCTCGATTTTCGAGTCTCCCACTTTTCAAAAAATGATTTTTTTCCCTATAACATCATTTTGATTCAAAATTCGATTTTTTATTCTTCGTTATATTATCTTTTTTATGTGTATATGGGGGGTTTTTGGGGTCGAGAAATTCATTTTTGATCTTTATTTTTACCTATGACCACCACCAGAGGGCGTTTCATGCATATTTTACTATTTTTCGTCTATTTTCCTTCATTCAATTAGGAAAAAAGCTGCATAGAGAGAGCTTTCTGGATAAAATTTCAATGAATTCCCTTTACGCAATAATTCATTAACATTATGCGGATAATTCATTAAAATCATGCAGACAACTCACTCAATGTGTCATTGCAGACCCCTACGTACACCTAAGGGCCCTAGAGACGATTCTTTGGATGGCCAGTTCCCTACTTGGGTCATCGAAGATCGTGGACAAATCCACGTTTCGGTAGGTATCTCTCTCAGGTCCTGTGGATGTGTTGATTATGTTTTATTGACGGTTTTTAGGGATTATTTTAATTTTGTCAATTTATTGGTGACGTCCATTCATTGGTTTTTTGCAGTGAGGGATTTTCGCGTGTTTTGTGGGATTTTTTGGGGTGCTGATTTTTGGCATTTTGATTTTGTTTCTTATACTGCTTGGATTGGGCTGTATTCCTTGGCTTTGGGTGTATTGTATTATTGGGATGTGGCCGATGGAATTTTTTGAGTGTAGGATCCGCGGGGTGGATTGGGATTGTCACTGGGATAAGGCGGAGGTGATGGGGTTATTATACTGATTTCACGGGATGGGCAGTTTGGTGTTACACCGCTGCTTACTGATACGGTTGGTATCTTGATTGTGATTTGTGTTTGGGGACCTGATCACATAGGGTTTGTTATTTTTTGACAATTTGGGAATATTTTTTGTATTTCATTTGAATTGTTCGGTTCGGTATTTTGTTTTTAATTTTTTCTTGTCGCGATTATGATTGGTGGGAACGTATATTATGGTCTTTGTCGAGGCGGAAGGTGTTGTTTGCCGGTGCTGCATGGGGTAAATGGGGTGAGTTTTTGAATTTATTGCTTTTTGGGGAATCTGTATATGGGGTATTGATGAGCTATTTTTTGTTGTTCTGATTTTATTGTGTGTGTTATAGTCCGCGGTTGTTGTGACCAGCGGTTATTGGTTCTCGGGCGTGGTACTAGGATGGATGGGGAAGGCTTTTTGGATTGTTTTGATTTATGGTTTTTTGGGACGGGTTAGGATGTGGTTTGTTATGTTCGGGAGCATATTATATATGCGTCTCATAGGGGTTCCACGGAACTAGTAGGTTAATCCTGCTGATGAGTCCCTTTGGCAGGGGACGAAAGCGCTTCAGGAATTGCCCAAGTGCCTACACGGCTATGTTATTGCACGGGTGGTGGGTATTTTCGATTTTAGTTTTCTGTTATTAAATTTTGTGTGGTTTCTTTTTTCATTTTGTTAGTAGGGTGGGGCGATGGATGGAGGAACCGGTAAGTTTGACATTTTAGGGCTCCTTTTCCCTGTTTTGTCTTTCCGCAGGATTACGGGACTGATGGACCGGTAGGGTAGATAGATCATCGATGACCCAAGTAGGGAACTGGCCATCCAAAGAATCGTCTCTAGGCCCCTTAGGTGTACGTAGGGGTCTGCTATGACACATTGAGTAAGTTATCTGCATAATTTTAATGAATTATCCGCATAATGTTATTGAATTATTGCGTAAAGAGAATTCATTGAAATTTTATTCAGAAAGCTCTCCCTATGCAGCTTTTTTCCTAATTGAATGAAGGAAAATAGACGAAAAATAGTTAAAATATGCATGAAACGCCCTCTGGTGGTGGTCATAGGTAAAAATAAAGATCAAAAATGAATTTCTCGACCCCAAAAACCCCCCATATACACATAAAAAAGATAATATAACGAAGAATAAAAAATCGAATTTTGAATTAAAATGATGTTATAGGGAAAAACTCATTTTTTGAAAAGTGGGAGACTCGAAAATCGAGATAGACCTATGGTTCCTTCACCAAAGTTGCTTAGAATTGTCCATAGAATCATCCTAGGGGCCGGCTCTAATCGAATTTTTCGGCTCCATACAAATTGGCCCGCCCTAGTGGACATATATATTTATACTGATCTATATATGACATCATATAAGAAATTTTTGAAAAACTCAAAGCTATATATCCGCAAAGATATAGTGTCACACTGGACTATATATAAACATATTAGTCCATATTAAGTTATATAATTTCCTATATAACTATTTTTACTCGGGTTGGTTCTAAATTTATCCGAAAAAGTGGCAGATCGAAATAGATCCAGCAATATATTTGGGGATAAAATTAGATCTAATTCGATCCGAAAAATGACAGATCGAATTAGATCCAGCAATATATTTGGGGATAAACTTATATGTAAATTTATCCGAAAAATGGCACATCGAATTAGACCCAGCTATATATTTGGGGATGAACTTAGATCTAAATTTATCCGATAAATGGCAGATCGAATTAGATCCAGCAATATATATAGGGATTAAATAGATCGAATTAGATCTAGGTATATGTTTTTGGATTAAGTTGTATCTAACTTTATCTGGAAAACGGCAGATCGAATAAGATCCAGCAATATATTTGGGGATTAAGTACACTCAGATAAAAAAGTTAGTAAAAAAGTTTGTGAACAGTTTCCAATCGCACTTTACAATTTTTATACTTATTTTTAGTACAATTTTTTTTAGTAATCATTTTTGCATTAATCCTCGCTGCTGCTTTCTGCAAAACATTTTACTAATTTTACAAAACCGAGTGCTATATTTAGCATAAAAATATACTAGTTTCAAAATTTTTTTTTTTGTGATTTTTTACAATTCTTGTTTAGTTTATATTTGTTACTATTGATATATTCTTAGTAGAGATGGGCGCGTGACACGAAATTTTCGTGTCACGCGTGAATCACGCATGATCGTGAGTTAAAATGATAGCACTCACGTGAGTCGTGCGTGAGCGTGAGTTAAAAAAATGTTCGTGCGTGAGTAAATTTTTGTGCGTGAGTTTGCGTGATTATATTAAACCAGATTGCGATTATTTACAATTTTGGAAAAATTCCAGAGATCTTCCCCTACTTCAAATAATGTGTATTCCAGTCAGTTCAGGTACTAGCGAACGGGTGTTTTCTACTTCTGCTAGAATTCTTATTTAAAGAAGAAATCGACTTCTTGTACAAAACATTGAAACATTTTGTTCCTCCACAAAAATTTGGAATAACATTTAAAGATTTACAGTGAAATTTTTAAGTTATTTAAAAATTTTGAATATAAAATTAAATTAAAGGAATTAAATGCGCTAAAATCCCAAAACCTAATAAACAAATTATGAAAAACAATCTGTTAAAAGCATGTCCCTATCCAAATTTTATTCTTGAATAAGGCAATCGTCAGGGGGCAACGTGTTTAGTATTTCTATAAATATTTGTTAAGTTAAAGTACAAACTCAATGAGAATTTTTTCTTCTCATCTAGGAGCGTTTCTAAACATTTAAAATATCAAAGAAAAAACAAAAAAAAAATATCATAATTTGCTTTATTATCTTCCAATATACTACTCTGTTGTTTTGACAGATCTAGCAATGTAGTGACATCCATTCAAGTATAATCAACAATAGAAAATAAAAGTTTTTCTAAAGTGTCAGTAATATTTATATTTGCACAAGCACTTGCATATTAGTTAAATTTTTAACAAAATGTTTTTATAGTAAAGCTAATTTTAATTCTGACCACCATTAACAATAAACAAATAACCTGAAGTTAACACAAACTGAAAGTTTAAAAATTCAAATTTGTGTGGAATTTGACATCTGTAACTCTAAGTTAGCTCAAACTTTAGGTTAATTTGTTTAATGTTAATGGCCTTAAATAAATAAAACTTATATTCAATAAAGAAAGTTTCCTTAAATAATTAAGTTAAAAACTGGGTTGGCAGGCAATACCGCTAAAATACCGTTATCCATTCGAAACGATTTGAACTGACTGCCGTTACCCCTAAAATACCGTTACCGAAATAACCGAAACACCCCTATCTTTAAAATACCGTTACCGAAATAATTGAAATAACATTACCCTTAAAATACCGATACCGAAATAAATTAAATATCGATACCCTTAAAATATCCTTATTCTGTTTTTAATCTCGTTTGTTTTTCGTAAAAAAAATTGAGGGATGCATCGAAAAAACTGACTACCGATATCCTAAAAAAACCGTTACCGAAATAACCGAAATACCGCTAACCTTAAAATGCCTTTACCGAAATAATCAAAAAACCGTTATCCTTAAAATACCGTTACCGAAATAACTAAAAACCGTTATCCTTAAAATACCGATACCGAAATAAATGAATTAGCGTTACCCTTAAAATACCGTTACCGAAATAATCTAAAATAGCGTTACCCTTACCGATAACCGCATCGTTTCGGTTACCATCCATGGATATTTTTCGTGAGTATTTCGTGAGCGTGAGTACTTCGTGAGCGTGATTCAAATTAAAAAAAATGTTCGTGCGTGAGTCGTGCGTGATTATTGTTTTTCTTTCGTGAGCGCGCGTGAGCGTGATTCAAAATTCACTCACGCGCCCATCTCTAATTCTTAGTTTGGAAATAACAATGCATCAAAAGGTAATTGGAGAACCGTTTGCAATTTTGACTCCAAATTTCAAGCACGATGAAGTAATTATACCAGGGTTTAAAAAAACTGCTGACAGCATCCAAAAATATCCAATATTTGATAATTTTTATGAAAGATATCTAAAAATAGTAAACACGTTGTGATATTTAACAACATGCTAGCTAATATCAACAGAAATAAATATCTAGCATATATAAATTTTTTGATTTATAGCGGCTATTGAAAAATATCCAACGCTTGGATATTAAACAATATGCTAGATAAAAATAGCTGTCTGTGTACGATATATACGAAAATGATATTTCTGTTATGTTGTATATTTTTAGCAGCTTTCTCAAAATATATATTTTTCTAAAAATATCTTGCATTGCTAGATATATCTGTTTAAAAATATCTTGCATTGCTAGATATATCTGTTTAAAAATATCTTGCATTGCCAGATATATCTGTTTAAAAATATCTTGCATTGCTAGATATATCTGTTTAAAAATATCTTGCATTGCCAGATATATCTGTTTAAAAATATCTTGCATTGCTAGATATATCTGTTTAAAAATATCTTGCATTGCCAGATATATCTGTTTAAAAATATCTTGCATTGCCAGATATATCTGTTTAAATATATCTTGCATTGCCAGATATATCTATCTAAAAATATCTTGTTGATTTTGCTGCTATTAGCAGTGAAAATATTCTTGCATTGCTAGATATATCTATCTTGTGAGTATTGGTTTTTGGTGGTTGGATATTTATTTTATACAAATATCTAAAAATATCTTGTTGATTTTGCTGCTATTAGCTACGAAAATATTCTTGCATATCTAGCTGGTGCGTATTGTTTTTCGGTGGTTGGATTTTTTTTAGGCATTTATATAAAAGTATTAATTTTTAGTCTAAATAATGCTGCTATTGAAATGAATTTTAAGTGTGCGTGAATATATCAATAAAAAAACAAGAGGACTTTAATAATTATTATTAGAAATTAGATTTCCATTTAAAAATTTATAATTTATAGAAATAATAAAAAAAATAATAAAAATTCCTTAATAATTATTATAAATTATACTTAATAAAAAAATAATTTTTTGGTAAATTTTATTTAAAATTAGTACGACTAAAGCCTAGGAGAGTTGTTAAAAATCACTTTTTTTTAACTTTGAAGCGCAATTTTTGAACGTAAGAGCAAATTAAGTTTTTGTTAAGTTCAGATTCAGTATATTTCTACACTAAGAGAATTATGTCGGTAAAATTAACTGCAATTTCATTTAATTTTAAATGCCTTTACAGATCCCAGTAAAATAGCCCATGAATATCATCACTGCGCCTAAGAAATTAGAAAATTTTGCTGTTATTATGGGAAATTTAACTGTTTTGATCCCAGCAGTATTTTTTTGCTAATTTTAGCAACACATGTCTGCTGATCTGTAGTACAACAAAATTAGTATCAAAATTAGTAGTCGCTACTAAATTTTAGGAAAATTGTTGTAAACTGCAATTTAAAATCGATTTCTTAAAATCAGTTAAAAAACTTACTAATTTTCAATAATTTTAGTACAATGAAATTGGTATAAATAATTAGTTGCAGCTACTAAATTTCAGTAAATTGTTGTTAACTGTAATTCTTTAGGAGCTCTTATGGGGGAAAACATTTTGCTCGTTTAAAAAAATACAAAAATTTCTAGATCTCTTAATTCTCCTAATTTTTAATAATTTGTTTTGTATACATACGTATTTTAATAAAAAAAGCGAAAGAATATTTTTTATGTGTTTAACTTGAGCTTTCAATAGTAAGGAGTGAGATCATAAAAATCTTAACACACATTTTTGCCTATAACTTTGGTTTAAAGCTTCTCATATTTTTTTATATTTGATATCATTGACGCAAACTTATGTATCTATATGGGCCAATTTCTCGGATAAAATTTTATAAATCCGGTGAAAAATGCTCATATACGCTCAAACATATTCATATAGGGTTTATGTATGGAGACATATGAACAAACATGGATTTTTTATGAACATATATGGAATTATATGTGATATATTTTGTTGAACAAAATTCTAAAAAACTCTAAACTAAAGTTTTGCAAATTTATAAAAAAAACAAATCCCATTTTTGGCCATACCTGGGACTAGGTTATCATGAGCCAAGAGGGACAAAAATTTATATCTGAATATTAGAAATGAAACTGGAGTATAACATTGTAAATTTTTTAAAGAAATATTTTATTTTTACGATTATCATAATTTATCTAATTTTAACCCTACAATGGTCTGAGGAAATTGCAATTACTAAAACATTTTCCAATCGATTTTGGATTTTTATACATTACAAGAAAGATAATTCAGTCTAGATTATGATTCTATTTACCTTTTCCAAAAATACGGTTACAAAATACTAGTGTTTCCAATTCGGTTAATCGATTAACCGATTCCTCGATTAATCGCCTCTATTTCGGTTAATGTCGAAACAAATAATTCAAAACTCAAATAATTATTCGATCCGAATAATCGGTTAAAACAGGTCGATTAACCGGTTACAATTTTAATATGGAATTTATCCCTCATTTTTTTCCCAAAACTTCATAATTTTCTTAAATTTGGCTAAAAAATTACAAGAAACATAAACACGAATATATTTTATTTGTAAAAATGTTAGTTTTTAATTTTTATTCAAAAATAAAAATTGTTTTTTTCGACCTTTTTAATTGATTAATTAGAAATCTATTAATTCAGGTCGAGGCCAATTTCAATCGTCTTTTCATTCCTGAAAGTGTAGAGGTTTTTGAAAGCAAAAACTCTGTGAAGTATTTGTAAGGTGAGTATCCTGATGAAGAAAAATGGCAATTTTTGAAAAAAGTAATATCCCTTAATTGCAACATGTTAGTCATTTATATAGCATGATGTGTTAGGATCAGAGCTTTAAACAATTAATTCCTTTTTGGAATGAATTCCCAAAAATTTAATTCAATTCTTTAATTCAAGGAATTAATTCATCAATAAGACATAAGCAGGAATTAATTCCTGTAAATTAATTCCTGTGAATTAATTCAAAGAATTCAAATTTATAGAATGAATTCCCTGACGTAAGAAAGCGTAAAGAATTAAAATTAAATAATTCATTCACTAAAGAATTTATTCAACTCTAGTTAATTCAATTTGAAGTCAAGGAATTCATTCAATTCTAGTTAATTCAACTTTTGGCTAAGGAATTCATTCAACTGTGCACTTAATTCAACTTTTGATCAAGGAATTCATTCAATTCTAGTTAATTCAACTTTTGGTCGAGGAATTCATTCAATTCTAGTTAATTCAACTTTTAGTCTAGGAATTAAATTTATTTCGTTTAATTTCCTAACGAATTAAATATTTTCGTTTAATTCCCTAGGAATTAAATTTTTTTTGTTCAACTCCCTAGGAATTGAAAACTTAATTCAGGGAATTAAACGAAAAAAATTTAATTCCTTAGGGAATTAAACGAAATAAATTTAATTTCATTTCGTCCGTCCGTCTGTCTGTCTGTCTGTCTGTCTGTCTGTCCATGCATTCTTGTGCGCACTCTACAGGTCGCAACTATTAAGATATTTTGATGAAACTTGGTATACCGACTTATATCGGCCCAAGGACGACGCCTATTGATTTTGGTTAAAATCGGTCCATGTTTAGACCTAGTGCCCATATAAGGGTCCTACCAAAATTATATTGTTTATACGCTGCAGGTCGTGAATATAAAGATATTTTGATGAAATTTGGCACACAGACCTACGTTAGCCCAATAACGCAGCCTATTGATTTTGGTGAACATAGGTTTATGTTTAGACCTAGTGCCCATATAAGGGTCCTACCAAAATTATACTGTTTATACGCTGCAGGTCGCAAATTTCAAGGTATTTTGGTGAAATTTGGTACACAGACCTATATTGGCCCTATAACGCAGCCTATTGATTTTGGTGAACATAGGTTTATGTTTAGACCTAGTGCCCATATAAGGGTCCTACCAAAATTATACTTTTTATACGCTGCAGGTCGCAAATATTAAGATATTTTAATTTGGTACACCGACCTATGTCAGCCCAAGGATGAAGCCTATTGATTTTGGTTAACACCGGTACATGTTTAGACCTAGTGCCCATATAAGGGTCCCCCCAAAATTATATTGTTTATACGCTGCAGGTCGCAAATATTAAGATATTTTGATGAAATTTGGTATACAGACCTATGTTGGCCCAAGGACGAAGCCTATTGATTTTGGTGAACATCGATCCATGTTTAGACCTAGTGCCCATATAAGGGTCCCCCCAAAATTGGCTTGGTTACAAACTGCAGGTTGCAAATATTAAGATATTGTATTGAAATTTGGTGCGCTGACTCACATTATAGAGAATTTTGACACAAGCCCCATTTTAACCCATTCGAATTTCGGATCCAAACATTAGTTGGCTTTTAACCAGACTGGTGTAGGGTATTGTATAGACGGCATGCCCGACTTTAACCTTTTTACTCGTTTTAAATACATTTTGAAATTTCTGAAATACATTTAGAGGATTTTTATATACAAATGGAATTATTTGAAATGCATTTGGACAATTTTGAAATACAGATTTAAAATTTTTAAATACAAATGAATAATTTTGAAATGTATTTGGACAATTTTCAAATACAAATAGAATTTTCTTAAATATAAATAAAATATTTTAAAATACATATATTTGTAATACATATTTTGTTTTATCTCTAGCATTTTCTCTCATGTGATGTGATTTTTTAATTTCAAAAATTTTTTTTAAATACATCGTGTTCATATATCCTGTTGATATTTAACAAAAACAGGAAGCTGTTAGTGTCTTTTTTGATAAAAAGTTAAGTAAATACATTAATTTAGCTTTAAACGATTAATCGATTAATCGCCAATTTTCTCGAATAACCGACCCGAATAACCGGTTAATCAATTTTAGTGATTTTTCGAATAATGCAATAACCGGTTAACCGCCTATGTCGAATAATTGGAAACAGTACAAAATACAGAGCGTGTATTTTGAAAGAAAATTCGGCACGTGTTCCCGTTATCCGATCACCTTAATTTTCTGCATGGTGTATTTTTAAACACAAAGGCACATTTCTAGGGGTGGGGGGCGGGTCACAGGTCGCCATTTTTCTCGTTTTCATGCAATAACCGGTTAACCGCCTATGTCGAATAATTGGAAACAGTACAAAATACAGAGCGTGTATTTTGAAAGAAAATGCGGCACGTGTTCCCGTTATCCGATCACCTTAATTTTCTGCATGGTGTATTTTTAAACACAAAGGCACATTTCTAGGGGGGGGGGGGGCGGGTCACAGGTCGCCATTTTTCTCGTCCATATAAGGTAGGTCACCCTAATATACCCTATACCCTAATTAAAGTATATATAAAAATATATGATTATAATGTATACTCAGATAAAAAAGTTAGTAAAAAAATTTGTAAATAGTTTCCAATCACTCTTTACTATTTTTATACTGATTTTTAGTACAACTTTTTTTAGTAATCATTTTTGCTATTCTCTTATTGCAAATTACGTATTTTTTTTTACTAATTTTCGCTGCTGATTTCAGCAAAACATTTTACTAATTTTTCAAAACCGAGTGCTGAGTAAGAAACGAAATGCTCGTGCGTGAGTAATTTGTTTTTGTTTAGGAGTCAAAAATGGCTTACGCACCCATAACATTAACAACACTGAAGCTTTAATACGAAATTCTCTACACTATAACGTGCACTTGACTGATTTCTTATATCTTGGTGGTATATCATAATCCTATTAACTTTAAAATTTCAGTGTTGTTAACTTTGTTTTATAATTACTAAATTAAAAGAAAAATTTGTTCATGTTTATTGAACTATCATGATAAATCTGGATAAAAGTAATGGAAGATTTATCGAAATTATAAGATCTCCAGCAGACCTGGGGTTAATCATTACATTTTGTAATTAATTACACATGCAATTACACAATTACATGTAATTGTAATTGAAAAAAACTTATCTACAATTACATATTCTTAGTAATTGCAATTCAAAAAAGAACAATTACAAGTTATTGAACATTTTTTTTTATTTATTTCTCATTTTTCGGATATAATTATATCTAATTACATAAAAGATTATATATAATTAAATATAACTTCATATGGCTCCATAACATTTTTTTTTACTTAGGTATTGATATATTCTTAGTCTGGAAATAACGCATAAAAACGTAATAACTGGAGAACCGTTTGCAATTTTGACTCCAAATTTCAAGTACGATGAAGTAATTATACGCTTGTTACAATCGAAAGAAAAAAAGTATTTTTTTTTTTATTAATTTTTTTTTAGATTTTAGAGTTTGTTTATTTTTTAGTACACTTTTTTGGTAATTTCAACAGATTGATTTTAAATTACAGTTTACAACAATTTACTGAAATTTAGTAGCTGCAACTAATTATTTATACCAATTTCATTGTACTAAAATTATTGATAATTAGTAAGTTTTTTAACTGATTCTAGGAAATCGATTTTGAATTGCAGTTTACAACAATTTTCCTAAAATTTAGTAGCGACTACTAATTTTTTCTACTAATTTTGTTGTACTACAGATCAGCAGACATGTGTTGCTAAAATTAGCAGTAGCCATTACAGACTTTTTTGGGTGAGTGTATTCACAGCGCATGCTACGGGAACAGTTTTCTCCGGTCCGGAGACATTTGGTTAGTTTGGGGACTGTCCTCAAATTCTTCCTAGGTCTTGCGAATAGTTTGAAGACATTTTTGACTAATATACCGCATATTTTGGGCACTTTTTTGGCTATGTCCCAGAACTATGCGCTGTGCATACATATATAATTATATATGGCTATTCGGCGACATTATAAGATAACAACAAATAGACTATATCGTCGCTAAACCTAAGAAAACAGGTAACATTTTTAAGGAGGAGAGCAACAAAACACCTTTATTGAGCTTTTCGCGAAACTTTTTATAAATTATTTTTTTACACATATGAAAACAAAACTCCAAACTTTCTATTTATAAAAGAATTACTTCCATAAAACTTAACCAAGAAACAAAATATAGCCCTACTTTAGGTGCACCAGAAATAGTTTTTGTTAACAATATCTAATTTCTAATGCGCAGCGATGATATTCATGGGCTATTTTACTGGGAACTGTAAAGGCATTTAAAATTAAATGAAATTGCAGTTAATTTTACCGACATAATTCTCTTAGTGTAGAAATATACTGAATCTGAACTTAGCAAAAACTTAATTTGCTCTTACGTTCAAAAATTGCGCTTCAAAGTTAAAAAAAAGTGATTTTTAACAACTCTCCTAGGCTTTAGTCGTACTAATTTTAAATAAAATTTACCAAAAAATTATTTTTTTATTAAGTATAATTTATAATAATTATTAAGGAATTTTTATTATTTTTTTTATTATTTCTATAAATTATAAATTTTTAAATGGAAATCTAATTTCTAATAATAATTATTAAAGTCCTCTTGTTTTTTTATTGATATATTCACGCACACTTAAAATTCATTTCAATAGCAGCATTATTTAGACTAAAAATTAATACTTTTATATAAATGCCTAAAAAAAATCCAACCACCGAAAAACAATACGCACCAGCTAGATATGCAAGAATATTTTCGTAGCTAATAGCAGCAAAATCAACAAGATATTTTTAGATATTTGTATAAAATAAATATCCAACCACCAAAAACCAATACTCACAAGATAGATATATCTAGCAATGCAAGAATATTTTCACTGCTAATAGCAGCAAAATCAACAAGATATTTTTAGATAGATATATCTGGCAATGCAAGATATATTTAAACAGATATATCTGGCAATGCAAGATATTTTTAAACAGATATATCTGGCAATGCAAGATATTTTTAAACAGATATATCTAGCAATGCAAGATATTTTTAGAAAAATATATATTTTAAGAAAGCTGCTAAAAATATACAACACAACAGAAATATCATTTTCGTATATATCGTACACAGACAGCTATTTTTATCTAGCATATTGTTTAATATCCAAGCGTTGGATATTTTTCGATAGCCGCTAGAAATTAATGAAGTGATATTTGCTAGATATTTATCAATGGCTAAAAATATACAACACAACAGAAATATTTCTTTCGTATATATCGTATACAGACAGCTATTTTTATCTAGCGTGTTGTTTAATATCCAAGCTTTGGATATTTTTTCCATAGCCGCTAGAAATCAAAAAACTGATATATGATAGATATTAAACTCTGAATTATACGCTTGTTACAATCGAAAGAAAAAAATGTTTTTTTTTATAAATTTTTTTAGATTTTACAGTTTTTTATTTTTTAGAACACTTTCTTTCTAATTTCTGCAGATTGATTTTAAATTACAGTTTACAACAATTTACTGAAAATTAGGAGCTGCAACTAATTATTTATACTAATTTCATTTTATTAAAATTATTGATATTTAGTAAATTTTTTAACTGATTTTAGCAAAACGATTTTGAATTGTGTTCACTTCTTGAACAAGTAAAAGGTATATGTATATAAAATTATTGAGTTTTAAAAACAGATAAGAATTGTAAAGTAATAAATTTGGACATTTTATGTGACTCTTTGTATTGTGTTAAATTTGTTGTGTTTGTTAACCTCATGTGTTGTTATCAATGCAGTGGTTTTAGAACTCATGATCAGGTCACAGCCTTTTGTTTTTCTTTTACTTTACTTATCTCTCACCATGTGTTCTACATGATATAAATAAATTAGATAGGGAAAGGTTGAGACAGAGAACAAAGAATAGTTTGCTAACCTTTCCTTATCTATAATAAGAAAATATTGTCCTACGCATTGCAGCGTCGGAAAATTAGAGATTAAATATTTTTTAAGTTAAATATGTTATATATAAGTAGGAATAAATTTGTAAATAAAGTTAGTTCAATAAAAACCTCAATACATGTATAACATTTTCCCTTCGTTTTAATCAAATTGCATTTTACAACAATTGTACTAAAATTTAGTATCGGCTACAAAATTTTTCTACTTATTTTATTGTACTACAAATCAGCAGACACGTGTTGCTAAAATTAGCAAAAAAAATACCGCTGGGCTCAAAACAGTTAAATTTCCCGTGATAAGATCCCAGGCAGATATTGACAACTGTTCAAAAATTAATACACTAGCAGAGCACTGATTTTATAAAAATTACAATATTTCTTTAAAATAAGGTTTAAACTCAGAAGGTCTCGAGTTCGATACCGTTCACGGCTATCCATTTTTTTTATAAAATTAATTTCTTTTTATAAAATTATAATTTTTTTCTATAAATGTTTTTACAAAATTATATTTTTTTTATTAAATTGAATTTTTTTAATAAAATAATTTTATTTACCTTTTTTAACGCTCTACACCATTTCCAATTGTATGAATTGTTTTTAAGATTTATCAATTGTATTTATGAAATAATCAATTGAATTTCAGTTTTAACAATTGTATTTGAATTTCAGTCTTATCAATTGTATTTCAGAAATTATCAATTGTATTTCCGAAATTATGAATTGTTTTTCAAAAATTTTTTTTGTTAACTATGAAATACAATCAACAAATTCTGAAATAAAATTGATTATTTCTGAAATACAAAAAATAATATGGAGCTTTATTTGGTAATATATAACTTAGAGTGATCCATGTACCATTTTAACTGAAAAATGGCCCGATAAAATTGTATCAGTTGTTTATCAGTTTTTATCTAATTGTATTAGTTTAGATCAGACCTGATTAAATTATGTGTTAATCAGATGAAATCGTCTCTGGTTTTTGACCTGATACAATTTTATTGGTTTATATCACATTAGGGTTGTTTTATCTCATAGGGTAAAAAAAATGTCAGAATTTTTTTGGGGGCACCCCCCTAAAATATTTCATTTTGTTAGATTTTCAGATTGCCAAAGTTTGAGCATAATTGGAAGATGTTAACCCGTGCCACTGGGGCCTCAAAGTTTTTAAAATCTCGATTTTTTTGGCAGTTTGGCGACTTTGCCGACCCATATCTCCAGAACGGTTTAATATATTTGCCCGTGTCATACATCAAATTGAAGGCGATACTGTTTATAATATTTGATATGCAATAAAAAAATACGTAAGTAGTACTGAATTCGAGATAATGAAGCCAATGTCCCTAAAAACGTGAATAGGTACCCCTTAGAGCGAAGATGGAACCTATTGTGAAAAAACCCATTTTCCTTCCTATATTATCAATTTTTGGAATGAAAACAATTATGTATTTAAAAAATCAAGTATAATAAATGTGTTTTTCATTTTATTCTTATTTAAATTTATTCAAGGGGCTGACATAATGTGGTTTTGGAGCTATCTGGATACAGCTGACGGCATCTGCTGACTACTTGGAGAACGTATTGTTTTTGTTGCTCGTCCTTTATAAGTAATTGGTTGTAATCTGTGATGAGCTTGACTCCTCGCTCTGCCATGTCGTTCACATTTTTCAAGTTGTTTACCATCCTTTGATCCTCCTGGTAGTTGATGTTCTGCGGCCAAGTTGCAGGATCTTTTTCCAGAAATTCGGTGATAATGTTTAATCTCTTGAAGAATAGGAATTTCTAGGAATTTCGGCAGTTGTTCTTTTTTTAGTTTGGGTCGCATATTTCTGGAGCACTTCTCATTTTCTTCTGCTAGATTTGTTAAGATTTTTGTCGCCATTTGGCTCTTTACGGTGTTTTGCACTGTCGGGTCAAACAATGCCAGGGCAACAAGTTCAGGACTAAGATACCACAGGTGATTTATCATTTTGTTAATTCCTTTTTCCGATATTTTTTTGTCAATGCTTTCGTATTTCAATAGGTTTTCAATGAGGTCTAGGTCTTGTTTTGGTGCTAAACACGCTCTGGGGGCGTTATACCAGGCTTTACAGTAGACTCGAACGATGAAAACACAAAGTGCTTCTAGGGCCTCTTGTTCTTGGGAAGTCAACTTAAACTGGTCACGGAAGAGTTGTATTTTCAGACAGTAAATATCTTTTGCCATCCACCGGGCATGGTGTACTGGACCTGGAGACCTGAAGCGCACACCTTTTCCGTCAAGATGGCCAAGATATATCAATGCCAACTGTAACAGCTCTTTGTAGTCGTCTCTTGGCTGGCATTCCATTAGTTTTCTTTGCAGTTCTTCTTTGATATTCTCTACTTCTTCTTTGGGCAGTAGTTTCAAAACATTCTCGCCTACATCGAACTTGGATTTATCAGTCGCCGACCATTCTTTTTGAAATCTCTTGAATATGTCTGGTTGAGGTAACGATGTGCTTCTAAACTTGCAGTCAAAAACCCCTCTCAACAAGACTTCTAAAACGTGGTGTCGGCACGCTAGGTACAGGAGCTCTCGACGTAACATCTGCTCCAGGAGATTGCACGATCCATTGAGTCTCCCAGTATTTGATGCTGTTGTATCGAAGCACATAGCCACGACCGAGCTGGCGAGACCCCATTCCTCTAGACATTCGTACACTGCTAGGGCTTGTTCCTCCCCTGAGCTACTGTCAGTTTCAGGAACGCCCAGGAGTTGTTCTTTAGTCCCATGTGATACCAGAATAGCAACCCGTTCTTTCTGCTCTGTTTTGAGGATAGCTAGTAGTAGTTTTCCATCCCAATGCACGCAGACAGCCTCGTTTTGGGGTATCTTAAGTCTGTCTTGAATTTGTTCCATGTATTTTCCACGGTTTATTCTCCGCTGTTCACGGATAACGCTTCTGGAGATCTTATATTCTTTGGGATCCTCTCCGAGAGCTTCTACTGTAGCCAAAATGATACGAGTAGCGTTCCTATCGGACACCTTACAGCGGTCCAGCAACAATGATAATTTCATGGTTAAGACCTCTTTGAAGCCACGCTTGATTCTCTTGGGGGCAGATGGTCCTTCAGATTCTACGTTCATTTCGAGCTCTTCATACGGCGTTTCACGTCCTTCTGACTCTTCTGTTGTCTCGTCGTCCATGAGCTCCACCGTCTCTGTGAACAATGTGATGAGACAATAAGTATAAAGTTAATATTGATGGAAATTTCAGCTAGTGATCTAGATCTTATAAAGTTTCGCTACAAGGAAAATATTTTTTTTTAAATGCTTACCCAAATTTCCCGCTTCAAGTTGTTTCTCCAAGACCTTCCGTTGTTTCTGTAGTAGTCTTTCTTCAGATTGAGCCAACTTCAGGTCAACTCCGAGCATGGAGCCTGGTCTTCCTTTCTGTCTTTGTTTCAACAGAAACTCCTTGACTTCTTCTGAAGTCATCATCGTCAGGGCATCTTGGTGGGCAATATCAAAGAGATCATCCAACTTTAGGGTAAACTCTTTTACAGCATTTCTTGCACTTTCCGTTTTTCTATCCTTGTACTTTTGCATTTTTCTCCAATTATCGTACAGTTTTTCCAGCTTTACTATGACATTTTTGTTTTGTTTTGTAGGAGTTCGAGCTTTTGTCCAAAAAACCAAAACCTCGTCAACAGTAGTTGTGGCAGAGTCTCTCACATTTAACTTCACATTACGCAAATTGTAGAACATAGTAGCTAGAACTTGTCGATTGGAGGGCAGCTTACATCCAGTTATCTGGTGAGCTGGATAGTCAATTAGAAACATTTTGTCTCTACCTCTACTTCTCATGCCAGATGTAGAAGCCATCACTTTTACGAGAAATAAAAATGTTCACTAGAAGAAAGAATAAATAACACAGAATGACACTTACTAAAACAAAGAGTACGTGTTAGTAGGTACCGACCTAATTAAAATAAAAATGTCTTTTGTAGTTAATATTTAGTGGGTTTTTTTAAACTCGATCACACGAACGTAGAACAAAATACGACTTTCACTGTTCAGCGAATACTTTTCAACTGACCAAGAAACAAAATCATAAAAGCAAGAACCACCTAGCTATCCTTCTCTCTTTTTAATAACAGACTCTGAACTCTGAAAATATAACAATAGGTAGTAGGGTAACCCAATACATTTTTAAACTAGTTTGGTTTTACCTGCTTGGGGTCGCCAGTGATACAGTGTGAGGAAAAAATAGATACATACCTGACATAAAAAAACATTGTTGTGGATCTAAAATTAACGGTATACCATAGCAAACATATTAAAATGAAATGGGATTCCAAAGTACAAGTATTTGTCCACAATAAGCAATACTAATACAAATAACGCATCTTCGCTCTCAGGGGTTCCTAGTCACGTTTTTAGGGACATTGTCTCTATTTTTTCGGTTTCAGTACTAGTTGCATATTTATTGTGTAGAATATAAAATGTTAAAAATAGTATGGCCTTTAATTTGATGTACGACACGGGCAAATAGCTTTAGCCGTTCCAGAGATATGGGTCGCCGAAGTCGCCAAACTGAAAAAAATCGAGATTTTCAAAATTTTGAAGCCCCAGTGGCACGGGTTAGCATCTTCCAATTGTGCTCAAACTTTGGCAATCTTAAAATCTAACAAAATGAAACATTTTAGGGGGGTGCCCCAAAAAAAATCCGACATCGATTTTTTAAAACCACCATGTGATATCACCCATACCATGTGATATTATCACATGGTATCAGTTTAGGTCCAAATAGATATATTTGTATAAAAAATTATATAGTTATATCCCAATTTTGACCTGATTCACTAATAGAAAAAAGTCCGTAAAAAATTTAGTTAAAACTACTAAAAATTAGTTAAAAATGATTAAATGAATTTTTAGTTATTTTTGAGCTTAATTTTTGTAACAGGAGAATAGCAAATTAACCTGCTAAAATCAGCAAAAAATTTTGCTAAATAATTAGTAGCCTAAAAAATCACCAAAAAATTTAAAATTTTCAAAGTTTTTTTTTCGATTTTTTTTTAAATTCAAATAAAAATCATAGGCGTAACTAGACCATTTGTCCGGGGTAGGCAAGGGCCCTATTTATGTTTGGCTCTTTATTTGCTCATTCTCAGACCCTAAATTTTAAAAACCATTTTCGACATTATGCTTGCGATTTTTTCATACAAAAAAAAAAAGACTTAAAAATAACTCCCTCACTTTTGATAAAATTTTCAAAATAGTCAAATATTTTTATAGAAAACTCTGAAAATGCCTTTTTTCTGAAGAAAACCTCGTGCTTGGAATGCTATACGCTCAGAATAGTATAAAATTTTGATATTTGATGGAGAAAAGGAATCTAAGATCAACCTGTCTCATATTTTCTTCCAGCTCCGACGAACCCATTCTTACCCTATATTTTGACCACTTATGTTAAATTACCGAGATGATCAAAAACAGACATTTTCATCGTAAAATTTTTGCTTCTACAACATATTGAAATTTCCTCAAAATAGTACACTCATAGAAATAAATCTGTAAAAATAGCAGGAAAAGTAACTAAAAATTAGTTAAAAATGATGCTGCAGAAGAAACTAAATACAAGTAAAATAAGAACAGCAAAATTAAACCTGTTAAATTTACAGTTTTGCAATTTTTTAGGAAATATTTCTGCTAATTTAACATTACAGACTGCTTTTTGCATTCAACTAAATTTAGCTTAAAAATAACAAAAAATTATAGATATTGATATAGATATTTGTTTTTACTATTTTTAGTCTACTAATATTTAGGAAACTCTTCTGTAGATTTTACAATAAAATTTGTCATTTTTAATTAAATAAAAGTTAACTTAAATATAACTAAAATTCTGCAAATTTAACAGCTTTATTTTTGCTGTTCTTATTTTAATAGTATTTACCAAAAAAGAAAACAGTTCTTTCTGGAGCATCATTTTTAAATAATTTTTAATTGCTTTTTCTGCTATTTTTACAGATTTATTTCTCTGAGTGTAATATTAATTATTAATTACTTTAAAAAACTATTAAATCCAAGAAATTTTTCTCTTATAGCCACAACTAAGATCAATTTGTTTTTTTTTTAATATTTCTTAAGTAAGAATTTTTAAACATTTCTGGCTGTTCTGGCTGTAAAACTGACCCTTAGATTCCAACAAATTATCTTCCTAGGAAACTAGAAGACATTTTCCCAATCAAAAACATAGGATTAACTGATATTAAATAAAAAATAATCATATAACAATAATTATAGACAGATGTTTTTAAATTCTGGGGTGGACAAAAGGCAGTCTAGGGTGGGCTTTGCCCACCCCAGACTGGCCTAAGTCCGCCAATGATAAAAATCGAGCATTTTGAAAACAGCAGTTTACAATTTTTTAGTAAATATTTCTGCTGATTTTAGCAGAATAGACTGCTATTTGCATTCAACAATAGCAAAAATGTTGTAGATATAACAGTTTATTTTTGCTATTTTTAGTCTACAAATATTTAGCAAAGTTTTCTGCAGATCTGCTAATTTTAGCAATATTTTCTGCAGCATAATTTTTAACTAATTTGTAGTAACTTTGTCTGCTTTTTTTGCAGATTTATTTCCATGAGTGTATAATTGTATCATTTTAAAACTTTGATACAATTGTATAAGGTTAATATCGGATACAATTATATTTTATTTATATAAAGTTTAACCAATTACGACCAAACCTGACACCATTACATATAAACCGATAAAATTGTATGATGTCAAGGTTAGGTTAGGTTGAATGGGAGCCCGCCAGAACGGCGAGTTCACTCGGAGGCCATAGGGCCCATTGTGATTCCCTTAGTTTTTCCCACATGGAAAGAAATACCACAACCCGAGAAATCTAGAACCATCCCGATCCCCTTAAAAAGTTCGCAAGACCAGACAGAGAAACATCGCGTAGACTGTCCAGGTCGTCGAAGAACCTGCACCCCAGATATCTGAGTCGCCGTTCCTTCAGTCCCGGACATTCACAAAGCAGATGATGCACTGTCTCCTCCTCCTCCTCGTCCCCACAGCCCCTGCAGTAGTCCGCCTGGGTGTAACCCCAACGCGCAGCCATTCGGCCTATCGCGCAGTGTACCGTTAGAACTCCTACAAGCATCCCGACCGTCCGCTTGCCAAATCCAAGAAGAATCTTTGTCCTCCCCGGATCAGGCAGTGGCCATAGGGTCCGAGATATCCTACAATTGGTCAAGGTTGTCCACCTTGCCGTCGTCTCCCTATCCGATATATCCCCTATCACACCGAATAGCTCCACCAGAGGAACCAGGACCTCCGTCTGCATAGGGTCCTCAACCGACTCGGAGCCATTCCTCGCACAATCGTCAGCCCGCTCGTTCCCCGCAATCCCAGCGTGTCCAGGGACCCACGCCAGCCTAACCGAGTGCCGACGAATACGGTCGAGGGATTCAATACAGTGCCGCACACACCCCGATCTGACAGTATCGGATTACAGGGCTTTCAAAGCAGAAAGACTGTCCGCAAAGATGCTAATGGACGATGGATCCAAATCCCGTTCCATTATCATCCGTGCGGCCACGTCAATTGCATACACTTCCACCTGGAGCACGCTACAATCGCCCGAGAGTCGTATGGAGATTCGAAGGTCCAGTTCGCCGGAGTAAACTCCCGACCCTGTCCCCATGTCCGTCTTCGAACCGTCCGTGAACACTGAGATATCACCACTCCGAATAACGGAGTCGGCTTCCCAGTCTTCCCTGGTCGGTACAATCACCTCAAAAGTCCTCTGGAAATTCGTGACCGGTACAATAGAGTCCGTTTCACGATCCAGTAGTGCACCACCAATCCCATGCAGAATGGTACTGTGCCCCCAAATGCGTTGCCTCAGCTCCTGCATCTCCCTGAGTCTAAGAGCTGCCTTTGCCGCCGTGCCCCTGATATAAATATCCAGTGGTGGGATGCCAAGAATCACCTCCAAACTTGCCTGGGGTGTAGAACGAGCCGCCCCCGTAATACCCAGACAAGCCAGTCGTTGCACCTTTGCGAGAGTGGAGAGATATGAACCCGTGTCCACCGCCCTCCACCACACCAGTGCCCCATAGGTCAAGATTGGTCTGATAATCGCCGCATACATCCAGTGAATCATATACGGCTGTAGACCCTATCTCTTCCCAAAGGCCCTTCTACAGGTGTAAAAATCACATAAGGCTTTTCTCATTCTCTCCTCGGTATTCCTTTTCCAGGAAAGTTTAGAGTCAAGAATGACACCCAGTTACTTTGCCTCCCCCGAGTTGAAGAGTAACTCCGTCCAATCTAGGGAGATCAAACCTCTCCGGTTTGTACTTCCTTGTGAACAAAACAAGTTCGGTTTTAGATGGATTGACTCCCAGACCGTTCTCCCTTGCCCACCTGGATAGCATCGTAAGCGCCGACTCCATGAGATCACTGACCGTCTGGAGAAATTTCCCCCTGATCAGTAGCACAACGTCATCGGCGTATGCCACAACCTTCGTCCCCGTTCTCCCCAATGAGTCAAGGATTCCATTGATCACAAGATTCCACAGAAGAGGAGAAATGACCCCCCCTTGTGGAGTACCCCTTGTGACTACCTTCTGCGCCCCATCACCGCCTATGTCCGAATTTATAGCCCTGCTCCTGAGCATATTGCCCGTCCACAGGGTTATCTGCGGGTCAGTGCCAATACCCTCCAAGGCACTAATGATCGATGATATACTCACGTTGTTGAAAGCCCCTTCTACATCCAGGAAGGACGCCAACACATACTCACGGTCTTGAAGAGCATCCTCAATTGTGCCGACAACCTCACTCAGAGCCGTTTCCACCGACCTCCCCTTGAGGTATGCGTGTTGGGCTCTGCTGAAATTGTCTGCAGAGAGGATGCTCCTCACATGAACATCCACCAGTCTCTCCAGTGTTTTCAATAAAAACGACGAGAGACTAATCGGCCTGTAGTCCCTGGCGGTGCTGGCGGGAGGATAAACTCCCCGCTTTCGGGATGAAGACCACCCTGACCTCTCTCCACCCAGAGGATATATACCCCGATGCCAGGCTGCCAGTAAAAATACGCAGCAGCCATGGCATGATAATGTCCAGGGACTCCAGCAAAAGTGCCGGGAAAATACCATCCGGCCCTGCTGATTTGTAGGGCTTAAAAGACCGTATCGCCCAAGCAATTTTGCGTTCGTCTACCATTGACCAGATGTGCTCACCTATCTGAATTGCAGTCGATGAGAGTGCGTCCAACGGGACATTGGACATCACATCCTCTCTGCAACCCGGAAAGTGAGTCTCCATCAGGAGCTCAATGGTTTCCCTATTACCCTCCGTGAAAGTACCATCAGGCCTCATAAGGGATCCTGGTGTACTGGGTGCCTTATAAAGAACCTTAATAAGCCTCGCTGCCTCCGTAGTGCCCTCTACTTCCCCACAGAACTTAGACCACGATTCCCTTTTTGCCCTTCGAGTCGCCCTCTTAAAGACATTAAAACTGAGACGGTACCGCTCCCAGTCCTCAGGTCTGTTCTCCTTCTTCGCCTTATTGAAAAGTTTTCTGCTCTCCGTCCTAAGTGTCTTAAGCTCCGGAGTCCACCATGGTTGGTGAATTTTCCTCGGTTGCAAGCGCTCAGGACACGAGTTCAGAAATGCTTCCCTAAGATTATCCGTCAATAGACGAACTGAACCTTCCACGTCTCGCACACTGACCGGGGTGTCCCGTTCTGGGCCCGGTATCGTCTGAACAAGACTACGAAATTTGGCCCAGTTTGTCTTCCTAGGATTCCTATATGGAATCATTTCCCTAACAGAAAGATCAACGCTGAAGAGAATCCTATAATGATCAGAGAATGAACATTCTTGTGAAACTCTCCAGTCTTGGACTTCAACACAGTCGGTATTCGATACCATGGTTATATCAATAACCTCTTCCCTAATCCTATTATAGAATGTTGGCCTATTGCCCCTATTACATATAATCAAATTAGTGGACATTAGGTAATCAAACAGTGACTCACCTCGGTCATTGATGTCAGTGCTGCCCCATAAAGAGTGATGAGCATTGGCATCACCCCCCATCACCAGATCATGGCCCTTGGTTATGCACACCTCGACCAGATTACGGACTGCCTGTGATGGAGGGTTGTCTCCCCCATACGGGAGATACATCGAGGCAAAGAGCAGAGTGGGCATGCCCCTGCGCTCAAGTGCCGCCACCGTTAGGTCCCCATTGCCGTAATGGGACATAAGAAAAAGATTAATGCCCTTCCTATACAATATACAGCTTCTGATCTTACCTTCGCATAGCGGAGAGAGAAGCATGAAGTTGCGTGATCCAAGTCCCCGAACCCTGATGCCAGAAAGCCAAGGTTCTTGAATCAGGGCCACGTCCATCCTCTCCGTCTCCATGAAACGCAGCATTTCATCGGTCGCTGCCTCGCAGTGATGCAGATTTATCTGCACCACCTTGATGCATCTAGGACGCATTTCTGGTATCTTCCTTGGGTAGAATCATCTTAAGATGGTTCAACCCAAACTTCACCGATCCGTTGGAGAGGCGCAGGAGGCGCAAACACTCCGATCCGACTTTTAGCCAGAGATCCTTTCCGTCTCCTTTGTCCCTAGCTCGTCCCCTGATGATTCTCCAATCATCTGAACCAAGTCCTTTGTTCTGACGTTTCAGTAGTGTCAGAATGGCTTCATCCTCTATTACTGGAGGAGGAACCCACACCTTCACGGTCGTCTGAAAAGGATCAGGTCCCTTTTCAGACGATATCGACATTCATACCTGGCCAAAGCTCGTCAAGATCCTGGATTGTGCTTTTGAGAAAGTTCAACGCTTTCTCATTGCCACAACCCACTATCTTGACACCTTTCTGCCACTTGGCGCCATCGAACTCAGTGAAGGAATCATCTTCACTGTGTGCGAGTGCGTCAACTAGTGCCCTCAATATCCGTTCCTTCAACACCAGCCATCTGTCCGTTGCCATCCTACCTTCAGGATGACTCCGGTCCACAATGGCTACTTGTAGCTCAGGTGCAGATGGAAAGCTAGCCGATGGTTTCAACCGCTTACCCTCTGACACCTGCGTCTCACCTGACCTCTGTCGCTTTCCACCGGGCCTGCAGGCTTTGTCCTTGGAGCCGTACTTCCTTTTGATGAGGACGGTACGGCCCGCACCTCGGATTTTCCGCCGTCAGGTCCGGCTTTGTCGCCAGGATCACCGCCAAACTTCGTACCCCCAACATTGCCACGTGATGTGGACGGTCGCGTTGAGAGTGCTTCGGTTTGGTTGGTCGAACGCTTCCCGGACTCCGCAGGAACCTTGGAGTCCGTTCGCCGCGCCTCAGAGTGGCCATGGGATCCGGTTTTATGCGATTTTCCCATGGCTTTGCTCTGATCTTGCGCCTTTGTGTGTGGCCTGGATTCCACTACGGAAGTATTCTTCGCCATGGATTCATACTTCCGCACATGAAATTCATGTTTCCGCCTCAATCGCCTTTCTCTGGCAGTTAAGGCATCTGGATCTCGACGAGCCAGCTGCTTCAAATACCGGATAGAGCGCTTGTAGCCTGCCACTCTTTTCGAGTCATCTGCCGGCAGAGGACTGCCAGTGGATTTCCTCTCTTCGGTGCTTCCAACGATCATTTTCTTGGGATTGTTGGACTCAGTGACCACCGGCTGGGAGGATATTATACGAATATCCTCCTCATCCGTCTGGTATAAGAAGAGTTCCTCCAAACCCAATAGTTGGTCGTTGGTGTCACTGTCCGAGGGCACCTCCATGGCCTCCTGTCTGACGAGAGATGACCCCAGTTGTGAATTTGCCGTTGCCGTGACCGTTACCATATCCGTTGTGTGACTGCTGGCGACACGCAGAGGAGACCCGCTGTCTCCACCGGTGGTCGCAGTCACTGCTAACATCGACGTTTGGGCGTATATTACCGCCCGGATTTCACTTTCCTCGTGTTGTGTTCCCATGTTCATTCTTCTACCAACATCGTTAAAAAATTCTCACCGCCGACCTACTAGGTAAAATAGACGCGGACCAGGAAGCCGCCAACTACGGGAAACAGACGCGCCTGGATTTGAGGAAGCACGAGAAAGGAAGCGTCCCAAGCCGCTCAATGTGAAAAAAACAGATACTCGGACCGATACCTAGCCGCGGTTACCTTCCACCTATAGTCAGAGCCCATCTCAGTAATGAAGACAATAGACCTTACATTGTCCCACTATGATCAAAACCCTGACCTTAGCCGTGTACCGCCTGGTACCCGTTTCCAGCCAGCACCCCCGAGGAGGGTTCAGTGGAAGGATTTTATGTGCCGCCCAAAACAATGTCAAAATCGATGTCAAAAATCGGATACAATTTTATCTGATTAACACATAATTTAATCAGGTCAGATATAAACTGATACAACTAGATAAAAATTGATAAACAACTGATAAAAATATATCGGGCCATTCTTCGGATGAAACTGTATATTTATACAGATATAATTTAATCACATTATATATGACTATATGTAAATGATACGTTTAAATGATACGATATATCAACCCGAGTAAAAAAGTGTATATAAAATTATATGTGAATGAATGTATTTGCAATATGTAACTGGATATAATTTCATCCGAAAAATGGTTATATTAAATTGAATCATATTGGATGTAATTGTATTTACAAGGATAGAAAATTATATTAAATGATAAACTTATATCAGAATTTTGTCCCAATCAAATTGGATATAAGTTAGTACAATACGATATGATTAAATCTAAATAATAAAAAAAAACTTTGAATTGGAGGGCAGCAGGATTTCGGGTCCTACACACTCAGGGGTGTGATGAAAATCGAAAACGAACAATTTTTCAATCTAGAATAATTTCCCGAGTAAAAAAGAGTATATATAACATATATTTTTTAATATTAAAATATTTGATAATATAAAATATTGTATGCGACCTTATATGTTTTTATATGATGATATATTAGAAGTTTTTTTTAGAAATTTTCCCATATGTAATCATATTAAATAATATATCAGTATTTGCTTTATTGCAAATTGTATATACAGGAATATATTATTCATAAAACCGTTCCAAATTTTATATATAAATAGATACGAAAAGTATTTATAATTTAATTTTTTATATAACAATATCGTCGGCTTGCCTGCAAGTAGTGTTATGTGTTCTTTAACAGGCTTTCAGGAGGGCGAAAAAACTGCTTTATATTATCCTTTTAATATATTTCATTGACATAATATGCCTTAATAATGATTGTAGTAAATAAGGTCGTGAATCATTAGGGCATATGATATCAATAAAATATCTTAAAAGGATAATATAAATCAGTTTTTTCACTCAAACCTGTTAAAACCAAAAACAGCACTTCGTGCAGGCAAGCCGACGATATATTAGTTAATATCAGACCCAAGTTCGATATTAACTAATATGTATATTCAAGATTAATATAATATTTGATCAAAAACAATTTTTTTATATGTTTTACTCAATTTTTTCATTAAATTAAAATTTTCTGAGCTTTTTTTTACTTCTAAAAGTTTTTTTTTTAATTTAAAAAATGTAATTTAAAAAAATTAACATATAAAATCATGGCCCGACTCGTAGTGGGTTAATAAATCTAGGCATGTTGCATATCATTGAAGAGGTATTTCAAGTACCTTTCCAACGATATATATATTTTGTTCTGGTCCGATAAGTTTTGAGTGGAGAAATAACCATTGGATATTGTTGTAGATCATAAATCCATAAATCGGGAACTATGAGCCTCCAACAAAAAAGAAGTGCATTGCCGGGCTAGCCATTAAAATTTTATTAAAAATACAAAAAAAGCTTAACACATTTAAAAAAATTTCTAAGTCCAAAGAAATTTCCCATATTTCATAAAAAATGATCTAGTGTTTAAAGAATAACAGATTTATACATTAACGCCTTTAATAGTTACTCATTACACTATGCGACAGTCAAAATCGGGATGAGATGAAACCAACGGGAAATGTTATATCGGTCAAAAACAAGTTATACGTGTCCCGGCGTTTCGCTGGGTCAACCCTAGGAATCGAGATATATCTTTTTTTTTTGACATAACTCGAGAACCACTAGTCCGATTTTGCTCAAACAATTTAAAAAAAATTAAAATTCTTTTAATCTGTTCATATAACGTTTTTCTATATACTCAACAGTTTTGCCGGTAAAAATTAATGTTTGTTACCGCTACCATAAAAATCAATAACCTTTTGTTTATAAATTTTTTTAATATTTTAGTCAAAAAATATTTTTTTCTTCATACATTTATTTTTACCGGCAAAACTGTTGAGTATATAGAAAAACGTTATATGAACAGATTAAAGGAATTGTAATTTTTAATTTTTTTAAAATTGTTTGAGCAAAATCGGACTAGTGGTTCTCGAGTTATGTCAAAAAAAGACCACCAAAGGTCAAATCGATATATCTCGATTCCTAGGGGTGACCCAGCGAAACGCCGGGACACGTATAACTTCTTTTTTACCGATATAACTTTCCCCGGTAGTTTGAACCCTTCCCGATCACTGACCCCTACCATTTGTCTCACAGTGTTATCAACAGTAGCCCTGGCTAGTAGTCAGGCATGTGATAAATGTAGAAAACGATCTGATTTTCAATGGTAAATATTTTACGATCTGTACAATACCAATTATTTTTTATTTCCTAATTTAGATGTCCGGAGTCAAATAAAACGATAAATAATAATTTGAAGCCAATTTGATTTTCGCGAAACTAATTATTCTAGATTGAAAAACTGTTCGTTTTCGATTTTAGGACCTGAAATCCTGCTACCCTCCAATACAAAGTTTTTTTATCATTTAAATTTAATCATATCGTATTGTATTAACTTATATCCAATTTGATCGGGACAACATTCGGATATAAGTTTATCATTTGATATAACTTTGTATCCTTGTAAATACAATCATATCCGATTTGATACAATTTAATATAACCATTTTTCGGATGAAATTATATCCAGTTACATATTGCAAATATATCCATTCACATATAATTTGATATATACTTTTTTACTCGGGTTGTTTCGCGAAAATCAAATTGGCTTCAAATTATTATTTATCGTTTTATTTGACGCCGGACATCTAAATTACGAAATAAAATATAATGGGTATTGTACAGATCCTAAAATATTTACCATTGAAAATCAGATCGTTTTCGTTTTCGATATTCATCACATGCCTGACTGTCAGCCGAGGGCTACTGTCGATAATGAGTAACTTTTGAAGACGTTAATGTATAAATCTGTTATTCTTTAAAGACTAGATCATTTTTTATGAAATATGGGAAATTTCTTTGGACTTAGAAATTTTTTTTAATTGTGATAAGCTTTTTTTGTATTTTTAATAAAATTTTATGGGAATTTTCTTTGGACTTATAATTTTTTTTTAAATATGTTAAGCTTTTTTTTATTTTAAATAAAATTTTAATGGTTAGCCCGGCAATGTACTTCTTTTTTGTTGGAGGCTCATAGTTCCCGATTTATGGAGCTGAAGATGATCTACAACAATATTCAATGGATTATTTCTCCACTCAAAACTTATCGGACCAGAACAAAATATATATATCGTTGGGGAGGTACTTGAAATACCTCTCCAATGATATTCAACATGCCTAGACTTATTAACCCATTACCAGCCGGGCCATGATTATAAATGTTAATTTTTTTAAATTGGATTTTTTAAATTAAAAAAAAACTTTTAGAAGTAAAAAAGCTCAGAAAATATTAATTTAATGAAAAAATTGAGTAAAGCATATAACAAATTGTTTTTGATCAATTATTATATTAATCTCGAATGTATTAGTTAATCTCGAACTTGGGTCTGATATTAACTAATATATCGTCGGCTTGCCTGCAGAAGTGCTATGTTTTTGGTTTTAACAGGTTTTCAGGAGAGCGAAAAAACTGATTTATATTATCCTTTTAATATATTTTATTGACATCATATGCCCTAATTATTCACGACCTTATTTATTACAATCATTATTAAGGCATATGATGTCAATGAAATATATTAAAAGGATAATATAAACCAGTTTTTTCGCCCTCCTGAAAACCTGTTAAAGAACTTGCAGGCAAGCCGACGATATTGTTATATAAAAAATTAAATTAAAAATATTTTTCGTATCTATTTATATATAAAATTCTGAACGGTTTTATCAATAATATATTCCTATATATACAATTTGCAATACAGCAAATACTGATATATGATTTAATATGATTACATATGAGAAAATTTCTAAAAAAATTTATAATATATCACCATATAAAAACATATAAGGTCGCACACAATATTTTATATTATCATATATTTTAATATTAAAAAATATATGTTATATATACTCTTTTTTACTCGGGAAAGTATATGGTACTATATATAGTAGCATATATTATCATATCTAGAACTGTATTAAAAATGTTGTTCATAAGGTACCATACATGACAATATATTGTTGAAATGGCACCATATGTTATAATATATGGTTTAAATGTCACCACATATGGTAATATATTGTTTAATTGATGCTCAAAGTTCATCAAATTGGAGTAATGTTACAAATAGGAAGAAAACCCCTAAAAAACATAATTTCATAACTGGTGATAGTGATAATTCTGAATTGGATGTGGTACAAAAAATGAAATGGATCCACTTGTCGTCATTTAAGCCAACAGTTTCAGAAGAAAACATTCTATCATATGTGGCAAAACAACTTAATATTGCTAAGTCCCGCATGACATGTTATAAACTTGTAAAAAAAGATGGTTCGTTGTCTGATTTAAAATTTGTTAATTTTAAACTTGGAATTTCAGCTGAATTGTATGAAAATCTGTTTAAACCTGAGTTGTGGACCTCTGACATTAGAATCCGTCCTTTTCAGTCTTTTCAGAAAGAAAGGCTATTTTCCGCGTTTTTAATCACAATTTTCTCAAACTTGAGAGGTGATAGACGAATTCGGAATAGATATTTGGAATCAGCAAGTAAAATACTAAAAGTAAAATACTTCTAACAGCAGCGATTTTTCATCTTGTAGAGGTATGTAATTCGTGTCAAATTGTTCTAATATTGGTCACCATCGAGTTTTGGTTTTAATTACTCAAGGCAGATTTTGGCTCCTGGAACCCACAAAAAGATAAATTTTTCCTGTTTTTTTACATGAGGCCAATTTCCGCAGAAACCTTAATCCTAAATAGCAAAAATTTGTGCACGATTTTAAGAACTGAAGCAATTTTTGTAAGTTTTAGTAAAGTGAGGAAATGTACATCAAAAATACTTATGTATATGTATCATAAACGATTCTTAGTTAAAGTTTGGTTAAAGCTGCGCTTTAGATTTTTTTGATAATCATCATTACAAGTATAATTTATTAAAATATCTTATGTAGGGTGAATTGTTCTAAAATAGCCTTGGTTAAGTTTCTTAGACACAGAAATTTGTATGGTTAAATTTTAACACTGGTTAAAAGAAATACTTCGTTAGAATTTAGGTAAGTTATTTAAAAAATATGTTTACCAGTGGTTAAGGCTAGTAGAGGTCTTAACCAATAGTGCGATTCTCTAACTTTTTAACGACAAAAATCGGTAGTTAGATTGTCAAAATTCGTAATTAACTACAATTGTCGTTAAAACTGATTCCGTAACTTTTTCTACCGAATTTTGTCGTTAAATAATATAGTTAACTTCCGACAGTTATTGTTAAGTTAACAACAGAAAAAAAGTTGAAGATAAGTTAAATTTGAGTAAAAAAAATTGAATAATTTCAAAATGCTTTCAAGAAATGTATTTTATTGCAAATTTCTTAACAATTTACATTAAGAATAAGGAACTGGAGTTTGCATTAAATTCAATGGCTCTCGTTTAACAGTGAATCAGTGAATTAACAGTGCTTAAATACTGGTTTTTTCGACTAAAATTTTTATAAATCGCGAAAACAAGGATTTTAGTGGATTGGTTGGTATTCCATTTATATTCTATGAAAATATAAATGGAATACCATTCTATATTCTGAAAAATAAAATTTTCCAATATTTATAACGGCTTAGTGCTTAAAATTAATTACATAATTTTTTACCCTACATGTGCAAATAAAATGAATCCAATTGATCGCTTTTGTGGCTTTTGAATTTGTTTGTAGTGATAATTAATATCAATCCAGCAAAAAATAGACATTTTTGTGGCACTGCTTGTAAGCGAAAGATACAAGCACTTTCATTACCATTACATATACGTAATTGTAATGAAACATTTTTCATTTCCATTACATTCAAGTAATTGTAATGAAATTAATTTTAATTATTACAAAATTAGACATCGATTTTTATTGCCGTTACTGTTATACAAATGTAAATATTTTTCTTTTTTCGTGTGCTTTAATTCGAATTCATGGTATGCTGATTCGTCGCTTAAAGCTCAAATGACGAATAAGCTTAAATTTTGAGGGCTCAAGGTATAAAATGCCCCATAAGCGCTCCTCAACCACAATATTTTATATGAAAATTTATAACTTTGCCAATAAAGGCGCGACTATAGAAAAATCAAACGTATTTCGCTTTTAGTAAAGTAGTGATTTTTTTTTCATTTCATTACAATTAATGAAAAAATAATGGAAATGAAAATCAAACCATTACGTTATAAAATAGAAATGAAGATAAAACTTTCATTAATGTAATGTTAATTATTTTGGTCCACCTCTGGATACAAGTAGCAATCAAAAAGCTCTTATAGTTTTGCAGTGCTGCTAAAACCATGTATATTTTTTGCTGGGATATAAAATAACCTATTTCAAAATAACCAGAAAATAAATATATAGAAAACCGAATCACATATTTTTTTCGAATCGCGGAATGCCAAAAGCGTTAAGTTTAAGGTATATTTTTTAAACTATAGAAGTATTAGAATTAATTCCATTAGGTGTATGTTATAAATGCGACTGAAAATTTTTTTTGTAATTTCTTTTAAAAGTTATGCTTTATGCGCTCTACCGCTGTTTTTTACTTTCTTAATTGATAAACTGTGTGATTCTTAGTGAAATTAAAGTTATTCAAGAATGTCCTGCGTATACGTGATTGAAAAAATAGCTGTGAATCAGCTACAAAGTTAATGACACATTTTTGCGATTAACGCGATTTCTTTGTACTTTTACAATTTGAAAATAACTTATTTAACTTTTTGGTTTAACGCGTAATCAATACAAGATTCGTGAAAAATCTCACTTATGCAAACCGCGAAAGTTTCGTATCACTCAACTAACTTTATGCAATTTAGGCCCAATTACTGAATGTTCAGTTAATATTTAGCCAACAGTTAAATTAAAATTTTGTATGAGAAACAACAACAAATGTGCCAGTTAAAGTCCCAGTTAGTAGGTAACTGGACATTCAGTAATCGGGCCTTAGTCGCTGAATGAACAAATTCAAAATGGAAAAGCAGGGGAAATCACGTTAATCGCAAAAATGTGCCACTGACTTTGTAACTGATTAACAGCGATTACTTCAACCTCGAATACGTATAACTCTATTGAATCACCTTAATTTCACTAACGATCCGACAGTTTAACAATTACAAAAAAAAAACAAGAACCGCGCTGGAGCGCGTAACGCCTTTAAAGACACTTAATTAATTTTAAGTCACTTTTATTACATACACTTACCTTATGGATTATATTATAATACTGCTATAAGGTGAAAAAATACACTTTAAATTTAACGCATTTAGGCTTTCGCGATTTTAAAAAACACTATATGGAACGGTATTCCATATTTTTTAAGTCCGATAGCAAGCAAAAAACCACGAAAAAAAGTTCTAATTCGCTGGTTTAAAAAAAAAAATTTATTGATATAAATGTTGTTTTTCATTTTGTTTTTTGTTTACAAATACTTTTTGTTTGGCATTTTTTATTTCTATCGAAATTTGTCGGTAAATTTTTCTAGCGAATAAGAGGTGTGTTTCTTTACTTTTTGGGTAAAGTTCGGTAAAATGAGAGTAAGCACAAAATCCTCTCACAAAATGACAAAATTACCCAATAGTACAGGAACGCAAAAAACCACTTTTCTAGCCCAAAAACTTATTTCAAAGAATAATGTTAAACAGTGATGGGACTTGAAAAATTTTGTTTTGTGCCAAGTGTGTGACTAAAATGTGCCAAATGGGCCTTTATTGTGCCAAAACTCCATTTTCACTTAGAAACCGTGTTTTCAATTTTCATTTTGTAAATGCATTCTTATGGAATTATTTTGAATTCTTATGGAATTAATTATATTTGAATGAATTAAAATTTTCTTTCAATTAAAAGGTGAATGATAAATTAAATTCATCCGATACTTATTAAAGATTTGGGAATGCACCCAATGAATGAATTCTTTAGGAATGGTTGCACGGAATGGTATACATATAAACATTTTCTAAAACTGAATTAATTTTTTTATGAATTAAACTTAAATTAATTCTTTCGAAGCTCTGAGATAAATTTATAGCATTTGAATTTTTAAAATTCTATGGATTAAGCACCGTAAGTTATTCAGTTTTCACGTGAAAAAAACTGTTATACTCCATATAAAAAAAATTATTTTTCACGACATTGAGTTTCACGAGAAAATTGTGCAAACTTAGTTTTCACGCAAATTTAATGTACAAGACTATTATTTTTCTGGTGAAAAAGTGACATTTTGTGTTAATTGTGATTGTGGCTTTGTTATAAAATTAAAATATTGTTAATTTTTTTAACTTAAATTGCAATTTAAAAATTAAAGAATTGTTATTTTTTAAATTAATTTTCTATTAAATTTTGTAGATAACCAAAATATGCCAAAATAGTATCGGTTGTGCCATTGTACCAATCAATCTTAGATTGTGCCAAAAATCCCATCACTGATGTGAAAATACGTATAATTTCAGTTTGCAAATCGGCACAAATAGACATATTTATTCGCATTTAAAAGTTGTTTTTGATTTTATTCAATTAATTTTAACAAAAAACCAAGTTTCTTTTGCTTATTTCTTTATTTAATTACAATTTTTAATTTAATTTCACAATTGTTTTTTGTTTATATTTGCATCAGCTGTTTTACCAAAGTTTACCCGAAGAAAAAGTCTGGGTAAATTTTGGTAAAAAGAGAAGCACTAATACACTCTCATTAGCGCTCTCATTTACCCAATTCTCGAGTACGGGAACGCTTTTGGGTAAATTTCGGTAACTTTGGGTAAATTTCGGTAACATTGGGAACGTACGGGAACACACTGAATATCGTTAACTAAAATATAGTGAATCACTTTTTCTGTAACTCAACCGACAATTATCGTTAGTTAACGAAATCGATAAAATCGTTAAGAAAGTTAGAGAATCCCACTACAGGGCATAAATTGCTCTGTTAATAAGTTAACGAGCTTTAGTCTATTAAATATGGCTCCTTCACAGTTTTTCAATATCTTAAGGATATCAGAACCAAAAGTTTAAAATCGGTCCGAGACACCGAAAAATGTAAATGTGTCTCACAAAACTTTAAACACGTTTTCCTACAACCATGAGTTCAAAATCGACTGCCACTATACAGCCAAGGTGGGTTAACCGATTTCGATCCAGTTTTTTTTTTCCTTTTGTAGGCAACAAAAAGTTCTTTTCCTTATCGTGGCCCTTTTTTGAGTTTTAGTCAAGTAAAGTGGTTTTTCTTGCTTTTTTGACAAAAGTGTTTTTTCTTGCCTTTTTTTATAATTTTTAACTATGTCAATTTTGTTAAAAAAAATTAAAGAAAATACAAATCGGCCCACGATAAGGACTAGAGAATTTATCTGGCATTAAGATCACTTTTCATTCCTATTTTTCCATAATTAATGAAGGCCGCACAGTGGCAGCCGATTTTGCCTTTTTTAAAGAAGGCTAATAATGAAGTGACAACCCCGTCGATTTTGGTATGCGGAATTTAAAACTAAACATTGTTTAAAACACTGCAATAACATAATTAAAAAAAACAAAAAATAAAATAAAATTATAAAAATATTATTACTTTAAAACCGTTCAAATATTTTATTGAAAATGCTGCTGCTACTGTATTTACAGTCCTTGGTACCAGGGATGGAAATGAGTTTTTATATTTTGTTGCAACCACATAAAAAAATTGTACTTTTTCGACCCTCACGGTACCAATATTTTTCATATATGAAAAATTTTCCCTAGCAATGTCAAGCTTGCAGAAAATATTCTTCTACAAAAATTGTACCTACTATTCCAGCCCTCACCAATTTTTTTGATATAAAAAATATGTGCGATCGAGGCCAAGCTTGCAGGAAATACTTTTTATACACTTATACAAAAAAGTTAGTACAAAAGTCTGTTAAACGCGTTCTGATTCCACTGAACTAATTTTTTTGTTATTTTGTTTTAAAATTTAGGATTGAACTAATATTTTTTGTAAATCCAATTAAGCATAACAATTAATTCCATTCGTATTTGAACTAGCTTTGCATGGTAATTTTTAGTAATTTATGTTTCTTAATTTTAAAAATTTTTCAGTTAGTTAAATCACAATTATTTCCAAATTATTATATTTTTGTGTCTCTGCTATCAGTATCACATAGAGATGGCGCTATATTTTCATATTTTTTATTGGATAATCATAAAATGGCTTATATCTCGGAAACTAAGCGAGATAGAGCAAAATGAACATAAATTCGTTAATATGTACTTATTAATTCTTATTAGCCACCTATACTCCCAATAATAAATATGTACCTCTCTCGGGACAGATCCAGAGAATTCTGAAACCTAAATTGTAAACGACATTTTCAGAAAATTTCGGTTAAATCAGGTAAAGTTTCTGTTGAATTTAGCTCAATTTTCTTAGCTAAATTAACTAAAATTGTCTGTGTATTTAGCAGTGTATAAAATTTAGCTTACCTAAATTTAGCAGACCATAATTCTCAACTTCATTGAGAATTCTGCTATTTGAATAATTTGTACAGGCTTTTTTATGAGTGTACAACCAAAAAACCTGATAACTTTTATTAAAATAACCAATAGTTGTGAATATCAAGTATATGGGCATTTCCATCATGTCGAACGGGACCGTCAAACACATTTAAAGTGAAAAAAAGTCAAAATAAAACGAATTTTTATTTTGACAATAGGCTTTACTTATATCTCTTTATTAAGCCCAAATTAGTTTGGAAGTATCGTAAAAAAGTAACGTATCATTCTCATAATGAATAAAAAGAGTATAAAAAATAAAAATATTGTATTTTTTATCCTTTTCTTGTGCATAGAATTAAATCTCATGTAATAAAATATAAAATTTCTATTTTCAACAGAACTTTTTTACGATTTTACTTGACAACAGTTTCAATGCATAGAAAAAAGATAAAAATATATTTCTATATTATTTTAACACATTGAATTGATTACAGATACGTTTTTATACTTTACGATTAGACTAATGAAGCCTTTAGCCCTATAATTGGTGGTGAGGTTGATTTTTAGCAATTTTTCGTTTTTAAGATAATTGTAAAAAACCAAGGCATTCGCACGGGACAAAAACAGAAGTGGTTTTCGCGGCTAACAATTAAAATGCCGATTTCAGCGAAACCTGAAGCAATATTTCAATGTGACTAATTTTACACTGTTGTGCATTGATGTCTTTTAAAAATGGTTTTAATTTTACCCAAAAACGATTCATATTATTTTTTTAATTTAATTTTATTCACTATCGCACGGGACATTTTTTTCCATCATAAGATTTATGTTGTTTCTGTTGCTCTTTTTACGAAATTATATATAAACAAGCTTAGTAAAAATGTTTTAAAATCGACAGAAGTATTCAAGTTATTTATTTTAATATAATAACAAAAAACAAACTTAAAAGAAATATGTAGTATAAATTAACTATTGTATAGTATTAAATAAAATAAACAAAAATAAATTTATATGAAAATATCAAACACAGTTTTTTTAGAATAGGCAGTCCAAGCTGCTTTTACTTCTTGACCATGGTGAATGCCAATTTTAAAAAAATTTAAAAGTATGTATTTACATAAACAAATCATTTACATAAGAAAAAAAATTTTCCTTTTACACTTACGATGTCGCACGTGACCAACTGTGTATAAGTACCAAGATCATAATTCTTCTTATTTTTCAGGTAGGGTTTTTTTATTTTAATTGTATAAAAATCTCTGTTTGTAATCAATATTTGATGAGCTTTCAGCGTGTACTTTCGACGCACTGATAACAAATGTTGTTTTTCAATGTCGCACGGGATATCGAAATATGCGACAATGCAAATCAAAAACTTACAATTCTTTTCAATCGCATTGTTTCTTATGCATTCTTTTATGACTCTTTGTACCAGCAGTCAATGCATAACGTCTCTGTTTAAAAACTTTTATCAAAACAAAATGTGCAATAGAAATATCCAAATAAGAAAAGATGCGCTTGTGCGACTGCATTCGAATACCTCGAAATGGGTTATGAATAAATGAAAAATCTTTTTACGTTATTTAAATTTGATTGTTTCCCTATGAAAATATGATAAAACAAAGAACTTTTAATATTTTAGTCTCGGTGGACCTTTCGGTGGAAATACCCATATGTATATGAACATATATGTTGTTAATGTTTTGTTTTGGTTATATTTCAGATAAGTTACCCGTGCTAAGAAAACAATGTAATATTTTTTTACTCTTCAAAAAATATACGAAAGAGGCGGATTTAATTATCGAATTTTATGTAGTAGCAGCACTCAATCGACGCGTATTGATGAGCTGTTTACGGGAAAATAATAATAAATTTTTTTTGCAACGTAGGGCCCAAAAGTTGTCAGTTACAAGTTTTTGTTAGAATGATTTTCATCCACGTCTGCAATTCGAATATTTGTTGACAGCTCATAAGTACAACAAGTTCATTTAATTTAAACTTGAAAATTTTTGAAATTGTACCAAATGGGTCGCGGTAGTACCACGGTACCAATGGAGGTCAAATGTACCAAAAAAAGTATAATTGTACCATGTTTTCCATCCCTGCTTGGTACTATGACCGTTTTGTAAATTGTCATATACTATCCGTTTTGGGATTAGGGTAAAGGGGAGATCCTTCGTCACTTTTTTTCAAAGTTGTCATGTCTTAACCACCAACTATTTTCCAAAAATTACTTTCAAATTGAAGATCTAAGTACATACATATCTTAAGCTGCCTACACACGAGGAACATTCATCACAGAACATGTGTTTCTATTTTTTTTTTTTTTTCATTTTTTATATAGACGATGCCACACAACAACAAAATGTCAAACGAAACATCAGTTTTGTTTGTTTGACGAACTGATCACATCAAATATGCGCGGAAGAAAATTAAATTAATTAATTTTTTAATTGTTAATTTTTCATATTCTGCTGTTTTTAGTTTTATTTTTTTAGCTATGAAGTTTTATGTCCCATAATTGTCAGCTGTTTCGATACCAAGAGAAGAAATGTTACGAATGGTTACTAACACGTAAATGTAAACGAAATTGCCGGATCATTCTGTTGAAATCAGAATTTTCTATCCGGCATCGAAACAGCTGAATGATTTTAGTCGGAAAAAATATGAAATGAATAAAGAAAATTGATTCAAACAACAAATAATGAATAAAAATTAACAAATAAATGGAAAATTTTAGAATAAAATATAAAACCAGATGCAATTATTATGAGAGTTAATTAACTGAAAATAGCAGTACTTTTTGCCTGTTTTGTCAATTATTTAAAAATATTTTTAGCAAACTTAACTGACAATTTTACATTCTTAGTAATTTTCGATGCATTTGTTAGTTATATTTTTTTTTTTTTTTTCTTTCAGCAATTAAAAATAACTACTTTTTTTTTTGTTGTTATTTTATTTTGTTGCCTTTTGTTTTACCTGCTATTTGCAATAGGTTTCTACCGGTGAACTTTTTTGAGTGTGTGTTTTGATTATAATGTTTGATTCTAATTTCGAATTTTTAATTTTGAATTTTTATTTGTTAATAATTTTGAATTATGTTTATGTTACATTAAATTCTAAAATTGTTTAGTTTACAGTAATTTTAAAATTGTTTCGTACAAAAATATTTATCTATTCTATGTCATTAATGTAATTGTAATTATATTTATAAGTATTTACTAAATTATTGTTTTTACGCATACTCAGTTCCATACTGTAATATAAGACTTAAGTCTTGTGTATGGAATGACAAATAAATAAAATAAATAAATAAAAAATGCAATCTGTTGAGGAAAACATTAAGAACATTAATTATGATCTAGATAAAATACATTCATGGGCTTCAGCAAATGGGCTTTGTCTAAATCCACAAAAATCTAAGTGTATATTAGTTCATAGACAACGTAGTGTACCGGTTTTGGAGAGTGAAATAGTTTTAAATGGAGGAAGAATTGAGATCGTTGAAGTAGCTAAAAATCTCGGAATACTGTTTAACAATCATTTAACTTGGACAAACCATATAAACTCACTTTTTGGTCAAAGCTATGCTAAATTAAGGTCCCTCTGGTCAACACAGTTTTTCACCCCATTAAAAATTAGAATACTACTCGCAAAATCGTATCTAATTCCTGACTTAATATATGGTTGTGAGCTTTTTGAAAATTGTGATGCTGTTAGTAAGCACAAGTTAACTGTGTTGTACAACAATATCGTCAGATATGTCTATGGATTAAGGAGGCTTGAACGTATTTCATCATTTGCGACTAAACTCTATGGCGTATCTTTTGAAAATCTTCTAAAAATTCGGGTACTTTTATTTTACCATCAAATTATTCAAGAAAAACCCTCTATATCTATATACTGTTATAGAATTTGCCTTATCCCCTAGGGGTAGAAATCATCGATATCATGTGTCTGATGGCATTTTTATATAAATGCTGCACGTCTTTGGAGATACCTTCCAGCAAACCAACAACTCAACAGCAACGCATACAACTTTAAACAATTTCTTTTCAATTTGTTTGCCGATATTTAGTTTTGTTTCTATCTTTGTTTACATTTTGACGAAATTACCAAATTATTTTATATTTGTTTTTAACAATTTGTGATAATAAAATAAATTATGGTACTTATATGTTAAAATGTAGTTTTAAGTTTTATAAAATTTGCAATGTCTAATTTCCACAAACTGCTTTCCTGTATTTTAATTATAAGATTTAATCTTGTTGTGCAGGATATGTGAAAAATTAAATAAATAAATAAAAAAAAATAATGTCGTTTACGATAATCTATAAGTGTACTTTTTGGCTACGGCACGGTACAGTTACATCACATTTATGTTTACGGTCCCATAATCCGCCCTTAAGTTACTCAAAATATGTAACGTGCTATTAAGGGATGATAAATTTATGGTCTAATTCATAAACTTTTACAACAGTCTTATTGCAGGATTTTAAGCTAATTTGTGAAAAACAGTATTCATATTTGCTTAATAATGAAGAAAATAATAAAGGTTTATAGTTGGTACTCACTAACTTTAAACCTTTTATAAAGTTTGGAGTGAGGAAGCCACCATTTAATTGCTAATTATTTCATTTTCAGGCATGAAATGATTTATTAAAGCCATCCCATCCCTAGAATGTGTGGCTTCCAACAACTTGCATCCATCAAATTGAAAAAAAACTACAACAATTGCGTAGCCAATGACCTTTTTCGAAAAAATTTCCAAAAAAATGTAAAAATAAAATTAAAAAGAAAAACAAAACAATAGTGATGTGTAGACTGTCAAAACATTATTCGAAATTCGATTACTTTTGTATGCTTTGAATAATATGTTCTAAAAAATTACTTTTTTACACACATTTCCATTGATTTGCTTTATAAATAAAAAAAAATATTTTTAATGGCTTTTAAATTTATCTTAGCACATCATTACTTCTCTAATTTAAGGAAATAAAGTTTTCACTTCCGATTACCGAGTCAATCGTTTACTAAATTTGTAAATCACTTACGACTTATTTGGGAGAAGAGAGAAAATAAACAATAGTGTTGCCAGTATCAAATCGAAAAATTAATTTATAGTTAAAATACGATTATGAATCAAGATTTCTAATAACTCCTTATTAAGCGAAATATGTACTTTAACTATAGCAAGCTTCAAATACCAAATAAATTTTGTTTATGAATTAGCACATTAATTTTGAAAATAGTACCAACCAGGTTAAAAATAGTACATTTTCGACCCCTATAACACCTAAACTTACATTTTTTTTTATAAAATAACAAGTAACCAAGAACTTTCGTAAAAATTCATTGTAGATTATATTTTATCCCTGAAAATCGGATTCAATTTCATTTTAAATCGAAAATACTTGTATAATTATAACCAACTCTATGTTTAGTTGATAAAATAACTGTCAAGTTACCCTGTGAATAACATTTAAAATTATTTGAAATTGACAAATATTTTTTTTATTATTCATGAAGAAAAACAAGTCAAATAAATGTAAATTAAAACTTTTTAAAATGTATTTGGATGCGGTAAGTTAATATTATTGTATTTGTTTCAATCTTCTTTGAAAATAATGGAATGCATTTCTTCATTTTCAGTAAGGAAAGTTAAACTATTAACAAATGCAACAAATGACAAATCAAGCTAAATTAATATTCAAAGATGCTGACTTTTGAAATACCTCATACAAATCCCTTAAGCTAGTCCAACGGCAGTCTACAGATAAAAAAAAATTTTATGCATTAGAATAGATTGCAGAATTTGCAAATTACATGGCAAATGCTTGCATTTTTAATTTTATATAAATTAAATGTATTTTTTGTTTTTATTAAAAAAAATATTGATGCAAAATATTGTTTTTATTTTTAGCTTAAAATGAAGGTACACAACAAATTATGGAGTTACTATTAACCATTTATAAAATGGAAGTAGTTGGTAGCTACTATAATTAAAGTTTGTTTAATTCCACCTAGTAAATCGTTGCTATTAACCAAACTCATAGTTATTATTGATTTAAAAAAAAAAAACTTAGTTGACACCAACTAAACCAATTCAACTATATATTAGTTAGGGGTATTTCACCTATAAGATAGTTGAAATATTCATTATAAACAACTAAGATTATTTTTGGGTGTAGTCAATTTAGATCATTTGATTCATTCAATCATTAAATTAGTTTATGCCAAATTTAATTTATTTGTGAATTCAATCGATTTTTATTTACTTAATTTTATGTGTTCGTTTTAAACACAAGTTTTTGTATGAAAATTAAAAAAAGAATTTAATTGTTTTTGCCAATAAATTTCTTTTTTAAATAAACCGGATTTCTATAGAATTTTTGGAAATAACCAAAATGTGCAAGTGTACCAATCAAACTTTTATTGTGCCAACCATGGTACAATTGTGCCACAAATCCCATCACTGATATGCAACTAAAAACAGCTGTTTGCCACTCTCACGTAAAAACGGAGAAACAATTCTGTTTTCTACATAAATGTCCGGCACGTTTACGTCTAGTACTCAGCGCTATGTATTTCTCATTAAGCAGGTTGAATCAGCTGATTCGTCACGTTACATTTACGTTCAAGTAATTTGGCTTGAGTTTGGAAACAAAAAATATCAAAAAATTTTGATAACACGAATATCAACACGATACACTGACATACACGCAGGAACATTCGTCAAAAAAATGGACATTTTGTAACGAATGTTCCTTTGTGTGTAGGCAGCTTTAGCTTAATTTCTTATGATTCTTATTCTAATTATTTTTTTTTTTATTGATTTTCGAAGTAACCCAAATCGGCGAAACTGCCCCAAACTTGGTGGACATATGCCAAAAGAGCTAGATATAATTTCAACGAAAAAAAAATTGTCAATACAGCAAAGTCAATACTTTAATGATTGAAATAATTTAGAATAAGTTCTTTAAGATATGTGATTCTTTTTAATCAATAAATCTCCACTATAATAAAAAAAAATTTAAAACTATAATAAAATGACTTCAAAATCTGGTCATCTGGTTATTGTGCCCCAGAGCCAACCACTAACATAAAATTAATATTTGTTCACACGTTTTAAGGATTTATAAAAATCAAATTATTGGGTGCGTTCGGCAGATACAATTTAATTAGGGTTGCCAAATCGCAAAAGTCTAATAACTTGACACTTCGCAAAAAATAACTTGATTTAAAAAAAAATACACTCGCCATTTTATTAATATTCATAAAAAAATAAAAAAAAATTCAGTTTTTTTTTGAATTTTTGGGGACAAACTCCACTGAAGTTTGGACATATGGGTTAAATGGACGAAATAATAAAAAAACAAAACTGACGAAATTGATTAGTGTTTTATTTTTTTTTTTTTTTTGTAGCATTTATCCCTGTACAGAGCTTTGAAGATTTAATTCCTTTTTGAATGAATTCACTACCAATCGAATTCAATTTTCTCTAGAATTGAATGAATTCCTTTTCTTAAGTAATTCAATGAATTCGTTCAACTGAACGCGTTCATCAAACAACAAATTCAAAGAATTAATTCAATTGCAATAGTTCTTTTTATTAAATCAAATGAATTAATTCACCGGTGACCGTGTTCAATTTTATAAATCGAACGGAAAAAAGTTAATTAATTCCTTACTGAATTAATTCACTACTGAATTCGTTCAATTTCATTTTCGTTCAGTGAATTAAAAAAAATAAAATTACGTTCAGTGAATTAAAAAAATTAAATTACGTTCAGTGAATTAAAAAAAAAATAATAAGTTCACTGAACTGAAAAAGAAATAAAATAAGTTCACTGAATTCAAAAAAAAAAAAATAAGTTCACTGAATTCAAAGCCTGTTTGGAAAAAAATATAACTATATAACTAGTTTGAAAAATTAATAATTATATTTTTTTCCAAATTTATCTATATCTGTAAAGTTTTTATTTTTAATAGTAAAAGGCTTTATTTTTGAATCATGTAGGTTGATAAACAGCATCCGGTTTCTAATTTGTTTATTTTTACTAGCACACGCTGTAAAATTGCTTATTTAAAAATTTTACTTGTACATAATTGTTTTCTTCTACTGATCGGCAGACAACAGGCTTTGAATTCAGTGAACTTATTTTATTTCTTTCAATTCAGTGAACTTATTTTATTTTTTTTTAATTCAGTGAACTTATTATTTTTTTTTAATTCACTGAACGTAATTTTATTTTTTTTAATTCACTGAACGAAAATGAAATTGAACGAATTCAGTAGTGAATTAATTCAGTAAGGAATTAATTCAGTTTTTTTCCGTTCGATTTATAAAATTGAACGTGTTTACCAGTGAATTAATTCATTTGATTTAATAAAAAGAGCTATTGCAATTGAATTAATTCGTAACAAAATAAATCGAACGAAAGCAAATATGAATTAATTCCATTCAATATATGGTGCTTAGTGAATTAATTCATCGAATTTTTAATTCAGAATTGAAAAATTGAATTAAGGAATTAATTCTTCAAAGCTCTGTTCCTGTATAATAAGAAGAAAAAGATGAAGTCTGCAAGAAGTCGTTGACATTTTCAAACTTTAGGCAAAAAAATATATAAACGTTTCATTGTTTTCGAATCGTCAATTTGAAATTTTAACTTATTTTTTTCTGAAATGTAAAAAACCAAAACTTTTTTTTATAAATTTATTAAATGGATATATACTCAAAATAAAATAGCACTTAAGGTTTTTCTTGTCCCAGTAAAATTATTGTTTACCGATTTTTAAGGAAAACCGTCTTTCGTAAATATCTACTGACGCTCTCAAAACCAAAGATATACCTTAACCGCCATTTTATTTTGATAATATATCAACAATTTAATAAATTTATGAAAAAAAAAAGTTTTGGTTTTTACGTTTCAGAAAAGAAAATATGCTAAAATTTTAAAATGGCGTTGCGAGAATTATGAAAAATTTATATATTTTTTTGGGCCTAAAGTTTGAAAATTTCAACAACTTCCTGCAGACTTCATCTTTCTTTTCTTATTGTTTAGAAATAAATGCTACTCAAAAAAATTAAAACACTAATAAATTTCATCAGTTTTATAATTTTGCATGTTTTTTTAACTACTGATACGACAAAAATTTAATTTAACTTGACAAAATAAATTTGACCTTGGCACTTGACAAGACCTAAATTAACTTAACAATCAAGGCCATTCAAGGCCATGTGGCAACCCTAAATTTAATAGTCAACAGTTCTACAACAGTTGTACAACTATCTGCTGAACGACCTGATCACTAATCGCTCAGTCTGAGCGCTCAGGTAGCGTAGAAAATGTTTGCTACTTTTGATCAATAAGTGATACATTTGTTGTTGTTCATTTGCAATAAAAGTTATTTTGCAAGAATGACAAATAAAAACATACAAATATAATTCGAAAACAAAAATTAAAAAAAAAAAATAAAAGGAAACTATAGAAAAAGTGTATTAAAAACAAAACAAAGGAAACATCGTTCAGCAGAGTAAGTAATCACAAAGCGCTGCAAGTCACCAATATCAGTTTAAGGTTTCTCTGCCGAATGCTACCATTGTTATTCGAAAGCTTAGGGGCGTAGGTCTAACGTAATAAAAAATGATGTTTTTATCACAAAATGTAGTTGCTTTCAATTATTTTTTTGGCACCCCAAAAAACATAAAAACACGTCTATCTGCTACCACATGTGATGTAAATACATCAAAAAGGATGTCAAAAAAAGGTAATTAAAAAATGAACAAAATAAATTTTTTCAAATTTTTTATCTCCTTTGACATCTGAGAAAAATGGGATTAGTGTATGTGCCCCACAGGCGAAGGATCCCCCCTCTACGCTATGCCAGAATTTCGGTCATCATTCCATGGATAATGTCCGTGGAGGCTTTGATCTGTCATCGCCATTTTGTTCTTAATTTGGTAGTTTTGGTATCGAGAGAAACAATGCATTGCCTGAAATTCCTTGCCCTACTTGTAATACAAAGTACTATTATTAGGGTCAACATATGTTTATATCATCAGGTGAAATGTAAAATAACGTAACTAAAAGAATTTTTAAAAACCTTATTTTTGGTGATAATAATTCATTTGGCTAAACATAAACGGTGTTATGTATAAAGTTTCTAAACAGTTTAAAATCACGTTTTTAAGCTAATTTGGCAAAAACAGTATGCATATTTCGTTTAATAACGACAAATTTAACAACGTGTTAAAGTAGGTGAAAGCCTAAAATACTCATTTCATAAAATTTGGAAAATAAAAGTCTCAGTTGCAACATTAAATATTGAGTTTTTATCTATTTATTTAAGGACTTTTTTAAGGATCATGCACCCAAGAACATGTAAAATTCAATATTTTATATCCAACAAATTAAAAAGATCTGGAACAATTGCAACATAAAATTTTTCATAAAATTTTCTCAAATTGGTGTACAAATAAAATACAAAATAAACTAAACAAAATAGTGATGTTGATTAAATCAAAACGTAATTGTCAGTCGAATACTTTCAGTATGCGTAAACTCTCTTTAAAATACCAGTATTCCATTATTACCTCTTTGTTAAGTATAAACATTTTTTTATCATGTTTTGATTTATTATAAATTATTTTTTTGATAAAATCTTCAAAATAATATTATTCACCTACGGTTAACGAGTCAATAGTTTACTAACTTTATGAATCACTAACAATTTATTTGATAAGCGAGACATATTCAATTAGGGTGTTGCCAGAATAAAACGAGAAATTAACAAACTGCTATTTAACGATTATGCGTAACACTTTTTAATAAACGTTTAATAAGGAACATGAATACATTAGAAATTGTATACCTTAACACAAATTTAAGAAAAGTTTATGCATTAGAGCCAAAATGTTGGTATCTTCCGATAAAAAGCAGTGTTTTTAATTTTCCGTTTTTTTTTTTTTTGGTTTCCTTGAAACAATTTTAAGTGGGGTTAAGTGATTATGAGGCACTGCTTTAAACTATATTCCTCCACTAAATTTTAGCGTTCTATCATCAAAACTATCAGCTTAAATGTCTATCGGAGCTTTTTATTTCTTATGTATTGTAAAAAAATTAAAATGTTGGTAACATAGTTTTGCATTTCACCTGACGATATGTACGTACATATAAATATATGTGAGATACATACAGTTGTACGTACTTTCACACGTAATTAGACAATAGATAACGCAAACTATATGTTAAATATCATTTAATTTGATAACTACAATATTTCTAAAAACCTATCGATTTAAAGCTTAATAAAAATTAACACTAGTACTAGTTCAACAACTAAAAGCAAAAGACCAAACTTCGGTGTAACCTATCATCTAAATAGTGCCTTATCCTACTAACTTAGGTGTGTTTAAATACTTGTATCTTTTGTTAAATGTTACAAAAAAAAAATTTAACAAAATTTTCTGTATATATAAAAACTAAACAAATACAATTTTTTAATTTAGAAATCGCGGTTTCGAAAGGAACACTTTTTAACGCTCAAATACGCATAAGTAGAAAAATTTAGAACAAATATGTTTATATATATTCAAAGTTACAAAATGTGAAATCTTAGTTAAAAACAAGTTATAAGATGTTCCTGTAATATGTTATAAGACGTCCGCAACTCGAACCGTTATAATATGAAGTAGAGATGGGCTCGTGAGTGATATTTGACTAACGCGCACACATGCTCAAAAACAACAAAAAATAATAACGCACAAACATTCTTTTCCTACTCATGCTCACGTGAGTATAGTAAAAAATTACTCACGATTATGAAATTCCCGCGAAAAACAGTTAAAACTACAAAAATTTCAACACCAGTTAACCGCGTACACCGCAGACCGGTTTTCATAACAGGTCTTAAGGTCCACCGGGTAGACCAAAACCACAGGTAGACTGGTCTGGTAAAAACCACTCTGTGCGATAGAACAAAAAACATTTCTGAACCAAAAACTATTTTCTAAAAATTTCTTTTAAATTCAAAATATACATGTCTTAACTTTTATTTTTATTCTAATTACATGCAATTTTTCTATCACTTTTTCAATGTTTTAGATTTACTGATTGTATATGAATCAATAAATCTAAATAAAAAAATTAATAAAACTATAATAAAACGAGTAAAAAGGTTAAAGTCGGGCATGCCGACTATACAATACCCTACACCAGTTTGGTGTATTGTTTGGATCCGAAATTCGAATGGGTTAAAATGGGGCTTATGTCAAAATTTTCTATAATGTGAGTCAGCGCACAAAAATTTCATTAAAATATCTTAATATTTGCGACCTGCAGTTTGTAACCAAGCCAATTTTGGGGGGACCCTTATAGGGGCACTAGTTCTAAACATGGACCGATGTTCACCAAAATCAATAGGCTTCGTCCTTGGGCCAACATAGGTCTATGTACCAAATTTCATCAAAATAGCTTAATATTTGCGACCTGCAGCGTATAAACAATATAATTTTGGGGGGACCCTTATATGGGCACTAGTTCTAAACATGGACCGATGTTCACCAAAATCAATAGGCTTCGTCCTTGGGCCAACATAGGTCTGTGTACCAAATTTCATCAAAATATCTTAATATTTACGACCTGCAGCGTATAAACAGTATAATTTTGATAGGACCCTTATATGGGCACTAGGTCTAAACATGGACCGATGTTTACCAAAATCAATAGGCTGCATTATTGGGCCAATATAGGTCTGTGTACCAAATTTCATCAATATATCTTAATATTTACGACCTGCAGCATATAAACAGTATAATTTTGGTAGGACCCTTATATGGGCACTAGGTCTAAACATGGACCGATGTTCACCAAAATCAATAGGCTGCGTTATTGGGCCAATATAGGTCTGTGTACCGAATTTCATCAAAATATCTTAATATTTACGACCTGCAGCATATAAACAGTATAATTTTGGTAGGACCCTTATATGGGCACTAGGTCTAAACATGGACCGATGTTCACCAAAATCAATAGGCTGCATTATTGGGCCAATATAGGTCTGTGTACCAAATTTCATCAAAATATCTTAATATTTACGACCTGCAGCATATAAACAGTATAATTTTGGTAGGACCCTTATATGGGCACTAGGTCTAAACATGGACCGATGTTCAAAAAAATCAAACTTGTTCGTCCTTGGGCCAACATAGGTCTGCGTACCAAATTTCATCAAAATATCTTAATAGGTGCGACCTGTAGAGTGCGCACAAGATTGCATGGACAGACAGACAGACGGACGGACGGACGGACAGACGGACATCGTTACATCGAAATAAAAAAAAAATTCTGAACCGATCGGTATACTATAAGGTGGGTCTACGACCAATATTTTTTGGTGTTACAAACATCAGCACAAACTTATAATACCCTGACCACATAGTGGTGTAGGGTATAATGACTCTCCAAAAGAGCAAAAATCAAAAATATTAATATCCCAGCCAGCAAACAAACCCAAAAATTAAGCGAAAAAAAAGCTCAAAAAATTATAAAAAATTCAAATTTTTAATTAGAAATTTATTAATTCATTTCGAGGCCAATTTCCTTATTATGAATTAACATAATAAGTACTTTTTTCAAAAACTGCTATTTTTCTTCATCAGGATATTCTCCTAACAAATACTTCACAGAGTTTTTGTTTTCAAAAACCTCTACACTTTCAGGAATGAAAAGACGATCGTTTCGGGGATTTTCCAGGTCCCCTTCTTCAGTTTTCTTTAAAAAGTGGTGGCAATAGTGCAATGCAAATTGAAACATCAAAATTTTATATTAAACGTAGTCTACTACATCAACGAAATGAGAATGGAGCAAACAATAAAATGTGTTTTCGAAGTCTCTGCAAAGACATAACCAACAATAGAAATATTATGAAAGTTTTCTGTTTTTGTATTTCGTACCATCGGTACAAATAAAATACAAATTTTATTCTTACTCACTTCTTTGTCCATACAAGAAGAGGCAGAATTGTTAGGAGAATATCGTGATGAAGAAAAATAGCAGTTTTTGAAAAAAGTACACTAATAGAAAAAAGTCCGTAAAAAATTTAGTAAAAACTACTAAAAATTAGTTAAAAATGATGCTGCAGAAAAAAACTGCTAAATTAACAGATTATTTTTGCTATATATTAGTAATATAGGAACAGCAAAACTAAAACTGTTAAATATACAGAATTTTAGTTATATATGAGCTAAATTTTTGTAAATGGAGATTAGCAAATTAACCTGCCAAAATCAGCTAAAAATTTTGCTAAATAATTAGTAGCCTAAAAAATCACCAAAAAATTTAAAATTTTCGAAGTTTTTTTTTTCGATTTTTTTTTAAATGCAAATAAAAATCGAGCCTTTTGAAAACAGCAGTTTACAATTTTTTAGCAAATATTTCTGCTGATTTTAGCAGAATAGACTGCTATTTGCATTCAACTAAATTTAGCTTAAAAATAGCAAAAATTTTGTAGATTTAACAGTTTATTTTTGCTATTTTTAGTCTACAAATGTTTAGCAAAATTTTCTGTAGATTTTACAGTACAATTTGCTATTTTCAATTAACTAAAAGTTAGCCTAAATATAACTAAAATTCTGTAAATTTAGCAGTTTTAATTTTGCTGTTCTCATTTTACTAGTATTTAGTAAAAAAATCTGCTAATTTTAGCAGTTTTTTCTGCAGCATCATTTTTAACTAATTTTTAGTAACTTTTTCTGCTATTTTTACGGATTTATTTCTATGAGTGTACTTATTATGTTAATTCATATTAAGGCAATTGGCCTCGAACTGAATTAATAAATTTCTAATTAATCAATAAAAAGGTCGAAAAAACAATTTTTTTTTTTGAATAAAAATTTAAAACCAACATTTTGACAACACTGAAGTACGGAGAAATGTTTTTTGCCTCTTCTTGTATTGACAAAGAAGTACCCGATCAAAAAAACATTATATCTAGCATATGTAGTCATATCTCATTTGATATAGATCGACATATGATCTTATCCAAGTTCATCTCAAAATTGGGGTATCCAGTAATATCCAATCAGAACCCTCAAATATATTACAGGATTAAATTAGATCCAAATAGATCTTAAAATTGGGAGATCCAATAATATCCAATAATATCAAATTAAGATCCTGATAGATCCCAAAATATCCCATGGGATTAATTTATATCCAACTAGATGCAAACGGATAAGCTAATTTTGGCAGATCGAATTGGATAATTTGAGATCAGAATTTATCTATGATATATTTGGAATTATTTAAATTTAAAGAAAATGTAAAAAATAATACAAAAAATTAAAAAAAAACATTTATTATTTAAAAAATATTTATTTCATTAAAAAAAAACAAAAAAAATGTCATCGGCAGGATTTGAACCCAGGTTGCTGGCGTTGCACAGTGGGTTGAAATATAGGTAAACTGAGGATTAATTCAGGGAAGCCAATTATTGTTGATATAAAATTTTTTTTGGAATAACTGTACATTATTTAGTGAAAAAATAAGGTTTTTGAAAAAAAACTGATAGAAAATATTTTTTTATTTAAAAAAAAAGAAAAAATATATGTCCATTAGGGTTATGACTTTTTGATTTTTTTTGCAAATATCAAATTTTACATGCCCTAACCGAAAAGCCCATAAAAAAATATTAAGAAACGCAATGTTACTTTTTCGCTACTGTCAAAAAAGTTCCCGCACCAAAAGGGTTGAAATTTGCTCTATATGGTTTTAGTTTAATTAAAATATTTCTCCGAAGTTTTAAACATATGAGACTCAAACGATGCTTATTAAAAGCTATTTACGGTAAAAATTACTAAACCTTTTTGGAGGGACTTTTGGATACATTTTTTGTCGTTTACAATAATTTTTGTAATAATGCGTTATGTAAGTTAAACAAAATCCCCGAACAAAAATTATTTTTAGAAAATGCATTTGGTGCGGAAGGTTTTTTTGCCGAAATTATCCGCAAATACAATTTTAATATTAATTTAGTATTGCCTATCACGTGGTGATAGGTAAAATTTTTGATAAAAATGAGTCATAACCTTAATGTACATATATATGCATTTAAATCCATTTTGGGTATTATTGTGATAATAGCTTTAGATATCTTCAACATCATCACCATAATCATCATTATAATGATCATTATCATCATGATCATAATCATCATTATCATGATCAGAATCCTCATCATCATTGTCGCCTTCTTTGATAAGAATTAATAATTCCAAAGCCACCTGCGGTATTTTGTGTGTATTTTTTTTATATTAGTGTTACTCATGCTGGAAATATATGGATCTGAAGTAAGCAGAAATCTATTAAATATGTCTTCATTAGTTTTTTCCCGGCTGCATTTATGCGCAAAGTATTCCCTATAGTTTTTAAAGTCTTTGTTTCTAGCCTCTTGCGCTTCCTCTGATAGCTCACCAATTGGCAAAATATATATATTTGTTCCTTTTACTCCTGCAAGGAGCATAGGGCAAAAGGGCATTGGATATTATTTCCGGTACGTGTATAAAAAATTTATGAAGGGTAGGTGACATTTTGTACCATGGATATATTTTAACAAAATGTTTTGCAGTATATTGTGTGCAAAGTCACTAAACTTTTCACTATTGACCTCGTGGCCACATGACACGACAATAAGTATTATATGCATTCTGTTTATTAAATCTAGATCAATTTTTGTTATTTCTGAGGAAACTTCTGCATTCTTAAAAAACCTTCTCGCGGTATTGCCATCATTTGTGTTGCCAAAGCCTGGTTTTGGTTGGTCAATGATCAATCCAGTTTTTTCTTTGAACTCTTTTTGAATTCTTGTTTTTGTGTCTTTAACAACTTGTTTGTCATGATCTGACCTAGCTTGCCACTTTTTAAGTGGTAATTTATATGCCAAATGAAGAAGACACTCAAAAAACCTAATCCAGCCATGGAGCATAGATAAACCGAACTGAAATGTATCCTTGTTCACACTTCTGGCAATCATTTCATCAATACAGTTGAAATCTTTGCTCGTAGCACCACAAACGTAACATTTTTTTGTGGATGTTGTTTCGGTTATAGCATTACACACTTTGCCATCAATCATCACTAACATAAGTTTGTGATTTATATTTATTGATTTATCACCTACTAAAACCACGGAATCCTTCAGAGTTTTGATTTCATTTTCTACTCTTTCTTTTTCAAGTTGTGAAGTACTTACGGTTTCTTTCAAAAATTCAATTTTGATGGGTCTACAAAATCTAGTAGAAGAAAGTCGAGGATTTTGCCAAATTGTTTTATTCAAACAAACAATTTTTAATGGCACAATAGATGTTATAAATACCGCAGAATCACTAGCTTCAGATCCGTGAAATGCTTGTTTATAAGAGCTATAGCCCGAACTTCCGTCAAAGCCCCACTTAGAGTACAAAGTCATTTGCGATATTTCCTCGTTGTTTAATGAATCCAGTACAGAATTCTGTACCATAACTAGATGCTCAGTGGTATGATCTAACAGTCCTTGCAGATTTACTTGCGCTGATGTTTCAGAAATATTCATATGTTCTTGTTCTGGATAACATTTTTTCTTAGCTTCTTGGACTTTTGTATATGAAGGAAATTTATCAGGCGCGGCTTTTCTAATGATCTCTTTTTTTACTACGTAATTTAAATAAATAAAGGACATATATATATATATATTAGGGCGGGTCGATTTAATAATCGCCCATGGCTCAGTGAAAATCGTATTCTAGGGATCAAAATAAGAAACTTTGCCGAAGGAACCATACCTCTAAAACGAATTCTACTGACTTTTGTCCCGTAGGGTCAAGTTTTGAAAAATCCCACTTTGACCCATTTAGAGTGCCCCAATCGAGTCCAAATGTATGACCGACCCCCACTAACTTTGGAGGGCCGATCCACCCATGCCAGTGGCACACACCATGGAACATTTTAAAAAATCACCATTTTTGGCACTTTATTTTATTATTTTTTATTTATTTTATTTATTTTTCTTATTTTATTTATTTTTTCTCTTTAGAAATTTATTTAGTCAGAACATATGTAAATGAAAAAATTAATTTAACTTAGTAATAGAAAAGAAAATAAAAAAAATTACTGTTTGAAGTCTTTTTTGCTTTCAAGTCTGGACAATTTCGCACGGCTCTCTAATGTCGTCACCATAACAGCCTCTACATTTTCCGGTATAACTCGTTTGGAAACGCTAGCTAGCAATTGAACGTGTCGTTCTGTTGCAGGTCGTAAAATAGGTTGTGTGGGTTTTTTAAGCCACCACAAGACACAGCTGCATGTCGTAAACTTACTTAAGCTAAATCGGTTACAGGTAGAATTGAGCATAAAATTATCATAAAGGATTTTCCAGAAGTAATAAAAGGCGCACTTGCTTAACAGAATTTGTGGTCAGATTAACGTTTAATTTACATGTAAGTACTTTATGGGCAGTTTTGACAACAAAATCGGTTACAGGTAGAATTGAGCATAAAATTATCATAAAGGATTTTCCAGAAGTAATAAAAGGCGCACTTGCTTAACAGAATTTGTAGTCAGATTAACGTTTAATTTACATGTAAGTACTTTATGGGCAGTTTTGACAACAAAATCGGTTACAGGTAGAATTGAAATTACCATTTCATTCTTATTACCTCGTCTCCTAGACCATATATAACGCAACAGTTTTTGTGAATGCATTAAGTCGTTGTGAAGAACTCGAAGTGTGAAGTGCTAATTTGAGATAAAAAAATATTTAAAAAAAAATCATTCCAAATCAAGAAGTTTACAATGAATCCACCATCCTCTACACCGCAAGATGAAGCAATAACAACATCAACAACTATCGAAAACCCAATGAGTCTATACCCAGGCATGATGTTACTGTTTTTGGTGTGTCTACTGATTTGACTGATCTTAATTTACCAACCCATCTGGATATCTTGAGATATTATTTTTACTTGAGCGAACAAAAAAAGTTGTCCTATAAAGCATTCACTATTCAAGTACAAGATAAGTTGATTGGAATTTGGGAAAAACTTGGTATGGAAATAATGCTGAAAAAAAGTGTATGTAATAAATTGAATAGATTGCTTGACAAATATCAAGAGCAAATCAAGAGAAGAAACAAACCCCAACAATTTACAGAGTATGTAAAATCTCTGGAAACAATTTTTTTCATTGGAACATGTAAATGCGATTTGAAGGCAGCTCCATGTGCATGCGGTTTGGTTCCCGAACGCCTCAAAGAGTTTATGCACGATCAACATAATCAGAGAAGTCTAACAATGGATGGATTTGCGATGGAAATTGAAGAGCAAGGAGCAACGTCTATGTCATCAATGCCAACATACCAAGATCCCGATGATTCAACATACGCACCGCCACCGGTTCAAGAAGATTTGGATATAAGCACAAGTTCACAATACACACAGAGATACGATTGTTTTAACTTTGCCTTGGTATGTGACAGATTTGGCGTGCCTGATAGAGTAGCATCAGCAATGGGAACAGCTCTTTTCCAAGATTTTAAAATGAAAGATATCCATGGCAAACCTCTCATCATGGATAAATCGAAAGTTCGCCGAGAAAAAGAGAAATGCAGACAAGAAGTGCTTCGCAAACGGTTAGATGATACCAATTTGTTAGCATTTTCATTCGATGGCAGAAAAGATGATACTTTAACGAGAGATACAATTGATGATAAGTATCATACTAGAATGGTAAAAGAACCTCATCTTAATATTTTGAGAGAACCGAATTCTGAATTGATTGGTTACGTAAGACTGGAACATGAAACCGCTGGATACAAAACAACCAAATTAAATGATTTTTTCAACGATAAAAATATATCACTGGATGCATTAATTGGCATATGCACTGACGGTGAGCCAACAAACACTGGCCCAAACAGTGGAATTATACGACGATTCGAATTGCTGTTAAAAAGACCATTGCATTGGTTCGTTTGCCTTCTACACTTCAACGAACTTCCGTTTCGGCATTTGTTTGAAGCTTTGGATAAATCAACCAGCACTGGACCAAGATCGGCAACCGGAAAATTGAGCCGTCAAATCGAAACTTGTGAAACTCTTCCGGTAAGTTATTGCTATCACTCATTTATTATAATTGTCAACCGTTTTTAATTGTTTTATTTTTATATATTTTCAGGTGGTGGACGGCTTTCAGAAAATTGAGTTGAAAAATATGCCCCCTGCTCCAGAAAAAATTGAATTTTCCACCGATTCCAAGTACTTATACGACATGGCCCATGCAATTTCTTGCGGCGTGGTTTCAGTGGATCTGGCAAACATCAAACCAGGGAAAATTGTACATTCTCGGTGGCTCACCAAGGCCGCTAGACTATTACGATTATATGTGACAACGGAAAATCCAGATGCAAATTTAAGAATACTGGTTGAATTTATAATTACATGTTATGTGCCAATGTACTTCAATATCAAGTATTACAGCTCTGTCGTGTACGGTAGTAGATTATTTTTCAAATTCATTAGTTGGTCAAGATTTCTAGAACCTCGTTTACGCAAAATTGTCAATAAAGTAATTACAGATAATTCATATTATGCGCATTCGGAAAATATCTTGTTATCAATGTTGTTTGATGATAGCAAAGAAAAGCGCGACTGTGCTATCAAGATAATTCTACGCTATCGAACCGATGTTGACGATCCAACGGGACTTAGAGCTTATAAAAAACCAGATATAAACTTTTATTGCACAAGTTACACGGAAATGATCAATATGAATGACATAAATGACGTATTTGAACCACCATTCACGCGAAGCATTCCATACGATACTTTGAAAGAATATTTAAATCAAGATGATCCACCGTTTAATGATCCAAAAATTCCATCACACATACAAGAAACAGAACGACACGTTCAATTGCTAGCTAGCGTTTCCAAACGAGTTATACCGGAAAATGTAGAGGCTGTTATGGCGACGACATTAGAGAGCCGTGCGAAATTGCCCAGACTTGAAAGCAAAAAAGACTTCAAACAGTAATTTTTTATTTTTTCTTTTCTATTACTAAGTTAAATTAATTTTTTCATTTACAAATGTTCTGACTAAATAAATTTAAAAAATAATAAAATAAAGTGCCAAAAATGGTGATTTTTTAAAATGTTTGTATGGGGAACCCCCCAGGGGAGTTCCAGGGGGTGTGCCACTGGCATGGGTGGATCGGCCCTCCAAAGTTAGTGGGGGTCGGTCATACATTTGGACTCGATTGGGGCACTCTAAATGGGTCAAAGTGTGATTTTTCAAAACTTGACCCTACGGGACAAAAGTCAACAGTTGGGGGTAGTAGAATTCGTTTTAGAGGTATGGTTCCTTCGGCAAAGTTTCTTATTTTGATCCCTAGAATACGATTTTCCCTGAGCCATGGGCGATTTTTTTGCCTCCCCACAAATCGACCCGGCCTAATATATATATATGATAATATATAAACTATATCGCAGATCTCCTAAAATATGGCTCGAAACCAAACCTTATATGATTATATATAACGTCGTATCAAATATATTTGTAAAACCAAATTGTTAATATTAATGTATATGCCCAAGGAAAAAAATTTATATAAAATTATATATGAAATTTTTTTTTAAATATGTTAAGCTTTTTTATTTTAAATAAAATTTTAATGCACTTCTTCTTTGTTGGAGGCTCATAGTTCCCGATTTAATATTCAATGGCATATTTCTCCATTCAAAACTTATCGGACCAGAACAAAATATATATATCGTTGAAAAAGGTACTTGAAATACCTTACCAATGATATGGAACATGCCTTGACTTATTAACCCATTACGAGCCATGATTTTAAATGTTAATTTTTTTAAATTAGATTTTTTAAATTAAAAAAAAAGAACTTTTAGAAGTAACAAAAAGCTCAGAAAATATTAATTCAATGAAAAAATTGAGTAAAACATATAAAAAAATTGTTTTTGATAAAATATTATATTAATCTCGAATATATTAGTTAATCTCGAACTTGGGTCTGAGATTAACTAATATATCGTCGGCTTGCCTGCAAGTAGTGCTATGTTTGTGGTTTTAACAGGTTTTCAGGAGAGCGAAAAACTGATTTATATTATCCTTTTAAGATATTTATTGACATCATATGCCCTAATGATTCACGACCTTATTTACTACAATCATTATTAAGGCATATGATGTCAATGATATATTAATAGGATAATATAAATCAGTTTTTTCGCCCTCCTGAAAAACTGTTAAAGAACACATGAGACTACTTGCAGGCAAGCCGACGATATAGTTACCCAGCAAAAAAAAGTGGTATTCATTCTTTGGTTATAACTTCTTTCATTGCTTCCTTAGTTTCAGTTAGTATGCTTTAAGTGCTTTTTGGAAGTTATTCAAAGGAACTTCCGAAAGTATTCATGCGTTCATGTTCCAAATGTAGTGATTTGGATATAAACCTATGATAATCTTAAAAAATCACCCTCTTAATTGCTTCTGAAGTTTGACAATGCTGCCACTGTCACTGTGAGTATCTGGATTGGGCTTTACAATTTTTTCAGTTTGACAAGTTTCTTTGAAATTTAATTTTGATTCAAAAAAACCTTTTGACAATTTATATTTAGTTTACATCTTTTGCAACTGTTATTCAGAAAATATCAATTGAAATTAATTTTTTTTTTTTAATTAAAAAAATTAGAATGATATTCAGAATTTGCATTAGAAATTTCGAAAACGTCATTTGAAGTTCCGAAAAATAGCACTTGTAATTCGGGAAATATCAATTGATTTTCAGAATACATCAATTGTAATTCAGAAATCATCAGTTAAAATTCAGAGAATATAAAAAATAAAATTCAAAAAATATAAAATCTACTAAAATTCATAATTTCTGAATTTGAAATGATAATTTCTTTACTTTTTTAAAATTCAAAACGAAAACATTTTTCTTCTTATTAATAAATCTCAAAATGAATATTTTTTAAGTTTATCTTAATTTCATATTCGTAAAAGCAATGTATGTGTGAAATTCATCAACCGAGCTTATGTACTGAAGTACATTTGTTTGTTTATAATTTAACAATTTATTTCTTGAAAACCTTATAATTTATTTTATTATCTTTTGAAGTGTAATATATTTTTAAATATTTACATGGTTATTCAGAAAAACCTTTTTGTCTTATTAGAGGCTAATTGAACGATTTTTGTTGTTGTTTTGCATGTTAAATTGTTTTATTAAACTTTAATAAAATTCAAAAGATTTTTGTGAACTTAATTTTTTAAATAAAAAACTAAAAATAACGAAAATAATTATACCCTACACCACTATGTGGTCAGGGTATTATAAGTTTGTGCTGATGTTTGTAACACCAAAAAATATTGGTCGTAGACCCACCTTATAGTATACCGATCGGTTCAGATTTTTTTTTATTTCGATTTAACGATGTCCGTCTGTCCGTCCGTCCGTCGGTCTGTCCATGCAATCTTGTGCGCACTCTACAGGTCGTAAATATTAAGATATTTTGATGAAATTTGGTACACAGACCTATATTGGCCCAATAACGCAGCCTATTGATTTTGGTGAACATCGGTCCATGTTTAGACCTAGTACCCATATAAGGGTCCTACCAAAATTATACTGTTTATACGCTGCAGGTCGTAAATATTAAGATGTTTTGATGAAATTTGGTACACAGACCCATATTGGCCCAATAACGCAGCCTATTGATTTTGGTGAACATCGGTCCATGTTTAGACCTAGTGCCCATATAAGGGTCCTACCAAAATTATACTGTTTATACGCTGCAGGTCGCAAATATTAAGATATTTTGATGAAATTTGGTACACAGACCTATATTGGCCCAATAACGCAGCATATTGATTTTGGTGAACATCGGTCCATGTTTAGAACTAGTGCCCATAGAAGGTTCCCCCCAAAATTGGCTTGGTTACAAACTGCAGGTCGCAAATATTAAGATATTTTAATGAAATTTGGTGCGCTGACTCACATTATAGAAAATTTTGACATTTTGACGGATCCAAACAATACACCAGACTGGTGTAGGGTATTGTATAGTCGGTATGCCCGACTTTAACCTTTTTACTCGTTTTTTATTAAATCTGTGATTACTACAATGGAGTAACGTTTTTTATCATCAATGTGAAAGTGTTTCTTTACACTAATTTAGAAGCATTTATTTGTACTAATAAAGAAGTACTTATACATCATTGCATAAAATTCGCTTTTTAAAAAATTATTTTACTGCATTCTTATGAATTAAATTTTCATAACAGCTTAAATACTACAAAATATACGCATATTTTTCAGGCATACTAGAGAATATCTAAACATAGCATCTGATTTGCTTCTTTAGAATAAAAAGCATGAGTAATGGTAAGTAGATATATTTGAATGCTTCCGTCCTATGACACGCCAACGTTAAATTCATCGATGAAACCATTAGAAAAGAAGTGATGCCTTTGCCATAGTAGTGATGCTTTTATTGCTTCTTTGGCAGAACTATTTTTGCTGGGTATATACTAGGGTTTGGGATTTCCCGGACTTTTTTATTTCCCGGGAAACGGGAATAAAAAAATTTGATTCCCGGGAATACCGGGAATCCCGGGAAATATTGTTTAACAAAATTGTTAATGAAAACCACCTATATAAGTAATTTTTATTAAAAAAAAAACACTATTTCAGTACAAATGCAGTCTGTATAGTGAGAATTCAAAGTAAAAATATCAGAATGTTGAACATTTGATTTCACATAAATTACTCTAAGCACTGCCAAATAAATTGCATGATTCCAGCAGAAAGCACCCACTACTGGACTGTCGGAAACAAATCGCTTTATTACATTTGGCTCATTAGATATGTTGGCCACAATGTTATTTTCCAAAGACAAATAAAACTCTTCTAGTCTTATTTTTACAATTCTTCTTATTTCATCAGCATTACATTACACCTTCCTGATATATTAACCAACCCCAGGTTATAAAATGAATTTGTGATATTCTTGTCCATTCAGTTAAGATTATAGTAAATCTCCTATTGTTAGAAATATGGCTCGATATCTTATCATGATATCTTTTACATGATTGTAGTAATTTAATATAATGTTCTTTAAATCAGTTTCATTTTTTGGCAATGCCAGGTTTTTATTATAAAAACTTTCTGGAATAAACGAAGATCTAGTTATGGTGCGGATTGTTATTCCACTGCGCTGTATTGTCCTTTTTTGTAAAGTATTTCCATACTCCTGACATTTTATTATTTAATATAAAATAATATATATGTTTGAAAGCAGGTGTAATTAAATGAAGTAAATTTACTTGAAAATATTTTATTAATGGAAACGTTACTTATAAAATTATTGACCCTTAATATAAAGGATTATTTTAAATTTAAAGTCGACTTTAGTTTTAATCATACGGTTTTATTCATTTTGTGTATGAAAACTCTACAAAAATATTTATATTTTCAAATATTTTGATTGGTTGAAAAGAAATTAACCAATCAGAATGCTCCAAATATAAACCAAGTCAAGGTATACTGCCACCCAATATGTTAACTAAAGTCGTCCTTAACTAAAATATACATTTGAAAAATTTAGATAAAAAGGGCGATTATTTGTAAAACACAAAACTTTTTGTTCATATTTCTTTTAAACATTTTACCAGATTTTTAGGTTTTACTACTTAAATTTTGAATAAGTTATGCGAAAAATCTTTACTACTTAATTTAATTACTTGGCAACGATTTTTTTTGTGTGTCAAAGAAATTGATTCCCTTTTAAAAAATTTTAACAATAACATTTTGTTTTGGTATTTAAAATGTTTTTTATGACTAAAATTAAAAAATCCTATTCTAAATCAAAATAATTTAATATTTTTAAAATTTCCCGTTTTCCCGGGAAAAGTATATTATTTTCCCCGGAATTCCCGGCAAACTTTTCCCGGGATATCCCGGGAATTCCCGAACCCCAAACCCTAGTATATACATATAAAATAAAATTAATATATTTTTCGTATCTATTTGTATATAAAATTTTCAACGGTTTTATCAATAATATATTCCTAACATCACAATTTTCTTGAGCGTAAGGTTGGTTTTTTATATATAAGAAATTCTTTATTTTCGATATTTCGCTACTCAATTCAGGAAATAACAATTAAATTAATAAATTAGCAAATAAGCAAATTATAAACAATTTGAAAGTTTGAAAAAATTTGAAAAGCATTTTGTTGCTGTGCCTCAGAAATTAGCTATTTGTTTTTAAAAATTATTTGTGAGGCAACTAAATTAGGTGTTTATTTTGTATCTTGGCTATGTGTTTTTGATATAATTCTCTTATAGATGCAAATTTGGAGTTTTGTTTATATACGTGTGAAAAAATAATTTGTAAAAAGATTCGCGAAAGGCAACAAAGAAGCTGTTTTGTAGGACTCCTCACAGAAAAGTTTTTCGACATTTAGCTATTTTCTTAGGCGCAGCGACGATTTGTCAAATATAAATTGTATGTATAGTATAACAAACAAAAATATTAATAATTAACAATAAAAAATGTATTAATATAATGTGTTATAAATTACTGTAATGTGTGCTATTTCTTTTGTATTAAATATCTATAATTCTGAGCTACATTTTCAGTATCTGCCTTAAAGTTAATTCTATTTGTTGTGGGTGTATTAATTACACTGTGAGACAAAATCGGGAAGGGTTCAAACTACCGGGGAAAGTTATATCGGTAAAAAAGAAGTTATACGTGTCCCGGCGTTTCGCTGGGTCACGTCTAGGAATAGAGATATATCGATTTGAAGTAAGTAACTATCCTATAGGGGAAATTGTCATCTTTGGTGGTCTTTTTTTTGACATAACTCGAGAACCACTAGTCCGATTTTGCTCAAACAATTTTAAAAAAATTAAAAATTACAATTCCTTTAATCTGTTCATATAACGTTTTCCTATATACTCAACAGTTTTGCCGGTAAAAATAAATGTATGAAGAAAAAAATATTTTTGCCTAAAATATTAAAAAAAAGTAATGAGCAAAAGGTTATTTGATTTTTATGGTAGCGGTGACACACTAAAAAACGGTCATATATGTGCGTGGACAATTAAAAGGAAAAAAGGAAAGTGCACTTTTTTAATTATTTGGGTTTTTTCCGTTGGCTACCTGCATGATTTTGTTACACAAATTGCACCCACATTTATGAGTGGTCATGTTTTAGAACGTTTCGAAAAATTTAAAACGCACACGAATCAGGTATATAGCCACCCTTAAAAGATGCGCCAATTCATAAGTACCTCTCAGTAAAATATTGAAACTTACGTAGTTTTTATAGGTGTTCATTGATCGATTTTTGTCATTCAACAAGTGTCTCCGAACGCGTAAAGTACGATTTTTTTAAAGTGACGAAAAAGTAATAAAAGTATAAAACCGAAATGAGTACAAATTTTCCAGAAAATATCAATTTATTTTGTTACGTTTGTGGCAAAAGAGCTTTTTCAACAAATACTGCATTACTCACTGAGCAAGTGGAGCGTGCTTTTAAACTTTATTTTGATTCCGAAATAATTCGCGGAGTTTCGTGGGCCCCAGACAAAATTTGTAAAACGTGCTACAATGCTCTTAACATGTGGATCCAAGGGAAACGCAGTTCACTTTCTTTTGGTGTACCAATGATTTGGACTGGTCCAGGAGAGCACAATTCCGATAACTGTTACGCTTGCGCAAACAAAATATGTGGAGTAAATCGTAAAGGCCTTAAACGAAGAGTTTACATATCTGTTAGAAGTGCACAAATACCTCTACCGCATTCGGATGAAATACCAATTCCACCGCTTCCAAGTCCTGACAGAGAAACTTCTTTTTCTATTGAAACAATGGATCAATCGGATTTCACCTATAAACCAACACCAGAAGCCGGCCCATCGAACAAAATAATTCCAATATCATAAGCAAGAATGGGCAAGATTGTTGCTGAATTAAACCTTTCTCAACGTGAAGCAGAAAAACTTGCCCAGCTTTTGAAAGAAGGCAACAATTTGGAGCCTAATGTCAAAGTCACCGGATATCGAAGACGACAATTTTTATTCCAACGGTACAAAAAGATGGTCGCAAAAGATGTACGATCCCGACAATGAAGATGAAGAAGAAGAATATACAATGGGAGTTTCCTCCGAGAGTAAGTCACAAAAATGAAGTTAACTGACTGATTAAAAACAATTGATTTTTTCCAGATGAAGACAGATCCTCATCCGATACAGACTCTGAACAAGTGGCCGAACCACTACGCAAAAAAGTAAAGGGCGCAAACAAACGAAAATAAGTTTTGCGTTCATCGATTTTTATAACCTATGTATCTATGTAATAACCTAATAATTACCTGTAATAATTTTTAATTTTACGTGTTAATAATAAATAATATATAATAAATATTATCCAAACTCATTGAAACATAAAATCAATATTCTTGTCAAAATGAGATACCTTCACTTAATTGTGAATAAAAGCGAAACGCGTCCATCGATTTTCATGATCTATGTCTCATTTTGTTTAAAGTTTATGTGACTTTGCGTGAAAGTAATACGACTTGCCTTTTTTCCGTTTTGGATTTTTTATGAATTTAAAAAATAAAAAAATTTAATATTTTAGGCAAAAAATATTTTTTTTCTTCATACATTTATTTTTACCGGCAAAACTGTTGAGTATATAGAAGAACGTTATATGAACAGATTAAAGGAATTATAATTTTTAATTTTTTTAAAATTATTTGAGCAAAATCGGACTAGTGGTTCTCGAGTTATGTCAAAAAAAGACCACCAAAGGTGACAATTTCCCCTATATGATAGTTACTAACTTCAAATCGATATATATTTTGACTGTCGCATAGTGTTATCTGTAATATTTCTAATATATAACGACGTTTATAATTATGTTCTGTGTTTAAAACTGATACATTTTCAAAGTCAGGATAGTGATTCAAATGCGAACAATGAGAAGATAATGCTGTCTTTTGTGAATTAATATGCCTATATTTCTGATCTGATCTATGTCCAGCTATTCTAGTTCTTAATTTATTCTTCGTTGTACCTATATATACCTTATCACAATTCTCTCCGTCATTTCCACTACATGGTATTTTATATAGTATATTTGACATGTCCATTTTCTGTATCCTATCCTTTGTCTTACTGTATAATTTATTTACTGTATTGTATGATTTAAAAGCTATTTTATATCTATTAGTATCAATTATCTTTGATTTCTCCAAACGTTCTGATATTTCCGGTACATAGACCAAAGACTTGTAAATGTTCTGTTCAATTAAATTCCCTGTGTTATTATTCATTCTAAATTTATATTGATTTATTAATTAACAAATTAATCCTATCGTAAAATCATTATCCCTTAATTATTTCCTCATTCTTTCTATGAAATTCTCTGTCACTAATAGTCAATATTTTTTCTATCAAATTCTTCGCAGTGTTAATAATGATTTTCCTATTATGTTTTGAATAAAAATTAATAATTCTACCTGATGCTATTGGTTTCTGATACCAATCCATTATCAAATTATTACCTCATTTTATTACCAAAGTATATAAATAAGGAAGTTTAGAATAACATTCCTTTTCCATGGTAAACTTATTATCAGTACTAAATTCATTTAATGCTATTAACATATTATCAATTGCATTTTCAGAAATTACACAAAACAGATCATCCACATATTTAGTCATTATCTTTGGCCTAACATCAAGTTTTTTAATACAAGTGTCCAATAATTCTTCCATAACTATATCAGCCACAATTGGAGAAGCAGGGGATCCCATTGGGAGTCCTTTCTGTTGTAAATATATCTTCTCACTGTATTGAAAGTACACATAATTATATTTTTTACTTTTTTTAACACAATTTTATTTACTTAGTTATAAATATTTTTTTTACAGATCTTAAAAAGATTAAACCATTTTGTGTCAACAGCATCTGGAAATTATGTTTTCAATTAATCGTATTTTAAATATATAATTAGATATCGCAATATACAAAAAATTATTTAAAGTTCTGAATTTGAGTTCTTCTAGAGCGAAAATGATTTTTTTGTAATATTTCTACATACAATTCTGGCAATATTCTTATTTTTTACTCCTACTTTTTTTTAATACCAACAAAATTTGTGAAAAAGTGTTGGATAATAGTATTTTTTCCAAAGGATTGCTAAGCGTATACATGTCATATCTTATTTAAAAGACATTTATATTACCTTTTCAACAACATGTATATTGTTCTTATCCCACTATTAATTTCACAAATACAGACTGTTGATATTTAGACTTTTGAGCCATATAAATCGGTGCCGAGACACATTTTTTTTATCTTCACCAAAAAAATTCCGTGAGTGGAAAAAATTTAAGATTTTTAATTTTTGTTTTTTGCAAGAACGTTATTATTTTATTTTTTCTAAGTCGTCTATATTTATAAATTTATATAATTATATATAACTCAGTAACACGAGCAATGTTGTCTCATATAGTCAGTCATTTTGTATAGCAGTATGTGGCTAAGTGAGTTAAGTGGCCGACTACAAAGCCAGCAATCTGGGTTCAAATCCTGCCGACTGTATTTTTTTTAATGAAATAAATATTTTTTTTTAATTGTTTGTGTTATTTTTTAAATTTTATTAAAATTTTAATAATTCTAAGTATCATAGGATAAATTTTGATCTAAAATTATCCAATTCGATTTGCCAAAATTAGCTTATCCGTTTGCATCTAATCGGATCTAAATTAATCCCATAGGATATTTTGGGATCTATCAGGATCTCAATTTTATATTATTGGATATTATTGGATCTCCTAATTTTGAGATCTATTTGGATCTAATATAATCTTGTAATACATTTGAGGGATCTGATTGGATATTACTGGATACCCCAATTTTGAGATGAACTTAGATAAGATTAAATGTCGATCTATATCAAATGAGATATGACTACATATGCTAGATATAATGTTTTTTTGATCGGGGTGACAGATTTTGCTGGTTAGTGTAAAATAATATTTTAAAGGCAGTTTAATACTACAAATACTGAAAGTATTCGAATGGCGAATATGTTTTAACCCGTAAATGTATGCCCGAGTAAAAATAGTTATATAGGAAATTATATAACTTAATATGGATTAATATGTTTATATATAGTCCAGTGTGACACTATATCTTTGCGGATATAATTATGTATAGCTTTGAGTTTTTCAAAAAAATTTTATATGATGTCATATATATGTAGATCAGTATAAATATATATGTCCCCATATATATTAATATGTACCACATCTATTTACATATGCTATGGCAATTTTAATACAGCGTCATATATAATTAAAAATGGTTTTATCGGAAAACACATAAAGTTTTATATAGCTCAATGTTAAATTTTTTTCTAAGTTGTTTTATATATGTTTAAGTATAGCGCAATGTAAAAAAAATCTTATGTTTTTTTACATATATTCATGTATGATTTCAAAATATAAAAGGCGTACTCATTATAACTCCTAAATTCCTTGTAAACCTTGTGTAAATACAAGCCATATTTTTATGTATGGAATTTGACATTAAACTCATCCCGAGTAAAAATAGTTATATAGGAAATTATATAATTTAATATGAATTAATATGTTTATATATAGTCAAGTGTAACACTATATCTTTGCGGATATAATTATGTATAGCTTTGAATTTTTCAAGAATTTCTTATATGATGTCATATATAGATCAGTATAAATATACGTGTCCCCATATATATTTATATGTCCCATATAGGGTTTGGGATTTCCCGGACTTTTTTATTTCCCGGGAAACGGGATTGAAAAAATTTGATTCCCGGTAAATATTTTTGAACAAAATTGTTAATGAAAACCACCTATATAAGTAGTTTTTGTTAAAAAACACACTATTTCAGTACAAATGCAGTTTGTGTAGTGAGAATGCAAAGTAAAAAATATCAGAATGTTGAACATTTGATTTCACATAAATTACTCGCAGCACTGCCAAATGAATTGCATGATTCCAGCAGGCAGCTACTACTGGACTGTCGGAAACAAACCGTTTCATCACACTTGGCCCATTAGATATGGTGGCCACAATGTTATTTTCCAAGGAAAAATAAAACTCTTCTAGTCTTATTTCTACAATTCTTCTTATTTCATCAGCATTACATCTTCCTGATATATAAACCAACCCCAGGTTATAAAATGAATTATTTCCGTTTATACATATGTTCAAATATCTCTTTTGTGATATTCTTGTCCATTCATCTAAGATTATAGTAAATCTCCTATTGATAGAAATATTGGTGGATATTTCTTTTATCATGATATCTTTTACATGATTGTAGTAATTTAATATAATGTTCTTTACATCGGTTTCATTTTTTTGCAATGCCAGGTTTTTATTATAAAAACTTTCTCGAATAAACGAAGATCTAGTTACCATTTCAGGAAATGTTTGCCCTACCATAAAACCTTTAATGCCTATTCAGCTTACACTTTTTTCTTCAGGTACTTTGCTAATTTTTGCTGAAACGTTATTCTTGTTGTTTTCTTCAAGTGAAGTTGCATGACCATCAATTTTTTTTTTTTTTTTTGTTAACCAAATTTAGATGTCGGATAACCAAATTTAGATACCACCGTTAGTTAACCATTAGTCTTTTCTTTTCACATTTATTAATGAAAACGTTACTTATAAAATTAATGACCCTTAATATAAAGGCGTATTTTAAATTTAAAGTCGACTTTATTTTTAATCAAATAGTTTTGTTCATTTTGTGTATGAAAACCTTACAAAAATATTTATATTTTCAAATATTTTGATTGGTTGAAAATAAATTAACCAATCAGAATGCTCCAAAAATAAACCAAGTCAAGGTATACTTCCACCCAATATTTTAACTAAAGTCGACTTTACCTAAATTATACATTTGACAAATTTAGATAAGGTTTGTTTTTTTTCGAATTTTATATCTATATCTACATATAACGACTTGTAAAAAACGACTATCCGTACTCAGAGACTATTAATTATAGAGATAGGAAATCAGAACTTAAACTACTCACCGATAGATGGCGCTGAAATTTAGTATTACCTGAGCCACTATTTAGTATCAGCTGAGCCTATATTTAAAAACTCAAAAACTGCTCAATATAAGGAAGAAGCAAACGCGGAATATATTCAAATAATTAAATTTGAAATATTTGTTTGTAATTTTTCCTTTGTTGTTTGTTATTATTTAAATTTAAATAAAAAAAGAAAATTGTCAAAATTTTTACAAAGTGCCATCTAGTGATAACGATGTCGTTATAACTTTTGTTTTTGGTGATGCCATACCCCTGTCCGTACCAGAGAACTTATATTCTTAGAGAAGGTGCATTAGAAAGCTCACTTTTTTTTGAGCTTTCTATGGCGTGAACGATGAGGGCAAAAATTTGATTTTAGCAAATTCTACTTTATCACTAGATGACGTTAGTGTTCCCGTGAACTGAAGGGACAAATTATTTTTGTTTACGAAATGTGGTAAGGTAGGACATGTAAGAAATGTAATAGGCGATCAGCAAAATTAGGATGGGTGAAAAAAACAAAAATCAGGAATTTGTTTTTCTTTTAGGCGAGGGGGGCGCATATTACTACATGTTATTGTTTATGATATTTGGGTGTGCGGGGTTGTAGAAAATGTTTTTTTTTATTGGTGGATAGGTTTCTTGACATGGGGGTATAGTTAAATGTTTGTAACTTAAGGGACGAGGAGGGATGGGTCGATTTTTGTTTTAATGTGTATAAATTGCATTAGATGCGTGTGTATGTGCATTTTTGTTTACATTTGTAACAACAATAAGCTTTACACGCAGGAGCAATAACAATGTTTACAATGTTTTTTTTTGTTGTTTTGGTTTTTTTATTTTGTTTGGTGAAGCAAAAGATAAGCAAACCAACAACAAACATACTGTTTTTTATTGTTGGACAAAAATATTTTCTATCATTATATATGTATGTATGTACATATATATATATGTACATATGTACATATATGTATATGTAAAAATGTTAAAACTTATTAAATTTTAATTTTTTTGAATTTGCCAAATTTCACTATTCTTTGAAATTTGGCAACATGGCTTGTGTTCGTATATTGTGTATTACAATTACTAACATAAAATATTTTTGGATTTATAATCTAAAAAACATCTTTATTTCTGTTTGTAAAAATGGTAATGTATATTTGAAATTTTTGAAATATTTGAAATATTTGCAATATTTCAAAAATTTCAAAATATTAAAAAAAAGGAAGCTAAGTATTTTACTTAGCTACATATTTCATTTATTTCAAAATATTTATATTTCAGCTTTGAAGTATTAATATTAACAAAATATTTATATTTCAGCTTTGAAATATTAATATTTATTTACTTACTCCAAATTATTTGAAATAAATAAAAAAATATTAATATATTACAACTCAAATATAAATATTTGTTTACTTGCTTAAAAACCTTTTTAAGTAAGTAATAAAATACTTATACTTGAACTTTCAAATATAATTACGAAAAATATTTCAAATTGTTAATTTAAGTAAATATTTTTAAGTAACTATACAGCTTTGTTCCTGGCACGAGCAAATTTTTTTTAAAAAACAACAATAAAAAAATACTATATAGGTAAATTATTTTTTCGAAAATCTATTTTTCAATACTTATAAGCATATACATTCAAAAATGCTTGACAGTTACTACATGACAATTGTTTGTGTAGTAATCAGTAGTAGTTGTTTTCAACTGTAATTACTGTTGTTTTCCTATGCAAAAATATAAAACAATTGGTATGACAGTTATTTAAAGAACTAACAAGAAGTACTGCAATCTTTTAGCACTTGGTTAAAGCAGTTATTTTTAATATCCCAGTGAAAAATGCTCATATACGCTCAAATATGTTCATATATGGTTTATGTATGGACGCATATGAACAAATATGGATTTTTTATGAACATATATGGATTTTATATGAACATATATGGAAGAGGCACTCATACATGGACAAATATGGAAGTATAAGTTATTCGATTTATGCAAAAGTGACTTGTATATGAACATATTTGGAAGAATACATTTTTCCATATGTGTAAGAGGAACTCATATTTGGGTAAATTTGAAATTATATTTAATGCCATGAATAAAAAAAGGAACATATGTAGCGCCTAATTTGAATGTCATATATAAATTTATATCTATAGTACAACCTTATAATAAAGGACAGCAACGTTCGCATGTATGCGCATATATTTAATAAATGTATATGTTCATATATGTCCATATACTTAGGTGTTACCTCATTTTTCGGATCCATATATATATGGTTGGACCATAAATGTTCATATATGGACATTTTTCACCGGAATGATAATAAACAACTACCAAAACAGTATTTTGACAGTAAACTGTTATTTTTAAAATACAATTTTTTTTCAATTTCGTTTAATTTGAAAAATTCTTCGTTAGTTTATATTTCAGTGTTGTTAACTTTCTTTTAAAATCGCTAAAAACAAAGAAAAATTTGGTCATGTTTAAAGTGCTGCAATTTTAAGTCTGGTGACTATTTGTAGATAAAAATAATGCAAGACTTAAGGAAATTTTATAGGAATTTCAAAAATATACAGTTTGTACAGAACCGATCAGTACTGCCTAAATTTTATTATGTAATTTGATAAAAGGTTGATATCGCAAATTTTTCGTTAAAAGCCACGCCCACTTAAAATAAGTGACAAAATGAGAAAACAAACATTACGCTAAAATTCTGCATAATTTTCTGAACCATCTCCTTGCCTTTCGTGGCGAATTTAGCCACTATTTTGATCTTTAAAAATAAAGGCAACAACAATAAAATTAAAAAAAAAATTGAATTGACTTAATTTCGTGAGCACAAGTGTATATGGAAAAATGTATTCTTCCAAATATGTTCATTAGAGTGGTCCAAAAAAACATGAAAGTTGGAATTCGCGATCTCCATAATGTTGCCCCTATTCCTTAATGTCTAAAAACTCTCTGTGCCAAGTTTCAGCTAAATCCGCTGTTATTTAGAGGTAGCACAAAAAGGTGTCTTTTAAGAATTAGTAATTTACCTCTAGAGTAATTTATACAAAAAGTAGGGTTGACTTTAAATTTAATTATTTCTTAACCTGTACGCTATTATGTAACAGTTTTTTTTAAATCTGGTCTTAAATAATGTGAATATAAGGAATTTGAAATCAAAACTTAAAAAAATTAAGTAACTTTTATGTAATTCGCGGTTTTTTTTAAATTTATACAAAAAAATACATATTTTAGTCAAATTTTCGAAATTTTCCGAAAAGATGTAATTAAAACTTCAACTTGTTTTTGCCTTGTATGCGCAAATTTCTCAAATCTGATCTTTATTTTAACGAAGATTATGAATCAGCAATCGAAATTTAAAAAAAATTTGTGGTTTATGAATTATTCGCGGTTTTTGGAAATTCAAAAAACTCAAGTTTTTTGAGATATTTTCCTAATTACCTGTAAACGGTGTTATCGAAAAATGCAATTTATTATACTTTTGCAATTCACTTACCAAGGACCTTCATTATATATAACACTGATTTTAATTTTAAAAAGGATAACAGATATCCTTGCAAATTAACTTAAAATTTGACATTTTTTAATATTTCGCTATTATTTAGATTGCTATAATTTTATTGCTACCAAAAACCCTATCTCACATAATAGGACATTTCACAGATATATATTAATGCAAAAACGAAATTTTCAAAACATCCTGATCGAAGTTGATCATTTTTTGTGTGTAATTTTCAAATTTCGCGAAATCCGCGACTTCGATTTCAGTTTTGATTTCATATTCGTAATGTACACCTAAAAATATATTAGATTTGATATGTCGCGATCATAATAATTATATTTAATTTTTCTCATTTTTTCCATTATTTTTAATTAATTAAAAATAATAGAACAAGTACAACCTCGAAACTTCAATTGCGATGTGCTACCTCTAAACAAAACTTTTTTGGTGATTTTTTTGGTCAGACCACATTTTTTTTCAAAGTGGCATATTTGTAGGGTTGTGGAGCGTGAAAATTCCAACTTTTTTTTTTTGGACCACTATAATGTTCATATACAAGTCACTTTTGCATAAATCGAATAACTTATACTTCCATATTTGTCCATATATGAGTGCCTCTTCCATATATGAAATAGCAGATGCCTCCATATATGTCTGTGTATGAAATCTTTTTCAATATATGGAATCACATATACTTCCATATATGTTCATATAAAATCCATATATGTTCATAAAAAATCCATATTTGTTCATATGCGTCCATACATAAACCATATATGAACATATTTGAGCGTATATGAGCATTTTTCACTGGGATATTAAAAATAACTGCTTTAACCAAGTGCTAAAAGATTGCAGTACTTCTTGTTAGTTCTTTAAATAACTGTCATACCAATTGTTTTATATTTTTGCATAGGAAAACAACAGTAATTACAGTTGAAAACAACTACTACTGATTACTACACAAACAATTGTCATGTAGTAACTGTCAAGCATTTTTGAATGTATATGCTTATAAGTATTGAAAAATAGATTTTCGAAAAAATAATTTACCTATATAGTATTTTTTTATTGTTGTTTTTTAAAAAAAATTTGCTCGTGCCAGGAACAAAGCTGTATAGTTACTTAAAAATATTTACTTAAATTAACAATTTGAAATATTTTTCGTAATTATATTTGAAAGTTCAAGTATAAGTATTTTATTACTTACTTAAAAAGGTTTTTAAGCAAGTAAACAAATATTTATATTTGAGTTGTAATATATTAATATTTTTTTATTTATTTCAAATAATTTGGAGTAAGTAAATAAATATTAATATTTCAAAGCTGAAATATAAATATTTTGTTAATATTAATACTTCAAAGCTGAAATATAAATATTTTGAAATAAATGAAATATGTAGCTAAGTAAAATACTTAGCTTCCTTTTTTTTAATATTTTGAAATTTTTGAAATATTGCAAATATTTCAAATATTTCAAAAATTTCAAATATACATTACCATTTTTACAAACAGAAATAAAGATGTTTTTTAGATTATAAATCCAAAAATATTTTATGTTAGTAATTGTAATACACAATATACGAACACAAGCCATGTTGCCAAATTTCAAAGAATAGTGAAATTTGGCAAATTCAAAAAAATTAAAATTTAATAAGTTTTAACATTTTTACATATACATATATGTACATATGTACATATATATATATGTACATACATACATATATAATGATAGAAAATATTTTTGTCCAACAATAAAAAACAGTATGTTTGTTGTTGGTTTGCTTATCTTTTGCTTCACCAAACAAAATAAAAAAACCAAAACAACAAAAAAAAACATTGTAAACATTGTTATTGCTCCTGCGTGTAAAGCTTATTGTTGTTACAAATGTAAACAAAAATGCACATACACACGCATCTAATGCAATTTATACACATTAAAACAAAAATCGACCCATCCCTCCTCGTCCCTTAAGTTACAAACATTTAACTATACCCCCATGTCAAGAAACCTATCCACCAATAAAAAAAAACATTTTCTACAACCCCGCACACCCAAATATCATAAACAATAACATGTAGTAATATGCGCCCCCCTCGCCTAAAAGAAAAACAAATTCCTGATTTTTGTTTTTTTCACCCATCCTAATTTTGCTGATCGCCTATTACATTTCTTACATGTCCTACCTTACCACATTTCGTAAACAAAAATAATTTGTCCCTTCAGTTCACGGGAACACTAACGTCATCTAGTGATAAAGTAGAATTTGCTAAAATCAAATTTTTGCCCTCATCGTTCACGCCATAGAAAGCTCAAAAAAAAGTGAGCTTTCTAATGCACCTTCTCTAAGAATATAAGTTCTCTGGCTTATTGTTGTTACAAATGTAAACAAAAATGCACATACACACGCATCTAATGCAATTTATACACATTAAAACAAAAATCGACCCATCCCTCCTCGTCCCTTAAGTTACAAACATTTAACTATACCCCCATGTCAAGAAACCTATCCACCAATAAAAAAAAACATTTTCTACAACCCCGCACACCCAAATATCATAAACAATAACATGTAGTAATATGCGCCCCCCTCGCCTAAAAGAAAAACAAATTCCTGATTTTTGTTTTTTTCACCCATCCTAATTTTGCTGCTCGCCTATTACATTTCTTACATGTCCTACCTTACCACATTTCGTAAACAAAAATAATTTGTCCCTTCAGTTCACGGGAACACTAACGTCATCTAGTGATAAAGTAGAATTTGCTAAAATCAAATTTTTGCCCTCATCGTTCACGCCATAGAAAGCTCAAAAAAAAGTGAGCTTTCTAATGCACCTTCTCTAAGAATATAAGTTCTCTGGTATGTATCCATTAGGGATGCCGATCCCGAAATCCCGATCCCGAAAATCCCGGGATTTTCGGGATTTAGAAATCCCGAAATCCCGGGATTGCACTTGAAAAAATCCCGGGATTTCCGATTTCATTATTTGGCATATTTTACCTCTTTTTGTATTTGTTTTTATTGTTATATTCGACCAAAATCACATAAATCTAATATCTTATTAAATGTTATTAAAAAAATAATTTTTCCTATTCATACACTTATAAAAAAAAGTTAGTACAAAAGTCAAAAGCTAAACGCGTTCTGATTAAATTGAACTAATTTTTATGTTATTTTCTCTAAAAAAGTCCGTAGAAATAAATAGGTCAAAATTCTGCTAAAATAACAGGAAATAGTACATGTATTTGCGCCAGCACAATTTTGACCTATGCATTTGTACGTAATTTTTTTATGAGTGTAAGTAATAGATTCAAATAGATTACAGATTGAATAAATCTGAATAAAACCTTAATAATTTAAAAACTTTTATTCAGCTGTGAAACTTTTAAAAATCATAATTCAGCTTTATTTAATCTATAAACGGATATGTTTTTATTTATTTTATTGATGACTTGCTAAAATCATAACTTCATTCAGAATAATTTTGCCGACTAAAAACAGCAAGTTTTTGTTAAATTATAAAAATCTCACAAACTGCCTTTCTGAAATCAGTAGAGGTATGTGTTTAATATAGTATTTAATGTTAGTTGATTTAAAAAAACTAATAGTCGCTAAATATTTCTGATGATTTCGGCAGAGTAGTTTGTATTTGCATTCAATAAATTTTTTACAAATATAACTAAAAATTTGTAGATACCCGAGTAAAAAAAATTGATCTCGCGCAATATCTAATTATATCCAATTTGATATTGTTTAAGATCTGCTGTAATATCTAGCTGATCCAATTAGATCTCAAAATTGGGTGTATCCAATCATATCGTATTAGATCCCATTGTATATATGGGGATAAACTAAGATCAAGTTATATCTCAAAATTGGGAGGTCCAGTGATATCTTTGGGGATAAACCTAGATCTATTTTGATCCGAAAATTGGCGGATCCAGCTATATATTTGCGGATATTTTTAGATCTAATTTGATCCGAAAAATGGCGGATCCAATTAGATCCAGCTATATATTTGGGGATAAACTTAGATCTAATTTGATGTCAATTTTGGCAGATCAAATTAGATCCCGCAATATATTTGTGGATAAACGTATATCTAATTTGATCCGAAAAAGTGGCAGATCGAATTAGATGTAGCTATATATTTGGGGATAAACTTAGATCTAATTTGATCCAAAAAATGGCACATCGAATTAGATCCAGCAATATATTTGTGGATAAACTTAGATATAAATTGATCTGAAAAATGGGAGATCAAATAAGATCCAGCAATATATTTGTGGATTAACTTAGATCTAAATTTATCTGAAAAATGGCAGATCGAATTAGATCCAGCAATATATTTGTGGATAAACTTGGATATAAATTGAATAGAAAATTGGCAGATCAAATTAGATCCAGCAATATATTTGGGGATTAAGTAAGATCTAAATTTATCCAAAAAATTACAGATAAAATTAGATCCAGTAATATACTTCGGGATTGCGTAAGATCTTAACTTTTCCGATAAATTGCAGATCGAATTAAATCCAGTGATATATTTGGGGATTTGGTAGGATCTTAATTTATCCCATAAATTGCAGATCGAATTAGAAACAGCAATATATTTGGAGATTGACATCTAAAACTATCCAGAAAAATGACAGCTAAAATTAGATCCCGCATTATATTTGGGTACTACGTAAGATCTCCATTTATTTGGGATTAAATAAGATCCCAGACAGATATTGACAATAGTTCAAAAAATAATACACTGGAAGAGCACTGATTTTATAAAAATTACAATATTTTGTTAAAATAAGGTTTAAACTCAGAAGGTCTCGCGTTCGATACCTTTCACGGCTGTGCATTTTTTTTTATAAAAATGCGCATTCTCCTTGCTGGTCTTATCGAAATTTTTTCAATAATTTTTATTCTTTGTAATTTACTTGTAAAAATTGTATCATCTTTCTTTGATTTGAAAATAATTTAAACAGAAAATGATATTAATTTATGATCTTGAGTCAAACTAAAATAACATTTATTTACTTAAAAATAACAGATCAACTAAAAACATTTTACCCATTCAAAAGAATTTCTTTTTATAAAATTATAATTTTATTTTCTATAAATGTTTTTATAAAATTATATTTTTTTTATTAAATTGAATTTTTTTTAAAAAATACTTTTATTTACATATTTTTAACGCTCTACACCATTTCCAATTGTATCAATTGTTTATAAGATTTATCAATTGTATTCCAGAAATGATCAATTGAATTTCAGTTTTATCAATTGTATTTCAGAACTTATCAATTATTTTTCAGATTTATGAATTGTATTTCAGAACTAGTCAATTGAATTTCAGTTTTATCAATTGTATTTCAGAAATTATTAATTATATTTCCGAAATTCACAACTGTATTTCAGAAATTATCAAACTATATTTCAGAAATTATCAATTGTATTTCAGAAATTATGAAATGTAATTTAGAAATTTTTCTCTATTAACTATGATAAACCATCAACAAGTTCTGAAATAGATTTGATTATTTCTGAAATACAATTAATAAATTTCTGAAATACATTCCATAATTTCTAAAACACATTTAAAATTTCTGAAATACAATTAATAGCTTCTGAAATGCAGTTAATATTGTAGTTGCTGATCAGTTACCATATATGATGGCACCATATATGACAATATATTGTTTAAATGGCACCAATATGGAGCTTTATATGGTAATATATAACTTAGATTATTTGATTTGATCCGAAAAATGGCCCGATAAAATTGTATCGGTTCTTATTTGTATCAGTTGTTATCTAATTGCATCAGTTTAGATCTGACCTGATTAAATTATGTGTTAATCAGATGAAATTGTATCAGATTTTTGACCTGATACAATTTTATTGGTTTATATTACATGGTATCAGTTTAGGTCCAAATAGATATATTTGTATACAAAATTATATAGTTATATCCCAATTTTGACCTGATATCAGTTTAAAACTTTGATACAATTGTATAAGGTAAATGTCGGATACAATTATATTTTATTTATATAAAATTGAACCAATTACGATCAAACCGATAAAATTGTATCAAATCAAATATCTGATACAATTTCATCTGATTAACACATAATTCAATCAGGTCAGATCTAAACTGATACATTTAAATAAACAATTGATAAAAATATATCGGGCCATTCTTCGGATGAAACTGTATATTTATACAGATATAACTTAATCACATATATGACTATATGTAACTATTTTTCCTCGGGTTGTTTAAATGATACGATATATAAAAGTATATGGTACAATATATGGTAGCATATATTATCATATCTGCATCTGTATTAAAAATGTCGTTCATCAGGTACCATATATGAGCATATATTGTTGAAATGGCACCATATATGACAATATATGGTTTAAATGGCTCCAAATATGTTAATATATTTCTTAAATAACAGCATATATAAACATATATGGCACTATATAGTAGCATATATTATCATATCTGGAACTGTATTAAAAATGTTGTTCATGAGGTACCATATATGAGCATATATTGTTGAAATGGCACCATATAAGATAATATATGGTTTAAATGGCACCATATATGGTAATATATTGCTTAAATAACACCATATATAAATATATATGGTAGCATATATTATCATATGTGGAACTGTACTAAAAATATTGTTCATGAGGTACCATATATGGGCATATATTGTTGAAATTGTACCATATATGATAATATATGGTTTAAATGGTACCATATATGATAATATATGGTTTGAATGGCACCATATATGATAATATATAGCTTAAATAACACCATATATAAATATATATCGCACTATATATAGTACCATATATTATCATATCTGGAACTGAATTAAAGATTTTGTTTATGAGGTACCATATATGACCATGTATTGTTTAAATGGCACCATATATGATAATATCTAGTTTAACTGTCACCATATATAATTATATATTGTTTAAATGATACCATATATAATTACATATTGCTAAAATGCCACCATATATATTAAGATATAGTTCTATATATAACTATTAGCCTGGGTCGATTTGTGGGGAGGCAAAAAAATCGCCCATGGCTCAGGGAAAATCGTATTCTAGGGATCAAAATAAGAAACTTTGCCGAAGGAACCATACCTCTAAAACGAATTCTACTACCCCTAACTGTTGACTTTTGTCCCGTAGGGTCAAGTTTTGAAAAATCCCACTTTGACCCATTTAGAGTGCCCCAATCGAGTCCAAATGTATGACCGACCCCCACTAACTTTGGAGGGCCGATCCACCCATGCCAGTGGTACACCCCCTGGAACTCCCCTGGGGGGTTCCCCATACAAACATTTTAAAAAATCACCATTTTTGGCACTTTATTTTATTATTTTTTATTTATTTTATTTATTTTTATTATTTTATTTATTTTTTCTCTTTAGAAATTTATTTAGTCAGAACATATGTAAATGAAAAAATTAATTTAACTTAGTAATAGAAAAGAAAATAAAAAAAATTACTGTTTGAAGTCTTTTTTGCTTTCAAGTCTGGGCATTTTTTCTTTTCTATTACTAAGTTAAATTAATTTTTTCATTTACATATGTTCTGACTAAATAAATTTCTAAAGAGAAAAAATAAATAAAATAATAAAAATAAAAAAATAAATAAAAAATAATAAAATAAAGTGCCAAAAATGGTGATTTTTTAAAATGTTTGTATGGGGAACCCCCCAGGGGAGTTCCAGGGGGTGTGCCACTGGCATGGATGGATCGGCCCTCCAAAGTTAGTGGGGGTCGGTCATACATTTGGACTCGATTGGGGCACTCTAAATGGGTCAAAGTGGGATTTTTCAAAACTTGACCCTACGGGACAAAAGTCAACAGTTGGGGGTAGTAGAATTCGTTTTAGAGGTATGGTTCCTTCGGCAAAGTTTCTTATTTTGATCCCTAGAATACGATTTTCACTGAGCCATGGGCGATTATTAAATCGACCCGCCCTAATAACTATATATGCAATAAGATCAACCATGTTATGTAATATATAATTATATATGCCATATCTAATATTATGAAGGCCGATATCTAATTAGATGAAATTATATATGGCATAATATAAGGAAAATTTTTCGGAAAAAACGTCATATATAATTATATATGGATATACATAACCACATGTCTAATTATATATTGTAATATATGCCACATATGATTATATATAATTTTTTTTACTCGGGTACATATAATTTGCAGGTTTTTTTTAATTAATCCACTCTGATATATGTATGTAGGTATATGTGACGCGCAAAATAGAAAGGGACCTAAGGGTAAAAACCGGTTTTGTTCAGGAGAGCATGGGATCGGTCTCATTCGATGCTCAGATGTTGTCCACAAAAAAAAAATTGATTTTTTTACCCTTAGGTTCCTTTCTCTATGCGCTGTCACATATGTTAAAAATATGTCGTTTAGATAACACTACCTTACAACATTTAATTTTTTGGAGAAATTACTACACCTAAAAAAATACATAGTTGTTGATCACTATTCAATTATGTCATATGTACTACATATCTTTTTTTGTTTGGCATAATACTAACCCGTAGAGTATATACATATATAATTTGAATTAATGCATTTTCTCCACAAAATTTTATGAAATTTAGTACCAGAGATGGGCCAAAATAAACAGGTAATTTCTCCAAAAAATTAATTGTTGTAAGGTAGTGTTACCTAAACGACATATTTTTTACATATACCTACATACATATATCAGAGTGGATTAATTAAAAAAAACCTGCAAATTATATGTACCAATTGAATCAATGCAGAAATGTATATATTTACGATAAAGTGTTAAATTAATTAATATATGAATTAATTAACAAAAACAAAAGAATAGTAATAAATAAATAAAGTTTACTTAAATTTAGATTTTTTAAATTTAACAAAAAATGTTTTAAAATTAACAGATTTTATTTTAAGCTAAAAAACAGGAATAAACTTTGTTAAAATAACAAATTTTTCTATTCAGCCAACATATGACACAATTGAAAAAATAATGATCAACTACCATGTATTTTTTGGGTGTAGTAATTTGTCCAAAAAATCAATTGTTGTAAGTTAGTGTCATATTAATGACAATTTAAGAAAATCAAATCATATGTACTATGTACCACAATTGATCAGAATAAAGTATTATACGTACATACATATTTACGATAAAGTGTGAAATTAATTAATATATAAATTATATAATTAACAAAATAATAAATAAAATAGGAAATATGATAAGTTTAATTGTATTTTCTTTTTAAAGCTGCTAGTGTTTCTTTTTTCTTTTGTTTGCATATACAAAACTCTTTAAGTTCCAACTACATAGTTTGCTGACCCCAGTCTACTATCCAGTCTGCTTTTCGAAGTCTACTATGCAGTTTTTTTTTCGTTACTCAGTCAAGTAAAAACACATTAACCAGTAACTCAAAACGCAGCAAGCAGAAGAAACACAACTTGTTTTGTTGCTGAACTCACACAGTTACGCTGCGCTTAGTTTGAAAACTTAAAAAATGTAAATGATGACTGTGTGTGTTTTGAAATTTACTTACACAGTTAGACTGAAATAAGCAAGTTAATGGTTGAATATGAAAGTGTGAACTATTTTAAGCACAGTCACCAGTTGAGGCAAATTTTTTTTAAACTTGTTATTAAACACTGGTTTCAGCAGTGACTTTTATTTTCCAAAATTCATGAAACATTTATTTTAGGGCTGACCCTACTTTAGCAGATTGTTAAATTGTTCGTTATTAAATGAATTATGTATACTGTTTTTGCCAAATTAGTTTAAAAATGTTTAATTAAACTGTTTAGATTTTTTTTTTTTTTTTTTTTTTTTGTAAGAGAAGCAACTCTCAGGAAATTCTTCCTATTAATTAACGTGTTGCTTCCTTTGAAAAGGGGATAGAGAAGAAGTGAAAGGTGGTGAAAGATGAAGGGCTTCAAATATGGAAACACTGTAATTGCGCGAGATGTTGAATTTTAGAACAGTTGTTGCGCGCCATTTGATGGTGAGTTGGCGAACTTTGTTGAAGCTTTGTTGTTGCCTTGGTTGGGGCTCGAACCCGCAACCTGACGTGTAACAGTCCAACGTGCTAACCCAGGGCTGGCAAAACTATGACACGCATGTCAGTAGTGGCACGCGAGTGGATTTTAGGTGGCACGCAATGTTTTTTGGATATTTTCAAAAAATTTAAACTTTATTAGGAAACCATCAAAAAATTCAGGTAAATGTTAAATTTCGCCACAAAAATGTGTGATTAAACTCGATAATTGTGAAAATGTTCAAAGAGATTGTAAATTGTCTTTTAAAATGATTAAAAATAGCAGCATAACAATGCTAGAAATATGGTTAATACAGAACTCGCAAATTCGTTCATCAAAAAATTTTCTCACTATTAGTGTATTGCCAAATTGAAAAAAGCCGAAATATTTTGTAAAAAAAATTCTGCAAAAAATTATAGATTGAAAGAAGTTTAAATATTTCGATGAGAAAATGTCTCATAATCGTAGAAATAAATAGTGCTAGAACATTGCACAAAAATGGAAAACAACTTGTAATAAAATTGGATCTAAAAACTAAAGTATTTTTCAGAGGGAAACAGGTGCTACCAAATGACCCTCAACGAAATAAAGGCTGAAAATAAGTTTCATAATAAAATAACCCCCAAACGAAAAAATGAGATAATCTGCAATGAAATAATGTCAAAAAAATAAATAGCAAAAAAGTTAACAATTTATTTAAATGGCAATCCCTTTTGTTAGAATTTGAAATTGGGTTTTAATCGCGTTTCGCAAAGCCATTTCACCTAAAATGGATCTGTGAAATCCATACACAGAAAGAATTTACAAAATTATAATTAAATTTTTAAACACCTTTCTCATACCAAATTTGTAAATACAAAAAAAAAACTTTTTAAAAGGCACCAACAAAGAATTTTGTAAATCCAAAAAAAAAAAATTGTTTTTTTTTGGTAACTTTGAATTTTTATTTTTAAACAATTTTTATATGAAAGATAACAATTTAAAAACGAGTTACAAATATTTCAAACAAAAAAATTGTTGTAAATAAAATTTCAATTTCAAAGAAAATGTGATTGCTTTTACAAATTCCCATTGTTGGTGCCTACTGTTTTTTCTGTGTAGTGTACGCTTTTTATTCATTAATATGAAATTAGTGGGCGCTATGGTGTAATGGTTAGCGTGTTGAACTGTTACACGTGAGGTTGAGGGTTCGATCCTCAGTGACCGCAAACATCAATTTGGAAAAATAATATGTATGATTTTTCTATCCCTCATACATATCGCAGCGTCCACCTCCGGTGTTCCCATAATACTTAACCCACCGAAGTGAAATAATATAACAGGGCTATGAACTAAACAGCTAAAATTCAACATCTCGCGCAATTACAGTGTTGCCATAGTTAAAGCCCTTCATCATTCATCACCTTTCATCTCTTCTCTATCCCCTTTCCAAAGACATCAACACAATAATTATTAGGAAGAATTTTCTGGGTGTTACTTCTCTTTAAAAACAAATATATATGAAGATAAAAATCGCGCGAATTATTTTTTTATTATTTATTTTAGTCAAAAAATTTAGCTAGCGGCAACTTTTTCAACTAGTTTCTTATAATTGATGGCGCCCAAAAAATTAACTTGAAACAAAATGAAATAACCACCAAAAAATGGAACTGGAATAATGTCCAAACTATTTTAACATTAAATAAACCCCCAAAAATTAAATAACCCTCAAAAACTGTTACTTGGATGTTATTAATTTTTTCCTTTTGGGAGTTATTTCATGGGGTTATCCGCAGCGCTGATAAATATGTACATCTGTAATGACATTTTAATAGAAATTTTCCAAATTTTAAAAATTTTCAAAAAAGGACTTTTAAAAAACAACTATAATGGTTGAATGGCTTGAAGGGCCAAATTTGGGATTTTAAAAACTTACGGAGGGCCGCACCAATTAATACATTACTGGACAAAAATGCAGTTTGTACAGCCTTCTGCTAAAACCTTTTTTTGAGTATTTTGGTTACCTAAGCCAGGATCTAAAGTCAAAAAAGATCCATTGAAAGCCTTCGAGTTGTGAGTCTTTCTTTTTTTATCCCCTCACCAGGGAAATACTTTATGAGTCAATATTGCGGAGAAGTACATTAAAATCTTTTATATTGTTGATCCAAATAAAAATATAGGGACAGACTCAATAAATGTTTCTAAAATATTTTGCCCTCCTTAATAAGAATCTAAAGTCAATAAAAATTTGTCGAATTATTCTATTCTATACCTTTACTATAAAAAAGAAAAAGTTGATTTTAAATCACAAAAGCCGACTATTATTTTAATTTTCGTACCATGAAATATAAATATTTTGTATAGTACGGTTAAAGCAAAACCTTTGCTTTAAAATAAAGTCGACTTTAACAAAATTATACCTTTGAAAAATATTGATAGTAAGGCTGATAGTTTTTGTTATTTAAAAAAAAATTATTTAAGGGGTTCACCAATTTTTCAAATATTTTTAAATTTACTTGTTTTATTTATTGAAATGTGTAACATGAATTACGTTACAAACAGAATTTTGGTACAAACAGTGTGTTCCCGTACGTTCCCAATGTTACCGAAATTTACCCAAAGTTACCGAAATTTACCCAAAAGCGTTCCCGTACTCGAGAATTGGGTAAATGAGAGCGCTAATGAGAGTGTATTAGTGCTTCTCTTTTTACCAAAATTTACCCAGACTTTTTCTTCGGGTAAACTTTGGTAAAACAGCTGATGCAAATATAAACAAAAAACAATTGTGAAATTAAATTAAAAATTGTAATTAAATAAAGAAATAAGTAAAAGAAACTTGGTTTTTTGTTAAAATTAATTGAATAAAATCAAAAACAACTTTTAAATGCGAATAAATATGTCTTTTTGTGCCGATTTGCAAACTGAAATTATACGTATTTTCACATCAGTGATAGGATTTTTGGCACAATCTAAGATTGATTGGTACAATGGCACAACCGATACTATTTTGGCACATTTTGGTTATCTACAAAATTTAATATAAAAAGAATTTAAAAAATAACAATTCTTTAATTTTTAGTTTCTAAGCATTTATTGGTATTAAAATACCTTTTCGAATAAAGCAAAACTAAAAAATGGCATCGAAGATATTACCGAATAAAGCACCGTAAGTTGTTTTTCACGTGAAAAAATTTCTCTCAGACTTTAAATGCTTTAAATTGCAATTTAAGTTAAAAAAATTAAAAATATTTTAATTTTATAACAAAGCCACAATCACAATTAACACAAAATGTCACTTTTTCACCAGAAAAATAATAGTCTTGTACATTAAATTTGCGTGAAAACTGAGTTTGCACAATTTTCACGTGAAACTCATTGTCGTGAAAAATAATTTTGTTTTATATGGAGTATAACAGTTTTTTCACGTGAAAACTGAATAACTTACGGTGCTTAATCCATAGAATTTTAAAAATGCAAATGCTATAAATTTATCTCAGAGCTTCGAAAGAATTAATTTAAGTTTAATTCATAAAAAAATTAATTCAGCTTTAGAAAATGTTTATATGTATACCATTCCGGGCAACCATTCCTAAAGAATTCATTCATTGGCTGCATTCCCAAATCTTTAATAAGTATCGGATGAATTTAATTTATCATTCACCTTTTAATTGAAAGAAAATTTTAATTCATTCAAATATAATTAATTCCATAAGAATTCAAAATAATTCCATAAGAATGCATTTACAAAATGAAAGTTGAAAACACGGTTTCTAAGTTAAAATTGAGTTTTGGCACAATAAAGGCCCATTTGGCACATTTTAGTCACACACTTGGCACAAAACAAAATTTTTCAAGTCCCATCACTGTTTAACATTATTCTTTGAAATAAGTTTTTGGGCTAGAAAAGTGGTTTTTTGCGTTCCTGTACTTTTTTTTGGGTAATTTTGTCATTTTGTGAGAGGATTTTGTGCTTACTCTCATTTTACCGAACTTTACCCAAAAAGTAAAGAAACACACCTAAAATGTAGAAAAATATAATTTTTATAGAAAATCTAAATGTAAATGAAATTTTCGTATCGAAGATTTATAACAAAAATCAAACGTCTAAGGCTCTGATTGCATTAAATTAATTCTTTAATTTTAAAAATTCAATCACAAGACTGATAACCCAGCCAGAAAATTTGGATAATTTTATGAAGGTTCTTATTCACTAAGTCAAAAATTATTCCGACACAGCAAATATTTTTAAAATTTTAAACTTTATTAAAAATTGCGCTTTTTTTTACGGTAATATTAGTCTTAGTAAAATTAATCATAAAAGGTTTGGTAACGCAATTGTTAAACCGTTTATATTTGTTATAAAAATTGTTTATTTAGTTTAAAAGATAATTTATTAATAAAAATATTAAAAACAGGAAATTGAAATAAAACGGAAATCAAATTATTTACAAAATAATTTTTATAACAACAAGTTTTATAAAGTATAAAATGCATCAGAAAATCATGTAGTGGTAATTACTACATGGTCGTCCTTCAAAGTCTTCTATCTGTTCACCGCTGCATATGGTTCCAAAAAAGGATCCAAATGACTGGAGACCATGTGGAGACTATAGGCGTTTAAATTGTGTAACTACACCAGACCGTTACCCCCTTCCTCATATTCATGACATTAATATTGATTTAGTTGGTAGAAAAATGTTTTCGAAAATCGACCTTGTCCGTGCTTATCACCAGATACCCATGGCTGAAGAAGACATACATAAAACAGCCATAACCACTCCTTTCGGCATGTATGACTTTGTTAGAATGCCATTTGGTCTCCGTAATAGTGCTCAAACCTTTCAGAGATTCATTAATGAAGTATTTGGTGGGCTTGATTTTGTTTTCACTTATGTAGATGATATATTGGTTGCTAGTAAGAACGAAGAGGAGCACGTACAGCATTTGCATCAAATTTTCGAAAGACTTGATAAATATGGCCTAAATATCAAACCCGCTAAATGCATTTTCGGAGTACCAGAGCTTGATTTTTTAGGTTATAACATTTCGGAATTCGGTATGAGTCCTTCAAAAACAAGAATATATACTATTCTACAATATGATATACCCAAAACAGTAAAAAAAACTGTATCAATTTTTAGGTATAATCAATTATTATCACAGAAATGTCCCACAATTAGCTGAATATCTTATTCCGTTACACAACACTATTACTCAGGCAAACAAAAAGAAATTAAAAGAAATCACTTGGACCGAATTAACTGTTAAGGCATTTCATAACGTCAAATCCTAATTTGCTCAGAAAATATTACTTAATCATTTTGATAAGGATGCTATTTTATCTGTTGCTGTAAATGCTTCTCTAGTCGGAGTTAGAGCTGTTCTTCAACAACATAGTGGAGATCATTTGGAACCCCTGGCCTATTTTTCAAGAAAATTGAGTCCTACTGAAAAAAATATTCAATATTTGATCGTAAGTTATTAAGTATTTATCTTACAATAAAACATTTCCGTCACTTTCTTGAAGGTCGAGAATTCATTATTTTCAGTGATCACAAACCATTAGTCAATGCCCTTAATTCGAAAACTGAAAAATCACCTCGTCAAACTCGTCATTTGGCATTTATTGCCAAATTTACAAATGATATCCGACATGTTTCTGGAAAAGATAACATAGTCGCAAACTCATTATCTCGTTTACCGGAAATATGTACTTTACGTCCTTCAGACATAAATCTATAAAAATTATATTTGGAACAACAGAAAGACGATGTGTTAAGAAGCATAATTTTAACCCCTAATAAATTTAACCTTAAAGAGGTCGTCATTCCTGAAAGAAATTTGAAATTGTGGTGTGACGTTTCCGGCAATATTTATCGTCCTTATGTTCCTGTCTCACTTAGAAATGTTGTTTTTCAAACCGCACATTCTTTATCACATCCTGGTATTAGAGCAACAAGAAAATTATTAGCAGGCAAATATTTTTGGCCATGTATGAAAAAGGACATTAATAAATTGACAAAAGAGTGTCAAAAATCTAAGATAAATGTTTATATCAAAACTACTACTCAACCAATAGAGATACCAAAGAGACGATTTGAACATATCCATATGGATATTGTTGGACCACTTCCTGTATCGAATAATTTTAGATACATTCTAACAATCATTGATAGGTTTTCACGATGGCCAGAGGCCTATCCCCTCAAAGACATATCTGCAACCACTATTGCCAAGAAGTTTGTTTTAAACTATGTATCTATATTTGGTGTTCCTTTGAAAATCACTGTTGATAGAGGTTCACAGTTTACCTCGAAACTATTTAGCGAAATAACAAGATTACTTGGACCACACAAAATACATACTTCAGCCTATCACCCTCAAGCCAATGGAGTGGTTGAAAGATTTCACCGCCAACTTAAAACATAAATTTTAACGAGTAACAACAAAAAGTGCTGGTCAGAAATGCTTCCGTTAATTTTGTTAGGTATACGTTCTTCTGTAAAGGAAGATCTGAAATGTTTACCTGCAGAACTTGTTTTTGGACAATGCTTGAGAATTCCTGGCGAACTTGTTGTAGAATCTAACGATAATATTTCTTCAGATTTTTTGCTTTTAAAGTTAAGAGACTATTTTTCAGAAGTTAGAAGTAAAGTTGTTTATCATAATAAAGAAAATCATACATGCCTAAATCGTTAAAAACCTGTGATATGTATTTGTTAAGGTTTTACAACCTTCAAAATTATCTACTCCTTTTGAGGGTCCTTTCAAAGTCTTAGAGAAGTCTAACAAAATTTTTAAAACCAAAAGTCCGAATTGAAGTTCCATTAGCCGCCGAAAGAAATATGTTGCACTTTTTACGTTCACCATTAAATTTTCCAATTGGAAAAACAGAAACTTCTGCACCTGTGTCCACGAGTAACATTAATTTGCTATTCCTATCATTGACAAAAAGACGACGTGAACTCCTTAAACAGTCTCCATTATGCGTCGTCGACATAATAGGCTGATTTAGTTTAAAGATTTGGATTGGAGTTCATTGAAAAATTTGCATGACTCTACACATTTACGTGCCTTGTCACCAAAACGAGAATGATGCCAACAAATATTTTCAAAATTTCTTTTCCGATTTTGAAAAGAACGTGAGGAGTTCCCTGAAGAGTTATTTTTAAAAGAAGTACTAAAATTTTTGTTTTTCAATTCCGCAATATTTAAAATATAATTTATTTATATTTTCACCTAGTGTCGTTGTTAATTGTGTACAATTTTTTATAATATCATTATGGAAACTTTTAGTCGAATTAACAATTGATACACCTGTATTACACATTTGATAAATAGTATCAGCTAAAGTTACCTTTTCATTAATTGATTTCAAACCAGAAGAAGATAAATGAATCTGTACGTGTTGGGGAAGTTTTCTTTGCCAAAGTTTAAAATCAGTTCAGGAGTAACAAAAGAAAGTGGGCCCGCCAATGTTGTCAATTCCCGAAATAATTCTGAGGGTTTTCTACCATCTAATTGAGTATCTGATATAATTACCTCAAATCTACTTTCGTCGCTAAGAAAGAATCTTTCGCAAAGTAATCCTTTAATAAGTTCGTATTTATTTATTAAAAGAGGATTTTGCACGACATCAAGGATTTTTAAGATTACATACTGTGATAAAGAAGTGATTACATATTGATATTATAAATTGGCATCTTCTATATTGTGGATTTCAAATTGCATATCAACTTGTATAAACCAGGCTTGTGGACATGATGTCCAAAATTGTGGAAGTTTTAAGTTAGTTAAATTGTTGTTGTTATTACCATTCGCATTTTGTTAAATTGTTGTCGAATTAGAAGTTGCATTGTCCGAAGGAGGTTGTGCTGTTGTAATACACTCACAATATTTTATCGTTAAAAACAACCTAAAATACGTATCAAATTAATTGAAAACACAATTAAAAAAAGGACTACTGATTTTTCATTATATTCAAACCATTTTGATATTTATTTTCAAACATTGTTTAAACAATCCATAAAAGAAATAAAAATAATTGAAAAATCTGTTAAAACAGTCATCAATTTTTAACTGACAAAACGTAAAAAAAAAACGATTTTTTGGTTTGTATTTTCATATTCGAAAGTTTTTTTTTGTTTCAATTTTCAAAACACTGCACACATAACACACACGTTCTTTGTTTATTTAATTTCTCTTTAATTTAATTTTCTTCCGTTTTAAATTCAAAGCAATTTTGTTTTGTTCCAACACCAGACACGATTCGAACCAACGACCTTTGGTTTAGAAGTTCATCGCCTTACCCCTTGAGCCAAACTATATTGATACAAATAGTTTCATAAACATTTTTTCAAAAATTCAAATTGTTTTTATTTTATTTGAATCTATCTTTTTAAATTTCAAATTACCCATCACACATAAATATAATAGTTAAAAGAAATGCCCTAAATGTAACAACGAACATGCTGCTCTTTTCAAATTTTTGGTATATAAATTTAATGCTTAATGCAGAAAGGTCCTAACTGGAATTAATATTCCTTTAGAGGAAATGGAAAGCTGAAAAACTTAGATTATAATTTTTATTTTATTGTTTTTGTATTAATATAAAGTTTCATTCTGAGAAACAATATTTCCACCGCTTTATATTTTTATTGCCTTCCCCCCTATAGAAATTAAGAATAAAGATACACTGAGAAAATTATCTGCATGATATTAATGAATTTTTGCATAAAATCGATAAAGTTTCACGGGAACTCGTCCATTGATACTTTTCATTGAATTAATGGAATTTTTCATAAAATATTATCAAAAATTTCATTTTATTTGCTTAAAGTTTCATACGCTCCATGAAAAAGTTTCACTAAAACTATATTCATAAAATTTACGAAGCTTTTTCATCGAATTTCACAAATTTTTTATTTATATTGTGAAGAAAACTTCAACAGTTTACTTAAAAATTTCGCTAAAACTCGTCCAGCAAAATTCTCTCTGTGTAGCGTCTTTCTTTATTAAGCCATCGATATTAAACTTTGGAGCAGAATTGCACAAAAATATTTTTATCATAAAATTATTTAAGATTTTAAAATCATCCTGTTTGACGACAATTATCTTAAAAGTGACAATACTCTCTGAATTAGATGAGAATAAGATTAGTCGAGTGACTGGAAATTCCAATTTACATAAATCAAAGTCCCTAGAATTTAGTGTTTAACTGCAGTTATAAAATTTAATTTGAATTAAGAAGAACTTGCGTTGTATTTACTTTTTTTGATTTTTTAAGTTAAATTTTCATTTGAATAAAATTTATAACCCTGTATTTATTTAATTTCTGACATGCATAAAACTTTTTGAAAATAAAAAAAAATTCATAAAATATAAAATTTTTCGTTTTTACTTCCACACAAAATTAAAAATAAAAACTCTGTAAAAAAATTCCCCTCAAAGGGCATTATATAAAAGCTTGTTTTTAAATTTTATTTTAGTATTTTATATTTTTTGTTTTTATAACGATTTGTATGGTGAACATTTAAAAGGATTTGTATGGTAAATATTTTAGTCGTATATGCCGACCCTATTGCTAGCAGCTGACATCATCGAGATTTCTTCACATTTTTACAACCCAGCAACCCCGTGATTATCAAATCAATTTAAACATTTTTACTAACAATTCAAATAAATTTGGCAATCAATTTCGATAATTTCGTTATCGTGAATACTGATTGAATTCATATTATTTAATATTCAACTATTTTAAGTTAAAACAAACAAAAGAATTTAGATATAAAACGAAGTTCGGTTTTTCTAGTCGTGCGAGAGATTCAAATTATTTTTATAAATTCAAATTGTGTGTTGGGTACATTTGTTTGTTTAAATTTCTTTTTGTTGTATAAATAGATATTTCAAAATATTTTAAATTCAAATTTAATTTATACAATTTTCAAATCGGTTGTGGTGTAGATGTCTGGAAGGTCAGGCATTGACAAAATTTCAATTTTTGAGGGTGGTGGTTCAAATCTCATCCCAAAAAAAATTTTTTTTTATTTTTTCTATAACTATGTATACACTTAAAATATTTTATCGTTAAAAACAACCTAAAATACATATTAAATTAATTGAAAACACAATTAAAAAATGAAAGGATAATTGAAAAGTCTGTTAAAACAATCGTCAATTTTTAACTTAAAACCGAAAATATTTGAATTTTTTATTTTAAAACAGAAAACAACGAAATTATTTAAATTATTTTTTCTCAAAATAGAAATCTAAAAATAGATTATTTGACTGAAAATATCAACTCCTACAGACGATAAATACTTCTTGTAGTTTGTTTTTTATTGACGAATATAAAAAGTTAAACAATATGTTTTAATGTATTTTAATTGATTCTTCAATTGAAAACAAACTTTACCTATTACTTTTCAAATAAACCTCAATCGGTTATGGAAAATATATTGTGAGTGTAGCATCATGGAATGTGTCTTGTCCGTTAGTTTGTGATCGTGTCAAAACCATTATTGATATTTCTGAGAGAAGTTACAACAATTTTAATATATTCAATTTTAAGGAATTTAATGATTGTTTTAACTAATTATAACAAACTTAAGGTAATAATATATTTGATAGTACACAGAAAACAATAATTCATACATGGAATGAATTTTTTCATAATCTGTATGAATCTATCATGATATTTTTTTCCCAAAACTTTTTCATTTGAGGTATGAACTTGTTCATACATATAAGAAAAATATTCATGATATGAAGTGATGAAAATTATGATATGTATGAAATGTTCCTACATTGTATGAATATTTTTATTTATGGTTTGAAAATAAAAGGGTTTTTCTGCGAAAAATTGCTAACTTTTAAGGAATAAATAAAGCAAAAAGGATATTTTATAAACGTCATTTATTGCTGTATCTTAATACAAATTTTTCACTTAAATTGTGGATACTCGTAATTGAATCGAAAATCGCGTAAGTTTCCTTAATTCTTTTTACGGCAGCCTCTCTGATCTTTTGGAAAGTTGCATTTGATTATTGTGAACTATTTTGGATTAATTTCCCTTCAAAAAAGGACGGTAAATTAGTTTTCAGTTTCGTCAATTTTACACATTTCATCTGAAATAAAAAATTAAAGGCTTAACATTAGATTGATATCATAACAAGATGTGCTTAAATCTGAAAAAGTTACCTACCTTTCTCAATTACAAGTTGACTTAAAACCATGAAAAAAAGCTCCTCCTCCATTTATTTGTTATTTTTGTTTTTATATAAAATTTAACAATAAAAAATATGATTGACATTTTTTCCAATTTTATTTAAAACTTGATTTGAATTTATTTTTTTATTAAGATTAAATTCATGAATAGTATAGATTTGTTCATACATATTATGAATTTGAATCAATGACTACAATTCATACCATTTATGAAGAAATTTGTTTCTGTGTAGGCAATGATGAAGAAGTAGGAGGATGGATCTTCTTGATGTATTATTTTACAGCATACATATATTCAAGGAATTGGATTTGTGGTATTATTTGTTGGTTTCATAATAATGGGTGTACTTGATAAAAAATTTACAGCAATAAACGTTGAAAAGTGATGTATTCTCTCTGTTGTTTTTACTTAAATCAATGAAATGTGTAAATCTTGAGACAGATATTATCTTCAAAAATTGTTTTGATTTGTCTTGAATGAATCGAATTATTTCTTGTTTTAGATTTTATTTATTAATTATAAGATGAGTGATTTGATGATTGGTATATTTTTGGGTTGAAACGTAGCTTTTTCTGTTACCAATTTTATTCGTTGATTAATTTTTATATTTTAATAAAAGTCATTGTATTGGTGGAATATATAGTAATATTCCACCAATACAATGACTTTTTAAAATGATTAAGCAGGATCGCCAATTTGGTAACACAATTGTTAAACCGTTTATATTTTTTATAAAAATTGTTTATTTAGTTTAAAATATAAATTATTAATAAAAATATTGAAAATAGGAAATTGAAATAAAACGGAAATCAAATTATTTACAAAATAATTTTTATAACAACAAGTTTTATAAAGTATAAAATGCATCAGAAAATCATGTAGTGGTAATCACTACAAAAGGAAACAAAATTTTTAAATCCAAAGATGATTAAGAAACGACTCAGAAATGTAATTAATTTGAATATTTTGTGAAAAATTCAAAAATGACTCAAAAAATATTTTTTAGCCTAAGGAATTTTTTTTAAATATTTCTTTGAGTCATTTTTAAATCAATAAAGAAGGCTCTTTTTATGGAACGCTTCATACACTGATAGAATTTTGTGCATAGTATTAATAAATTTGTTCATTAATCCAATGATTTTTTCATTGAAAAGTCCCCAAAGAACGCGTTCATTAAATCAATGAAACGTATTCATTAAATTAACACTAATTGAAAAAATTATATTTTTTTTGCGTTACTTTTTTATTTATTACTTAGTTTTATTTTATTAATTTCTATTTGTACATATATTTCTTTTTTGTTTTTATAACGTTTTTGACATCTCCCTAAAATCGACTTGAACCCGCAATCACCAGAATGTAAACATTACCGCGTTACCGATTGATCTAAATAGCCAAAACAAAATGATGCCATTATTTGGACTTTTATATTTAAATAATTTCAGTTTGCAACCCTAGCATTCATTACTGGAACATATATCTATTTTAGTAATTAGCAAATTCAAAACCATTATAAAAGTTATAGCATATCTTACGGGTTAGTCGAAAATACCCTACGGGAAAAGGGACCGGTCCCAGATGACACGCAAGATAGGTCCCAAGGGGGCGGAGACCGGTCGTTGATCGGTCTTTTTGTTTGAAAGAGTCATATCACTTTAACATGGCGTTGTCATTGGAAATGACCAATTGCCACAGTTTAGACACCTTGTGACAGTAAGGTGGTGTGTCTAAAAATAGCTTTTTAAATAAACTAATAAAAAATTAAGAATTAAAAATAATCTACTTGGCGTCGAAGTAGGGCTCGATAACACAACCCTACGGGGAATGAGGAGTCAATTGCCCTCCAAAGACCTATCCCGTGACCGGTCAACCGAAGGCATATTACTAAATTAGTACAAATATGAACCAAAGAGAATGAATTAATTTTCTAAGTATTTTCTGATGCGTTATTTTCACTGTTGCTTTAAAAAACTTGACCAATACCGAAATAAAAAATAAAATTCGCGGCATATTTTTTAAAATTTTTTTTATTTATTTTACTCTTTTATTTATTTTGAACTTTATTTTTTTATGATTTGCTTATTTTAGCTCTTATTTTAAATTTTTATAATTTTTTGCTCACAAATTTTAAGTTTTGTATTCTTAACGTTTTTTAATGTTAAAGCTGTTTTAGTTTTAACAATTGGTATTTTATTTAATTTTTTTTTTAACTTAAGGGCAATTTTTTAAATTTTTATTTATATTATCAGTGTTTGACGTAATTTTCTAATTTTTAATTGATTTTTTAATTTAATTATGGCCAACGCAAAAAACGAGCCAACTGCCATTAAAGGACCTATCCCGTGACTGGTCAATCGGGGGCATACTGAAGGCACTTCCACTATATTTGTGTGTGTGTTAGTGTTGTTTTCTTTTCTATTTTTTCTTTTCCATTTTTTTTTATTTGCTTGTAGTGTTTGTTTTTTCTTTTTTATTTGAACAGAAACGAAAAATATATAACTTTACCATCAGCCAGCCATCACGCATAAGCCACATTAGCTCAGACGGTGGAGCGTTTACCTTACCTTAGAAATCAGCAGTCTACTATTTTTCACCATATATTTCTGTTTATTTTAGCAGGATGGCTATTATTATATTTAACAGTTTATTTTTGCTCTCCTAATCTTGCTAATATTTAGCAAAAATCGGCAAACATTTTTCTACAGTCACTTTTAAATAGTAGACCTGTAAAAATAGCAGAAAAAGCTACTAATTTTTTTGTTATTTTTACAGGTTTATTTCAATGAGTGTATGAATAAAATTTCATTGTGTCTGTTTTACCAAATTTAAGTGCTTCAGAGACGATTCTCAAAAGTAGATTTTAGAGATCCTTATAGGGTCCGTAAAACAGGCATAAACATTTCCTACAATGAAAGATATTTTTTTTGAATTCAAACTCATAAAAAATAAGAGAATCCTTAGTACTTCTACGTCATATTGAGTCATAAAGTATTTTTTCCAGGCTTAAGGTTTAAATAAAGAAGAAGAAAATTTTCACTTAATATTCGTATGTAGGAGGCAAAAATACTCTAAAAAGTTTTAGAGGAAGTCTGTGCAAAAAAGTCGATAACACCGATCAATAAGGTGTATTTTTTTTATTGAGGCGCCATGGGATGTTTATTTTGTTGTCACTGTTTTATATATAATGTATATTTTTAAATTCTGATTTTAAATTTTTTTTTAATTAAATTTTTTTTAATTAAAATTTTTTTTAAATTAAAATTTTTTTTTAATTTTTTTCAAAATTAAAAAACAAATTTGTTTAAAAATTAATGAAGGGCCGCATTTGCCCATGTATGTCATATATAATGATATTTATTTAATATAATTTGAGATATACTATGATCCGCAAAATGTTGGATACAATTATAGCGGACAAGATATAAATATATTAAATCATACAAAATTTTAACCCGATATAATCATATCTAATTTGATGTAGAAAGACATAATTATATAACGCTTTATATATCAGTTTCAAAACAAAAGCTATTAAAAAATAATAAAAAATAAGACCTTTGAGTTAAGAATTCAATATTTAAATAAAAATTAAAGTCTCTAGAAGAAGTAGTACATAAGTGTAACCAAGCAATTTATATTTGGAAACTACCCGAGTAAAAAAATTATATATAATCATACGTCGCATATATCACAATATATATTCGGACATGTCGTTATGTATACCCGAGTAAAAAAAATTATATATAATCATATATGGCATATATTACAATATATAATTAGACATGTCGTTATGTATATCCATATATAATTATATATGACGTCTTTTTCCAAAATTTTTCCTTATATTATGCCATATATAATTTCATCTAATTAGATATCGGCCTTTATAATATTAGATATGGTATATATGATTATATATTACATAGCATGGCTGATCTTATTGCATATATAGTTGTATATAGAGCTATATCTTAATATATATGGTGGCATTTTAGCAATATATAATTATATATGGTATCATTTAAACAATATATAACTATATATGGTGCCAGTTAAACTAGATATTATCATATATGGTGGCATTTAAACAATATATGGTCATATATGGTACCTCATGAACAAAATTTTTAATACAGTTGCAGATATGATAATATATGCTACTATATATAGTGCCATATATATTTATGTATGGTGTTATTTAAGCAATATATTACCATATATGGTACCATTTAAACCATATATTATCATATATGGTGCCATTTCAACAATATATGCTCATATATGGGACCTCATGAACAACATTTTCAATATAGTTCCAGATATGATAATATATGCTACTATATATAGTACCATATACTTTGATATATCGTATCATTTAAACAACCGAGTGTAGAAACGGTAATGACATATCATTATTTTTTGGACTACCAGTAATGACACCCACTTACCTTCTGTATTATTTTAAAACATATAATAATGAGTTACTGATAATTACTTATTTTTATCATTATTTCAAATAGAAAATAATTTTTTAGATTTTTTTGAAAATTTTTTGAAATCTATTTTTAGACTCAATATTTTTTAAACACTGGTAAGGATATATGTAACCACATATTTTTTGATTTTTTGTATGTTGGCGAGTAAGCTTACTTGTGTGCAGCAGGTCAATTGTGTTTTTATCTATTAACTATTACATGTCGATATAGCTCAGATGGTAGAGCTGTTGACTGGCAATATGTAGACACAGGTTCGATTCCCGCACCAGCAAATTTTATTTAAAAAAAAAATACAATAAAAAATATTTTTTTTTATATAATTAGTTTTTAGAAAATCTATTTTTAGACTCATTATTTTATTATGCTGGTGTGTAACGACAACTCATTATTTTTCGCGACATCGCCATATAAAGGTAATAAGAAATGTAATAACAAAAGTAACTAGTTACCGTTACCAAGTATGTAGTTACATAACCACAATTCTGGTAATGATTTTCTACACTGGGAACCCGAGTAAAAATAGTTACATATAGTCATATATGTGATTAAGTTATATCTGTATAAATATACAGTTTCATCCGAAGAATGGCGCGATTTATTTTTATTAATTGTTTATCAATTTTTATCTAATTGTATCAGTTTAGATCTGACCTGATTAAATTATGTGTTAATCAGATGAAATTGTATCCGATTTTTGCCCTGATACAATTTTATCGGTTTATATGTAATGGTGTCAGGTTTGATCGTAATTGGTTAAATTTTATATAATTAAAATATAATTGTATCCGACATTTACCTTATACAATTGTATCAAAGTTTTAAACTGATACAATATATCAGGTCAAAATTGGGATATAACTATATAATTTTGTATACAAATATATCTATTTGCACCTAAACTGATAACATGTTATTTAAACCAATAAAATTGTATCAGGTCAAAAATCAGATACAATATCATCTGATTAACAAATAATTTAATCAGGTCAGATCTAAACTGATGCAATTAGATAAAAACTGATAAACAACTGATACAATTTTATCGGGCCATTTTCCGGATCAAATGGTACATGGATCACTCTAAGTTATATATTACCATATAAAGCTCCATATTATTTTTTTTATAGGTAACATATACCATATATGGTGCCATTTAAACAATATATTGTCATATATGGTGCCATTTTAACGATATATGGTCATATATGGTAACTCATCAGCAACTACAATATTAACTGTATTTCAGAAGCTATTAAGTGTATTTCAGAAATTTTAAATGTACCTATTTCAGAAATTATCAAATGTATTACAGAAATTATTAATTGTATTTCAGAAATAATCAAATCTATTTCAGAACTTGTTGATTGTATTTCATAATTAATAGAGAAAAATTTCTGAAATACATTTCATAATTTCTGAAATACAATTGATAATTTCTGAAATACAGTTTGATAATTTCTGAAACACAGTTGTGAATTTTGGAAATACAATTAATAATTTCTGAAATACAATTGATAAAACTGAAATTCAATTGACTAGTTCTGAAATACAATTCATAAATCTGAAAAATAATTGATAAGTTCTGAAATACAATTGATAGAACTGAAATTCAATTGATTATTTCTGAAATACAATTGATAAATCGTAAAAACAATTGATACAATTGGAAATGGTGTAGAACGTTAAAAAGATGTAAATAAAATTATTTTTTTTAAAAAATTCAATTTAATAAAAAAAAAATATAATTATAATTTATAAAAAGAAATTCATTTTATAAAAAAAAAAATGCATAGTCGTGAACGGTATCGAACTCGAGACCTTCTGAGTTTAAACCTTATTTTAACAAAATATTGTAATTTTTATAAAATCAGTGCTCTGCCAGTGTATTATTTTTTGAACTGTTGTCAATATTTGTCTGGGATCGTATTTAATCCCAAATAAATGGAGATCTTACGTAGTACCCAAATATAATGCGGTATCTAATTTTATCTGTCATTTTTCTGGATAGTTTTAGGTGTCAATCCCCAAATATATTGCTGTTTCTAATCCGATCTGCCATTTTAATACCGAAATAAATTGCTGGATCTAATTCAATCTGCAATTTATGGGATAAATTAAGATCCTGCCAAATCCCCAAATATATCACTGGATTTAATTCCATCTGCAATTTATTGGAAAAGTTAAGATCTTACGCAATCCCGAAATATATTACTGGATCTAATTTGATCTGTCATTTTTTGGATAAATTTAGATCTTACTTAATCCCCAAAAATATTGCTGGATCTAATGCGATCTGCCACTTTTCGGATCAAATTAGATCTAAGTTTATCCACAAATATATTGCTGGATCTAATTCCATCTGCCATTTTTCGGATTAATTTAGATCTAAGTTTATCCCCAAATATATTGCTGGATCTAATTAGATCTGCCACTTTTTCGGATCAAATTAGATCTACTTTTATCCACAAATATATTGCTGGATCTAATTCGATCTGCCAAAATTGAGATCAAATTAGATCTAAGTTTATCCACAAGTATATAGCTGGATCTAATTCGATCCGCCACTTTTCGGATCAAATTAGATCTAAGTTTATCCACAAATTTATAGCTGGATCTAATTTGATCCGCCATTTTTCGGATCAAATTAGATCTAGGTTTATCCCCAAATATATCATTGGACCTCCCAATTTTGAGATATAACTTGATCTTAGTTTATCTCCATATATACAATGGGATCTAATACGATATCATTGGATACACCCAATTTTGAGATCTAATTGGATCAGCTAGATATTACAGCAGATCTTGGACAATATAAAATTGGATATGATTAGATATTGCGCGAGATAAATTTTTTTTACTCGGGTATCCATATCTAAATATATATTACGTTTTTTCCCAAATTTTTTCCTTATATTATGCCATATATAATTTCATCTAATTAGATATCGACCTTCATAATATTAGATATGGCATATATGATTATATGTTACATAACATGGTTGATCTTATTGCATATATAGTTATATATAGAACTATATCTTTATATATATGGTGGCATTTTACCAACCCGGATAAAAATTTGAATATGGTGTCTTATATAATTATATCTTATCTGATAAGTTCCCATATACAACCACATACAATTTGATCCGAAAAATAGGTCATCTACATGTGTCTAATTATATCAATTTGATATAATTTGGTGCAATTTGATCCGAGATTGCCCATATCCAGGATATCTAATTATATATACTTCCATATAAATATATCTGACTTTATATAATTAAACCAGATAGTAGAAAGGCTTTTTATGGCTGAAAGTTATGCTTAACAGCTATTAAGTTCACAATTGAAATTTTAATCAATTTTAAAGGCCCAAATTTTAGAAAACATAACCCAATGTTTAAAAATTTTCCTACAAAAATTGGTTGTATTTTAAAAAATGCATTTGAATGCTTTTGTCTTAGGAAACCTACGCATAATTTTTTTAATATGAAATTATATATAAAAAATTAAATTTAAAAAAAATAACTTAATTTGTTTATGGATCCTTATATAGTTATACATGAAGTAGACTGGTCCAAAAAAAAAAGTTGGAATTTTCACGCTCCACAACCCTTAAAATATGCCAGTTTAAAAAAAAATGTGGTCTGATCAAAAAAATCACCAAAAAAGTTTTGTTTAGAGGTAGCACATCGCAATTGAAGTTTCGAGGTAGTACTTGTTCTATTATTTTTAATTAATTAAAAATAATGGAAAAAATGAGAAAAATTAAATATAATTATTATGATCGCGACATATCAAATCTAATATATTTTTAGGTGTATATTACGAATATGAAAAAATTGAAATCGGAGTCGCGGATTTCGCGAAATTTGAAAATTTCAAACAAAAAATGTTCAACTTTGATCAGGATGTTTTCTTATATTTACCACTGTGAAAATTTATTTTTTGCATTAATATATATCTGTGGAATGTTCTACACTCTAATAAATTTTTATTGAAATCTACTCTATTAAAAGTAGGTAACTTGATACCTACTATAAATTGGGCAAAAATAGGCACAATGTTTAAAAACAAAATATATAGACACATTGTGTTTAAAAGTAATAGGCACAATGTGTTTAAAAGTACTTTTATAATTGTATCAAAAAGGTTTAGCAACATTAAAATTTTGTTGAAATTTAAAATTTATGTGTCTAAAAACGCTATATTTAATGCATGAACCTACATTTAAGATGTTAAATAACACATTTAAATAATAATGCATTCAATAAAATAAAACAATGCATTTTCAAAAACATTAATGCTTTATTAAAAGAACAAGTTTGAAATAAAACATTTTATATTAATATTCTCAATTACAGCAAATAATTAAAATATGTATAAAAGTCTGAAAATATAGAAACAGCCTACAGAATGCGATTATTTTCTACAGAATGAAATTCCTCAGAATCTTAAGTATTCCTCAAAATTTTAACAATTTTTCTATAGGAAAAAGTCTTAAGAATCTGATAGAAAAATTACAGAAAAAGATCCTCAGAATCTGAGGGTTCCCTACATAAATCTGAATCTAATAACATTACCATATATTTAGTTAGAATAATAATAACATTACTATAGGAAAAAGTTCTCAGAATCTGCAAGTTTTCCTCTAGAAAAAACCTAAAATTTAGAGTGTTGCCTATGAAAAAAGTCATTAAAAAAGCTACTTAACTTTTAAAGTTTATCTAAAGAAACAATCATCATAATATAAGTTTTTCATTAGGAGAAAAGGCCCCAAAATCTAATGGCTTTTATAGAGGAACGAAATGTTTTGTACGTAAGGGTTTTTCATAATAAAATTCCTTATATAAAAGGAAAAATAACATAAAGTTTGGAGTTTTCCCATAAGAAGTGGTGTTCAGAATCTGATGGAGAAAGGCCTTAAAATTTTTTTTGAAGAGGAAAAGTCCTGTAAATTTTAAGTTTTTGACTAAAATTTCTCCAATTGTAAGGTATTTTTTATTGGTAAAAAATTTTTTTTAAATGTCCTGCAAGTTTGGGAGGTTCTTGAGAACCTGAGTCTTTTTCTATTAGAAATAATCCTCAGAAGAAAATTTTTGCTATCTCTTTTATAATTATTTAAAGTGCTGCTTCCACGTAAGGGAATGAGTGGTATAAAATATATACTACTTTATGCTGCACTTTTCGAACAAAAATCATGCCTTATTTAAACGCGAATTCTAGTGCTTTTGGTTCAATAAATGATTTTTGCTTTTTTTCAAAATGCCCGCATTTGCACTTGAATAATGCATGCGTTTTGTTCGAGAAGAGCAGCAAAGAAGCAGTAAATGAATACCTTACATTACTCCTTCTTTTCGGCACTCATTGCCTTACATTGAAGCAGTACATTTTATAGAAGCGTTTTAATAAGATATGAAAAAAGCGGTAAAAATTTTTAATACTGCCAAGCAAGGAGTAACTTTTTCTGGGAATCCTCAGAATCTTTGAGTAGAAAATAACTCCTGCCCAAAGAATCTGAAGCAACAGAAAGCTAAACTAATGTATACCGATTTCGATAAAACTTTAACAATTGTTTTTTTATCTCAAGTGAAGACGGTAAAAAGGGAAATCGTAAACAAATGCAGCTCCTTCTTCCTTCATTGAATATCCAAATATTTGCATCACTTTAAACCAGTTATTACCCTACGGGGAAAGGGACCGGTCCCAGATGACACGCAGGATACATCACAAGGGGGCAGAGACAGGTCGTTGATCGGTCTTTTTCTTTGAAAGAGACATATCACTTTAACATGGCGTTGTCATTGGAAATGACGTATTGCCACAGATTAGACACCTTTCGGTGGGGCAGGTCTAGCCCCAAAGGACATGTCGCCTAACTGACTTAAAGAGACATGTCACCGAAGTAACCCAAAAGGATCCGTCAAAGAATGAGTCACACTTTGTATATTTTGTGACATGTCACCCAACTAACCTAAAAGGAACTGATACAGAACCAGTCCCATTACAAAACTGACAAAAACAGTGACAAAACTGAGGTGAATGGAAATTGTTATGGTTTTGGTATTATAAGTAAAATTTTCACAGCAAAACCTTGACAAAATTGTTATGTAATAAAAAGCACAAATATTTTCATTTGTCAACAAATTAAAATATAAAAATTTGTTTTTTTTTTTGAAGAATTTTGGTATGTTTTTTCACAGAAATAAAATATGAAATACATATTCCTTTTTTAAGATGTTCTTTTAAGATATAAGATATATGCGTCGAACCTTTTACCGATTCTAAAGTTCCTGTAAAATCCTCCAAAAGATTGGAGCTGAAGTTGTTAGCAATAAGCTCAGGGTTCTTGATGCTAAAATTTAAAGAAAACTCCAAGTGCTTAGATCTAGAACTAAAATTATCAAAAAATCTTATTTTTCCCAAATTACGATTTTTTGATAATTTTATTTAACGAAATTCTTCATTGAACTTACGAAAAAAATTCTATGAAATTGTTCATCATGAAGGATAATTCTATCAGTGTACTTAGAAACCGACCAATTGTGGGCGCTGTGGTGTAATGGTTAGCGCGTTGGAGTGTTACACGTGAGGCTGCGGGTCCGATCCCCAACCGAGGCAACATCAATTTATGAAAAATATAAATATGTATGCGTTTTTCTATCCCTCATACATATCGCGGCGTCCTCCTTCGGTGTTCCCATAGCACTTAACCCCACCCAAGGTAAAATAATATAACAGGGCTATGAACTAAAAAGCTTCAACAAAGTTCGCCAAATCACCATCAGATGGAGCGCAACAACTGTTCTAAAATTCAACATCTCGCACAATTACAGTGTTGCCATATTTGAAGCCCTTTCTTTCACCACCTTTCACATCTTCTCTATCCCCATTCCAAAGGAAGCAACACGTTAATTAATAGGAAGAATTTCCTGAGTGTTGCTTCTCTTTAAAAAAAAATAAAGTCTTACTTGTGGCTTTTTTTATAACACATTTATACAGTTAAGTGGTATGTCCTCTTTGCACCAGTCTTAGGGCCAGTCCTTTAAGTATAATTGACAGCGCTTAACCCAGAGAAATAATAAATTATACCAGTCCTGCGACAAGACCATCTTTAACCACTCACGGGATAGGTACTTTGAGCACAATTCACTGGTATGTCATCATTTCACCAGTCGCGAGACCAGTCCTTTAAGTATAATCGACACTGCTTAACCCACAGCAATAGTAAATTATACCAGTCCTGCTGCAAGTCCTTCTTTAACCAGTCACGGGATACGTACTTTGAGGGCAATTTAGTGGTATGTCCTCTTTTTACCAGTCACGGGATAAGTACTTTGAGGACGATTAAGTGGTATGCCACCGTTTCACCAGTCATGGGACTAGTCCTTTAATATAATTGTCACTACTTAACCCACAGCAATGGTAAATTATACCAATCCTGTGACAAGTCTTGATTTAACCACTCACAGGATAGGTACTTTCAGGGCAATTGACCCCTCATTCCCCGTAGGGTATTTTTACTGCGACAAGTCTAATAATATTAGTTGAACAAATTTTTTCCTTTATGACAGCTACTTGATACTACAGGAGGTGATGGCTATCTGAAAAAAATTATATTGATGATTATAAGATATGAAATTCAATGCTCTTAGCTGTAATCTTTAAGCTACTCACTTCTAATGCGAACGCCGAAAATTTGTTTATATTTTCCACTAAAAATTATGCTTTTCTCATTCACTTATTTAAATAGAATATTAAAGTTTTAATTTTGGCTGTAAATAGCGTGGAAATAGGCTTATTTATTTCGTTTATCAATAATTGTGAAATATTTTATTTTTATTTGATTATATTTTGAAATTTTTTCTGTTACTATGAAAGTACAATTACACACTTTATGTCTATCAAGAAAATTCAAGCATAATGTGTGTAATTATAAAGAGTTAATGCTTATAAGCTTTGAAACATGTTTACCAACATACAAAGTACTACATTTTGTGCTTAGCTTTGTAGGCAAAAGTGCTTAAATAAAATTTTCAAGCATTTTGTGCATAAATTTAAGCATAGTGTTTTAGTCTACACAAATATTTACACATTTTTAACAGTAATATTACAAGTCTTTTTTAGAGTGTATTATGTGAGATAGAGTTTTTGGTAGCAATAAAATTATAGCAAGCTAAATAATAGCGAAATATTAAAAAAAGCCAAATTTTAAGTTTATTTTGCAAGGATATATGTTATTCTTTTTAAAATTAAACTCAGTGTTATATATAATGAAGGCCCTTGGTAAGTAAATTGCAAAAGTATAACAAATTGGATTTTTCGATAACACCGTTTACTGGTAATTAGGAAAATAACTCAAAAAACATGAGTTTTTTTAATTTTCAAAAACCGCGAATAATTCATAAACTACAAAATTTTTAAATTTCGATTGCTGATTCACAATCTTCGTTAAAATAAAAATCAGATTTGAGAAATTTGCGCTAAAATATGTATTTTTTTGTATAATTTTTAAAAAACCGAATTACTTAAAAGTTACTTAATTTTTTTAAGTTTTGATTTCAAATTCTTTTTGATCACATTAATTAAGACCAGATTTAAAAAAAAATTGTTAAATAATAGCGTACAGGTAAAGAAATAATTAAATTTAAAGTCAACCCTACTTTTTGTATAAATTACTCTAGAGATAAATTACTAATTCTTAAAAGACAACTTTTTGTGCTACCTCTAAATAAAAGCGGAATTGGCTGAAACTTGGCACAGAGAGTTTTTAGACATTAAGGAATAAAGGCAACATTGTGGAGATCGCGAATTCCAACTTTCATGTTTTTTTGGACCACTCTAATAGACATACATCCACTGAGGCAGGATTATATTGTATTTTATATATTAAGGTATTTTTACGGGGAGGAACAAAAACGGGCAAAGATCCTCTTTTAAATAACTATGCAAACACTTTAAGTACCCAGCAAAAAAAATTGCAAAGTAATGCTTTACAAACTACTTCTTTCAATACTTCACAAGTATCCGTTAGTGTAGTTTTACTGCTTTTTTAGAAGTTATTCTGAACAACTTCAAAAAATCACTTCTTTCATTGCTTCCAAAGTATCCATTAGTATATTTTTACAGCTTTTTTAGAATTACTTCTGAACAACTTCCAAAAAACCACTTAAGTATTGCTTCTAAAGAGTAATTGCTCTAAAAGTGATCGTAAAAAGCGATTTCGGTATCATTTGGCATTTCCAAACAGAGGGCCCCGTGTTCGATTCCCGGCGGGACCAATATTTTTTATTTTTTATTATACTAATTTTTTTTTAGATATTTTTAATTAATTTGTTTAAATTCAATATTTTTTTAATTTTTAAATTTTTAAAAATATGTATATACAAAAAAAAAAATGGTGAGAAATTGCTTTTTATGCACCTGTAAAAATGGTACTGAAAACAATATTGAATTGGAGTGCGCCTTTTACACTTGTTTAATAAGTGCTTTAATTAAACAGAATAAGGAAAACTATCTCACAGTAACAAAGTGGTGTTTTTATGCCGGTCAACTTTCATATCAAAGAATAGCTCAGCGCTAGCCTAGCAATTGTGAGGTCGCAAGTTCGATACCCGGTGGCGGCAATAAAAAAATTTTGTAAAATTAAAAAAAATTTAATTTTTTTTGCGAAATTTTTTTTTAAACTTTTAATTGGTGAAAAAGAGCTTCGTTTGCACTCATTCAAAAAGTACTGAAAAAATGTTGAAGTGGGAGTACTCCTCTCCTATGACAACTCAATGTTAAAATCATTAGTGTTTATGTTAAAAAAGAATTACATCTAGATCATCAATTGTAGTGCTTTTTCTACTGATTCGGCATCTCTTTTTTGCTGCGTAAGGAGTATGAAACTTAGCATCGCAACGTACTCTACAAAGGGGTTAAACAAATTTACTAAAAGGGAAAAAATCCTTAGAAAAAGAATGCAATTTATATATTCCGATATGTAAACTGCCGGTAAAGAAGCATCGGTGGAAGTAATCGACGCAGTGAACTTTCCAACTCAACTTGTGAATTTACTTGAATTGCTAGGTCTACTTTTACTTAAACTCGAATTAAATAAATTTTAAGGCACACTAACAACGTAGCGGGCTTTGCCCGCTAGTCATATCAATAAAACAAAATACACAACAGTTTTCAGTAGAATGAATTGAACTGAAATAAAAATTTACGTAATTTAAGTTAATTGCGTTTACTTGTTTTTAAGAATAGAGTGTACTTAATTTAAGGGTGGCAGGTAACAAGATAAATGGAAATAACAACAATTGACACTATTTCCTATAGTTATGCGAAGTTAAGTCAGTTGACGTTATTACCTTATAAAAAGATAAATAAAATCCGTTGACTTTATTGCTCTTTCAAACATTTAATTTGCAAAGCATCGCGGAGGTTCGCGTGCCACCCCGCGCTCGGTCCCTCCATGCTTTAATGCAAAGTAGATTTAGTTTTTGTATACTTTTTTATTTAAATTTTTATATATTTCATATATTTTACATTTTTTGCACTTATTAAATGACCAATATTTACATACAGTCCCAGCAAAAACAGACATTACGGACTAATTATGCGAGTAAGTAGCACACAAAGGGTTTCACTATTTACGAGGCTATTTACTCGCAACATTACTTTTGTTCGCGATGTCCAAAAATTCATGGGTGGTCATTACCTTCTCGCTTACATAAAAAGTGCGAATAACGAGTTCCCATAGTGAAAGAATAAGTAGTTACTCAAGGAGATAGAATAAGTGGTTACTCAGAAGTTGGGAAATAAGTGGTTACCCTACATTGTGAAATAGTTGGTCATGTTGGAAATATAGATTTTCACCTCGGAAAATTTTCTATTCAATTGGAAAAATTTAGTTAATAAAATATTAATATAAAAAAGACTAAACCAGTACTTATTTAATCAATTACCAGTAAGTGATTATTTTACAAGAATATATAAGTACCTATATAACTTATCTATTATTACTTCGTAATCCGTATGGTAATGACCTGTCATTACCATGTTTTTGCTGGGGTTGTATATGTGTTACTTACTATACTCATTAGAAAACGGTTATCATAACGGATTTACAAATCAAATTAGCAAATATTTCTTTGAATTGACATGCTTCAAGCATTGTTGATGCTATTGCCATTTGAAATAGGTATTAACATGATTTACTTTATTTTCAAATTTTTTTTACTATTTTTTCCTTTGGAAATGCAATTACGGCAATTGGTTTTATTTCGCATCACTATGGGAAATAATGTCAATTGACGTTATTTCCATTCATCTTGTTACGATTTAAGTTAAAATTTCTTTGGAGCCAAATACTCCCCAAATTTCTTTAAATTTAGTTCAAATGACCACAACAATACTAATATTAATAGAATAGTTGTCAAACCCGGTTTCCGAATTATATGATAAACCGGGTTGTTTCTATATTTCCGGGTCTTTTTAACTGGCTTTTGAAAAATGGCTGTTTTCGAATTATTCGAGAAACCTGTGTTTTCGTGTCGAATAATTCGACATTTTCGAATATTTCTAATAAATTTTCTAATAAATTTTCTTCATTTGTTCAATAATTATGCAAAATATTTAATTGCCTATACATAATAATTCGAAAACCTTATAACACATTTATAAAATGAATTTTGTATGCAAAATTTGTTTTATAAGTCACATAAAAATTTTCAAAGTGATTATGCATATGACCCCTAATGTTTGATTCCCTCCTTTAGGTAGGGTTTATTCACTTTGTCGGTGCTATGACGTACATTAGTGAACTATTATCAAAATAATTTATTTTTTCGAAACAAAAATGTTGAAATTCTTTTAAGAGACTGTTTTTTTCCACAGAATTCTACATTTTATCTCTATCTTAAAAAAGTCATAATTTTTTGACAATAAGTTAAGTAGTAAAGATCAAAAAGTTTGTCCTAAAATGCATATATTTCAATTTCATCTACCGGGCTTAACCCTTACAGATTACATCAGGGGTCTCCCATGGTCCTGATGAATGGCAATACCGGTTTTTAATGCAACAGATGGCGCTGACTGCTGTTTTGTTTTTTCTGGCAATACTCTTTCATTTTATTGGGCAGCGGTGTTACCCGAAAAGTTTTAGCTCATTCCCATTTTTAATGTTTAAATCCTCAATGTTATACCCAATTCATTTTAATTTAAACAAAAACTCAATTTAATAGAAAAAAATAGGAGCTAAATTACCATCGCTCTTAAGTCCAGAAAATTATTAAGAAATGACTCAGCAAAGTAAATAAAATTGAATATTTTACGAAGAAATATATACTTTTTCACTCGAACTTTTAAGGCCTCAAATCTTTCTTTAAATTGTGGAATAAAAAAATTTCATTATACAAAAGACAAATCACAATGAAGCTGAAATGTCAATGTTTCAAAATAAAAGTCGTACATTAAATTTTCGAGAGAAAAAATTGTACACAATTTTCACACGAAACTCATTATGGTGAAAAATTTTTATTTCTAAAATTTGTATGTAGTTTTTGGTTAAGTGTAAATCTAGTAGGTGTAAGTTCTAGGGCCTGTAAACTCTTTAGAACATTAAGTTTGCATAAGTCGAGTTTACACGATTAAGAAGGTACATAAGAGGTTATATGAAAACCCCTGGTACTTTTTAAGCCAACATAAAATTAATTTTTTCTGAGTCCTTTGCATGTAACAATTTCAGTATTTGGAAAATAGAAAATTTTTTGATTAATTATTGAGCTTTGTTGCTTTTCGTTATTTCAAGATTTATAAATATTTGGAGAACATTTCTTCAATAATTCAAATATTTTGTAAAAATTTTGAAATTCTTTAACAGACCTAGTTTTATCGACTTTAATTTGAAATAATACGCATATAATTTATACCAAAATTTAAACAAAATCTTTTAAAATTTAATTTAAAATTTATTTTTTAATCTGTCCCCAAAACGAAGTCTAAATCCCTAATTTGGGCCCAAATCCCCTTACCTAACAACTCTGTAAAACCTCATTTGACATAAAAAAATTTACCAAAATAAAATCCTCCTTTGAATTTACATGCTAGCGACATCTACAGTTTGTTTAAAAAATTATCGATGTTGCATCTATATATTATATGTCTCTGGATTGCATTAAAAATACTTAGTTTTAAAATATCGAACAATTTACATTTCAATATTTCCATTTCCTCAATAAATAAAAGGAGATTTTTCATATTTTTTATTCGAAACGGTTTTGAATTAAAAAACCGAAAACTGGTTTTTCAAAAAGGCGGTTTTTAGAAGTATTCGAAAACCGGTTTTTCAAATAGGTCGAATAGTTGATAAATCTATACGAAATTCAACTCAAATCAATTAACGATTTCTTCAGTGAGTTGAGGTTTTTGATATTTTTAACAGATCTATGGATGATCTGCAAAAATTCAACAAATTAAAGTTGTTATGATTATGGTGAATTACGATTATGGTCTTTTCAACCTTTCCAAATTCAAACAATGCATATTATTACTTGAAGGAGAAAATATACAATTATCCTCTTTAAACGAAACCCTCTAATCTTAATCTCGAGTTTTTTGACAAAATCAACAATTAAATGTTAATTAATTCGTCGAGATAATGCTTAAATCGGTGTTTTCATACACGGACTTTGCATTATTGTTGATAAAAGAAAAACACAAATATTTAGGTAGGTACATATTAGAAAATCTTGATCAACTTACAAATATGCAAATTTCCAGTCTATAAATATTTTTGGAAAGCATTTTATATGATTTAACGTTGTCATAATAAGACTCCTGAAAAATACAAAATTCCGTTAATATTTAAATGAAAATCACCTCTCTCATACGAGCCACGCGTCGTCGGAATCAACTTTAACTAAAAGGTGGTTTTTTTTAATTTTTTTCGAATTTTCAAAATTTTTAACTTTCAAAATTGCTTGTAGGCCAAAATTATTCGTCGGGAAAAATGTCAGTACTTGCGTTCTCTAAAATTTTCATTGTGGAAAAATTAATTGCTAACATATGAAATGATTCGAATGTTCTTAAAATACTTCTTTTTAAAACAAAGAAAGTAATATCAATAAGACATTTTATCACGACCAGTATATTTTGCATACACTCTTTTTTAAATGGTTTTAAATAATAAATTAGTTCTGACAAAAACTATTCTAAGCATCTCAATCTCAATATATAACTGCGATAAAAATTTTAGGCTAAAGTGCAATTTATGGGGTTTCGGCAAAAAAATAGAAAAATATGACCCCTCTGGAATTAAAAAGAAAAAACCGAAATTAATTTTGGGAGGGGCCCGTGGGGGACAAAGTACCATATAAGTGTGGGTACTCAAATTAAAGGAAATTGTCTCACGATTCCAAAAATGTTAGTTTCTTTATCCATAAAACGTAGCCCTAACTAGAGCAATTTTAGTCCCTTAAGAGGGGGGCCCAAATTATGAGATTTTGTTGTAAGGTAAAATGGTGATCATTTCGAAAATTACTTCTAAAATTAAAGAAAAAACTCATTTTAGTCCCTTAAGAAGAATTAAAATTTTCCCTGTGCCGCCATTTTACTAACATATCTAAAAAATTAAAATCAAAATTTTTCCCTGCGGCGCTAATTTAACTATCAAAATTTCTTTTCCCATCAAACTCTTTCATTTTCATATAACCCAAAAAATTTACGTGCCCCCTCCCAAAAATTAATTTGGGTTTTTTTTTAATTCCAGAAGGGGTCACATTTCTTTTTTACGAAACCCCATAAACTACACTTTTGTCAAATTTTACAGTGCGCCATATTATTGTATTTTTCCCGAGTAATAACTTTGGTATTGAAGTGTTTTTTTTTATATCTTTTAAGTAATTAAATACAGTGCAAGCTCGATATTCGCGACTACCCATTATCGAGACGGCTTAATTTTTAACATTGCAGGTTCTATAATCGCGACAGTTTACGAAAAACTGCTTCTATTTTAGCGACTTTTATATGTTTTTTTTAAATTTGATTACAATGTCTATAACCAAAAATGGGAAATCCGCATCCTTTTTGAGTGAATTCGATCTTCAATTTTGTGGGAAAAGTTCAACATATTTTCAAGCCAACGATTTCTCAAAAATTAGAGATTTTAAAAAAAATTTAAAAGTGGAGATTCCATAAATTCAAATTGGCGTGAATTACAAGTTGCATAAGCCTTCGGTTTACCGCATTATAAAGCAAAAAAATTCATTAAAAAAGTTCGTACGTACAACAGAAAGTGGTTCTGGCAAACGTTGCACCTTAAAGAAAGCTGAGTACACAAGAATGGAAAAAATGCTTTATAAATGGTTTGTAAAACAAAGGGAAAAATGTTCCAATATCAGCAGAGATTTTACGAGCAAAAGCCAGTAATTTGTATTCCAAAATTTATCAAACCAATTCAGGTTTCAATGCCAGTGAAGGATGGTTGAAGATTTTTAAGCGTCGACATGGAATTAGATTTTTAAAAATTACGGGCGAGAAATTGTCTTCGAAACCTCATCTTATTGATCCATATGTGAAAGAGTTTAAGGATTACGTTGATGAGCATGGGTTGACTCTTCACCAAATCTACAATGCCGACGAATCGGGTTTATATTATAGGATGCTTCCAAATCACACTCTTGTCACGTGTAATGAGAAAACAGCTCCCGGAATAAAAATATGTAAAGAGCGAATAACTTTTTTGCCCTGTTCAAATGCGAATGACACAGACACACTGAAATTGTTGGTTATTGGATAATCGAAAATCTCACTCGTCTTTAAATGCTTTTTCAGTAATACTGTAATATACAAGTCTAGTAATAACGCCTGCACCCAGAAAACAGATCCGGTGCTGACAACCCCATTTATTGCCAATCGAATGGTTCAGTTGCATCAAATGAATTTTTCGTTTGCGGCTACCGAATTATTCTTGATACAACTGAAATTCCGTTGTCACAGTCAAATTAGCCATGTCTCAATTGCTTTTCTGTTGCCATAACTGAAAAATTCGGCTACTACAACCGAACCGTGCGATTGACTACAAATGGGGTTATCAGAACTGAATTTGTTTTCTGGGTGTGGATGACATCATTTATATTCAAGGACTGGTTCACGAATTTGTTCGCCACGTAAGTTAATTTTCACCAATTAGTAAAAGTAAGTTGTTCATAAGTAAACATTTTTTAAGTCCGAGAATTTTTGGCTTCAAAAGGTCTGCTGCAAAAAGCAGTTTTGCTTTTAGATAACGCGACGTGTCACCCAGTTGAGGAACTAAAAAGTGATGGAGGTTTAATTATGCAATGAATCTACCACCCAATTGCACTGCGCTTATTGAACCGTTAGAACAAAACGTTATCAACTTGGTCAAATTAAATTATAAACGAGTAAAAAGGTTAAAGTCGGGCATGCCGACTATACAATACCCTACACCAGTCTGGTTAAAAGCCAACTAATGTTCGAATGGGTTAAAATGGGGCTTGTGTCAAAATTTTCTATAATGTGAGTCAGCGCACCAAATTTCATTAAAATATCTTAGTATTTGCGATCTGCAGTTTGTAACCAAGCCAATTTTGGGGGGACCCTTATATGGGCACTATGTCTAAACATGGACCGATGTTCACCAAAATCAACAGGCTTCGTCCTTGGGCCAACGTAGGTCTGTGTACCAAATTTCATCAAAATATCTTAATATTTGCGACCTGCAGCGTATAAACAATATAATTTTGGGGGGACCCTTATATGGGCACTAGGTCTAAACATGGACCGCTGTTAACCAAAATCAATAGGCTTCTTCCTTGGGCTGACATAGGTCGATGTACCAAATTTCATCAAAATATCTTAATATTTGCGACCTGCAGTGTATAAACAATATAATTTTGGTAGGACCCTTCTATGGACACTAGGTCTAAACATGGACCGATGTTCACCAAAATCAATAGGCTTCGTCCCTAGGCCAACATAGGTGTGTGTACCAAGTTTCATCAATATATCTTAATATTTGCGACCTGCAGCGTATAAACAATATAATTTTGGTAGGACCCTTATATGGCCACTAGGTCTAAACATGGACCGATTTTAACAAAAATCAATAGGCTTCGGCCTTGGGCCGATATAAATCGGTGTAACAAGTTTCATCAAAATATGTTAATATTTGCGGCCTGTAGAGTGCGCACAAGAATGCATGGACAGACAGACAGACGGACGGACGGACAGACGGACATCGTTAAATCGAAATAAAAAAGAATTCTGAGCCGGTTGGTCTAGGACCAATATTTTTTGATGTTACAAACTTATAATACCCTGACCACGTAGTGGTGTAGGGTATAATGACCACGTAGTGGTGTAGGGTATAAAAATAACTGCTCACCCACTTGCTTGGCGAGAAGGGAACAAATTTGAAGCTCAAACTAAAACACTTCAATCTCAAAAATGTAGTTCAGATTCTAGCTACGTCCTGGGATAAAATATCAGTGTCCAATATCCAAAAGTCCTGGAACGCCTTGCTCGAATTCGGTAGTAAATGGAGTGAGGAGGATAACATGCCCTTAAATGTTTTACAAAATCTAATACAGAAAACGAAGATGTTTCAACTATTGGTACACTTGTAGCTCAAATTAGTACGGAACATCTTTTCACGAATGCTGACATAAACAACTGGATTCAAGAAGAATTTCATGTGGAAAGTAATGAGCAAATGAAATTATATGATTTTTTTTTTGATTTTTTTTTTTGAAAATATTAAAATTATTAAGAAATGCAATTTTACTTTTTCGCTACTGTCAAAAAAGTTCCCGCACCAAAAGGGTTGAAATTTGGTCTATATGGGAAAGGTGGGCAAATGCAGCCCTTTGTTGATTTTAGTGCGGCCCCTGCTGAAATTCAAATTTCTATTTTGTTAAAGTATTTTTTCACAATTTTCATTAAAATTTTTTATATCCAAAATTTTAGATAGAAACTTGGGCCAGTTTTATAGTCAGAAGATGTTGATTTAAAAACTTCTCACTTAAGAAATATTCAAGAGTCAAATCGATGTTAGTTGTGACTATTAAAACTGACTCTTAATTATTTACAAAATAAATTCAGATTAAATTTAAAGTTAAAATAGCACCTACATATAGGGCCAGTTTTATAGTCATAATCAGGGCAAGTTTTTTTTTGGCATTTGCCATTAAGTGACATTTTTGCCATTTTTTCACTTATTTTGTAAAAATGCCATTTTTACAAATCCTTGCCAAAAAAAAAGCCATTTGGTCTACTTTTTCAGACTTTTCATTAAAAAAAATGCTATAAAATTCAGTAAAAACTCAATCTTTGTAAATAATTTTTGTAAAAAATTTACAAAAAAACGATATTTCTTTTAATATTTAATAAAATTCTAAGGGGGTTACCGCGTAACTCGATTCGAAAAAAAATGTTCGAATTCATAAATTTTGTACCTTTTGTAAAAAGAAAAGTTTTAGCAAAAATCTTGCTTTTTAAATTTTTATGTGTAGTGTACAAGGTTTTTATACGGAATTATATTTTTAATAATATTTGCAAGATTTACGAATTCGAAAATTTTTTTTCGAATCGAGTTACGCGGTTACCCCCCAGATTTTTTTTTTTAAATCATACTAATATACGGCGAATGCACTTTAGCAGTTCAACGGTAATTTCCTTCATTATTGTATTTTTGGTAAAAACATTGAAAAAAACACTTAAATCAACTATTATACTTTAAAATTTTTGGAATCAGCGTGCCATTTTTGCATTTTTTGTGCCAATTTTACTATTTTTCCGTGCCATTTTGCCTGCCAATTTCAACTTTTTTGTGCCATTTTAAACTTACCCTGGTCATAACTAAGCACTTAAGAATTTATACTCAAATTTTACTTAAGTAGAAATTTTATTTGAAAATTGTTACTTGAGTTTTAGTAAAAATTGAGTTTGAGTAAAAAAAAAAAAAAAAAAAAAAACACTTCAATTACTGACCTACGTGGTCTTTACGAAATCCGTAGCGGAATTTGATTGGAAATGGATTGGATTTTGAAAACGGGTTTATAAAAGTTAACGAAAATTTCATTACAATGACGTCATAGAACTTTTCAAATATTTATATTTCAGAAAATTGAATTCAACAACCGGAAATTTCCGTAAGAAAAATGTAGGAAATTTTGTAATTTTTCTTTTTGTACGGAAATTTTTAAACACAAATTTCCGATGTAAATCCTGTCTATGGATTTGGTGAGGAAATTTCCATTCCGATTAAAATTGTTTTCATTAAATTAATTAATTTTAATAAAAAATTTTAAGCATTATATGTTTTTATTTAATATTTTAAAACTTAAATATATTAAAAGTTTTATAACGTCATTGTCATTTCTATTAATTTTTATAAATCCGTTTATAGAATCGAATACTTTTCAAATCCAATTCCGGTGGGCATTTCATAATGACCACGAAAATTTTAAGTTTGTAATCACCATTTACATTAGTCCTTTAGTGAATGGTGTCCCTTTAAAAACTGCAATTTCTTTTGCTCTGCGCAATAAAATTATTAAATACAAATTAAATCAAGGAGGCTATTTCTTATTCACTCTGTTATAACTCATTGAGTTATAATTTTCGTTTGGCAGATTCCGGGGATCAAAGAAGAAAAACTTTAAAAAATATTCCCAAAATTAAAAGCTTACATAATTTAAAATGAAAAATATGAAATTCTACTCCAGTATGATTGAAAGCTATGGTATGGTAAAGCTATAAATATGGTTGAAAGTTTGGATTCGAAATGGACTTGTGTCAAATGGTTTTACCTAATTTTAGGTGCATTTAAGAGAAAATCGGGAATATAGTCTATATGGGTGATAGGTTCAAATATGGACCGATCTTATCTAGATTCAATAGGCTTTGTCCTTGAGCACATGTCAGTCACCGAACCAAATTTCGTTAAAATATCTTCCTATTTGTGACCTGCAGCGTGGGGAAATCCAATTATGGTGAACCTTTATATGGGCACTATGTCCAACCATTAACCGTTTCAAACCAAAATCAACAAGCTTCTTTCATGGGCCAATATAAGTAGGTGTACTGAATTTCATTAAGATATCTTAATATTTGCTACCTGGAGCGCGCGCACAAGAATACATGGGCAGACAGACAATCGCAACAAAAAGTGATTCTGAGTCGATCGGTATACAAAAGGTGGGTCCAACTAGTGTACACTAGTGCTGTTGGGTATAATAATAAGTTGTGGTGTAGGGTTGCAAAAAGTTGAATTTACAATCGGTTCTTGTGGAACCAGTTTGGGAACAGATGGAGTTTAGATGGGAAAAGGAACCGGTCCCAGAACACGTCACGTGACCAGTCCTTGCGGACGAGGACCGGTCCTGGGACCGGTTCTTTTATATGAAAAGGACCGGTAACTTTAACATGGGCTTGTCCTAGGAGGGGGTCAATTGCCCCTTGTGACGTGGCACAGGACCGGTGCAAAAGAACCCGTCACAAGACTGAAGCTAAAGAACCTGTCAAAGTACTGATACAAAATAACCTATCACAGGACTGGCGCAAATGAATCAGCCACAGGACTGGTGCAGATGAAAATGTCACAGAACAGACGCAAAAGAACCTGTCATAGGACTGACACTAAAGAACCTGTCACAGGACTGGTGCAAGTGAACCTGCCACAGGACTGGTGCAGATGAACATGTCACAGAACTGACGCAAAAGGACCTGTTACTGATAGAACGCAAAAGAACTTGTACCAGACTTATCTCTAAGAAATCGTCTCTGAAAAATTTATTAAAATAAAAAGAGATTAATTAATATTGAATTTTAATTACAATAAAATTAGGATACAATAAATAGAATACAATAAAAAAAAATAGGATTAATTAAAAAATAAAAAATCACAACATAAATTATTTGAAAATCAACCAGTAAAATATATTTTCTTTTAATTTTAACTTTAATGAGAAAATTTTAAATTTCTGATATAGTGACCATTTTACCGGAGTTTGATTTTAATTAGAGTTTGTCTATTAATTTTGTGGAAGAGAATTGTGTAGTTTTTAAAACTAAAAGTAATTTTTATTTAGTATTTTTTATGCAATTTTTAAGTAAAAAAAGTTATCTAAATTATGGAAAATAAAAAAAAAAATCCAATTAATTAAATTTTATAATTGAGTAAAAAATAAAATATTAGAAACATGTGCAAAAGCAATGGTATACAGACCTATGTTGGCCAAGGACGGATAGTAAATAATTTTATCTAAAATATTTTTGGTCTTGGGTCAGTTTAGTCAGTTTAGTTTTATAAAATGTTGTTCGAAGCAATATACAAATTTATCTTCAACGAGATATAATTTATCAAGTATATGTATTTGTATATGGCATATAAAATGATTTGAGAGAAATTATATTTTCGGATATGATTATATAGGCAACGAATAAGAAAATTTTGAAAATCGGAATCGCAGATAAACTCAATTCTAATTTTATACGTTGCTATTCACTCTCTAATATGAATAGATGCAATTGGATCAAGCCTAACTTTATTGAATCTAATCGTTTTTTCACGGGGATACATACAGTGTTATATAACTTATAATCGAACCATACATAATCATATCGGTCACTACATATATTTTGATTAGTTTTATATGGCTTATGTAGTTATTAGGGTATTCAATGGATTAGTCGTTATTCGATTAATCGAACAATTTTTATCAAAATTGTTCGAATAATTTAAAATGTCCAAATTTCGAATAACGAATAATTTCATACGATTAATCGAAAATAGTAGAAAATTGCAAAAATGTTTAAAAAATATAAATTTTTTATTAAAGTAAACGTGCTAAAACCTTAAATCCCAAAGAAAAGACAAAAACAATAGGCCTTTTTTTTAATCACTGGATTTGTTTTTGGATTTATTTTATTTTGTTAAAAAATTAATGCTTTGATTTTTAATTTGAAAAATTTATAATTTTTATTAAATTCTTATACTTATTCGCCAATATAATGTGCAGGAAAATCATTAAATTTTGTAAAAATGTGAACACAGGAATTGAAATAAGCTAAATCCAAAATGGATTTAAAAAAATAAATAAATCCGTTTTGGATTTAGCTTAATTTTATTCCAGAAATTCCATTTTCGCGAAATCTAATTTTTTTCTTTCAGATTATATAAGGGAATAAGTGTTATATCTGGATAAAAATATAAAATTTCAAAAATTGTAAAACAAAATGTGGATTTTTTAACAAAATAAAATAAATCCAAAAATAAATCCAGTGATTAAAAAAAAACGCTAAATATAAAATATTATCACAGTTTGCTTTGTCATCTTCCAAATTACTACCCTGTTGTTGTGACTTATCTAGTAAAGTAGTGGTATCTATTTACGTATAATAAATTTTTAATTACTTTTTACGACTTTTCAAACGTTGATATTAAATGAAAGCATTAATAATTATTGTAATTAATGATTATTAAAATTATTAATTATAATTAATGCTTAATGTACTAAAGCTTGTTTAGTGAGCACTCTGAATTAATCAAATAAAACAGAGAGGGAAAACAATTTCTCAAAGGAGTTCCTCTCTACATTTAATTTTTTTATGTATTCAATGCATACGAAAGAGATACAAATTAATGTACGGCATTTTATATCCTTCTTTTGGGTGTGGTTCTCCCCGATTTGGTTAAAATTTTAATATGTGAAAGAGGGGACAGAAAAAATAAAAATATTGACAAAATCTGATCTCAATTGTTACACTTTCTTATTTTTATGAATTTCAGAAGAGTTACTAAATTTATGTTTGTTTCTTTTTTTAAAGAAAATTATTAAAAATACAAGTGTATGTATATTAACTTACAGAAATTGTTTTCGATTAATCGATTAATTTTAAAATTTTGTTTGATTAACCAGTTAAGTAAAAAACCCAAATAATTATTTGCACGATTAATCGATTAAAATAATAAGCCGATTAATTGAATACCCTAGTAGTTATATATGGAGTCAGATTTGGGGATATGTAATAACATCAATACCATACAAAAAAATTCGTTGAAAAAATAATATCAGATGTATATTTGTCCCCGCCTTCAGAAATGTAGAGTTTTCTGCGCTTTTAAACGGGGAATAATTTATCGAAAAATTCGGGTAAATGCGCAATAACGCATTTTGGAAAATATATTACAAATGCGTAAAAGCGCATTAATCGAAATTAGTTTTCGTTTAGTGAAAGTTTATTTACACGATCTACTTAGAAAAAACTGATTTCTTTTCTTTAAAGGAAACTGTTCCTTAAAATTTTAAGTTTTATATATTTAGATAAAGTTTGAATTTTCCAATCATCATTTTCTTATTGCAGACAACTGCAATCTTTTTGGAACAACAAATAAAATTTAATATGACAATATCATATTAGAATTTCTAACTAAATATATGAAAATATAGAAAGTCGGAAACATTTTTTTTTTTATTTTTTAAGTTTTAGTTAAAAATAATTTTAGTTTTTAGGATATATTGTGTTTAACAAAACAATTTTAAGTACTTGTATACCCTACACCGCTACATGGAGAGGGTATAATAAGTTTGTGCTGATGATTGTAACACCAAAAAATATTGGACCTAGACCCACCTTATAGTACACCGATCGGCTCAGAATCACTTTTTATTTTGATTTAACGATGTCCGTCTGTCTGTCTGTCCATGCATTCTTGTGCGAACTCTACAGGTCGCAAATATTAAGATATTTTGATGAAATTTGGTACACCAACTTACGTCGGCCCAAGGACGACGCCTGGTTAAAATCGGTCCATGTTTAGACCTAGTGCCCATATAATGGTCCCCCCAAAATTGGCTTGTTTACACGCTGCAGGTCGCAAAAACGAAGATATTTCAATGAGAGTTGGTAGACATTTGTCCCAAGGACAAAGCCTATTGATTCTAGTTAGGATCGGTCCACATTTGGACCTATCGGCCATATGGGCTATATTTCCGATTTTATCTTCTTTTATCATTTTATAGAAAATTTTGACACAAGTCCATTTTAAAATTAGTTGGCTTTTTTCCAGACTGGTGTAGGGTATTATATAGTCGGCATGCCCGGCTCTTTGTAATTTGTGAAAAATTATCCGTGCCCACCCTTGCTATATGGTTTTAGTTTAATTAAAATATTTTTCCAAAGTTTTAAACAAATGAGACTCAAATGATGCCTATTAAAAGATATTTACGGTAAAAAATTACGAAACCTTTTTGGAGGGACTTTTGGATACATTTTGTCGTTTACAATACTTTTTGTAATAATTCGTTATGTAAATTAAACAAATTCCCGAGCAAAAATTGTTTTTAGAAATTGCATTTGGTGCGGAAGTTTTTTTTTGCCGAAATGACCCGCAAACACGATTTTATTATTAATTTAGTATTGCATATCACGTGCTGATAGGTAAAATTTTTGTTAAAAATGAGTCATAATCCTAGTGGTCATGAAGAAAACAAAATTAAAGTGGACGATGCTATAACATCGATAAACATATGCATAGCCGACAACAGCACTATATGAACTACGTTATTCAGCTGTTATTTTAAAAAATAATTTGCCAAAAAAGCAACTCAAAATCTCCGATTTCTTTAAAAATATTTAAAATGTATATATATCAATAAAAACAATTCTAATTTTAAAAATTACATCAAATTTTTAAATAAAATTTTGGGTTCTGTTATCGCGAAAATTCAGTTTTCGAGACAGGTCTGGTTTTTAAATAGTCCCTATAATCGAGCTTGCGCTGTATATGTATATAAAAATTAAGTAGATTATCACGTTCAAGATATTTATTAAAAATCGATTGAAATAAAGACAATAACGCCATTTCAAGACTTTTCCGGCACAAGAAAAAAATACGGAAAGCCGTTATAAATTAAAATTTTTTATTTTTTTCGGCAAGTAAAGCTTTATTTTAAAGAGTTTAAATTTAATTTTTAGAAATTTGTTTAAACCAATATAAAGTTAAGTTTATCAATTATTATTATGTTAATAACAAAAAAAAATCTTTAAAGTAATATTTAATGGAGAAAATTTTCATTACAATTTAATACATAATTTTGAATAACAGGAGCTGAGCCTTTTTCGAAATTCAAGAGTCAGTAATAACACTAAAAATGCATCGGGAATGCGACATATCAATTCTGAAAGATTTTAGGATGAATATCTCGAATGTGAATACCAAATTTCAAAATTAGCTCCAGTTTTTCAAATATTTGCAAATATAACTTTTAGCAAAAAGACATTTTTTTGTTAAAATTTCTTATTTATTCATATACCTGACTAAACCACGGATCATTTTTAATATGGTTTAAAAATATAAAATTTGGGCTTTTAGAAACATATTAACTTATTTTGATTAGGTAAAGGATCTGGGATATAATTGCAATTAAAGAGAAAACTTCACTTATTTTCCTATTTTGCAAATCTAGTAAAATCCCTTAATCGGATTTGCAGAATCTTTACATATGACTTTAATTCATATTCCACTAAATTCTTTTTATCAAAAAAATCACAACTTCTGCATCAACATTTGCAGAACATTCAATCTGAAATACACATTTTACATCTTTTTTATTTCAAATAAAGTTTATATGAATTTATTATGGCAAAAGGAAATAAAGTACATCTGTGAATATGCATATTTTAAAATCGTTATTTTTTCGAAATTTGCATTTCAGTTATCTAAAATTTTTTCGAAAGTGATTAGAAAATATATGTTTTATATTTCTGAATGGTTTTATCTGGGTTTTATATTTTAAGATTTGTCACAGACTCCTTAATTTTTGGGTATTAAAAAAGTCAGTCCTTTTTCACGTTTAGTCAATATTAACTTAAAATTAAAAGAGAAAACGCGAGTTTTTTTTTGGATAAATTAAGTAAAATGAGATGTTTACTAAGGGTACAAATTCAAATATTAGATATTCCTTTCATCGCAGATTATTTATTAACGAAATCGTGAGAAAAGAGAAATTTAAATTTTAAATGCATATATAGGGAATATTATTACAGCTGTGAAAACGTGCAGTATATCAAATTAAAGGGCATATTTCATAATTTTAAAATATTGCAACAAATAGCGTTATTACTAGGGCAAGGAATTTCATGCACTTAAAAATTGAAAATATGCGGCTAAAAAAGAAAAATATTTATATATTTTTTTACAAAATAAAAAATGCTTATAAAAATATGCACAAATTTGCATTAAAAAGCACAAAATATTCATTAAAAAGGCACCAAATATGCATTTAAAGTCAAAATATGTAAAAACATGCATTTTTGACAAAATATGCAACTACAAATCGATGCCATTTTGTTCTAAATTTGATGATTCGGATAAATATTTAGTCCATATTAATTTTGGAGTATCGAGAAAAAACATGCATTTGCATGGAATTCCTTGCCCTAGTTATTACTTTCAATTTGATATTATTTTGCAAAAAGTTTATTAAAAAATTTAATTTTCCTACAAAAACGTTTTGGCAAATATTTCTTAAACTATAACTAACTTTAAAATTTTAGTGCCATATTCGTGATATGCGTCCCAAAATCTATTAGAAAGCACGTGTCGCAATCCCGATGCATCAAATTATTCTTATTTTGTTGTACTATGTTATTTTAATTGGTTAAAGGATTTATTAAAAGCCGACTTATTTTTATCGATTTTCGATTTCGGGTTTGATGCTTGAAAAACCGCGGTTTCGGCTTCGATTTAAGCCGAACAGTAAACTCTACAAATACATATCAAGGAAAACATTTCTAGTGATTTAATTTTTAAGTTAATGTTGTTTCCGACGACGCGTGGAGCATGATGATGATCAACTGTATTAAGTAAGCAATCAATAGCTCGAGCCAGCTACCTAACTTCACACAAATAAAGGTTGTTTGTGATCTGTGTATGTTTTATTTGGTTTCTGGTCCGCCAACAATTTAAAAATAATTAATGCTCGTGATCACCGGATAAACGTTATCATTCGATTTACATGAGATGCTCATTGGTATTCACAAGTACTGGGTTTTTTATATATGTACAAACAACCTACTGATTTAATTTCGTAGATTTTTAATAAAATTTGCACTTTACCCAGAGCCACTTTGGACATTAAGCCACAACAGAAAACATCAACAACAATTCGATGTGACATACAGAGAAGACATTACATATTTGAATCGTTTTGCATACGGCACTACACATATAATAAATATCTTTGGAATTAATTAAATTTCCATCAATTTGGGACACACGCATACAAATATATAAATGCTTGTACATAAGGGTGATACTTATTTTTTGGATACAACTCTAATAGATGGCATCAGAATCCTCCTTGGTCATCCTTTCTGGTGCTTCTGACAACTAAATTTGAAACATTTAACAAATTCTCATATTTACAATATTTTATATTATTATTTTTTTTAAAACAATTTAAAGTTCATTTATGCAAAGTAAAACTATAGTTGGTATGACCATTTTCGAAGAGCATCATATATTTTTGGGGTAAGTAGTTGTAGCAATCATATTTTTACATTTTTATCATAATATGATACTCAAATTATCAGATTATGATTGCAAACTGATATTAATATTATCATACTATAGGCACAATCCATACAAATGGTCATAATACTATATATATATATTAGAGTTCGTCACAAAAATTTGATTTTCGGATATCATCACTTTTTTAAAAGTTTTTGCATAGAAAAAAAGAATGGCGTTTTTTTTTTTTTATTTCAACTCCTTCCAGTGGCGCAAGTCGGCCAAAAACGCTAATTTTAAGACCCTTTCCCTCCAGAGCAAAAACAGCTGCATTTATAGGAAATCTGATTTTACCATTCGATTCTACAACAAAATTTAATACACAAAACTTTTTTTTGCATTTTCAAAATACACCAGATAGCCATTAGAGTGGTTCGAAAATCCGTTTTTTTTCAAAAACTTATAAAAAGTAATTTCTTTAATACACACAATGAAAATGTATTTCCGGCGGAGTACATGGTTACAAAAATTTTAGAAATATTTTTTTTTTTAATTCAATGAAAAATTATTTGAGCTAATTAAAATCCAGCTTTCAATACTCGCTGCTGCATTATAAATTTATTTTTTAGTAATCATTGTGTGTAATAAAAAAGTAACTTTTTTGAAATTTTTGAAAAAAGTGGATTTTTGGACCACTCTAATGACTATCTGCTGTATTCAGAAAACGCAAAAAAAAGTTTTTTATATTCATTTTTGCTGTCGAATCGAATGGTAAAGTCAGATTTCCCAGAAATGCAGCCGTTTTTGCGCTGCAGAAAATGGGTCTCCAAATCAGCGTTTTTGGCCGACTTGCGCCAGTGGAAGGAGTTGAAATAAAAAAGAAAAAAAACGGCATTTCTTTTTTCTATGCAAAATCTTTAACCCTCCGTCATGCACATGTATCTGGCCAGATATTTTACGAATTTAACTGTGATTTAAATATATTTCTAATTTGGCTAGGGGTTTGAGTCTCCAGGTACCCTCTACAAATATTGTAAGATATCGTTTTATGAAAAACTACATTAAAAAAAAAAAAACAACAAACTAAATTTATGTGCATTTTTTCATCTATACATCGTATACGTAGCGCATGTATCTGGCCAGATACACACACATTTTGTATGAAGAGTACTGTACTTTATTGGTATTTTTTTATTTTTCTCTGCGTTTGTTTACTCAAATCACTCTCACAGCAATGGAGGCAAACACAAACAAGGGTTTTTTTTTGGTTTTTATATTTTTTCGCTTCAGTTGCATAGTGAACTTTGAAAGGTACAGACAATAATTTACGGAAGAATTTTTATTTATTAAAAAAAAAAATGGGTGAAGAAGTAGAGTTTGTTTTTAATACGCGATTTCGTAGTGGTAATGTGAATTTCCATACACGACTAGCAGAAGCATTGGCCAATGAGTTAGAGCGTGAAAGAGCCGCTGAAGAAGTGGTTGCAAATGATGAGATTGATGACTTCCCAGGAGATGACGACGATATGGATCTAAATTATATGCCAGACGATGGCGATGCCTCAGATGTCGAAAATGATTGCGTTGTCGAAGCAGATGAAGTGTTTGATAGTGACGATAGTGACGACGATGAAGAAATTGAAGAACAGAATGCTACCGAAGATTCTTTTCTTGGTAAGGACGGTACTATATGGTGTAAAAATGAACAAAATATTGGAGTTCGTTTACGTCAACACAATATCATGCGTTTTCGACCTGGTCCGAAGGAACAAAACAGTGTTCCAATTGAGGTGTTCAAAAAATTTTTCACACCAAATATAACATTTATTATCATTTCTGAAACGAATCGCAATGGAAAAGCTGTAGTCGAGAAGTGGAATACAGCTAATCCCAGTAAAAAACAAAAAGTTTGGACAGATTTGACCGCAACTGAATTAGACGCGTTCGTCGGCATTAGAGTTGTGAAATTTCGGTATTTTTTGAGTACTCAATACTACTCAATACTTTTCAATTGAGTACTCGATACTACTCAATACTTTTAACGGTTTTTTTAATTTAAAAATAAAAATGTTATGAATTCGTATTTATTATAAAAAATTATCACAATTCACATACACGTGTTAAATAACTATTGTTATTTACATTTTAATTAATTTAAAACATTTTAAATAAATTAATCAAATAATTTTTCCCAAAAATTCGTTACAAATTTCTTTGCTTCACAAATAGAGTTGTATTTTCAGAGCTGTATTTTTAGAGTACTATTTTTAGAGTTGTATTTTTATACGAAAAATACACATTTCTACTGAAAATTGCATCTTTAAAAGTATTGAGTAGTACCGTTTTAGTATTGAGTACTCAAAAAAACAGTCAGTATTGAGTACTCAGTACCGGAATACTCAATACTTTTACAACTCTAGTCGGCATTCTTTTGGCAGCTGGTTATTCCCACAATAATATGCAAACCACAAAAGCTTTGTGGCAGTCAAATAATCTACCCATATTCAGAGCAGCCATGACTTTTAATCGATTCTTTGCACTGGCACGATACATTCGTTTTGATGATGGTAGAACACGCGCTCAACGATTGCGCGATGACAAAGCTGCACCCATTCGTGACGTCTGGAATTTTTAAATGAAAATCTTTCCAAAAACTATAGTCCGCATGGCAGCATAACAATTGATGAACAACTGTTCCCATATCGTGGAAAAACTAAATTTACTCATTACATACCATCAAAACCAGCGAAATATAGCATCAAAATTTGGTGGGCTTGCGATTCCAAATCTAAATATCCACTGCAAGGAAAGCTCTATACCGGTCGACAAGAAGGAGAAGAACGGGAAGTGAATCAAGGTGAAAATGTTTTGATACAACTCGCAAAGCGGTACAGCAATACTGGCCGTACAATTGTAGCTGACTTGGATTCCACAAAATTTTGGTATCAATTTGCAACTACGTGTCAAAAACCTACTTTCGACCGTTCATTATACGAAACATTGACCGTTCATTATACGAAACAATGAAACCCGAAGCAATTTCGTTTTACAATGAAAATAAAGCTGGCGTAGATTGTATGGACCAAATGGTTACACATTTTACTACAAAGCGGTCAACAAGACGATGGACTTCTGCATTTTTCTGCAACATGTTGGACACCATGGCACTGGCTGCATTTTGTATTTGCAAAGAAGTTGATGGTCTCAATAAAAATAGTGCTAGAAGAAATTTTCTCACTACGTTAGCTGATACATTGGTTCTTCCAAATATTGAAAACCGAATGAACAAGATTCACATCATCAAACAGTTCAACACTCGTTTGGCCATGGAATCGTATTTTGGAAGACCACTAAATGTAAGTTTGATTGATATAATATTTGCCCTTCATTACATCTCATTTTCCTCGTTTTTCTTTTTCATTTCAGTTTCCAGTAGTAGTTCCTAGCTCAAGTGGTGCTGATACTCTACAAAAGAGAAAAAGTTGTCAGCTTTGTACATTGGGAGATGAAAAAATTCGCCGACTAACTCGTTTTTTTTTGTTCCAAGTGCTCGAATCCGGTATGCCTACAACATTCGAAATCAGAGTATACATGTTTTAGTTGCTTACCTGAAGTTGTGTAAGACTTTTTTAATTTAGAATTAATTAAAACTTACTTTATAACTACTAAATTTAATTGAAATGAACTTTATAACAACTATTTTTTAGAAATTAAACACAAAAATAATATTTTTCTTGTTTTATTTCTCAATAAATTTTTTTTTGCAGGTGGTTTAGCATGTACTAAGAACAAAAAAAAAATAGAAAATATATATCTGCCTGGCGTGATAACAATATAACAATGTAATATTATCACTAAAGTAGCATATTTTTCATATAAATGTACTGAAATACATAGTGTATCTGGCCAGATACATGCGCTAAGTACGTGACTATCGGAACATGTGCATGACGGAGGGTTAAAAAAAGTGCTGATATCCTAAAATCAAATAATTTTTTTTTAACGAACCCTAATATATAGTCATGTGCAATATAATAGGGACATTAAAAATTTTTTCTAATTTGTTCTCGTTGCCTTTATTTTTAAAGATCAAAATAGTGGATAGATTGGCCCTAAAATCCGAGGAGATAGTTTAGAAAATTGTGTAGAATTTTTACGTGATGTCTGCATTTTTATTTTGTCACTTGTTTTAAGTAGGCGTGGCTTTTAATGAAAAATAAGCGATATCGACTTTCTATTAAATTGCATAGTAAAATTTAGCGAGTACTGATCAGTTCTGTAAAAACTGTATATTTTTGGAATTCCTATAAAATTTCCTTAAGTATTGCATTATTTTTTTCTACAAATGGTCGCCACTCTTAAAATGACAGTGCCTTAAACATGACCAAATTTTTCTTTGTTTTTAGCGATTTTAAAATAAAAATAACGACACTGAAACTTTAAAGTGAATGGGCTTATTCTATACTTAGCGCGGTATAACAAATCAGTCAAGACTTTTTACGTTATAGTATAAAGCATTCCGTATTTAAATTTCAGTGTTGTTAACTTTATTTTAAAATCGCTAAAAACAAATAAAAATTTGGTCATGTTTAAGGCACTGTCATTTTAAGTGTGGCGACCATTTGTAGAAAAAAATAATGCAATACTTAGGGAAATTTTATAGGAATTCCAAAAATATACAGTTTTTACAGAACTGATCAGTACTCGCTAAATTTTACTATGCAATTTGATAGAAGGTCGATATCGCTTATTTTTCATTAAAAGCCACGCCTACTTAAAACAAGTTACAAAATAAAAATGCAGACATCACGTAAAAATTCTACACAATTTTCTAAACTATCTCCTCGGATTTTGGGGCGAATCTATCCACTATTTTGATCTTTAAAAATAAAGGCAACGAGAACAAAATTAGAAAAAACTTTAATGTCCCTATTATATTGCATATGACGTATATCTATAATGATGACAATATTTTCGAATGATTTTAATATTATCCCAAATATCATATTATGAAAAGGTAGAAAATTTTGTGATCATTTACGAATATATTTTGATAATTTTTCAACTTTATTTTGGCACAAAATTATAGACGATCTTCAGTAATATTTTTTATACGTGAGTACAATAAATTAAAAAACAAATCACTTTTTTTAACATTTTTCACTTAATTGAATGGGGGAATATTCATAACAGTGAGCCCTTCTAAGCACAACAAAGAAACATTTCATTTGAAAGTTTCCAGACATCTTGGGTAGACCGGATGCCATCTTCCAGAAAAAAAGTCACTTTTAAAATTTATTTATACCAATACGTTGTTTTTCTATTTTTTTATTTTTCATTTACGAATTTATCTCATCTAATATGTCCTGGATACTTATATTAGGCGCTCCATTTAGTCAGACTGCATGTGATATTTTATTTTTTCTGTGATATTTTACTAAAAAATGTATTTTTGCAAAATCTATGTATATATTTTAAGAAAATAACTAGTTTTTCAAATTTAATAATATTTCTTGAGTTTTTTTATGACGTATACAAAATATCATTAAAACTCGAGTAAAAATAGTTATATAGGAAATTATATAATTTAATACGTTTATATATAGTCAAGTGTGACACTATATCTTTGTGGATATAATTATGTATAGCTTTGAGGTTTTCGAGAATTTCTTATATGATGTCATATATAGATCAGTATAATTATATATACACAGGAAAATATTGCCAACCGAATTGCTAAGCCTATTTTGGTTGCTACAACCAGTAAATTCGGTTGGTGAAACCATATTGGAATGCGATTCCTAAATATTTTGGGTATTGCAACTAAAATTCAGTTGTATAAACCGAATTTTGTTGTGATAACCAATATTCAGTTGCACCAACTTATTTTAGTAGATGTAGCCGAATTTCAGTTCGAAAATGGTATATTTTTTCACTGTGTGTATGTCCCAATATATATTAATATGTACCATATTTAGTTACATACACTCACATAACAATTCGGTTGTGACAACCGAATTTTTTTCCAACCGAATTTGTGCGGTTGCAGCAATGGAATTTTTATTGAAATTCGGTTGCAGCAACCGAATTATTTATAGAAATTCGGTTGCCACAACCGAATTATTTATAGAAATACGATTGCTACAACCGAATTATTTATAGAAATTCGGTTGCCCCAACCGAATTATTTACAAAACGGGGTTGTCCCAACCGCATATAAAGTATTATTTTACCAGAAATTCTTAAAATATTTTTTTTAATAAAACGCATAGTTTTGTTTAAAACATTTATTATTTTAATTAACAAATCAAATGTTAATAAATACTAAGATATTAAAATAACATTTTTGATAATATAAAAAACATTTATCGAAAAGAGTATAAAAGTAATAACTACCACTTCTTTGTTCTTAAACATGTACCATTTCTTAAAAGAACTTTTTGCTGAAAAGCATTCCCAGCCAACATATTTCTAAACGCTCATAAATTATGACATATAAAAGTATCTAAAATATGATAATTTCCAGAGTGCAGAGTGATCATTAAGTGAATATAAAAGACTTAATTTTGAGCCTATTCGAAAGATTTTGAAAATGTTTTCAATACTGATAAATTACTCAAAAATAAACCATTATTGACTCATAAATTGCGCAGAAAATTCTAAATTTTCCAATAACGCTTGATTCGGGTAGGTATTTAGAGAGTGATCTATTGTTTGGAATTATTAATATAAGTTCGTACACGAAATTTGAAATAAGTATGTATTGATATACACAGGATTGACAATTGTTAACATGTATTTTTACCACGAGGTTTTAGTGCCAACATTTTAATGTTCATTGGCATGAAAAGGACAGCCTGAAAGAAAAATAACAACAACATAATATAAAACTCTTTAAAATATTACACCCTAAATGAAACTCATTTCATTGAAAGATTCCACTTATATTAATCCCATAAGAAAGGTTAGCCCTAACATATTTTCAACTGCTGAATCAGTATGCGCAATCCGAATTTAACCAATATGTGTTCCTTTCTTATTTTGGGAAGAATCGCATTTTAATTTAAAGAAAGGTTTTTAATCGAATCTCTTCTCTATGGTAAATTTTTCCAGACTGCAACAAAACCCGAGACTTTATGAGGTTTTAATAGTAGGGAAAATATTGGTATGTAACAAATCTCACAAAACTAACCTGAAACATATCACTAAACTCGCCTAGAAACACCGTGAAGTAACATATCTAAGGATATGTTACTAGAATCGCACACTGGGAAAACAATTTATGCCATTGATTTTCTTGAGCCAAAACATTGGCATTTTTAGAAATACAGTACTCCAGACTTAGGCCAATTTTCTATTGGTATTGAACTGCAATATTATTTTTCTTAAAAAATTACACGTTATAAATCTATACATATTTGATAAGGCAGATCGAAATTTATAAGGACCATCTATTTTTATGCTATGCATTGTAGTAAAAAATATAGTGATGTCAGAGCAAAACCTGTGCAATATTAGTAGTATATCATTCATTTTTAATATTATGGAATATTTGAAGTTTATCGTTTTCATCAACCAAATCGTGAACTGAAGGAAGCATTTTTTAAATTAGCTAACTAGAAGATTTCTATAAAAGCACAATACTTATCCAAAACAAGATTCTGGTTTCGTCAAAGCAATACTTGGGAACACAATTTTATCATAAAATACCAGATTCCTCTTACTTTTTGAAATTTTCAACAAAAATCTGCCTTAATAGGTAGATATTACAGATCCAATGCTTCCATCTTCATCAAAGAGATTTAATCTACAATATATAGACACCAAGAATCAAATATATGTGCAACCAATTCTTCTTGTTGGCATACTTACAGCTTTGGTACAAATTATGATAAATATGTTAGCAACATTAAATTTGAAAATGTTCAGCTTGTGGTTAATCTTACACCCAGCCAAAAAATTTGTTGTCCCAACCGAATTAGGTTCCAACCGAATTTACGAGGTTGCCTCAACCCCATTAATGGGGTTGTCACAACCGAATTCTGAGGTTATTACAACCGAATTCGGTTGTGGCAGCCGAATTTTCGAGGTTGTGGCAACCGAATTTGGTGGTTACAACCGAATATCGAGGTTGTGGCAACCGAATTCGGTTGCGGTAACCGAATTGTGGGGTTGTGACAACCGAATTCAGTTTCAGCAACCCTATTGAAAGGTTGTGGCGACCGAATTTGTTGGAGAACGAGGTTGTCTCAACCAATTATTTCTATTAGTTTTGCTGAAATTTTAAAATATTTTTTTGCAATAAAAAAACGGTTTCTTTTAGTTTTTATACATACATATATTATCACGAGTTTACATTTAAAATTAAATTAAAATAAATATTAAAAGTTACTTATTTGTTAAACAGACATATTTCATAAATTATAGTAATGAATAAAACTTTGGTTTCTTCAAGAGATTTGATTTGCCAATTCTTCAATTTCATTGAAAAACAAAAAATATTTTATAGTGAGTATCAAATGTTTAAAAACCCTTGAAAAAAGTTTTTGAGTTGACGGGAACAAACCGTCAGATCTCTAAAATTAATATACCTAACGAAAAGTCGTTTCTCAAAGGAAGTTTTCTGTTTTTGAATAAATTATACCTATTTGGCTTTTTTATAATATGTTAAGAAAAGCTGGTTAAAGAAGCTTTAAAAGTATCGTATGCAGGTACAGTTGTGGCCAAGCATTTAAGTCAATTCAAGTTTTTTTATAATTTTATTGTTGTTGCCTTTATTTTTAAAGATCAAATTAGTGGCTAAATTCGCCCCTAAAGGCAAGGAGATGGTTCAGAAAATTGTAAAGAATTTTAACATAATGTTTGTTTTTTCATTTTGTCACTTGTTTTAAGTGGGCGTGGCTTTTAACAAAAAATTAGCGACATAAACCTCTTATCAAATTACATAGTAAAATTTAGGCAGTACTGATCGGTTCCATACAAACTGTATATTTTTGGAAATCCTATAAAATTTACCTAAGTCTTGCATTATTTTTATCTACAAATAGTCACCAGACTTAAAAGTGCAGCACTATAAACGTGACCAAATTTTTCTTTGTTTTTAGCGATTTTTAATAAAGTTAACAGCACTGAAATTTTAAAGTGAATACTTTTATGCTTTTCTTACCACAATATAGCAAATCAGTCAAGATTTTTTTTACGTTATAGTAAAAGGAATTTCATGTTAAAATTTCAGTGTTGTTAACTTTATTTTGGAATCGCTAAAAACAAAGAAAAATTTGGTCATGTTTAAAGTGCTGCAATTTTAAGTCTGGTGACTATTTGTAGATAAAGATAATGCAAAAATTAAGGAAATTTTATAGGATTTCCAAAAATATACAGTTTGTACAGAACCGATCAGTACTGCCTAAATTTTACTATGTAATTTAATAAGAGGTTTATATCGCTAATTTTTCGTTAAAAGCCACACCCACTTAAAACAAGTGACAAAATGAAAAAACAAACATTACGTTAAAATTCTGTACAATTTTCTGAACCATCCACTATTTTGATCTTTAAAAATAAAGGCAACAACAATAGAATTATAAAAAAACTTGAATTGACTTAAATGCTTGGCCACAACTGTACATATATGATATTGAAGAAGAAGTCAATCTGAGAATGGAAGAATATAAATTATACAAAATAGTTTTAAAAATCATGTGGTCTTGCAAACCTTAATATGGCCGAGATACCGATGAGAATATGAAAAACTAATTTGATGATCGGAAAGGGAGAAATAATGTTCCATAAGCTAAATCTTGACTCATAAAAACTCAAAAATGAATTACATACACTACCACAAAAAATATTTAATGGACCAATTGGCAAAAAAAACATATGCTTCATTTTTCAATTCAGCACCAACAGAACACGCCTATATCAAATAACTGCTTGGATCTGTACAACATCCTGAAATTGTAAATTATTGGTAATATATAGCGGTTTTCAAGAGGGATTTATATAGATATATAATATTACCGGTTTAACATAAATAAATCAATAACAATGGTTCTTCTTATTTGGAATCGAAAATATGCAATTGATCTGTGAACATAAATTGGAAGAAAAATATATAAGTATGAAGCCAAATCACCATCCAATATATTGTCACATAAACTTACCACTTATTATATTTGTACAGATACATTTTTCCATCATTTGTTCGTCAATACAAATTTTTTATTTTTTTAATTTATTTTATTTATGTATTTGAAGTTTTGTTTTCTGTTGTAATTTTCATTGAACTCGTTTTCTAGTTTTTCACTTTTGAAGAATTTTTTTTTATCAATTCGGAAGCCACAACCGAATTACGGGGTTGCGGCAACCGAATCACTATTAAAGTCGGTTGCATCAACCTCGCAAACAAAAAATCGGTTGTGACAACTGAATTCGGTTGCAGTAACCCAATTTCTTTAAATTCGGTTGCTACAACCCCGATAATTCGGTTGCTACAGCCTAATTCGGTTGTTGCAACTGAAATTCAGATGAGACAACCGAATTCGGTTGCAACAACTTAATTGCAGTTGCAACAACCTCATTTCTGTTGGAACAACCACAATTCTGTTGTGACAACCTCGTTCCAACCGAATTTTTCTGAGGGTGTATTTTAGGTTCTGCTAATACGATTTTTTTTTTGTATTTTTTGCAATTTCTGTATTTGCTTGCTATCTGTTTTGGTATTTCAATTTATTTTTATTTTTGAAGTTCAAAATAACTCAAATTGAATTTTAAAGTCTCAACCGAATTCATATAAAATTTGGTTGCTGCAGCCGAATTGAAAAGAAATTCGGTTGCTATAACCGAATTGAAAAGCAATTCGGTTGCTTCAACCGAACTGGATCATAATTCGGTTGCTGCAGCCGTTGAATTCGGTTGTCTCAACAAACCTCGATTGATATAACATTATTCCGTTGAAACAACCGAACTGGAATTTAATTCGGTTACAGCAACCTCAGAATTCGGTTGCGATGACCGAATTCGGTTGACACAACCAAATTCGGTTGCAGCAACCGAATATTCGGTTGCAGCAACCTCGTTCCAACCGAATCGTTCTGTGAGTGTACACTCTCAGAACAATTCAGTTGTGACAACCGAATTTTTTCCAACAGAATTGGCTCGGTTGCTGCAACCTCGTAATTCGGTTGCCTCAACCGAATTCAGTTGTGGCAACCGATAATTCGGTTGTTGCAACCGAATTGAAATGGAATTCGGTTGTCGCAACCGAATTGAAATCTAATTCGGTTGCCACAACTGAATTCGGTTGCTGCAACCGAATCAATTCGGTTGGCAAAAAATTCCGTTGCCACAACGGAATTGTTCTGAGAATGTATGCTATCACTAGGCCAACCAAAAAGAAGCCAGGGCATGTTTTTTATTTGAAGAGATAGAACAGTTTAGATGAAATACAAGTTCTGATCTTAAAAATATAAGAATTTTAAGCTATATTTGTTAGAGCTTTTTTTTGCTTATTTTATCTAATTTTGCTTGTTTTTGCTTATTTTGTAAATATTGGCTATTTTGTAAAAATTTCGCTTTTTTATGCGAAAATAATAATTTAAGAATGTCACAACTTTGTCTGATTCCTGAAGTTCCAAGGAATGTATCATTGTATTAAATAAAAAATTTTAATTTTATGAGGATTTTAATGAAGAAGTGATGAAGTTTAAGGGTTTATTTTTGCATTTTAACTGCTTATTTTACTGTTTTTTCGACCTTTTTTTAAGAGCTTAAAACATTGCTATTAGAGCTTTTTTTTTGGTTGCCCTAGCTATGACAAGTTTAATACAGCGTCATATATAATTAAAAATGGCTTTATCGGTAAACATATAATGTTAAATTATTTTCCTAAGTTGTTTTAGATATATTTAAGTATAGCGCAATGTAAAAAAAAATTCTATGTTTTTCTGAGATACGTTTATGTATGATTTCAAAATATAATTATGATTTCATTATAACTCGTAAATTCCTTGTAAACCTTGTATAAATACAAGCCATATTTTTTATGTATGGAATTTGATATTAACCAAAAGATAGCTTTGTAGCGACAGCTTGCGAACAAACATAAAGAGTACCAGTTGAGCATGTAAGAGTAGCATGGAATGACTCTGATAATACACCTAGAAAAAAATTTGTTGTCCCAACCTAATTTGGTTCCAACCGAATCGTTCGGTTGCTGCAACCGAAAATTCGGTTGTTTCAACCATATTGCGGTTGCCATAACCCTTTTTCGGTTGCAGCAACCGAACGATTCGGTAGGAACCAAATTGGGTTGGGAAAACAAAATTTTTTGTAGGTGAATAACAACAAAATAGCTTTAGTATTCGTAATATAAAAAATTCTTTAACACAATTTGATCCCATTATTACTTTTTAGGAATGTTTAAAAATCGTTTTTTAACATGTTTTGATTTTCTAAAAAAGGTTTTAATTTCCAAAATTTACAAAACAATATTATCTACTTAGAATTACCGAATCAATCGCTCACTAAATTTATGTATCACTAACATACATGAGACTAATTAATTATTTGGACAAATTAATTGGTGATTTCATTACCATTAAATTGAAACTAATGCTAATGAAATGTTTGGCATTATTATTACTTGGACTAATGCTAATGTTTTGAAATACATCGATTTCATTACTAATGCCAATTGTATAGTAAATTCATTACGATTACTGCCTCAATTATAAGAAAGAATTGGCATTTGTAAACGTCATTTTATAGATTTCAAATTCATTTCTGAGCTTGCAAATGCGGAATGCGAAAAGGGTTTTGTGGTATAAAAAATTAATTAATTAACCACCACTCTTTGGTACGAGTTATGGGTATTATAGTAACCAGATTCTAATTTTACAAAAACCACACTTAAAAAATTGCAAAATAATGGCGGAACGTGAAAAAAAGCTTTATGGTACAAAAACTTTATCAGCGATTTTCATTCTGCAAATAAATATTTATACTGATATAAGAATTTTCCTTTTTACAAATTTTTTTTCCGCGACATTTTTTCGCGATTTTTTTTTCAACTAGCCACCGAACTTTGTTCCATGAAATAGGTGTTATAGCCCCTAGATTATAAATTTAAAAAAACATCACTTAAAAAATTGCAAAATAATCGCGGAACGCGGAAAAAGACTTTATAGTACAAAAGTTGAATTAAAAAACTAAATCAGCGATTTTTATCCTGCAAACAAACATACTGATGTAAGAATTTTCCGTTTTGGTAATTTTTTTCCCGCGACTTTTTTCGCGATTTCTTTTTTCATTTAATCACAGAACTTTGTTCTATGAATTGGTCATTATAGTCCCTAGATTATAAATTTTAAAAATCCACACTTAAAAAATTGCAAAATAACCGCGGAACGCGAAAAAAGACTTTATGGTACAAAAGTTGAATTAAAAAACTAAATCAGCGATTTTTATTCTGCAAACAAACATACTGATGTAAGAATTTTCCTTTTTGGAAATTTTTTTCCGCGACTTTTTTCGCGATTTCTTTTTTCAATTAATCTCAGAACTTTGTTCTATGAATTGGATATTATAGTCCCTAGATTATAAATTTTAAAAAACCACACTTAAAAAATTGCAAAATAACCGCGGAACGCGAAAAAAGACTTTATGATACAAAAGTTGAATTAAAAAACTAAATCAGCGATTTTTATTCTGCAAACAAGCATACTGATGTAAGAATTTTCCCTTTTTGGAAATTTATTTTCCGCGACTTTTTTCGCGATTTCTTTTTTCAATTAATCTCAGAACTTTGTTCTATGAATTGGGTATTATAGTCCCTAGATTATAAATTTTAAAAAACCACACTTAAAAAATTGCAAAATAACCGCGGAACGCGAAAAAAGACTTCATGGTACAAAAGTTGAATTAAAAAACTAAATCAGCGATTTTTATTCTGCAAACAAACATACTGATGTAAGAATCTTCCTTTTAGGAAATTTTTTTTCAGCGACTTTTTTCGCGATTTCTTTTTTTAATTAATCACAGAACTTTGTTAAAATTTATAATCTAGGGACTATAATACCCAATTCATAGAACAAAGTTCTGTGATTAATTGAAAAAAGAAATCGCGAAAAAAGTCGCGAAAAAAAAATTTACAAAAAGGAAAATTCTCACATCAGTATGTTTGTTTGCAGAATAAAAATGGCTGACTTAGTTTTTTAATTCAACTTTTGTACCATAAAGTCTTTTTTCGCGTTCCGCGGTTATTTTGCAATTTTTTAAGTGTCGTTTTTTTAAATTTATAATCTAGGGACTATAATATCCAATTCATAGAACAAAGTTCTGTGATTAATTGAAAAAAGAAATCGCGAAAAAAGTCGCGTGATAAAAATTTCCAAAAAGAGAAAGTTCTTACATCAGTATGTTTGTTTGCAGAATAAAAATCGCTGATTTAGTTTTTCAATTCAACTTTTGTACCATAAAGTCTTTTTTCGCGATCCGCGGTTATTTTGCAATTTTTTAAGTGTGGTTTTTTTAAATTTATAATCTAGGGACTATAATACCCAATTCATAGAACAAAGTTCTGTGATTAATTGAAAAAAGAAATCGCGAAAAAGTCGCGGAAAAAAATTTACAAAAAGGAAAATTCTTACATCAGTATGATTGTTTGCAGAATAAAAATCGCTGATTTAGTTTTTTAATTCAACTTTTGTACCATAAAGTCTTTTTTCGCGTTCCGCGGTTATTTTGCAATTTTTTAAGTGTGGTTTTTTTAAATTTATAATCTAGGGACTATAATACCCAATTCATAGAACAAAGTTCTGTGATTAATTGAAAAAAGAAATCGCGAAAAAGTCGCGTAAAAAAATTTACAAAAAGGAAAATTCTTACATCAGTATGATTGTTTGCAGAATAAAAATCGCTGATTTAGTTTTTTAATTCAACTTTTGTACCATAAAGTCTTTTTTCGCGTTCCGCGGTTATTTTGCAATTTTTTAAGTGTGGTTTTTTTAAATTTATAATCTAGGGACTATAATACCCAATTCATAGAACAAAGTTCTGTGATTAATTGAAAAAAGAAATCGCGAAAAAAGTCGCGGAAAAAAATTTACAAAAAGGAAAATTCTTACATCAGTATGATTGTTTGCAGAATAAAAATCGCTGATTTAGTTTTTTAATTCAACTTTTGTACCATAAAGTCTTTTTTCGCGTTCCGCGGTTATTTTGCAATTTTTTAAGTGCGGTTTTTTAAAATTTATGATCTAGGGACTATAACACCCATTTCATAGTACAAAGTTCGGTGGCTAGTTGAAGAAAAAGCAATCTATCCGTCCCTTTTTTTTTGGAAACAAATTCTTTTTTTACTCAATTGTTCATAGTTTTTAAGGCATTAGTGCGATTTCATTAGCATTAGTATTACAAATTCTAATGCCAGAAAATTTCGGTACCATTAAATGGTAATGAAATTTTTTTGCCATTAGCATTAGTCAACTAATGATAATGAAATTTCAATGCCAATGAAAAAATCCCAAGTATGATCACTAATAATATAAAGAGAAAATATACAAAGTACTAGCGGTCAAAGCCCGCTACATTGTTAGCGTGCCTTAAAGTTTATTTAATACCAGTTTATGTAAAGGTAGACCTGGCAATTCAAGTAAATTCACAAATTCAGTTGGAAAATTTACTGCGTCGGCTTCTTCCACCGACGCTTGGTTACCTGCAGTTTAAATATAAGAATATATAAATTCCATTATTTTTCTAAGGTTTTTTCTCTTTTAGAAAATTTGTTTAACTTTTAACATATTCCTTGGATAAAGTGTTTGAACAGGGAATTAAAAGGGGTTCTTCAACCCTTTTGGTTCCTCCCAGTAAAAATCCCACATATATAATCCTGCCTCAAGTACCATGCGAAATTTCAAGTACCAAACTTTAGCAATTTGAGTCATTCAAATTTCATTCAATTTCCCCCCAGTTATCTTATGTTTCAATTTCACTCATTCCACGTTCCATTCCACTTCGTTTAACAATTTTAGTTTTCCAATGCAACTCTTTCCCAGATTCCATTTCGTTCCCATTCTATTGCATTTCCTTCCGATTATCTGTAGTTCCGATTCCACTGTTCCCTGTTTCATTCCATTTCGTTCCCGCTGTCTTGTGTATCAATATCGATATAAATCGTTTCTATTTCCATTCCATTTCTTTGCACTAACTCCGTTCCATTCCTTTTTTGACTGTAGTGTTTCAATTCAACTATTACCCCATTCTATGCTATCTTGCTCCCCATTCCATTTTGTTACATATCCCATTTTATTTTGTTCCCTCTACCATTTCCATTGCCTATAGTTTCAATTCCTCTTGTTCCCCGTTTATATCAATTTCGTTCCACTTGTGTAGCATTTCAGTTCCACTCGTTTCCCATTTAGTATTCCGTATACACTCTTTCTTTAAATTTTAGGTTTCTAGCCAAAGAGGCAGACGTTATGGGGGGCAATTTCCCATTTCAGAACCACCATTTTTACCATGTTCCTATCCAAAGTCCAAAAAATACCTTGTCGATAAGTTAGTTCATACTTTAAGGAACACATATTAAAAATTACAGGTTTCTAGCCAAAGGGTTCGGTTAGGCCATCAATGGGAAGAATTATTCCGTTTTACCCCTCCCAGTAGGAATTCCCCAAAAAGCCGTCTTAGAGGACGTCGGCGTTGGAGGAGGAACCTACTACATACAGAATTTTAGGTCTCTATTTCCAGCAGTTTGGCAAGGCCATCAAGGGGGAGAATTTTTCTCTTTTTACCCCTCCCGGTACCGTCTTAGCGGATGTCTACGTTGAAGGAGGAACCCAAATACCCAATTTCAACTCATTAGTTCCAGCAGTTTGGCCACGCCGTCATGGGACCTTTCCTGTTTTTGACCCTACCTGTAGAAATTTCCAAAAATCTCGTCTTAGCGGATGTCTACAATAGAGGAGGAACCTTCCCACCAAATGTCAACTTCCTACCTCCAGCGGTTTCGGCAGGCCTTTAAGGTCATTTTTGCAATATCACTGTTCAAAATTCCAAAAACTACCTCCCCAATTACCGGGCCAATACTCCAAACATCACATATTTTACATTTCAGGTTTATAGCCCAAGCGGTTTTGGCAGATCGTCGAGCGAGAGAATTTTACTATTTGTGCCCCTCCCGGTAGGAATTTCCGAAAATCCAGCCTTAGAAGGCATCCAAATTGGAGGAGGAATCTACACATGGAATTTCAGCAGTTTGGGCAGGCCCTCAAAGGGGCCACTTTTTCTTTTTGAGCCCCCATTTTATAAAGACCTTGTTCAAAATTCTAAAAAGTACTTTTCTAATAAGTTAGCCCAGGTTTCTAGCGAAAGGGGTTTTTACAGACCACCTAGAGGAGGCTTTTCTTCTTTTTGCCCCTCCCTTTAAGAATTTACAAAAATTTCATCTTCGCGGCTGTCTACGATGGATGAGGAATATTCATACCAAATTCCGAGTTCGTTGACTCAGTGGTTTGGGCATTCCGTTATTTAGGACATTTTCTCCTTTCAACCCCCATTTTTACTATGTTCCTGTTCCAATATCGATAACGTACTTTACCGGTGAGTTATTCCTACTCCAGCGAATACATATTTAAAATTTTAGGTTTCAAGCCAAAAGAGATTGGGCAGGCCATCAAGGAGGAGACTTCCAAAATATCCGTCTAAGCGGACGCCTACGCAGGAGGAGGAACTTATATACTGAATTTCAGATACCTAGTTCCAGCAGTTTGGGCAGGCCGTCAAGGGGGGACATTCCCCTTTTGGGATTTCCTGTAGGGATTTTCAAAAATCCAAACTTATCCACTAAGTCACGCGACAGTGGAGGAAACTTTATACCAAATTTGCAGTTTTTTATGGCACTTTTGGGAAATGTTATTTTGAATGAGGGGTATGTAAGTTGATCTTTTATTTTGGTAAATGAATCTTTTACCAAAAAAAGTAGGTTTTTCCAAAAAAGTACCTACTTTTTTTGGTAAAAGATACTTTTTTGGAAAAAGCTACATTTTTGGAAAACGGTACTTTTTTGGAAAAAAGATACTTTTTTTGGAAGACGTACTTTTTTGGAAAAGGGTACTTTTTTGGAAAAGGTAGTTTCTTTAGAAAAAGGTACTTTTTTTGGGAAAAATTACTTTTTTGCAAAAAGGTACTTTTTTGGAAATAGGTACTTTTTTTTGGAAAAAGGTATTTTTTTTTGTCCCTCGTGGTAAGACTTCCAAAAATGCTGTCTCAGCGGACGTCTACTCCGGTCGAGGAATCTACATACCAAATTTCAATTTCCTAGTTCCAGTAGTTTGTGCAGACCGAAAAGGGGGAGAATTCTCCCCTTTTGCCCTTTTCTCCACTTTTCCCCTTTTGAGCACCCAGTTTTACAACGTCCCAGTCCAGAATTCCAGAAAATACTTTCAAGTAAAGTTAGCGTTTACTCAAAAGGAACAAATATCTTAAATTTCAGCTTTCTAGCCAAAGCGGTTTTGGCAGGCCGTCAAGGGGGATACTTCCCCTTTTTGCCCCTTCCGGTAGGAATTTCCAAAAATCCCGTCTTAACGGACGTCTACGCCGAAAGAGGAACCAGCATACCAAATTTCAACTTCCTAGCTTCAGCGGTTTGGGCTGGGCGATGTTGAGTCAGTGAGTCAGTCAGTCACGCACGTTATTCTTTTATATATAGAGATTGCTAAAATTAAATAAAAAATTTATAAACTTTTATTGTTTTTTTAATACAATTTCTTAATAAATGCTAAATAGAAATAATGAATACTTTAGCAAATTACCCAGCAACATTTTTATGAACTGGTTGCCTTTGAATCTGTTCTAGAATAGGTTTTTTTACCACCGGTTCCGTGGATCAGGTTCTAGAACTGATTCCTGGAAGTCAAAATGGAAGGCCTCACTGTCGCAGAACCGGTTCTGTAACTGGTTCTAGAACCGGTTCCAAAGCAACCTGTTCTAGTTTGGGGGAACATAACCTGTTGCTTTTGGGACAAACTCAAGCAAAAATCACCGATGATAGAACATAAATTAGAATAGGTTGCATGTAAGAACAAGTTGTTCTACAACCGGTTCTTTGCATCCGACAATTTTGCTGGGTAATGAATTAAAGCTTAATTAAGAAGTTTTTTATAACAGCGTAAATCAATAAAAATTAAAATAATTGTCGATTTTTGTGATTTAAAATCGATTTTTTCTTTTCTATATTAAAAGTAATTCAGCCTTCCACTAATAGAAGAGAAAAAGCAGTTAAATATACAGAATTTTAGTTATATTTAGGTTACATTTCTGTTAATAGAAAATTACAAATTAACCTGCTAAAATTAGCAAATCATTTTGGTAAAAAACTAGTAGCCTAAAAATCACAAAAAAACAAGATAGTTTACCGTTATCGTTATAATACCGTTATCGCTAAAATTCCGTTTCAAATTGAATACCGTTACCGTTACCAATACCTCTTAAAAAATTTCTAATACCGTTATCGTTACCGGTATTTATAATTTATATAAAAAATTAAAATTTTTTTAACTTTTTTATTTTATAATCTTGAGTTATTTTCACAAAAAAATTATAGATAATAATTTTAATTATTTATAGGTTGTAATGTGCATTTTTAAGAATTAAAAATAAGAAATAAGTAAATTGTCATTTTCGATTAACTAAAATATAGCTGCAATTTTGTAAATTTAAGATATTTTTTCTTGCTGTTTGTACTTTTCTAATGTTTAGCAAATGTTCCGCTGAGTTCAGCTGTTTTTTCAGACTGTTTTTTGCTGTTTTTTGAAGACTTATATTAGTGTATGCACAATTGAAAAAATTTCTCGAATGAACTAGTGAACTAAAAGAGCAAACAAGCTCAAAAATAAAATTTATTGAAATGAACTGTGAACTATAATGCCCAGTTCTAGTCATTTTTATTCCGATTGTTTGTTTGTATAAAAAGGTTTCATTTGTATGGAAATTTCCGGGTATCCTGACATTTTTACTCACAATTTCTAAACCGATTCGACAATTTTTAACACCAAACTGGTTATAACAAACAATTTGAATAAAAATAAGCAACTGATAGTACGTCTTTGTTACGTGAACATAATTAAAATTCCAAGAGGACATCAAATTAAAATCCAAACTAGATTTGCAAAACCTTTTGAGGATTTTGTTTTAGCGACAAGCTGACCGCGATGATTATTTTGCAAGGTCTTCTAAAACCGCAGAATCTATTTTTGTTAAATATACTGCAAGAATCTTATTGGGACAAATCCGAATTTCTATATGTACTTAATTTACAGTCAATTCCAGAACAAATTTCTTGTTTCTCCTAAAGTATACTTTTTCATGGACAGTTAATAGATTTAAAAAAATAATAAAAAGCCAACATTACAATGCTTAATTTATGATGGAAACAAAATCGTAAAATTTCAAAATTATGCCAAATTATCACCCTATACTTAGAACAATCAGATAAAAAAGTTAGTAAAAAAATTTGTAAAGAAGCAATTAAAAGGAAAATATTTCAACAAAAAAATGTATTCACCTATAGCGGCCTATATGTTAAAATCGCGACTTTTCAGAAATTTTATATGGCAGCATAGCTTTCCAACTTGTCCCAAAGTCCAACTTTTAGTATAGTATGGGGTCACCTCTAAAAACTTATACCCGTATTCAAAATGAAAAAGTTTATGCTAACTAACTTGGTACTAACTTTTTTACACACAAATTCCCATAAGGTAAATCTGGCAGCTATTAAGTTAGCATATGCTTTTTCATTTTGAATACGGCGGTAGTATCTTAACTTAAGTATCTTAAAAAAATGTATTTATTGCGATAACTTTTGCAAATGAAAACTGTTTTGCTTGAAATTTTGCAAGAACAGTTTTTAGAGGTGAGCCCATATTATACTATTATTGTACTAATTTGGACTTTGGGGACAACTTGGAAAGCTATGCTGCCATATAAAATTTTTGAAAAGTCATGATTTTAACGAATAGGCCGCTATAGATGAATATATTTTTTTGTTGAAATATTTTCCTTTTAATTGCTTCTTTACTAAGCCATAGCATTTATTAAGGCCGATTTTGCTTTCAGTGATTCAATCTGCTAAAACCTTAAAAACTGTAAAAATCCATATAAAAGGTGAACAATGGTTTTAATATCAAGTTTTATTCATCAAACTTTAAGCCTAAATATGAATACAGGTATGATTTATATTGAAACAAACAATTTATATTGATTGCAATTGAAAATTTTTGTTTGTAAAAAGATAAATGGAAAAGCGCCAAACTTTAAAGACATTTAGCGAAAAATCTGTACCGTAGATCGAAAAATAAAGTACGCCATTGTAATCATTCAGTGCGTTCCGCAGATACAATTCAATAGTCAGCAGTTCTACAACAGTTGTACAACTATCTGCTGAACGACCTAATCACTAACTGCTCAGTCTGAGCGCTCAGGTAGCGCTGTCATATTTTGGTAGCGTAAACAATCTGCAGGTTTACCAGAGAAACCAGCTACTGCTACAATTGGTATGTAGCGCTTTATGATTACCTTATTATGGTGATCGATGCTACTTTTGTTTTTGTTTTAAAATAAAAATATTTTTAGATGTTTCATTGATTTTTTTGAAATTTTTTTATTCCTTTATAATTACATTTGCATATGTTTATTAGTTTAGTTTATTATTTGTTTCAATAGCTATCACAACAAGAATAAATCTTATAAATGACAGTGATAGCAAATCAAATTTTTATATTAATATTAGTCATTCAATAACATTTATAATTAAATTAAAATTTAAAAGTAAACATAGTTAAATATAAATTCAAAATAAACATAAAACATAATAAAATAAATATATTTAATTAATTTTAAACAAATTTAAAAGTTCCTTTTTAAAACATAATGTGTTGCTAAGCAATTGAACATATGAGGGTAAATCATTCCAAAGACCGATTGTGGTTTGAAACAATAAAGTGGTAATAAATCTGTATCTTCTAAACTATAAGTCTGATTGCATCAATATGTATGAAATAATTGTTAAGGAGGACCCAGGCTTTCTGAATTTTAGATCCATGGTTACCCTGTGTTATCACAGGGTGACTCATTGGGCGTCAAAATAGACCACTTCAAAAGTAAAATAGTTTTTGGACCGTGTATCTCTTTCAAATTCATTTCTGAGCTTGCTAATGCGGAATGCGAAAAGGGTATAAAAAATTAATTAAAATACTGAATTAGCGATTTACATTGTGCAAAGGAATATATTGATGCAAGAATTTTACTTTTTGCAAAATTATTTTCCCAAACTTTTTTTTTCAAACTAACCACCACTCTTTGGTACGAGTTATGGGTATTATAGTAACCAGATTCTAATTTTACAAAAAGCACACTTAAAAAATTGCAAAATAATGGCGGAACGCGAAAAAAGCTTTATGGTACAAAAACTTAATCAGCGATTTTCATTCTGCAAATAAATATACTGATGTAAGAATTTTCCTTTTTGCAAATTTTTTTTCCGCGACATTTTTTCGCGATTTTTTTTTCAACTAGCCACCGAACTTTATTCTATGAAATGGGTGTTATAGTCCCTAGATTATAAATTTAAAAAAACCGCACTTAGAAAATTGCAAAATAATCTCGGAACGCGAAAAAAGACTTCATAGTACAAAAGTTGAATTAAAAAACTAAATCAGCGATTTTTATTCTGCAAACAAACATACTGATGTAAGAATTTTCCTTTTTGTAAATTTTTTTGCCGCGACTTTTTTCGCGATTTCTTTTTTCAATTAATCACAGAACTTTGTTCTATGAATCGGATATTATAGTCCCTAGATTATAAATTTAAAAAAACCGCACTTAGAAAATTGCAAAATAATCTCGGAACGCGAAAAAAGACTTTATAGTACAAAAGTTGAATTAAAAAATTAAATCAGCGATTTTTATTCTCCAAACAAACATACTGATGTAAGAATTTTCCTTTTTGTAAATTTTTTTTCCGCGACTTTTTTCGCGATTTCTTTTTTCAATTAATCACCGAACTTTGTTCTATGAATTGGGTATTATAGTCCCTAGATTATAAATTTTAAAAAACCGCACTTAAAAAATTGCAAAATAATCGCGGAACGCGAAAAAAGACTTTATGGTACAAAATTTTAATTAAAAAACTTAATCAGCGATATTCATTCTACAAACAAACATACTGATGAAAGAATTTTCCTTTTTGGAAATTTTTTTCCGCGACTTTTTAAGCGATTTCTTTTTTCAATTAATCACAGAACTTTGTTCTATGAATTGGGTATTATAGTCCCTAGATTATAAATATTTAAAAGCCACACTTAAAAAATTGCAAAATAACCGCCGAACGCGAAAAAAGGTTTTATGGTACAAAAGTCGAATTAAAAAACTAAATCAGCGATTTTTATTCTGCAAACAAACATACTGATGTAATAATTTTCCTTTTTGTAAATTTTTTTTTCCGCGACTTTTTTCGCGATTTCTTTATTAAATTAATCACAGAACTTTGTTCTATGAATTGGGTGTTATAGTCCCTAGATTATAAATTTAAAAAAAAACCGCAGTTAAAAAATTGCAAAATAATCGCGGAACGCGAAAAAAGACTTTATGGTACAACTATTGAATTAAAAAACTTAATCAGCGATTTTCATTCTGCAAACAAACATACTGATGTAAGAATTTTCGTTTTTGGATTTTTTTCTGCGACTTTTTTCGCGATTTCTTTTTTTAATTAATCACCGAAGTTTGTTCTATGAATTGGGTATTATAGTCTTTAGATTATAAATTTTAAAAAACCACACTTAAAAAATTGCAAACTAATCGCGGAACGCGAAAAAACACTTTATGGTACAAAAGTTGCATTTTTGTTTGCAGATTGTTAATCGCTGATTAAGTTTTTTATTCATTTTTGTGCCATAAAGCCTTTTTTCGCGTTCCGCGATTATTTTGCAATTTATTACTTGTGGTTATTTAGAATCATAACCTAGGGTCTATAAGTCCAATTCATAGAATAAATTTCGGTGGCTAGTTGCAAAAAATACCGCGAAAAAATGTCGCGCAAAAGAAATTTTGTAAAAAGGAAAATTCTTACATCAGTATATTTGTTCGCAAAATGAAAATCGCTGATTAAGTTTTTTAATTAAATTTTTGTAGCATAAAATCTTTTTTCGCGTTTCACGATTATTTTACAACTTTTTAAGTGCGGTTTTGTTAAATATATAATCTAGGGACAATAATACCCAATTCATAGAACAAAGTTCTGTTATTAATTGAAAAAAGAAATCGCGAAAAAAGTCGCAGAAAAAAATTTTTAAAAAGGAAAATTCTTACATCGGTATGTTTGTTTGCAGAATAAAAATCGCTGATTAAGTTTTTTAATTCAACTATTGTACTATAAAGTCTTTTTTCGCGTTCCGCGATTATTTTCCAATTTGTTAAGTGTGGTTTTTTAAAATTTATAATCTACGGACTATAATACCCAATTCATAGAACAAATTTCGGTGATTAACTAAAAAAAGAAATCGCGAAAAAAGTCGCGGAAAAAAATTTACAAAAAGAAAAATTTTTACATCAGTATGTTTGTTTGCAGAATGAAAATCGCTGATTAAGTTTTTTGATTCAATTGTTGTACCATAAAGTCTTTTTTCGCGTTCCGCGATTATTTTGAAATTTTTTAAGTGCGGTTTTTTTAAATTTATAATCTAAGGACTCTTACATCAGTATATTTATTTGCAGAATGAATATCGCTGATTAAGTTTTTTAATTAAAATTTTGTACCATAAAGTTTTTTTCGCGTTCCGCGATTATTTTGCAATTTTTTAATTGCGGTTTTTTTAAATTTATAATCTAGGGACTATAATACCCAATTCATAGAACAAAGTTCGGTGATTAATTGAAAAAAGAAATCGCGAAAAAATTCGCGTAAAAAAATTTACAAAAGAAAATTCTTACATCAGTATGTTTGTTTGCAGAATGAAAATCGCTGATTAAGTTTTTTGATTGAATTGTTGTACCATAAAATCTTTTTTCGCGTTCCGCCAATATTTTGCAATTTTTTAGGTGCGGTTTTGTTAATATGTAATCAAGAGACTATAATACCCGATTCATAGAACAAAGTTCTGTGGCTAGTTGCAAAAAACAAATAGCGAAAAAAAGTCGCGGAAAAAGATTTGCAAAATCGCATTTTAGGCCAAATATTTACAGCAAAAGAAAATTTAAAAAAATATATTTATATATATGTACATATATTTTTTTTTAAATTGTTGAAACTATTTTCTTTTTTTTATAACAACACAAAAAAAGTTTCTTTTTTTCCATCTATTTATTTTTTTTTTAAAGAAAATTAAAACAGAAAAAGTTTTTTATTTTCATCATGAGGGGTATTTTTAAATAAATATTTTTTCTTTTTTTTTTGTACTTTTGAATTTTTATTTTAATACTTTTACGAGAATTATATTTGATAAAAATAAAAAGTTTCCGGTCCTTGATATTTAACGAAATTTTATAAAAGTACAAAAAAAAGATCGGTAAAGATACAAATATTTGGTTTAAATACAAAATAATTTTGTATCTAGTAGAAAATTGTGTGTATAACCTAAAAATGCGATATATTTGGCAAATTTTGGGCGTTTATGTTACTATGAAACATTGGCCATCGTTATCTATGATCTTTTCCCAACTTTCTGGAAACATATTTATTTCGCGCCAAAACAACTGCTCATTTTTTGAGGCCAAGAACAAACCAAGCCAATTTTGGATAGCCACTTCTGAAGTGAAGCGTATTCCAGTGAGAGCATTCTGCATCGATCGAAACAAATGGTAGTCGGTATTCCCAACCACTATTTTCTAAATAGTTTTTAACCGGTCTTGAAACATGTGGCTGAGTGTTGTCAAGATGGAATATTATATCGATACCCTAGATTTAAAACTCTATATCTGCAAAAATACAATTGTTCAGGAGAGCAATAAAACTAATTTACTTGCTTATAAGATTTTTTTTTAATCAATCTGTCTTCTAGAATATTATTTAAAAATGGCAACTTATTCCTATATATACTAATTTTGAAATTATTTGCGTTATTTACGTCGCTAATGCAGATATAGAGTTCTGAAATAAAATTTTTATATAATGCGCATTCTGCCTAGCTGGTCTTATCGAATTCTTTCAAAAATGTTTATTCTTTGTAATTTACTTATAAAAATTGTATCATCTTTCTTTGATTTGAAAATAATTTAAACAGAAAGTGATATTAATTTATGATCTAGAGTCAAACTAAAATAACATACATTTTTATATAATTTTTTGATAATACTAGCAAATATGTAGTTTTGATAAATATAAAAAATATGCATTATTAGTAACAAATGACCATGTATATCTCTCTATACTTTTTGTGTAAAACAATATTATGTGCCTCCAAATATCAACGAACACAGAATTGTTAATCAGGGATGGAAAAGTCTCGTTTTATTGAAATTAATAATCCAAGAACTATTATATCCATATATTATTCCAAAAATTAATGGTTAGTTTGGAAAAAAAAATTGCGAAAAATTTTTTTACAAAAACGAAAAAGTCTGCATCATTATATTCGTTTGCAAAATGTTAATCTAATCGCTGATTAAGTTTCTTAATTCACTTTCTGCGGCATAAATCCTTTTATTCACACTCAGTCGTTATTTGGAATTTTTTCATTGCAGTGTATTTTAATCCATAATCCAAGACTATATCTTTCCCAAGACACTTGCCCAAAGTTTGCTGCTTAGTTTGCAAAAAAAAATTTGGGAAAAGGATAATTTTACACCAATATATTCGTTTGCAGAATGTCAATAGTTGATATTTCTTTACAGAATGTAAATCGCTGACTAAGATTTTTAATACAACTTTTGTACCATAAAGTCTTTTTTCGCATTTCGCTATTATTTTGCAAATTTTCGAGTGCGGTTTTTTTAAATTTATAATCTAGGGACTATAATACACATTTAATAAAACAAAGTTGTTAGTTGCAAAAAAAAAATAATCGCGAAAAATAAAATTTGCAAAAAGCTAAATTTTTGCATCAATATATTTGTTTGCAGAATGTAAATCGCTGATAAATTTTTTTAATTCATTTTTTATACCATAAAGCCTCTTTCGCCCTTTTCCGCGATTATTTTGCAATTTTTTAAGTGTGGTTTTTTTAGATCTTAATCTTGGGAATAATACCAATTTCCACACCAAAGTTTGGTTCTTAGTTTGCAAAATATTTTGCAAAAAGGAAAATGCATCATTATATTCATTTTTTTCTACCATAAAGGCTTTTTTAGCGGTCTGATATTATTTTGCAATTTTTTAAGTGCGATTTTTTTTAAATTTATAATCTAGGGACTATAATGCATAGATCCTAAAACAAAGTTTGGTGGTTAGTTGCAAAAAAAAAAATTACGAAAAAAGATATTCTTAAAAAATTTGTATGTATACCTTATAGAATTCAAATAATTTAAATTTATATGAAGATATAGACTTCTGCATTTGAAAATAAATTTATTTGTAGATGTGGGAAAATGTAAAATGTTCAAAAAAGTGGCAAAGAATGGGTATTTTGCTTCCAAATTGATATCATAGATGGATATAATATCAACAATGATTTTGCCATCAAAAACTCATTTTGGCCAAAATTGCAGATATAGAGTATTGAATATAGGGTCTCGATATCCTCATTTCTGGTCGCATATTCCGGGCGTTTTTCGGCCAATGCTCGCTTCAAACGAATCAATCGTATTCGGTACAGGTCCCCTGTGATCGTCTGGCCCCATTTCAGCAGCTCATAATATATGAGACCCTTCTGCCATGCTTCACATACGATTTCTTAGCTTCGGGTTATCGTAATGGATCCATTTTTCATCGCCAGTAATGATTCGACGCAAAAATTACTTCTTTTCATGGAGTTCAAGCAGCATTTCGGACAATCAAAATCGTCTTTCAACGTCTCTTGTCTCTTCGTGTGGAACTTATTTCCTTGCTTTTGTATGAATCCTGCTGCTTACGAACGATTTTAAATTGCAGGTTGAGTAACTCCCAATGATTTTGCAAGTTCTTCTTGAGTTTAACAACAATCTTCTTCGAGAAATGCCTCCAATTCATCTCTTCATACTTTTTTGGCTGACCTGTGCGGTCTTTGTCTTCCGTGTCAAAATTACCACTTCTAAACCGCACAAACCATCTTTAGCACGTTGAAATCAATGAAACATATTCAATTGAACAAGTAAAGCAAAACTTTTCGCAAATGATGCTTTTTTTCGCACAAAATTCGAGATTTTTTAAGCAAAGAAATACTTTGTTGTTTACACTATTTCGTCCAATGACCAAGTGAGAATTAATGACAGATGTTTACTATATTTTACGAAATGTTGTAAACGTACAAAAAAGTTTTGTAAATATATAAATATTTTTTAAAAATACAAAATAATTTTGTTTATGCTACAAAAAATATCGTAGTATTTGATAATATTACGATATTTTAGTACATTATACAAACATTTTTTGATTAAACTTTATTTGTATAATTTACGAAATAATAAAATTTAATCAATTTTTTACCATCAACTTAGTACAAACATTTTGTAGTATTACAATTTTTTTGTACTTTATACTAAAAATAATTTACAAAATCGTGTTTGTATTATTTACGAAATTTGTAAATTTATGAAATTTGTTGTATACAAAAGATTTGTAATATAAACCAAAACTTTGTATATTTTACAAAAAAATATTTACGAAAAATATTTCCGTATTTTTAAGCATGGATTATTATGAGTGTATATATTGTAATCAGCATGTTCGAAATATATAGAACTGATGCTCAGATCGCCCTCCATTAATTTTTTGAGTGTCATGCAGTGTTATTTATACCAATTTAATTGTACTAAAATTATTGATAATTAGTAAAATTTTTATACCCTACACCACTATGTGGTCAGGGTATTATAAGTTTGTGCTGATGTTTGTAACACCAAAAAATATAATATATTATAGTATACCGATCGGCTTAGAATTTTTTTTTATTTCGATTTAAAGATGTCCGTCTATCCGTCCGTCCGTCCGTCTGTCTGTCTGTCCATGCATTCTTGTGCGCACTCTACAGGTCGCAAATATTAAGATATTTTGATGAAACTAGGTACACCGACTTATGGCGACCCAAGGACGACGCCTATTGATTTTGGTGAATATCGGTCCATGTTTAGACCTAGTGCCCATATAAGGGTCCTAACAAAATTATATTGTTTATACGCTGCAGGTCGCAAATATTAAGATATTTTGATGAAATATAGTACACCGACTTATGTCGGCACAAAGACAAAGCCTATTGATTTTGATGAACATCGGTCCATGTTTAGACCTAGTGCCCATATAAGGGTCCTACTAAAATTATATGGTTTATACGCTGCAGGTCACAAATATTAAGATATTTTGATGAAACTCGGTACACCAAGGATGACGCCTATTGATTTTGGTGAACATCGGTCCATGTTTAGACCTAGTGCCCATATAAGGGTCCTACCAAAATTATATTGTTTATACGCTACAGGTCGCAGATATTATGATATTTTGATGAAATTTGGTACACCGACTTATGTCGGCCCAAGGACGAAGCTTATTGATTTTGGTGAACATCGGTCCATGTTTAGACCTAGTGCCCATATAAGGGTCATACTAAAATTATATAGTTTATACGCTGCAGGTCGCAAATATTAATATATTTTGATGAAATTTGGTACACAGACCTATTTTGGCCCAAGGACGAAGCCTATTGATTTTGGTGAGCAGCGGTCCATGTTTAGACCTAGTGCCCATATAAGGGTCCTACCAAAATTATATTGTTTATACGCTGCAGGTCGCAAATATTAAGATATTTTGATGACATTTGGTACACCGACTTATGTCGGCCCAAGGACGAAGCCTATTGATTTTGGTGAACATCGGTCTCTGTTTAGACCTAATGCCCATATAAGGGTCGCCCCAAAATTATATTGTTTATACGCTGCAGGTCGCAAATATTAAGATATTTTGATGAAATTTGGTACACAGACTTATTTTGGCCCAAGGACAAAGCCTATTGATTTTGGTGAACATCGGTCCATGTTTAGACCTAGTACCCATATAAGGGTCCCCCCAAAATTGGCTTGGTTACAAACTGCAGATCGCAAATATTAAGATATTTTAATGAAATTTGGTGTGCTGACTCACATTATAGAAAATTTTGACACAAGCCCTATTTTAACCCATTCGAATTTCGGATCCAAACATTAGTTGGCTTTTACCTAGACTGGTGTAGGGTATTGTATAGTCGGCATGCCCGACTTTAACCTTTTTACTCGTTTAACTTATTTTCGCAAATTGATTTTGAATTGCAACAATTTTTCTAAAATTTATTTAAAATCAGTTACTAAAATTAGCAAAAAAATACCGCTGGACTCAAAACAGTTAAATTTCTCATAATAACAGAAAAATGTTCAGTAGTCATTACGGACTTTTTTGGTTGAGTGTAACAGCTTGTGCCTACAAGCAGGAAACCTGTAATTTTTAAGGAAAACCAAACGTTAATTCATCAATTTTATGTTTAAATTATAACAAATATGACGAAAAATATTAATAGTAACAACAAAAAATAGCCACTTATCAATTAAAAGGTGCGAAAAAATTTCAGTTTCCTATTTGCAGGCACATTTTATAAAAATTTTTTTCAGTAAATTGGAGGATTGCATTCTCTTTATTTTCTAATCTCTTTGATTATGCTTAGCACACATAACTAATAAGGATTTTTACAAAAACGCCTTTAACAAAAACATTTTCTTTGGGTACTAAGTAAACAGATTAAAACGTTTTTTAGAAAACATTTTTCGCAATTGGATTTCGAGTCCATTTTATTTATGAAAACTTCAGAAACTTGTCCACTGGCTATTTGATTTTAAATAAAAATTAATACTTTTTATTAAATTTTTTGAAAAACATTGTTATTTTCGACGTTCTTTCTTACGTTTTAAATTTGTCAAATCATCAAAGCTACGTGCCTGACCCTTACTATCTAAATTTTTTAGATGTATATTTTAGTTAAAGTCGACTTCAGTTAAAATATTGGGTGGCAGTATGCCTTGACTTGGTTTATTTTTTGAGCATTCTGATTGGTTAATTTATTTTCAACCAATCAAAACGTTTGAAAATATAAATATTTTTGTAGGGTTTCATACACAAAATGAACAAAACCGTATGATTAACAATAAAGTCGACTTTAAAATACTATTTTATAGTAAGGGCCTACGTTTTTCTTGTTTTCAAATGATTTTAATGTAATTTTTAATAACGGTACGTACCGGTATTGCTATTTCGATAACGGTATACCTTTACCGAAACAGTCTTAAATAACGTTATCTTTACCGTTACCGTAACGAACAAAATTCGATACTGTTACCCTTACCGTTATTCGTTTCGGTAATCAACCTTGCAAAATAGTTTTTAAATTTTCGATGTTTTTTTTTAATGGAAATAAAAATTGAGCCTTTTGAAAACAGCGGTTTATAATTTCTTTTAGCAAATATTTGTGCCAATTTAACAGGATAGACTGCTACTTGCCTTCAACTAAATTTAGCTCAAAAATAACAAAAATGTTGTATATATAACAGGCAACATTAGCGAAAAAGGTGACAGGGAGGAGATAAGAACAGAAACTAAAAATCTAAACTAGAATTTTTGTGTGTCTGTTTGATCACTTCTGAGAATAAAAAAACAATAACAGAAAACTGAATAGGAAAGAAAACTATGAATTAGGCACACTATAAGCAAGGCCTTACCGTGGGTTAAATGTCTAAGCTGTCGAACTCTAGTATAGTTACGTTTGTAATGCAGGAGTGCATGAGTTCGATTCCCACAGCCGACAGGTTGTTGAAAAAATTATCAAATAGAGACAATCTAACAATAAAATATGAACAATAATACAATTTAATTGAAAATCACCGATGAAGCCTGTCCATAAAAAAGGCAGAAACTAGATTTAGTCTTGATTTGCAAATTAATAATGTGGAAAAAATGTTTATTCTTCTTCTTAACCTCAAACCTACTAAATAACAGTTTGGTGTTTTTATTTTTAGTCTACTAATATTTAGCAAAATTTTCTGCAGATTTTACAGCATAATTTGTCATCTCCAATTACCTGAAATTTATAACTATAACTGTATATAACTAAAATTCTGTAAATTTCACAGTTTTTTTTCAGTTCTTATAGTACTAGTATTTAGCAAAAAAAAATAAAAAATCTGCTAATTTAATAGTTGTTTGTGCAACATCATTTTTAACCAATTTCTAGTTGCTTTTACAGATTTATTTCTATGACTGCACTATCTAAATAATCCAAATGTATATTTTTGTATTTGCAGCCCTATGCTCCTTGCAGGAGTAAAGCGAACAAATATATATTTGTTAAAGTCGACTTTATTTTAGAGGAAAGGTTTTGCTTTTTCCATACCATACAAAATGTTTCAAATAAAACTTAAATACCCTACGGGGAATGAGGTGTCAATTGCCCTGAAAGTACCTATCCTGTGAGTGGTTAAATCAAGACTTGTCACAGGATCGGTATAATTTATCATTGCTGTGGGTTAAGCAGTAAAAATTATACTTAAAGGACTAGTCCCATGACTGGTAAAACGGTGGCATACCACTTAATCGTCCTCAAAGTACCTATCCCGTGACTGGTAAAAAGAGGGCATACCACTAAATTGCCCTCAAAGTACGTATCCCGTGACTGGTTAAAGAAGGACTTACAGCAGGACTGGTATAATTTACTATTGCTGTGGGTTAAGCAGCGTCAATTATACTTAAAGGACTGGTCTCGCGACCAGAGATACAAGCCGGTCCATTCTGTCGGCTGGCGGCGGCTATTGGCTAAAATGGTCGGCGGCGATTGATTTTTGGAGATGAGCCGCAAACGCATCGGCGGCGGCTGGCTAAAAAAAATAGTGTCGACTGGCGGCGGCTAATCGGCTAACGTCGGCTAAAATGCAAATTTTCCAAGAATTTCGACAGATACATATACGCAAAAATATCGAATTTATAAAAATTGATCTTAAATTCCACAATGTCGTTGTTAAAATTATAAATACATTTGTTGAATTTTGCACTTATTGTAACAATCTTTGGTATAAAAACACCTTTGAAGAAGAGGAAGACGAGGAAAAAGATGAAGGGGAAGACAAAGAAGAAACTGAGAAGCATATTATAGATCAAACAGAAAGCAAAAAAGACTTAGTTTTGTGGAAAATATTTCCAAAAAGCATGAAAAAAAATAATTTTTCCAACATTTTGCTTCATAAGCACCACAAAAATTTTATAAATCAATTTTTGTTGCACAGGTCTCTAGCAATAATTTGGCTTTTACAGATTTAAAAAATATCAATTAGTCGACGAGTATTAGCCAAAAAACCATATAAACAATATGCTGAAAATCGGCATTTGACTGCAAAGTTCGAAGGTCGATTAAAAAAAAAATTCGAACTAACATAAACAAACGCCGCGATACGGGTCTTCTAATTTAGCCTCTATTTTCACCCCTCACTCTCAGAATAGACCTAACTTTTGCCAACCTGAATTTGTTCATTAATAGTACACATCTTTAAAAGAACATATAAAATTTAATAGTGCAAAAAAACTTTACACTTTTTGCAAATAAGTTTATTAGGATCTTGGAATTCAAATAAAAATCATTATATGTATAAGCAGTTCAACATGGCAATATGGTCGCGATATTTGTTGAAGAAGTCAAATTTTTTTAATATATCATAATCTCCGTGAAAATGGGGTTTTGGTGTTTCTCCTAAACTAATGAAGATAGATAATTGAAATTTGGCATATAGCTTGGTTTTATGACGAGAAGAAAACCAACCATAGGATTTTTGGCTACTCGAATGTTTAAGGGGTGAAACGGGGCTCAGAAGTTTGAAAAAATCGATTTTTGAACGTCATTTTTAGTGGGTAGGAGGGGGAGGGGGCAAAATATGTTAAATATTTTTTTCTAATTTGAGGACTCTTAACAAGAATCTGAAGGCAAAATAACGATACATCCGCAAACAAAAAGTCGGTAGTGAAAGGGTTAATGTGTTAAATGAAGATAACTAAAATCTTTGTTTAAATGTGTTTTCAATTATGAATGGTAACCGAATCGGTGCGGTAACACTATTTTAGATTATTTCGGTAACGGTATTTAAAGGTTAACGCTATTTAATTTATTTCGGTAACGGCATTTTAAGAATAACCCCAAGAAACATTTTTACGGACTCTCCGGCGCATACGGAATCATGAATCCGACTTTTACGGCACATTAACGGTCCGTAATACACGTATCCGTCAAAGCTTGTACGTATACGGAACATTAACGGACCGTTTACGTTTTAACTCCGTTTCCGTACCGTAAAATACGGACTTAATTGATTTTAATTTGTGTTCAAAATAAAAACAATTAAATTATTTTAAAAACTTTTTGTGACGAGAAATTGGTTGCGGTAGCTGGAATAGGTCCCACACATCATCAATTAACTACCCAGCAAAACCTTGGTAATGACTGGTCATTACTACATGCATTACTTAGATCTCATATCTCATTACCCGTTGAATTACTTTTAAACTGAATGTATTGAGTTACCGATAATTATACCCCACACATTACTATTTCACAATAGCTGAAACCAATAATATATGTTCTAAATCATTAAAAACCATAACTATGGCGTAGCCTAGTGGTTATCGTTTTTGCCTGACAGACATGAGGATCGCTGCTCAACTCGTGTTAGCTTCCATTGTTGTTTTTTTTTTTGTAATTTATATTAAACATCTATTTATAGAAATGTTGATGTTCATTAAGCAGTATTTAATAACAACAAGTTTTGTGAAAAATAGACATGTATAACAGTTGCCACAATAAATGTATACATAAGTTAAAGCAATAAAAATCATAGTGATGTCGTGGTCTAATGGTTAGAGTGTTTGCCTGACAATCGTGGGGTACGCTGATCAATACGTGTCAGCTCCTATTGGTTTTTAAATTTTTATATTTTTTAAAATCTATATTCAACATCTATTTATAGAACAGCTGATAAACTACTTATAGGTAACATCAGTGTAATGACTTTCCTCCAATGACATCACCATGTTAAAATAAGTAGTTTAGTAATTAAAAGGTAACTAGTGAACACTTAAGATTTCAATACCTAAAACTCATTACATGGTAATGAAAGGTTTTGCTGGGTAACTTCAAGTCGCATACATATATTAGGTGGTAAGAATAATAAAATTTAGTGCGTGTTTTACAATAATTTGTGTAAGATCGTTTGTTTTTGTAACAAAAGCTCTGTTCCACGTACGTTGCGCGGTTACCCAATTTTTCCAAAATTGTGTGTAAATTGTTGTTGTTTCGAGTAAAACACCATCGTAAATGCAATCAATTAAACCATAACTAATTTATTTTTTCTTTGCATGTAGATAATCGATTTTATTATGGGTGACTATCGTGAATTGATGCGCTAGATAAAGAAGTAAACTCAAAGGTAAACTGATGTACTAAATAGAGTGTAAATGTAAATAATATCGTTATTAATAAATCTATTAAAAATAAAAAAAAATTTAGTAAATTTAATTTACTCAAAATTAGTCAATTTAGATAGATATACAAGTCCGTTTTTGGTCCGAATTCACTCCGTTTATACACGACATAACGGTCCGTAAATGGTCCGTCATTGACGGACTTTCAACGGACTTGTCCGTTTTTTACACGAAACAACGGTCCGTAAACGGTCCGTCAATGACGGACTTACAACGGACTTGTTAGTTTTTTACACGACATATCGGTCCGTAAACGGTCCGTCATTGACGGACTTTCAACGGATTCGAATCAGTTTCGATGTTCCTTAAAATCCGTTTTCTGGTCCGTATACGGATCCGGAAAACGGTACGTAAACGGAGTTGGATTCCGTTTATGATGGACCGAAAACGGTACGTAAACGGAACGATTTGTTTGTTGGGACGGTAGTCAGTTGGAAGAGTTTTAAATCGATAACGGTATTTTAGAGGCATTACCTGCCAACCCTGATTTCAATCGATTTGAATCCCGTGTCACAGAATTTTTTACTGCCGTTTTAATTTAAGTGAACTAATAGAGCTTTGAAGAGTTAATTCGTTTTAGAATGAATTTATTAACAATAGAATCGGATTTGTTTTGATTTAAATGAATTCCTTTTTTAAATTCAAATTCATTCAATTTAACACGTTTGACTAAAAAAACAAATTCAAAAAATGAATAACAAGGTTGGTTAACGGTTACCATTATCGCTTGAATACCGTTACCAATACCTCTACCTCTAAAAATTTTCCAAATACCGCTATCGTTACCGATACCGTTATTTTTATTGGTAGTTATCGGTATTTGTTAATTTTTATAAAAATGCCAATTTTTTAACTTTATAATAATAATCTTGGGGTTTTTTCCAAAAAAAAAAAATTACAGATAATAATTTTAGTTACTACCAGCATTGAATTTAAAGCTTATAATCTGTATTTTTAACACTTAAATTGACAAATATGCTAATTTTTTATTTGTTTTTATATGTTTTTGAGGCAGTTTATAATTCCGGTACGTACCGGTATTGTTGATTCGATAACGGCATACCGTTACCGAAACAGTCCTAAATACCGTTACCGTTACCGAAACAAACGAAATTCGATACCGTTACCTTACCGTTATTCGTTTCGGTAACGCACCTTGTTTAATAATTAACAATTATCGTAGTCTTTATGAAAACCCTACTGGAATGGGATTGAAAAAGATTAGATTCTATAAACGGTGTTGTGAAACTTAACAGAAATGGCATTACAATATCGTCAAAAAACTTTTCTAAATTTTTGTTTATTTAAAATTAACCATCTAATGCCCAAGGCCGCCTTTTGGCGGTCTTCAGATTTTAAATAGTTTTTGGCTAAATAACAATATTTTATTAAACAAGTTGTACTATATCCATAGAAAACTTAACTGCCTACTTTTTTTGCCTTCAAACTTTTTTTGTGTAAGGAACGGGTTTCAAGCGAGAAGCATGTAAAGTGAAAATTTCGAAAATTTGAAAAAATTAACTTTTTAAAACAGAAAAAAATATTTGAAAAATTTCCAAAAATACATTTACGATCTGGCGTACATTACCGATAATAACAAAGCTAGTTTAGAGCCTCTAATTGTAAAATCAGTTAAAAATTTTTCTCGAGGACTCACAGGATAACGACAGGATACGTTTTACAAATATCTCTACAACTCAAAAACTAGCCAACAGATTTTCTTGAAATTAAACACAGATTATATACTCAGAGGTAATAGTAAGCAGAACTAATTTCGTCAAAATTTATTGATGTTTAGTGCCTAAATATTTTTTCATTTTGTTGTCGGCTCCGCCGGTTGTTGTCGGCGGCTGAATCGGCTTGGCAAAGGTGTCGGCTGGCGGCGGCTAACCGGCTGAGATCGGCTGGCTTGTATCTCTGCTCGCGACTGGTGAAATGATGACATACCACTGAATTGTCCTCAAAGTACCTATCCCGTGAGTGGTTAAAGATGGTCTTGTCGCTGGACTGGTATAATTTATTATTTCTATGGGTTAAGCGTTGTCAATTATACTTAAAGGACTGGCCCCAAGACTGGTGCAAAGAGGACATATCACTTAACTGGATAAGTGTGTTATAAAAAAACCCACAAGTAAGACTTTATTTTTTTTTTTTGAAAGAGAAGCAACACTAAGGAAATTCTTCCTATTAACCCGAGTAAAAAAGAGTATATATAACATATATTTTTTAATATTAAAATATATGATAATATAAAATATTGTATGCGACTTTATATGTTTTTATATGATGATATATTAGAAAAATGTTTAAAAATTTTCTCATATGTAATCATGATGAATCATATATCAGTATTTGCGTTATTGCAAATTATTTATATAGGAATATATAATTGATAAAACCGTTAAAAATTTTATATTGTATTTTATATATTACAATATATTAGTTAATCTCAGACACAAGTTCGAAACTCATTGCATGAAAAAAAATTTTTATATGTTTTATTGAATTTTTTCATTAAATTAATATTTTCTGAGCTTTTTTTATTTTTAAGTATTTTTTTTAATTTAAAAACTCCAATTTAAAAAAATTAACATTTAAAATCATGACCCGGCTCGTAATGGGTTAATAAGTTTAGGCATGTTGCATACCATTGGTAAGGTATTTCAATTACCTTTCCAACGCCATATATATTTTATGCTGGTCCGATAAGTTTTGAGTGGAGAAATAAGCCATTTAATATTGTTATAGATCATTTTCAGCTCCATAAATCGGGAATTAGGAGCCTCCAACAAAAAAGAAGTGCATTGCCGGGCTAATCATTAAAATTTTATTTAAAATAAAAAAAAAAACAATATATGTATTTAAAAAAATTTTCTAAGTCCAAAGAAAATTCCCATATTTGAGAAAAAATGATCTACACCCGTATTAAAAATGACAAAGTGTATGCTAACTAACTTGCTGCTAACTTTTTTGCACACATATTCCCATAAGGGAAAGCTGGCAGCTAGTTAGTTAGCATGTGCTTTTTCATTTTGAATACGGGGGCTAATCTTTAACCCTAGAAGTGCATCGCTATTTTTCACGTTATTTGTAAAGCACGGTTGACGTTAGTCGAATTGACTAACAATAGACTTCTAGGGTTAAAGAATTCAACAATAACGGATTTATACAATAACGTCTTTAATAGTTACTTATTATCAGGGCAGCGACTTTCATGCACTTAAAAATGGAAAATATACGCTTAAAATATGCAGTAAAAATGCAAAATATGCACTTAAATGGAAATATGCAATAAAAACCAAAAAAATTGCACTAAAAATCCAAAAATAAATGCTTAAAATCAAAAAATGCACTTTACATTTATCGATTTATAAAAATCATATTTATTACTCGAGAGTGTTTAGTTAAAAATTAAATCCAATATAGAGTTTGCTGTTCGGTTTTAATCGGAACCGAAACCGCGGTTTTTCAAGCTTCAAAACCGAAAACCGACAAAAATAAGTCGGTTTTTAACAAATACTTTAACCAATTAAAATAATTAACTAGATTGCATACCAGTGTGCAATTAGAATCCGAAAAGACTCATAAAAGAGCCCTACACTCAAAATAGTTTGTAGTTTAAATTAACTGAATATGTAATTTAAAATAAATGAAAAATCATTTGAAAACCGGTCTACTGACTTTTCATTTAAATCAAAAGAACTTTTAATTTATTTTTAAATGTGAATAAATATACTACAAAATCTTTAAAAAATAACGATTTTTCATTTATTTCGTTTTTTTAAATTTCAAAAAATTAACTACAAAATCCGTAAGAATAAATGATATTTAGTTTATTTCGTTTTTTTAACTGACCTAGAAATCTAATAGGGTTTCTTTTTTTAACAAAACATTTTAAATGAAAATATTAACTGTAACAGAAAATCCGTATTTCTATGTAATTTGTTTTTTAAATAAAAGACAAAAACAGTTGAAAAATATATTTCTTTTCAATTTAACTGAATAATCATTTAAAAATAAATGTACGGATAACTTTTTAAATAAACTACAGTCAGTTACTGTAATAATATTTTCAGTGTAAGACCTTCTGAAATTATAGCTGTATGAGGGAGTATTTCTTCACGGATGAAGCCTCTTTCCGAGCGCTGTTTTACGACTCATAAAAGATCTTGAATTATGAGCATTATTTGAAAATTTAGACTTTTCGGAGCCATTATGAGTCATTTAAGACTAATTTTTGAGTTATTTAGGAGTAATGAAAAAATTAAAAAACAATGTCGAATTCACCCATACCCAGGACTATTTTCTGTTCCAAAGAATCGGTTGTAGAATAGCTACTTTTCATTTACAACCACTTCTTCTAACACTGATTATTGTCCCAAAAGCAGCCACTTCTATAGCTCCAAAGTGGAACTACACTCATAAAAAAAGTTAGAACAAAAGTCTGTTAAACGCGTTCTGATTAAATTGAACTAATTTTTCTGTTATTTTCTCTAAAAAAGTCCGTACAAATAGGTAAAAATTTTGCTAAAATAACTGGAAATAGTAAATGTATTTGCGCCAGGACAATTTTGACTTATTTCTACATACTTTTTTTTTGAGTGTAGTTCTAGAAGTGATTCTACGTCAGTCATACCTTCCATATAGGATACCAGGAACTGGTTCCGGAACCAGTTTCATGGAATCGGTTGCAGCGGAACCAGTTATAGAATAGGTGTGGTTGGCTACCGATTGTAAAAATTTTTTATGGGTTAATACGAGTCTATTATGTTTCATTTATGACTTGAAAAATTGAGCACTCCGAAAATTATCTTATTTTGGAGTCTCTTACGAGTCATAATTTCTGAGCGCTCAGAAAAATGTTGGCTGCGATATTATTGAATATTGAATTTCGAAAAGGGCTCAGCACCTATTTTACAAAATTTTGTATTTAATTGTAATGAACATTTTCTCAATTAAATATTAGTTTAAAGAATTTTTTGTTACTACGGATAAGTTAAGTCAAGTCACCAAAAAGTCAGGTAGTTTAAGAGATATTGAGTTTCATATATTCAGTTCATATTTTCAAAGCGTATTTTTCAAAAAGTACTATTTCGTAGTCCGCGAAATTTATAAAATTTTAACTTTATATTGTTTTAAAGAAATTGCTAAAATTTAAACTCTTGAAAATACAGCTTTAGTTGCCGACAAAAGAATGAAAAAAATTATTTATAACGATTTTTTTTCTTGTCTCGCAAAGGTCTAGAAATGGAGTAATTGTCTTTATTCGAGTGAGAAATTCAATCGAATTTCAATAAATATCTTGAACGTGTTAAAATATTTAATTCTTATACATATTTAATTATTCTAAAACAATTGTATTAATACACAAGAAAACCGAAAAATAACCGAAACCGCGGTTTTTATAATTTTAGAAAACCGAAACCGCGGTTTTCATATTTTTCGGTTTTCAGCAAACTCTAATCCAATATAAATGGTATTCGGTCAAAATCATTTTTGAATTAATGACTACAAACATGCATTTGCATGAAAGTCGCAAATTATCGACAGTAGCCTGCGGCTGCTAGTGTGCAGAACGTGAAATCTTGCTGACCTCCAATACAAATTTTTTTTATCATTTAAATTTAATCATATCGTATTGTATTAACTTATATCCAATTTGATCGGGACAAAACTCGGATATAAGTTGATAATTTGATATAACTTTGTATCCTTGTAAATATAATTATATCCGATTTGATACAATTTAATATAACCATTTTTCGGATGAAATTATATCCAGTTGCAGATTCCAAATATATCCATTCATATATAATTTTATATAAACTTTTTTACTCGGGAATTAACGTGTTGCTTCCTTTGGAATGGGGTTAGAGAAGAAGTGAAAGGTGGTGAAAGATGAAGGGCTTCAAATATGGCAACACTGTAATTACGCGAGATGTTGAATTTTAGAACAGTTGTTGCGCTCCATCTGATGGTGATTTGGCGAACTTTGTTGAAGCTTTTTAGTTCATAGCCCTGTTATATTATTTTACTTCGGTGGGGTTAAGTGCTATGGGAACACCGAAGTAGGACCCTGCGATATGTATGAGGGATAGAAAAACGCATACATATTTATATTTTTCATAAATTGATGTTGCCTTGGTTGGGGATGGGACCCGCAACCTAACGTGTAACAGTCCAACGCGCTAACCATTACACCACAGCGCCCACAATTGGTCGGTTTCCCAGTACGCTGATAGAATTATCCTTCATGATGAACAATTTCATATAACTTTTTTCGTAAGTTCAATGAAGAATTTCGTTAAATAAAATTATCAAAAAATCGTAATTTTTAGTTCTAGATCTAAGCACTTGGAGTTTTCTTTAAATTTTAGCATCAAGAACCCTGAGCTTATTCCTAACAACTTCAGCTCCAATCTTTTGGAGGATTTTACAGGAATTTTAGAATCGGTAAAAGGTTCGACGCATATATCGTCACCTAAAATGCAAAAGGGCGTACCAACACTTTTTATTTTTTTACACGAAAACCAAAAAAAAACGTTGTAGAATTAAAGATATTCTATATTTTCTTCTCTTGTTTAAAACACGACTATAGACTTATTTCTACATATAAGTTTAAAATTTTGTAGGGAAATGTAATTTAGTCTAGTGCATAATAATCAATCAGAATTTCGGGTTAAATTTTTTTGTGGTTACGCCCTTTTGCATTTTAGGTGACGATATATATCTTATATCTTACAAGAACATCTTAAAAAAGGAATATGTATTTCATATTTTATTTCTGTGAAAAACATACCAAAATTCTTCGAAAAAAAAACAAATTTTTATATTTTAATTTGTTGACAAATGAAAATATTTGTGTTTTTTATTACATAACAATTTTGTCAAGGTTTTGCTGTGAAAATTTTACTTATAATACCAAAACCATAACAATTTCCATTCACCTCAGTTTTGTCACTGTTTTTGTCAGTTTTGTAATGGGACTGGTTCTGTATCAGTTCCTTTTAGGTTAGTTGGGTGACATGTCACAAAATATACAAAGTGTGCCTCATTCTTTGACGGATCCTTTTGGGTTACTTCGGTGACATGTCTCTTTAAGTCAGTTAGGAGACATGTCCTTTGGGGCTAGACCTGCGACATGCCGAAAGGTGTCTAATCTGTGGCAATACGTCATTTCCAATGACAACGCCATGTTAAAGTGATATGTCTCTTTCAAAGAAAAAGACCGATCCACGACCTGTCTCTGCCCTCTTGGGACGTATCCTGCGTGTCATCTAGGACCGGTCCCTTTCCCAGTAGGGTAATGTCAAAAATAAACATTCAAAACTTTTGTATATTTTTATTGAAAACCAAAAGAAAATATTAAAAAACAAAATAAGCCTAAACAAAGTATTAAATCAATAATACAATATAGAATATATGTATATACATAAATATACAATAAACCAAAAACAAGTGCAAACTTCAAATTTAAAATGAAACTTTAAGGTACCCTTTAAAGCGCTTATGCATAATAATTTGAAAACCTTATAGAATGAATTTTGTATGAAAAATTTGTTTCATAAGCCATTTATAAATTTCAAAGGTGATTATGCATATGACCCTAAATATTTTGTGACTGTTGAAAGCAAATGGAATTTGTTATCAACAACTCAACTTAGACTAACATCAACGAAACTTAACAATGCTATTTTTATCCTTTGTTATTATTACTCTTTTTGGTTATCATACACAGAGTTGAATAGAATTAGCTGAGATGTCTTAAGAATTAAGGTTCAAAGCAAAAAAGAGTAATAATAACAAAGGATAAAAATAGCATTGTTAAATTTCGTTGATATTAGTCTAAGTTGAGTTGTTGATAACAAATTGGATTTGCTTTCAACAGTCACGTAAGTAGACAATTATCAAATATTAATCCACTCAAGGCGAAAGACACTGATGATGGCTTTGTAGCGAAAGCCGAAAATGCGTATTCTGTCTTGCTGGTCTTATCGAATTCTTTCAAAAAATTTTTTTCTTTGTAATTTACTTGCAAAAATTGTAGCATCTTTCTTTGATTTGAAAATAATTTAAACAGAAAGTGATATTAATTTATGATCAAGAGTCAAACTAAAGAACATTCATAAACTGTTATATCTAAAAAATTTTTGCTATTTTTAATCTAAATTTAGTTGAATGAAAATAGCAGTCGCTTCTGCTAAAATCAACAAAAAAATTTGCTTAAAAAATTGTAAACTGCTGTTTTGAAAAGGCCACTAATTATTTAGCAAAATTTTTTCCTGATTTTAGCAGGTTAATTTGCTATTTTCCATTAACAAAAATTTAACTCAAATATTAATAAAATTCTGTATATTTAACAGTTTTATGTTTGCTGTTCCTATATTACTAATATATAGCAAAATAATCTGCTAATTTTAGCAGTTTTTTCTGCAGCATCAGTTTTAACTAATTTTTAGTAACCTTTTCTGCTATTTTTACAGATATATTTCTATGAGTGTTCTAATTGAAAAACAAATTGCTTATGTGATAGTTAATTCTGGCTATTCTGATTGCAAACATACATTGGGTCATATAAATAAAACTAAGCAATTACTTCGAAGTAATTACTTTGGTCTTTTAACTCTAAATTTACCAATTGGCTGGTAGAATAGCATGAAAACGAAAATTAAAAAAATAAATTTGGTGTTAAAAGTCATTCCTAAGCCCAAAGTAAATACTTCGAAATAATTGCTAAGTTTTATTCATATGACCCATTGTGTAGACCAAAGTTTTAAAAAGCTTAATTCTTTTATTCACTTTTTAAAAATTAATGGAATTTGGGTTAAATTTCATTCCCTAATAGAATTCTTATGGAATTAATTCGATATCTTAATTCCCAAAAGCTTTAAATTATATGAATTCATTCTATTTTGATTGAATTCTAATTGAATGAAACCAAATTCACCTGAATTCATTTAGTAAAAAGGTAAATGAAAATTAATTTGTTTTCATTTATTTAGTCGAACGAAAAATTTAAATTTGCATGTAATTGCTGAAATATTAGCATAATACAAATGAAAAACTGAAAATTTATATGCTTTCCTTCATTGTTTTTTCAGAGTGGTGAATATCGAAATCTCGGGATTTCGATGCAAGTGTAAACGCAGCTTAACATAAATAAATAGTATCGTATGCTTTGTTACAGCTTGTGTGCTTTAGTTTTGATTATGTGTTAGTTTCAAACTACACTGCACTAAGTGAATGATAATAAAATTTCTTCATTTAATTAGTAAAATTTTGAATGAATATGCGATTTGAATGATTCAAGTTGGGAATTCATTCAATTCTTATTATACACGCTGAAAAAAAACGGCCTGTCCCAAACATATTTTTGCTGGTAATATTTGAGAAATTGTTAAACATATTCGCAGTGTTTTTACTAGAAACAATATATATTTGCATGCAAATATATTATGTTTGCAAGCAAATATTTTCCCAGCAAAAAAAGTGGTATTCATTCTTTGGTTATAACTTCTTTCATTGCTTCCTTAGTTTCAGTTAGTATGTTTTAAGTGCTTTTTGGAAGTTATTCAAAGGAACTTCCGAAAGTATTCATGCATTCATGTTCCAAATGTAGTGATTTGGATATAAACCTATGATAATCTTAAAAAATCACCCTTTTCATTGCTTCTGAAGCACAAGTTTTCATAATTCTATAGTTTTTGAAACCATAGTACAAAATCAAAATTTTTTATAGAAAACTGTTTTAATGAACTTTTATTTTTTATAAACCTTTTTTTATACTTTTGTGTAAACTTTTATGTGAGATCCACTTATACAGTTTTACAATTTTTTCAGTTTGACAAGTTTCTTTGAAATTTAATTTTGTTTCAATTTTGTTTCTCAAAACCTTTTGACAATTTGTATTTAGTTTACATCTTTTGCAACTGTAATTTAGAAAAAAACATTTATAATGCTTTTTTTTGATAAATTAAAAAAATTAGAATGATATTCAGAATTTGCATTAGAAATTTCGAAAACGTCATGTGAAGTTCAGAAAAAAAGCACTTGTAATTCGGAAAATATCAATTGATTTTCAGAATACATCAATTGTAATTCAGAAATCATCAGTTAAAATTCAGAGAATATAAATTAAAATTCAAAAAATATAAAATCTACTACAATTCATAATTTCTAAATTTGAACTGATATTTTATGAATTGCAATTAATGAATACGAATTTCAATCGATATTTTCTGAATTCTATGTTTTTTGGAAAATCGATTTATATTTTCTAAATTACAGTTGGTATTTTATGAATTTCAGGTGACATTTTCTGATCATCAACTGATAAGGCGTTGGCGTATTTAGTAAAAACGCCTCCCTAAAAATCCAATTTTTGAAAATCAAAATACAAATATAAGTTTTACGTTAAATATCATAATATCAATAATTTTTAATTAAAATAATTTTTATTAAATCTGTGAGGGGCAAAAATCGGTATCTTACCACAATATATGCATATTTTTCACGCATACTAGAGAATATCTAAACATAGCATCTTGATTGCTTCTTAAGAATAAAAAGCATGAGTAATGGTAAGTAGCTATATTTGAATGCTTCCGTCCTATGACACGCCAATGTTAAATTCATCGATGAAACCATTAGAAAAGAAGTGATGCCTTTGCCATAGTAGTGATGCTTTTATTGCTTCTTTGGCAGAACTATTTTTGCTGGGTTATGTTTGCCTGTAAATATATAATGTTTGGACGAAATGAAATGACGCTATCGACAAATATTATATGTTTGGCAGCAAACATATAATATGTGTGTCATAAACAAATTATGTTTCCATGCAAATACTATATATAAATAATATATTTAGTTATAAAGCAATTATTAATATATGCCAAACAATAGCCGTATTTATTCTACTCTCCAAATTTCTCTATATTTTAATGGAAAAACATAAAAAGTGAAATTAATACATCTACTCTTTGGCGATTATTTAATAACTAAATATATTATAAATCACATTGAATTTTACAACTCATACATTCATTGAAAAATAATAACTACAATCTCTTCATTTATTTTTTATTTATTTTTATTAACAAATATTAATTATAAACTCTTATAATAAGTTAATACTTTAATATACACAATTAAATATATTTTTTTTTTAACACAATTTTATGTTTTATTTATACTAATTTATTTTATTTTTTCACATCTTTCACAATAAAATTAATAAATAAAGGAAAAATATCACTAAAGTTTCTGACTAGATGCAGTCTAGCTAAACTAAACGATTATTACCAACTACAAAAGTTATAATGGCTACATACAACTTTATAAAGGGTTCTTCAATAAGAGCGCTACAAAAGTTTTTTTAAATAAAACAAAAACGGTTTTGGATATCAATGAAATTCTTTATTCCTGTGAAAGTACGTTCGATGCCATTATGTATGGAAATCGATCTCTTGTGCATGGCCACCACGGGCACGCTTGCAGAAGTCCAGACGCTGAACCCAATTTTCGACGGTTTTCAAGCATAAATCGGCCAATATTCGTACGAAGTTCATCAATCGTCGCTGGCTTGTTGGCATAGACCAGGGGTGGCAAGACTTTTTTCGATGCGTGCCAGAAACGGACAAATTTTTTTTGTAAAAATTTTTCGCGTGCCACCTTAAATTTAGTTGTCTTTTAAAAGTCCTTTTTTAAAAAATTTTTAAATTTGGAAAATTTCTCTTTAAAATGTAATCGCATATGCATATATTTATCAGCGATACGGATAACCCCCAAAGGGAAAAATTAAATAACATCCAAGAAATGACATAAAAATGTTGACTGTTATTTAATTTTTGGGGGTTTATTTAATCTTTAAATATTGAGATTATTTCATTATGAAAAATCCCCAATGAAATAAAATTAAAACAGTTTGAACATTATTGCCTTTTCATTTTTTTTTGCCAAAAAAAGTTAAATTATTGGGCGCCATCAATTATAAGAAACTAGTTGAAAAAAGTGCTTCGGGCAAAAATTTGATTTTATTAAAATAAATCGCGCGGTTTTTATCATAATAATGAATAAAAAGCGAATATTATGGATTTGAACAGAGAAATTTCTATTTCAGATGAAATGGCTCTGCGACACACGATCAAAGCCCAATTTCAAATTCCAACAAAGGGGGTTATTTCATTATGAAACTTATTTTCAGCCTTTATTTCATTGAGGGTTATTTCGTAGCACCTATTTTCCCTTAAAAAAAATATTTTTTAGCTCCAATTTTATTACAAGTTTTTTGTGCAATTTTCTGGTACTTTTTATTTATAAGGCATTTTTTCCTCGAAACATTTAAACTTCTTTCAATCTAGAATTTTATAAATTTTCCCAAAATTTTCTGATAATCGAAATTACGAGTTCTTTATTGACTATATTTCTTTAAACAAAAAGTGGTGGCAATACAGAGTTTTATTCATTTTAAAAGACGATTTACAAGCTCTATGAAAAATTTCACCATTATGGAGTTAAATCACACATTTTTGTAGCGAAATTTAACATTTAACTGAATTTTTTGCTGGTATTCTATTAGTTTAAATTTTTTGAAAATATCCAACAAAACGTCGCGTGCCACCTAAAATCCACTCGCGTGCCACTGCCGACACGTGTGTCATAGTTTTGCCAGCCCTGGCATAGACCATAGATTTGACGTAGCCCCACAGGAAATAGTCCAACGGCGTCAAATCGCACGACCGAGGCGGCCAATCGACTGGACCATTTCGTGAGATAACACGTTCTCCAAACTTGGTTTGCAATAAATTGATTGTGACATTCGCTGTGTGGCTTGTGGCGCCGTCCTATTGGAACCACATGTCCTCCAAGTCCATATCATCCAATTGGGGCCAAAAATATTCGGTTATCATTGAGCGGTAGCGATTCCCATTCACAGTAACGTGCCGGTCTTGATCATCACGGAAGAAGTACGGCCCAATGACGCCGCCGGCCCATAAACCGCACCAAACCGTAATTTTTTCGGGATGCAATGATGACGCATGGAGTACGTGTGGATTGCTGTCTGATCAATAACGCATATTTTGTTTATTGACGAAGCCATTCATTATGACGACCATAAATTGGACGTAGCGCTCTTAACGTTGAGGCCACTGACTCCGAATTTCGGTAGTAAATTTTAATAATTTCGACTCGTTGTTGGCTCGTATATCTTTCCATCATGAAATGGCAAACCTTACTGAAGAGAAATGTCAAAAGAGCGGCAAGAAATATGGCGTCGTTTGCTGTCCCTGTCTTTCTACTTTTGTACCGTCCCTGTTAAGAACCCTTTATGTATCAAGAATGGAAATTCGCCGTTTTTTCAAATATATGTTAATTGTATCCACAAATATAATTATTACCGGTAAATATATGTATAGTAACTATAAAAACAATATAATTGGAAGCACACTGCAAATACATATATGGTAGTTTGTAAACATACATTGATTACCTCCAAACATATACAAAAACGTATTTTTCCTCCGTGTACCTTTGGGAATGAAGCTTATGAAAGAATTCTTTACGAATGGTTTAACGGAATGGTACATGAACATATTTAAAACCTGAATTAAATTTTTCGTGATTTACGCTTAAATTGAATTAATTCTTTCGAACTCTGGTGTAGACTGTGATTGACAACACTTCAATTAGCCACACTTATCGCTATGCCGACAGTGGTATATCTCGTTAAAGCGTGGTTTACATTATCTGATTTTACGTCTGACAAATCAAATTAAAAATCCTACGAAATACGCGATTGTCAAAAAAATCTTGTATATTTGTTTATTGCAAAAGCAATCTGATTGTTAAAATTTCAATCGGATTTTCTATAAGTATTAGAGAAAATGTATTTACACTATAGGCTTTTCGTACCTAACTGATTTTTTTGACAGATCCTATGAGTTATGGTAAATATGTGTATTACATCAACTTCCGGCATGCAGTACAGGCCAATTGTTGTTTTCTATTTTATTATAAAAAAAGGTTATGGCTGATTTAAAAAAAAGCATTCTATAACTTTAAGAAAAGTTTAAAAATAAAAATCATAAAAAACAACAGAAATTTGTAGAGCAAAATATAAAAAGTTAAATGTTTCCCAAATATTATGATTTATAAAATATAGCGGGCGTGTTACGTTGTTAGCGTGCCTTAAAGTTTAGAATTAAATTTATTTTAGATAAAATAAAACACAATATTTGCTGCTAAGGTAAAATAATTGTTAAGGTAAATTTATTGTAATGTTTAAGTACAAACACTATTTTTTGTCTCTTCATTTTTATATAAATATAAATCATTTAGTATACCAACATGTGGGCATCTAACAACTAATTGTCTGTTGTTCAAGCCATCGGCGTAGATAGGTCGTATTCGTGGTTGGTGGACGGATTTTTTTTAAATTTGCTTTTTTTTTAAATACAGTTTTTCATAATAAAAGCCTTTACCCACCACAAATAAATAAATAATTCTGACACAACAATGGGTTTAAAATAAATAAATAAATATTTGTTCACTATTACTCATTAAAGTGGGTTGTTAGTAATGAATCCATTACAAATTTCAATATACGTGTGTATGTCAAGATAATTTGGTAAAGTGAGCACATAGGTAGATGGACCCGTAAATAGTTTTGTTCATTTGTGTTTTGAATGAAAATAAAAAAACATCTAAAGCAGGCTTGGCAAGCGATTTATAATATTAAAGATAATGGAAAACGATTTTTTAACAGCATAGGTATTTTAAGGTTATTGGTATTTTAAGTTATTTCATTGGTGGTATTTTAAGGTCAACGGTAGTCATTTGGAAGGGCTTTGAATCGTTATTGGTATTTTATGGTTAGTGTTTGGCAACCATGATGAAAAACTATCTAAGCGTATTATATATTTTGTTAAGATAAGTTATTAGTTATACACTTATACTTTATAGCGGGCAAAGCCCGCTACGTTGTTAGCGTGCCTTAAAGTTTATATAATTCCAGTTTATATAAAAGTAGCAATTCAAGTAAATTCACAAATTTAATTGGAAAGTTTACTGCGCCGGTTTTTCCACCGATATATGTGAATATATAAATTGCATTCTTTTTCTAAGGTTTTTTGTCTTTTAATAAATTTGCTTAAACTTTTTGTAGAGTGTGCTTCAATGCTAAATTTCATATTCCTTGCTTAAAATGTTTGCACATGTAATTAAAAGGGGCTCTTTATCCTTTTTTGTTCCTCCCCGTAAAAAAACCCAAACATCAGGCGCGGATCCAGGATTCGCTCAAGGGGGGAGCTTAACATTTGTTATATATTATACGGTAGTCATATCTATAGATATTTTATGAACTAAAAGTAGAAGTTTTAATACTTGTTTTAGCATATGTTTGCCATTAGTGTGGTCCTCTGTCTTTGATATAGCTAAAGCGGGTGTTACATTATACCATAAGTTATAGGATCTGCCAAAAAAGTGATTCAGAGAACCTGAATCCTATAGGTTAGACACAATTTGTCTGATACGTACTGAAAATCCGATTGAAATTTTGATAGCCAGATTGTTTTTGAAATATTTCATAAAATTATGAGAATTTTAACAGCTGTTTTAATCAGATTACATTTGATAGTGTAAACACTTATACAAGCTTTTTTTGGACAATCACATCATTTCGTAGGATTTTTAATTTGATTTGTCAGACGTGAAATCAAATGAAAAATTAGATAATAAGTGTGTTTGCGTACCCGAAAATTTGTACAAATTCGTACAAATTTGTACAAGTTTTTACTGGAAGGTGTTTGTTTACACAATTACTCAGTAAGGAGAGAGGAAAAATAGAGGGTAAAGTGACAGTTCAATACTAGACAACCTACAAGTTCTTACTGGATGAATTTTTGCTAGTAAGAATTTGTAAGAAAAAAAAAACATGATTTAAAACATATGATTGAAGAAACAAAACATTTGTCTAAATAATTTTGAAATAATTTTTTGTAAAAATAAAAAATATTTAAATATAAGCTTATTTACGATGGAAGGAGTAAGTAAGTGATCATTTTATTAGGTTTTATTTATTAATCAAATAATTTGAACAGGTTTATTTCGCAATCAGCTATTTTAATAACTGTTGCCAATTTAGCTATTTTCTCGGCAAATCTAGCGATACTCCAACTCGTTTAGCGGGATAAAATATAATTTAGCTATTAGCGGGAAAACTAGCGATTTTTCTTTTTAAGACAGTCTTCACATTTTCTTAGCATTTTTTTACATTTATTTCCTTGACAGAATTTTTGAATCATTATTATTCAGCGATTTATCTGTAAATTTTTATGGAAAACAAAAAAGTTCGAAAAATTTGGCGATGTATCAATAATTTTTTAAGAAAGTTTTAAGAAGTTTGAAAAATATAGATATTTTTGTGAAACTTTTCAACACAACCTAAAAAGTTCGTGCAATTTAGGGATTTATCGCTATTTAATTTTTTTCATAATTTAGATATTTTCTAGTGATTTTTTAGTTTGATTTAGCGATATTTTTAGGGAATAAGTTGGCAGCATTATTTTACTAACTCTTACAATTTTTCTGTTTGCGTACATTTTTAGATATTTTTCTTTTTGAGAGTAAATTTTGCCTTACTCTCTGTAAATTTGTTACTGAGTAATTTTTACTGGACTTTACTGGAAAAGTACCCAAACACACCTAATGCAAACCCCGTTTAACTCAAGACAACTGTCGGCTAAGTCAACGTAAAGCTTATTTAGTAATTTTTTTATAAGAAAAACTAATAAATTTAAATTGAGTTTTAGTTTTGAAAATGTAAAATGTAATGTTTTAAAAATTGTCAACATAAAGTTAGAAGAATAATCTATTGCTATAAATTAACGATATATTTTTCTATATTCAACAAATTTATTCGTTAACTATCGAATTTTGTGATAAATAAGTTAAGAAATCGCAGTTCAGAATCCGAACACTTTTTAAGAGGAAATATTCCTAAATTGGCAAACTTATTATGTGTAAAAAGTATTTAAAAATTAAATTATATTTTCGTAGGAAACAATGGAGTTCCTGATATGAAAAATTCTCAGAATATGACAATAGCAATATGCCTTAAATTGTAAAAATTTTTGCAGTCCTTTTATAAGAAAATACACTCCAAATCCTTTCATTCAGATCAGAATATGAAAAATGTTTCAGTGTCAAACAGTTTTTCGAATACAACAATGGTTCTTAATGTAATAGGTTTAATATTGAAGAAGTGCTTAAGGGAGGCAGTTTTGGAATCAGAACTAGCATCTTTGAAAAATTTTTATTTAAGAAATATTTAATAAAAAAATCTATCTAAGAAAAAAATTTCTTACTGAAAAATATAAAAGAAAATATCATTCTCTGTTTAAATAAAAAAATTATTTTACAAGAAGAATGTCCTAAAATTTTGAAATATTTTCTTTACGAAACTTTTGGAAACAAAACCATAAACAAAACCTTTAAATTTAAAAAAAATAAACAACGAGGAAACTATCCCGATGTGTTTCTTCCGATCTTAATAACATTCGGATATGTGACAAAGCTCTCCGGAAAAAGTCGCCATATATACAAATCTAAATAAACCCTTCATATTACCCGTTAATGAGTTTTGTAAGAAGACATTATGAGTAGGTAACCTCTTACTTTTTTATTATAAAATGTATTATTTTAGGGAAGACATATCGGTCGATGTAACTCCCTACAAAACTCTACAAAGAGCTAATTTTTCTCGACGAGTTTTAATGAAACTTTTCATTAAATAATGAAGTTTTCTTAACGAAATAAATGAAAAATTGCTTAAAATTTATGAAAAAGCTTCACATATTTCATGAAAATTTTTCATTGAGTGCATAATACTTTTAATAACTAAAATGAAGATTTTCACAAAATTTTATGAAAAATTTCATTAATTCAATGAAAAGTGAAACTGCATTGGTTTTATGCAAAAATTCATTAATATCCTGCAGATAATTTTCTCATTGTAGGTTAAAAGTAATGAGAATTTTTTTTAATTTCAATATTTTGTATATAAATTCCTTTTACTCCCACAAGGAGCATAGGTCCGTCTGTATATTTTTTATATTGTATATTAAACTTCAAATTAAAATTAACATACTTTTAATATTACATTTACAATTAATCAAAAACTATTTAATAATTTTTGAAAACTGCTTGTATTAACTTGTCAAATTTACTATAAATTTTTAATTAATAACTGACGGTGCACAGTGGTTTGAAACAAAAAAAAAGTGGTAATAAATCTGTATCTTTTAAACTATAAGTCCGATTGCATAAGGAAGTATCAGAAAATTGTTAAAGAGGACTCAGGCTTTCAGAATTTTGGATTCATGGTTACCCTGTATTATCACAGGGTGTCTTATTGGGCGTCAAAGTAGGCCACCTCAAAAGTAAAATAGCTTTTGGACCGTGTAGCTCTTTTAATTATTGCCCAATATGGTTGATTTTTTATACTTTGGAATACGATTGGAGAAACGCTTACTTTACTATAATAACTTTTATGGGTTTTAAATTATTTCATTTCAAAAATAAAAAAAAAACTCATTTTTCTCTTCGACTTTTTTTAGTTTTTGGCCGATTGTGAATTTGATATTATAACCATAATTTTTTAAAAAATACTGACATATAGGCAATAATTTAGGAAATGAAATTGTGAAAACCTTTTTTAAGTATCTCGAACGATTTAGTGTTGAGAAATTTCCAAAGTCAAACATTTTTCGTTGATCGAAAAAATTGCATTTTTCGCTCAAAAAGATGCCATCAATTTTTAACTTTTTACTGAGAAGTTATTTAATAAAAGTTAATGTTTTATTATATATTCGTAGTGAATGGGGTTCTAAGATGCTTTTAATCCAAATTTGAAGTCGTACAGCATTGACCGAAATTGGTCTAATTTTTATGAGAATTTTTGAGTTTTTGATCATATAACAAAAAAATTACGCCGATCTTGCTACTTTCTGAAATACAGTTATATAGCGCCATATATTCTGTTTAGATTATAAAAATAAAAAGTAGCGCCAATTCATAAAAAATCCAGAAAACATGATTTTATAAAAAATGGCAAATTTCCATACACAATAATTTTAATTGCAAAAAAATGATAGTTCAGTTTACTTTTTTTAAATTATTTTAATTGTTTTACATGAACAATAAAATAGTCTTTATTGCTCCAAAAAATCATTCACGTACCTTGGATAGTTTTTAAGATATTGAAAGTCAACTTTCAAAGATGATTTTGTAAAAAATATGTTTAAGGTTTATTTGAATGTTACTTAAAAATTAACAGCGCAATAAACTGGACATGTTTTCCTTTTCAGTGATGTATTAAACGTAGGGTATTCAGTCGATTAATCGTTATTCGATTAATCGAATAATTTTGCTCAAAAATTGTTCGAATAATTTAAAATGGCCAAATTTCGAATAACGAATATTTCGAATAATTTAATACGATTAATCGATTAATCGAAATTGACAAAAAATTACAAAAGTGTTTAAATTTTTTAAAAAATATATATAATTTTATTAAAGTAAGTATGCTAAAATCCCAAAACTTGTTTAAGAAATTGTGAAAAATATTTTGGTGTAGGCTTGTCCCATCCCATATTGCATTCTTGACTATGAACATCATCAGGGGACAACTTATTAGAATTTCTAGAAATATTTATTACCCAGTGTAGAAACGGTAATGACATATCATTATTTTTTGGACTACCAGTAATAGCACCCACTTACCTTCTGTATTATTTTAAAACATATAATAATGAGTTACTGATAATGACTTATTTTTATCATTATTTCAAATAGAAAATAATTTTTTATATTTTTTTTTTAAATTTTTTGAAATCTATTTTTAGACTCAATATTTTTTAAACACTGGTAAGGATATATGTAACCACATATTTTTTGATTTTTTGTATGTTGGCGAGTAAGCTTACTTGTGTGCAGCAGGTCAATTGTGTTTTTATCTATTAAATATTACATGTCGATATAGCTCAGATGGTAGAGCTGTTGACTGGCAATCTGTAGACCCAGGTTCGATTCCCGCACCAGCAAATTGTATTAAAAAAAAAAAAATACAAAAAAAACTATTTTTTTTTATATAATTTATTTTTTAGAAAATCAATTTTTAGACTCATTATTTTTGTCAGTACTGGTAAGCACATAGGTAACGATATATTTTTTGATTTTTCGTATGCTGGTGTGTAACGACAACTCATTATTTTTCGCGACATCGCCATATAAAGGTAATAAGAAATGAAATAACAAAAGTAACTAGTTACCATTACCAAGTATGTAGTTACATAACCACATATCTGGTAATGATTTTCTACACTGGGCAGCTTAATGAGTGTTATTATAGTTCGGTGTTAAATCAAATATGAAAAATTTATTAGCTTAAACTCAATGAGAATTTTTTCCTTAGGAGCCCAGTGTAGAAACGGTAATGACATATCATTATTTTTTGGACTACCAGTAATGATAGCCACTTACCTTCTGCATTATTTTAAAACATATAATAATGAGTTACTGATGACTTATTTTTATCATTATTTCAAATAGAAAATAATTTTATAGATTTTTTTTTTTAATCTATTTTTAGACTCAATATTTTTTAAACAATTTATTTTAAAAAAAATACAATAAAAAAAATTTTTTTATATAATTTATTTTTTTTTGAAAATCTATTTTTAGACTCATTATTTTTGTCAGTACTGGTAAGCACATAGGTAACGATATATTTTTTGATTTTCCGTATGCTGGCGTGTAACCATAACTCATTATTTTTCGCGACATCGCCATATAAAGGTAATAAGAAATGTAATAACAAAAGTAACTAGTTACCATTACCAAGTATGTAGTTACATAAGCACATATCTGGTAATGATTTTCTACACTGGGAACCTTAAGAAAAAAAAACAAATTTTTTTAACAGTTTGCTTTGTAATCTTCCAAAATACTACTCTGTTGTTTTAACAGATCTAACATTGTAGTGGTACGAATTTAAGTATAATCAAATTTTCAATTATTTTTTTACAATTTTTAGATAATTACCCAGTGAGAAGGGAATGTTGTGACTCAAATAAATGAAGAATTTGTTTGAAAATTCCTGATGATGGTCAACAAAATATGTGGTTACATAAGGATATATGTAGCCACATATTTTTTGATTTCTTGTATGTTGCCGAGTAAGCTTACTTGTGTGCAGCAGGTCAATTATATTTTTATCTATTAAATATTTCATGTCGATATAGCTCAGATGGTAGAGCTGTTGACTGGCAATCTGTAGACCCAGGTTCGATTCCCGCACCAGCAAATTGTATTAAAAAAAAAAAAAATACAAAAAAAATATTTTTTTTTATATAATTTATTTTTTAGAAAATCAATTTTTAGACTCATTATTTTTGTCAGTACTGGTAAGCACATAGGTAACGATATATTTTTTGATTTTTCGTATGCTGGTGTGTAACGACAACTCATTATTTTTCGCGACATCCCCATATAAAGGTAATAAGAAATGTAATAACAAAAGTAAGTAGTTACCATTACCAAGTATGTAGTTACATAACCACATATCTGGTAATGATTTTCTACACTGGGCACATCCAAATATTGTGCGAACATTCACTTTCTTGTTTTTTAGTTTTTTCTTAGATTCTCCCAGAAGTGTTTAAGGTTTTTTTGAATGCTACAAAAAAATTAACACTACAATAAACTAGACATATTTCCCTTTCCATTGATGAATTAAACGTATATAAAAAATATTGGTAACAGGTACACTTATTGCATTTATTATTTTTCCATTAACAATATTTACATTTTTTAGTAAATTAAATACTAACTCCTAAATTCATAAACGCTTTGTAAATTTATAGGAGGTTTATTGAACAAATTTTGTATGAAAATGACATTTTGTACACCTGCTATAACTCTACAAGCGGCTTATATATTGAATAATAATTCTCAACAGGTAAAAATTTAGTCACGTATTAAGCTATTTTTAACAAAAGGGTTGCGCAAAATATCCTGAGAGTAAATAATTAATCATTAGTTATTTATATTATACTTTATAATATGCACCTGTAAAATATTTTTCCCATGTTGAAAAATGTTTTTTTTTTACCTGGGGTGTATGTTTGGAATGCAATAATTGTACCTGTCCCAAAATTATAAATGTTTTTTTTTTACCTGGGGTGTATGTTTTGAATGCAATAATTGGAAAGGGAAATATGTCTAGTTTATTGTAGTGTTAATTTTTTAGTAACATTCAAAAAAACCTTAAACACTTCTGGGAAAAGTCTACGAAAAAACTGAAAAACTATAAAGTGAATGTTTGCACAATATTTGCATGTGGTTATATTTTTTGACCTGAGGTGTGTGTTTTAAATGCAATAATTTTACCTGTTATCAATACTTTTTATATACGTTGCACTGTTAATTTTTAAGTAACATTCAAAAAAACCTTAAACACTTCTGGGAAAAATCTACGAAAAAATAAAAAGTGTATTTTTTACAAAATCATCTTTGAAAGTTGACTTTCAATATCTGAAAAAATACCCAAGGTACGTGAATGATTTTTTGCAGCAATAAAGACTATATTATTGTTCATGTAAAACAATTAAAATAATTTTAAAAAATAAACCGAACTATCCTTTTTTTGCAATTAAAATTATGGTGTTTGGAAATTTGCCATTTTTTTATAAAATCATGTTTTCTGGATTCGTTTATGAATTGGCGCTACTTTTTATTTTTGAAATCTAAACAGAATATATGGCGCTATATAACTGTATTTCAGAAAGTAGCTAAATCGGCGTGACTTTTTTGTTATATGATCGAAAACTCAAAAATTTTCGTAAAAATTAGACCAATTTCGGTCAATGCTGTACGTAGGGTGAATGTTGTACCGACTTCAAATTTGGATTAAAAGCATCTTAGAACCCCATTTTCTACGAATATATAATAAAACAGTAACTTTTATTAAATAACTTCTCCGTAAAAAGTGAAAAATTGATAGCATCTCTTTGAGAATAAAATGCAATTTTTTCGATCAGCGAAAAATGTTTGACTTTGGAAATTTCTCAACACTAAATGGTTCGAGATACTTAAAAAAGGTTTTCACAATTTCATTTCTCAAGCTGTTGCCTATATGTCAGTAATTTTTAAAAAATTATCGTTATAATATCGAATTCACAATCGGCCAAAAACTAAAAAGTCGAAGAGAAAAATGATTTTGTTTATTTTTGAAATGAAATAACTTAAAACCCATAACCGTTATTATAGTAAAGTAAGCATGCCTTTTCTTCGTTTCTCCAAGCTCATTCCAAAAAATAAAAAATCAACCATATTAGGCAATAATTGAAAGAGCTACACGGTCCAAATGCTATTTTACTTTTGATGTGGTCTACTTTGACTCCCAATAAGTCAGCCTGTGATAACACAGGGTACCCATGAATTCACAACTCAGAAAGCCTGGATCCTCTTTAACAATTATCTCATACATACTGATGCAATCGGACTTCTAGTTTAGAAGATACAGATTTATTACCACTTTTTTTGTTTCAAACCACTGTGCAACGGGGCGTTCTAGAGGAGGAGGAGTTCTGATTGCTGTAAAACGTTCTTTAAAATCTAATTTGTTAATGCTTAATAATAATAATCCTTTTGCAGATCAGTTAGGCGTGAAAGTACCCGGTGTTCACAATAATATTAAAATAATTGCGTCATATATACCTCCTTACAGTAATAATGAACTTTACAATTTGCACGTTGAAAATATTATGCATTTGTATGAATCAAAGTACTTTTGGTTGTGATTCAGATGGGTTAAGTTCTTATTTTACAAAGAATTGCAGTTCATCAAATTTCTTTCGTCTTAAACTTATTTTTAATAAGTCATTGAGTTTGGGAATTTTTTTGGACAGATGGAAGTTTTCAATAATAACTCCAGTATTTAAATCTGGTAATAGATGTAATATTAGAAATTATTGACCGATATCTAAGTTATCGACGGTTTCAAAGTTGTTTGAACATTCAGTAATTTCTAAAATATCTTTTTTCGTTGAGTCTATAATTATTCAGGAACAACATAGTTTTGTACGTGGTAGATCAGCTACTACTAAGTTAGCAATTTTTTCTCAATATTGCATTTCAAATTTTGAGTTAGGACATCAGGTTGATTCCATATATACTGATTATTCCAAGGCATTTGATAGAATTCCTCACAGCATCCTACTTGCCAAGTTGGATAAAATTGGTTTCCATTCAAATGTCTTGGATTGGTTTGGCTCGTATTTGAGTAATCGTATTTGTTCTGTCAACATTGATGATTTCTTATATATTCCTTATGTTGCCACCTCTGGTGTACCCCAGGGAAGTGTTTTAGGACCTCTATTTTTTATATTATATATGAATGATATCGCTTTTTGTTTTGATAACTCTAAATTTTTACTTTACGCAGACGATTTAAAAATTTTTAATCGTGTTCGCAATTCTGTGAATGCATTGGAACTCCAAACCAGCCTTGATAAATTAGTTTCGTGGTCCGATCGTAACCAACTTCAATTTAATGTTGTCAAATGTTTTTATTTATGTTTTCATAGGAAAGTTTTAATAGTCCCTTTAAATTACTCAATTTATACCAAAATTCTTAGTAAGGTATGTGAGGTTTCAGACTTAGGTATAGTTTTTGATCAAAAGTTAATTTTTGTTAATTACTTAGATTATATTATCCCAAAATCGTATGCTCTATTGTCTTTTGTGAGGAGAAATTGACAGGATTTTAAGGATCCTTACACTCGAAAATTATTATATTGTTCCTTTGTTAGGTCGAAGTTGGAATATGCGTCTGTTATTTGGAGCCCTTTTAATGCTTGTCATATTAACCGTTTGGAGAGAGTTCAGAGAAGATTTACGAAAATTTCTCTTTCTTGTATTAATTTTACTGAACAGGTACCCTATAATATTCGTTGCAATTTAATTAAATTGCAAACACTAGAGAATAGGAGGTCAATCTAATCTTTTTTATATTTATTTGATATAGTGAAATCAAATATAAAATGCCCTGAGTTATTATCACTGATAAATTTTAATGTTCTGTAACGAGGTTTTATTCATTGGCTGAGGTAGTTCAGCCGTGTCCAAGGTCAACTTGAGGACCTCTAACCTTAGGTATTAAAACACAGTTTATTTACTCTATCGGGAGTTAGCAAATAAATATATTTTATTGTTATTATTTACTCTTACAGCTTCAATTTATATCACACGATGATCAGGAAGCAATCCTTCTTCTCCGGTCGGATTTATCGACTATGTCGTCGGCAGGTAGGGACTCTCGGTACTAGTTGTGACAATCGGCATGATTTCGATAATCGGTTTCATTCGGACAAGTTGTCGATCACTAGTGCTCGCGGCAGGAGTCCTAACAATCGCAGGTAGGAACTATCGGCACTAGTGATGATAATCGACAAAAGTACAGATAATCGGCTGGGATGTGGTGATCGGGTTCGTTCGGCTAAGTTGTCGGTCACCAGTGCTCTAGGCAGGAGTCCTAGCAATCGGCAGGTACGGACTCCAGGCACTAGCGGTGACGATCGGCAAATGTAATCGGCTGGGCTGGGGTTCAGTGATCGGGTTCGTTCTGTGGCTGGAGTATCATAATCGGCAGGAGTTGTGATGATTGGCATGCACTCGGCAGTTGATATTACGATTAGCAAGTCTTCGGGCTGTCGGCGGGTGGTGGTGCAATCGTCAGTTGTGGCATTCGGTGCTGGATAGTTGACCTTCGGCGACATCAGCTACGCTTGGTGATCTGTTCGGAGTTGCATGAGAGAGCAGTCAACCGAAGTTGCTGAAGAGCAGTCAACCGAAGTTGCTGAAGAGCTGTCAACCGAAGTTGCAGAAGAGCAGTCAACCGAAGTTGCTGAAGAGCTGTCAACCGAAGTTGCAGAAGAGCAGTCAACCGGAGTTGCTGAAGAGCAGTCAACCGAAGTTACTGAAGATCTGTCAACCGAAGTTGCAGAAGAGCAGTCAACCGAAGTTGCAGAAGAGCAGTCAACCGAAGTTGCGAAATTTATTAATAGTGGGCCGCCTACGTATGTCGGGCAGCCCCCAAAAAAATGGGTTAAAGATGATGCAGGTAAATCCAAAGCAGAAGGCAGAACTTCGACATCTTTGGCGTATTAAATTGAATCACTTATGTGATAAATAAAATAAAAAGTATGAGAATTGCCAGCATATACGTTACGTTGTGAAAAAATAATATAAATGATTATTCATAATGCTGTATCCATGTATAGATAGAGATATACACACACACTCAGCAACTTAAACTAAATGGATTACACAGTATACAAACAAGTGTAGTGCATACACTAAACAACTTTCATTGGCATGTTATACACAGTAGATGTACAACCGCACAAACCGTAATTTTGCTTTGTTACAGTTCCCTCTAGATCTTTAAGAAACCATAGCTATTTTTTCATAGGTATGCACAAAACGAATTACTCATTAAATGAACCCTTAATTAGATCTCAGATTAATTTTAATAAATTAGAATAATACTGTTTTAGATTTTAATTATTCAAAACATATGTTTAAACTTTATTTAAATAATTTGTTTTAATTTTTTAATTTTATTTGTAGCGAGTAGTCTGTAAGGATCATTGTTATTCATAGATTTTATAAAAATAAAGAAATGAAATGAAAATCAACATTTTTTAAAAAAAAACTATTTTTTTTTGACAAATTTAAAAATCAACGTTTAAAAATATTTTCGCAATATTTACAATAAATTATTCAAATACTTGAACTTGATGGATCCATTTTAATAAAAAGAGTTTTATAAGAAACAATTCGCACAACTCGCAATTGAAATATCTTGATTTTTACTTTTTAACAAAGATTGCCAAATTAGCAAATGTTATTGAATTTTGAGAGCGTATAACAAAAAAAGTAAACAACATAGATCCATAATTTTTACAGTTATTGGTGTTGAATTTTATCTACTTTTATATGGTACCAAATACTTATACGAAAAACTAAGTTAATTTTTTGAATTAATCCTCGTTTCTGGTACTGCCCCAATGTGCGAAGGGAAAGCGTCCAAATTCAGTGTTTTGCCAGTACTTCTTTTTGTAAGTCCGCGGTCTACTTCTGCTTTTTCAGCGCTTCTTTTTTGTTACCACACATAATTTCTACCTGGGTTCTTGTGAGGCACCGCTATTGTAGTTAGGGGTACCATCCGTTCTCTTTTCCCCGGACACCGTCCTCTTTTTTAGGGCGTCCGGAGCAGTCCTCCTTCTTTTTCAGTAAGTGTCCGCGGTCGTCCTACTTTTTCACTTTTCTCCATAACTTTTTTTATTGCACTTTCGAATTGTTGGCATCGCTGTTATTTCAAATGACTTGGCATCACTTACTTTGATTGCCGAAATGTGAAGGTTATCAGCAGTGAGCAAACTGTTGTATTTTGAAAAAAAATTAACATTGCTTTTAATTATGGAAATGTATTTCATGAATTCCTTGCGATTTTTTTATTAAAAATGAAGTTTGCTATGAAATGAAAAAACTTGTTGAGTTTTAATTCCTACATAGAGCTTATATTTTTTTTAATCAAGGCGGCGCCGTGGACGCCAAAAAGAAATAAATTGAATCCAGAAACTATTTCTGTTATTATTTAGCGATATGGACACTCGAGAGAAAACTGTTAGAGATAGAGCAAAAAGCAACCCTAAATATCTTGAATCATTCAAAATAGAGCTATTTAGAGGTGTTTTTTGCTCTATGCCTAGCAGTTTTCTCTCGAGTGAAAATGTGACTTCAGAGTCAAATATCATTTAGTACGAATTGACAAGAGTTTTATGAATATTTGAAGAAATGCGACAGATTGGAAGCATCGAAAAATATTCATGAAACTCTTGACAATTCGTATCAAGAAATTATGGAAATGTACATTCCTCAAAATGTATGCAATGAATTTGTTAATGGTGGTTTTTGTTTTTTGTTTATTTATGTACCATTAATTTTAAGTTCAGAATGATTTTGTGTTTTTGGTGATTTTTTTTTTGTGGGAATAAAAATTGTTTTTTATTTTTATCGGGACATACATTAATTGCATTAAGGAATTAAATATGCTAAAGTCCCAGACGTATTTTACAAATTGTGAAAAATAATCTGTTGGAGGCATGTCCCTATCCGGATTTCATTCTTGCCTAAGGAACTCGCCAGGGGACGATGTTTTTAGAATTTCTGGAAATATTTGTTAAGTTAAATTACAAACTCAATGAGAATTTCTTGTTCTCGTCTAGGAGCGTTATTAAACATTTAAAATATCAGAGAAAAAACAACAACAAAGAATTTACCACAATTTGCTTTGTCATCTTCCAATATACTACTAAAATTGTTTTGTTTTAAAATAAATTTTTATTTGTATATTTTATCGCGTTGTTGATTTTTTTAAATTAATTTTTTTTTTTTTAAATGTCCTCAGTTTTAAGACAAATGCCCTCCTTTTTTGAGGTTGACGCACAGTGCTTTGTCCCCATATAGTCAATCGGCAAAATTAGAGGAGTTATCGCAGAAGAATGAAATTTGGTGTGCTGGTTCATAACATGTAAATTAAGAAAAATTCGAAGTTTCGGAAAAATCGGTGCAAGGACATGACTACCTCCCATACATCCTTTTCCACAAAAACCATATATTGACTACATTTATGATCAGAATGCACTAAAAACTTAAAATGGTTTGTAAAACAATACTTTTTAGCTCCGTGGGAAATTTTTTTTTTTCCTTTTTCTCAAAAACTATATTTTGGATAGATTTATGATAAGAATGCACTAAAAACTTAGAACAGTTTATAAAATTATACTTTTTAGCTCTGTGGCAAATTTCCTTTCATTCGGTGCACGGACATGACAATCTCCCATATATCCTTTTTCTAAAAAACTAAATTTAAGTTACATTTACGATCAAAATGCACTAAAAACTAATTATAACTTAAAAATTATACTTTTACTTTAGGGAGTTACCTGGCAAATTTTATTTTATTTGGTATCAGGAAATTTCCACCTTATGAATTTTAATTCTTGTAAAAAAATTGATAATTTAATATTTTACTTTGTAGAATTTTAGGGTGTCCGCGTTTGTTCTTTATGTTATTACTTCCAATCTTTTTTTTGATATTTTTCGAAATTAGGTTAATATTTTATAGTAATAAAAAAAATTTAATAACTTAATTTTTTTCAATTTTGACGTACCATAATATTAGCTCTTTGTAACTTTTTCGGAAACTTAGGAAATATTGTTTAAAAAAGCCTAAAATGTGAGATTGGACCGTAAAGAATACAGCATATTTTATAACTTAGGTTACTAGCTTAGGTTATAGGATCCCGAAGGATCCAATTTAAAATTTATTTTGATTTAATATTTTTTATAAAATGTATTGTTGTTTATTTGATTTCCGAAACTTGAATAATAATCATTTTAAAATATGTGAAAAGAAAAATTTCAATAATTAAAAACATAAAATTCCAAGTACATACAATTGAAATTATTATTTGGGCATGTAGGGAATGAATCTCTACATAACTTCCTATCTTTAAAAAAAATTAAATTTAGAATATGAGAAATATTTTGCTTGAAAAACTATCGTCGTTAATTAATAATTAAATGCTAATACTTAGAACAACTCCCATAAATATTAGTTTGATGAACTATACAAGAGTTTAAGTGATTATGTTGACAATAACTTCGCATGAAGATCTGGAATATCTTGAAGTGTATTGGTAGTTGGTTGCAAAATTCTTGATTCAATAGTATTGAAATTGATGCAAGTTTATTATTTTGAGGTAATGCGTTCTCGGTGCAATCTAACATTGTACAAAATAAATTGTTGAAAATCTGTACGGACATTTAAGTCGACTTAGAAACTCAAACTTCAGAACGATTTGACAGGTTAATCCATAACGGAAACGTTAGGTTTCGGAATTATATCCTAAAACATATAACGTTGTGTGGAGTTATTTTGAGATGGAGCCAATTGATGATTAAAAATTGACTGGATGCATTCACAGATCCTACAATTGTTATTCAATAAACTGTACAGGAAAGTAAAAGTAATATTTCAGAACCAAATGTTGAAGAAATCTAAGCAGGTGAGTTAAATTTTTCATATTGAGCGATTGATGTTCACTACTACTTAATATGGTCTTGAAAATCTTGAAGAATATTGGTAATACATCAGGGCAGTAAGTATGAAGGTAATTAGTTGCATAATGATAATTACATTCAATATTTAAATGAGATAATATTGATGCATTAACATATTAATACACCAAACAAATTCTTGAACATCTTTACGGATATTTAAATCTACTTAGATATTCAATCATCAAAAAGTTTAGTTTTGTTGCAAAATTGTATTTTTGGACATAACGTTTTAAGTTAAAACGTTTTAACGTAGATTGGCTCATATGAATAAAAAATAGATATTACTAATAGGGGAAAATACAGGGTTTTTTAAGCAATTACTTCATAAATCTAGTCTGCTTGGGAGTAGACTAGAAATTTAATTTTTTAATTTTCGTTTACATTTCATGCTATTCTACCAGCCAATTGGTAAATTTGGAGTTAAAAGCCATTCCTAAGCCCAAAGTAATTACTTCGAAGTAATTGCAAAGTTTTATTCATATGACCCATTGGTGTAGATGAAGTCCGTTGAGGAAATTCACAGGATGAACTTGAAAATCCCATGCAAGCAATCATACACGTTAGTACTCACAATCATATTCGATGAGTAGGTGTCTTGAATAATATAAAATTTGAATATCCAGGGGGACTAGTTGGTTAAAGTTGATTTGATATAAAAACGGTTAAAACGACAAGATATGTTGATTATAACTTTTTTTATGTAGAAATCCAAATTTTAGTGTTGAAATCCTTGAATTTTCCTTATATTATGCCATATATAATTTCATCTAATTAGATACCGGCCTTTATAATATTGGATATGGTATATATGATCAGCATGGCTGATCTTATTGCATGTATAGTTGTATATAGAGCTATATCTTAATATATATGGTGGCATTTTAGCAATATATAATTATATCTGGTATCATTTAAACAATATATAACTATATATGGTGCCAGTTAAACTAGATATTATCATATATGGTGGCATTTAAACAATATATGGTCATATATGGTACCTCATGAACAAGATCTTTAATACAATTGCAGGTATGATAATTTATGGTGCAATATATATGGTGCAATATATATTTATATATGGTGTAATTTAAGCAATATATTAGCATATATGGTGCGATTTAAACAATATATGGTCATATATGGTACCTAATGATAAAAATTTTTAATACAGTTCCAGATATGATAATATATGATAATATATATAGTGCCATATATATTTATATATATTTATATTATTTAAGCAATATATTACCATATATGGTGCCACTTAAAACATATATTATTATATATGGTGCCTAGGGCGGGTCGATTTAATAATCGCCCATGGCTCAGTGAAAATCGTATTCTAGGGATCAAAATAAGAAACTTTGCCGAAGGAACCATACCTCTAAAACGAATTCTACTACCCCCAACTGTTGACTTTTGTCCCGTAGGGTCAAGTTTTGAAAAATCCCACTTTGACCCATTTAGAGTGCCCCAATCGAGTCCAAATGTATGACCGATCCCCACTAACTTTGGAGGGCCGATCCACCCATGCCAGTGGCACACCCCCTGGAACTCCCCTGGGGGGTTCCCCATACAAACATTTTAAAAAATCACCATTTTTGGCACTTTATTTTATTATTTTTTATTTATTTTATTTATTTTTATTATTTTATTTATTTTTTCTCTTTAGAAATTTATTTAGTCAGAACATATGTAAATGAAAAAATTAATTTAACTTAGTAATAGAAAAGAAAATAAAAAAAATTACTGTTTGAAGTCTTTTTTGCTTTCAAGTCTGGGCATTTTTTCTTTTCTATTACTAAGTTAAATTAATTTTTTCATTTACATATGTTCTGACTAAATAAATTTCTAAGGAGAAAAAATAAATAAAATAATAAAAATAAATAAAATAAATAAAAAATAATAAAATAAAGTGCCAAAAATGGTGATTTTTTAAAATGTTTGTATGGGGAACCCCCCAGGGGAGTTCCAGGGGGTGTACCACTGGCATGGGTGGATCGGCCCTCCAAAGTTAGTGGGGGTCGGTCATACATTTGGACTCGATTGGGGCACTCTAAATGGGTCAAAGTGGGATTTTTCAAAACTTGACCCTACGGGACAAAAGTCAACAGTTAGGGGTAGTAGAATTCGTTTTAGAGGTATGGTTCCTTCGGCAAAGTTTCTTATTTTGATCCCTAGAATACGATTTTCCCTGAGCCATGGGCGATTTTTTTGCCTCCCCACAAATCGACCCAGCCTAATGGTGCCATTTAAACAATATATGCTCATATATGGGACCTCATGAACTACATTTTTAATACAGTTCCAGATATGATAATATATGCTACTATATATTGTATAGTACCATATACTTTGATATATCGTTCCATTTAAACAACATACCATGTATGGTACCATTTAAACAATATATTTTCATATATGGTACCATTTAAACAATGTATTGTCATATATGATAACTCATCAGCAACTACAATATTAACTGTATTTCAGAAGCTATTAATTGTATTTCAGAAATTATATTGTATTTCAGAAATTATGATTGTATTTCAGAAATTATCGAATGTATTTTAGAAATTATTAATTGCATTTCAGAAATAATCAAATATATTTCAGAATTTGTTGATTGTAATAGAGAAAGATTTCTGAAATACATTTCATAATTTCTGAAATACAATTGATAATTTCTGAAATAAAGTTTGATAATTTCTGAAATACAGTTGTGAATTTCGGAAATACAATTAATAATTTCTGAAATACAATGGATAAAATTGAATTTCAATTGACTAGTTCTGAAAAACAATTCATAAATCTGAAAAATAATTGATAAGTTCTGAAATACAATTGATTATTTCTAAAACACAATTGATAAATCTTAAAAACAATTGATACAATTGGAAATGGAGTAGAGCATCAAAAAGATGTAAATAAAATTATTTTATTAAAAAAATTCAATTTAATAAAAACAAGCGGGCTTAAGCCCGCTTGTCCTGGTGTTTTCATTAGGGGATTCTACTAAGTACAAACAAGTATGAATTATTACCCATATTGTATTCGGTCAATCCACTGTGCAACAAATGTGTGTGATTTTTTCCATCTACAAGTAAATAGTTCAGTTTAATCTTGTTTAATATCAGTGCTGCCACAAGCAAGATTCGAAATTCCCAAAAGTGTAGACAAAATTACCCAAAAAATATGAATAAAAAATAGATATTGGAATTTTTATGCAAACTTCACAATTTTAGTCAGTTTGCGAGTAGTCTAAAATTTTTATTTTTATTAATATTTCATGCTCTTCTACAAGTCAACGGATGAATTAGATGTTAAGTCATTCGTAATCCAAAAGTAATTATGGCTGAGTTCCAAAACGTCATTTGCAATGCAACTGAACAAAGTCATGCATTCGTAAACGCAATTGATGCGCATATAAAAAGCAAACTGTGCATCACAAATGTTGTTGATGCTTTGTTGACATGTTTTTATTACAAAATAAGCAACACACTTGTTTGCTTTGTATCGAAACAGTAGTAAAACCGCAAACACTGCAATGTGTTTTGACGTTTAGGAACTCACCCTATATACATTGAAAATGAAATAATTAACAATTAAATGGTGGTGGCTTTTTCACTCCAAACTTTATAAAAGGTTTAAAATTAATGAGTATCGACTATAAACCTATATTATTTGTTTCGTTATTAAGCAAATATGAATAGAGTTTTTCACAAATTAGCTTAAAATCCTGCAATAAAACTATTGTAAAAGTTTATGAATTAGACCATAGATTTGTACTTGCATTAAAAAGTAAAAATTAAAATTTTAAATTTTTTTGTGATTTTTTAGTCTACTAATTATATAGCGAAACATTTTTTTCATATTTTCTATTAACTAAAATTTAGCTCAAATATAACTATAATTCTGTATATTTAACAGTATTATTTTTGCTGTTCCTATCTTCCTAATATTTAGTAAAAATAATCTGCTAATTGCAGCAGTTTTTTCCGCATTTTCATTTTAAACTAATTTTTAGTAGTTTAACTAAAATTTTAACAGACTATTTTCTATTGGTGTACCTTTTTTTGGAAAAATTTTCAAAAAGGCATATTTTGAGATATGGGGACTTGAATTCAAAAATTTCCTTTTACCCTTCTAAAAGAAAAATGGAAATGCACACACAGAAAACAGATTCGTAGTTCCAACCGAATTTTTTGCCAACCGAATTTTTGTAGTTCCAGGTACAATCACTTATATTTATTTTTAATGCCGTTGTAATTACCGAAGTTTATTTACAATTTTTGAATTTTTGTTGTCTTAATAAATTATTTTAATATTTGGGGATTATAAATGCTATAAATAGAAAAACACGTTCCAAAATTTTTTATGTCGCTAACTGGGATAGAACCGGCGACCTTCCGCTTGTCAGCCCATTGCTTTAGAGCTAAGCTAAGCTCTATTTAAATTTTTTTAGTCAAATTTCAAATTTGAATTTCTTCAGGTTTAAATATTTTGTCTATAAATAAAATTATATCAGCAACCGAAAATCAATTGTGTCTTAATTTGACTAAAAAAAAAATTAAAAAAGAAAAATTATGTCGCGAACAGGGATCGAACCGGCGACCTTTAGTTTGTGAGCCCATTGCTTTTCCTTTAAGCTAAACTCGATATTTTTTTTGTTAAATTTCAAATTTGAATTTCTTTAGGTTGAAAATTTGAATATGTATTTTGTTTTTGAATGAAATTATATTAACAACAGAAAATCAATTGTGTCTTATGGGGTGATATTTTACAGAGACTATTAATTACAGACACTATTAATTATAGAGATAGGAAATCAAAACTTACACTACTCACCGGTAGAGGGCACTGAAATTTAGTATTACCTGAGCAACTATTTAGTATCGCTTAAGTATCAGCTGAGCCTATATTTAAAAATTCAAAACTGCAGAAAGCTGCTCAAAATAAGGAAAAAACAAGCGCGGAACATATTCAAATAATAAAATTTGAGATATCCGTTTTTTTTTTGCTTTGTTATTATTTAATGGGGTCATTTTGTAAACAAAACTTTGCTTTCGTTTGAACGTTTTTTCGTTTTAAATTTTGTAAAACTCATGGGGTCATTTTGTAAAACAAAACTTTGCTTTCGTTTGAACGTTTTTTCGTTTTAAAATTTTTAAATTTTGTAAAACTCAAAATCATGTTTGGAAAAATATGAATATTTTCTTATTTTTTCAATCTGGCAATATTATAATCGAAGACAAACTCCTTAATAAAACGTTATTTCAGAATAAGTAAGTAAACGTGAGTAAACGTTTGCAAACAAATATTATGTCATATTCAAACGAACAGAAATAGTTGTCGTTTCCTATTAAAAAGTTAAAGTTTTTGCATTAAAAGTTAGGTAATTGCAATTTTTGGAATAAAAATTGTATAATTATGGGTTTAAAAATATGAAGTAGTTAAATGTGATACTCCCAGTGTAGAAACGGTAAGGACATATCATTATTTTTTGGACTATCAGTAATGACACCCACTTACCTTCTGCATTATTTTAAAACATGTAATAATGAGTTACTGATAATGACTTATTTTTATCATTATTTCAAATAGAAAATAATTTTCTAGATTTTTTTGAAAATTTTTTTTAATCTATTTTTAGACTCAATATTTTTTAAACACTGGTAAGGATATATGTAACCACATATTTTTTGATTTTTTGTATGTTGGCGAGTAAGCTTACTTGTGTGCAGCAGGTCAATTATGTTTTTATCTATTAAATATTACATGTCGATATAGCTCAGATGGTAGAGCTATTGACTGGCAATCTGTAGACCCAGGTTCGATTCCCGCACCAGCAAATTTTATTTAAAAAAAAATCCAATAAAAAATATTGTTTTTTATATAATTTTTTTTTTTTGAAAATTATTTTTATACTCATTATTTTTGTCAGTTCTGGTAAGCACATAGGTAGCGATATATTTTTTTATTTTTCGTATGCTGGTGTGTAACCATAACTCATTATTTTTCGCGACATCGCCATATAAAGGTAATAAGAAATGTAATAACAAGTTACCAATACCAAGTATGTAGTTACATAACCACATATCTGGTAATGATTTTCTACACTGGGCTCCTATATTTTTTTATTCTCAATAAAAAATAATTCTTTTAGGGTCATATGCATAATCACTTTTTAAATTTATAAACGGCTTATAAAACAAATTTTTCACAAAAATTCGTTATAAGGTTTTCAAATTATTATGCATAAGCACTTTAAGTTATATCCCAGTGTAGAAAATCATTACCAGATATGTGGTTATGTAACTACATACTTGGTAATGGTAACTACTTACTTTTGTTATTACATTTCTTATTACCTTTATATGGCGATGTCGCGAAAAATAATGAGTTGTCGTTACACACCAGCATACGAAAAACCAAAAAATATATCGTTACCTATGTGCTTACCAGTACTGACAAAAATAATGAGTCTAAAAATAGATTTTCAAAAAAATGAATAACATAAAAAAAAATATTTTTTATTGTATTTTTTTTTTAAATAAAATCTGCTGGTTAGGGAATCGAACCTGGGTCTACAGATTGCCAGTCAACAGCTCTACCATCTGAGCTATATCGACATGTAACATTTAATAGATAAAAACATAATTGACCTGCTGCACACAAGTAAGCTTACTCGCCAACATACAAAAAATCAAAAAATATGTGGTTACATATATCCTTACCAGTGTTTAAAAAATATTGAGTCTAAAAATAGATTTCAAAAAATTTTAAAAAAAATCTAAAAAATTATTTTCTATTTGAAATAATGATAAAAATAAGTCATTATCAGTAACTCATTATTATATGTTTTAAAATAATGCAGAAGGTAAGTGGGTGTCATTACTGGTACTCCAAAAAATAATGATATGTCATTACCGTTTCTACACTGGGATGCTAATTAGTGAAAATTTGGGCAATTTTAAAAATATCTGAATTTAGATGCTCTAAGATATTATTTACGTTTAAACAAATTTTTCTGTGTATATAAACTTCTACGTTTGAGACGAAATAAAACAAACTGAGGGGTTTTAAAACTAAAAATTGATAATTCTAAACTTTAGGGCCATCTTAACAAACCATATATTGTACTCCTTTGCTGTCCGCTAATGGAAGATTCTTTTTATTAAGGTTGATTTTCTGTATAATTTAAAATTTTTATTAAATATATTTGTTTCATATTATTAGGAAAAAATTTCGAAAAATATATCATAAAACAAAACAAAAAAATACTAATAAAAAAAATCGCCCCATACAGGATTCGATATCTGGACCCTCAAAATATTAAAACAAAAAATAACAACTCATTTACCAATCAGGCTAAACAGTCTTGAAAAACTTTATGAACAAATTTTTATTTAAATAACTTGTAATCCTATGTCAGAAATAATATTTTTTTTATCTGGCAGTAATAACTTCCAACTGACAACAAACGCAAACTACTACTCGTTTTATAAAATACTAAATATTTTCGTTTATGTTTTAAACGAAAACGAAAAAAACGTTTTCATTCGAGTTACAAAATGACTCCATCAAAATCATGTTTGGAAAAATATGAATATTTTCTTATTTTTTCAATCTGGCAATATTATAATCGAAGACAAACTTGTTAATAAAACGGTATTTTAGAAGAAGTAAGTAAACGTTTGCAAACAAAAATTATATCATATTCAAACGAACAGAAATAGTTGTCGTTTCCTATTAAAAAGTTAAAACTTTTGCATAAAAAGGTACGTAACTGCAATTTTTGGAATAAAAATTGTATAATTATGGGTTTAAAAATATGAAGTAGTTAAATGTGATACTCCTATATTTTTTTATTCTCAATAAAAAATAATTCTTTTAGGGTCATATCACTTTTTAAATTTGTAAACTGCTTATAAAACAAATTTTTCACAAAAATTCGTTATAAGGTTTTCAAATTATTATGCATAAGCACTTTAATTTACATATATGCCAATTAGTGAAAGTTTGGGCAATTTTAAAAATATCTGAATTTAGATGCTCTAAGACATGATTTACGTTTAAAAAAATTTTTCTGTGCATATAAACTTCTACTTACGTTTGAGACGAAATAAAACAAACTGAGGGGTTTTAAAACTAAAAATTGATAATTCGAAACATAAGGGCCATCTTAACAAACCATATATTGTACTCCTTTGCTGTCCGCTAATGGAAGATTCTTTTTATTTAGGTTGATTTTCTGTATAATTTAAAAGTTTTATTAAATATATTTGTTTCATATTATTAGGAAAAAATTTCGAAAAATATATCATAAAACAAAAGAAATACTAATAAAAAAAATCGCCCCACACAGGATTCGATATCTGGACCCTCAAAATATTAAAACAAAAAATAACAACTCATTTACCAATCAGGCTAAACAGTCTTGAAAAACTTTATGAACAAATTTTTATTTAAATAACGTGTAATCCAATGTCACAAATAATATTTTTTTTATCTGGCAATAATAACTTCCAACTGACAACAAACGCAAACTACTACTCGTTTTATAAAATACCAAATATTTTCGTTTACGTTTCAAACGAAAACGAAAAAAACGTTTTCATTCGAGTTACAAAATGACCCCATAAATTTAAATAAAACGAGTAAAAAGGTTAAAGTCGGGCATGCCGACTATACAATACCCTACACCAGTCTGGTTAAAAGCCTACTAATGTTTGGATCCGAAATTCGAATGGGTTAAAATGGGACTTGTGTCAAAATTTTCTATAATGAGAGTCAGCGAACCAAATTTCATTAAAATATCTTAATATTTGCAACCTGCAGTTTGTAACCAAGGCAATTTTAGGGGGACCCTTATATGGGCACTAGGTCTAAACATGAACCGATGTTAACCAAAATCAATAGGCTTCGTCCTTGGGCTGATATAGGTCGGTGTATCGAATATAATCAAAATATCTTAATATTTGCGACTGCAGCGTATAAACAATATAATTTTGGGGGACCCTTATATGGGCACTAGGTCTAAACATGGACCGATGTTCACCAAAATCAATAGGCTTCGTCCTTGGGCCAACATAGGTCTGTGTACTAAATTTCAACAAAATATCTTAATATTTGTGACCTGCAGCGTATAAAAAATATAATTTTGGGGGGATCCTTATATGGGCACTAGGTCTAAACATGGACCGCTGTTAACCAAAATCAATAGGCTTCGTCCTTGGGCTGATATAGGTCGCTGTACCAAATTTCATCAAAATATCTTAATATTTGCGATCTGCAGCGTATAAACAATATAATTTTGGTAGGACCCTTATATGGGCACTAGGTCTAAACATGGACCGGTGTTAACCAAAATCAACAGACTTCGTTCTTGGGCTGACATAGGTCGGTGTACCAAATTTCATCAAAATAACTTAATATTTGCCACCTGCAGCGTATAAACAATATAATTTTGGTAGGACCCTTATATGGGCACTAGGTCTAAACATGGACCGGTGTTAACCAAAATCAACAGACTTCATCCTTGGGCTGACATAGGTCGGTGTACCAAATTTCATCAAAATATCTTAATATTTACGACCTGCAGCGTATAAACAATATAATTTTGGTAGGACCCTTATATAAGCACCAGGTCTAAACATGGACCGATTTTAACCAAAATCAATAGGCGTCATGCTTGGGCCGACATAAGTCGGTGTACCAAGTTTCATAAAAATATCTTAATATTTGCGACCTGTACAGTGCGCACAAGAATGCATGGACAGACAGACAGACGGACGGACAGACGGACATCGTTAAATCGAAATAAAAAAAAAATTCTGAGCCGATCGGTATACTATAAGGTGGGTCTGGGACCAATATTTTATGGTGTTACAAACATCAGCACAAACTTATAATACCCTGACCACATAGTGGTGTAGGGTATAAAAATAAAATTGTCAATTTTTTGAACAAAATGCCATCAACCCGAGTAAAAAAAATTATATATAATCATATGTGGCACATATTACAATATATAATCCGACATATCGTTATGTATATCCATATATAATTATATATGACGTTTTTTCCCAAAATTTTTCCTTATATTATGCCATATATAATTTCATCTAATTAGATATCGGTCTTTATAATATTAGATATGGTATATATAATTATATATTACATATCATGGCTGATCTTATTGCATATATAGTTGTATATAGAGCTATATCTTAATATATATGGTGGCATTTTAGTTATATATAATTGTATATGGTATCATTTAAACAATATATAACTATATATGGTGCCAGTTAAACTAGGTATTATCATATATGGTGGCATTTAAACAATATATGGTCATAAATGGTACCTCATGAACAAACCCTTTAATACAGTTGCAGATATGATAATATATGCTACTATATATAGTGCCATATATATTTATATATGATGTTATTTAAGCAATATATTACCATATATGGTGACATTTAAACCATATATTATTATATATGGTGACATGTAAACAATATATGTTCATATATGGTACCCCATGATCAAAATTTTTAATACAGTTCCAGATATGATAATATATGCTACCATATATAGTACCATATACTTTGATATATCGTATCATTTAAACATATGTATACCCGAGTAAAAAAAATTATATATAATCATATGTGGCATATATTACAATATATAATTAGACATGTGGTTATGTATATCCATATATAATTATATATGAGGTTTTTTCCGAAAAATTTTCCTTATATTATGCCATATATAATTTCATCTAATTAGACATCGGCCTTCATAATATTAGATATGGCATATATAATTATATATTACATAACATGGTTGATCTTATTGCATATATAGTTATATATAGAACTATATCTTAATATATATGGTGGCATTTTAGCAATATATAATTATATATGGTATCATTTAAACAATATATAATTATATATGGTGACAGTTAAACTAGATATTATCATATATGGTGCCATTTAAACAATATATGGTCATATATGGTACCTCATAAACCAAATCTTTAATTCAGTTCCAGATATGATAATATATGGTACTATATATGGTGCGATATATATTTATATATGGCGTTATTTAAGCTATATATTATCATATATGGTGCCATTCAAACCATATATTATCATATAAGGTGCCATTCAAACCATATATTATCATATATGGTACCATTTAAACCATATATTATCATATATGGTGCAATTTCAACAATATATGCCCATATATGGTACCTCATGAACAATATTTTTAATACAGTTCCACATATGATAATATATGCTAACATATATAGTGCCATATATATTTATATATGGTGTTATTTAAGCAATATATTACCATATATGGTGCCATTTAAACCATATATTGTCATATATGGTGCCATTTCAACAATATATGCTCATATATGGTACCTAATGAACGACATTTTTAATACAGATGCAGATATGATAATATATGCTACCATATATAGTCCCATATGTATTGATATATGGTGTCATTTAAACAATATTAATATATAGACATATATGGTATCATTTAAACAATATATTGTCATATATGGCACAATTTAAACAATATATGGTCAAATTTGGTACCACATCAACAACATTTTGAATACAAATCCATATATGGTTTAATTTGAATAATGTAAAACTATGGCGCTATAAAAAATATTATCAGATATGTTACTTCATTAACAATATTTATAATACAGTGTCATATATTGTAATATATGTATATCATTCAATATATATTGATGTATGGTAATGGTACAATAATTCCAATATCAGTTGAGATACAATTTGTGGGTCCATATCAACAATTTGTTCACGTACATTTAACATATATATATATGTACATTTAAGTTATAATTTATAAACATTTTATAAAGTTAAATAGTTCCATAAACCTCGTCTAACTATATAGAATGTTTATGAATATACGATTTAATATATAATAATTACAACTACAAATTGGTGCCATTATCTAAAATTTAATTTAATGTTAACTTATAATAAAATAAAAATGTATTTCCTAAAAATAAAAATATAGTGTTAATTAATGTTAATATACAATAGGTTTAAGTTTAACATCCCAGACAGAAAAATATAATCGGCACAATGCTGGCAAACCGTTGGCGATGGTCGGTTATGCGTTGGCAGAACGTTGCATTAACTATCTTGGCAAAAAAATAGATTTCAAAAAACATTTTTGAAAAAATTGAGAAAACTTTTTTTAATATTTGCTTTTAAAAACATGAAATTTAACCCAGTCCACCAGATTGTCAGCCAAGACCTCTACACTCTAATCTAACGAGACTTGTTATAGATGTGTGATAGCTACAAATTAAATGAATGATAAAAGCATTTCGAGCTAACTTATAAGCATGGAAAAAAGGTATTCCAGAAATTATTAAATGTATTTTAGAAAATTTTAATTGTATATCACAAAATATTATTTGCACTTCAGAAACTACAATATTACGCAAATTTAATTATTTATTTATTTAGTTGTGTCCAGAAATAATGAAATCTATTTCAGAATTTCATAGCTAATAGAGAAAAATTTCTCAAATACATTTCATAATTTCGGAAATACGATTGATAATTTCTGAAATACAGTTTGATAATTTCTGAAATACAGTTGTGAATTTTGGAAATACAATTAATAATTTCTGAAACACAATTGATAAAACTGAACTTCAATTGACTAGTTCTGAAATACAATTCATAAATGTGAAAAATAATTGATGAGTTCTGAAACACAATTGATAAAACTGAAATTCAATTGATTATTTCTGAAATACAATTGATAAATCTTAAAACAATTAATACAATTGGAAATGGTGTAGAGCGTCAAAAAGATGTAAATAAAATTATTTTATTCAAAGATTTCAATTTAATAAAAAAATAAATATATAATTTTATAAAAAAATTTATAGAAAAAAAAATTTTAATTTTATAAAAAGAAATTCATTTTGTAAAAGAAATGCATATTGAACTCGTTACCTTCTGAGTTTAAACCTTATTTTAACAAAATATTGTAATTTTTATACAATCAGTGCTCTGCCAGTCTATTATTTTTTGAACAGTCGGCAATATATGTCTGGGATCTTATTTAATCCCAAATAAATGGAGATCTTACGTAGTACCCAAATATAATGCGGCATCTAATTTTATCTGTCATTTTTATGGATACTTTTAAATGTCAATCCCCAAATATAGTGCTGTTTATAATTCGATCTGCCATTTTAATACCGAAATAAATTGCTGGATCTAATTCGATCTGCCATTTTTCGGATCAAATTAGGTCTTACTAAATCCCAAAATATATTGCTGGATCTAATTTTATCTGCCAATTTTCTATTCAATTTATATCTAAGTTTATCCACAAATATATTGCTGAATCTAATTCGATGTGCCATTTTTCGGATAAAGTTAGATCTAAGTTAATCCACAAATATATTGCTGGATCTAATTTGATCTGCTATTTTTCAGATCAATTTATATCTAAGTTTATCCACAAATATATTGCTGGATCTAATTCGATGTGCCATTTTTCGGATCAAATTAGATCTAAGTTTATCCCCAAATATATAGCTAGATCTAATTCGATCTGCCACTTTTTCGGATCAAATTAGATATACGTTTATCCACAAATATATTGCCGGATCTAATTTGATCTGCCAAAATTGAGATCAAATTAGATCTAAGTTTATCCCCAAATATATAGCTGGATCTAATTGGATCCGCCATTTTTCGGATCAAATTAGATCTAAAAATATCCGCAAATATATAGCTGGATCCGCCAATTTTCGGATCAAAATAGATCTAGGTTTATCCCCAAAGATATCACTGGACCTCCCAATTTTGAGATATAACTTGATCTTAGTTTATCCCCATATATACAATGGGATCTAATACGATATGATTGGATACACCCAATTTTGAGATCTAATTGGATCAGCTAGATATTACAGCAGATCTTAAACAATATCAAATTGGATATAATTAGATATTGCGCGAGATCAATTTTTTTTACTCGGGTATATGTGATTAAGTTATATCTGTATAAAGTGTTAATCAGAAGAAATTGTGTCCGATTTTTGACCTGATACAATTTTATCGGTTTATATGTAATTGTGTCAGGTTTGATCGTAATTGGTTCAATTTTATATAAATAAAATATAATTGTATCCGACATTTACCTTATACAATTGTATCAAAGTTTAAAACTGATATCAGGTCAAAATTGGGATATAACTATATAATTTTGTATACAAATATAAACCAATAAAATTATATAAGGTCAAAAATCTGATACAATTTCATCTGATTAACACATAATTTAATCAGGTCAGATCTAAACTGATACAATTAGATAAAAACTGATAAACATCTGATACAATTTTATCGGGCCATTTTTCGGATCAAATGGTATGACTCTAAGTTCTATATTACCATATAAAGCATATTAATAGGAACATACATATATGGTGCCATTTAAACAATATATTGTCATATATGCTGCCATCTAAACAATATGGTAACTCATCAGCAAATACAATATTAACTGTATTTCAGATGCTATTAATTGTATTTCAGAAATTTTAAATGTATTTCAGAAATTATGGAATGTATTTCAGAAATTTATTAATTGTATTTCAGAAATAATCAAATCTACTTCAGAACTTGTTGATTGTTTATCATAGTTAATAGAGAAAAATTTCTAAATTACATTTCATAATTTCTGAAATACAATTGATAGTTTCTGAAATATAGTTTGATAATTTCTCAAATACAGTTTGATAATTTCTGAAATACAGTTGTGAATTTCGGAAATACAATTAATAATTTTTAAAATACAATTGCTAAAACTGAAATTCAATTGACTAGTTCTGAAATACAATTCATAAATCTGAAAAATAATTGATAAGTTCTGAAATACAATCGATAAAACTGAAATTTAATTGATTATTTCTGAAATACAATTGATAAATCTTAAAAATAATTGATACAATTGGAAATGGTGTAGAGCGTTAAAAAGATGTAAATAAAATTATTTTTTTTAAAGAATTCAATTTAATAAAAAAAATATAATTTTATAAAAACATTTATAGAAAATAAAATTATAATTTTATAAAGAGAAATTCTTTTTATAAAAAAAAAATGCAAGCCGTGAACGGTATCGAACTCGAGACCTTCTGAGTTTAAACCTTATTTTAACAAAATATTGTAATATTTATAAAATCAGTGCTCTGCCAGTGTATTATTTTTTGGACTGTTGTGAATATCTGTCTGGGATCTTATTTAATCCCAAATAAATGGAGATGTTACTTAGTACCCAAATATAATGCGGGATCTAATTTTATCCGTCATTTTTCTGGATAGTTTTAGATGTCAATCCCCAAATATATTGCTGTTTCTAATTCGATGTGCCATTTTAATACCGAAATAAATTGCTTGATCGAATTCGACCTGCAATTTATGGGATAAATTAAGATCCTACCAAATCCCCAATAAATAACTGGATTTAATTCGATCTGCCATTTATCGGAAAAGTTAAGATTTTACGCAATCCCGAATTATATTACTGGATATAATTTGATCTGTCATTTTTTGGATAAATTTAGATCTTACTTAATCCCCAAATATATTTCTGGATCTAATTCGATCTGCCAAAATTGAGATCAAATTAGATCTAAGTTTATCCACAAATATATAGCTGGATCTAATTCGATCCGCCATTTTTCGGATCAAATTAGATCTAAGTTTATCCACAAATATATAGCTGGATCTAATTCGATCCGCCATTTTTCGGATCAAATTATATCTAGGTTTATCCACAAAGATATCATTGGACCTCCCAATTTTGAGATATAACTTGATCTTAGTTTATCCCCATATATACAATGGGATCTAATACGATATCATTGGATACACCCAATTTTGAGATCTAATTGGATGAGCCAGATATTACAGCAGATCTTAGACAATATAAAATTGGATATGATTAGATATTGCGCGAGATCAATTTTTTTTTACTCGGGAAAGCTAAATTGCGAAATCAAATCTGTTCCGAAAAAAACCTATAACATGCCTGATAATATTCTAATTATGATTTCAGTGTAATTTTTAAATCCCGACCGAAATCTGGCTTTTGTCAGTACAAATAAACAAAACCGAATATTCACTTTATTCGGAAGAAACCGAAAATTTTTGTTAACATTTTCCTTAAAATTACGTAATTAGAAAAAAAACTGAAAATAAGTTCTTAAATTTTAAATGAGATCAATTCTATTTATTATGAAAACAAAATTAACAAAACACGTTGTGTTAAGCCACTTCCAGATGAGGGAAGAAAACAGATATGGATGGAATATAACCTTCTCTAAATAGCAGAAATCATTCACAATCTAGTTTTTGTAGATGTGTTTTTGATTTCCCTCTAGCATTTTTCTCTAAATTATATTTAAAACAATTTTAAATGTTTCGGCATTTGTTGGCAACAATTTTTCCGAAAAGTTGTCAAATATTGAGTTTTTTGCCGAAACCGGTCGGTCGGATTCTGAATTTTATTTAAATGCAAAAGCAAATAGTTTTTTCTATATTGAATTCAAAAAACTGGAAATCCTACATTTTGTAAAGAAAATGATTTTCAGTTACAATAACATACTTTGTGTTACAAAATGTTAATTAGTTTGCGCGATTATTTTGTTTTCATATTTAAATTTTAATGTTGCAAACCGGGAAATAAAATTTATATTAACTAAATTTATAGAGTAGGGTGTTTATTTTTCTCTTTTCAAATTATTTTAATAACGACTTCCGATAGTACTCATAGGCATTAGAGATGAGCGATCCGGTGATTTTTGAATAACGCTGCTACCAGTGATCGTGATTTTCAAATCACCGTTCTTTTAAACAGTGACCGTGATCACGGGTTTGTAATAGAGATGGGCGATCCGGCGATTTTTCAGTGACATTGTTCCCAGTGAATGTGATTTGCAAATCGTTGTTCTTTTAAACTGTGATCGATGAAATCTATGGAAAAGACTGCGATTTTCTGATAAATAAACGAAATAATATTTATGGCGAGTTTTTAAGATGTCAGTTAAACTTGGTTTAGTTAAAACGAAAACGAATTTTGTCAGCCATTTCATAGTTTATTAACAAAAATTTGCCGGAAAAACTTTTCTAGACTATAATATATTTCTTTATTGAAATAAAACAAAATAAACCACATTTTAAAATCTGTATTCCAGTTACAAACTGCGTTAAACTAAGTTTAAAGATAATCCACTTCCTAAAAACTGGGCCTTAAAAGAAGAATAGTTGCGACCGGTAACAAAGACATGATAGAAGGAGACATTTTATTCAGAAGAGTGTGAAAGCAAGTCACTGTTATTGAAAAAAAAAAACATGTATTACTGTGCACAATGAAGTTTGCAAGAAAGAATAGTACAAAAATATTAAAAGAACGACATTCCGAGTAACTGCGACTTGAAATATTTGATCACTGCCGTTATCAGTGATTTATCCATAACTGTGATTAAATCACCGGTATGAAAATATCGCTCATCTCTAATAGGCATTATTCAATAGTACTCGTTAACGTTATTTGGAAATGCCTGCCATCTGGTGTATAATATTGGCAACTTTTGTTCTATCTTTATATTTGACATCTTTGAACTTTTCAAAGATGTCAAATGTAAAGATGTAAGAAAATGCATCCCTGTTTAGTTCCAAACATTTCCAACAGATGGCGAGATTGTCACTGCATTTTTTTCATTATTTTGAAAATTCTCTCTAAACAAATATGGCTGTTAATCAAAATATCAAAATCAAAACAAAAAATAAAAATTTAAATAAAATTTAAAATTTTGAAAAATATTCATCGTTTTGTAGTATTTTTGCAACTTTTATAAATAAAACACATAGTTAAAATTCGTGTAGATAAATAATAATTATACCATAAAAGAATATATAACCATCAAAGTGTTAAAACGTATTTGTAAAAAAATAAACAATTTCTTTTTGTTGAAATAAAAAAAAAATCACAACAAATATATTACCCTACTACACCATTCATTGTTTGGGTTGGTCTTTAGGTTGAACTAAAATTATTTCAGTCGAAACATTTTTTAAATATTTGTGTTTAGGATTTGTTATAGGGAGAGTAAAAGAAAACTTTTTGGTGGTAATTTTGTGTTCCAATTGCTATTTTTGATAGAAGGTCCCATTTTTAGTTAAAAAAGTAGGATCGCCGATCAGAGTGAAGTTTTTTAATTTTTCATAAAAAAAATACTTTTCGCTTATCAATCTGAAAATGATTTAATTTACCAATAAAATTTTTTTTAATATATATTTTTTAAGTAAAATAGTTAAAGACATTTTGTGGAATATATACAAAGCACTTTAAATACTTTTTGTGAGTTAAAGCTACTCTAAATATCAATTCCACTTTGGTTTCTGAACGTGAAAAAAAAGGATATTTTTTGTTTTACGTCTTCTTGAGAAGAATTACCACTACAAAGCCCGTAGCATAGTCGATATTTAAAAAAAACATTTTTTTTTCAACACAAAATTTTCTTTAACAACTTAAACTTCAAATTCCGAAAGAAAAAATTTGTTTTGGACTGTTTCAGAAAAAAGTTTGCGAAAGCTAAATTGCGAAATCAAATATATTCCGAAAAAACCTATAACATGCCTGATAATATTCTAATTATGATTCAAGTGTAATTTTTAAGTTCCGACCGAAATCTGGCTTTGTCAGTACCAATAAACAAAACCGAATATTCGCTTTTTTCTTTTTTTTTTTTTTTTTTTTTTTTTTTATTTATTTATTAATTTGAAGTTCCGTACACAAGACTTAGAGTCTCATATTGCAGTACAGAACTGATTGTTTGGAAAATTACAGAAATTGTTATTAAAATTTTAAAACTAAAAATAATAAAATATAATAAATTTATAACATGTATCAAATTAACCCTTTCAGACCCAACCAGATGCAAAAATTTATTGTTTTTGTAATTTTAAGGTAAAATGGTATTAAAACTATTAAAATTTTCTGATGTCAATTCATATTTTATGAAACATAATTTAGGTAAAGTATAATTGTAATTTTTGTCTAAGTAAACCTATCAATATTGAAAATATTTGCAACTTTAAGAGAAAACATCACATCACACAATCATGTATGCTGGGTCTAAAAGGGTTATAGTCAAATTAAAAACATAAAAAAAATATCATAAAAAATTAATTAAACATTCAAAGTATATACTCATATAATTAATTTAACAGACCAAAAATCAAATATAGTTTCCTAATTCGAATAAGCTCATAATTTTATTTTTGAACTGAAGTGCATTACTTATAACTTGAGAGTCATATGGAAGATTATTCCAGAGACGGGTGGCGTATATAAAGAACTGCCATTCGGATATCAAACTTAATATTCAAAACCGAATATTCACTTTATAAAGAAACAAAACCGAATATTCACTTTATTCGGAAGAAACCGAAAATTTTTGTTAACATTTTCCTTAAAATTACGTAATTAGAAAAAAAACTGAAAATAAGTTCTTAAATTTTAAATGAGATCAATTCGATTTATTATGAAAACAAAATTAACAAAAGACGTTATGTTAAGCCACTTCTAGATGAGGGAAGAAAACAGATATGGATGGAATATAAGCTTCTCTAAATAGCAAAAATCATTCACAATTTAGTTTTTTTAGATGTGTTTTTGATTTACCTCTAGTATTTCTCTAAATTATATTTAAAAGAATTTTAAATGTTTCGGCATTTGTTGGCCACATTTTTTACGAAAAGTTGCAAAATATAGTGTTTTTGCCGAAACCGGTCGGTCGGATTCTGAATTTTATTTAAATGCAAAAGCAAATAGTTTTTTCTATTTTGAATTAAAAAAAACTGGAAATCCTACGTTTTGTAAAAAATTGATTTTCAGTTACAATAACATACTTTGTGTTACAAAATGTTAATTAGTTTGCGCGACTATTTTGTTTTCATATTTAAATTTTAATGTTGCAAACCGAGAAATAAAATTTATATTAACTAAATTTATAGTGTAGGGTGTTTACTTTTCTCTTGTCAAATTATTTTAATAACGACTTCCGGTAGTACTCATAGGCGTTATTCAATAGTACTCGTTAGCGTTATTTGGAAATGCCTGCCATCTGGTGTATAATATTGGCAACTTTTGTTCTATCTTTATATTTGACATCTTTGAACTTTTGTTTTTGGTGATGCCATACCCCTGATTTTGTAACTCGAATGAAAACCTTTTTTTTCGTTTTCGTTTGAAATGTAAACGAAAATATTTGGTATTTTATAAAACGGGTAGTAGTTTGCGTTTGTTGCCATTTGCGAGTTATTATTGCCAGACAAAAAATATAATATTTGTGACATGGAATTACAAATTATTTAAATACAAATTTGTTCATTGAGTTTTCCAAGTCTGTTTAGCCTGATTGGTAAATGAGTTGATATTTTATACCCTCCACTGTGCAGGAGGGTATATATCACTTTGTCATTCCGTTTGTAACTCATCGAAAAAAGAATCTGGGACATAAAAAGGATATACATATATTCTTGATCGTTATCAATAGTGAAACCGATATAGCCGTGTCCGCCTGTCTGTCTGTTGAAATCAAGATCACGCTCAAAATAGTTGTTCTAGGATGTTAATTTTTAGTCAAAATTTGTGTCCAATTTCTTAAGCAGTTTGGTATTGGAAATGGGCATATTTGGTCTAGACGTTTAAAAGTTATGAATGAAAATGTAAAAGCACCTCTAGAATTTTCCATATTAACATGAAAAAATATATTAATTGTGTGTTGTTGTTGTAACTGAATAAGAAAAAATACATACATACACACCCAGACCTTGAAAGAGATAATTCTTTTTTGAATTTATATGCATAAAATTGGATTCATTTTATTAATTATTGAATAATTCATAATGCCTTTAATCCAATGATTGGACATTGAATGAAGTGAGATAAGATTTGTTCCTATTTGTGTTGATTCAATTTTGATTCGATTGAATAATTTGGACGTATGTTGGCTTCAGAGGCACCTCACCGATTGATTCTAAATTTTTACTACTGATATAACTCTCTTTTGGGGGCCCGAAGAATTTTTTTTTCACCGAAAAGCCTGTATGGGGAGTTACTTCGGTTTAAAGTTTAAAAATGAACTTAACTATATTTTCTTCATTTATGATAGGGTTGGAACAATATGTACACCATTGGAAAGGTAATAAAAATATCTTTAGGATAGCATTTTTTTGTTGACCCATTATGATTCGGCGTAGGTATTTTAATTTTTTTGTTTTTTTAATGTTTTTATTCCATAAAAAACCTATATAAGAACAAAAATTGTGCTTATTAGTATGTTATCAAGACGAAAAGATTTCATTTGATGTATAGATCAAGTTTTTATCACTTCAAACACCGAAGATATTAGAGGTCAAAATCGTGAGATTTTTTTTCTTTCAAAATATTGCTAACTTTTGACAAATGATAAATCTCAATACCGACAATAGGTTTACAATATGTTTACTCCTAAAATATGTTCGATTCCCGATGAGTTAATTCAGTATAATTGTTCTTTAGAGTCAAAGTTGTATCTTTTGTACCATCTGCAAAAAAATTAGGTTTGACTTCTAATATCTTCGGTGTTTGAAGTGATAAAATTTGAACTACATCTCAAAAGTTTTCAATCTTGAGAATATATTAATAAGTAAAAAATTATGTGGTAGTATACGGTGGTTTTTATAAAAACGGTTTCAGCGAAAGCCGAAAATAAGTATTCTGTATTGCTGGTCTTATCGAATTCTTTCAAATATATTTTTATTCTTTGTAATTTACTTGTAAAAATTATATCATCTTTCTTTGATTTGAAAATAATTTAAACAGAAAGTGATATTAATTTATGATCTAGAGTCAAACTAAAAAGAACATTCATTTACTTAAAACGGTTTATTTTAAAAAATCTTAAAAATAAATCTCGTTCGCCGGTAATGGGTAAACCAATAAAAAAAAAATGTCGTCCATAAGATATTTTTACTATCTTTCCAATGGTATATATATATTGTTCCAATCCGACTATAAATGACTTAGATATAGCTAAGTCCATTTCCAAACTTTGCACAGAAATAAACTCCCTACAGAGGTCTTTCCGCTGATTTTTTTTTCAAATCAGCTTGAAAAGTACTACATCGGTGTAAAAAAAAATTCACTGAGATCAACTTATTGCAAAATTGAGATTTAAAATACGAATTAAGGAATTATATTTTTAAAGGTCTGCACACATCTATATGAATAACATAAGCAGTGTTGCCACTTTATGGGTAGGGCATGGATGATAGCAATTATTAAATTGTTAAGTTTTTTACTTAAATTTCAAATCAATTGAATAAATTGAGAAAGTTATCAAATTTGTAAATAAAAAAATATATTATACATAAAAAAAGAATTTAATTCATAAACTAGCCAATAGATAGTGGGTCTATGAATACAACTTAGCAATTACTTCAAAGCATTGTTGGTAGCAGCAACAGTGCGATTATCCGTGAGGGTAAGTAACGTTATTGTAGATTTTTTCGATTACAGTATTTTAAGGATAATTGTATTTCGATTATTTCGATAACGGTATTTTAAGGTTAACTGTATTGCAATTATTTCGATAATGGTATTTTAAGATAACCGGTATTCAGTTATTTCGGTGCATTCCGCAAATTTTTTTTTATGAAAAACCAAAGTAAAGTAAAATAAATTTATTAACTAATGGGGTCATTTTGTAAAACGAAACTTTGCTTTCGTTTGAAAGTTTTTTCGTTTTAAATTTTTTGAAATTTTGTAAAACTCAAAATCATGTTTGGAAAAATATGAATATTTTCTTATTTTTTCAATCTGGCAATATTATAATCGAAGACAAACTCCTTAATAAAACGGTATTTTATAAGAAGTAAGTAAACGTTTGCAAACGAATATTATGCCATATTCAAACGAACAGAAATAGTTGTCGTTTCCTATTAAAAAGTTAAAGTTTTTGCATAAAAAGTTAGATAATTGCAATTTTTGGAATAAAAATTGTATAAATATGGGTTTAAAAATATGAAGTAGTTATACTAGTAAAATATAGTAGTAGTACTACCATATTTTTTATTCTTAATAAAAAATAATTCTTTTAGGGTCATATGCATAATCACTTTTTAAATTTATAAACGGCTTATAAAACAAATTTTTCACACAAAAATCGTTATAAAGTTTTCAAATTATTATGCATAAGCACTTAAATTTATATGCAAATTAGTGAAAATTTGGGAAATTTTGAAAATATCTGAATTTAGATGCGCTAAGACATGATTTACGTTTAAAAAAACTTTTCTTTGTATATAAACGTCTACGTTTGAGACCAAATGAAACAAACTGAGGGGTTTTAAAACTAAAAACTGACAATTCGAAACTTAAAGGCCATCTTAACAAAACATACTTTGTACTCCTTCGCTGTCCGCTAATGGAAGGTTCTTCTTATTTAGGTTGATTTTCTGTACAATTTAAAATTTTTCCTAAATATATTTGTTTCATATTATTAGGAAAAAATGTCCAAAAATATATCATAAAACAAACAAAAAACGAGTAAAAGGGTTAAAGTCGGGCATGCCGACTATACAATACCCTACACCAGTCTGGGTAAAAGCCAACTAATGTTTGGATCCGAAATTCGAATGGGTTAAAATGGGGATTGCGTCAAAATTTTCTATAATGTGAGTCAGCGCACCAAATTTCATTAAAATATCTTAATATTTGCGATCTGCAGTTTGTAACCAAGCCAATTTTGGGGGGACCCTTATATGGGCACTAGGTCTAAACATGGACCGATGTTCTCCAAAATCAATAGGCTTCGTCCTTGGCCAACATAGGTCTGTGTACCAAATTTCATCAAAATATCTTGATATTTGCGACCTGCAGCGTATAAACAATATAATTTTGGGGGGACGCTTATATTGGCACTAGGTCTAAACATGGACCGCTGTTAAGCAAAATCAATAGACTTCGTCCTTGGGGTGATATAGGTCGGTGTACCAAATTTTATCAAAATATCTTAATATTTGCGACTTGCAGCGTATAAACAATATAATTTTGGTAGGACCCTTATATGGGCACTAGGTCTAAACATGGACCGATGTTCACCAAAATCAACAGGCCTCGTCCTTGGGCCAACATAGGTCTGTGTACCAAATTTCATCAAAGTATCTTAATATTTGCGACCTGCAACGTATAAACAATATAATTTTGGGGGGACCCTTATATGGGCACTAGGTCTAAACGTGGACCGGTGTTAACCCAAATCAATAGGCTTCGTCCTTGGGCTGATATAAATCGGTGTACCAAATGTTATCAAAATATCTTAATATTTGCGACCTGCAGCGTATAAACAATATAATTTTGGTAGGACCCTTATATGGGCACTAGGTCTAAACATGGACCGATTTTAACCAAAATCAATAGGCTTTGTCGTTGGGCCGATATAAGTCGGTGTACCAAGTTTCATCAAAATATCTTAATATTTGCGACCTGTAGAGTGCGCACAAGAATGCATGGACAGACAGACAGACAGACAGACAGACAGACAGACGGACGGACGGACGGTCGGACAGACAGACATCGTTAAATCGAAATAAAAAAAATTCTGAGTCGATCCGTGTACTATAAGGTGGGGCTGGGACCAATATTTTTTGGTGTTACAAACATCAGCACAAACTTATAATACCCTGACCACATAGTGGTGTAGGGTATAAAAATGTAGGTAAATGTTTAAAATATTTTAAAGTAACCATAAACAGAGGTGATTCAACTAATATTTATGCGTCAAAAGATGATTCAACTAATAATTTTGCGTCAAATCAATCAAATTTATCAGTTTTTTACTCTAAACTGCTGGAGCAAAAACGATTGATTTTGCATTTCATTGGTTTGGAATCGATATCTCGGCCATTACTGATATTAGTTTGACAAATTAAATTTGTTTCACACAATTTAAGAATTTTTTGATCGCGAAATGTTATGTTTTTAATATATTATTTTGTAACTTCGCAACCGCTGACTGGATTTTAAAAAATTTTATATTTTTGAAAAGCATTTAAAAGGACCAAAAATACAAAATTAAAAAAAAACAAAAAATTTTTTTTCGCGGAATGAATTGTATTTTTATATGCGAAACCGCCAATTTGATAAACACAAATTGTATATTATTGAAAAGCATGTTGAAAACCCAAACACGAAAAACTCATAAATTGAAGAAAATTCGTATACAATTTTTTTTTTGTTATATCATCTGCTTTTGGAAATGTAAACTCCGTTACCAAAAAAAAGATTAAAATTGTGCAAAAAAAGTTATTGCGACAACTTGTAGAAGAGATTTTTTGCAATTAGGTTTATAATGACTAAATTTACTGATTCCATTAAGAAAAAAACCGAAATATTAACACTTTTTGTTTCTCACAAATTTGGCCCAAAAACTTATCACATTTTTTGATTTGAACCATATATAAAAGAGAATGGATTATTATAGAACATTAATTTCGTAGCGATTTCAAATATCTACAATCATGATGCCATTACTTGGAGAGTTTTTCAGACAAAACTTTTAGAACACATCAAGACTAATTAACCATTTATAAATAATGTTATATATTTTTCTGATGGCGCAGTCACACAACAAAAAATAAAAAAAAAAACTTTATTAATCTGAGCCATCACGAACAAGATTAAAGCAGAATGGAACTTTTTCGCCACATCGCACGGCAAAGGGCAATGTGATGGAATTGGTGGTACCGCTAAAAGGCTTGCCAGAAGATGCTGCTTGCAACATCCTGAAACCGTTATAAAAACTGCTGAGCAACTACATAAATAAACTACAACAATATTAAAAATATCACATTTTTTTACTTCGATTCTGTAATACACACGGAAAATGCTGAAAGTTATCAGGAAAGGTTTAGTAGGGCAATACCAATAAAGGGAACTCATAAGTACCACTCATTCATTCCAATAGATGAATGTACAATTATGGTAAAAGAAACACAAACTCAAAATTGTATTCTAAATCAACAATATTAAAATCAGAAAAATGTAAAACAAATAAAATATAAATTGGTTGTTATTTAATCTAACATTTAAATGAGATCACTTTTCAGTTTACTTTTATTTAAATTAATTGTCATCCACTTAATGATATTATAAGGAAAAAACAAGGTAAGTAAAAAAATAATGCATCGAAAATTCACTTTAGACGAAAACGGTTTTTTAATATTTTATGTTCTTAAGTAGGGCTTACACTTTCAATATTATTGATCAATTTTTCAAAAATCAACCAATCAGAACATTTTATTTTTAAATACTTTGTTCTGATTGGTTGATTTTAAAAACATTGATCAATGATATTGAACGTGTATGTTTGCCTTTAGTAGTCAAACATATCTTTCAAATACTTTTTAAATTATTGAAATGCGGTACTTAGTTTTATAAATATAGCTCTTCAAACAAGTTACTAAATGAGTTCGTATTTTAAATTTATTACAAAAAGTATGAAATACAAAAATGTATAAAAATATTTCCATTTTTTAGAATAAAAAAAATAAGCTTTTTTTAAAAAAATCAATAAAAATAGAAGACATGTTTGACCCATAAAAATCAGCATTTGTAAATTTAGCTAAGATCCCATATTTTAGTAAACTGTATTTTTTTAAAAATCGTAGGGGGAGAAAGTTTTGAAAAATGCATTAGAAGTGCATACATTTGCATTATATATGCACTTTTTTAACATTCATTTTGTTTAAAAACATCCAGTTATAAACTAGACAAATACATCTTCCAATTGTATTGATGTAGAATAGGTGTGGTTGGCTACCGATTGTAAAAAATTTTCCTGGGTAACTTTTGATACCAGTTTTGCGAAAAAATTCAAAACCCTTTTTATGCCAAAATAGATTATATTTATAATCGCTAAACAGAAAAATTTGTTACTTTCACAAAATTTATTCCTGTTTTTTGGCTTAATATAAAATTTGTTGATTTTTTAAATTTAACACATCTATGGTCTAATTCATAAACTTCTACAACAGTCTTATTGCAGGATTTTAAGCTAATTTGTGAAAAACAGTATTCATATTTACTTAATAATGAAGAAAATAATAAAGGTTTATAGTTGGTACTCACTAACTTTAAACCTTTTATAAAGTTTGGAGTGAGGAAGCCACCATTTAATTGCTAATTATTTCATTTTCAGGCATGAAATGATTTATTAAAGCCATCCCATCCCTAGAATGTGTGGCTTCCAACAACTTGCATCCATCAAACTGAAAAAAACTACAACAATTGCGTAGCCAATGACCTTTTTCTAAAAAATTTCAAAAAAAAATGTAAAAATAAATTTAAAAAGAAAAACAAAACAATAGTGATGTGTAGACTGTCAAAACATTATTCGAAATTCGATTACTTTTGTATGCTTTGAATAATATGTTCTAAAAAATTACTTTTTTACACACATTTCCATTGATTTGCTTTATAAATAAAAAAAATATTTTTAATGGCTTTTAAATTTATCTTAGCACATCATTAGTTCTCTAATTTAAGGAAATAAAGTTTTCACTTCCGATTACCGAGTCAATCGTTTACTAAATTTGTAAATCACTTACGACTAATTTGGGAGAAGAGAGAAAATAAACAATAGTGTTGCCAGTATTAAATCGAAAAATTAATTTATAGTTAAAATACGATTATGAATCAACATTTCTAATAACTCCTTATTAAGCGAAATATGTACTTTAACTATAGCAAGCTTCAAATACCAAATAAATTTTGTTTATGAATTAGCACACTAAAATTTAAGTAAAAAAATACTGATCGCAAAATTTGTTCAAATTATATGGTATCGGGACCCTCCCCGGACCTGGTCCATATCATCTAAGGCTACTTAAGGATACTCCAAAGGAGCAAAGATTTCGTCCGTTTTTCTCTATCTCGCTTAGCTTTCGAGATATGCGCCATTTTATTAAATGGTATTAAAAATACTTACCTAAAAATATAAAGTCGCCTAAAACAATTACTAAAAATATGAATAAAAAGCCCAAAAAAAAGCGTGAGTCGTTAAAATTCGACTCACGCACACTCACTCACGCAAAAATTTTACTCACGCACACTCACTCACGAACATTTTTAATCTACTCACACTCACTCACGTTCACGTGAGTAAATTAAGGTTTTACTCACACTCACGCGTGATTCACGTGAATCACGCAAAATTCTGCTCACGTGCCTATCTCTAGTTTCAACTGAGACTTTTATTTTCCTAATTTTATGAAATGCTTATTTCAGGCATTACCCTACTTTAACAGATTGTTAAATTTGTAGTTATTAAAGGGACTATGCATACTCTCTTTGCCAAATTAGCTAAAAAACGTTTAATTAAACTTTTTGGAAACATTATACATAACACCGTAAATATATTAAATTTTGAAAATTAAAAAACAAAATGTGAATGTTTTAACGAAATAAAATAAATCCACTGATTAAAAAGGGCCAATATTTGCATAATATTTCAAGGTGTACGGGTATCTTAAGTTCGGAGAAGAACTATTTTGAAAATCTGAAAAATTAATTTATGTGCATATTATTGGTCAGATGTAACATAAAAATATTCATAAAATTACAACTAACACTTTTTTAAAATGTTGGTTTTTAATTTTTATTCAAAAAAAATAAAAATAGTTTTTCGACCTTTTTATTGATTAATTAGAAATTTATTAATTCAGCTCGAGGCCAATTTCCTTATTATGAAATTTCTTTTCATAATAATACTTTTTTCAAAAACTGCTATTTTTCTTCATCAGGATATTCCCAGAACAAATACTTCACAGAGTTTTTGCTTTCAAAAACCTCTACACTTTCAGGAATGAAAAGACGATCGTTTCGGGGATTTTCCAGGTCCCCTTCTTCAGTTTTCTTTAGAAAGTGGTGGCAATAGTGCAAAGCAAGTTGAAACATTCCAAATATCATATTAAATGTATCTGCTATATCAACGAAATGAGAATGGAGCAAACAAAAAAATATGTTTTCGAAGTCTGCAAAGACATAACCAACAATAGAAATATTATGAAAGTGTTTTGTTTTTATATTTCGTAGCGTCGGTACAAATAAAATACAAATTTTATTTTTACCTACTTCTTTGTCAATACAAGAAGAGGAAAAAAACATATCTCCGTACAGTGAGTGATTAATTAGAAATTTATTAATTCAGTTCGAGGCCAATTTCCTTATTATGAATTAACATAATAAGTACTTTTTTCAAAAACTGCTATTTTTCGTCATCAGGATATTCTCCTAACAAATACTTAACAGAGTTTTTGCTTTCAAAAACCTCTACACTTTCAGGAATGAAAAGACGATCGTTTCGGGGATTTTCCAGGTCCCCTTCTTCAGTTTTATTTAGAAAGTGGTGGCAATAGTGCAATGCAAATTGAAACATCAAAATATCATATTAAATGTAGGCTGAGTTCCAAAACGTCATTTGCAATGCAACTGAACAAAGTCATGCATTCGTAAACGCAATTGATACGCATATAAAAAGCAAACTGTGCATCACAAATGTTGTTGATGCTTTGTTGACATGTTTTTATTACAAAGTAAGCAACACACTTGTTTGCTTTGTATCGAAACAGTAGTAAAACCGCAAACACTGCAATGTGTTTTGACGTTTAGGAACTCACCCGTAGTCTGCTACATCAACGAAATGAGAATGGAGCAAACAATAAAATATGTTTTCGAAGTCTCTGCAAAGACATAACCAACAATAGAAATATTATGAAAGTTTTTTGTACCGTCGGTACAAATAAAATACACATTTTATTTTTACCTACTTCTTTGTCCATACAAGAAGAGACAAAAAACATTTCTCCATACTGTGAGTGTTGTCAAAATGTTGGTTTTTAATTTTTATTCAAAAAAATTAAAATAGTTTTTTCATCACCATTTCATTTATCTCGTAAGCATTTATTTTTATTTAATTGTTAAACTTAAAACATAAACATATTATTTTACTCGAAATGTCTTTTTCACATATTTTTTTATGCAAAGTAACTTAAATCTCTATATCCCAGCAAAATCGTTAATTACCAAATAAGTGGTTATGTAATAGAAATTTATAGCTCCGCACAACTTATTTTTTGGCGTCTAAACTCATTATTTTTGTTTGGCGTGGCCGTTTTTATGAGTAGTCACGCTTACCCGCTCGCTTACGAAAAAATAAGAAATAAGTAGTTATGAGATTTTGTATAATAAGTGGTTACACACATGCTTACAAAAAGTTGAATTATAATAGGTTATCCGATTGCTTACTTGATTCTTAAAAATAAGGAGTTAAGCAACTACTATTAACTTAAGGAAATACATTCAGAAAAATTTAAGTTTTCGCTAGTGTGTAATTTTAGGACTCGTCATAAAAATTTAAACATAAAACATATTTACATATGGGCATTTCCATCATGTCGAACGTTACCGTCGAACACATTTAAAGTAAAAAAATAAAACGGATTTTTATTTTGACAATATGCTTTACTTATAAGTCTTTATTAGCCCTATAATTGGTGCTAAGATTGATTTTTAGCAATTTTTCGTTTTCAAGATACTTGTAAAAAACCAAGGCATTCGCACGGGACAAAAACAGAAGTGGTTTTCGCGGCTAACAATTAAAATGCCGATTTCAGCGAAACTGGGGCAATATTTCAATATGACTAATTTTACAGTGTTAGGCATTGATGTCTTTTAAAAATGGTTTTAATTTTACCCAAAAAGGATTCATATTATTTTCTTAATTTAATTTTATTCACTGTCGCACGGGACATTTTTTTCCATCATGAGATTTATGTTGTTTCTGTTACTCTTTTTACGAAATTATATAAAAAGAAGCTTAGTAAAAATGTTTTTAAATGGACAGAAGTATTCAAGGTATTTATTTTAATATAATAAACAAAAACAAACTTAAAAGAAATATGTTTTTTTTTCATAATTTTATTTATTGAATGTTCACAACAGTGAACTAACAATAAGTTTATCAATTCTTATATACTAAAGCTAAAATATTAAACCCAGCCAGTGCCAGACAAAATTTTAATTTTAAACATTAAATTTTTTTTAATTTGATGCAAAGTAAATGTATATAAAAAGTTAAAAACGATAAATTAGAAGTTTAATTTTAAAAAGGTCGAAAAAACTTATTTTTTTTTTTAAATAGAAATTAAAAACCAACATTTTGTTATAAAGAATATACATTTATTCCATAGAGCCAAATCAGCGGTGGTCCTTCTTAGGAGGCGTCGGTGTCCTTGATCCTCAAGCAGTTTACGAGCCAATGAATTTGGGTGCAGTTGCAGCCTCTTTAAGTAGTTTTGGGTGTATCTCGCGATTTCATCATTAACGGTGGGAACATTCAAATCCGAGTGTATGTTCGCATTTCTTATATACCATAGTGCGCAGACAATGGTTCGCAAAATATTGTTCTGCTTCCTTTGAATTTTTTGAACATTTGATGCAGACCCGAGTAAAAAAAATTATATATAATCATATATGGCATATATTACAATATATAATTATACATGTCGTTATGTATATCCATATATAATTATATATGACGTTTTTTCACAAAATTTTTCCTTATATTATGCCATATATAATTTCATCTAATTAGATATCGGCCCTCGTAATATTAGATAAGGCATATATAATTATATATTACATGACATCTTAATATATATGGTGGCATTTTAGCAATATATAATTATACATGGTATCATTTAAAAAATATATAATTATATATGGTGACAGTTAAACTAGATATTATCATATATGGTGCCATTTAAACAATATATGGTCATATATGGTACTTCATTAATAAAATCTTTAATTCAATTCCAGATATGATAATATATGGTACTGTATATAGTGCGATATATATTTACATATGGTGCTATTTAAGCAATATATTATCATATACGGTGACATTCACACCATATATTATCATATATGGTGCCATTCAAACCATATATTATCATATATGGTACCATTTAAACCATATATTATTATATATGGTGCCATTTAAACAATATATGGCCATATATGGTACCTCATGATGAAAATTTTAATACAGTTCCAGATATGATAATATATGATACTATATATAGTGCCATATATATTTATACATGGTGTTATTTAAGTAATATATTACTATATATGGTGCCATTTAAACCATATATTATCATATATGGTGCCATTTCAACAATATATGCTCATATATGGGACCTCATGAACAACATTTTTAATACAGTTTCAGATATAATAATATATGCTACTATATATGGTGCAATATATATTGATATATGGTATCGTTTAAACAATATATTACCATATGTGGTGACATTTAAACCATACATTATGATATATGGTGCCATTTCAACAACATTTTTAATACAGTTCCAGATATGATAATATATGCTACCGTATATAGTACCATATACTTTGATATATCGTATCATTTAAACAACCCGAATAAAAATAGTTACATATAGTCATATATGTGATTAAGTTATATCTGTATAAATATACAGTTTCATCCGAAGAATGGCCCGATATATTTTTATCGATTGTTTATAAATTTTTATCTAATTGTATCAGTTTAGATCAGACCTGATTAAATTATGTGTTAATCAGATGAAATTGTATCCGATTTTTGACTTGGTGCAATTTTATCGGTTTATATGTAATGGTGTCAGGTTTGATCGTAATTGGTTCAATTTTATATAAATAAAATATAATTGTATCCGACATTTACCTTATACAATTGTATTAAAGTTTTAAACTGATATCAGGTCAAAATTGGGATATAACTCTATAATTTTGTATACAAATATATCTATTTGGACCTAAACTGATACCATGTGATATAAACCAATAAAATTGTATCAGGTCAAAAATCAGATACAATTTCATCTGATTAACACATAATTTAATCAGGTCAGATCTAAACTGATACAATAAGTTAAAAACTGATAAACAACTGATACAATTTTATCGGGCCATTTTTCGGATCAAATGGTACGTGGATGACTCTAAGTTATATATTACCATATAAAGCTCCATATTATTTTTTTTTTAATAGGGAACATGCCATATATGGTGCCATTTAAACAGTATATTGTCATATAAGGTGCCATTTAAGCAATATATGGTCATAAATGGTAACTCAACTACAATATTAACTGTATTTCAGAAGCTATTAATTGCATTTCACAAATTTTAAATGTATTTCAGAAATTATTAATTGTATTTCAGAAATAATCAAATCTATTTCAAAACTTGTTGATTGTTTATCATAGTTAATAGAGAAAAATTTCTAAATTACATTTCATAATTTCTGAAATATAATTGATAATTTCTGAAATACAGTTTGATAATTTCTGAAATACAATTAATAATTTCTGAAACAGAATTGATGAAACTGAACTTCAATTGACTAGTTCTGAAATACAATTCATAAATCTGAAAAATAATTGATAAGTTCTGAAATACAATTGATAAAACTGAAATTCAATTGATTATTTCTGAAATACAATTAATAAATCTTAAAAACAATTAATACAATTGAAATGGTGTAGAGCGTTAAAAAGATGTAAATAAAATTATTTTATTCAAAGATTTCAATTTAATAAAAAAAATAAATATATAATTTTATAAAAAAATTTATAGAAAAAAAATTTTAATTTTATAAAAAGAAATTCATTTTGTAAAAAAAATGCATATCGAACTCGAGACCTTCTGAGTTTAAACCTTATTTTAACAAAATATTGTAATTTTTATAAAATCAGTGCTCTGCCAGTGTATTATTTTTTGAACAGTTGGCAATATATGTCTGGGATCTTATTTAATCCCAAATAAATGGAGATCTTACGTAGTACCAAATATAATGCGGCATCTAATTTTATCTGTCATTTTTATGGATAGTTTTAGATGTCAATCCCCAAATATATTGCTGTTTCTAATTCTATCTGCCATTTTAATACCTAAATAAATTGCTGGATCTAATTCGATCTGCAATTTATGGGAAAATTTAAGATTTTACCAAATCGCTAAATATATCACTGGATTCAATTCGATCTGCAACTTATTGAAAAAGTTAAGATCTTACGCAATCCCGAAATATATTACTGGATCTAATTTCATCTGTTATTTTTTTCATAAATTTAGATCTTACGTAATCCCCAAATATAATCCTCGATCTTATTCGATCTGCCGTTTTCCAGATAAAGTTAGATACAACTTAATCCTGAAATATATATGTGACCTTCTCCGAGAAAAGGGACCTAGTGTATGAAAATTAAGTTTTGAGAAGAACGCATTTAAAGTTTCTTAACGCATTATCACTTTAAACACACCTTCAGTTGGGAGATGCGATTTGGTATGGTTAGGTGCCTCAACTCATTTCATCTTATTCTACACCCTTTTAGGTACCAGAATCCACTCTTAAGTCCAAACCCGTTTTTTGACATACTAGGTCCCTTTTCTCGGAGAAGGTCACATATACCTAGATCTACTTTTTCGCATAAATTTAGATCCAAGTTTATCCCCATATATATTGCTGGATCTAATTCGATCTGCCATTTTTCTGATAAATTTAGATCCAAGTTCATCCACAAATATATTGCTGGATCTAATTCGATCTGCCAAAATTGAGATCAAATTAGATATAAGTTTATCCACAAATATATAGCTGGATCTAATTGGATCCGCCATTTTTCGGATCAAATTAGATCTAAAAACATCCCCAAATATATAGCTGGATCCGCCGCTGGATCGGATCAAAATAGATCTAGGTTTATCCCCAAAGATATCATTGGACCTCCCAATTTTGAGATATAACTTGATCTTAGTTTATCCCCATATATACAATTGGATCTAATACGATATGATTGGATACACCCAATTTTGAGATCTAATTGGATCAGCTAGATATTACAGCAGATCTTAAACAATATCAAATTGGATATCATTAGATATTGCGCGAGATCAATTTTTTTTACTCGGGGACGCAGTGCCCCAGATTTGGATGCCGTAGCACCATATAGGTTTTAAAATCGAATTATACAACAACAACTTGCAATCAAGGCCAAGTCTAGAATTTCTTCCAATTAGCCAATTAAGTTCTATTGCTTTAAGTTTTATTTGTGTTATTTTGGCGTCGATATGGTTCTTCCACGTGAGACGACTATCAAGATGTATACCAAGATATTTGACATTTGAGTGTTGGGGCACATTGTGATTGTTAATTTTGATAAAAGAGCATGTTTCTTTTCTTAAAGTAAAAGTCAAATGAATACATTTCTGTTCATTCACCTTTATCTTCCACTTTTTCAGCCACGATTCCAGTTCAAATACGTGTTCCTGCAATATTCGAGAGGCTTCATATGGGTTTTTGTGACAACTCAAGATAGCCGTATCATCAGCAAATATAGACGTATGAGTATTACTATCAGTTGGCATGTCAGAAGTAAACAAAATATACAAGAGTGGGCCTAAAATGCTACCTTGAGGGACACCGGCACGAATATCTTGAGGAGAGCTGATGATATCACTTTCCTTGACAACAAATTTACGATTGCTTATATAGCTTTCGAGTATATTATGTGTGTTACATGGCAGTATATTTTTAATTTTAAATAACAAACCTTCGTCCCAAACTTTATCAAAGGCTTTCGATACATCAATAAAGAGTACAGAACAGTAATTCTTAACCTCAAAGGCCTTTCGTATTTCAATAACAAGTCTGTGAACTTGCTCAATGGTGCCATGCTTTTTACGAAAACCGAACTGATGAGCAGGAATTAGGTTATGTTGAGTTACAGTTATCATTATTCTGTTTGCCAATAGTTTCTCAAAGAGTTTTGATAAATTAGATAAAAGACTTATAGGCCTATAAGATTCAACTTTAGTGTGATCTTTTCCTGGCTTGGGTATCATTTTAATGAGGGCGACCTTCCATACTGGTGGATAATATTCAAGGCGTAACTCCAAGATCATTTTATCTTCACCAAAAGCTTTTTTTTGGGTTTAATTCTGAGATAGCGTTTTCGACCTCTCAAAGCGAATGGGTACCTACGTGCCGTGGCAAAATTGGTGGTAACTCGACTATTGTGTTTGGATCGTTTGGCATAAATACAGATTTTAAATGTTCTGCAAACAACTCACCTTTCTCCGTATCATTTCTAGCCCAGCTTCCGTCAGATTTACGCATTAGAGGTTTACATATAACAGGTCTTTTTAGATTCTTTGTAGCACGCCATAATGAATAGTTCGTTCTTGCCGTAGCCTCCAGATTTTCAAAAAAAACATTCAGTGAGTTATTTCTTTGTAATTCAAGTAATTTGCGTAACTTGTTTGAGCATTCTTTAAATCGAGCCTTAAGTGCAGGAGATCTGTGAAGCTGCCACTCTCTACGAGCTCTTCTTTTTTCATTTAAGAGTCGCTCAATATCAACTGAAAAAATTGGATTTTGTCTGGATTGTCGGGGGGATTTGGTAGCAAGTCGTGCAGCAAGTTTAAGATAGGATTCAAAATTCCTAAGTGAGAGATCAATGTCCTCTGTTGTTCTTAGCAATATGTTTTCCGAGCAATGAGTACTGATAAATTTTTTATATTTTAGCCAATTTGTTCCTTTGTAGTATGAATTAAGTACACAGAACGAATTTACAAAATTCTAATTAAATTTTTAAACACCTTTCTCATACCAAATTTGTAAATACAAAAAAAAAACACTTTTTAAAAAGGCACCAACAAAGAATTTTGTAAATCCAAAAATAAAAATTTGTTTTTTTTTTAACTTTGAATTTTTATTTTTAAATAATTTTTATATGAAAGATAACAATTTAAAAACAAGTTACAAATATTCCAAACAAAAAAATTTTTGGAAATAAAATTTCAAAGAAAATGTGATTGCTTTTACAAATTTCCATTGTTGGTGCCTACTGTTTTTTCTGTGTATTAAATAAAATAAACAAAAATAAATCTATATGAAAATATCAAACAGAGTTTTTTTTTAGAATAGGCAGTCCTAGCTGCTTTTACTTCTTGACCATGGTGCATGCCAATTTTAAAAAATTTTAAAAGTATGTATTTACATAAATAAATCATTTACATAAGAAAAAAAAAATTTTTAATTTTTAAATTTTACACTTACGATGTCGCATGTGACCAACTGTGTATAAGTACCAAGATCACAATTATTCTTATTTTTCAGGTAGGTTTTTTTTATTTTGATTGTATAAAAAATCTCTGTTTGTAATCAATATTTGATGAGCTTTCTGCGTGTACTTTCGACGCACTGATAACAAATGTTGTTTTTCAATGTCGCACGGGACATCGAAATATGCGACAATGCAAATCAAAAACTTACAGTTATTTTCAATCGCATTGTTTCTTATGCATTCTTTTATTACTCTTTGTACCTTTAGAAATATTCTAGAGAGAAAAAGTCAATGCATAACGTCTCTGTTTAAAAACTTTTATCAAAACAAAATGTGCAATAGAAATATCCAAATAAGAAAAGATGCGCTTGTGCGACTTTGCATTCGAATACCTCGAAATGGGTTATGAATAAATGCAAAATCTTTTTACGTTATTTCAATTTGAATATTTCCCTATGAAAATATGATAAAACAAAGTGTTTTCAAGAACTTTTAATATTTTAGTTTCGGTGGACCTTTCGGTGGAAATGCCCATATCAGAGCTTTAACGAATTAATTCCTTTTTGGAATGAATTCCCAAAAATTTAATTCAATTCTTTAATTCAAGGAACGAATTTATTAATAAAACATAAGCAGGAATTAATTTCTGTGAATGAATTCTCTGACCAAAGCACTAAGCATTCGAATTAAAGAATTCATTCACTAAAGAATTCATTCAACACGAGTTAATTCAATTTTAAGTCAAAGAATTCATTCAATTCTAGCTAATTCAACTTTTGGTCGAGGAATTCATTCAATTCTAGTAATTCCACTTTTGGTCAAGGAATTCATTCAATTCTAGTTAATTCAACTTTTAATCAAGGAATTCATTCAATTCTAGTTAATTCAACTTTTGGTCAAAGAATTCATTCAATTCTAGTTAATTCAACTTTTGGTCAAGGAATTCATTCATTTCTAGTTAATTCAACAGCTGGTCAAGGAATTCATTCAATTCTAGTTAATTCAACTTTTGGTTAAAGAATTCATTCAATTCTAGTTAATTCAACTTTTGGTCAAGGAATTCATTCATTTCTAGTTAATTCAACAGCTGGTCAAAGAATTCATTCAATTCTAGTTAATTCAACTTTTAGTCAAGGAATTAAATTTATTTCGTTTAATTCCCTAAAGAATTAAATTTTTTTCGTTTAATTCCCTAGAAATTAAATTTTTTTGTTTAATTCCCTAAGAATTGAAAACTTAAATTCAGGGAATTAAACGAAAAAAAATTAATTCCTTGGGGAATTAAACGAAATAAATTTAATTCCTTGACTAAAAGTTGAATTAACTAGAATTGAATGAATTCCTTGACTAAAAGTTGAATTAACTAGAATTGAATGAATTCCTTGACCAAAAGTTGAATTAACTAGAATTGAATGAATTTCTTGACCAAAAGTTGAATTAACTAGAATTGAATGAATTCCTTGTTGAATGAATTCATTAAATTTTATGAAGGCATTAGAAAAAAATTAATGAATTCCTTTAAGATAAATCGAATGAAAAAAAAGGAATTCATTCAATTCCTTAAGTTTGGTCAGGGAATTCATTCCCAAAATATAAATTCAGTTCAAAAAAAGGGAATTAGGGAATTAATTCTTCGAAGCTCTGGCCCATATAATAAATAAAAATGTATAAAATTTAACTGTGTAAAAAGTACTTATTTAAACTATTACGAGTAAGTCATTATTTTATATTTAGAAACAATGAATAAAATAGGCCGTTATTAGGAAGTCATTATTTTATATTATAAAATAATGCAAAAGATAATGATATATCATTTTTGGTAATGCAGATAGTAATGAGGTGTCATTACCAATATTTTGCTGGGATATAAAAGAATAACGTTACTGGCTGGCTGACTGACTGACTCAACATCGCCCAGCCCAAACCGCTAAAGCTATGAAGTTGAAATTTGGTATGTAGGTTCCCCTTTCGGCGTAGACGTCCGCTAAGACGGAATTTTTGGAAATTCCTACCGGAACGGGCAAAAAGGGGGAAAGTCTCCCCCTTGACGGCCTGCCAAAACCCCTTTGGCTAGAAAGCTGAAATTTAAGATATATGTTCCTTGGAATAGGAGCTAACTTTTCTGGAAAGTACTTTTGAGAATTTTGGACAGGGACGTTGTAAAAATGGGGGTTAAAAATGGGAAAAGAGCCCCCTTGACGGCATACCCAAAACGCTGGAGGTAGGAAGTTGAAATTTGGTATAAAGGTTTCTCCACTATCGTAGACATCCACCAAAACGGGATTTTTGGAAATTTTTACAGGGCGGGGAAAAAAGGGGAAAAAGTCTCCCCCTTGACGGCCTGCTCAAACTGCTGGAGCTATGAAGATGAAATTTGGTATGTAGGTTCCTCGACCGGTGTAGACGTCCGTTGAGACGGCATTTTTGGAAATTCTTATCGGGAGGGGCAAAAAGGGGACAAAAAAGTGCCTTTTTTCAAAAAAGTACCTTCTTCCAAAAAAGGTACCTTTTTCAAATAAAAAATACCTTTTTCCAAAAAGTACCTTTTGCCAAAAAAGTACTTTTTTCAAAAAAAGTACCGTTTTCCAAAAAAGTACCGTTTTCCAAAAAAGTACTTTTTTCAAAAAAAGTACCGTTTTCCAAAAAAGTACCTTCTTCCAATAAAGTACTTTGTAAAAACAAAGTATCGTTTTCCAAAAAATTTCGCTTTTTTCAAAAAGTACCATTTAAAAAAATACCATTTGAAAAACTATAATTTCACAAAAAGTACTTTTTTTCCTCCCCCACGGATATCACCACTAAAACAAGGTTTCTGATATTCGGCATAGACGTCCGCTAAGACGGAATTTTTGGAAATTCTTGCCGGAACGGGGAAAAAGGGGAAAAGTCTCCCCAAAGACGGTCCCCCAAATTGGAAAAGTGCCCCCCCCCTTAACTACCTGCCCAAACCACTGGAGGTAAGAAGTTTAAATTTGTTATAAAGGTTCCTCCACTATAGTAGACATCGACTAAGTTGGTATTTTTGGAATTCCCTACAGGATATCCCAAAAGGGGGATGTTTCTCCCTTGACGGCCTACCCAAACTGCTGAAACTATAGCTGTGCAATGATAAAAAACAAGGAAAAATTTTATTTTATACACTGAACCAAATGTCGTAAGTGAAATCAACATAAACATTTTGTTACTTTTTGATGAAATGAATTGTTAAAAAAATATATTTTTTATTCAAATTAATGTGTGTTTTTTTAAACCAACTACTTTTTTTTTAACTGAACATACTTATTTCCGTCAACAATTCTCTACAAACCGATTGTTGTTTTGATAATTTTGTGTCCATTTTTTTAACAAAATTTAATTTGTTAACTCTAAAAAGTTTTGTAAAAAGGCGGTAACGTAAATTTGATATAATTTGACTTCAATTTGAAAAAAAAAGTATTAAATCTTTGGAAAAAAGTTTTGTGAGGTTAGTTTTGTCGCGTCATTACTTGTGCTAGCATGTGTATTTGTAATTGTCGGAAATATCAATAAATTGACATTAAGGCCCGTTAACTTATCTCAATTTATACCCTGGTTAAGACCTCTACTAGCCTTAACCACTGGTAAACATATTTTTTGAATAACTTATCTAAATTTTAACCAAGCATTTCTTCTAACCAATGCTAAAATTTAACCATAGATATTTCTGTGGTTAAGAAACTTAACCAAGGCTATTTTAGAACAATTCACCCTACATAAGAAATTTTAATACATTAGACTTGTAATGATGATTATTAAAAAAATTTAAAGCTCAGCTTTAACCAAACTTTGACTAAGAATCGTTTATGACACATATAAGTATTTTCGATGTGCATTTCCCCCACTTTACCAAAACTTATAAAAATTGTATCAGTACTTAAAATCGTGCACAAATTTTTGCTATTTAGGATTTGGGTTTCTGTGATAGCTTACAGAAATTGGCCTCATATAAGGAAATAGGAAAAATTTATTTTTTTATTGGTTCAGGGAGCCAAAATCTGTCTTGAGTAATTAAAACCAAAAATGGTGACCAATATTACAACAATTTGACACGAATTATACACCTCTACAAAATGAAAAGTCGCTGTTGGTAGAAGCTTGATACATACTTTTAGTATTTTACTTGCTAATTCCAAATCTCTATTCCGAATTCTCTATCACCTCTCACTTTTGAGAAAATCGTGATTAAAAACGTGAAAAATAGCTTTCTACGAATTTTAAAATACTATACAAAACGCATTCAAATAGCTTAAGACTTTTTGTTACGATGGTAGTAAAGAATGAATTTTGTTCTCTAAAATACATAGGACAAAATTTTATTAATTTGTGTACCGTTATAGGAAAAAATTCTTTTGGAAACCACTCTCAGAAAAACAATTGTTCCATCAATTTTGGGTAACTTACATTTAAGAATTTGGAATCAGCGTATCAAATTCAAAATGAATCATGTATCAAAGCTCAATACTACTGAATGAAGTACAAGACTACTGAATTTAATTCTTAAATTTAAAAAAGCGCATAGAAATCACTCTCGAATTTATGAAATGTGAACCAATCATGTTTTAAATATTTTAAACGTATATGAGGAACGCCTGGACAACCCACAGTTTTGACTCGCAATTACAAAAATATACAAAATCATACACAGCGAACATTTTTCTACTCACTTTGATGTGCTGATCACATAAATTGCCTTAATTTAATAATCTATCACAAAATGTCCACTATTTTTTTTAATTTTATGCGCGAATCTTTCCGCGATTGTCTCGATTAGCACGAAATACTTATTAATAGTTCTAATAATCCCCTTTTATTTTTTTATAGACTTACCAAATGGATTTAATTAAATCACCTCTCGTAGTATGCAAAAAGACACAATCATTTTATAGCATTTAGCGACCGCGAATCTTAAAAAAACGACGTGGTCAAGTGTATTATTATTTTTACGACCAGAAACACACAAAAAACCACGAGAAAAACTTTTAATTTTCCCATATTGAAAAAAAAATTTTTTGTTATTAATTTTTGTTTTTCTTTTTGTTTTTATTCTGACATTTCATACTAAGGTTAACTACCCAGAGTTAAAATATTGATAAGTTATTATGGTTAAATTTTCATAGGGATAAATATTTAGTATTGGTTAGTTACCCATGGTTAAGGTAAAGTTAACTTCTCGAGAAAAGTTAATGGGCCTAAGTGTTTTTGTTTTTTAAAGTATAGATAATCAACAAATTCAGTGACTTGAACTGAATTGCTAATTGAAGATTTATTAATTTTAATTTAAATAAATTTATATAATTTTGAACGTTCTCAATTAAATCGTACATTTAAATTTCTGTCATTAATTTTGATATTTGCTGTGTTTGTGTGACTCTCTATCAGAGTTATCAAGAACGATTTTGACAGTTTTTCAACGTATTCCGGCTTTCTACTGTCAACATTGTTCGAGATATCATTGATAGGAATGCCGCACAAACACAGATATTATCTATATACATATTTGTTATTTTGTTTAAGGCAAACTATTAATGAAAGTTATATAATGTATTTGAATTATATAAATAAAATGCATTGTTGAATTTAATAAAATGCATTGGTAAAACAACAAAATCATTACGCAATTTAATTAAATATAATTGTTAAGACAACTAATTTTTGTTTATACATTTGACGATATTTTGTCAAAATAATACCACATAAAATAGTTAAACGTCAAAATATAAATCTACTAAACAATGCGTTAAATTGATGGACAGGTTTTGTTAGTTGTATAGTGATCTCCCATTCATCAATTTAATATGGATTTTAGTTGATTTCGCAGCTGTTTTTGGTTCAGTGTATGCATAATTTATGCTCATTATCAACAAGGTGCCAATTCTACGTTCCGAATCTAGTTAACTGACCCCCAAATAAGCTAAAAAAATATGATTTTTTGCTATTTAGAAATTTTCATATCAAAAATTGATTCATATAAAAAGTCGACTTTTCAAAATTTTAAAAAAGTCGAAAAGTCGACTTTTTGTTGCAAATATATAAAGCCGATTTTGATCGGCTACTGGTGGCTATGGGTGCCGACCACTGGTTTGTTCTTACAATCATGAGGAACAAAAATTATATCCAAAAATCGGTTTAATTGATTAGCAATATGATTAACTTCGATTAAACTCAAACCAATCAAACTATCAATAACCTTAATTTTATGAAATCTATTTACATTAGATGGTGATAAAATAGCGTTATCATAAAATTGTGACCAAAAAACCTCTTTAATATTAAAATCACCCATAATTCAATCGTCTGTTGAATATAATTATATATTATACTAGCTATTTGTACCCGGCCTTGCAGGGATTCAAAGTATTCTGCCTTAAAAACTAAAAATTAATAATATGCTTGAAAATCCCTTTTTTTGGTATTTTAAGATTTGAATAAGATTAACCCGTTTTTGTGGATTTTGTGGAAATTTTTTGATAAAACTTGGTAGAAGATTTGGCAAGTTTAGTATTAAGAATATTTTGTAATTTTTATGGCTAAGACGCGCCCTCTTGTGGTGGTATAAGTAATTCAAATTGAAATTCTGACGCTCCATACTCACTTAAATGGTTAGGGTTTTTTCAAAAATTAAATTTTTATATTTTGATAACCCGAGTAAAAAAAAATAATATGATGTCATATGTAATGATATCTTATTTAATATAATTGGAGATATGATATGATCCGAAAAATGGTGGATAAAATTATATCGGATAAGATCTAAATATATTGAATCATATAGAATCTTATCCGGATTTTGACCCGATATAATCATATCTAATTTGATGTAGAGAGACATAATTATATCAGGTTCAAAACAAAAACAAATAAAAAGTACATACTAAAAAATAACACCCTTAAGAATAAATAAAAATTTAAGTATTTAGAAGAAGTTATACATAATTGTAACCAAGCATTTTAAGCCTTCTCATATAAAATTTTATTCTACCCGTAAACTGTGTAAACCTGGTATGTTTACGAGTTTAACCCTCTAATGCTCTTTCTTCTGATTGCGATAATATTTAAATTATATATTTGGCATTGAAAATCTACTATGGAAGAAATATTAAAATTTTAATTTATCGCTTTATTTAGGCGATATCGCATAATAAAGGTTGAAGACGAATCGAGAAATCCAGTAGTTAAAAAATTTCGGTTTTTGCTATAAATAACAATATCTATAAAATAAAATCACGTACTGAAAATTACTCATTTAGTCTTGTTCTTTCAGAAGTTATGGCGATTTTCGCTTTTTGAAAATTACGAAATTTGGCACAAAACATCAATAAATTTTGACGAAACTAGTTTTGCTTACTACTAGCTCTGAGTATGTAATCTGTGTTTAATTTCAGCTAGTTTTTGAGTTAGACATATATTCGTAAGATGTATCCTGACGTTATACTGTGAGTCCTGGAGCAAAATTTGTACCTGATTTTATAAGTAGAGACTCTAAGCTAGCTTCGGATTTTCGATAATGTATGCCTGATCGTAAATGTATTTTTGACGATTTTTCAAATATTTTTTACGGATTTAAAAAGTCAATTTTTCAAATTTAAAAAATTTTCACTGTACATGCTTCTCGTTTGAAAATCGTTCCTTATACAAAAAAACGTTTGAAGGCGAAAAAGTAGGTAATTATGTTTTCTATTGATATAATATAACTTGTTTAATAAAAAAATGTTATTTAGCGAAAAACTATTTAATATCTGAAGACCGCTTTTTAGCGGCCTTGGGCATAAGAGTGTTAATGTCAAATTCCATACATAAAAAATATGGCTTGTATTTATACAAGATTCACATGGAATTTAAATTTTATATTTTGAAATCATACATAAATATCTCTCAAAAAAACATAGAATTTTTTACATTGCGCTATACTTAAATATATCTAAAACAACTTAGAAAAAACTTTAACATTGAGCTATATAAAACTTTATATGTCTACCGATAAAGCCATTTTTAATTATATATGACGCTGTATTAAAATTGTCATAGCATATGTAACTAAATATGGTACAAATTAATATATATGGGGACATATATATTTATACTGATCTATATATGACATCATATAAGAAATTTTTGAAAAACGCAAAGCTATACATAATTATATCCACAAAGATATAGTGTCACACTTGACTATATATAAATATATTAGTCCATATTAAATTATATAATTTCCTATGTAACTATTTTTGCTCGGGAATACAAATTTATGTAAAAAAATAACAAAAAATTTAAATTATTTCTTTTGCAATATTTTAAAGAACTTTTTAGAAAAAATTTGATCTTTAGACGTTTTTTAAAAATTGATATTTCGAAACACTAATTGCTCAGATTTGTATGCTTTTTTGGCAGTTGAGAGAAAATAGCGCATTTTTAATATAACAAATAAAAACGAATTAATTTTCTACATACTTACAATTTTACAAAAACGAGTAACCCTTGGTAAGATCAGGCAATTTATGTTTTAAAGTGCGAACTGAACTCAGAAATTGTTGTCCCTTAAATGTTTTTTACACGTTTTTCTCGAAATCAACATATCACTTTTACTACGCAGCTCTTCCTTATATTTTTAAATATTTTTTGTAAAAGTGCTTTGGAAATAAGTCAAAAATAGTTTTTTTTCAAATCATTATTGCACATTTAAAAAAATATAAGCTTAACAAAAAATTAAATGACATTTTTCCACAGCCTACCCGAGTAAAAATAGTTATATAGGAAATTATATAATTTAATATGGACTAATATGTTTATATATAGTCAAGTGTAACACTATATCTTTGCGGATATAATTATGTATAGCTTTGAGTTTTTCAAAAATTTCTTATATGATGTCATATATAGATCAGTATAAATATACATGTCCCCATATATATTTATATGTGCCATATCTATTTACATATGCTATGACAATTTTAATACATCGTCATATATAATTAAAAATGGCTTTATCGGAAATTATATAAAGTTTTATATAGCTCAATGTTCATTTTTTTTCTAAGTTGTTTTAGATATGTTTAAGTATAGCGCAATGTAAATAAAATTCTATGTTTTTTTGAGATATACAGTATTGTTCGAAACCTAAGCAACTTTTCCTAATAAAGTAATCAAAGTCCTACATATTCTTTTTAAATTGGTTTATACAAAATAACACTTTTAATTTTTATTTTGTTATGTGCCTACATTCTAATAATAACAAGAAAAATTTAATTCCATTTCCTTGCCAGTAAAAAAAAAAACAGAAATGAAATTGACTCCATATATTGCCGTTCGAAACTTAAGCAACTTTCAGTACTTCCTATGATATCCTTTCTTGCATATGACCTCTGCACATAGTTTTGCCATATAATCTAATAGATTTGATAGTGTTATGGTTGGTATTGATTCCCCCTCTGATTTTAAGCAATTAATCAGCTCCCGCTTATTACTAAAACGGCGAGTTCCATCCCTGCGGTTCAAAATGCCGAATAGGTTTTCTATGGGAGTCAAGTCTGAAGATTGAGCTGGCCAATCCAATAATTGAATCCCATTAACAGGTAACCATTCTTTGACCCACTTTGACGAGAGTTTGGGTCATTATTACGCTGAAACACCCATAGAAGTGGCATTTCCAATTCAGCATATTGAACCATGTGTTTGGCTAAAATATCCAAATAAACAAAGCGATCGATTTTTATTTGTATTTCAACAAAAGGCCAACTCCACTAGTCGAAAAGCAGGTCCACACCATTACATTTCCGCCCCCATGCTTTATTGTTCCTTTACAATAACGCGGATGTAATCGTTTTCCCTTCGGTCTTCGAACGTGGCATACTTCATCTGAATTTAACAGGTTAAATTTAGACTTGTCGCTGAATAAAACTATTTTCCATTTTCCCACAGTCAAATTTGAGTGAGCTTTTGCAAAATCCAACCTTAAATTTCATAAAACTAATGAAAATTAACGAATACGTTGCAAAACCATTTAGGCAAACCTCTTTTTTAAATGTTTCTTTGTCAGTATAGGTTTCTTAGACGGCATGAAGCTTCTCAAATGATCGTTTTCTCACACTGCTCGAACTAATATTGAGATTAAGCTCACTCACAACATCTTTAGAAGAAATAAAGGGTTTTTTTTTTCATAATTAATCGGACAATTTTCAATCTGTTCGATGTGAAGTTTTTCGAGGTTGCCCTCTAGTATTGACTTTCTCTACTATTCCAGTAGCTTTGTACTTTTTAATTAGTAGCAAACTATTGATTTGTTAATGCTTAATTTGTTAGCTATAGAGACTTGCGATTGGCCCTTATTAAATAGTTCAAAAATTTTGAGCTTAAAATCGATTCCGTAACGTGTACGCGCCATAGCTGCACTTCTAAGTAATTGATTCTAAATCTACAGAAACAAAAAAAAATTTAATTTTCTTTGTCAAACTAAACGGGAATTAAATAAAAGTTTCAAATTTTTTGTTTATTTGTTGCAAAAAAATACAACAACAAAATAGTTGCTTAAGTTTCGAACAGCAATATATGGAGTCAATTTCATTTTTGTTTTTTTTTTTACTGGCAAGGAAATGGAATTAAATTTTTCTTGTTATTATTAGAATGTAGGCACATAACATAATAAAAATTAAAAGTGTTATTTTGTATAAACCAATTTAAAAAGAATATGTAGGACTTTGATTACTTTATTAGGAAAAGTTGCTTAGGTTTCGAACAATACTGTATTTATGTATGATTTCAAAATATAAAAGGCGTACTCATTATAACTCCTAAATTCCTTGTAAACCTTGTATAAATACAAGCCATATTTTTATGTATGGAATTTGACATTAAACTCATAAACATACCAGGTTTACACAGTTTACGGGTAGAATACAAGTTTATATGAGAAGGATTGGTTACAATTATGTACAACTTCTTCTAAATTTATATTTAAATTTTTAATTCTTAACTTGAGGGTGTTATTTTTCAGTACTTTTTAATAGTTTTTGTTTTGATCTTGAAGTATGAAGCGTTATAAAATTATGTCTTTCTACATCAAATTAGATATAATTATATCGGGTCAAAATCCGGATAAAAGTCTATATGATTCAATATATTTAGATCTTATCCGATATAATTTTATCCACCATTTTTCGGATCATAGCATATCTCCAATTATAATAAATAAGATATCATTACATATAACATCATATTATTTTTTTTACCCGGGTACTACTATATATTTATTTAAAAAAAAGCAACACTACAATATCTCTTATATATTAAAAAATAACAATCAGTCTTTTAAGCTAAGTTACGAGGTGAAAACTTGTAACTAGGGTTTTTAACCCGGGAATTCCCAGGACGAAATTCCCGGGAATTTTGCCTATTTTTCATTTCCCGATTCCCGGGAATTTCCCCTATAATTCCCGGGAATTCAAAAAAACACTAAAACAACCATGTACATTAGCTTGAATATCCGCAAAAAGCCAAAAAATAAGCATATCTTGAAAAATCTTTATGTATTTTACCTTTTTAAAGGAGATCTCCAACGATGTCCATGAGAAGAGTATCGACTATGGAAAGAAATTTGTTCGGATTTTTTTAAATTCTATTTGGATAGAGAAAACTCTTCACTATATGATCTGATTTCGACAAAAAATTCGAAGAAATAAAATTTCCACAGGTTTTTTTTTTGTAAAATATGTTGTAGTCTCAAAGTAATATTTTAAATATATTTTAAATAATAATTTTAAACTTTAAACGCGTTTGCCCACAACCATGAGTTTAAAATCGGCTGCCACTGTACAGCCAAAGCGGGTAAACCGATTTGAACGCTGTTTTTTTTCATTCGAAGGCAACAAAAAACTCTAGTCCTTATCCTAGATATTTTTTTTTTAATTTTAGTCATTTAAATGTAATATCCCCAAGTAAAGGTCTTTGTTCTTGCATTTTTTTGTAATTCTTAAATTTGTGTGGCAACTTTGTTAAAAAAAATTTGTTTTTAATAAAAATCGGGCCACGAAAAGGACTAGAGAATTCATCTGGCATTAAGAATGACTTTACATTTTTATTTTCCGATAATTAATGTAGGGTGCACAGTGGCAGCCGATCGGTTTTGGTTGGCGAAATTCAAAACTAATCATTTTTGAAAATACTGCAATAAAAGAACAAAATTAAAAAAATATTGTTAATTAAATGTTTGACAACCGGTCAAGTATGCTTTTAAAATTGCTGCTGTTACAGTATTTACCCCCTTAAGGCTATTTTTGCTGGAAAAAATCAATTATTTTTAGGTCGTTTTATCCCAATGAGCGTTTTTCAAAATTTTTTAGAAATCATATAATTTACAATTTTTTCATTGAAATTAAATGCAAAAAACACATTTCTGCATTATCAGTTTTCGTCAAAGTGGGACATATTATGTTTTTCGAGCAAAAAGTAGTATTTACTGTTAAAATATGAGTAAAAAATTACTTTAGTATTCCCGGGAAATCTCGGGAAAGTTAGAAAAAAATTCCCGATTCCCGGGAGCTCGAAAATGTCGGGAAATTAAAGACCCTACTTGTAACATAAAGGAAGAGGTGGTGGTAAATTTTACACCCTTTATTTTTAAGTATTATTTTCTGCGCTTTTTCGACATCTATAGATGTTTTTATTTCACAATCCTGCTTTATATATAAAAAAAAAATAGATGCTAATTTCAGCAAGAGAGACTGCTATTTGCATTCAACCAAATTATGTTATTTAACCAAAAACTATTTAAAATCTGAAGACCGCCTTTTGGCGGCGTTGGACATTAGAGGGTTAAAGTATCACAGCTGGTTTTATTCTTTTTCAGAAATTCAGAAGAATAAAATTTTCAGATTTCTTGGCCTTTTCTTACAAGGGAGGTCTGATGTGTGATTTACTCCATTTAATTGAAATTTTGACACGAAAATAAGATAAAATTAAAAGAGGGGTAAAATTACATCTTTTTTCGTTTTTAGATTTCTTATGTTTTTTCCAAAGAAATACAGTAATTTTGACTTAGCTGCATAACCAACTTTTGCAAGAATTTTTGTGCAGGTAAGCCAAAAAAGCAGCTAAGTCAAATTGTTTACCTGCCTTAATGTGCAGGTATACCACTACAGACTGAAAACAAACAAAACAAATGAAGCTAATGATGACAACTTTGTGCTTTGCACCAGATCTTGCGATTTTTATGGTTAAAAAATGACTGAAGTAGGATATTTTTGTCACAAAAAAAGTGGAATAAATAAATGTGTTTATTATATGTGTGTTTTTTTTTTATAGAATTGCAAAACAAAGCAAAACACAAAAGGCAGGTGATCTTTTTTATGAAAATAATGTAAAACTGCCAAAAATATGAGGCAGTTATCTTAAATGCGCAGGTACAAAAAGTGCACTTAAAGAAGACAATTGCGTATATAATTTGGTAAAATAGAAACGAAACCAAAATTTTGTGCAGCTATAGCAAATGTGCACTTAAGAAAAAGACAGTTAAATCAAAACTGCTGTATATGCATATCGCGTATTAAATGAAAGGTACAGTAAGGAAATACAAATATAAAAAAGTTTTCAAATAAAAAAATTTTGAATAGCTTTCAAACTTATTTTTCTTCCTAATATCAACCTAGGATAATTTTGTTCTCCCAATCATATTTACAAATTCCACCGAAATCTAACGAAACTACCAAACTTTGTTAGATATTTACCTAATAGTGAACCTCTAAAAATATAAACGATTGACCCTGAAGAATAACGCTCAGATTTTAATATATTCAACATGAAACCTCTCATAGGTTGAAAAGTTATATATCCCAATATTTCGCAATAAAAATACTTAGGTTTCGATAAATTTGTTCTCTTGAAAAACTTTGAGAATATATTTGTCACTGTTACCATTTTTTATAATTTTTTTTTTACTCTTTTATTTCTGGTCGGGTAACCGGTTTAACCGGTTTTTTCACAAACGGTAAACCGAAACTCGGTTTTTAGAAATGGCCGATTTTCGGATAACCGACAAACCGGTTTTTAAAAAAGTCCGTTTTTTGGAAACACTAGTGTGAACTAAGCAAATCTAGTAAGTTTGCAAGCCTTGATGTAAAACTGCATACATAAAAAGTATCTACACATTAATCAGTATTTATTATGGATGCCAAACGGGAAATCCCGAATCCCGAAATCCCGGGATTGGCAAAATCTTTTTCTTATTTTTTAATATTAATATAAACGCAAATAAACACAGTGAGCAATTTTAGATTACCTACGTTTTTTCTTGAATTTTCTCATATTTACAAGAAATTGAAAAATCAAGTTTGTTTGTTTGTTATTTTACCGATTTATTCTTCCAAGCGAAATTCGATTTCTGAAATCTAATTTTGGCTGGGACTGTAAGTTCGGATTCTTCCATGAAAACATTTGATAACGATAACCAAATAACTTTGTTGCTGTAATACACGAATTAGTGGGCAAGGTTATCGCAACGAATTTGTTTCAAAATATGCTTACAAAATATTGGGCGCAAGTGTACTTAATGGCCAGCCTTCATATATTATCCCAGCCAGAAAAATACAAACGGGAAAGCGATGGCAAGGTATTTTAAGAGGTGGTACAAGTACTGGCAAAAATTGCTTTCCCATTTCCAATATGATAACGTCAATAGACAAAAACCGGCAGTCAGTTCAAAAAGCTCCGGAAAAGTAGTGGGGAAACAAAATTTTTAACTTTGGCAAAACGCTGCCAAAACCAATAAATAGGTGGTTTGGAATTATATTTTCCAAAATAAAATTTAAAAAAAGTTCATATGTATCTTTTTTTGGCCCGGCCGTGATGTTTTGTAAAAGAAATGCTGGCAAAACGATTTTTGCAAACGCTGGGAATGCGTCCCAAATGAGTGTTCTGCCAGTCATTTATTTTTAACATCGCGGTTACCCAGTGGTATGCAGGTAGGTACTTGATTTTTTGTACCACTGTCAATTTATGACTGTGATGTTTCAATACTCATAAAATGCACCACATTATTAATTAGCAACTATAATTATAAAACGCTTTATTCTGTAAAAAAAATTAGTTACATAACATAAAATACAAATAAAGGAAAATTTAAATTCCGAAATCCCGTAAAATGCCGGGATCCCGAAAAATCCCGTAGTCCCGAAAATCCCGGGATTTTCAAATATCAATCCCGATTGGCATCCCTAGTACTTATACGAGCTATAGTACAGTTTAAGAATAATCCACAAAATAAAAAAAAATTCTAAATACATAAAATGAAATTTCAAATAATTTTCCATAAATCATTACAGGATTTTTCACTAAAGGTGAGATTTTCAAGATGAATGAGGGGAGTGTTTAGTTGATCTCTTGTTTTGGAAAATGAATGTTCTTTAGTTTAACAAAGTTGAATAGAATCAGCTGATATACCTTAAGAATTAAGGTTCAAAGCAAAAAAGAGTAATAATAACAAAGGATAAAAATAGCATTGTTAGATTTCGTTGATGTTAGTCTAAGTTGAGTTGTTAAAATATTCGATTTGCTTTCAACTGTGACATAAGTAGACAATTATCAATTATTAACCCATTCAAGGCGGATGACACTGATGATGGCTTTGTAGCGAAAGCCGAAAATACGTATTCTGTCTTGCTGGCCTTATCGAGATTTTTAAAAAAATTTTATTCTTTGTAATTTACTTGTGAAAATTGTATCATCTTTCTTTAATTTGAAAATGCTTTAGAGAGAAAGTGATACTAATTTATGATCTATAGTCAAACTAAAGAACATTCATTTACCAAAATAAGAGACCAACTAAACACTCCCCTCATTCATCTTAGAAACACATATTGACAATGTGCAAAATATAGTTTAAATAACATACATTTAAATTTAAATTTAACGGTTCGATGTAATTCAAAAATCTGTGGTCTTCATACACAGAGTTGAATAGAATCAGCTGAGATACTTTAAGAATTAAGGTTCAAAGCAAAAAAGAGTAATAATAACAAAGGATAAAAATAGCATTGTTAGATTTCGTTGATGTTAGTCTAAGTTGAGTTGCTAACATATTCGATTTGCTTTCAACTGTGATATAAGTAGACAATTATCAATTATTAACCCATTCAAGGCGAATGACACTAATGATGGCTTCGTATCGAAAGCCGAAAATACGTATTCTGTCTTGCTGGCCTAATCGAATTCTTTCAAAAATGTTTATTCTTTTTATTCCACCTGGCCTTGGTTCATGACGCCAAAGTCAGTAGGTATTTTTCCAAATACTAGTTCAAATGGGCAATAACCATGAACTGTTGATGGCGAAGTGTTGTAGCAATATGTAAAAAACTTTAACCATTCCTCTCAGTCGGATTTGTCAGAGGACAAATATGATCTGAGATACTCGTTAAGTGTTCTATGAGATCTTTCAATTGTACCCATGGATTCATGGTGATATGCTCTAGATGTTGATTTCTCTATATGTAAGAGATCGCAAGAACTTGATTTACGTATTCAGTACCCATGTCCGTTAGAGTTCTCCCCATTGGACCATATAATAGTACAAAGTGTTCCATAATAGCTTTGGCTACACTTTTCGCACTTTTATTGGGTATTGGCACCGTTATAAGATATTTTGTAAGGTCACAAATCATAGTTACAGCGTATTCGTTTCCATTATTAGATCTCGGTAATGGACCAATAGTGTCTATCAGAACAACATCGAATGGTTTCACTGGCGTTGGAGTAATTATCATTTCCTCCTTAACGTTTCGCAGTGCTTTATTTCTCTTACATTGATCGCAGGACTTGACATATCTTTTGATGTCCTTAGTCATTTTGTCTCAGCGAAAATATTTTCTTATTTTATTAGTCAACCGTGTTATACCTGAGTGTCCTCCGAAAATTGGATCATCATGATATTTTCTCAGTATATTGCGCTTTTCTATTTCGTCTGTTATTTTCCTTAATTTAGGTGTGAGGGCTATTTTTACATTATTGAGGGAAGCGTTTCCTCTCTCTTTAAATTCCGCGATTCCTATATATTTAAATAATTTTTCATCTAGTGACATTTGGAATAACTTTATCCCGTTATTACCAGCTATCTTTTCAAGCTGTGAGAAGAATTGATCTAAATCGATTTTCTCATTAGCAACAAGGTTAGGTATATTCATTTTGAGAATTATCTTTTTCCCTTTTCTAATATTTATTGCGGTATCTTTAGTGTATAATCTTACACTTTTCTTTAATTCGCTATTATTGAGCACCTCATAGACGTTTGGTTGAACTAAAATTTTATCCTTTGTCGTTTTAGGGGTAATTTTCTCCCTTTTTGATTGAAGTCTCGTGGTTACCTTCAATATTTTATTAGTCTCAGTATTCATTATATCTGAGAATTCTATGCGAGACAGCGCATCAGCTGCATAATTGTCTCCGCCCCTAATATACTCGACCGTAAAGTCGTATTCCTCAAGATCTAATCTCATTCTCGTCAGTTTTGATGACGGATTTTTCATAGAAAATAAATAGGTTAGAGGTCTATGATCACTTCGGACCAAAAATTTTCTACCATAAATATATGGTCTGAAATATTTAATTTCCCAATGAATGGCAGCTAGCTCCTGTTCAATCGTAGATTTATTACTTTCACCTTTTGTGAATGTTCTGGATGCATAAGCCACATGTAGTTGAATACCTTGATTTTCCTGGCTTAAAACTGCTCCGCAAGCATGTTTACTTGCATTTGTTGTTATACAAAATTCCATTGTAAAATCTGGATATTGCAGTATTCTCGGACTTAATAATTGACTCTTGAGGTATTTGAAAGAGTTTTCACATTCCTCAGTCCAATCAAAAGAAACATTTTTCCTAGATAATCTTAGGTAGGTATAAACCTCCTATAATAATTGCAAAATGCAACAAAGCGTTTAGCTTCATCACCATTTTTAGGTGTTGGATAATTTTCAGTTATCGAAAATTTGCTGTCATCAGGCAGAATGCCTTTGTCCGTGCATTTGTGTCCCAAGAATGTCACTTCACGACAGAAAAATGAACACTTATCCGGATGCAATTTGAGATTATATTTTCGACACATGCCAAATACATCTCTTAAGTTCTGCAACATATGCTCCTCTGAGCAACCGATTACCACTAGATCATCCATATACAAAAATGCCTGGGCTGGTGACAGTCCGGAAAAGCCAAAGACATCATTCTTTGGAATGAATTCGGTGCAATTTTTATACCATATGGAAGTCTTTTAAATTTAAAGGAACCTTTATCTGTTGAAAAAGATTTAATATCCCTGGAATCTTCTTCCAGTTCTATCTGATGAAAACCAGATACTAAATCTAAATAGGAGAAAAATTTTGCTCTACCTAATTGATCCAAAATATCATCTATGCGAGGAAGAGGGAATTTATCAGCTATAAGCTTCTTATTTATTCCTCGGTAATCAACGACAAGTCTCCATCTTTTAAGGTCAGTCCCTGGTAACGTTATACAGGAAAAATAATTTTTTCTTTTTAAATCAATAGACTTGTTTTGTTGCTGTACATATGTGGTACGAAATCCCATATAAAGTCTGACTGCGCATGTTAAGTGTTAACTCTTTTAACATAATATTTTCAATGTCGTTAATGTATGGGTAATTTCACTCAGATTTTATACAAAAATATTTTGCCAGTTTTTCGTGTTCATGTTATTTTTTAAATCACTTGAACTTTATATGTATCAAAATTTGTTTTTGTAGAAAAATATTTTCCAATTAAAAATTGATTGTAATTGACTTCGATAAAATCTTAAATTAAATTTAAATTAAACATGCAACTGGGCTATTTTTGATCTTACAATTTCAAGTCCATGGGCGAGATCTTATTAAATATGACAACATATGTAAAAAGATATATTTAGACATTGGTTCATATAAAATTTGTTCGAAAGACGAAATTTATGTCTTATTATATATAGTGCCATACAAAGCAATATATAACGAAACATAATTGTATTAAATAATATAAAATAATGTATAACCCGTTTTACTCGGGAAGACTTTTTTTTGTGGAAACACTTTATTTTTTGTACAAATTTTTTTTGTGGAAACACGTTTTTTTTTTGTTTTTTGTGGAAGCACTTTTTTTTTGTGGAGACTTTTTTTTGTGAAACATTTTTTTTTTGTGGAAACATTTTTTTTGTGTAAACATTTTTTTTAACACACTTTTGGGATCGAAAATTTGTTCACGCCCACTTTTTCTAACACTCTTTTGGGAAAGAAAATTTGTCTACGCGCACTTTTTTTTTTAAATACATTTTTTTTTAAACACACATTTTTATTAAGGAAAGTAATAGTGTTTGTTTACGACCATTTTTTTTTTGTTTTTTTTGAAACACTTTTTTTAAAAAACTTTGGGGAAAGAACGGGGAAATTGAACGGGGAACGAGTGAAATTGGAAGTCTAGAAAATGGCAATGGAACAGAGAACGAAAAGGTATGGATTGTGGAACGATGAAATAGAACGGGGAGCGAATGGATTCGCCATGACAATAAACAAATCGCAATTTTTATGCATCCACTATGAAAATAGTGGATGCATAAAATTGCCCGCTAATCTTTGCACTATCGTTGATTCGCAAAATGCTCTCATTGACTGCATATTTCCCGGTGTACGCACACAATACACAAATCATGCGTGGCTCGCAGACGACGTAAATTATCCAACAGAGTTTTTGCCAGGCATGCCACCACACCTTCTACGACTGAAAGTTGCATCTCCGGTAATTCTACTTCGGAATTTCAACCCACCACGGCTGTGCAATGGCACACGATTGGTTATTAAAAAATTTATAAAAAACTTTATCGAAGCCACCATTTTGAATGGTAAATTCAGAGATGAAAATGTGTTGCTACCACGAATTCCAATGATTCCCACAGGTGTACCAATTGAATTCAAACCAAGGTTGGTTACCGAAACGAATAACGGTAAGGATAACGGTAACGTTATCGAATTTCGTTTGTTTCGGTAACGGTAAAGGTAACGGTATTTAAGATTGATTCGGTAACGGTATACCGTTATCGAAACAGCAATACCGGTACGTACCGGTATTAAGAATTACGTTAGAAACATACAAAAACAAGTAAAAATATAGCATATTCTTGCTTTTAAGTCTTAAAAATACAGATTTTAACCTCCCAAGTAAAAAAAAGTTATATGAAGCCATATAAAGTTATATTTAATTATATATAATCTTTTATGTAATTAGATATAATTATATCCGAAAAATGAGAACGTCTCATTGTATCATATTGTATCGAATTGTATACAATTTGGTACAATTTGATACAATTTTATGCAATTCGATACAATTGTATCAAAATTTTGTCCTCATCCAATTACATCAAATTATATCTTTTTGTATAAAATTATATAAAATGTTATAAAAGTGGACATAGTTTGATACAATTATATCTAAATATTAACCTTATACTTTTTATCATATTATATAGGAGCATATCTAACAATATACATACAAAAATTATTTTTTTAAATAAAAAAAAAAATTCAATTACTTGTAATTGTTCTTTTTTGAATTTCAATTACAAATATGTAATTGTAGATGAGTTTTTTTCCAATTAAAATTACATGTAATTGTGTAATTGCATGTGTAATTAATTACAAAATGTAATGATTAACCCTAGGTTTGCTGGATATCTTATAATTTCGATAAATCTTCCATTACTTTTATCCAGATTTATCATGACAGTGCAATAAACATGAAAAAATTTTTCTTTTAATTTAGTAGTTTTAAAATAAAGTTAACAACACTGAAATTTTAAAGTTAATAGGATTATGATATACAACCAAGATATAAGAAATCAGTCAAGTGTACGTTATAGTATAGAGAATTTCGTATTAAAGCTTCTGCGTTGTTAAAGTTATGGGTGCGTAAGCCATTTTTGACTCATGCTCCTAAACAAAAACAAATTACTCACGCACGAGCATTTCGTTTCTTACTCAGCACACATGAGTATATTAAAAACTTACAATCAGAAAATTCTCACGCAAAACAGTAAAAATTACTAAAAACATATGATGCAAAAAATAAACTCACACAGGAATCATGCACGGGTTATTCTTACTTATACTCACGCACGAACCACTTAAGTATAGTAATTATTACTCACGATCACGTGTGAATAACGTGACTCACGAACATTTCGTCTCACGCGCCAATCCCTAGTAATTACTAAATCTAAAACTAGTTCAAAATCATTGATCATTGGTTTTATATGGACCTTATATACTTTGAAAAAATTGTCTATGTGGGATGATATACATATAATTATAGATGATTTTATAAAGAACGTTATAAGTTATATGGGTTCATATTCGTCAATATATAATCATAACTAACACAAATTATAAAATATTTCTTATATGGATCCATATAGTTTTATATTATTATGTATAGTGTCATACTAAATTATATATAAACGTATATGTAATTATATCTTTTATATGTTACTTTATGTACTTATATATAGCACATACATATATATGTAGGCCAGTATGTAATAATATAAAATCACATATGTCTCCATATTAAAACCTTTGAGAAAAAAATATCTAATATATGACTATATAAAAGTATATATGCTTGAATTTAAAAGCATATGTGGCCATATGTAACTATAAGTTACTATATGCAATTACATAAAATAATATATGATTATATCAAAACTTTTTTACTCGGGCTATAAATTCAATGCTGTTAGTTTTAGTAATTAAAATTATTTTATATAAATTTTGTTTCAAAAATAGCTCAAGATTATAAAATAAAAAAGTTAAAAAATTGTCATTTTTTATATAAATTAATAAATACCGGTAAAATACCGATAACTGCCCATAAAAATAACGGTATCGGTAACGATAACGGTATTGGAAAATTTTTTTAGAGGTATCGGTAACGGTATTCAATTTGAAACGGTATTTTAGCGATAACGGTATTTTAACGATAACGGTAACCAACCTTGATTCAAACACGTTCAATTTCCTTTTAGATTGGCAATCGCAATGACAATCAATAAGCCGCAAGGCCAAACGATGTCTGTTTGCGGCTTAATTTTGGGCACACCATATTTTTCTCACGGACAATTTACGTGGCATGTTCTCGCGCGGGCAAACCATCGAGCTTATTTGTGTTGGCTAAAGACGGACTGACAAAAAATATCGTACACTAAATTGCTCTTCGAAATGAATATTGATTTTCTTTGTTTTATTTTCATACTTTAGAGGTTAATCAAAACTGGGTCGATTGTCGACCGACGACAGCAAAAGTCGTCACGATTAATTTAAATTCAGCGACAATCGACCGTCGACATTTGTTGACGTTTAAAAAAAAAGGAAAGCAAAAGAAGAATATGGTTGTATTTGTTTCACCACAATTCTTCACCAACTCAATTGGTCTTTCACTAATTCTTATTGTTTTGTATTTTATTGTATTTAATTTTGCTTTTTTGCCGTAAATCATGTATTTTCAATTTCAGTTATATTTCTTCTGTCAAAAAAATAAATCTTTTGTAAACAAAGTACGAATTTTTGCAGCTCTAATACGAATTTCTAACAACTCTGTTCTAATGGCAATCTTTAATTAGTTAAAAATATGGCAACAATTTGACAAATATTTTAAGTGTGTATTAGTGTGTCGTCACGAAAATAGAATAGATTCTATTCCGACGACAAATCGCCGGACGACATGGCGACATTTTGGTTCCCATACAAAATATATGAAACAGCAACTCTCGTTGTCGTTGTCGATCCAGTTCTGATTAATCTCTTAGGATAAAAAATATATTACTTTTTTTTACTTTAGGTCCTATGCATAATCGCTTTTTAAATTTGTAAGTGACATATAAAACAAATTTTTTATACAAAATTTATTTTATAAAAGTGTTATAAGGTTTTCGAATTATTATACATAAATATTTTTATCAATTATTTTAATTTTTGCATTAAAAATACAAAAATTGTTTTTTTCGGACTTGCTATATTTTCATATATTTAGTTAGAATATTCTATAGAATATAGAATATCTTCTACCTCAAGTCCAAATTCCAATATGATATTGTGATATTAGATTTTATTTGTTATATTAGAATTTTGACTTGCGGTAGAAGAATATTCTAAATATAACTAAATATATGAATATATTTTTATGTTTAACTTTTTTTTATATAACCTCTTAATATGCATTCGCATTAACAAAAAATGTTGTGTTTTATATTCATAACAACATTTAATTCCTATCCAATATAAATTATTTTTCAACTTTAAGGAACGCTAACAATGTTGGTACGCGAAGCGTACCTAACGGGCAAAACCCTCTACACTCTCAGAACAATTCCGTTGTGAAAACCGAATTTTTTGCCAACCGAATTGATTCGGTTGCTGCAACCTCGTAATTCGGTTGCCCCAACCGAATTCAGTTGTGGCAACCGAATTCGATTTCAATTCGGTTGCGGCAACCGAATTATCGGCTGTCACAACTGAATTCGGTTGAGGCAACCGCATTACAAGGTTGCAGCAACCGAACGAATTCGATTGGAAAAAATTCGGTTGTCACAACGGAATTGTTTTGAGAGTGTAGTTACCATATAATATCACCAAATGACATTGGTAATAAATATAATAAAGAACCAAAACCGACGATATTTGGTTATGTCATATTAGAGAATCCTGCATACCTTGTTTGATTACATTTCACAAATTTTCCACTCAACTCAAAATGGTAAAAACCACTGCGTTTCAATAGATGCGACCCTAATGTTTACAAATAAGATATTGAATTATTCTTAAGTTTCGAATTTTAGAAAATTTTAGTAGGAAACCGTATAAATGACGGCATTTAATTTGATCATGTTCAAAGTAAAGGTGACAACTTGCTTTGATAAAGTTGTTAGTAGTTAAAGTTCGTCATAAACTGGACACTTTCTAAATAACAATATACAAATAAAAAAAAATATAAACAACTACAGTTTATCAAAGATCCTCAATATATGTTAGAATGATAATTTGCTATTACTTATTTTTTACTTATTTTTATATATATTTTTTGTTTGTTTTTTCTTGTTATAGGATCAATAACCGGAAATGGATTTTTTCCAAATAAATAAAACTTTAGTTTTAAATCAAATTTATGTTGCTGACAAAATGGAGCATTTCATTGCTGGCGGGAGTAGTGGTGCATTTTTTGCAAGTATTTATGCACTTTGTGGTACTTTGATTGGAATGTCAATTTTGTATTGGCTATTTTACGCACCATGCAATTGGAAAAGGGTAAGTTGGTTTTAATTGTCATTCATTTTAAATTTGTGTTTGTGCTAAACAATTGCATATATTGATAGAAAATAGTCTTAAAAAAATTTAGTTAAAACTATTAAAAATTTGTTAAAAATTATGCTACAGAAAAAACTGCTAAATAAGCAGATTAATTTTGCTCTATATTAGTAAGATAGGAATAGCAAAAATAAAACTGTTAAATATACAGATATTTAGTTCTATTTAGGTTGAATTTTTGTTAATAGAAAATAACAAATGAATATGCTAAAATCAGCAAAAATTTTGCTAAATAATTCGTAGCCTAAAAAATCACAAAAAAATTTAAAAATCGAGCCTTTTGAAAACAGCAATTTACATTTTTTTAGCAAATATTTCTGCTAATTTAACAGGATAGTCTGCTATTTGCATTCAACTAAATTTAGCTAAGAAATAACAAAAATTTTATAGATACAACAGTTGGTTTTCGCTATTTTTAGGCTACTAATATTTAGCAAAATTTTCTGCAGATTTGACAGTACAATTTGTCATTTTCAATTAACTAAAAGTTAACTTAAATAAAACTAAAATTCTGTATATTTAACAATTTTATTTTTTCTGTTCTTATTTTACTAGTATTTAGCAAAAAAAATTCTGCTAATTTAACAGTTTTTTCTGCAACATAACTTTTAACTAATTTTTAGTTTCTGGTATTTTTAGATTTATTCCTATGAGTGTAGAAATACTTGTAATTACAACTCATATTTCAGTTTCTATGTATTCAGTTGAATATGTAGCTAAATATACCCAGAATTATTTAGCTTTGCTCGCGTACTGTTACTATAATAGCAATTTACAACGTAATAAAAAAATACATGATTGTTAACATTAAAAAAACACAAACTAATTTACATCAATGACAAGATACTTGATGTTGGCCAGAAACATATCGGATTGTTTTTACTTCTACTGCAAGTTTTTTTAATTTTGATATACTCGTATGATAGCCTTTGATGCCCTGAGTCCAAATTCTGTTTATAATTTTTTCCATCGCCTTAAAATAAAAAAAAAAATATTTTTAAATCTGATGATTTTTCGAAAATAATTGCTGGAATATAAAAAGAAAAAAATATAAAAAAATAATAATAATTATAATATATTTACCCGAGTAAAAAAAATTGATATCACGCAATATCTAATCATATCCAATTTGATATTGTTTAAGATCTGCTGTAATATTGGGTGTATCCAATGATATCGTATTAGATCCCATTGTATATATGGGGATCAACTAAGATCAAGTTATATCTCAAAATTGGGAGGTCCAATGATATCTTTGGGGATAAACCTAGATCTAATTTGATCCGAAAAATGGCGGATCGAATTAGATCCAGTTATATATTTGTGGATAAACTTAGATCTAATTTGATCCGAAAAATGGCGGATCGAATTAGATATATATTTGTGGATAAACTTAGATCTAATTTGATCTCAATTTTGGCAGATCGAATTAGATCTAGCAATATATTTGTGGATAAACTTAGATCTAATTTGATCCGAAAAAGTGGCAGATCGAATTAGATCCAGCAATATATTTGGGGATAAACTTAGATCTAAATTGATCCGAAAAATGGCAGATGGAATTAGATCCAGCAATATATTTGTGGATAAACTTAGATCTAATTTGATCCGAAAAATGGCAGATCGAATCAGATCCAGCAATATATTTGGGGATTAAGTAAGATCTAAATTTATCCAAAAAATGACAGATCAAATTAGATCCAGTAATATAATTCGGGATTGCGTAAGATCTTAATTTTTCCGATAAATTGCAGATCGAATTAAATCCAGTGATATATTTGGGGATTTGGTAGGATCTTAACTTATCCCATAAATTGCAGATCGAATTAGATCCAGCAATTTATTTCGGTATGAAAATGGCAGATCGAATTAGAAACAGCAATATATTTGGGGATTGACATCTAAAACTATCCAAAAAAAATGACAGATAAAATTAGATCCCGCATTATATTTGGGTACTACGTAAGATCTCCATTTATTTGGGATTAAATAAGATCCCAGACCGATATTCACAACAGTTCAAAAAATAATACACTGGCAGAGCACTGATTTTATAAAAATTTATATATTTTGTTAAAATAAGGTTTAAACTCAGAAGGTCTCGAGTTCGTACCGTTCACGGCTATGCATTTTTTTTAATAAAATGAATTTCTAGAGTTGATTTTCTTTTTATAAAATTATAATTTTATTTTTTATAAATGTTTTTATAAAATTATATTTTTTTTATTAAATTGAATTTTTTTAAAAAAAAAATTTTATTTACATCTTTTTAACGCTCTACACCATTTCCAATTGTTTCAATTGTTTTTAAGATTTATCAATTGTATTTCAGAAATAATCAATTGAATTTCAGTTTTATCAATTGTATTTCAGAACTTATCAATTATTTTTCAGATTTATGAATTGTATTTCAGAACTAGTCAATTGAATTTCAGTTTTATCAATTGTATTTCAGAAATTATTAATTGTATTTCAGAAATTCACAACTGTATTTCAGAAATTATCAAACTGTATTTCAGAAATTATCAATTGTATTTCAGAAATTATGAAATGTAATTTAGAAATTTTTCTCTATTAACTATGATAAACAATCAACATGTTCTGAAATAGATTTGATTATTTCTGAAATACAATTAATAAATTTCGGAAATACATTCCATAATTTCTGAAATACATTTAAAATTTCTGCTTCTGAAATACAGTTAATATTGTAGTTGCTGATGAGTTACCATATATGACCATATATTGATTAAATGGCACCATATATGTCAATATATTGTTTAAATGGCACCATATGTGATATGTTCCCTATTAAAAAAAAAAAACAATATGGAGCTTTATATGGTAATATATAACTTAGACTCATCCATGCACCATTTGATCCGAAAAATGGCCCGATAAAATTGTATCAGTTGTTTATCAGTTTTTATCTAATTGCATCAGTTTAGATCTGACCTGATTAAATTATTTGTTAATCAGATGAAATTGTATCAGATTTTTGACCTGATACAATTTTATTGGTTTATATCACCTCCCAAGTAAAAAAATGATATGGAGCCATATGAAGTTATATTTAATTATATATAATCTTTTATGTAATTAGATATAATTATATCCGAAAAATGAGAACGTCTTATTATATCATATTGTATCGAATTGTATACAATTGTATACAATTTGGTACAATTTGATACAATTTTATGCAATTCGATACAATTGTATCCGAATTTTGTCCCCATCCAATTACATCAAATTATATCTTTTTGTATAATATTATATAAAATGTTATAAAAGTGGACATAGTTTGATACAATTATATCTAAATATTAACCTTATACTTTTTATCATATTATATAGGACCATATCTAACAATATACATACAAAAATTATTCCTTTAAATAAAAAAAATTTTCTATTACTTGTAATTGTTCTTTTTTGAATTGCAATTACAAATAATATTTAATTATAGATGAGTTTTTTTTCAATTACAATTACATGTAATTGTGTAATTGCATGTGTAAATAATTACAAAATGTAATGATTAACCCCAGGCCTGCTGGAGATCTTATAATTTCGATAAATCTTCCATTACTTTTATCCAGATTTATCATGACAGTGCAATAAACATGAAAAAAATTTATTTTAATTTAGTAATTTTAAAATAAAGTTAACAACACTGAAATTTTAAAGTTAATAGGATTATGATATACAACCAAGATATAAGAAATCAGTAAACGTTATAGTATAGAGAATTTCGTATTAAAGATTCAGTGTTGTTAATGTTATGGGTGCGGTGCGTAAGTCATTTTTGACTCATGCTCAAAAAAAAAACAAAAAAAAACAAATTACTCACGCACGAGCATTTCGTTTCTTACTTAGCACACTTGAGTATATTAAAAACTTACAATCAGAAAATTCTCACGCAAAACAGTAAAAATTACTAAAAACATATGATGCAAAAAATAAACTCACGCACGAATCATGTACGGGTTATTCTTCTCACGCTCACGCCTGAATCACTTAAGTATGGTAATTATTACTCACGATCACGTGTGAATAACGTGACTCACGAACATTTCGTGTCACGCGCCAATCCCTAGTAATTACTAAATCTAAAACTAGTTCAAAATCATTGATAACATGGAACCAAATATAATACAATACGGTTTTATATGGACCTTATATATTTGTATATAAAATCACTTTGAAAAAATTGCCTATGTGGGATGATATATAATTATAGATGATTTTATAAAGAACGTTATAAGTTATATATGGGTTCATATTCGTCAATATATAATAATAACTAACACAAATTATAAAATATTTCTTATATGGATCCACATAGTTTTATATTATTATGTATAGTGTCATACTAAATTATATATAAACGTACATGTAATTATGTCTTTTATATGTTACTTTATGTACTTATATATAGCACATACATATATATGTAGGCCAATATGTAATAATATAAAATCACATATGTCTCCATATTAAAACCTTTGAGGAAAAAATATCTAACATATGACTATATAAAAGTATATCTGCTTGAATTTAAAAGTATATGTGGCCATATGTAACTATAAGTTACTATATGCAATTACATAAAATAATATATGATTATATCAAAACTTTTTTACTCGGGCTGGTATCATTATATCCCAATTTTGTCCTGATATCAGTTTAAAACTTTGATACAATTGTATAAGGTAAATGTCGGAGACAATTATATTTTATTTATATAAAATTTAACCAATTACGATCAAACCAAAAAAATGGTATCAGGTCAAAATTCTGATACAATTTCATCTGATTAACACATAATTTAATCAGGTCAGATCTAAACTACTACATTTAGATAAAAATTGATAAACAATTGATAAAAATATATAGGGCGATTCTTCGGATGAAACTGTATATTTATACAGATAAAACTTAATCACATATATGACTATATGTAACTATTTTTACTCGGGTTGTTTAAATGATACGATATATCAAAGTATATGGTACTATATATGGTAGCATATATTATCATATCTGGAACTGTATTAAAAATATTGTTCACAAGGTACCATATATGACCATATGTTGTTGAAATGGCACCATATATCATAATGTATGGTTTAAATGTCACCACATATGGTAATATATTTTTTAAATGATACCATATATCAATATATATTGCACTATATACAGTAGCATATATTATTATATCTGGAACTGTATTAAAAATGTTGTTCATGAGGTCCCTTATATGAGCATATATTTTTGAAATGGCACCATATATGATAGTATATGGTTTAAATGGCACCATATATAGTAATATATTACTTAAATAACACCATATATAAATATATATGGCACGATGAATGGGGCACTATATATGGAATCATATATTCCCGGTGAAAAATGTCCATATATGAACATTTATGGTTCAACCATATATGTATGGATCCGAAAAATGAGGTAACACCTAAGTATATGTTCATATATGGACATATATGAACATATACATTTTTAAATATATGCGAATACATGCGAACGTTGCTGTCCTTTATTATAAGGTACGATAGATATAAATTTATGTATGACATTCAAATTAAGCGCTACATATGTTCCTTTTTTTATTTATGGCATTAAATATAATTCCATATTTATCCAAATATGAGTTCCTTTTACATATATGGAAAAATGTATTCTTCGAAATATGTTCATATACAAGTCCCTTTTGCATAAATTGAATAACATATACTTTCATATTTGTCCATATATGAATGCCATTTCCATATATGAAATAACAGATGCTTCCATATATGTCTGTATATGAAATTTTTTACATATATGGAATCACATATACTTCCATATATGTTCATATAAAATCCATATATGTTCATAAAAAATCCATATTTGTTCATATGTGTCCATACATAAACCATATATGAACATGTTTGAGCATATATGAATATTTTTCACCGGGTTATAATATCTGGAGCTGTATTAAAAATTTTGATCATGAGGTACCATATATGGCCATATATTGTTTAAATGGCACCATATACAATAATATATGGTTTAAATGGCACCATATATGCTAATATATTGCTTAAATAACACCATATATAAATATATATGGCACTATATTTAGTAGCATATATTATCATATCTGCAACTATATTAAAGATTTTGTTCATGAAGTACCATATATGACCATATATTGTTTAAATGTCACCATATATGATAATATATAGTTTAACTGGCACCATATATAGTTATATATGTTTAAATGATACCATATATAATTATATATTCCTAAACTGCCGCCATATATATTAAGATATAGCTCTATATACAACTATATATGCAATAAGATCAGCTATGCTATGTAATATATAATCATGTATACCATATCTAATATTATAAAGGCGGATATCTAATTAGATGAAATTATATATGGCATAACATAAGGAAAAATTTTGGAAAAAGACGTCATATATAATTATATATGGATATACATAATGGCATGTCTAATTATATAATATATGCCACATATGATTATATATAATTTTTTTTTACTCGGGTAGTTAGAATTTGTTCTAACTCAAGTCCAAATTCAAGTATGATGTCATATTAGATTTTATTTGTTGTTTTAAAGAGATTGACCATTTTCATGATAGACGATACAATTGTTTCGTGGAAATCACCCCAACTCTTCAATGGTCCGCAATAAGAAAATGATGATTGGAAGAAACAAACCAAGACACTACATAAGGTACAAAAATTCAACGGAACGAGAATGTTGTACTTTTGTATATGATTTGGAAAAACCAGTCGTAAATCAACACTTCAAAAAGCAACATTTTACATGAAAGTACCCTTTGGGTAATATTATATCGTCGCACATTGCTTTGATCCCATATAACGATTGGACAAAAATAGAAGAAGTGGAGACAGAGTTTTGAAATTTGGTATACTGACATAGAACCCCTTAGTTAAGAAAAATTTTAATTTGAATGGGAGAATATTTAGTTGATCTCTTATTTTTAAGTAAATGAATGTTCTTTTTAGTTTGACTCTAGATCATAAATTAATATCACTTTCTGTTTAAATTATTTTCAAATCAAAGAAATGATAAAATTTTTAGAAGTAAATTACAAAGAATAAATATATATTTGAAAGAATTCGATAAGATCAGCAATACAGAATACGTATTTTCTGCTTTCGCTACAAAGCCATCATCAGAGTATTTCGTCTTGTGTGGGCTAATATTTTAATGTTTGTCTACTTATCTGACCGCTGAAAGAAAATCGAATTTCGTATCAACAACTCAACTTAGACTAACATCAACGAAATTTAACAATGCTATTTTTATCCTTTCCCGAGTAAAACGGGTTATACATTATTTTATATTATTTAATACAATTATTCTCGTTATATATTGCTTTGTATGGCACTATATATAATAACACATTGAAAGTTGTTTTAAAAAAATCTACTAAAGCGATCGCAAGATAAGATCAGCAATACAGAATACGTATTTTCTGCTTTCGCTACAAAGCCATCATCAGAGTATTTCGTCTTGTGTGGGCTAATATTTTAATGTTTGTCTACTTATGTGACCGCTGAAAGAAAATCGAATTTCGTATCAACAACTCAACTTAGACTAACATCAACGAAATTTAACAATGCTATTTTTATCCTTTCCCGAGTAAAACGGGTTATACATTATTTAATACAATTATTCTCGTTATATATTGCTTTGTATGGCACTATATATAATAACACATTGAAAGTTGTTTTAAAAAAATCTACTAAAGCGATCGCAACGAGTGATAGCTCGTTGGAAAGGTATTGAATCAGGCTTTAATTGAAAAATAAAATTTTCCTAATTTTTCTCAGAAATTTACCTTTTTTGCCATGAAAATTAAATTTTCCGATTTTCCACAGAAGCTCCTAAATTTTTTCGGCTAATTTTTTTTTTTTTTGATTCCTCATAATTTTTGCTTTAAGAATCAGCAATAAAAAAATGGGCCCCGACTCCTTGTTTGGACAGGAGAGGAGCATTTAAGAGACCACCTTGTTCTCATTGTTTTTATATTTTTTATAATTGAATTATTTGTAATTATTTAACATTGTTTTATTTTATTATTAAAAATACATTTTAAAAATTATTTTACAGTTAAAAATACATTTATGAAGAAAAAATCTTTCTTATTTTGCTGCTTATACTTAATTACAATATTTATTAAAAATTTCAATTGTCTTGGCATCATTATAAAATTAAAGTGACTTTAAATTTAGCACGTCGGCAGACGAAGAGTACCGCTTTACATTAATTGACATATCAGAAATATTTTGCTATGAAGCAATGAAACTTTTGCGTTCCAGTTATAGTTTTGACATTATTATATCTGTTTTGAATTCGTCGCTCCATGGCATCGTGTTCTTTTTGAGTGCATAAAACTGTGTTAATGGCAATTTCCTTGCTTTGAATCCACGAAAACAAATGTTGTACATTTAAGATCTGGTCAGTATATGGCCTTTGCAAACTTGCCTTAGTCGCCATGCGTTTTAGGGTTCCCCCTAACGCATCGCATGGGCCCTTACCGTGGGACGTAGCAAAAAAGTGCCACTCGACCTTGCAGTTTTGTTCTTCTTCAATTATGCAAAGATTGTAAAAATTTTTTTTTATTCTTGTACTGAGAAGCCGCGCCGTCTGAGTAAAACGTTACTTTGTCGATTGCATCGAATTTTGATCTTAAGAATTCAAACAGTTTCATTTGAAATAAATAAACGGACACATAATTATGAGCTAAACTCTCCGCGACAACAACAAGGCTTACGGTCTGTAGTTCGTTATCTTCGTTTTTGAAATAAATGCAAAAAGGATGCACCGTGCACCGTGAACGAGAAAAGTGTAATTCTCGGCAAAGTCGCTTATCACAATGAATTCATTTTGGGCTAATTTCTCCTTACTTTCCTTTAGAAATTTCGATTGCATTTCGGATATGAAATGGTGCGCCTTCAGTTCATTCAACTTGAATCCGAATTCCTCGATGAATTCCGGAATCTGCTTTACCACGGTCTCAAGGGAACATCTGCCGCTGCTAATTATCCACTGTTTGAAATGCACCTCCTGAATTAACAGCTGTTCAAACTTTTCCGCCAAATATTGCTCTAGCTCGTCAATCTTCGGACAATTGTCGCATTTGGACAGATGACAATTTTCCGTGGGGTATGCGCACAACGACTTCGACAGGAGGTCCCTATATGTTTCAATTTCACCGTGAAATACTTTCAATTTCTTGCATGGAAAGAACATTAATTTGATGTTTTGATGAAACATGCAAACGCAGACTGAATGCGTTCCGTGCCTGTCTAATGCCAGCACGCATTCTTTTGGTCGTAGGATGGCAAACTTAGAAAATCCCACTTTTTCTGCTGGGTATATCTCTTTGAACTGATGGTATGCTTCGGATAGATTACATAATAATAATCTGCGCTGCTTGTGTACTTTTTCTCCATCTTTACGTGTGATAACATAGTCACGTGTACCTGGGCAGGCGCGGCTGTTGTCATCATTGCAGTAAAAATCTTGAATCATTTTCACCGTTGCTTCGCTGAGGGTCCTTGAGCTAAATTTCTTGGTGGGAGTCGCCAATATGCCCTTCTGTCGAACTAATTCTTTGCTTCTTCTCGCGATGTAAAAAGATGTTTGAAACTGTTCAGAAATCTTGCGTATAGACCATGATTGAGGCAGCACAGATAAAATGGTCGCTAAATTGAATTTTCTTTTCAACTGCTCAATCATTTGTTTGCCGTCATCAACGTCATCTGCTTGACTGCATTCGTTATCAGAGCCTTCATCAAATATTGTCGCGATTGCACTCATAACCTTGGCTTTTTTCTCTTTCCTGTATTTTTCACTTCGCAACTTTCTTTTTGTAATAGGCGATTCACCTAAAGTGGTAATAGCCTCATTCAAAGGACTCAAAGACATATTGACCATCGGAATGTCTGCCTCACTATCAGATGAAACATTTTGTTCAATTGTCATTTCACTCTCGGATTGTGGTTGCATTTGTTTCAATGCATTTGCTTGTTGAGACAAATCGATTTTACACTTGGGGCAAATGAATTCTGCTTCTTCACCGTATTGTATATTTAATTCATTCATGTATCGCTTCGAAACACCAGTTAATTTTAATATTTTTATCTTTTTCGAACGATGTCCACTCTTGTTAAACGGATTGCAGCAAAATTTATTCATTTTACTTTAAATTGTCTTTACAGCTTCACTCTTTACTTTACAAAAAAAAAACACTTTAACACTTTCACGTTTAGTATTCAACTAAAATTTGACTCAGAGTGTGTGAAGTATTTATATTTATTTTTTTGGTAAAAAATAGGTAAAAAAAAATAAGCGATATTTGCTTTTTTTAATAGGAAAATTTGCGTGAACTACTGGTCATAAAATGTTTTTTAAAGAGGGACTTAATTGGTTACTGCCAATAAGCCGACCACAGGTCATAAAATGTTTTGTAAATTTTTTAAATTACCAGGTAATAAATATTTCGCCATATTTATGGAAAATCCGTGTTTTATGACTTGTTTCTGCACGTGTCATTTTAGGCGAAATATTTATTACCTGGTAATTTAAAAAATTTACAAAACATTTTATGACCTGTAGCCTCAGTCGGGTTTGGTGTGCCATTACATGCCACTGCTGCTATTATCCATGGATTTATGGCCGATCTTGTGAAGGCAGGCAGACCATATTCACTACACACTCAACTTGGGGCTCTTAAAAAAATTGATTTTTTCTTCATAAATGTATTTTTGACTGTAAAATAATTTTTAAAATGTATTTTTAATAATAAAATAAAATAATGTTAAATAATTACAAATAATTCAATTATAAAAAATATAAAAACAATGAGAACAAGGTGGTCTCTTAAATGCTCCTCTCCTGTCCAAACAAGGAGTCGGGGCCCATTTTTTTATTGCTGATTCTTAAAGCAAAAATTATGAGGAATCCAAAAAAAAAAAAATTATCCGGAAAATTTAGGAGCTTCTGTGGAAAATCGGAAAATTTAATTTTCATGGGAAAATTTAATTTTCATGGGAAAATTTAATTTTCATGGGAAAATTTAATTTTCATGGGAAAAAAGGTAAATTTCTGAGAAAAATTATGAAAATTTTATTTTTCAATTAAAGCCTGATTCAATACCTTTCCAACGAGCTATCACTCGTTGCGATCGCTTTAGTAGTTTTTTTTTAAACAACTTTCAATGAGGTCCCTTATGAAGAATTCTTCAATTTTGTCACATGACAGTGGTGTACACCACCACTAAACCAGTCACTATAAAAAAAAAAAAAAAATATGTAGGTACATTATTTTTTGCTGGGCAATCGATTGAGACTATTTATTTTAAAATCGGAGAGGGGTCGTCCAAAAATTTGCCAATTTTGATCGTTTTCATATGGAATTGCTCAATACATTAATTTTCAAAGATTAAGGTTTATTTTGGACGAACCATTTTAATATGAAAATTGTGATTAAAAGTATCTCTGGGGAGCAAGTGGAGTTTACTGGGATGACCCTAATTTTTTCCCCCAATATTGTACTTTTTAAGCTTATTTAAAGAATACAATATTTTTAATCGGCCACACCTTCTTTCCTATGGGTGGAGCTTTAGAGGTAAAAAGGCATTTCAAAAAATCCATTTCTTTTTAATTTGTGGTAAAAAATCAGTAATTTTGACTTAGCTGCACAACAAACTTTTGCAAGAATTTTTGTGCAGGTAAGCCAAAAACGCAGCTAAGTCAAATTGTTTACCTGTGCAGGTATACCAATACAGACTGAAAACAAACAAAACAATTGAAGCTAATGATGACAACTTTTTTCTTTGCACCACATCTTGCGATTTTTATGGTTAAAAAACGACTAAAGTAGCATATTTTTGTCACAAAAAAAGTTGACAACACATTTATTTTATGTGTTTCTTTTTTTCACAGAATTGAAAAACAAAGCAAAACACAAGAGGCAGCTAACGGTGATCTTTTTTATAAATATAAAGTAATACTGGCAAGAATATGAGGAAGTTATCTTAAATGTGCAGGTACAAAAAGTGCACTTAAAGAAGACAATTGCGTACATAATTTTGTAAAATAGAAACGAAACCAAAATTTTGTGCAGTTATAGCAAATGTGCACTTAAGAAAAAGGCAGTTAAATCAAAACTATTGTAGTAACTAATTTTTTAATGATATATTATATAACAGTATAAACTTCCAAAAAAGGAAAAAAAATATTTAATTTTATATAATTTTTTTTATACTCCATCAAACTTTAGTAATTTTCAACAAAAAGAAATGTGTTTTTCAGAGCAATAAAAAGTAATTGTTTTGTAAACATATACTAAAATACATATCTTAATTTAACTACAAATATATTGAAGTAATTAAAAAACAAATCTTCGAACAAATTTAAAAAAAAATGTATTTTTGAAAATTATTTTCGTGAAACAATTAAAACCCATTTTTCTGTTAAGTCATTTTTGCATTCTCTTGGCGGCAAAAGCAATCACACCAAATATTTTTTTTCACATTTGTTTGAGTTACTTTCTTATCTTTAAAAAAATCCTTCTTTAGTCACAATTTGAGACGAAAAAATTTTTTTTTTATTTTTGTCCATGGGACGAAGCATGTGTTATTTTTATAGCTGTATTCAGTGTTTGGTGCGTTTTAGGTTGCAACTGTTTGCTATTGCAATAATTTTGTCATTGACAGTGAGCGGTGTTTTAAGCAACTTTGCAATGCTAGATGCAAATTAGTTAACAGCTGGTATACAGAATTATTCGTCGTGAAAATTAACAAAAAAGGTTTTTGATTATTTTGTGAAATTGTTTTAAAATGCTTATGAAAAAACTTACCTCTATGTTTTCCGCCTCCTCCAAATAATCCAGAACAACTTTTATTTCATCTGGCGTACACTTTTTGTTAGGTTTTTCTCTTTTTAATTTTTTATTTAGATTTGTCGGCTCCATACCTTTAGATTAGATTAGATACGAAAGCACTACGCACCGCGACCAATATAGATCTTTTGTGCTGCCTAGAGTTCCCTAGAGATTCAGGCTACCAATAAAGCCGTTGGGAGAATTTCCCCAAACGTTCGAAGATGATACAAAACGGTCACCCAGAAATCTGAGTCTCCTGTCACACAGTCTCGGACATTCGCAGAGAATATGCTCCGATGTCTCACTTTCCAGCTCACAAAACCTGCAAACATCAGTGTCTGACCGGCCCTGTTTGTGAAGTTGGTACCTGAGCCCACAGTGCCCAGTTAAGTATCCCGTCAGGGTCCTAAGGTTACCCCTGTCGAGTGACAATAGTCGCCTTGATACTCCGATGGACAAGGAAATAAATCTTTTGGCCTGCCTTTGGCCAGTAGAAGTTTCCCAATGCTTAGAAAACTCAGTCTCTCATTGCCTGAGTTTTTCCCTAACATACAATCTAGGTATCCCAAAGAATGGTTCCGGGCCGATGAATGGTCGACGGGCTCCACAATTTGCTAGGCAATCAGCCCTTTCGTTACCCTCATGCCCTTCATGACCAGGAATCAATCCCAGTGTAAGGGAGTTGTTCCTACCGAGTTCGTTTAGAATTCCCATACACTCCATGACTAGACCAGATGATACCCCGTAAGCTCCTAGAGCCTTTAGCGCATCTTGGCTGTCAGAAAGAATGTAGATGCGGGATCTAATCGCGCCTCTCCGCAGGCACTCTCTCACACATACCTTTAATTTCGTTTGACGATTCTAAATAATTGTTTACAAATGTCAGCTGTTCGAGTATCAGTAATGCAAACGCAATACACGTAGCAAAAAAAATCTATACAGTTTTAGTATTGCGCAAAAGCAATGATGTGACAATTTCAATTCTGTGTATTTTGTTTTTGGATTGCAAACAAAAGCTACAATATTTTGCATTTTCGCAAGACCATATGCATCAAACACTGAACTCCCTATATATATTTTTTTTATTGTACCATTGAGAAGCTCTATTGGTCATACATATATGTACCAAGCGGTTTTGCGATAGCAGGGTTGGCAACCATTGCATAAAGTTAGTGATAAGTGATAACGTTATTTCAACAGTATTTCGTTAGGTTATTTTAAGGTTATATCATTAAGTTATTTTCGGATTAACGGTATTTGAAATAATTTCGTTAGTGTATTTTAAGGTTAACGGTATTTTAAATAATTTCGTAAGAGTATTTTAAGGTTAACCGTATTTTAAGTTACTTCATATTATATTTTAAACAGGCACGTAGCTAGGAATTTGTTTCGGGGGGGGGGGGGGCTTTTCAAATAATTTTTGATTAATATTTCCCTTTTTTTTACTGGGAAGCTTATAAAACTATGTATGTACACTAGGGTTATGACTAATTTTTAACAAAAATTTTACCTATCAACACGTGATAGGCAATACTAAATTAATAATAAAAATCGTCTTTGCGGGTCATTTCGGCAAAAAATGCACCAAATGCAATTTCTAAAAATGCACCAAATGCAATTTCTAAAAATGCACCAAATGCAATTTCTAAAAATAATTTTTGCTCGGGGATTTTGTTTAATTTACATAACGAATTATTACAAAAATTATTGTAAATGACAAAAGATGTATCCAAAACTCCCTCCAAAAAGGTTTTCTAATTTTTACCGTAAATAGCTTCTAATAAGCATCGTTTGAGTCTCATTTGTTTAAAGCTTCGGAGAAATATTTTAATTAAACTAAAACCATATTTCAACCCTTTTGGTGCGGGAACTTTTTTGACAGCAGCGAAAAAGTAAGATTGCATCTCTTAATATTTTTTATGGCCTTTTTGGGTAGGGTATGTAAAATTTGATATTTGCAAAGAAATCAAAAAATCATAACCCTTAAATTTATAACCTTTAAAAAACTCGTTATTTTAAGTTACGTGTGATTTTTTACTTTTTGTTAAAGTTCAGTAAAATGAGAGTAAGCACAAAATCTTTATCTAAATGACAACATTACCCAAAATTACGGGAACGCACAAAATCACTTTTCTAACCCAAAACTTTATTTAAAAGAAAAAAAATTAAAATGCGTATAGTTTTACTTTGTTCAGTTAATTTTTATATATATAAATTTGAGTTTATGTATTTCTTTGCTTTGTTTATCATTGCACCAGCTGTCCCTTTTACAATTTTCCGAAGTTAATAGTAAAAAGAAAAAGAGAAGTTAATAGTAGACAGGGGCAGGAAATTTTATAAAAATATCTGTAAGAAACCAAAAATATCTGTAAGGTTTTTAAAACTTGTTTAATATTACAACTAAGAATGTCTAATAACCATAATGAAAATTTAATTTTTAACGCACTTTCTAAGTTCTAAACTAAATTATATATTTCAAGTGTAACTTGATTACTATGTGATTTCAATTTTCAAAAATTTTAGTTTTTTGCCAATATTTCAAATTCTCTGCAATTCGTTTGTGATATGGAGTATATTTTTTTTACAAATTTTTTGCCAAGCATGGATTCCGTACGAATATTCTAACAAAATTTCGTAAAAGGATAGGTGGACGTGTCTTTAAAGATATGTTTGGTAAAAAATGGGTTAAACAATTTAAATACTGTGTCTCATAGTTTTGTTACTTGATTTTAATAGTGAAATTATATTTTAACACTTTTTGGACAAATTGTTAATTTATTTGTCCGGTTTCCTCGTTCGATATTAGTTTTAAAATGTTTTATTACAATTTTATAGATTATTGGAAAGGTTAAATATTAAAAGTAAATTACATCATTATTATTTTGATTTCCAATGGAGTGCGCCATTTCAATGTGATCTTAGACTAATTTCAAAGCGCAACAATAATTTCAAGCCCGATGGTTCCAACGCGAAATGATAGTAAAATTCGAAAGGATTTTGCAAAGTTATATCGGTTTTTTATTTTATAGCCTCTTAAAATATCTGTATGGCGCGAAAGCCCAAAAATGTTGTACATTTTTAAAGTCAGGAACTCTCTCGTGTTCACGAATAAGTTAATTTCAACTGTTCTTTTCGGTTCCTTTATTTTATTTGGAATTATCAAACAAACCACTGACATCATATAATATTATACTGATAGAAATCATCCTGTAATAATAGCAAAAAATGGTACACAAAATTAATTAAAAAGCGCCCTGCACAGAAAGCTTTTAAAATTAGTAAAACTTTTAGTAAACTGTTATATATTCAAAAGTTAATTTATCTTTAAATTTAATTAAGTTGAATACAAATAACTTTCTCTCCTGCTACAGTAAACATAAATATTTGCTAGAAAATAATAGACTGATTACTGCAGTGCAGATTTTTATTCGCATTAAGAAAATCAAAAAAAAAAACTAAAAATTTAAAATTTTTTGTGATGGTTTAGTCGACAAATTTTCGTAAAATTTTTTCCTGATTTTAGCAGAGTAAATTGTCATTTTCGATGAACTAAAATATAGCCGAAATTTTTCAAATTTAACAGATTTTTTCTTGCTGTTTGTAACTTTCTAACGTTCAGCAAACAGATTCTGCTGGATTCAGCTGTTTTTCCTGCAAAATGTTTAAAGTGTGTATGAACAACTGAAAAAATTTCTCGAATGAACGAGTGAACTAGAAGAACACACTAGTTCAAAAATAAAATTGATTAAAGTAAACTGTGAACTATAATGCCCAATTCTAGTCATTTTTATTGCGATTTTTTGTTTGTACAAAATGTTTCATTTTGCGTGAAAATTTCCGGGTGTCCTCGCATTTTTACTCACAATTTTTTTTTATGATAGATTAACACTCAGGGGATGCCCCCTACTTATGCGAGTGCATTATGTTAGAATTAGGAAAATAGAATAGATTTGCACAATTTTTAACACCGCACTGCTAATAACAAACAATTTGAATAAAAAGCAACTGATAGTGCGTCTTTGTGACAAGAACGTGATTAAAATATGAACATGTTTCAGAGGCCATCAAATTAAAATCAGAGCAAGATTTGCAAAACTCTTTGAGGTTTTTGTTTTACGAACAGTGTATTTTCATTTCGCGTTTGAAACATTGATGCTGACGGCGATGATCATTTTGCAAGATCTTATGAAGATCTTGCTTATTGGGACAAATCCGAATTTATATATGTATTTAATTTACAGTCACTTCCAAAATAAATTTCTTGTTTCTCCCAAAGCACGCCTTTTCATGGACAGTTAAAAATTTGAATTTTAAAAAAATTATGAAAAGCCAACATTATAATGCTTAACTTAGGGTGGAAAAAAAATTGTAAAATGACGAATTATGTCAAATTTTCTCCCTATAGTAACAGCTTGTGCCGCAAGCAGGAAACCTGTAATTTTTAAGGAAAACCAAAGATTAATTTATCAATTTTATGTTTATTCTATAATAAATATGACGAAAACTATTAGTAGTAACAATAAAAAATAGCCATTTATTAATTAAAAGGTGCAAAAAAAAATTCTGTTTCCTATTTGCAGCCACATTTTATAAATTTTTTCTCAGTAAAAGAGAGTATTGCATTCTATTCATTTTCTAACCTCTTTGATTATGCCTAGCACACATAACTATTCAAGATTTTTACAAAAAAAAACCCATAAACAAAAACAGTTTCTATGGGCACCAAATAGCTTAAAAAGTTTTTTAGAAAGCAGGTTTTCCAACTGGATTTAGGGTCTATTTTATTTATGAAAACTTATGAAACTTGGCCATTGGCTATTTGATTTCAACAAAAAATAAATATTTTTTATTACATTTTTTAGAAAACGTTGTTGCTTTCGACGTATTTTGTTACGTTTCAAAATTTGTCAAATCATTTCGGGGGGGCTCGAGCCCCCAAGCCCCCCGCTAAATACGTGCCTGATTTTAAAGTACCAGTAGTATCAGATGTGCCTATATTAGTAATTAACTTTAAAAACAAAAACACTGAATAATTAAAAAATTATGTTTTTATTCAGTTCAATGTACATATCACCATATGAAATCAAAAAAGCCGTAAGTTACTTTAAAAAAATTTTACAGGAGAAGCAAAAAACTTAATAAAATGTAAAATAAACCAAATTTTTTCAAAATTTTTCTCAGATTAAGCTTATTTTTGGTTATCGAATTAGTATTTGAAGAAAAATTTCCAATTTTTGTATTATTTACAGAGCTACGAAACTTACGCCTTTGAGGATTGGTTTTTTCTGAAACCGAAAAGGGAGTAAGTCAAATTAAAAACATGATTTTGGTAATTTTTAGGAAATATTTTATTATTTTCTTCATTAAAAGGTTAAACATAAATTAGTTTCACTATCCACCAAAATAAAAACCAGACCTGGGGGATTTAAATTACATTTTAATTGCAATTAGTTGTACATATTCAATTACAATTACTGAATAATATCTGCTCTCGCTAACATTACTTGAAAATTTTCAATTACAATTAAATGTAGTTGTAATTTAAAAACTTAGCTATATTTACATGTAATTGTAATTGAAAAGTTTCAATTACAAATGACATTTTCAAATACATTTAAAATTTGAAAATATTTGTTGTTAAAATTTTGCAAAAAATATTGGTTGGGTTAAAAAAAAATACGCCATGTTGGGTTGATCCCTAACTCGTGCTCATTATTTCTTTTCCCAATAAATTGCAATTGGAATTGACATCTCTTCAGTTAAAAGTTACATGTAATGTGTAACTGTTTATACAAAACAGTTAGTTTTTTCGAAAGGCTTAAGTAACCTGGGGCTGGGGTATGACTTTTTGCGCTTACACTTATGTAAGTGCTTTTAGAATTTTGTTAATAAAATCGTAGTTTTTAGCCGTACGAGTGTAAAATTTTGCAGGAATGTGTATTTTGATAAGGTGCATCATAATCAAAAAGTCGATTTTGAAGTTTTTGTAACTTACGGCTTTTTCGATTTCATATAACGATATGTATGTTTATGCGAAATAGCGAATCTGCGTCTTATTTTGGTATGATCCGTATGGTAAAAAGTCATTATAACGAAAAAGGATAAAGAAAGTTCACAATTTTTCCTTGTTGTGTGCAAAATTGGATACCTCAGATATCATACAAGATATCGGGAAACGGGTTTCAGAAACAGAAAAAAATATTTCGATTACATGTGATTCATGACTAACTCAATTTTTCAATAATGGTCAGTGAAACCAATAATAAACCGACGATGTTACTTTTATCGGATAAGTATTTATTGACTTATTCAAAATTTTATTTCCGCATTGGAAGTTGAATTAAGTAATTTAAAATGAATCCATATTCATTGGGATTCAGATGAATCCACTAACAATAAGAATCAAAATTTCAAAAAAATTTATACGGAAGCTGCTTACTAAATATATCGTAACGCCCTTAAGATATACATAAGTTTCTGTTAAATGGAGACCGCTAGATGTAGCTTAAATTCTAATTATCTTAAGATAAAATTAATTGTGTTAGAAATTTGACTATAGTAATTTTGACTTAGCTGCACAACCAACTTTTGTAAGAATTGTTGTGCAGGTAAGCCAAAAACGCAGCTAAGTCAAATTGTTTACCTGCCTTAATGTGCAGGTATACCAATACAGACTGAAAACAAACAAAACAAATGAGGCTAATGATGACAACTTTGTGCTTTGTACCAGATCTTGCGATTTTTATGGTTAAGAAACGACTAAAGTAGGATATTTTTGTCAAAAAAAAGTTTACAACAGGTTTATTTTATGTGTGTTTTTTTTTCTTAGAATTGAAAAACAAAGCAAAACACAAGAGGCAGCTAACGGTGATCTTTTTTATGAATATAAAGTAATACTGTCAAGAATATGAGGAAGTTATCTTAAATGTGCAGGTACAAAAAGTGCACTTAAAGAAGACAATTGCGTACATAATTTTGTAAAATAGAAACGAAACCAAAATTTTGTGCAGTTATAGCAAATGTGCACTTTAGAAAAAGGCAGTTAAATCAAAACTACTCTATAAAACAAATAACAATTTAGTGAACAATAACACCGCAATATTAAAATAAATACCTACACCAAACATTACAGTTTAAAAAAAAAAATTAAAAAAAAATTACAATACAATAAATAAACTACACTCATCACGATATTACACGACAATAAGTCATCATTTTTTTGAAAATATTCAACTTCACCAATAAATAGACAAAAAAAAATACAAATAAATTCATGCTTAACCCTAATACTAAACAAACAACAACAACTATCGCGACAACATCATCAATACCATTGCTGCTGCTGAACCAGTTTTTTTTTTAAATTTTGCTGTTTACAACGACCACGCAAGGGGCTATAATGCACTCCTCTGCTGTGATCATTGTTGTTAAATTTTTTTCCTCTCCCTTTTTATAGTTTTTTTTTTTTGTGGTACAAGTGCTTGGTGTTAGTTTTGTTGTTGGGTTAATTGGTGATGAAGGTATAACACTGATCATTTGTTAACCGATTCAACAATAAAACGACTACCTAGTTCTTGTACCAACATACGGATATTGATTTCTGCAATATACGGGGACTTAGAGCAAATTATTTCTCTATATATGCGCACATTCGTTTCCATCGACCGGATGTTTTAGCCTTATGTGAGACCCAGGTAAATGAGGATGCTGATCCACAGGATTTTCATGTGCCTGGTTATCACCTTCTATCCATTTTTGTCTTTCATAGCGGCCTTGCGGTGTACGTTCGCAATGATGTCGTGTACCAGTGGCAGCGACAATTAACCACGCATGATAACGAATTTAACTGCCTTTGGGTTAAATTCAAGATCAGGGCGCACATCTTGCATTTCGGGTTTCTTTATAGAAGCCCGAACATGGAGGCGGGCAAGACATTCAATTGTTTTGATTCTCTTTCCGCCTCCATTTCGGGAATCCTGGAGAGTTGTCCGAATAGTGAGATCGTGGTTGCTGGTGATTTCAATATTAACAACTCTTCATGGCTCCGCCATTCGAGCGGGACGACTTCCGTTGGAACTTACGTCGAGCTTTTCGCCGCACTCAATCACCTGGTGCAGTTGGTGAATGAGCCAACACACATTCCGTGTGTTGAAGGGCAATTTCAGAATACCCTCGACCTTTTTCTCACTTCACACCCTGAAAAGTATGAAGTGAGATCGTTTGCACCTCTCGGTAACTCGGATCACTGTACCATTTCCGCATCCTTTTCATACTCCGGGCTTCATAGCGCTTCACAGACAGCCGCGAAACGCTCTGTTCTAATTTATGAAAAGGCTCGTTGGGTCGAACTTAACGATTTTTATCGGCAATTCAACTGGAAACTATGTTTCTTGGATGACGATGTTGATGCCGCTGCGAAAATGGTAGAACGCGTGATTTTGCTTGGAATGAAATTTTTTATTCCTTCAAAGTACATTCCGGTTAAGTCCAAACATAAGAGTTGGTTTAACCAGACGTGCAGAAATGCAGTCAGGTCCAGAGAGGAAGCCTTCAGTAATTGGCGTGCGAATAAGAACATCAATACTGACATGCTGCGTAAACAGGCGAGAACTGAGTGTGCCAAAGTACTAAGACGTGAAAAGTTTCTTCACGAACAACGTCTGCGTGCTAAAGTTCTTGCTGCTCCACGGGGCAGTAAGGCCTTTTGGTCATTCGTTAAAAAAGTAAAGGACAATGCTAGTTCATCTATCCCAGCTCTTATAAAGGATGACCTAATATTCACTGACCCGGTTGATAAAGCCAACCTGCTGGCTGAACTGTTCGCAGAAAATTCTTTTCTGCCGGAAAGCGATCAACCACTGCCCGTGCTCGAAAGAGTATCACATACTATGTCCAAGATATTTTTTCATCCACGAGCCGTTAAAAGAGTTCTTGCGGATCTTGAAGTAGATAAGTCAGCGGGCCCGGATGGTATACCAGCACTGGTACTGAAACAGTGCTCCTCAACGCTATCGCGTCCATTGGCAACCCTCTTTAGCACGTCGTATCGCATGGGTATCTTTCCATCGTGCTGGAAGGTTGCCAATGTTCAGCCAATCCCCAAAAAGGGTGCGGCTACCAACCCTGAAAATTACCGCCCAATCGCAATCTGCTCTGCGCTCTCGAAGGTCATGAAGAGCATGGTAAACTACCATCTTGTTAATTATCTGGAATCCAATTTGCTTCTTAATGATCGACAGTATGGCTTTCGTAGAGGTCGTTCTACGGGAGACCTGATGGCGTTTCTTTCGGAACGTTGGAGTCGGTCAATTCACAGATTTGGTGAAAGCAAGGTGGTTGCGCTGGATATTTCCAAGGCGTTTGATCGTGTGTGGCATAAAGCACTCGTGTCAAAGCTCATTGCTTTTGGTGTTGGTGATGACTTCTCTCAATTTATATCGAGTTTTCTCAGGGATCGCACTATAAGAGTTGTTATAGATGGGGTCTCATCTAATGAGTTTCAGTTGAATGCAGGGGTACCGCAAGGCTCTGTTCTTTCTCCTTCTCTATTTCTTATCTTTCTCAATGACTTCCTCTGTCAGACTTCCAATCCTATCTACTCTCTTGCAGATGACAGCAACATTTTCCATTCATATTCCTTCGATCATAGGCCAAGCCTTGCAGAGATTGGGGGCAGAAGGCAGATTATGAATGACACACTCAATCAAGACCTTATTACAATCTCTGAGTGGGGCCGCGTGAATAGGGTCGATTTTAATCCACGTAAAACCCAATGTTGTTTGCTGACTCATAAAACCGCGGAGCCATCATTGTCATCTGTATACATGGGTGGTATCAATATTAAGGAATCAGAAGCTCTTGATGTTCTGGGCATGAGAATCCAGTGTGACGTCCGTTGGAAAGATCACGTCATTCAAGTGTCGAAAGATGCATTCAAGTGTCTTGGCTTTCTTAACCGGTGTAAGAACTACTTCACTTCTTCTGATCTCCTTTCTATTTATACCACCTATATCCGGCCGAAGATGGAATACAACTCCCATATATGGGCAGGGGCTTCAAAGTCTATTTTGGAGCTTTTGGACCGTGTACAAAGGAGGGCGTCGGCGCTCATTAATGACAGTAGGGTATCCAGCTCTATTGACTCGTTGGAGCATCGTCGGAATGTGGCTTGTGTAACACTGTTCTATCATTACTACCATGGGAGGTGTTCTGCTGAGATAAGTGCACTTATCCCGGTGCCCCGTGTTTTTTACCGCAACACGCGCTTGTACAGTAGATCTCATCCGTTTGTGGTTTATTGTCCAGTTAGTCGCACAACGCATTATAGAGAGAATTCGTTCATTAGTCGAACCGCCCGTATGTGGAATAAACTCCCCGCAGATGTCTTTCCTGATACTTACAATTTAGGGAAATTCAAGTCAAACGTTCACAAACACTACTCCCTCTTTCCTCCTTCCCATAACCTATTTTCCTGATATCAACACAATGCATTGCATTAGTAGGGGGCATCCCCTGAGTGTTGGTCTATAGTAAAAAAAAAATAAGAAACTATTTTTAACCCAAAACTTGTCGTACTTAGATTTGTTCCACGAAAAACATTAATTTACAAATGCTATACATACCACGGAAATCGTAGAGCGAGTACAAAACTTATATTTACATATATCCGATTCCCGGTTTGAAATAAAATATAGGAAATTTTGTTAAGTCTTTCAGCAAATAATGTTGTTACTAATCTTGCACAATAGAAATGTACGGAAATCCGTTTTTCGTATTTGCTAATTTTTTGTACATCCTCCTTTAATATTTTAAGTGCCTATCAAGAGAATGTTATTTTTTTTTATTCTTTGAAATTGAAACTTTTTTAAATTACAATAAATTACGGGTTTTTACTTGCTTGTATTTTTGTATTTTTAAAAGTATGGTGAAACATGCCTAAAATTAAAGAGAAAAATAGTGTTGCCAACAATAAAGATAATATTACGACCGAACGCATAGTTAACAATAACATTTGTAATTAATCAAAACAAACTCTTACAAACTTATTTTTTTTTGTTAATTTTTAATGTTTGTTAGAGAAAAAAAACCTAACGTAATTCTATTTTTATTTTAGGAGGTTTGAGGTTAAGAAGAAGAATAAACATTTTTTTCAAAAGTTATAAACGCATTTTAAATTTGCAAATGAGACTAGATCCAGTTTCTGCGTTTTTTTTTCTATGGACAGGCTTTATCAGTGATTTTCCATTAAATTGTATTATTGTTTATATTTTATTGTCAGATTGTCTCTATATGATAATTTTTTCAACAACCCATCGCACAGAGGAGTATTTGACCCGAAAAGCTGGCCAAAATTATTAAACGTGTTTTTTGAATTAAAACTTCGGGGTTTTTGATAGTTTTGAGTTTAATTTTATAAAAAGAATCCAGCGGCGAATTTTTGGAGGGTTCGTATTCTTTTTTGATCCCACCCAGCAAAAATATGTGCAAGTCATTCAAAACAAACAACTTTTAAATTGGTTACAATGGAGCGATAAGTGCTCTATTTCTGTTTCGAATGTACGTGCTTTAAAACAACTTTCAAAAATGTATATAAGGGTGATATAAATATATGTGATAAAAAACGTGTAACCACCTAATTTCAATGCATGGATTACATTTGAGTTACATATTTCGATATACATCAGCGCATTGTCACGTGTTTTACAAAATTTATAACAATCTGACCAATTTTTGGTTAATTCATAAAATTTGTGACCAATTTTATAGGCCAAATGTAAACTCCGTAACAAGTAACTCATAAGGTTTTTTAACTTTAATAGCTTATATTTTAATAACCAATAAAGCTAAACACTAACGGTAAGAATTTTTATGAAGAGGAAAAGTGCAGTTTTGAATAAAAATTAATACATTTTACAAACTTTTTCGTATATCTTAGCTATCATGACTTCAACTCTGTAACGATTTTTCGTCATAATTTTTGATAAAAATGCATATACCAGAATTTTGGAGTTATCTATTATTTATATTCCGAAAAGTATAATGTTATTTATACTCAAATGATCGTTGGACTGTAAGTAATCATCCAGTATAACAGACTTGAAGCTTTTCTGCAGAATGTAACATTCTCGAGATGAAAAAGGATGTCTTTAATAAGATTTGAAAAAAAGTTGTAAACACCGTTCCTAATTTTTACACCAAACTATTTAACGAGTAAGAAAAACAATGTCATATTTGGATTCACCTTGTAGGCATCATGCGATTTTGTTTCTGAACAAAAATTCTGACAAAGCGTTTCTGAAAGAAAACGAAAAAAGTAACCAAATGTAAACTCCGTAACTGTAAACTCCGTAACCACAATTGTTTGCATCAGATTTCATTCAAATAAATGTAGATAAATGTTTAAAATATTTTAAAATAACCATAAACAGAGGTGATTCAACTAATATTTATGCGTCAAAAGACGATTCAACTAATAATTTTGCGTCAAATCAAAAAAAGTTATCAGTTTTTTACCTTAAGCTGCTGGAGCGAAAAACGATTGATTTTGCATTTAATTGGTTTTGAATCGATATTTCGAGTCATTACTGACATTAGTTTGACAAATTAAATTTGTTTCACACAATTTAATAATTTTTTGATCGCGAAATGTTATGTTTTTAATATATTATTTTGTAACTGCGCAACCGCCGTTTGGATTTTAAAAAATTTTATATTTTTGAAAAGCATTTAAAAGGACCAAAAATACAAAATTAAAAAAAAAAAAATTTTTTTCCGGAATGAATTGTATTTTTATTCGCGAAACCGCCAATTTGATAATCACAAATTATATATCATTGGAAAGCAAGTTGAAACCCCAAATACGAAAAACTCATAAATTGAAGAAAATTCGTACGCAATTTTTTTTGTTATATCTTTTGCATGCAGAAATGTAAACTCCGTTACAACAAAAAATATTAAAATTGTGCAAAAAAAGTTATTGCGACAACTTGTAGAAGAGATTTTTTGGAATTATGTTTACAGTACACGCTCGCAAATTAGAGCTTTCAGTAATTCGAACGTCCAGAAATTAGAATCAATGTTTGCAATACATTAAACGCTCTGAAATTCGAATTTAAAATTCTAATTTCTGAGCGTTTTTTTTTTTTTTTTTGGTTATTTGAATACACAGGAAATCCCCAATTTATTTTTATTCTGTTTGAATAAAGTAAAACTAAAAAGGGAAATCACCAAATTATATATGTTTTTCCCTATTTGTTTTTTTTTTGTCGCATTTATGTACATTTTTGGCTAGTTTATTTGTGAAATTTGATACGCGTGTACATATTAGTTGGCAGTCTCTATTTAATAGTGAAATTGTATCATTTAAAATGTTAAATAAACGTAAAAAAACACTTTATTATTGGAAACTAAAGTCAAAATATTAGAAAAGCTTGACAAAGGCGTTCAAGGGAACCGGTTAGCCCTAGATTTTAATGTGACAACATCTTCAATCAGCTACATCAAATCACATAGAACAGCAATATTAAATGCTGTTTCAAACACATATCAGGAGGCAAACAATAAATCTTTGCACAGCGCTGAATATCCAAAAATGGAAAGTCGTCTGTATGAGTGGTTTTTAAATCAACGAGAAAAAAAGTGTACATTGACTGGGCCAATATTAAAAGAGAAAGCTAAACAAATATTTAGATAAAGATGAAAATGCATTCCGGGCAAGTGATGGATGGTTTACCAAATTTAAGAAGCGAAACGGTATCCGTTTTTTAAAAATTTGTGGCGAGATTCTTTCCAGTGATGTTGCTTCAGTCACTCCTTTTATTCATCGATATCGTGCAAAGATCGCTGAGATGGGTTTACTGGAGTCACAAATATATAATGTCGACGAAACCGGATTAGTTTTTCGTTGCCTACCAGACAGAACCTATGTCTCTGCTTTTGAAAAAAACGCCCCTGGACATAAAATTCAAAAAGACAGAATTTCAGTCCTACTTGATGCAAACTCTGATGAATCACACAAATTAGTTCCATTGGTAATTGGAAAAGCAAAAAAACCCAGGTGTTTTAAAAATTTCAATAATCCTCTGCATTACAACTTTTCAAAAAATGCTTGGATGACTTCTCGGATTTTTCACGAATGGTTTCACGGAATATTTATTAAATAGGTAAACAAAAATATTGATGTCAGGTTCAATACATAATTTTAAAATTTTTTTCAATTCACAGGTGATCCGCTTTTCTCAGGAAAATAATTTGCTTCCGAAAGCCATTTTGCTTATAGATAATTGCTCCGCTCATACACCCATTGAGAAACTTAAAAGTGACGATGGAAACATAGTTGCATTATTCTTTCCACCAAATGTGACAGCAGCTTTACAACCAATGGATCAAAACCCTATTAAGTTAACAAAGCTCAATTACAGAAGTATGTTTCTTTCTCAGTTAATTGCTGAAGGTGGTGAACTGAAGAATCATTTGAAATCCCATTCGATCCGCAATGCTATATTATTACTGAAACAAGCTTGGGATGCGGTACCACAAAGTGTTATGAAGAAATCTTGGTCAAAGTTGTCCAATTGGGACTCTAACCAATACGACAGCGACGATGACGTGCCAATAGCACAATTGTTGCAAATAGATCAGGACTGCAACGAAGTTATTCAGATAACTCAAGCTCTTTTAAAAGAAATAGCTCCCAACGATTGCATCGGTATAGAAGACATCGACAGATGGAATGAAGATATGTTTGATGACGGATCTGTTTATGTTCTCAGTAGCGATGGTGAGTCTTCAGATAGCAGCGAAGACGACGTTGTTGCAGTATCATCAGTTGTCTCTAATACTACAGCCATTGAAAGCGTAAATAATTTAATAAAATGGTGCAATAACAGTGAATTGTTTTCAACTAAGCACATAAGTAATCTTTTGCCTCTCCGTAATGATATTTCGGATTTAAAGAAACCAAAAAAACAAACAAATATAACTGATTATATGTCAAACAAAGATTAGTTGTTAACTTGGCCATTGTTTAATTTTAATTGTTAAATTTTTTTTAAATACAGTTTTTTAGTTTTTAATTAAAAAAAAATACATGTGATGTAATTGGACTGCATTGCTATGTTTTGTTGCCATTCGTTTTTTTTTTATATTCATATTTTTAATTTAAAAAAAAAATACATTTGATGTATTGGACTGAATTGTTGTGTTTTGTTTTCTTGTTTTTATCAAATAAAATTGAATTAAAAAATATTAAAAAGAGTTTTATTTAAGTTTTTGGAAGTAAATTTACTCAATTTTTTTTCGAAAAAAAACGTACAGAAATTAGAATAATTCAGAAATTAGAATTGCCTCAAAAACAAAGCGGTTCTAATTTGCGAGCGTCTACTGTATAATGACTAAACTTACTGATTCCAATAAGAAAAAACCGAAATATTAACACTTTTTGCTTCTCACAAATTTGGCCCAAAAATGTATCACATTTTTTGATTTCACCCATATAATGTTGAGTTTTTCTTTGTAAATCCATTTGTTTGTAAATTACGAATTTATTAGAGATTCAATTTTTTTTAACTCGGAAAAAACAAAATAGTTAATTTTATTCACGTACTTTATTAATTAACGATTACACTGTGAGACAAATGGTAGGGGTCAGTGATCGGGAAGGGTTCAAACTACCGGGGAAATTTATATCGGTAAAAAAGAAGTTATACGTGTCCCGGCGTTTCGCTGGGTCACCCCTAGGAATCGAGATATATCGATTTGACCTTTGGTGGTCTTTTTTTGGACATAACTCGAGAACCACTAGTCCGATTTTGCTCAAACAATAAAACGGTAAATTTTAACAAACTGTCACCGAACTGGCCCCTTTATATGAAATAGAGTGGTCACGTTTACATGACGTTTTCATAGGAGGGGGAAATTGACCCCTTGTGACATGTCACAAGACAAATACTAGGACTGGTTACTGAACTCTCATAAAAAACAAAGTTCAGGGACCTGTCCTGGGGTTTGTCTTGTGACATGTCACAAGAGGTCAATTTCCCCCTCCTATGACAACGCCATGTAAAAGTGCCCCTCTATTTCATATAAAGGGGCCAGTTCGGTGACAGTTTGTTAAAATTTCCCGTAGGGAACTTAAAAGTCGTAAAATCAAACTAAATTAATAATTCTATAGTGACAAAAAATATATTATTTCTTCAACTCAAAAATAGATTTAAAAAAATAACTGCCGTCAACTTTCAAATGTCCATTAAAGTTCCAAATTTTAATTAAAGTTAAAATTTTGCTAAATGAACTTCTTCAACATAACAATTTAACTAATCACGATTGAAAATTATAGCATTGGAACTTAATACATCGTTTAATGAAAATGGTTGACTTGCAAAATTCAAATGACGACATGGTATTCGCCTTCGAAATATGTTTGGGGAAAAACTATCCACTAACGGTTCTCGGATTCAATAATGAGTTTAAAGCTAAAATTTTAATCATAGATCTGCGGCTTCAGCAAATATATAATGATGGCCTTATTACTGTAGAGTTGTAAAATTTCGATGCTCTTCTTTCCTTTATTTGTTAAAATGAAAAAAAAAAAAAATATATGAAAAAATAGTACGCTTTAATATTCTGAATATTCCTTGAGTAATGTTTTTAAAAAAATTAATCAGAGGGTTACATATAACTTTTAGGCCCAGCTTTTAGGATGTATATTATCTTTAAACTTAGTTTAACGCAATTTATAACTGGAATAATATTTCTAAAATATATTTTATTTTTTTTTAATGAAGACAAATTCTAAACGAGAAAACGTTGTTGGGGTAAATTTTTGTTAATAAACTTGAAATGGCTGATATAATTCGTTTTCGGTTTAACTAAACCAAGTTTAACTGACATCCCAAAAACTTGGTCTTAATGTATTAATCTTATTTAATTCAATATCGTATCTTTTTTAAATTTAAAGACTGAAGTAAACATCCCAGGTAGAAAATTACAAAGGGGCCAGCACTGGCAAAGCACCGAAATGGGTGGTATGAGTGCTTGTTAACAGCGCTTTCCCAACGCCCAAATGATAACACCGTTCCACGGTGGTGCCAATGCTTTACCAAGCCCTGGGAAAGCACCCATAAACATAAAAATAAAATGCTTTGCCAACGCTCAAATAAAAAATTTAAAGTGCTTTCCTGACACCCAAATGATAACACTGATCTATTTAATGCTTTGCAAAGTATTGAGATAGCACCAAGAAACATAAAAATCAAGTGTTTTCCCTGCCACCAAATTATGAGCCCTCATCACTGAAGAATTTTAAATTACTCTAGAAATAGACGATTCTTGGAGTTATTGTATTGTGGAGTCAAAAATTATTTAAATATTCACTCTTTTAGAGTTTCTTTTTCAAAAACAAAATAATGTTATAGGAAAACAAGTGCTGGGAATTCACCCTTTTAAAGCGTTGGGAAGGCTTCCAAATTTAGTGCTTTGCCAGTACTTCTTTTAGTAAGACCGCGGTCTACTTGCGCTTTGCCAGTGCTTCTTTTTTGTTACCACACATAATTTCCACCTGGGATGTTACAAACTTATTTTAAAAAAAACAAAATTAAAAAAATGTTGGTTTTGTCTGATTTTGACTTAATCGAATTGATTCAGGTGCAAAAGAAGTGTTTCCTTAATATTACCGTTCAAATAATAATAAATTGAAGCTTTTACACAATATGTTCAGAAATGGGCTCTGTAAAGGCTAAACATTAAAATTGCCTCTAAAATATGCTATTTCAGACATTATAAAAAGCACATTTAAATCACTTTTAAAAATATATTATATTATATATATATTATAGAGTACTTCTGAATCACTCTAAAAATGCAAACAAAGTGTACTCGTATTGATGTGATGAAAGTGTATACCTAAAAACCATACTTTAATAACATTATGTAATCACTTTTAAATTACTAACAAAATGCTCAAATTGAACTACTGAGAACATGGGACATCACGTGTAAAATAAATCAGTGTTAAAGCAAAATTGTAACTACTTCACAATCAGTTGATGCTATTCGGAGTGCTTTTAAAATAACTTTTTTGTAATGACTTTTTTTGCTGGGCACGCACTCGTACTTCGCAGAAGATTGCGAGTTTCCAAATTTTTTTTTGTATTTTAATCCTTTTTCGACCAAAGTTTTAAGAATGGAAGGAGTTTTTTTTTATTATAAAAAAGTTTTTTTTTATAATAAAAAACAAACCTTACGCTCAAAAAAATTGTGAAATTAAAAATATAAAGTATTTTAGATTAATTTTGTGCCTTTGCAACGCCCCCTAGTGGAAATATTTGGAGCTAAAGTTCGAACTTTGACATGCTGTATCTTCTGAACTAATCAAGGTTTTTCCAAAACTAAAATTTTGTATTTTTTGTGTAACAAATCTCTACATATTTTAAAGTTTTTTTTAAATATATTTAAATTGATTTTTAATATTTTAAAATAAAAATTTTTCAAATAGGGAAAAAGCTGCATACAGAGGGTTTTCTGCATAAATTTGAATGACCTTCCCCATCGCAATAACTCTTTAATATCATGTAGAGAACTCCCTCAATTTAGCATTGCAGACCCTACCATACACCTAAGGGGCCTAGAGACCATACTTTTGGTGGCCAGTTCCCTACTTGGATCATCGACGATCTATGTTCTACTAATAGTCCGCCAATACGGTAATCCTGTGGAAAGACAATTAGGGGAAAAAGTGCCCTAAAATATCAAACTTATCGGTTTTTCCATTCATCGCTACAACTTACCACCGCAAATGAAAACAAAACTACCCCCCCCCCCCCCCAAAAAAAAACTAAACCAAAAAACAAAAACAGAATAACCATCCGTACAAAAACATAGCCGCGCAGGCACTTGGGCAATTCCTGAAGCACTTTCGGCGCCTGCCAAAGGGACTCATCAGCGGAATTAACCTACTGATTCCATAGAACCCCTCTGGGATGCATATCAACATGATCCCGAAAATTTACCAGAATAGTCAAACATAACAAACCAAATCTCAAATGATCACAAAACCATAAATTCAGAACAAATTTAGCAAGTCCACTCCAGTATCACACACGAGTTTTTGTTTTTGAGCCGAAAACTACAAAATTAATTTAGTTTTGCCATACAATTTTCATACAAACTGAAACCCAGATTCTACCTGGTTTTTGCCAAAAACCAAGTCAAAATATCTGAAATATTCATTTTTGATACACCCGGTATCATTTATAATTAATTTTCGATACAGCCTGTTACAACGAATATAGAAATAAAGAAAGTGTCAAAAATTTTTTTTTTAATTTTTTAAGAATATTTCTGGTTTAATTTTAAATTGTGTGTTGTTATTCTTTTTTAAATGTATTAATAATTTTTTAAATTAATTTAACAATAAAAAAACAAAGAAAAGTGTGTAATAAAAAAGTGTTGTGACAAAGAAAAAATAAATACCCAGTGTAAATGATTTGGGTTTTGTAATTTAGTTTTGTACAAAAACCAGCTGGTTTTTTATCAGTCTAAATTCAGTATAAGATATAAAATTAAAATGTCAGAAACCTACAACTCATAAACTTACACAAAACCAATGAATAGACGTCACAAATAATTTCACAATATTCAAATATTCCCTAGAAACTAGGGATGCCAATCGGGATTGATATTTGAAAATCCCGGGATTCGGGATTTTGTATGAAATCGGGAACCTGGTATTTTCGCTGCTACTGGATTTTTCGGGATCCCGCGATTTTATGGGATTTCGGGATTTAAATTTTCCTTTATTTGTAAAAATTTTTAAGTTATGTAACTAATTTTTTATAGAATAAAGTTTTTATAATTATTTAAAAGTTTTTAATTAATAATGTGGTACATATTATGAATATTGAAACATCTCAGTCAGAAATTGACAGTGGTACAAAAAATCAAGTACCTGCATACCACGATAACCGCGATGTTAAAAATAAATGACTGGCAGAAGAATCATTTGCGACGCTTTGCCAGCGTTTGCAAAAATCGTTTTGCCAGTATTTGTTTAAAAAATCATCACGGCAGGGCCAAAAAAGATACATATGAACTTTTTTAAATTTTATTTTGGAAAATATAATTCCAAACCACTTATTTAATGGTTTCGACACCGTTTTGCCAAAGTTAAAAATTTTGTTTCTCCAGTACTTTTCCGGCGCTTTTTAAACTGCCGGTCCTTTTGTCTATTGCCGGTCCGTTATCATATTGGAAATGGGAAAGCAATTGTTGTCAGTACTTGTACCACCTGTTAAAATACCTTGCCATCGCTTTCCCGTTTGTATTTTTCTGGCTGGGATAATATATGAAGGCCTGTCATTAAGTACACTTGCGCCCAGTATTTTGTAAGCATATTTTAAAACATATTCGTTACGATAACCTTGCCCAATAAATCGTGTAATTACAGCAACAAAATTATTTGGTTATCGTTATCAAATGTTTTCATGGAAGAATTCAAACTTACAGTCCCAGCCAAAATTAGGTTTCAGAAATCGAATTTCGCTTGGAAGAATAAATCGGTAAAATAACAAACATACTTGATTTTTCGCATGTATTCCTAAAAACTTAATAATTTTTACCAAAATTTAAAATTTTTCTGCAAAGTTTAGTTTACTCGAATAATCTACTTAATTTATAATTTTACCAATATCTTGGCATCAATTTCTTGTCAATATGAGAACATTCAAGAAAAAACGTAGGTAATCTAAAATTGCTCACTTTGTTTATTTGCATTTATATTATTATTAAAAAATAAGAAAATCCCGGGATTTTTGAGAAATAATCCCGGGATTCGGGATTTAGCCAATCCCGAAAATCCCGGGATTTCGTGATTCGGGATTTCCCGTTTGGCATCCCTACTAGAAACCCGTCAAGAAAACATGACCAACACATCCACAGCACCTGAGAGAGATACCTACCGAATGGGGGACTTGTACATCAACTTTATATAATCAATCATTCCCCCAATAAAATCCATTGATGAAAACGCTCACTATCATCAGATTGTCTTTATGGGGTCCTCTCTAGGCTATAATTTAGATTTTAGTTTTTTGTATATATATGTTCAATTTCAAAGAAATGCATTTTGAGAAGTAAATTCAAACATTTTTACTTATCCATTTTTCATTATTACACCCAGGGAAAAGATTGGTTGGAATTCGATCAAAACCATTAAAATGAATTTTCCAGGACATTATTTTATTTGGAGTTGCCTATAATTGAATACTACACCAAAAATATTTTACTAGGTATTAAAAATAGGGAAAGCAAACTAAAAAACAATCCTTTTCACAAATTATTGGTATCTCCAATCAATTTTAAAATTAGTATCAGTTTAGTAATTCTATGCAGTAGAAGCAGCCAATTATTTAGTGAATGTACAAGAAAATTGGTGTTACCTATAACCTTTATTAAAAAAATTTCAATATTCAAAAGTGGTAACTACAAATACGGGTATCCTAATCAAATATGACCTTAAAGACGAGTTTCTGTAGAACCAACCGAATTGTGGATTGTATTGATAACACACACAACTATTGTTTGGTATTGGTTAACGAATTTTTTACTATATTTGTTTTCCAAGCAAAACATATAAATTCAAAATTAGACTTCAAAGTTAATAAGTGTTTGTGGTGTAGTCGGTAGAGAGTTGGCCTAGTACGCCGGATTTCCGAGTTCAAATCCCGGAAAAGACAAAAATTTTATATGTTTTTTTTTTTAAATTAAAATAAAATATTTATATGTATAAACAGTAAATATGGCTAAGAAAACTAAAAGTAGTTGTGGTGCCGTGGGTAAGAGTGTGAACTATTAACCTGAATGGCCGGGTTCAATACCAGAAAATTCAAAAAAAGTTTTTTAATTTCAATGAAATTATGTGGAACATAATAATATTGATGTGGAACATAATAATATTGATGTGGAACATAATATTGAATTAGACAACCGAATATTGGCTTTCACGACGAAAAATATAAACTAATATAAAGATAGTTGTCGTAACCGCACGAATTCGATTGGCAACAAATTCGGTGGCCACAACTGAGACTGTTTTCTGGGTGTATAACTAACGAAAACCATATGTCTTTAACAAAGCTATTATTTTTCCCTATGTTGTAGTTGTGCTTTTTCATTGAAGTTCCTTCAATATGTAAAGCAATTTTCAAAAAAATCGCCAAAAATCATGGCGCAAACTTGCGAAAACTTTTTTTCTTTTGTTAAAAAAAAAAAATTTCAAATTTTTTGTTCCTATATAACATTTTTAATACACTTACTACTCTAACTTTTAAAAACCTTCTTCTTTTTTTTGCAAAAAAGTGTATAAAAAAACCTTTTTAATTTTTGAACGAAGTGTTTCAACATAAATATTTAAAATAAAATGTTTTAAAAATTGTTGAAAATAGCTATTAATCAAGTATTTTATTAAAAAAAAAATCAATTTAAAACCTCCATTCGCTAAGCCATAAAAAAATATACTATTAACCTCTTAAAATATACTATTAACCTCTTAAAACTGAAAAAAATCAATAAAAGGGGATGACATTTTCTTAACTTTCCTGACTTTAACAGTGTCTCGAAACTACAAATCTCAACTTAAAATCTTTAGAATTTGCAACATAGTGCAGAACTGAGCTTACTACTTTTTTTTTGCCTTTTTGGCCAGCTTTTTGGGTCAAATACTCCTATGTGCGTCGGCTGTAGGAATCGAACCCACGCACTCCTACATTACAAACGTAACTATACTAGAATTCAACATCTTGGCCATCTAACCCACGTATCGTTAGGGTATTTTAGGATTAACGGTATTTAAATTTATATCGTTAGGGTATTTTAAGGTTAACGGTACACTCAAAAAAAAAAGTCAGTAAAGTCAGCAAAAAATGTTGCTGTGTCAGCAAATTTTTAGTCAGGAGCGTGCTTGCAAAAAAGTTGGTAATTTCAGCAAAAGGTTTGCTGAAAATCAGCGAGCTGATTTTTACCAAAAAAATAGTAATCTTCAGCAAAAGTTTTGCTAACACTTAGTCGACTGCAAATGAAAAAAATCCTTGCTAAAATCACTAAACTTTTTGCTGAATATTAGTAGACTGAAAAAAACTCAAAAAACTTGTAGCGAAATTTTACTTTAGTTAATTTATTTGCTGAAAATTTAAATATAGAATATGTGTAGAGTTGTTTTTCTTTTTTGTCATTTCCGTTTCCAGACAAGCTGCGACTCTACATCTTGTCTATCTGGTTGTCGCCCACGCTATGAATGCAGTTATCAGCACAATATTTGTAGCAAAATAAATTAGTAAAACAATAGTTCAAAATTAGTTTAGTGCTAAAAAAATATAACTAAAATTTTTGCTGAAAACGGAATTTCAGAAAAAAAATTGCTGAAAACTAGTACACTTGACGTTTTACTAATTTTTCTACTAACTTATTTTTTTGAGTGTATTTAATTATTTCGTTAGTGGTATTTTATAAAATAGTTAGTGTTTGCCAACCATGTTAAAAAATGCTCCAGCTCGTGAGATCTCATTGCTAGATAGGGTTGCCAGATGGCCTGGATTGTCCAGTTATTTTGGGTCTTGTCCAGTTACTAGCTAAAATACAATTTGTCCAGTTAAAAAATAATTTATTTAATTTTGAATATTTTTATTAATTAAATTAATATTCGGAAGCATTAGCCCTATACCGAAAAAATTCCTCAGTATCTCAGTTTAGGAAAACCCTCAGTTGAAATTTAAATATTTTAAAATAATTATCATTAACTTTTTTTTAAATTAAAAAGAATACTTTTCCGTTAGTTGATTTATCAATAACTAATAATTTCATAATAAAAGGTGTCAAAAATAAAAAAATATTTTTGAAAAATATAAATTTGAACAAATTTTTGTGCCTCAAACTCAATAAAGCCTCATTGATACTGAACCCAAAACTAGAAGTTTTCGTTTTTTTTAGTTTTCGATTTGAAATTTGTATGGAATTTGACAATCGAAAACAAAATAAATTTGAAAACTGATAGTTTTGGGTTCAGTAGGCATCAGGTATAAAATAAAAACAACATTTAGAGCACTTTCAGGGCTTTGAAAAGGAAGATTTACAACTGCTGCTGATTAAAAAATCCTGGAATATTTTGCAAAGAAATACGCGATAGTAAAAATATTATAATGGAGGAATTATCTGTGATGTAATTTGAGTTTTTCTTGTTTTTTACTATAAATAAAATGTGCATTTAACTGACAACCAAACACAAATTTTTGCTGTTCCTATAAGCGGTGTCTAATTGATTATTAGCATGGATGGTAACCGAAACGATGCGGTTATCGGTAAGGGTAACGCTATGTTAGATTATTTCGGTAACAGTATTTTAAGGGTAAGGCTATTTCATTTATTTCGGTATCGGTCTTTTAAGGATAACGGTTTTTCAGTTATTTCGGTAACGGTAATTTAAGGATAACGGTTTTTTGATTATTTCGGTAACGGTATTTTAAGGATAACGGTATTGTAGTTATTTGGGTAACGGTATTTTAAGGTTATTGGTAGTCAGTGATTTTGGTGCATCCCGCAAATTTAATGTACGAAAAATACTCAATAAACACGTGCAATTACCAAAAGTAGAAAATTAAAAATAACGGTAACGGTTTTTTACGGGTAACGGTATTTCATTTATTTCGGTAACGGTATTTTAAGGGTATCGACATTTAATTTTTTTTGGTCACGGTATTTTAAGGATAACGTTATTTCGGTAACGGTATTTTAGGGGTAACGATAGTCAGTTTAAAGGGTTTTGAATCAATAACGGTATTTTAGCGGTATTGCCTGCCAACCCTGATTATTAGCTACTAAAATAAAATATGTTCAATTTAATTAAAAATTTGTTGTCGGTAACTGAAACCTCCGTTTCTAAAATATTGGAAACAAAATTAGTTAAATATAACTAATTTTGTGAACCTCAGTTAGGGGTATTTCACCTGAGACTCCGTTGAAAATTAAGTAGCCAGCAACTGAGAAATTTTTTTAGTGTAGAAAAAAAAAACAAGTTCGCCGTATACCCTCCAATATGAAGTACTAGCGGGCGCAGCCCGCTACGTTGTTAGCGTGCCTTAAAGATTAGGGAAAATTTTTTTTAAATTCGCTTTTTATTTAAAGTACAGTTTTTATAATAAAAGCCTTCACCCAGCCACCACAAATAAATAATTCTGCACAACAATGGGTTTAAAATTAATAAATATTTGATCACTTTTTCTCATGACAATGGATTGTTAGTAATGAATCCATAATAAATTGCAATATACGTGTGTATGTTAAGATAATTTGGTAAAGTGCGAACTTAGGTAGATAGACCCGTAAGTAGTTTTGTTCATTTGTGTTTTGAATGAAAATAAATAACGTAAAGCAGGGTTGGAAAGCATTTTATAATATGAAAAATAGCGGGCAAAGCCCGCTACGTTGTTAGCGTGTCTTAAAGTTTTTTTTTAATTCCAGTTTATGTAAAGGTAGACCTGGCAATTCAAGTAAATTCACAAATTCAGTTGGAAAATTTACTGCGTCGGTTTCTTCCACCGGTGCTTCGTTACATGAAGTTTAAATATCGGAATATATAAGTTCCATTCCTTTTCTAAGGTTTTTTCTCTTTTAGAAAATTTGTTTATCTTTTTGGAGAGTATGTTTCAATGCTACATAAGTTTCATATTCCGTGGATAGTGTTTGAACAGGTAATTCCCTCTTCCAATCCATTTGCATTGTCTATAATTTCAATTCCACTCGTTCAACGTTTATATCCATTTCATTCCACTTGTGTAGTGTTTCAATTCCACTCGTTTCCTATTTAGTTTCTTAATTTTAGTGTTTCATATACACTTGTTCTTTAAGTTTTAGGTTTCTAGCTAAAGACGCAGACGTTAAGGGGGGGGGGGCAATTTTCCCCTTTTGAACCACCATTTTTACCACGTTCCTGTCTAAAGTCCTAGAAATGCCTTGTCGATAAGTTAGCCCATATTCCAAGGAAAACATATTATATATTACAGGTTTCTAGCCGAAGGGTTCGGTTAGGCCATCAAGGGGGAGAATTATTCCGTTTTTACCCCTCCCGGTAGGAATTTCCAAAAATTCCGTCTTATTATTCTGCGTTGGTGGAGGAACCTACTACATACATAATTTTAGGTCTCTATATCCAGCAGTTTGGCCAGGCCGTCAAGGGGGAAGTTTTTTCCCTTTTTACCCCTCCCGGTATGAATTTCCAAAAATACCATCTTAGGGGACGTCAACGTTGGAGAAGGAACCCAAATACCGAATTTAAGATCCCTTGTTCCAGCAGTTTGGCCAGGCCGTTAAGGGGGAGACTTTTCCTGTTTTTGACCCTACCTGTAGAAATTTCCAAAAATTTCATCTTAGCGGATGTCTACAATAGAGGAGGAACTTTAATACCAAATTTCAACTTCCTACCTCCAGCGGTTTGGGCAGGCCTTTAAGCGGCACTTTTCGCTTCATTAATCCCCATTTTTGCAATGCCCCTGTCCAAAAAGCACCTTCCCGGTAAGTGAGCCCATACTCCAAGTAACATATGTTTTACATTTCAGGTTTCTAGCCAACTTTTACTATTTGTGCCCCTCTCGGTAGGAATTTCCGAAAATCCATCGACAGGGAATTTCAGCTTCCTAGTTCCAGCAGTTTGAGCAGGCTGTCAAGGGGGACACTTTTTCCTTTTTTGTCCCTCCCGGTTGGAATTAGGCTGGAAGAGGAACCTAAGTACCGAATTTCAGCTTCCTAGTTCCAGCAGTTTGGACAGGTCGTTAAGGGGCAACTTTCCCTTTTTGAGCCGCCCCCATTTTATAACGACCCTGTCCAAAATTCAAAAAAGTATCTTTCTAATAAGTTAGCCCTTACTCCAGGGACCCACATTTTAAGCTTCAGGTTTCTAGCCGAAGGGGTTTTTACCGGCCCCCAAGGTGAGGCTTTTCTTCTGTTTGCCCCTCCCTTTAGGAATTTACAAAAATTCCATCTTCGCGGCTATCTGCGATGGATGAGGAACATTCATACCAAATTTCAACTGCATTGCCCAAGCGGTTTGGGCAGGCCGTTATTGGGGACATATTTCCCTTTCAACCACCATTTTTACTATGTTCCTGTTCCAAAATAGAAAAATTACGTTGCCGGTGAGTTAGTCCTACTCCAAGGAATACATATTTAAAATTTTAGGTTGACCAAAAGGGATTGGGCAAGCCGTCAGGAGGAGACTTTTACCTTATTTCCCCTCCCGATAGGAATTTCAAAAATTCCGTCTAAGCGGACGCCTACACAGAAGGAGGAACTCACATACCGAGTTTCCTTTTGGGATATCCTGTAGGGAATTCCAAAAATACAAACTTAGTCGATGTCTACTACAGTGGAGGAACCTTTATACCAAATTTCAACTTCTTACCTCCAGTGGTTTTGGCAGGCACTTTTCCAATTTGTGAGACTGTTTATGGGGAGACTTTTCCCCTTTTTGCCCGTTCCGGTAGGAATTTCCAAAAATCCCGTCTTAGCGCACGTCTATGCTAAATATCAAGAAACCTTGTTTTAGTGGAGATATCCGTGGGGGGAGGAAAAAAAGTAGTTTTTTTGAAATTATATATTATTTTAAATGGTACTTTTTGGAAAAACGAAATTTTTTGGAAAAAGATACTTTGTTTTTACAAAGACTTTATTTGTACTTTTTTTGAAAAGGTATTTTTTTTAAAAAGGTGTTTTTTTTTGGAAAATTGTATGTTTTTTGGAAAAAGGTACTTTTTTTTGGAAAAGGTACTTCTTTTGGAAAAGGAACATTTTTATAGAAAAAGGTACTTTTTTTTGGGAAAAGGTACTTTTTTTTGGAAAAGGTACTTTTTTTGAAAAAGGTATTTTTTTGAAAAAATGTATGTTTTTTGGGAAAAGGAACATTTTTTTAGAAAAATGTACTTTTTTTTGGAAAAGGTACTTTTTCTTGAAAAAGGTACTTTTTTTGAAAAAGATATTTTTTTTTGGAAAAATTTATGTTTTTTGGGAAAAGGTACTTTTTTTGGAAAAGGTACTTTTTTTTTTGGAAAAGGTAAATTTTTTTGGAAAAAGGTACTTTTTTATGGAAAAGGGTACTTTATTTGGAAAAAGGTACTTTTTTTGGAAAAAGGTACTTTTTTTTGGAAAAAGGTACTTTTTTTGGAAAAAGGATTTTTTTTTGGAAAAAGGTACTTTTTTTGGAAAAAGGTACTTTTTTTGCAAAAAGGTACTTTTTTTGCAAAAAGGTACTTTTTTTTGGAAAAATGTACTTTTTTCGGAAAAAGGTACTTTTTTTGGAAAAAGGTACTTTTTTTGGAAAAAGGTACTTTTTTTGTCCCCTTTTTGCCCCTCCCGATAAGAATTTCGAAAAACGGCGTCTCAACGGACGTCTACACCGGTCGAGGAACCTACATACCAAATTTCAACTTCATAGCTCCAGCAGTTTGAGCAGGCCGTCAAGGGGGAGACTTTTTCACCTTTTTGCCCGTCCCTGTAAAAATTTCCAAAACTCCCGTCTTGGTGGATGTCTACGATAGTGGAGGAACCTTTATACCAAATTTCAACTTCCTACCTCCAGCGGTTTGGGCAGGCCGTCAAGGGGGGCCTTTTTCCCCTTTTTAACCCCCATTTTTACAACGTCCCTGTCCAAAATTCCAGAAAGTACTTTCCAGAAAAGTTAGCCCATACTCCAAGGAACACATATCTTAAATTTTAGCTTTCTAGCCAAAGGGGTTTTGGCAGGCCGCCAAGGGGGAGACTTTTCCCCTTTTTACCCGTTCCGGTAGGAATTTCCAAAAATCCCGTCTTAGCGGACGTCTACGCCGAAAGAGGAAAATACATACCAAATTTCAACTTCCTAGCTTCAGCGGTTTGGGCTGGGCGATGTTGAGTCAGTCAGTCAGTCATTCAGTCAGTCAGTCACGTTATTCTTTTATATATAGAGATTTTTGCAAGGCAATTTCAAAAAAAAATTTTTTTGGCCGAACGTAGGGGTCGCCTTTTTCAATTTTTCGTTATAGCTTCGGTATTTAAAGTCGGATTTTAAAGTGTGATACATTGATTTTTTTGCCTCGAGGAGATATAAAGACAAAATCCAATGAAAAAAAATTTAAAAAGGCGACCCCTACGTTCGGCAACCAATTTATAAAAAAAATTCTACTGGGTTCTTCGAAAAACTTCCTTAGTAAAAGTTTTATGATTTTTTGCGAGCTTTAATTTTCTGACATTAGGGTGGTAGCAACTGAGATCTGGTGGGTAACTACTAGAACGAGATACTTGAGGTAAATGGCCCTTAGAGCAAAACACTGGCCTCCTAGAGAGAAAAACATCGATGTATCATACTTTACGATCCGACTGTAAATGCCAAATTTATAACGAAAAATGTAAAATAGCGACCCCTACGTTCGGCAAAAAAAAACAAAAAAAAATTTTTTTAGAAGCCTCCTTGCAAAAATACTTCCGATATGAAGTATTTGTACGGCGCACTTTTTTTTCCTGTAAGGTGGTACGCTCTACTGCACAGTAGACCGTACCTCAAAAAAAAATTTCGCCGTACACCCTCCAATATGAAATATTTTTGCAACCCGAGTAAAAAAAAATTATCTCGCGCAATATCTAATCATATCCAATTTTATATTGTCTAAGATCTGCTGTAATATCTGGCTGATCCAATTAGATCTCAAAATTGGGTGTATCCAATGATATCGTATTAGATCCCATTGTATATATGGGGATAAACTAAGATCAAGTTATATCTCAAAATTGGGAGGTCCAATGATATCTTTGGGGATAAACCTAGATCCGAAAAATGGCGGATCGAATTAGATCCAGTTATATATTTGTGGATAAACTTAAATCTAATTTGATCCGAAAAATGGCGGATCGAATTAGATAGAGCTATATATTTGTGGATAAACTTAGATCTAATTTGATCTCAATTTTGGCAGATCGAATTAGATCTAGCAATATATTTGTGGATAAACATAGATATAATTTTGTCCGAAAAAGTGGCAGATCGAATTAGATCCAGCAATATATTTGGGGATAAACTTAGATCTAAATTGATCCGAAAAATGGCAGATGGAATTAGATCCAGCAATATATTTGTGGATAAACTTAGATCTAATTTAATCCGAAAAATGGCAGATCGAATTAGATCCAGCAATATATTTGGGGATTAAGTAAGATCTAAATTTATCCAAAAAATAACAGATCAAATTAGATCCAGTAATATATTTCCGGATTGCGTAAGATCTTAACTTTTCCGATAAATTGCAGATGGAATTAAATCCAGTGATATATTTGAGGATTTGGTAGGATTTTAATTTATCCCATAAATTGAAGATCAAATTAGATCCAGCAATTTATTTCGGTATTAAAATGGCAGATCCAATTAGAAACAGTAATATATTTGGGGATTGACATCTAAAACTATCCAGAAAAATGACAGATAAAATTAGATCCCGTATTATATTTGGGTACTACGTAAGATCTCCATTTATTTGGGATTAAATAATATCGCAGACAGATATTGACAACAGTTCAAAAAATAATACACTGACAGAGCACTGATTTTATAAAAATTACAATTATGTTGTTCATAAGGGGTGTGCTATCTCTTGTATCGTTGTATCGTCCTAACAAAAAACAGAGTTGTTAAAATTTTTATTTGTGTTTAACAACGATTTTCTATTCAGTTTTCTATCTGTTAGCACACTCAAACATAGGACACTAAACATACGTTAAAATTTTGTATCGTGCTATTCTCAAATGTTGAATTTTTCAATTTAATTTTTAACGACTCCGTTTTTTTTTAGAACGATACAACAAATAGCACAACCCTTGTGAAAACCCTTAATATTTTGTTGAAATAAGGTTTAAACTCAGAACGTCTCGAGTTCGATACCGTTCACGGCTATGCATTTTTTTATAAAATGAATTTCTTTTTATAAAATTATAATTTTATTTTCTATAAATGTTTTTATAAAATTATATTTTTTTTTATTAAATTGAATTTTTTTAAAAAAATAATTTTATTTACATCTTTTTAACGCTCTACACCATTTCCAATTGTATCAATTGTTTTTAAGATTTATCAATTGTATTTCAGAAATAATCAATTGAATTTCAGTTTTATCAATTGTATTTCAGAACTTATAAATTATTTTACAGATTTATGAATTGTATTTCAGAACTATTCAATTGAATTTCAGTTTTATCAATTGTATTTCAGAAATTATTGATTGTATTTCCGAAATTCACAACTGTGTTTCAGAAATTATCAAACTGTGTTTCAAAAATTATCAATTGTATTTCAGAAATTATGAAATATATTTCAGAAATTTTTCTCTATTAATTATGAAATGCAATCAACAAGTTTTGAAATAGATTTGATTATTTCTGAAATACAATTAATAATTTCTGTAATACATTTGATAAATTTCTGAAATACATTTAAAATTCCTGAAATACACTTAATACCTTCTGAAATACCGTTAATATTGTAGTTGCTGATGAGTTACCATATATGACCATATATTGTTTAAATGGCACCATATATGACAATATATTGTTTAAATGGCACTATATATGGTATATTTTCCCTATTAAAAAAAAATAATATGGAGCTTTATATGGTAATATATGTATAACCTACAGTGATCCATGTATCATTTGATCCGGAAAATGGCCCGATAAAATTGTATCAGTTGTTTATCAGTTTTTATCTAATTGCATCAGTTTATATCTGACCTGATTAAATCAGATGAAATTGTATCTGATTTTTGACCTGATACAATTTTATTGGTTTATATCACATGTTATCAGATATATTTGTATACAAAATTATATAGTTATATCCCAATTTTGACCTGATATATTGTATCAGTTTAAAACTTTGATACAATTGTATAAGGTAAATGTCGGATACAATTATATTTTATTTATATAAAAATGAACCAATTACGATCAAACCTGACACCATTACATATAAACCGATAAAATTGTATCAGGGCAAAAATCGGATACAATTTCATCTGATCAATACATAATTTAATCAGGTCAGATCTAAATTGGTACAATTAGATAAAAATTGATAAAAATATATCGGGCCATTCTTCGGATGAAACTGTATTTTTTTACACTCAACCAAAAGAGTCTGTAATGGCTACTGAAAATTTTGCTGTTATTACGGGAAATTTAACTGTTTTGAGGCCAGCGGTATTTTTTTATAATTTTAGCAACACATGTCTGCTGATCTGTAGTACAATAAAAATAGTAGAAAAAATTAGTAGCCGCTACTAAATTTTAGTAAAATTTATGTAAAATGCAATTCAAAATGGATTTGCTAAAATCAGTTAAAAAACTTACTAAATATCATAATTTTAGTACAATGAAATTAGTATAAATAACACTGTGAGACAAATGGTAGGGGTCAGTGATCGGGAAGGGTTCAAACTACCGGGGAAAGTTATATCGGTAAAAAGGAAGTTATACGTGTCCCGACGTTTCGCTGGGTCACCCCTAGGAATCGAGATATATCGATTTGACCTTTGGTGGTCTTTTTTTTGACATAACTCGAGAACCACTAGTCCGATTTTGCTCAAACAATTTTAAAAAAATTAAAAATTACAATTCCTTTAATCTGTTCATATAACGTTTTTCTATATGCTCAACAGTTTTGCTGGTAAAAATAAATGTATGAAGAAAAAAATATTTTTTGCCTAAAATATTAAAAAAAAGTAATAAACAAAAGGTTATTGATTTTTATGGTAGCGTTAACAAACATTTATTTTTACCGGCAAAACTGTTGAGTATATAGAAAAACGTTATATGAACAGATTAAAGGAATTGTAATTTTTAATTTTTTTAAAATTGTTTGAGCAAAATCGGACTAGTGGTTCTCGAGTTATGTCAAAAAAAAATATATCTCGATTCCTAGGGGTGACCCAGCGAAACGCCGGGACACGTATAACTTGTTTTTGACCGATATAACATTTCCCGTTGGTTTCATCCCATCCCGATTTTCACTGTCGCATAGTGTAATTAGTTGCAGCTACTAAATTTCAGTAAATTGCTGTAAACTGTAATTTAAAATCAATCTGCTGAAATTAACAAAAAATTTTACTAAAAAATAAAAAAACTGTAAAATCTAAAAAACAAAAATTTTCTTTCGATTGTAACAAGCGTATAATTACTTCATCGTACTTGATATTGGAGTCAAAATTGCAAACGGTTCTCCAGTTATTGCCGTTTTATGCATTGGAGATGCAATAAAATTTTCTGGGTGTTATTTCTAAGCTAAGAATATATCTATAGCAACAAATATAAATTAAACAAGAATTGTAAAAAATAAAATATTTTTAAATTAGTATATTTTTCTGCTAAATTTAGCACTCGGTTTTGAAAAATTAGTAAAATATTTTTCTGAAATCAGCAGCGAAAAGAGAATAGCAAAAATGATTACTAAAAATAAAAATTCTACTAATAATCAGTATAAATATAGTATACTGCAATTGGAAACTGTTTACAAATTTTTTTACAAACTTTTTTATCTGAGTGTACAGATATAACTTAATCACATATATGACTATATGTAACTATTTTTACTCGGGTTGTTTAAATGATATGATATATCAAAGTATATGGTACTATATATAGTACCATATATTATCATATCTGGAACTGTATTGTAAATGTTGTTCATAACCTAGTGTCTTGACATGCAATAAAATGATAGCAAGCAATTGTCAAAATGCTCTCATCTCAAGTGAAGACACTCAATTTCAATTTTATTGCAATATCATGATATCGCTGACATGCCATCAGATCTTGCAGTGATGCCAGAGATCAAATGTCACTTTTAGTTTTCATTTTAATTTTGTAATAGAAAAACAACAAAAAATTTGGTAAAAAGGAATGGAAAAGTGTTAAGTTTTTTATTATTTGTCGGTAAACATTAATGTTTCATAAAATTTAGTGTTTTTCGAAGAAAAATCTGTGATATTTCTTATCCATGAAATGGTCAAGTGTTCTCCACCACTCAGTAATTGATATCATTTTGACGTTTCGCTGCCATGGTTTTGACATTTCATATCATATAATTTATTGCATTTGAAGACACTAGGTGAGGTCCCCTATATCAGCATATATTTTTGAAATCGCACCATATATGATAATATATTGTTTAAATGGCAGCATATGTGGTAATATATTGCTTAAATAACACCATATATAAATATATATGGCACTAGATTTAGTGGCATATATTATCATATCTGCAACTGTATTAAAGATTTTGTTCATGAGGTACCATATATGACCATATATTGTTTAAATGCCACCATATATGATAATATATAGTTTAACTGGCACAATATATAGTTATATATTGTTTAAATGATACCATATATAATTATATATTCTTAAAATGCCGCCATATATATTAAGATATAGCTCCATATACAACTATATATGCAATAAGATCAGCCATGCTATGTAATATATAATCATATATACCATATCTAATATTATAAAGGTCGATATCTAATTAGATGAAATTATATATTACATAATATAAAGAACAATTTTGGAAAAAGACGTCATATATAATTATATATGGATATACATAACGACATGTCTAATTATATATTGTAATATATGCCACATATGATTATATATAATTTTTTTTACTCGGGTATCCAGAAAAATGACAGATAAAATTAGATCCCGCATTATATTTGGGTACTACCTAAGATCTCCATTTATTTGGGATTAAATAATATCCCAGACAGATATTGACAACAGTTCAAAAAATAATACACTGACAGAGCACTGATTTTATAAAAATTACAATTAGGTTGTTCATAAGGGGTGTGCTATCTGTTGTATCGTTGTATCGTCCTAACAAAAAACAGAGTTGTTAAAATTTTTATTTGTGTTTAACAACGATTTTCTATTCAGTTTTCTATCTGTTAGCACATTCAAACATAGGACACTAAATATACGTTAAAATTTTGTATCGTGCTATTCTCAAATGTTGAATTTTTCAATTTAATTTTTAACGACTCTGTTTTTTGTTAGAACGATACAACAAATAGCACACCCCTTGTGAAAACCCTTAATATTTTGTTAAAATAAGGTTTAAACTCGGAAGGTCTCGAGTTCGATACCGTTCACGGCTATGCATTTTTTTTATAAAATGAATTTCTTTTTATAAAATTATAATTTTATTTTCTATAAATGTTTTTATAAAATTATATTTATTAAACCCGATTAAAAAAGATGATATGGTGATATATCTAATTTGATAGAACCCGGTGAAAAATGTTCGTATATGTTCATATATGGTTTACACATATATGAAGAAATTCAAAAAATGAGGTAACACCTAAGTATATGTTCATATATGGACATATATGAACAAATACATTTATTAAATATATGCGAATACATGCGAACGTTGCTGTCCTTTATTATAAGGTTGTACGATAGATATAAATTTATGTATGATATTCAAATTAGGCGCTACATATGTTCCTTTTTTTTATTCATGGCATTAAATATAATTCCATATTTATCCAAATATGAGTTCCTTTTACATATATGGAAAAATGTATTCTTCGAAATATGTTCATATACAAGTCCCTTTTGCATAAATTGAATAACATATATTTTCATATTTGTCCATATATGAGTGCCATTTCTATATATGAAATAACAGATGCTTCCATTTATGTCTGTATATGAAATTTTTTCCATATATGGAATCACATATACTTCCATATATGTTCATATAAAATCCATATATGTTCATAAAAAATCCATATTGGTTCATATGTGTCCATACATAAACCATATATGAACATGTTTGAGCGTATATGAACATTTTTCACCGGGAATAGAATAACTAATCAGATACAATTTAATCCGAAAAATTGTGAATACAATTGTATCTACGTGGATCACATTGGATTTAATTACTTTAAATTATATATAACTTAATCCGAATTTTGACCAGACATTATTGTATTAAATAATATCTTCATATTTAAAATTTGATGCAATTAGGTCCAATTTGTTAAAAATGTTCGAATTTCTGTTTTTATTAAATAATGTACTGAAAAACAATGAGGGATTCACATAAGGTTTCTTGTATGGTGTAAACTAAGTAAATCTAGTAAGTTTGCGAGTGTTTATGTAAAACTGCATACATAAAAAGTATCTACACATTAATCAGTACTTATACGAGCTATAGCATAGTTCAAAAATAATCCATAACATAAAAAAATCTAAAAATGAAATTTCAAATAATTTTCCATAAATCATTACTGGATTTTTCTTTAAAGGTGAGATTTTCATTTTGAAAGTGAGAAAAGTTCAAATGAACCTTTAATTTTTGGGCTATTCATTTTAAAAAGAAAAAAATACATTAAAATTATGATAACAAATTTGACATGAAACAGTTTTTAATAAAATTAAATGACATGAAATAATCGTTTAAAAATATTTTAAATTTGTAAATAATGTATCGTATGAATAAAAAACTAGATTTCACTAATATTGGGAATTATTTATTAGGGTTTTAAGTTATTATTACACAATTTTAGTGTGTTTGCGGGTAGACAATTTTTGTTTGTTTTAATTTTCATTTATATTTTATGGTATCCTTCAAACCTATGGATAAATTTGGTGCTGCGTTATTCCTAAACCAAAATAATTACTTCGAAGAATTGGCTAACTTTTATTAATATGACCCAATATTCAATTTAAAAATAAAAAAATCTGTTGTTTCGAAGTAAATTGAAACCATTTTAAATGAAAATTAATGTAATTTTAAATTTACTAAGATATTAAGAAAGACTTCATTTGAAACAGAAATATACCATAGATTATATACGGAAAATAAATGTTTCTTTTTTAAATCAATAGGCTTGTTTTGTTGCTATTAGGGCGGGAATTCCCGGGAAAATAATATATTTTTCCCGGGAAAACGGGAAATTTTAAAAATATTAAATTTTTTAAATTGTTTTTGTTTGGAATAGGATTTTTTAATTTTAGTCATAAAAAACATTTTAAATACCAAAACAAAAATGTCATTGTTAAAATCTTTTAAAAGGGAATACATTTATTTGACACACAAATAAAATCTTTGCTAAGTAATTAGGAGCATTTCAACTAATAAAGATTTTTCTCATAACTTGTTCAAAATTTAAGTAGTAAAACCTAAAAAGTTGGTAAAATGTTTAAAAGAAATATGAAAAAATAGCTTTGTTTCTTACAAATAATCGCCCTTACTATCTAAATTTTTTAAATGTATAATTTAGGTAAAGTCGACTTTAGTTAAAATATTGGGTGGCAGTATACCTTGAATTGGTTTATTTTTGGAGCATTCTGATTGGTTAATTTATTTTCAACCAATCAAAATATTTGAAAATATAAATATTTTTGTAAGGGTTTCATACACAAAATGAACAAAACCGTTTGATTAAAAATAACGTCGACTTTAAATTTAAAATACTCCTTCACTAATGGTTAACGGTGGTATCTAAATTTGATTATCCGACATCTAAATTTGGTTCAAAAAAAAAAACAAAAAATTGATGGTCATGCAACTTCTCTTGAAGAAAACAACAAAAGAATAACGTTTCAGCTAAAATTAGCAAAGTACCCGAAGAAAAAAGTGTAAGCTGAATAGGCATTAAAGGTTTTATGGTAGGGCAAACATTTCCTAAAATGGTATCCAAATTAGCCGCAGTCAATCCGCACCATAACTAGATCTTCGTTTATTCGAGAAAGTTTTTATAATAAAAACCTTGCATTGCAAAAAAATGAAACCGATGTAAAGAACATTATATTAGCTGTGTTCGGGTACTCAACATTGGGATCCCGCGGGATCCCAATTTTACCAAAAAGCGTTTTCTTACTAAACAATTGGGTAAATGAGAGCTGTTATGAGAGAGTAATATTCTTGTCCTTCTTGCACGAGAAAGCCCAGACTTTTTTTTCGTGTAAATTTGGGTAAATTGTTTTAATCAGCTGTTATATCATCAGTTGGATGCAACTAGTTCAATTGAACTCTTCACTGATTTGAACCAAAGACCTAGTTCACAACTAATAGCTCTTTTAGTTCAATCGATCATTTCATTCATTCAGAAAATATGTTTATCATTTACAAAATTTAGTATAATAGTTGCAAAAGCCTATCGGTGATTTTACAACTCCATAAAATTACCGACAATTTTGTGAAGACGCTTGTTTAAATGTGTTAAAGAGTTAAATATGTAAATAAATCGAAGCTTTTGTTTAATATTTAAATCTTTTCCAAATTTAATAAACTATGTATTCCTTTTTGTAAATAGAAATGCCTAAAAAGGAAATTTTTATTAAATTTTTGATTTAAAAAGGGGTTTAACTAGAAAAGCTTTCTAGATTTTTACAACAAATTGAACAAGAAGAAAGAGCGCTCACCAAAACGAACTATAATGCACAAATCTATTAACATTTGTTTTTCGGGCTTCAAATGTGGTTTTTCGCGTTCGTTTACTTTTGTGCATTTTTGTTATTTCGGGAGAGTATTTCTTGTTAACTCTCATTTTACCGAACTTTACCCAAAAAGTAAAGAAACAGAGCTATTAAATTACTACAATCATGTAAAAGATATCATGATAAAAGAAATATCGAGCAATATTTCTAACAATAGGAGATTTACTATAATCTTAGATGAATGGACAAGAATATCACAAAAGAGATATTTGAACATATGTATAAACGGAAATAATTCATTTTATAACCTGGGGTTGGTTTATATATCACGAAGATGTACTGCTGATGAAATAAGAAGAATTGTAGAAATAAGACTAAAAGAGTTTTATTTGTCTTTGGAAAATAACATTGTGGCCACCATATCTAATGGGCCAAGTGTGATGAAACGGTTTGTTTCCGACAGTCCAATAGTAGGTGCTTTCTGCTGGAATCATGCAATTCATTTGGCAGTGCTGCGAGTAATTTATGTGAAATCAAATGTTTAACATTCTGATATTTTTTACTTTGAATTCTCACTACACAGACTGCATTTGTACTGAAATAGTGTTTTTATTTTAAAAAAAAATTACTTATATAGGTGGTTTTCATTAACAATTTGATTCCCGGGAATCCCGGGAATCAAATTTTTTCATTCCCGTTTCCCGGGAAATAAAAAAGTCCGGGAAATCCCAAACCCTAGTTGCTATACATATCTGGTATGAAATCCAATGCAAAGTCTGACTGCGTATGCTAAGTATTAACTCTTTTAACACAATATTTTCAACGTCGATAATGTATGGGTAACTGTCACATAATCTCATTCATATTCTATACAAAAATATTTTACTGGTTTTTCGTTTTCATGTTATTATTTTTTAAATCACTTGAACTTTATATCAAAATTTGTTTTTCTAAAAAAATATTTTAAAATTAAAAATGGATTGTAATTGATTTCAATAAAATCTTTTTTAAATTTAAACTTGAAACTGAGATATATTTGGCAGGGGTATGGCATCACCAAAAAAATAAGTTATAAAAACATCGTTATCACTATATGGCACTTTATTCAAAAAATTGACAATTTTCTTTTTTTATTTAAATTTAAATAATAATAAACAAGAAAGCAAAAAAAAAAACAAACGGATATCTCAAATTTTATTATTTATTCCGCGCTGGTTTTTTCCTTATTTTGAGCAGTTTTTAAATATAGGCTCAGCTGATACTAACCTGATACTAAATAGTTGCCCAGGCAATACTAAATTGTAGCGCCCTCTATCGGTTAGTAGTGTAAGTTTTGATTATCTATCTCTATAATTAATAGTCTCTGATATTTGGTCTTACAATTTAAATTCCATGTGCGAGATCTGATTAAATTGGACAACATATGTAAAAAGATATATTTAGATATTGGGTCATATAAAATTTGACCGAAAGACGAAAATTATGTCTTATTATATATAGTGCCATACAAATCAATATATAACGAGAATAATTGTATTAAATAATATAAAATAATGTATAACCCGTTTTACTCGGGAATTGATTTTTTAAAAAAAAATAATTTTATTTACATCTTTTTAACGCTCCACACCATTTCCAATTGTATCAATTGTTTTTAAGATTTATCAATTGTATTTCAGAAATAATCAATTGAATTTCAGTTTTATCAATTGTATTTCAGAACTTATAAATTATTTTTCAGATTTATGAATTGTATTTCAGAACTAGTCAATTGAATTTCAGTATTATCAATTGTATTTCAGAAATTATTGATTGTATATCCGAAATTCACAACTGTGTTTCAGAAATTATCAAACTGTATTTCAGAAATTATCAATTGTATTTCAGAAATTATGAAATATATTTCAGAAATTTTTCTCTATTAATTATGAAATACAATCAACAAGTTTTGAAATAGATTTGATTATTACTGAAATACAATTAATAATTTCTGTAATACATTTGATAAATTTCTGAAATACATTTAAAATTTCTGAAATACACTTAATAGCTTCTGAAATACCGTTAATATTGTAGTTGCTGATGAGTTATCATATATGACCATATATTGTTTAAATGGCACCATATATGACAATATATTGTTTAAATGGCTCCATATATGGTAAATTTTCCCTATTAAAAAAAATAATATGGAGCTTTATATGGTAATATATAACTTACATTGATCCATGTACCATTTGATCCGGAAAATGGCCCGATAAAATTGTATCAGTTGTTTATCAGTTTTTATCTAATTGTACCAGTTTATATCTGATCTGATTAAATTATTTGTTAATCAGATGAAATTGTATCTGATTTTTGACCTGATACAATTTTATTGGTTTATAATATCACATGTTATCAGTTTAGGTGCAAATAGATATATTTGTATACAAAATTATATAGTTATATCCCAATTTTGACCTGATATATTGTATCAGTTTAAAACTTTGATACAATTGTATAAGGTAAATGTCGGATACAATTATATTTTATTTATATAAAATTGAACCAATTACGATCAAACCTGACACCATTACATATAAACCGATAAAATTGTATCAGTATTTTTGTATTTTGTATTTTTACTCGGGTTGTTTAAATGATACGATATATCAAAGTATATGGTACTATATATAGTAGCATATATTATCATATCTGGAACTGTATTGAAAATGTTGTTCATGAGGTCCCCTATATGAGCATATATTGTTGAAATGGCACCATATATGATAATATATGGTTTAAATGGCACCATATGTGGTATATATTGCTTAAATAACACCATACATAAATATATATGGCACTATACATATTTTCTTATATTATCATATCTGGAACTGTATTAAAAATGTTGATCATGAGGTACCATATATGACCATACATTTTTTAAATGGCAGCATATATAATAATATATGGTTTAAATGGCACCACGTATGCTAATATATTACCGAGTAAAAAAAATTATATATAATCATATGTGGCATATATTACAATATATAATTAGACATGTGGTTATGTATATCCATATATAATTATATATGACGTTTTTTCCGAAAAATTTTCCTTATATTATGCCATATATAATTTCATCTAATTAGATATCGGCCTTCGTAATATTAGATATGGCATATATAATTATATATTACATAATATGGTTGATCTTATTGCATATATAGTAGGCCGGGTCGATTTGTGGGGAGGCAAAAAAATCGCCCATTGCTCAGGGAAAATCGTATTCTAGGGATCAAAATAAGAAACTTTGCCGAAGGAACCATACCTCTAAAACGAATTCTACTACCCCCCAACTGTTGACTTTTGTCCCGTAGGGTCAAGTTTTGAAAAATCACACTTTGACCCATTTAGAGTGCCCCAATCGAGTCCAAATGTATGACCGACCCCCACTAACTTTGGAGGGCCGATCCACCCATGCCAGTGGCACACCCCCTGGAACTCCCCTGAGGGGTTCCCCATACAAACATTTTAAAAAATCACCATTTTTGGCACTTTATTTTATTATGTTTTATTTATTTTATTTATTTTTTCTCCTTAGAAATTTATTTAGTCAGAACATATGTAAATGAAAAAATTAATTTAACTTAGTAATAGAAAAGAAAAAATAAAAAATGACTGTTTGAAGTCTTTTTTGCTTTCAAGTCTGGGCAATTTCGCACGGCTCTCTAATGTCGTCGCCATAACAGCCTCTACATTTTCCGGTATAACTCGTTTGGAAACGCTAGCTAGCAATTGAACGTGTCGTTCTGTTTCTTGTATGTGTGATGGAATTTTTGGATCATTAAACGGTGGATCATCTTGATTTAAATATTCTTTCAAAGTATCGTATGGAATGCTTCGCGTGAATGGTGGTTCAAATACGTCATTTATGTCATTCATATTGATCATTTCCGTGTAACTTGTGCAATAAAAGTTTATATCTGGTTTTTTATAAGATCTAAGTCCCGTTGGGTCGTCAACATCGGTTCGATAGCGTAGAATTATCTTGATAGCACAGTCGCGCTTTTCTTTGCTATCATCAAACAACATTGATAACAATATATTTTCCGAATGCGCATAATATGAATTATCTGTAATTACTTTATTGACAATTTTGCGTAAACGAGGTTCTAGAAATCTTGACCAACTAATGAATTTGAAAAATAATCTACTACCGTACACGACAGAGCTGTAATACTTGATATTGAAGTACATTGGCACATAACATGTAATTATAAATTCAACCAGTATTCTTAAATTTGCATCTGGATTTTCCGTTGTCACATATAATCGTAATAGTCTAGCGGCCTTGGTGAGCCACCGAGAATGTACAATTTTCCCTGGTTTGATGTTTGCCAGATCCACTGAAACCACGCCGCTAGAAATTGCATGGGCCATGTCGTATAAGTACTTGGAATCGGTGGAAAATTCAATTTTTTCTGGAGCAGGGGGCATATTTTTCAACTCAATTTTCTGAAAGCCGTCCACCACCTGAAAATATATAAAAATAAAACAATTAAAAACGGTTGACAATTATAATAAATGAGTGATAGCAATAACTTACCGGAAGAGTTTCACAAGTTTCGATTTGACGGCTCAATTTTCCGGTTGCCGATCTTGGTCCAGTGCTGGTTGATTTATCCAAAGCTTCAAACAAATGCCGAAACGGAAGTTCGTTGAAGTGTAGAAGGCAAACGAACCAATGCAATGGTCTTTTTAACAGCAATTCGAATCGTCGTATAATTCCACCGTTTGGGCCAGTGTTTGTTGGCTCACCGTCAGTGCATATGCCAATTAATGCATCCAGTGATATATTTTTATCGTTGAAAAAATCATTTAATTTGGTTGTTTTGTATTCAGCGGTTTCATGTTCCAGTCTTACGTAACCAATCAATTCAGAATTCGGTTCTCTCAAAATAACAAGATGAGGTTCTTTTACCATTCTAGTATGATACTTCTCATCAATTGTATCTCTCGTTAAAGTATCATCTTTTCTGCCATTCTAGTATGATACTTCTCATCAATTGTATCTCTCGTTAAAGTATCATCTTTTCTGCCATCGAATGAAAATGCTAACAAATTAGTATCATCTAACCGTTTGCGAAGCACTTCTTGTCTGCATTTCTCTTTTTCTCGGCGAACTTTCGATTTATCCATGATGAGAGGTTTGCCATGGATATCTTTCATTTTAAAATCTTGGAAAAGAGCTGTTCCCATTGCTGATGCTACTCTATCAGGCACGCCAAATCTGTCACATACCAAGGCAAAGTTAAAACAATCGTATCTCTGTGTGTATTGTGAACTTGTGCTTATATCCAAATCTTCTTGAACCGGTGGCGGTGCGTATGTTGAATCATAGGGATCTTGGTATGTTGGCATTGATGACATAGACGTTGCTCCTTGCTCTTCAATTTCCATCGCAAATCCATCCATTGTTAGACTTCTCTGATTATGTTGATCGTGCATAAACTCTTTGAGCCGTTCGGGAACCAAACCGCATGCACATGGAGCTGCCTTCAAATGGCATTTACATGTTCCAATGAAAAAAATTGTTTCCAGAGATTTTACATACTCTGTAAATTGTTGGGGTTTGTTTCTTCTCTTGATTTGCTCTATTCAATTTATTACATACACTTTTTTTCAGCATTATTTCCATACCAAGTTTTTCCCAAATTCCAATCAACTTATCTTGTACTTGAATAGTGAATGCTTTATAGGACAACTTTTTTTGTTCGCTCAAGTAAAAATAATATCTCAAGATATCCAGATGGGTTGGTAAATTAAGATCAGTCAAATCAGTAGACACACCAAAAACAGTAACATCATGCCTGGGTATATGACTCATTGGGTTTTCGATAGTTGTTGATGCTTCATCTTGCGGTGTAGAGGATGGTGGATTCATTGTAAACTTCTTGATTTGGAATGATTTTTTTTTAAATATTTTTTTATCTCAAATTAGCACTTCACACTTCGAGTTCTTCACAACGACTTAATGCATTCACAAAAACTGTTGCGTTATATATGGTCTAGGAGACGAGGTAATAAGAATGAAATGGTAATTTCAATTCTACCTGTAACCGATTTTGTTGTGAAAACTGCCCATAAAGTACTTACATGTAAATTAAACGTTAATCTGACTACAAATTCTGTTAAGCAAGTGCGCCTTTTATTACTTCTGGAAAATCCTTTATGATAATTTTATGCTCAATTCTACCTGTAACCGATTTTGTTGTCAAAACTGCCCATAAAGTACTTACATGTAAATTAAACGTTAATCTGACCACAAATTTTGTTAAGCAAGTGCGCCTTTTATTACTTCTGGAAAATCCTTTATGATAATTTTATGCTCAATTCTACCTGTAACCGATTTAGCTTAAGTAAGTTTACGACATGCAGCTGTGTCTTGTGGTGGCTTAAAAAACCCACACAACCTATTTTACGACCTGCAACAGAACGACACGTTCAATTGCTAGCTAGCGTTTCCAAACGAGTTATACAGGAAAATGTAGAGGCTGTTATGGTGACGACATTAGAGAGCCGTGCGAAATTGCCCAGACTTGAAAGCAAAAAAGACTTCAAACAGTAATTTTTTTTATTTTCTTTTCTATTACTAAGTTAAATTAATTTTTTCATTTACATATGTTCTGACTAAATAAATTTCTAAAGAGAAAAAATAAATAAAATAATAAAAATAAATAAAATAAATAAAAAATAATAAAATAAAGTGCCAAAAATGGTGATTTTTTAAAATGTTTGTATGGGGAACCCCCCAGGGGAGTTCCAGGGGGTGTGCCACTGGCATCGGTGGATCGGCCCTCCAAAGTAAGTGGGGGTCGGTCATACATTTGGACTCGATTGGGGCACTCTAAATGGGTCAAAGTGGGATTTTTCAAAACTTGACCCTACGGGACAAACGTCAACAGTTGGGGGGTAGTAGAATTCGTTTTAGAGGTATGGTTCCTTCGGCAAAGTTTCTTATTTTGATCCCTAAAATACGATTTTCACTGAGCCATGGGCGATTATTAAATCGACCCGCCCTAATATATAGTTATATATAGAACTATATCTTAATATATATGGTGGCATTTTAGCAATATATAATTATATATGGTATCATTTAAACAATATATAATTATATATGGTGAAAGTTAAACTAGATATTATCATATATGGTGCCATTTAAACAATATATGGTCATATATGGTACCTCATAAACCAAATCTTTAATTCAGTTCCAGATATGATAATATATGGTACTATATATAGTGCGATATATATTTATATATGGTGTTATTAAAGCTATATATTATCATATATGGTGCCATTCAAACCATATATTATCATATATGGTGCCATTCAAACCATATATTATCATATATGGTACCATTTAAACCATATATTATCATATATGGTGCAATTTCAACAATATATGCCCATATATGGTACCTCATGAACAATATTTTTAATACAGTTCCACATATGATAATATATGCTACCATATATAGTGCCAAATATATTTATATATGGTGTTATTTAAGCAATATATTACCATATATGGTGCCATTTAAACCATATATTATCTTATATGGTGCCATTTCAACAATATATGCTCATATATGGTACCTCATGAACAACATTTTTAATACAGTTCCAGATATGATAATATATGCTACTATATAGTGTCATATATGTTTATATATGCTGTTATTTAAGAAATACATTAACATATTTGGAGCCATTTAAACCATATATTGTCATATATGGTGCCATTTCAACAATATATGCTCATATATGGTACCTGATGAACGACATTTTTAATACAGATGCAGATATGATATTATATGCTACCATATATAGTCCCATATATATTGATATATGGTGTCATTTAAACAATAATAATATATAGACATATATGGTATCATTTAAACAATATATTGTCATATATGGCATAATTTAAACAATATATGGTCAAATTTGGTACCACATCAACATTTTGAATACAATTCCATATATGGTTTAATTTGAATAATGTAAAACTATGTATGGCGCTATAAAAAATATCAGATATGTTACTTCATTAACAATATTTATAATACAGTGTCATATATTGTAATATATGTATATCATTCAATATATATTGATGTATGGTAATGGTACAATAATTCCAATATCAGTTGAGATACAATTTGTGGGTCCATATCAACAATTTGTTCACGTACATTTAACATATATATATGTACATTTAAGTTATAATTTATAAACATTTTATAAAGTTAAATAGTTCCATAAACCTCGTCTAACTATATAGAATGTTTATGAATATACGATTTAATATATAATAATTACAACTACAAATTGGTGCCATTATCTAAAATTTAATTTAATGTTAACTTATAATAAAATAAAAATGTATTTCCTAAAAATAAAAATATAGTGTTAATTAATGTTAATATACAATAGGTTTAAGTTTAACATCCCAGACAGAAAAATATAATCGGCACAATGCTGGCAAACCGTTGTCGATGGTCGGTTATGCGTTGGCAGAACGTTGCATTAACTATCTTGGCAAAAAAATAGATTTCAAAAAACATTTTTAAAAAAATTGAGAAAACTTTTTTTAATATTTGCTTTTAAACCCAGTCCACCAAGGCCTCTACACTCTAATCTAACGAGACTTGTTATAGATGTGTGATAGCTACAAATTAAATGAATGTTAAAAGCATTTCGAGCTAACTTATAAGCATCGAAAAAAGGTATTCCAGAAATTATTAAATGTATTTTAGAAAATTTTAATTGTATATCACAAAATATTATTTGCACTTCAGAAACTACAATATTACGCAAATTTAATTATTTATTTATTTAGTTTTGTCCAGAAATAATGAAATCTATTTCAGAATTTCATAGCTAATAGAGAAAAATTTCTCAAATACATTTCATAATTTCGGAAATACGATTGATAATTTCTGAAATACAGTTTGATAATTTCTGAAATACAGTTGTGAATTTCGGAAATACAATTAATAATTTCTGAAAAACAATTGATAAAACTGAACTTCAATTGACTAGTTCTGAAATACAATTCATAAATGTGAAAAATAATTGATGAGTTCTGAAACACAATTGATAAAACTGAAATTCAATTGATTATTTCTGAAATACAATTAATAAATTTTAAAACAATTAATACAATTGGAAATGGTGTAGAGCGTCAAAAAGATGTAAATAAAATTATTTTATTCAAAGATTTCAATTTAATAAAAAAATAAATATATAATTTTATAAAAAAATTTATAGAAAAAAAAATTTTAATTTTATAAAAAGAAATTCATTTTGTAAAAAAAATGCATATCGAACTCGAGACGTTCTGAGTTTAAACCTTATTTTAACAAAATATTGTAATTTTTATAAAATCAGTGCTCTGCCAGTGTATTATTTTTTGAAAAGTTGGCAATATATGTCTGGGATCTTATTTAATCCCAAATAAATGGAGATCTTACGTAGTACCAAATATAATGCGGCATCTAATTTTATCTGTCATTTTTATGGATACATTTAGATGTCAATCTCCAAATATATTGCTGTTTCTAATTCGATCTGCCATTTTAATACCGAAATAAATTGCTGGATCTAATTCGATCTGCCATTTTTCTGATAAATTTAGATCCAAGTTTATCCCCAAATATATTGCTGGATCTAATTTGATCTGCCATTTTTCGGTTAAATTTAGATCCAAGTTTATCCCCATATATATTGCTGGATCTAATTCGATTAGGAATTTTTCGGATAAATTTAGATCTAAGTTTATCCACATATATATTTCTGGATCTAATTCGATGTGCCATTTTTCGGATCAAATTAGATCTAAGTTTATCCCCAAATATATAGCTAGATCTAATTCGATCTGCCACTTTTTCGGATCAAATTAGATATACGTTTATCCACAAATATATTGCGGGATCTAATTTGATCTGCCAAAATTGAGATCAAATTAGATCTAAGTTTACCCCCAAATATATAGCTGGATCTAATTGGATCCGCCATTTTTCGGATCAAATTAGATCTAAAAATATCCGCAAATATATAGCTGGATCCGCCAATTTTCGGATCAAAATAGATCTAGGTTTATCCCCAAAGATATCACTGGACCTCCCAATTTTGAGATATAACTTGATCTTAGTTTATCCCCATATATACAATGGGATCTAATACGATATGATTGGATACACCCAATTTTGAGATCTAATTGGATCAGCTAGATATTACAGCAGATCTTAAACAATATCAAATTGGATATAATTAGATATTGCGCGAGATCAATTTTTTTTACTCGGGTTGCTTAAATAACACCATATATAAATATATATGGCACTATATATATTATCATATCTGCAACTGTATTAAAAATTTTGTTCTGAGGTACCATATATGACCATATATTGTTTAAATGCCACCATATATGATAATATCTAGTTTAACTGGCACCATATATAGTTATATATAGTTTAAATGATACCATATATAATTATATATTGCTAAAATGCCACCATATATATTAAGATATAGCTCTATATACAACTATATATGCAATAAGATCAGCCATGCTATGGAATATATAATCATATATACCATATCTAATATTATAAAGACCGATATCTAATTAGATGAATTTATATATGGCATAATATAAGGAAAAATTTTGGAAAAAGACGTCATATATAATTATAAATGGATATACATAACGACATGTCTAATTATATATTGTAATATATGCCACATATGATTATATATAATTTTTTTTTCTCGGGAAGGCAATTTCAAAAACTTTTTTTTTGGCAGAACGTAGGGGTCGCCTTTTTCAATTTTTCGTTATAGCATTTAAAATCGGATTTTAAAGTGTGATATATCGATTTTTTTGCCTCGAGGAGAGCAGTGTTTTGCTATAAAGGAAAACTCCAATGAAAAAAAATTTAAAAAGGCGACCCCTAAGTTCGGCAACCAATATATAAAAAAAAAATTCTACTGGGTTTATCGAAAAACTTCATTAGCAAAAGTTTAATGATTTTTTGCGAGCTTTAATTTTCTGACATTAGGGTTGTACATTTGGGTGGTAGCAACTGAGCTCTGGTGGCTAAATACTAGAACGGAATACTTGAGGGCAATGGCCCTCTGGTCTCCTCGAGAGAAAAAGATCGATGTATCATACTGTAAGATCCGACTGTAAATGTCAAAGATATAACGAAAAATGTAAAATGGCGACCCCTACGTTCGGCAAAAAAAAATTTAGTTTTTTTTTTGAAACCTCCTTGTAAAAATACTTCATATTGGAGGGTGTACGGCGAACTTTTTTTTTTTTTGCCTGTAAGGTGGTACGCTCTACTGCACAGTATTATGAGCAATATTTTGAATTGCCTTACAAGTCGGTTAAGAGATTAGTTTTAGGGAAGCAAAGCTGCAACTATTTAAATAAAATTTCTATCACGAAACAAAAACTTTCAAATTAGCAGCAAATCAGTTTTTAAGAAATGCTGCTACTTGGAACAACGATACGATTTCGGAGACGAATCAGTTTGAAACAAAATTTCTGTTTTAAATTTAAAACAATCTCCTTTATCGTGGGATAACTTATCAGAGGTTCAAAAAGTTCTAAAAATATCAAATTAATTTGACAACGACGAGAAACTTCTGATAATTTGTCGAAAGATATTTTAATTGATAAGATATAGTAATTTTTTTTCCAAAAATGCGATGAAAATAACGTACAAAATCTATATAAATTGATCTCGTTTGTATTCCGATAGTAATTAGCAATGCTTTTTGTGAAAGAACTTTTAGTATTTTAAATAATCTATACTCAAAAAAAAAGAAATAGAATATCCTGCGACCTCGAAGAAAGTTCCAAAAATTTTCAAACATTTTTGTTTACAACTAAAGCAAAAGAGTTAGTAATTTCTGTAAATAAAAATACAAAATATATGTGAAAAAAATAGTTATACTTTTTTATGTCATTATTTTTTTATTTTTGAAAAAAAAAATTGAAATAAAATTTAACTTTTTTCAACTATAAGTGCATTTTTAAATCGTCCAGTTATTATACCCTACACCACTATGTGGTCATTATACCCTACACCACTATGTGGTCATTATACCCTACACCACTATGTGGTCAGGGTATTATAAGTTTGTGCTGATGTTTGTAACACCAAAAAATATTGGTCCTAGACCCACCTTATAGTATACCGATCGGCTTAGAATTTTTTTTTATTTCGTTTTAACGATGTCCGTCTGTCTGTCCGTCCGTCCGTCTGTCTGTTCATGCATTCTTGTGCGCACTCTACAGGTCGCAAATATTAAGATATTTTGATGAAACTTGGTACACCGACTTCTGTCGACCCAAGGACGACGCCTATTGTTTTTGGTAAACATCGGTCCATGTTTAGACCTAGTGCCCATATAAGGGTCCTTCCAAAATTATATTGTTTATACGCTGCAGGTCGCAAATATTAAGATATTTTGATGAAATATGGTACAACGACTTATGTCGGCCCAACGACGAAGCTAATTGATTTTGGTGAACATCGGTCCATGTTTAGACCTAGTGCCCATATAAGGGTCCTACTAAAATTATATGGTTTATATGCTGCAGGTCGCAAATATTAAGATATTTTGATGAAATTTGGTCCACAGACCTACGATGACCCAAGGACGAAGCCTATTGATTTTGGTGAACATCGGTCCACGTTTAGACCTAGTGCCCATATAAGGGTCCTACTAAAATTATATGGTTTATACGCTGCAGGTCGCAAATATTAAGATATTTTGATGAAATTTGGTCCACAGACCTACGATAGCCCAAGGACGAAGCCAATTGATTTTGGTGAACATCGGTCCATGTTTAGACCTAGTGCCCATATAAGGGTCCTACCAAAATTATATTGTTTATACGCTGCAGATCGCAAATATTAAGATATTTTGATTAAATTTGGTACACCGACCTATGGCAGCCTAAGGACGAAGCCTATTGATTTTGGTTAACACCGGTCCATGTTTAGACCTAGTGCCCATATAAGGGTCCCCCCAAAATTATATTGTTTATACGCTGCAGGTCGCAAATATTAAGATATTTTGATGAAATATGGTACAACGACTTATGTCGGCCCAACGACGAAGCTAATTGATTTTGGTGAACATCGGTCCATGTTTAGACCTAGTGCCCATATAAGGGTCCTACTAAAATTATATGGTTTATACGCTGCAGGTCGCAAATATTAAGATATTTTGATGAAATTTGGTCCACAGAGCTACGATGGCCCAAGGACGAAGCCTATTGATTTTGGTGAACATCGGTCCATGTTTAGACCTAGTGCCCATATAAGGGTCCTACCAAAATTATATTGTTTATACTTCTTTTAAAATTTAATGCAAATTTTTTTTCTATTTTAATAGTTACCCTTAAAGTGTCAAATGTTTGTTACAATTCCAAATTTTATTGCGTTGCTTTAGAAATGCATTATGTTAGATTTGACTATTGATCAACTTGGTTCTAGAAATGGTAATTATAACATGGTTCGCATATTAGCTAATCGATATATTGGGTTTAGTGTATGTCACGTAAATGCTCAAAGCTTAAATAATAAAATTGATGAATTTCGCTATCTTTTCGAGAACTCTGCCGTCGATGCTATTTGCGTCTCAGAAACATGGTTCGACAAGAATATTAATAACAAGATAGTTGAACTAAGTGGATACCAAATATTTAGATCCGACAGAGATGGTCATGCTGGAGGCGTAGCAATCTATGTAAAAAACAATGTTTCATGCAAACTTCTTTGTACCTATAATGCAGTTAAGGATGTGGAATATGTTTTTATTGAAGTAAACTCTAATGGAGAGAAATTGTTGCTTGGGTGTATCTACAGATCTAATAAAAACATTAAATTGGACTCGCTTATTACAAAATTGGAGCTTTTAACCGTAGCATACCCGGATGTCATCTTGGCTGGTGATTTTAACGGCAATCTGCTTACACTTTTGGGAACACATCTTATTACAGCTATGTCGTCATTCAATTTATCGCCTGTAAACACTTCCAGACCCACACACTTTTCTGCCACTAATAGCACACTGTTGGATCTTTTTTTTTGTTAGCGATAAAACAAAAGTGCTACACTATGATCAATTGGCTATGCCTGCATTTTCAAAGCATGATCTTATTTTTCAATCATACAATTTTAAGGCAAAAAACCAATCCCAAACGTATACTTTCAGGGACTTTAACAACATTAATATCACATCGCTTGAATATGATCTTGATAATGCTGCTTGGGATCAAATATACTATATAACTACTGCCAATGATCAATTGAATCTCCTCAACACTCTAATTTTGCAAATTTACAACAAACATGTGCCTCTCAAGACCAAAAATGTAAAAAACAGGGTAAGACCGTGGTTCACAGCTGAAGCAAAAGCCCTAATAGAGCAACGGGATAGTCTTTATCATAGATGGAAACGTTACAAAACAACTGAAATGCACAATGACTATCGTTTGGCTAGAAGAGCGGTTGTTTCAAAGATAAAACATGATAAATCGTTGTATTATAGTAACAAATTCAATACTGCAGTTGACTCTAAGAAAACTTGGAAACAAATACGTAATATTGGCATTTTGGGAACGCAAGCACGAATAAATGATATTGATGTAGATGCATTGAATGAAAAATTTGTCAATATCCCCCAACCCCCCGTGCATGTGGATTTCTACACTCAAAATAATTATTCGGTTTCAACAACAACCCTATTTGATTTCCAATGTTTCAATTTAACCGATATAGCTGAAGGTTTTCGGGACGTCAGATCTAATGCAGTGGGGCTAGATGACATACATCCCAGATTCGTGAAAATGATTTTACCTTGGATAATTCGCTTTGTTATGCACTTATTTAACACCATTATTACAACTAGTACTTTCCCTGTTGAGTGGAAACTTTCCAAAATTATCCCGGTACCGAAAACTGATAAGGACTATCGACCAATTGCGATCCTTCCTTACCTTTCTAAAGTCTTTGAACGCCTGTTACATAAACAAATTTCTAAATACGTATACGATGGAAATCTATTAACTGATCGACAATCCGGGTTTAGATCTAAGCATAGTTGTATAACAGCATTAACAGATGTTGTCGAAGATATCAGAAACAATCTGGATCATAATAAAATTTCGTTTTTAATATTACTTGATCACTCTAAAGCTTTTGACACCGTTGAGCATCAAATACTCAGTTTAAAATTAGACAAAATGTTCAATTTTTCACCAGCGGCTGTAAGACTGATATTGTCTTATCTCACTGATAGGACGCAATATGTTTTCAATAATGGAATTATCTCTAGTCCATTACCTGTTTCCAGAGGAGTACCACAGGGTTCAATACTTGGGCCACTGCTGTACTCTTTATATGCCAACGATCTTCCAAAACAAATACAATATTCTAAAATACAAATGTATGCAGATGATGTACAACTATACCTGAGTTGTACCAGATCTTCAATTTGTAATAAAGTTGCTGAACTTAACAACGATCTTAACAAAATTCTTTTTTGGGCTTCGTCAAACGGTTTGTGCCTTAATCCGAAGAAGTCAAAGTGCTTAATAATATGTAAGAAGTCTGTTAAAATTAATTATGATATAAATATATATCTTGGTGACTCTAGAATTGAAATTGTAGATACTGCTAAGAATTTGGGTGTTGTTTTTAATCGAACACTTACTTGGTCGGACCATATTAATCAAACATGTGGAAAAATATATGGCATGCTTAGAGGCTTATGGACAACTCAGCACTTTACACCACCAAAGATAAGAATGCTGTTGGCAAAAACATATTTAGTGCCAAATCTCTTGTATTCATCTGAGCTCTTCGCAGGCTGTAATGCGGATGACAAAAGGAAGCTCAACACTACCTTCAATAACATCGCACGATATATATTCGGTCTATCTAGGTTTGATCATGTATCCCAATACTCCCGTCGCATTTTAGGAATCTCCCTTAATGATTACCTAACATTCAAAAACCTAGTCTTTTTACATAAGGTTAATTATACCAAGGAACCGGAATATCTATTTCACCGGCTGATACCCACAAGATCGCCAAGAAACAGTAGCTTTAAACAATTTAAATATCGTGACACAGCTTCTAAACAACAATTTTTCATTTATACCATCCATCTCTGGAACCATCTTCCAACCGACATTCAATGCACCAGCAACGCAATAAAATTTAAAAAATTACTAATGCAATATTATACCTAAACTTACTACTTCATTATCTATTACTAATCACATTGTTTTTTTTTTGTTTGTTTTTTCATTTTAAATATTTTATATAAATTTTTATCTTATGTTATAAATCCTGCATATTTAGTTCATATTCAATTTTATATTTTATATTTTGTCAATGTTTAATTTTTAATTGATTTGTTCGATAATTTATATAATAAGTAAGATGATATTGTACTAGATAAATGTTAACATATCAGATTCTAATACTTTAATTCATAAGATATTGTATCTTGTTGTGTTAGAAAGGCAAATATTTAATAAAAATACAAATACAAATACAGATCGCAAATATTAAGATATTTTGATTAAATTTGGTGCACCGACCTATGGCAGCCTAAGGACGAAGCCTATTGATTTTGGTTAACACCGGTCCATGTTTAGACCTAGTGCCCATATAAGGGTCCCCCCAAAATTATATTGTTTATACGCTGTAGGTCGCAAATAATAAGATATTTTGATGAAATTTGGTACACAGACCTATTTGGGCCCAAGGACGAAGCCTATTGATTTTGGTGAACATCGGTCTATGTTTAGACCTAGTGCCCATATAAGGGTCCCCCAAAATTGGCTTGGTTACAAACTACAGGTCGGAAATATTTAGATATTTTAATGAAATTTGGTGAGCTGACTCGCATTATAGAAAATTTTGACACAAGCCCCATTTTAACCAATTCGAATATCGGATCCAAACATTAGTTGGCTTTTAACCAGACTGGTGTATGGTATTGTATAGTCGGCATGCCCGACATTAACCTTTTTACTCGTTTTTTAACATACAGGTGAATTTTTTCCACTGTCCAGTTATTTGACTTTTGGTATCTGGCAACATTATTACTAGACCCGAAATATTTTGGGAATCATCATAAAACAACCCTATTAAAAAAAATTAATATGGAGCTTTATATGGTAATATATAACATAATGTGATCCATATACCATTTCATCCGAAAAATGGCCCGATATAATTGTGTCAGTTGGTTATCATATTTTATCTAATTGTATCAGTTTAGATCTTAACTGATTAGATTATATATTAAGCAGATGAAATTTTATCTGATTTTTGACCTGTCGCATGGTATTAGTTTAGATCCAAATAGATACACTACTATACAAACTTATATATTTATTTCTGAATTTTGACCTGATGCAATTATATCTGCTTTAAAACTTTGATACAATTATATAAGGCAAATGTCGGATACAAATATGTTTTATACAGATATAACTTCATCGCATTTTATACGACTATACGTAACTGTTTTTACTCGGGAAACCAAGGTTTATTTTGAGGGGGGCACTCTTTTTACTTTTTTCGTGAGTTGATCTATATCTACCCGAGTAAAACGGGTTATACATTATTTTATATCATTTAATACAATTATGTCTCGTTGTATATTACTTTGTATGACACTATATATAATAAGACGTAATTTTCGTCTTTCGAAAAATTTTTATATGACCCAATATCTAAATATATCTTTTTACATATGTTGTCATATTTAATCAGATCTCGACCATGGAATTTAAATTATAAGACCGAATATAGCCCAGTTTCATGTTTAATTTAGATTTCATTTAAGATTTTATCGAAATCAATTACAATCCATTTTTAATTGGATAATATTATTTTACAAAAACAAATTTTGATATTGATATTGATTTAAAAAAGAATAACTTGAAAACGAAAAACCGCTAAAATATTTTTGAAAAGAATCTGAGTGATGACCCATACATTATCGACGTTGAAAATATTATGTTAAAAGAGTTAATACTTAACATACGCAGTCAGACTTTGTATAGGATTTCGTACCAGATATGTATAACAACAAAACAACCCAGTGTAGAAATGGTAATGACATATTATTATTTTTTGGACTACCAGTAATGACACCCATTTTAAAACATATAATAATGAGTTACTGATAATGACTTATTTTGTTTATTATTTCAAATAGAAAATAATTTTCTAGCTTTTTTTGAAAATTTTTTTAAATCTATTTTTAGACTCAATATTTTCTTTAAAGGTAATAAGAAATGTAATAACAAAAGTAACTAGTTACCATTACCAAGTATGTAGTTACATAACCACATATCTGGTAATGATTTTCTACACTGGGAACTTATTGATTTAAAAAAGAAACATTTATTTTCCCTATATAATCTATGGTATATACTTGTTTTAAATGAACTATTAATATCTTATGAAATTGAAATTCATTTTCATTTAAAATGTTATAAATTTACATCGAAACAACAGATTATTTTATTTTGAAATTGAATATTGGGCCATATTAATAAAAGTTAGCCAATTCTTCGCAGTAATTATTTTGGTTTAGGAATAACGTAGCACCAAATTTATTAATAGGCTTGAAGGATATCATGAAATAGAAATGAAAATTAAAACAAAAAATTTTTAAACGATTATTTCAAGACATTTAGGTTATTTTTATTTTATGGATTATTCTTGAACTATACTACAGCTGTGTTTTTGGCTTAACTATATCCGTTAACTCATAAAAAACCTCAAAGTGCATAAAAACGCTTTTAAGACAAAAACTAACATATTAATTTTCTTATGCACGTTAATTTTCACACGGATAATTATCAACGTTGAAAACTCAACGTTTATACATTTTCACATCTAACGTAAATTATTCGCGTGACTTCCTAGGAACTAGCAGTGGTGTCAGATGTGACGATTTTACGTCATTTTGACAAATTTTTTAGTCAAAATTTTACAAATGACGATTGACGATTTTTGAATAAAAAGTCCACATGTTTTGACGATTTAGGAAAATTGCTTACTTTTTAACGAATTTTAAGCAAAATTATAAAGAAAAGCGTTTAAAAAACCGCAAATTGTTCTTTTCGAATCGTCTTTTTGGAATTCGCAATACTCGTCTGTTCTGAGTGGAAAAATATGTTTGTGGTTGAAAACAATTAACAAACAAAAGTTGGAGCTAGGTTAATTTTTAATTTACACAGCTTTACAAAATTAAGTTTTTGCAGGGATTTAGGCAAGCTGATTATAAATCTGTTTTTCAAATGTCTTAATTGCGTCATATTTTTTAAGAAAATCACTGTTAAAAATTCCGAAATATATTGTATTTGGCTTATGTCTAAATTATAGAACAATTATGACGTGACTGAAAGTTTTAAGAGTTCGGAATCACGAACTTAAAGTCTATATAAATTATTTATGATGATTTTAACCGCATAAATCTTAAGAGCTGTAATATAGAGGTAAGCAGTTTAAATGAATTTCGAATAAAAAAAACAAAAATGGAACTAGTGTTTTTATGATATTTAACTGATGACGATTTCTTGACAATTTTTCATTAAATTGTTGACGATTCCCAGCAAAATCTTTCATTACCAAATAAGTGGTTATATAATAGAAATTCATAGCTCCGCACAACTTATTTTTTGGCGTCTAAACTCATTATTTTTGTTTGGCGTGGTCGTTTTTATAAGTAGTCTTGCTTACCCGCTCGCTTACGAAAAAATGAGAAGTAAGTAGTTATGAGATTCTGAATAATAAGTGGTTACAAACATGCTTAGAAAAAGTTGAATTATAAGTGGTTACCCGACTGCTTACTTGATTCTTAAAAATAAGGAATTTCACAAATACTATTATCTTCAGGAAATACATAGAGAGAAATTAAAGTTTTTGCTAGTATGTAATTTTAGTACTAGTCATAAAAATTTTAACACAAAACATATTTACATGTAATAAATATAAATGTATAAAATTTAACTATGTAAAAAGTACTTACTTAAACTATTGCGAGTAAGTCATTATTTTATATTTAAAAGCAATAAATACAATAGGTCGTTATTAGGAAGTCATTATTTTATATTACAAAGTAATGCAAAAGGTAATGATATTATTATTGGTAACGCAGACAGCAATGAGGTGTCATTACCAATATTTTGCTAGGTTTATTTTTACATTTTTGACGATTTTTGACCAAAAAGGTCTGACACCACTGGACGTACGTTCGATTATAACGGAAAAATTATAAACATAACCTGTTTAAAAAAATTTTATACTACAATCGGTTTAACCAAAGATATATAATACCAAAAATATATAATAAATAAAGATAAAGCGCCACTCTAGTTGCAGAACCGTGCAATTGATGGCGCTGAAAAAATCGAATTTGATTTCGAAATCTCAAGATGGCGACAGTGTACACCCACTGGAATTTGAAATTTCCAAAATGTCCAAAAGCTCTGCAATATTAAAACAGTGCTGCCACATTAAAATTTTATTATTTTATTTTAGGAATTTGAATAAAGGAACTTCTTGTCAAAAACAACTTTGTGCTTTTTGTTAAACGACTTATTAGTGTTAACGTTGTTTAAAATTTTTATTGTGTATAATAAGAAATTTAATTTTTGTTAAAAGGACTGTTGCGAAAAGAAAAATATGTTCTAATGACTTTTTAGTACTTTTATTTGCATATTATAAAATATTAAAAGCCCTAAACACATTTACATTTTCTTTAAAAAAAGTGAAATCATGTTAAAATGGCACATTATTGTTTAAAAAAAAATAGCTGTTGTTGAAAATGCATACTGTCAGAAAGCAAATTCGGTGACAAAAGAAACAATTTCAGCAATACCACACTCTTCTTTTGAGCCTTTACTTTACTCCTAAATTTATTGAATGAAAATTCGAGTGAAATCTAACATCTAAACTTGAGATTAGAAAATTTTAATTATGGCGATTTTTGCCGCTCCAATGTGTAATTGCATTTTTCAGTTCTGGCAACACAAGAGTAAGTAAAAAGAGCTTTTTCGAATATTCCTTGAAATGAGATAAAAGCTGTGCCTTGAAATGAGATAATTTTCGAATTTATCTATTTTATTAATGCAATTACACATTGGAAATTTCAAATTCCAGTGGGTGTACACTGTCGCCATCTTGAGATTTCGAAATCAAATTCGATTTTTTCAGCGCCATCAATTGCACGATTCTGCAACTAGAGTGGCGCCACTGAATGCTTTATCTTTATTTATTATATATCTTTGTTTATCTTTATTTATTATATATCTTTGATAATATTTTCTTTTTTTTTCAATCTGGCAATATTATAATCGAAGACAAACTCCTTAATAAAACGGTATTTTATAAGAAGGAAGTAAACGTTTGCAAACGAATATTATGCCATATTCAAACGAACAGAAATAGTTGTCGTTTCCTATTAAAAAGTTATAGTTTTTGCATAAAAAGTTAGGTAATTTTAATTTTTGGAATAAAAATTGTATAGATATGGGTTTAAAAATATGAAGTAGTTAAATGTGATACTCCTATATTTTTTGTTCTCAATAAAAAATAATGGGGTCATTTTGTAAAACGAAACTTTGCTTTCGTTTGAACGTTTTTTTATTTTTAATTATTTTAAATTTTATAAAACTCAAAAAAAATATGTATATTTTCTTTTTTTTTCAATCTGGCAATATTATAATCGAAGACACACTCCTTAATAAAACGGTATTTTATAAGAAGTAAGTAAACGTTTGCAAACGAATATTATGCCATATTCAAACGAACAGAAATAGTTGTCGTTTCCTATTAAAAAGTTAAAGTTTTTGCATAAAAAGTTAGGTAATTGCAATTTTTGGAATAAAAATTGTATAAATATGGGTTTAAAAATATGAAGTAGTTAAATGTGAAACTTCTATATTTTTTATTCTCAATAAAAAATAATTCTTTTAGGGTCATATGCATAATCACTTTTTAAATTTATAAACGGCTTATAAAACAAATTTTTCACACAAAAATCGTTATAAAAATTCAAATTATTATGCATAAGCACTTAAATTTATATGCAAATTAGTGAAAATTTGGATGCGCTAAGACACGATTTAAAAAAAATTTTCTTTATATATAAACTCTACGTTTGAGACCAAATGAAACAAACTGAGGGGGTTTAAAACTAAAAACTGGCAATTCGAAACTTAAGGGCTATTTTAACAAACCATACTTTGTACTCCTTTGATATCCGCTAATTGAAGGTTCTTCTTATTTAGGTTGATTTTCTGTACAATATAAAATTTTTCTTAAATATCTTTGTTTCATATTATTAGGAAAAAATGTCCAAAAATATATCATAAAAAAAAACTACTAATAAAAAAAAATTGCCCCACACAGGATTCGATACCTGGACCCTAAAATATTAGAACTACTTGGAAAACTCTATGAACAAATTTTTATTTAAATAATTTGTAATTCCATGTCACAAATATTATTTTTTTTGTCTGGCAGTAATAACTCGCAAATGGCAACAAACGCATACTACTACCCGTTTTATAAAATACCAAATATTTTCGTTTACGTTTCAAACGAAAACGAAAAAACGTTTTTCATTCGAGTTACAAAATGACCCCATAATTATTTTAGGGTCATATGCATAATCACTTTTTAAATTTATAAACGGCTTATAAAACAAATTTTTCACACAAAAATCGTTATAAAAACTCAAATTATTATGCATACCTAAGCACTTAAATTTATATGCAAATTAGTGAAAATTTGGGCAATTTTAACCCTTTCACTACCGACTTTTGTTTGCGGATGTATCGTTATTTTGAATTCAGATTCTTGTTAAGAGTCCTCAAATTATAAAAAAATATGTAACATATTTTGCCGCCTCCTACCCACCGAAAATGACGTTCGAAAATCGATTTTTTCAAACATCTGACCCCCGTTTTACCCCTTAAACATTCGAGTAACCAAAAATACTTTGGTTGGTTTTCTTCTCGTCATAAAACGAAGCTATATGCCAAATTTCAATTATCTATCTTCATTAGTTTAGGAGAAACACCGAAACCCCCTTTTCACGGAGATTATGATATATTCAAAAAATTAGACTTTATTAACAAATATCGTCACCATAATGAAATGTTGAACTGTTATATATATAATGATTTTTATTTGAAGTCCAAGATCCTAGTAAACTAATTTGTAAAAAGTATACAGTTTTTTTTTGCACTATTAAATTTTATATATTCTTTTAAATATGTGCACATTGTAGTGTACAAGGGTAGTGAAAGAGTTAAAAATATCTGATTTTAGATGCGCTAAGACACGATTTAAAAAAATTTTTATTTATATATAAACTTCTACGTTTGAGACCAAATGAAACAAACTGAGGGGTTTTAAAACTAAAAAGTGACAATTCGAAACTTAAGGGACATCTTAACAAACCATACTTTGTACTCCTTTGCTATCCGCTAAATAAGGTTGATTTTCTGTACAATATAAAATTTTTATTAAATATATTTGTTTCATATTTTAGGAAAAAATGTCCAAAAATATATCATAAAAAAAAACTACTAAAAAAGATTGCCCCACACAGGATTCGATACCTGGACCCTAAAAATATTAGAACTAAAAATAACAACTCATTTACCAATCAGGCTAAACAGACTTGGAAAACTCTATGAACAAATTTTTATTTAAATAATTTGTAATTCCATGTCACAAATATTATTTTTTTTTGTCTGGCAATAATAACTCGCAAATGGCAACAAACGCAAACTACTACCCGTTTTATAAAATACCAAATATTTTCGTTTACGTTTCAAACGAAAACGAAAAAACGTTTTTCATTCGAGTTACAAAATGACCCCATTAAATAATTTGTAATTCCATGTCACAAATATAATTTTTTTGTCTGGCAATAATAACTCGCAAATGGCAACAAACGCAAACTACTACCCGTTTTATAAAATACCAAATATTTTCGTTTACGTTTCAAACGAAAACGAAAAAACGTTTTACATTCGAGTTACAAAATGACCCCATAAAAATAAAAAAACGTTCAAACGAAAGCAAAGTTTCGTTTTACAAAATGACCCCATAAAATAAAAAAACCTTCAAACGAAAGCAAAGTTTCGTTTTACAAAATGACTCCATTAGTCTATCGTAAAAAAAAATTAGAAATTGTGACTAAAAATGTGAGGACACTCGGAAATTTTCACACAAAATAAAACATTTTGTACAAACAAACAATCGGAATAAAAATGACTAGAATTTAGCATTACTGTTTACAGTCCACAGTTCATTTCAATCAATTTTATTTTTGAACTAGTGTGTTCTTGTAGTTCACTCGATCATTCGAGAAATTTTTTTAGTTGTTCATACACTAATAAAAAAGTCTTTAAAAATTTTTTCTCATAAAACAGCTGAATCCAGCAAAATCTGTTAGACATTAGAAAGCATTAGAAAGATACAAACAACAAGAAAAAATCTGTTAAATTTACAAAATTTCATCTATATATTAGTTAATCGAAAATGACAATTTACCCTGCTAAAGTCAGCAAAAAATTTCGTGGAAATAAGTTAACTAAACAATCACAAAGAATTAATTTTTAGTTTTTTTTTTGATTTTCCTAATGTGAATAAAATCTACACTGCAGAAAGCAGTCTACTATTTTCTAGCAAATATTTCTGTTTATTGTAGCAAGAGAGTTCATTATTTGTATTCAACTCAATTAAATTTTGAATATATAACAATTTCTTTACTGCCTTTTTCTACTAATATTCAGCAATATATTTTTAGTTAATATTAGCAAGGTAAATTTGGAATTCAATTAAACGAAATTTAACTCAAATAATACTAAAACAGTTGCATTTTTTCTGTACTTAACTTACCAATATTTAGCAAAAAGGATTTACTAATTTCAAAAGCTTTCTGTGCAGGTCCCCTTTTAACTAATTTTGAGCACCTTTTTTTGTTATTTTTTCAGGATTTTTTTATCAGTATGAGATTATGTTATGTCAGTGGATTGTTTGATAATTCCGAATAAAATAAAAGAACCGAAAAGAACAGTTGTAATTTAAGTTATTCATGAACGCGAGAGAGTTCCTAACTCTAAAAATGTGCAACATTTTTGGGCTTTCGCGCCACACAGATATTTCAATAGGTCATAAAATAAGCTAACTTTGCAAAATCCTCTGAAATTTTACTTTCATTTCGCGTTGGAACCATCGTGCTTGAAATTATTGTTGCGCTTTGAAATTAGTCTAGGATCATATTGGAATGGCGAACTCCATTGGAAATCAAAATAATAATGATGTAATTTACTTTTAATATTCAACCTTTCCGATAATCTATAAAATTGTAATAAAAGCCCAGCAAAAAAAGAGATGCCGAAGCAGCAGAAAAAGCACTATAATTGATGTACTTCTTTTTTAATATAAACACTAATGATTTTAACATTGAGTTGTCATAGGAGAGGAGTACTCCAACTTCAAAATTTTTTCAGTACTTTTTGAACGAGTGCAAAAAAAGCTCTTTTTCACCAATTAAAAGTTAAAAAAAAATATTTATTTTATTTTACAAAAGTTTTTTATTGCCGCAATCGGGTATCGAATTTGCGACCTCACGATTGCTAGTCTAGCGCTCTACCCCTGAGCTATTCTTTGATATGAAAGTTGGGTGACATAAAAACACCACTTCGTTACTGCGAGATATTGTTCCTTATTCTCTTCAATAAAGTACTTATTAAACAAGTGTAAAAGATGCACTCCAATTCAATATTGTTTTCAGTACTATTTTTACAGGTGCATAAAGAAAAAATTCTCACCATTTCTTTTATATAGACATTAGACTGTCCCTTAAAATAGCGATTTGTCGATTTTCGTTCATTACACCCCCCAGTTTTATTGTAAATGGTCCCAGAAATCGATTTTTTTTTTGAAAAACGTTAACCCGTGCCGAAAGTTGGACGAAAATGGGCCATTTTGGACAAAAGTGTATTACTATTAAAAAATTCGAAATTTCGAACAAAACCCAGTGTAGAAAATCATTACCAGATATGTGGTTATGTAACTACATACTTGGTAATGGTAACTAGTTACTTTTGTTATTACATTTCTTATTAACTTTATATGGCGATGTCGCGAAAAATAATGAGTTGTCGTTACACACCAGCATACGAAAAATCACAAAATATATCGTTACCTATGTGCTTACCAGTACTGACAAAAATAATGAGTCTAAAAATAGATTTTCTAAAAAATAAATTATATAAAAAAAAATATTTTTTATTGTATTTTTTTTTTTTAATAAAATTTGCTGGTGCGGGAATTGAACCTGGGTCTACAGATTGCCAGTCAACAGCTCTACGATCTGAGCTATATCGACATGTAATATTTAATGGATAAAAACACAATTGACCTGCTGCACACAAGTAAGCTTACTCGCCAACATACAAAAAATCAAAAAATATGTGGTTACATATATCCTTACCAGTGTTTAAAAAATATTGAGTCTAAAAATAGATTTCAAAAAAATCTAAAAAATTATTTTCTATTTGAAATAATGATAAAAATAAGTCATTATCAGTAACTCATTATTATATGTTTTAAAATAATACAGAAGGTAAGTGGGTGTCATTACTGGTAGTCCAAAAAATAATTATATGTCATTACCGTTTCTACACTGGGAATGATTTTTTATTCCATTTATTCATTTAACATAGTCAAAATAATTCAGACGTGGAATTTTGACTTCCCGGTGAAAAATGTCCATATATGTATGGATCCGAAAAATGAGGTAACACCTAAGTATATGTTCATATATGGACATATATGAACATATACATTTATTAAATATATGCGAATACATGCGAACGTTGCTGTCCTTTATTATAAGGTTGTACGATAGATATAAATTTATGTATGACATTCAAATTAGGCGCTACATATGTTCCTTTTTTATTCATGGCATTAAATATAATTCCATATTTATCCAAATATGAGTTCCTTTTACATACAGCTGCGAAAAAAAAATAGCACCAATTAAAGTTTTTTCTAATTTTATCCCCGTTGCTTTTATTTTTAAAGATCAAAATAATGATTAAATTGTCCCCGAAGTACTGGAAGATATTCCAGAAAATTGTAGAAAATTTTAGTGTAACGTTTGTTTTTTAACTTTGCTACCCGTTCTTAGTAGGCGTGGCTTTTAATGAAAAATCATCGATATCGAGCTTTCATCAAATTATATAGTAAAATTTAGCGAGTACTGATCGGATCTGCACAAACTAAATATTGTTGAAAATTCTATAAAATTTCCTTAGATCTTGCATTATTTTTATTCACAAATGGCGGCCAGATTTAAAATGACACCGGTTTAAATATGAGTAAATTTTTCTTTGTTTTTAGCGATTTTAAAATAAAGTTAACAACACTGAGATTTTAATATGAAATGCTTTAAACTATAATGTAAAAAAAAAGTCTGACTGATCTGTTATATCGTGGTAAGCATATCATAATAACATTCGCTTTAAAATTTCATTGTTGTTAACTTTATTTTAAAATCGCTAAAAACAAAGAAAAATTTACTCATATTTAAACCGGTGTCATTTTAAATCTGGCCGCCATTTGTGAATAAAAATAATGCAAGATTTAAGGAAATTTTATAGAATTTTCAACAATATTTAGTTTGTGCAGATCCGATCAGTACTCGCTAAATTTTACTATATAATTTGATGAAAGCTCGATATCGATGATTTTTCATTAAAAGCCACGCCTACTTAGAACAGGTAGCAAAGTTAAAAAACAAACGTTACACTAAAATTTTCTACAATTTTCTGGAATATCTTCCAGTACTTCGGGGACAATTTAATCATTATTTTGATCTTTAAAAATAAAAGCAACGGGGATAAAATTAGAAAAAACTTTAATTGGTGCTATTTTTTTTTCGCAGCTGTATATGGAAAAATGTATTCTTCGAAATATGTTCATATACAAGTCCCTTTTGCATAAATTGAATAACATATACTTTCATATTTGTCCATATATGAGTGCCATTTCCATATATGAAATAACAGATGATTCCATATATGTCTGTATATGAAATTTTTTCCATATATGGAATCACATATACTTCCATATATGTTCATATAAAATCCATATATATTCATAAAGAATCCATATTTGTTCATATGTGTCCATACATAAACCATATATGAACATGTTTGAGCGTATATGAACATTTTTCACCGTGTTCATCGGATATCACTAACCCACTTTAACCTATAATCCAAAATGACCCACGAATTTGATAAAAATGCAAAAACGTGTTTTTTTTAAATTAATTTTAAAGATTTTTTAAAATGCCTAATTTGGAGATGTCGGTTGCTATTTGTACCACATAATACCTGATATTAAAGAAAAAAAAATAAATTTAAAAAATGATAATTCGAGTTTGTGTTTGGAGCAACTGCTTTCCAGGACATTTCCCAAAAATTGTACATTTTTCAAAAATTATACAAAATTTGATTGTTTTCATCAAATTTTACACAGTCTGCGGAAAAACAACACTTAAATTTGGTTAGACTATAATTATCTTTACATTGTTTAAAAAATCTTTAACCCTTAGTGGCCTGGGGTCAGAAAAGACCCATGAAACTACGAGATTGCATTTTTATCAAATTCGTGGGTCATTTTGGATTCCAGGCTAAAGTGGGTTAATGATATCCGATGAAGTCAAAATTCCATGTCTGAATCATTTTGACTATATTAAATGAATAAATGATATAAAAAATAATTTTTTTCGAAATTTCGAATTTTGGGAATTTTTAATAGTAATACATTTTTTTCGAAAATGGGCCATTTTCGTCCAACTTTCGGCACAGGTTAACGTTTTCAAAAAAAAAAATCGATTTCTTCCATTTGGGACAATTTCCAATAAAACTGGGGGGTGTAATGACAAATCTATTTTTAAGGGAAACTCTAATATACATATTTTTAAAAATTAAAAAATTTTTGAATTGAAACAAATTAATTATAAATATTAAAAAAAAATTAATTGAATAACAAAAAAATGGAAAAAAATATAAAAATATTGGTCCCGCCGGGAATCAAACCCGCGACCCTCTGTTTGGAAATGCCAAATGATACAAAAATCACTTTTTACGATCACTTTTTGAGCAATTGCTCTTTAGAAGTAATACTTAAGTGATTTTTTGGATGTTGTTCAAAAGTAATTCTGAAAAAGCTTTAAAAATGTAATAACTGATACTTTGGAAGCATTGAAAGAAGTGATTTTTTGAAATTGTTCAGAATAACTTCTAAAAAAGCAGTAAAAATGCACTAATGGATACTTGTGAAATAGTGAAAGAAGTAGTTTGTAAAGCATTACATCCAATTTTTTTTGCTGGAACCATTCAAAACTAATATAGAACAAGGAAACCGCACAAATAAATTAAAAATTTGTCCAAAAAGTATTAAAATATAATTCCACTGTTAAAATCAAGTAACAAAACATTTTTTACCAACATATCTTTAAAGACACGTGTACCTATCCTTTTACGAAGTTTTGTCAGAAAATTCGCAAGGAATCCATGCTTGGCAGAAAATGGGTAAAACAATATACCCCATATCACAAACGGATTGCAGAAAATTTTAAATATTGACAAAAAGCTAAAATTTTTTAAAATTGAAATCCCCTAGAAATCAAATTACACTTGAAATATATAATTTAGTTTAGAACTTAGAAAATGCGTTAGAAATTAATTAGCCACTCTTAGTTGTAATATTAAAAAAGTTTTTAAAACCTTTAGGCCCTTACAGTTATTTTTGCGTTCTTGCAGATATTTTTATAAAATTTTCTGCCTCTGTTTAATATAAACTTCTCTTTTTACTATTAAAAAAAATTGTAAAAGGGACAGCTGGTGCAATGATAAACAAATAACACAATTGTGGAAATTATAAATTTTAATTAAGCAAAGAAATACACAAAATAAAACTTCTATATATAAAAATTAACTGAACGAAGTCAAACAAAACTTTTAAATGCAAAACTATGTATTTCTGTACGATTTTTGAGTCTAACCTATACGCATTTTAATTTTTTTTCCTTTTAAATAGTTTTGGGTTAGAAAAGCGATTTTGTCCGTTCCCATAATTTTGGGTAATTTTGTCATTTAGATCAGGCGTCGGCAACACCTTTGCCCATGGACGCTCTCTCACACCTACATAAGCTCACACATAGAACAAAAAAAACTTAGTCGCAAACAAGCATTCAATGAAGTAGGTTGTCAGATCGCTTGTTTGCCAGATTTTTTAAACTCTGCATAATGTTTATTGATACATTTTTTTGGTAATTTCTTTTTATGTTCATTTGTTTTTATTTTTTTTTTGTGTTGTTGTTTTTTGATATTTGTTTTTGTTCTTTGCTTTTAAATTTTTATTTTATATTCCATGTAAAATTTTCAAATTATTATACAAACGTTCTTTGGCAGTGCATTGAGAGAGAGAGGCTGCAACTCACTCATACAGGCACAAAATAAGGTTATATATGTTTGCCGATGCCTGATTTAGATAGAGGATTTTGTGCTTACTCTCATTTTATTGAACTGCACACAAAAAGTAAAGGAGCACACTTAACTTAAAATAATGAGTTTTTTTAAAGCTTTATAAGATTCCCCAGCAAGCAAAAAAAATGAAACGGGAAAAATTAAACAAAAAATTTTTGAAAAGACCCCCCCCCCCGAAATAAATTCATAGCTACGTGACTGTATTAAGTAGATTTTATCATGGGTACAACCCAAAGATGTACTTTGTCGGATGGTGTTGTAATAGAAATCGAGTTTTTCAAGTACAACAAATGTCAGATTTATTTTCTAAAGAGCGGGAATTTCCGGGATCCCGGGAAATTCAGAAAAAAATCGCGCTGTCCCGGGAAATGAAAAAGTCTGGGAAAAGAAAAACCCTAATCACAACCCAAAATATTGAAAGTCCAAGTCTTCTCGAATTTAGAAAGAAATCCCAGTGTACAATTTGAGCCTGAAAAGACTCAAACATGAGTCTTGAGACCTTCTGAAATCATAGCTTTATGACGGTGAATTTCTTTGCAGGTAAATCATCTTTCAGAGCATGCTTTTATGACTCATAAAAGACTCTACATTATGAGCCTCGGGAGGGGAAATTTCCCTCTTTTTTGGGAGCAATTTTTGAGTGCTTTTGGGCACATTTTTTTTGACGCTTTTCGGAGTCATTTTAGATTCTTTTTGGTAGTGTTTTAGTTTTATATTCGAATTCTTTTTGAGCCTTTTTAGACAAAATTCCTACACTCGCAACAACGTAAATGAAACGATACAAAATTTGGAAAATGAAGTTTTATTAAACACCGAAAATATGTAAAAATTAATTAACATGCCATACATAAATATATAAAAACATGAATTAAAAGATAAACAAAATATAAAGACAAACATATTCAGCAGTTGAATCTTCTTAAAAATGCGCCCCTTTGGTATATCAACTGAAAGATAAACAATATTGTTTTCAATTTTTATGTAAAACATGAAGTTGTCGCATTGTCGTTTTTGACCCTCAGGTCCAGGGGTATGGCATCACCAAAAAACTAACTTATAAAAATATTGTTATCACTAGATGGCACTTTGTTCAAAAAATTGACAATTTTCTTTTTTTATTTAAATTAAAATAATAACAAACAACAAAGCAAAAAAATAAACGGATATCTCAAATTTTATTATTTGAATATATTCCTCGCTTGTTTTTTCTTTATTTTGTGCAGTATTCAGCAGTTTTTGACTTTTTAAATATAGGCTCAACTGATATTAAACTGATACTAAATAGTTGCTCAGGTAATAATAAATTTCAGCGCCCTCTATCGGTGAGTAGTGTAATTTTTGATTTCCTATCTCTATAATTAATAGTCTCTGCTCAGGTCCCCTTTCAACGTCATTGAATTTTTTGCACATATTTGTCTTGCTAAAATACATACCCCTAAATTCATAAACGCTTTGTAAAATTATAGGAGGTATATTGGACAAATTTTGTATGAAAACGAGTAAAAAGGTTAAAGTCGGGCATGCCGACTATACAATACCCTACACCAGTCTGGTGTATTGTTTGGATCCGAAATTCGAATGGGTTAAATGCGCTGAGTCATATTCTATAATGTGAGTCAGCGCACCAAATTTCATTAAAATATCTTGATATTTGCGACCTGCAGTTTGTAACCAAGCCAATTTTGGGGGGACCCTTATATGGGCACTAGTTCTAAACATGGACCGATGTTCACCAAAATCAATAGGCTGCGTTATTGGGCCAATATAGGTCTGTGTACCAAATTTCATAAAAATATCTTAATATTTGCGACCTGCAGCGTATAAACAGTATAATTTTGGTAGGACCCTTATATGGGCACTAGGTCTAAACATGGACCGATGTTCACCAAAATCAATAGGCTGCGTTATTGGGCCAATGTAGGTCTGTGTACCAAATTTCATCAAAATATCTTAATATTTACGACCTGCAGCGTATAAACAATATAATTTTGGTAGGACCCTTATATGGGCACTAGGTCTAAACATGGACCGATGTTCACCAAAATCAAATCGTCCTTGGGCCAACATAGGTCCGCGTACCAAATTTCATCAAAATATCTTAATATTTGCGACCTGTAGAGTGCGCACAAGATTGCATGGACAGACAGACAGACGGACGGACGGACATCGTTAAATCGAAATAAAAAAAAATTCTGAACCGATCGGTATACTATAAGGTGGGTCTACGACCAATATTTTTTGGTGTTACAAACATCAGCACAAACTTATAATACCCTGACCACATAGTGGTGTAGGGTATAATGACGTTTTGTAAACCTGCTATAACTTTACAAAGCATTTATGAATTGAGGGGATAATATATAAAAATTCAGTTGTGACAACCCAGCCAACATTTTTCTGAGCGCTCAAAAGTTATGACTCAGAAATTAAGACTCTAAAATACGAGCATTTTCAGAATGCTCAAATTTTAGAGTCATAAATAGGGTTTGGGGTTCGGGAATTCCCGGGAAATCCCGGGAAAAGTTTGCCGGGAATTCCCGGGAAAATAATATATTTTTCCCGGGAAACCGGGAAATTTTAAAAATATTAAATATTTTAAATTGTTTTTGTTTCGAATAGGATTTTTTAATTTTAGTCATAAAAACATTTTAAATACCAAAACAAAAATGTCATTGTTAAAATCTTTTAAAAGGGAATACATTTATTTGACACACAAATAAACTCTTTGTCAAGTAATTAGGAGCATTTCAACTAATAAAGATTTTTCGCATAACTTATTCAAAATTTAAGTAGTAAAACCTAAAAACTTGGTAAAATGTTTAAAAGAAATATGAAAAAAAGCTTTGTTTCTTACAAATAATCGCCCATAGTAAGGGCATTTTTCAAATGTATAATTTAGGTAAAGTCGACTTTAGTTAAAATATTGTGTGGTAGTAAACCTTGACTTGGTTTATTTTTGGAGCATTCTGATTGGTTAATTTATTTTCAACCAATCAAAATATTTGAAAATATAAATATTTTTGTAAGGTTTTCATACACAAAATTAACAAACCCGTTTGATTAAAAATAAAGTCGACTTTAAATTTAAAATACTCCTTTATATTAAGGGTCAATAATTTTATAAGTAACGTTTTCATTAATAAATGTGAAAAGAAAAGACTAATGGTTAACGGTGGTATCTAAATTTGGTTATCCGACATCTAAATTTGGTTCACAAAAACAAAAAAAAAATTCATGGTCATGCAACTTCTCTTGAAGAAACCAACAACAAGAATAACGTTTCAGCTAAAATTAGCAAAGTACCCGAAGAAAAAAGTGTAAGCTGAATAGGCATTAAAGGTTTTATGGTAGGGCAAACATTTCCTGAAATGGTATCCAAATTAGCCGCAGTCAATCCGCACCATAACTAGATCTTCGTTTATTCGAGGAAGTTTTTGGCATTTTTTTTTTCTTTATAAAGAGAAGCAACACTCAGGAAATTCTTCCTATTAATTAACGTGTTGCTTCCTTTGGAAAGGGGATAGAGAAGTGAAAAGGTGGTGAAAGATGAAGGGCTTCAAATATGGCAACACTGTAATTGCGCGAGATGTTGAATTTTAGAACATGTAATACTGTTCGGTGACAGTTTGTTAAAATTTCGGTGACAGTTTGTTAAAATTTCCCGTAGGGTGCTTTCTGCTGGAATCATGCAATTCATTTGGCAGTGCTGCGAGTAATTTATGTGAAATCAAATATTCAACATTCTGATATTTTTACTTTGAATTCTCAATACACAGACTGCATTTGTACTGAAATAGTGTTTTTTTTTTAACAAAAATTACTTATATAGGTGGTTTTCATTAACAATTTTGTTCAAAAATATTTCCCGGGATTCCCGGGAATTAAATTTTTTCATTCCCGTTTCCCGGGAAATAAAAAAGTCCGGGAAATCCCAAACCCTAGTCATAAATGAAATATAATAGATTCTTATTTATGAGTGTAATAAAAATTTTTTTTCAATACTCGTAAATGACTCAAAAATTATTCATAAATGGCTCAGAATATTCAAAAATTTCCAGCAATGCTCATAATTTGGAGTCTTTTATGAGTCATAAAAGTATAAAAGTGCGCTCAGTAAAGGAAAACACCCTCATATATTTATGATTTTAGAAGGCCTAAGGGATCTTTTATGCGTCTTTTCGGACTCAAATTGTCCACTGGGAACTGATAATTCGGTTGTCGCAACCGACTTGAATTCGTATTCGGTTGCCACAACGGAATTGTTTTGAGAGTGTAATTGAGAATTAATTATTGTCAAATTCTTATTTAAACAAATATTTTAATTTTCCAATATACTTCGGGGGGAGGCCACCGTGACCTTATTTAGGATACCCAGTGTGTCCTACATAATCTCTGGATCAATGGCTATGTCTTGTGTATTATATTTGCTATTAAAACTACTGTTTTTGAAAATGTGGGCTATCTTCACTTCACTATGAAGTTGGCCCACAATATTTATAGGAAATATTTTTTGATGCGCGTTTGTAAAATATATTTTTTAAAATGTGAATATTTCACATTTTAACTTCACGCTAGTCTAAAGTAGGATATTTTTGTCACAAAAAGTTGAAAACACATTTATTTTATGTGTGTAATTTTTTCCCTAGAATTGCAAAATAAAGCAAAACACTGTGATCTTTTTTATGAAAATAATGTACGACTGCCAAAAATATGAAGCACTTGTCTTAAATGCGCAGGTACAAAAAATGCACTTTAAAAAGGCGATTTCGAACATAATTTTGTAAAATGAAACCGAAACCAAAAAAATAAATCAAAACTACTGTATTCGAATTTCACGGCAATCTGATAAACCAAAGAAAAATAAATAAATAATTATAGCTGTGTTTTCGACTTAACTATATCCGTTAACTCATAAAAAAGCTCAAAGTGCATAAAAACGCGTTTAAGACGAAAACTAACACATGACTTTTCGTATGCACGTTAACTTTCAACACGGCTAATTATCAACGTTGAAAATTCAACGTTTATACATTTTCACATCTAACGTAACTTATTCGCGTTACTTCCTAAAAACTTTTGCTAACGTACGTTCGATTATAACGGAAAAATTATGAACATAACCTGTTTAAAATTTTTTTATACTACAATCGGTTTAATGCAGATTTGCTTTAAATACTTAACGTTGATAGGCATGAGACAAAATACAGCTTATGTCAATATAAGTAAAACATTTTTAGAATTTATTAATTTGGATTTCTTAATGTGCATTTCAGCATATTGATGATATCGGCTATGATCTTGTTCTGCGTGAGAATAAAAAAGTGAATGCAACAAAAAAAAAGGATGCTATAAACAGAATGCGTAAGCTACGGAAGATTGGCGTTATGGAATTACCACCGCCATATCCTAATGGGTGGTATAGTATAATGGAATCCTCGGACCTCAAACGGGGAGAGGCAAAGAGCGTATCAGCCCTGGGGGAACAGTTTGCTGTATTTAGGACATTGGACAATACTGTTTATATACTGGATGCCTACTGTCCACACATGGGTGCAAATATGGGGATTGGGGGTCGTGTTGTTGGAGATAGTATAGAATGTCCATTTCATAAATGGAGTTTCCGCGGTAGTGATGGGAAGTGTGCTAATGTTCCTTACAGTACTTGTGGTCAGTAATTAATTCATATGCTCCATTCTAACCAAAATATAATTAATCTTAACTTTGTCCATGATTTTATATTAGCACCACCTTTGTCTTCAAAAGTAAAAAAATGGATATCACGTGAGATCAACGATAACATATTTTTATGGTTTCACGCTGAATCCGAACAGGAGCCTTGGGAAATTCCAGTCGTTGATGAAATCGAGTCAAAGAAATTTGTTTACCACGGAAGAAATGAGTTTTACGTGAATTGTCACATTCAAGAAATACCTGAAAATGGGGCCGATTTGGCACATTTTAAATCAATTCACAATGCAAGCGTGTTAGCAGGAGGAATTGATCCGCTCAATAGTGTTTTAAGGAATGCAGGAAATCATCACTGGGAGGCCGTGTATGTCAATAATCATCCTTAATTTTAAAAGAATAAGCTGCTATAATTTTTCTATTTGCATTTAGTTGGAAGCCATCCGAAACACCCACAAAGCATATAGCCAGGGTCACCCTTAAACACTCAATAGAACTCACAAAAAAATTGCATGTATTTAAAATGGATGTAACTGGTGAACAGGTATGTAAACTATAATTCTTTCTGTATAAAAAGAGATAAGAAATTTCGAATAGGATGCAGTGGTTTTAGGTAATTAATGAACCATCTTCCATATTTGAGGGAAATTTCGAGGTGGTATCTCAATTCATGCCTTCACCCAGAAAAATAATTTGTTGTCGCATCCGAATTAGGTTTTAACTAAATTATTGAGGTTGTCAAATCGAATTTTTAGTTTGTAGCCACCGAATTCGGTTGTGGTAGCCGAAGTTGAAAGTTATCTATTGCTATTGCAACCGAATTTCGGAGTTGTGACAACCGAGTTTTGAGGTAGCTCAATTCTTCTTCTTCTTTAAATATTTAGGAAAATTATCCTGTATTTTACAACGAAAAAAGGACTATTGTTTGGGTTAGTCATCTTGGTGTTAAATAAATATTGGTTAGTGTTAAATCATAAGAGAACCATTATTCAAGTTTAAATATCATTGTTATTATTTACAATATTATAACGAAACCCAGTTCAAATGTTATTTTCAAAAAAATGTGGCCTCCATATGGAATTTTTCTATCAGCAATGGAGTAATTTCGTAAAGCCCTTCGCCTCACTTCACCTCATGTTTTCCCATTTCCTATTTTGTAAATCACGGTCATAAAGTTCGAGTTCACATACGTAGTTATCAATCAAAATTGTATGAAAAAAGGAATTTTGTAAATCACGAGCGAGATATTTTTGTCACTTTAACCGTCTAATTAGACACTGGCAGTTTTTAGGTGTTGAATGAAAATGTATGTAGTTAAATACAACAAAAAAAAAACCAATAAGTTAATGTTGATTTTAACTCTTTCACTACCCTTGTACACTACAGTGTGCACATCTTTAAAAGAATATATAAAATTTAATAGAGCAAAAAAAAACTTTATACTTTTTAAAAATAAGTTTATTAGGATCTTGGACTTAAAATAAAAATAATTATATGTATAAGGAGTTCAACATGACAATATGGTCGCGATATTTGTTAATGAAGTCTAATTTTTTTAAGAAATCATAATCTCCGTGAAAAGGGGGTTTTGGTGTTTCTCCTAAATTAATGAAGATATATAATTGAAATTTGGCATATAGCTTCGTTTTATGACGAGAAGAAAACCAAACAAAATATTTTTGGCTACTCGAATGTTTAAGAAGTAAAACGGGGCTCAGAAATTTGAAAAAATCGATTTTCAACCGTCATTTTTGGTAGGTAGGAGGGGAAGGGGGCAAAATATGTTGCATATTTTTTTCTAATTTGAGGACCCTTAACAAGAATCTGAAGTTAAAATAACGATGCATCCGCAAACAAAAAGTCGGTACTGAAAGGGTTAATTAAATAAATTAGAAAACCTTTTCCGGGAGAAGAAATACACATAAAATATTACAAAACTTTTTTCTCGATTTTTTATTTTTTAAATTTGTTTATTTTTGAACTCAAATTTCAAGTGTTGTCAATGCCGAATTATATTAATCCCCACAAAAAAGTTGTTAAAATGTATACATTTTTCTTAAAGATGACAACCCTGAAAAGTAAATATTTGATATATCATATAAAATAACATTTTTCAATCCCCGCGTTGAGGGAAGTGTAGGTGATGTGATGAACTCTGGCGATTTACAAAATTCAGCCATAAGTTTCTACATATTTCTGTTCACAATACCGAACACCACCGTAAATGAATGGGATAAATCAGTATTCTTAAGGTGAAAATCAATAAACGTCTTAACCCCTAGAATATGACTGGTTTTAACCAATGGCCTTGCAACTCTCTCAATATTTTTTATTTTAAAAAATATTATGCGGCTTGGAACAGGAACGAACTCCGACTGGTTAATCAGGGATGGAAAAGGCTCACTTAATCGGGCTCTTATACCAAAAAAATGTTAGATCGCTCTTACACATTTAAAAATGTAAGTAACTAAAAAATAGCTTCCTCTTTGGCTCGTTAAAAAACATAAAAATTAAATATTTAGATATTAGCAAATATTAGCACAAATTGCGAAAAAAAAACATTTGCAAAAAGCGAAATTTTTGCAACAATATATTCGCTTGCAGAATGTCGATCGCTGATTGCCTCTTTTAATTCATTTTCTGTACCATAAAGCCTTTTTCGAATTCCACCATTATTTCGCAATTTTTAAGTGCGGTTTTTTTAAATATATAACCTAGGGATCAAATTTTTGTACCTAAAGTCTTTCAAATTGCGCTATTATTTTGCAATTCTTTATGTGCCTTTTTTTTAATTTATAATCTAGGGGCTATAATACACATTTCAAACAAAAAAGTTCGCGAAAAATTAAATTTGCAAAAAGGACAATTTTTGCATCAATATATTTGTTTGCAGAATCTAAATCGCTGATTACGTTTCCTAATTAATTTTTTGTACCACAAAGTCTTTTTTCGCGTTCCGCTTTTATTTTGCAATTTTTTAAGTACGTTTCTTTTTAATTTATAACCTAGGGACTATAATACACATCTCATACCACAAAGTTTGGTGGCTAGTTGCAAAAAAAAATCGCGAAAAATAAAATTTGCAAAAAGGATAAATTTTTTCATCAATATATTTGTTTGCAGAATGTAAATCGCTGATTAAGTTTTTTAATTATTTTTTTCTACCACAGTCTTTTTTCGCGTTCCTCTATTATTTTGCAATTTTTTAAGTGCGGTTTTTTAAATTTATAATCTACGGAGTAAATGCCCATTTCATAAAACAAAGTTTGGTGGTTAGTTGCAAAAAAAAAAATGTTGGCATCGTTTGCAGAATGAAATCTTTTAATTAATTTTTCGAACCCCAAAGCCTTTTTTCGCATTCCGATATTATTTTGCAATTTTTCACGTATGGTTTTTTAAAATTCATAATCTAGGCTATAATACTGTTGGAATAGTATAATTCCATAGTATAGTTCCATTCTTGATTTTTATAACTAAATTATTATTTTCCATCCCTGGTTACAATCGATGTTTTGAGCAGAGATGGGAGTAATTAATTACTTTGTAATGACCATTGCGGGTTTTCATTACCATTAAATCTATAAAATGAAAATTAAAAAAAAAAAATCATTACCATTACAAAATGTAATTACAATGAAAAAAATGTTAATTTCATTTGTTTTCTTTACATGTAATGAAACGTTTTTATAATTTTCATTACAATACGCAATGGTAGTAAAAACAAAAAATCATTTTCATTTTTTCTACACTAGGTAGACAAATGAAATTTAGCATTACTTAACATAATGATGTAAAGAACGTTTTGTTCTTTGTTCTACACCATTGTACAACTACCCAGGTAGAATTATTAGATAAAGTTGTCATTTGTGTCATAATTTTATTTCCTGCAATGTCAAACGAAAAACAAAAAGAAAAAGAAAACAAATACAAAAATAAATATAAATATAAAATCCAAATAAACATTTTACAAATTTTACAATATTTTCATCAAATGTATAACACACAACACTTTGTTTTCATTATTAATATTTTTTTAAAAAAATTTCTTTTAAAGTTTAACTTTTTTTTAAATAAAATTCAAAAATAATTTTTCTTCGTTTGTTTTGATTTATTTATTTGTTTTTTTTTTTTATTTGACATTGCAGGGTTAACTCAATTCAAAATATATTTTCTAATAATTCCACCTTTATGGTTACGCCATGGTTCTACACTAAAAAATTTACCTTTATGGAAATTTTTTTTCCCAATTTTTTTTTGGCAACTAGCCACCAAACTTTGATGTATGTCTCTAGATTATAATTTAAAAAAAAACCGCACTTAAAAAATAGCAAAATTATGGCGGAACGCGAAAAAAGACTTTAAGGCAGAAAAATTCAATTAAAAAACTTAGTCAGCGATTAACATTCTTCAAACAAATATACTGATGCTAAAAGTTTCGTTTTGGCAAATTTTTTTCGCGATTTTTTTTTTTTTACAACTAACCACCAAACTTTGTTATATGAAATAGGCATTATAGTCCCTAGATTATAAATTTGAAAAACCCGCACTTAAGAAATTGCAAAATAATGGTGGTACGCGAAAAAAGACTTTATGGTACAAAAACTGAATTAAAAAACCTAATCAGTGATTAACATTCTGCAAACAAATAAATTAATATAAAAAATTTCCTTTTTGCAAATCTTTTTTCGCGATATTTTTTCGCGATTTTTTTTTAACTAGCCACCAAACTTTGTTGCATGAAATGGGCATTATAGTCCGTAGATTACAAATTTTAAGAAACCGCACTTAAAAAATTCAAAAATAATGGTGGGACGCGAAAAAAGACTATGATAAAAAAATTTAACTAAAACACTTATTCAGCGATTTACATTCTGCAAACAAATCTATTGATGTAAGAATTGTCCTTTTTGTAAATTTTTTTTCGCGATTTTTTTCGCGGTTTTTTTTTTTTAACTAGCTCTCAAACTTTGTTGTATGAAACGGGTATTATAGTCACTAGAATATAAATTTTAAGAAACCGCACTTAAAAAACTCCAAAATAACGGCGGGACTCGAAAAAAGACTTTATGGTAAAAAAATTTAGTTAAACACTTAATCAGCGACTTACATTCTGCAAACAAATTTATTGATGTAAGAATTTTCCTTTTTGTAATTTTTTTTTTCGCGATTTTTTTCGCGGTTTTTTTTAACTAGCTCCCAAACTTTGTTGTATGAAACGGGCATTATAGTCCCTAGATTACAAATTTTAATAAACCGCACTTAAAAAACTCCAAAATAATGGCGGGCCGCGAAAAAAGGCTTTATGGTGAAAATATTTAATTAAAACACTTATTCAGCGATTTACATTCTGTGAAGCAAATATATTAATGCAAAAATTTTCCTTTTCTGAATTTTTTTTGTTTGTGATTTTTTTTTCGCAATTTTTGTTTTTTTTTCAACTAGCCACCAAACTTTGTTGTACGAAATGAGTATTATAGTCCTTAGATTATAAGTTAAAAAAAACCGCACTTACAAAATTGAAAAATAATGGCGGATCGCGAAAAAAGACTATGGTACTAGAATTGAATTAAAAAACTTAATCAGCTATTTATGTTCTGCAAACAAATTATATTGATGCCAGAATTTTCCTTTATGCAATTTTTTTCGCGATTTTTTTTTTGCAACTAGACACCAAAACTTGGTATCAAATATGCATACCATAGGCCTCAGATTATGAACTAAAAAATGCTTTTAGTAATTTGTAAACCTCATATTTTTTAAATAAAAAACTTCGACAAAAACGGATTGTAATGAAAAACAAATGGGTGTTTCATTACTATGTAAACATTAGGTAAAAGTAATGAAAATTAAAAAAAGGTTCATTTTAATTTTCAAAACAAATGAAAATTAACAAAAATATTCATTACCATTTTTTAACGCAATGGTAATAAAAAAAAATTACCATTTCTTCAAAAAATAGTAATGATAAAAAAAGCTCCATTACCATTACATCAAGTAATGATAATGAAAATGTAATGGTAATGATTTTAGCCCATCTCTGATGGTAACAGTTATTCTGAAATTCAAAAATGCCATTGCATTAATAGTATGTTGACAATTTGACTTTTTTCGGTAAAATCTCCAGTGCGCGCCGTCACTGTTAAGTTAAAAGAGGGATATGTGTAATTTTCAGTAGAATTATTCTCTAAGGTATATTTGATAAACCCCTATGCGTTGAGCACTTTTTTTATATTTTGTTGAACAAATTTTAAAAAACTCAAAACTAGAGTTTAGCAAATTTATAAAAAAAAAAAACAAATCCCTTCTTTGGCCATACCTGGGACTATTTTATCATAAGCCAAGAGAGACAAAAATTGATATATGAATATTTGTGGAACTTAGAAATGAAACTAGAGTATGACATTGTAAATTTTTGAAAGAAATATTTTATTTTTTACGAAGTTCATAGTTTATATCAAAAAAGTGATTTTTTCGCCTTGTAAATAGTATTTCAAACTTCAGGGCCGATGCGGCACGTGTTCCCGTTATCCGATCACCTTAATTTTTTGCATGGTGTATTTTTATGTCCAAAGGCACATTTCTAGGGGGGACGGGTCACAGGTCGCCATTTTTTTCGTCCGTATAAGCATGCGCGGTTTCAAGGGGGTGGGAAATTTCCCCCACCCGAAACCAAAATCGAAAACTAAAAAAAAGGGGAAAGAAAAGAAAAAAAGGAAAAAAAAATTAAAACAAGAAGCAAGATAGATCCAAGATTTTTCCGAAGTCCAAAACTGTTCTATATTTAGTAATTTAACAAAAAGCCTCCCCTATGATACTCAAATGTATCAGATCCTAAAAAAATACAAAATATTTAATCAAATACGGGGAAAGGAATACACAATTAACGAAGTACTCAATTTAATTTTTTTCTGACAATTTTTGTTTAAGAAAAAACTACAAATGAATACGATTATGCAAATTTTGCTTAAAAAATTTTGGGATATTTTTCGTTTGAGAAGTTTTTTTATGACAATTTTATTAAACTATAAAAAGAATCTTTTTAAGAATTAACTGTAATTAAAAATCAATAGTGATATTGTTTTTCGTAAGGACATTTTTTTATAGAAGATTATATAGTTGTAAAAATCAAAGATTCTATATTTAGCGAACTCTTCAAAAACTACATTTTTCCAGGAATCTTAGAAATTTTTTCCTCTTTTCCCTTGAAAAACCTTCACTCGAACTTCAACTTTAAAGGCATCAAATGGTTATTTAAATTCTGAATGAAAACATTGAGTGCGTTTACCAGACGCTCAACTGTTGCTAATCCGCTACTCAACAATCTGGTGAACGATTTGATTAGCTACCGCTAAGTCAACATGTTGTGGTAGCGATACCTTGTTTTGGTAGCGTAAAAATTTTGCGCTACTTATGAGCAGTTAATGATACTTCAGCTGTCGTTTGTTTTTTTGTATTTTTTTTTTTAAAGAATAATAAACATATACAAATATAAGTATAAAGGAATAAAAAATTTCGAAAAAATCAATGAAGCATCTACAAATATTTTTATTTTAAGACAAAAACAAAAGTAGCTTCGTTCACCAGATTAAGGTAATCAAAGCGCTACATATCAATTGTAGCGGTAGAGGGTTACTCTGGTAAACCTGCCCATTTTTTATTTTATGAAGGTGTTATTACAACAAACACTAAAAGTCAATTTTTCACCAGATAAATAATAGTCTTATATATTAAACTAGCGGGCACAGCACGCTACGTTGTTAGCGTGCCTTAAAGGTTAGAATTAAATTTCTTTTATATAAAACTAGCGGGCGCAGCCCGCTACGTTGTTAGCGTGCCTTAAAGTGCCCACCCGACAATTTTTTTTTAAATTCGCTTTTTATTTAAAGTACAGTTTTTATAATAAAAGCCTTCACCCAGCCACCACAAATAAATAATTCTGCACAACAATAGGTTTAAAATAAATAAATATTTGATCACTTTTTCTCATGAAAGTGGATTGTTAGTAATGAATCCATAATAAATTGCAATATACGTGTGTATGTTAAGATAATATGGTAAAGTGCGAACTTAGGTAGATAGACCCGTAAGTAGGTTTGTTCATTTGTGTTTTGAATGAAAATAAATAACGTAAAGCAGGGTTGGAAAGCATTTTATAATATTAAAAATAGCGGGCAAAGCCCGCTACGTTATTAGCGTGCCTTAAAGTTTTTTTTTTAATTCCATTTTATGTAAAGGTAGACCTATCGATTCAAGTAAATTCACAAATTCAGTTGGAAAATTTACTGCATCGGTTTCTTCCACCGGTGCTTCGTTACATGAAGTTTAAATATCGGAATATATAAGTTCCATTCCTTTTCTAAGGTTTTTTCTCTTTTAGAAAATTTGTTTAACTTTTTGGAGAGTATGTTTCAATGCTACATCAGTTTCATATTCCTTGGATAGTGTTTGAACAGGTAATTCCCTCTTCCAATCCATTTTCATTGTCTATAATTTCAATTCCACTCGTTCAACGTTTATTTCCATTTTATTCTACTTGTGTAGTGTTTCAATTCCACTCGTTTCCTATTTAGTTTCTTAATTTTAGTGTTCCATATACACTTGTTCTTTAAGTTTTAGGTTTCTAGCTAAAGACGCAAACGTTAAGGGGGGGGGGGGGGGGCAATTTTCAGCTTTTGAACCACCATTTTTACCACGTTCCTGTCCAAAGTCCTAGAAGTGCCTTGTCGATAAGTTAGCCCATATTCCAAGGAAAACATATTATATATTACAGGTTTCTAGCCGAAGGGTTCGGTTAGGCCATCAAGGGGGAGAATTATTCCGTTTTTACCCCTCCCGGTAGGAATTTCCAAAAATTCCGTCTTAGAGGACGTCTGCGTTGGAGGAGGAACCTACTACATACATAATTTTAGGTCTCTATACCCAGCAGTTTGGCCAGGCCGTCAAGGGGGAAGTTTTTTCCCTTTTTAACCCTCCCGGTATGAATTTCTAAAAATACCATCTTAGGGGACGTCAATGTTGGAGAAGGAACCCAAAAACCGAATTTAAGCTCCCTTGTTCCAGCAGTTTGGCCAGGCCGTTAAGGGGGAGACTTTTCCTGTTTTTGACCCTACCTGTAGAAATTTCCAAAAATCTCATCTTAGCGGATGTCTACAATAGAGGAGGAACTTAAATACCAAAATTCAACTTCCTACCTCCAGCGGTTTGGGCAGGCCTTTAAGCGGCACTTTTCGCTTCATTAATCCCCATTTTTGCAATGTCCCTGTCCAAAAAGCACCTTCCCGGTAAGTGAGCCCATACTCCAAGTAACATATGTTTTACATTTCAGGTTTCTAACCAACTTTTACTATTTGTGCCCCTCTCGGTAGGAATTTCCGAAAATCCATCGACAGGGAATTTCAGCTTCCTAGTTCCAGCAGTTTGAGCAGGCTTTCAAGGGGGACACTTTTTCTTTTTTTGTCCCTCCCGGTTGGAATTAGGCTGGAAGAGGAACCTAAGTACCGAATTTCAGCTTCCTAGTTCCAGCAGTTTGGACAGGTCGTTAAGGGGCAACTTTCCTTTTTGAGCCCCCATTTTATAACGACCCTGTCCAAAATTCAAAAAATGAATCTTTCTAATAAGTTAGCCCTTACTCCAGGGACCCACATTTTAAGCTTCAGGTTTCTAGCCGAAGGGGTTTTTACAGGCCCCCAAAGTGAGGCTTTTCTTCTTTTTGCCCCTCCCTTTAGGAATTTACAAAAATTCCATCTTCGCGGCTATCTGCGATGGATGAGGAACATTCATACCAAATTTCAACTGCATTGCCTAAGCGGTTTGGGCAGGCCGTTAGTGGGGACATTTTTCCCTTTCAACCACCATTTTTACTATGTTCCTGTTCCAAAATAGAAAAATTACGTTGCCGGTGAGTTAGTCCTACTCCAAGGAATACATATTTAAAATTTTGGGTTGGCCAAAAGGGATTGGGCAAGCCGTCAGGAGGAGACTTTTACCTTATTTCCCCTCCCGATAGGAATTTCAAAAATTCCGTCTAAGTGGACGCCTACACAGAAGGAGGAACTCACATACCGAGTTTCCTTTTGGGATATCCTGTAGGGAATTCCAAAAATACAAACTTAGACGATGTCTACTACAGTGGAGGAACATTTATACAAAATTTCAACTTCTTACCTCCAGTGGTTTGGGCAGGCACTTTTCCAATTTCTGAGACTGTTTATGGGGAGACTTTTCCCCTTTTTGCCCGTTCCGGTAGGAATTTCCAAAAATCCCGTCTTAGCGCACGTCTATGCCGAATATCAAGAAACCTTGTTTTAGCGGAGATATCCGTGGGGGGAGGAAAAAAAGTAGTTTTTTTGAAATTATATATTATTTTAAATGGTACTTTTTGGAAAAACGAAATTTTTTGGAAAAAGATACTTTGTTCTTACAAAGTACTTTATTTGTACTTTTTTTGGAAAAGGTATTTTTTTCAAAAAGGTGTTTTTTTTTTGGAAAAATGTATGTTTTTTGGAAAAAGGTACTTTTTTTGGAAAAGGTACTTTTTTTTGGAAAAGGTACTTTTTTTGAAAAAGGTATTTTTTTGAAAAAATTTATGTTTTTTGGGAAAAGGAACATTTTTTTAGAAAAAGGTACTTTTTTTGGGAAAAGGTACTTTTTTTTGGAAAAGGTACTTTTTTTGAAAAAGGTATTTTTTTGAAAAAATGTATGTTTTTGGGGAAAGGTACTTTTTTTTGAAAAGGTACTTTTTTTTGGAAAAGGTACATTTTTTTAGAAAAAGGTACATTTTTTGGAAAAAGGTACTTTTTTAAAAAAGGTACTTTTTTCGGAAAAAGGTACTTTTTTGGAAAAAGGTACTTTTTTTGGAAAAAGGTACTTTTTTTGAAAAAGGAATTTTTTTTGGAAAAAGGTACTTTTTTTGGAAAAATGTACTTTTTTTGGAAAAAGGTACTTTTTTTGGAAAAAGGTACTTTTTTCGGAAAAACGTACTTTTTTCGGAAAAAGGATTTTTTTTGGAAAAAGGCACTTTTTTTGGAAATAGGTACTTTTTTTGGAAAAAGGTACTTTTTTTTGGAAAAAGGTACTTTTTTTTGGAAAAAGGTACTTTTTTTGGAAAAATGTACTTTTTTTGGAAAAAGGTACTTTTTTTGGAAAAAGGTACTTTTTTGGGAAAAAGGTACTTTTTTGGGAAAAGGTACTTTTTTTGGGAAAAGGGACTTTTTTGGAAAAAGGTACTTTTTTTGTCCCCTTTTTGCCCCTCCCGATAAGAATTTCCAAAAATGCCGTCTCAACGGACGTCTACACCGGTCGACATAACAAATTTCAACTTCATAGCTCCAGCAGTTTGAGCAGGCCGTCAAGGGGGAGACTTTTTCCCCTTTTTGCCCGTCCCTGTAAAAATTTCCAAAACTCCCGTCTTGGTGGATGTCTACGATAGTGGAGGAACCTTTATACCAAATTTCAACTTCCTACCTCCAGCGGTTTGGGCAGGCCGTCAAGGGGGGCCTTTTACCCCTTTTTAACCCCCATTTTTACAACGTCCCTGTCCAAAATTCTAGAAAGTACTTTCCAGAAATGTTAGCCCCTACTCCAAGGAACACATATCTTACATTTCAGCTTTCTAGACAAAGGGGTTTTGGCAGGCCGTCAAGGGGGACACTTTCCCCCTTTTTGCCCGTTCCGGTAGGAATTTCCAAAAATCCCGTCTTAGCGGACGTCTACCCCGAAACAGGAACCTACATACCAAATTTCAACTTCCTAGCTTCAGCGGTTTGGGCTGGGCGATGTTGAGTCAGTCATTCAGTCAGTCAATCAGTCAGTCAGTCACGTTATTCTTTTATATATAGAGATAAAGCAAAATATTTTTTGTAAGGTAAAATAATTGTTAAGGTAAATTTATAATAATGTTTAAGTACAAACACTATTTTTTGTCTCTTCATTTTTATATAAATATAAATCATATAGGAAACCAACACGTGGGCATGTAATATAACAACTTATTGTCTGTTGTTCAAGCCATCGGCGTAGATAAGTCGTATTCGTGGTTGATGGTTCATGATTCATGATTTTCTTAATATATGCTTTTTTTTAAATACAGTTTTTTATAATAAAAACCTTCACCCAGCCATCACAAATAAATAATTCTGACACAACAATAATTCTTGACAATATACGTGTGTATGTCAAGATAATTTGGTAAAGTGCGCACATAGGTAGATGGACCCGTAAATAGTTTTGTTCATTTGTGTTTTGAATGAAAATAAAAAAACATTTAAAGCAGGGTTGGTAATCGATTTATAATATTAAAGATAGCGGGCTAAGCCCGCTACGTTGTTAGCGTGCCTTAAAGTTTAGAATTAAATTCCTTTTAGATAAAATAAAACACAATATTTGTTATTAAGATAAAAAAATAACAAACACTATTTTATGCCTCTTCATTTTTATATAAATATATCATTTAGTATACCAACACGTCTGTTGTTCAAGCCATCGGCGTAGATAGGTCGTGGGTAAATTCGCTTTGTTTATTTAAAGTACAGTTTTTATAATAAAAGCCTTCACCCAGCCACCACAAATAAATAATTCTGACACAACAATGGGTTTAAAATAAATAAATATTTGATCACTTTTTCTCATGAAAGTGGATTGTTAGTAATGAATCCATAATAAATTGCAATATACGTGTGTATGTTAAGATAATATGGTAAAGTGCGAACTTAGGTAGATAGACCCGTAAGTAGGTTTGTTCATTTGTGTTTTTAATGAAAATAAATAACGTAAAGCAGGGTTGGCAAGCGATTTATAATATTAAAGATAGCGGGAAAAGCTACGTATCTACGTTGTTAGCGTGCATTGAAGTTTTTTTTAATTCCAGTTTATGTAAAGTTAGACCTGGTAAATTAAGTAAATTCACAAATTCAGTTGGAGAATTTACTGCGTCGGTTTCTTCCACCGGTGCTTCGTTACCTGCAGTTTAAATATCAGAATATATAAGTTCCATTCTTTTTCTAAGGTTTTTTCTCTTTTAGAAAATTTGTTTAACTTTCGACTACCTCTAACCGTGTAATACCCCAGAGAAAGGGGCTATCTCTATCTTGGACCCTCGAAAATGTTGAATAAAAAATTTCTACTTCATAAAATGGCCCATATCTCGAAAACTAAGCGAGATAAAGCAAATTGGACAAAAACTTTGCTCTATTGGAGTGCCCTCACATATGAATTAGGCCCGGGGAAGGTCGCGAGACCATAAATTTTAATAAATTCTACGACTCAGTATAATTACAGATAAAACTGAAGTTTTACAAATTTTTTACTTAAATTGATTTGTTAAATTTAACAAAAAAAAGTGTTAAAATCAACAAATTTTATTTTAAGCCAAAAACAGGAATAAATTTTGTTAAAGTAACAAATTTTTCTGTTCAGCCAACAGACTTATTATTTTGAGTGTAGTTTTCCGAATTTATAAAAATTGAGTTTATATTTCACAATGTCGATAAAATTATACATACATTTATTGAATTTTACACAATTAATTGTTAAAATATAAGATTTTCATCTCTCTGCCATCACCTATTAGATAGCCCCACCAGTATATCCGATGTTTTAAAGATAGCCCTATTTCTTTCCCTCCCGGTTTTTTAAAATGGTACATACACACAAAAAAATATTGCAGGTTACATTGCCTTGGATGCAGTGTTGCGACCAGCAAAGCAAAAAATTACACAGCTGTAGATCAAAAATTATCCAAAACCATATGAAATTACACAAAAAATATATTTTTCATATTATTTCAAAATAAACTCTCCTGGGCACAGTGGAGAAGAATACAAATATTTTCGCCATTTCTTACCGACTGATATGAAATTTCATACTGTAAGTTTTGGATGGCCGAAACTGCAAGAGCTTTGCCATTCGACTCCAAAGTTTTGCAATTTTTCTATTTACAAACTGATTTTTAAAGACGTAACATTTTTATCATCTATAAAGTGCAAAAGTTATTTGCATTTTAAAACTAAAATTTTGCATTTTTGCTATAACATATTCCGTGTTTTTGCCTTCTGCAAAAGCATATCCAGGCCAATTTTCAGAAAATATTATAACAATTTATAATATTACTTACTTGCTAATTATTCTAATTTCAATGCAATATCTTTTTCAGGATTAAAATATCGTGCTTTTAAATTTGAATATTACAAAAATGGTATTTTATCCATATTAAAAGTTTCTTTCAGAACAAAATATTTATGTTTTTCAGAAAGGCTACTTCATTCAGATGCACTGCATGCAAAAATATTACTTACTTGCTAATTATTCGCTCCCATATTCCTCAAAATTTAACAGTTTATATTTGAATTAAACCAATTTTTTCTGAGTTCAAAGCTGGAATTAGAAAAAAGAAGCTGGAGTAGATCCTCCATGGCGTCCGTAATGTGAATGAATTAGCCCTGTCCAACCCTAGCTTTAAATGTCGGCAAGACAGGAACAATTTTAAAAATATTTATATTCGTATTTGTAAAATTTTAAAATTTTTTTGCAGTATGTGTATCAACAAATTTTCTTTTAAAAAATAAAAATATAAAATTTTTTCAAAAATTTCATACGATTCTGTTGAAATCTGAAACATGTTGAATTTACAGAATTCTAAAATATTCTGATTCTGCTCCACCGTAATGCGTTAGAAAAATTTTTGTCTGGTCAAAGTCCAGTATCATGATAACTATAGCAAACAAATTTTCAGACATTAGAAAGTCACAATCATAACAAACTCAAAATTTCCCACTCTTTCGCTGAAATTTTAAATGTTCTTGCAAACCAAGAGAATTTTTAAAAGAAGCTTGACAATTATTTTCGCAAAAAATTAACAAAAGGCGGTGCTCTAAACAAAACAAAAAAATACATAACACCATTTCTGATTTCTTCTAAATTGGGTTTAGTGTTGAAAAAATCTACAAAAGTAATTCACCAAAAAATGGAGATTTGTGGTAAATGTTTCACTGACAAATGTTTCACGTTTCGTCTGAATATCGACTAATTTTTATTTATTTATTAAAAAGCTCCGGGACTTTTAAAAATTTACGAAAATTTCTATAAAAAGTGAAATTACACAAAAACTACACAAAAATGCCATTATTCAAAAATTATCCAACGAATGTGTAAACAGTCCCGTTTTTGAATAATTATTCAAAAAGTGGCAACACTGCTTGGATGGCATAGGTAGCCTATTTTTGTATGAAATTAGAGAAAATAATTTTATTACCTATGCCGATAGGTTATTTTACTATAAAATTTTGCCTATTTACAATGTAATTTTTACTGTTGTAAATAGGTACCTCTTCGAAAAATTGTTTTGAAATTTTGAATGTCAAGACTTAAATAAATTTTCATTATTTGTTCGTTTATGAAAGACAAAACATATTTTTACAAAACAAACGAATTTTAAACGGACGTGATCAGACAATTGCAGCAACAGTTGAATCGACGCAATGCCTATCGTTATGCACTGCAATATCGAGACCACAGATCAAGGCCGAGAACCATGCTTTGACCGTACCAAAGTACGCGGTTGGTATGTAAATTATTTAATGTCTAGGATGAATTCAACTGTTTGGCATTGATGATAACAGCTGGCGGCATTGTAAGTTGTTCACATTACCCAGTCAGAAAAATACAAACGGGAAAGCGGTGGCAAAGCACTTTAACAGGTGGTACAATCACTGGCAAAAAGTGCTTTCCCATTCCCAAAATGATAACATCATTAGACAAAAGGACCGGCTGTTCAAAAAGCGCCGGAAAAGCACTGGAGAAACAAAATTTTTAAACGTTGGCAAAACGCTGGCAAAACCAATAAATAGGTGGTCTGGAAATATATTTTCCAAAATAAAATTTAAAAAAAGTTCATATGTATTTTTTTTGGTCCTGCCGTGATTTGAACCCAGGCGGTCAGATTGGCAGACGATTGCTCTAACCACTGAGCTAAAGAGACATATAATATTTGATGGCTAAACACATAAATGAGTGATAATAGCTGGACAACTACTGGCTGTGCCAAAATGGTAGTACTGGCAAACAATTTTTTGTAACTAGTATGCCAGTGTTGGGAGGGCAGAAAAAAAGTTTGCCTTGAAGGAGCTTTCCCAGAAACAAAAAAATTGATTTTATAAAACAAAAAAAATTTTAAATTAAAAAAAATTGCAACCGGATTTGAACTCAGAACCTCCTGACTACAAACATTTTTTTAACGAAGCGTCAGCATATTTATAAAATCATTGGTCTAACAGTGAATTGATTTTTGTACCCCTGGTAGCATTGGCTAGGTAGCACTGGATAACCACTGGTTGCAAACCTTGGCATATCACTCTAAGCCAATTCTTTGCCAGTGGTTTTTTTTTATAAACCACCGAAATTTTTGTAAAACAAATACTGGTAAAACGCTTTTTGCAAACGCTGGCAAAGCGTCCCAAGTGAGTGTTCTGCCAGTCATTTATTTTTAACACCGTGGTTAACCAGTGGTTGATTTTTTGTACCACTGGCGATTTCTGACTGGGTATTCATTTTTTGCATTGTTAAAACTCGCTTAATTCTATTTTCTAGCTTTATAGTCACGTTACGGACGACGGTTACAACAACGTTTTACCATTATACCCATGAGTAAGAATTCTTCACATCCGATTAATCAAAGTGCAGAATGGTGATACATATAATCCCTATATTAAGAATTTAAATAATTGCAAAATAATGGCGGAAATCGAAAATATGAATTAAAAGGCTTAATCAGCGATTAACATTCTGCAAACAAATATACTGATGTAAAAATTATCCTTTTTGAAAATTTTATTTTTCACGATTTTTTTTTGCAACTTATATATTTATAAATTTTAAAAAACCGCGCTTAACGAATAGCAAAATAATGACGGAACGCGAAAAAAGACGTTATGGTAGAAAAAATTTATTAAAAAACTTAATCATAATCATTCTGTTTCCATTTTGAAAAAAAAAATTTCGCAATTTTTTTTTTCATACTTCAAACTTTTATGTAAGAAATTAGTATTATGAACTAAAAAAAAAAAACACTTAGAAAATGCAAAATAATTGCGAAACGCGAAAAAAGGTTTTATGATTCAAAAAATTAATTAAAAAACTTCATCACCCGAGTAAAAAAAATTGATCTCGCGCAATATCTAATTATATCCAATTTGATATTGTTTAAGATCTGCTGTAATATCTAGCTGATCCAATTAGATCTCAAAATTGGGTGTATCCAATCATATCGTATTAGATCCCATTGTATATATGGGGATAAACTAATATCAAGTTATATCTCAAAATTGGGAGGTCCAGTGATATCTTTGGGGATAAACCTAGATATATTTTGATCCGAAAATTGGCGGATCCAGCTATATATTTGCGGATATTTTTAGATCTAATTTGATCCGAAAAATGGCGGATCCAATTAGATCCAGCTATATATTTGGGGATAAACTTAGATCTAATTTGATCTCAATTTTGGCAGATCAAATTAGATCCCGCAATATATTTGTGGATAAACGTATATCTAATTTGATCCGAAAAAGTGGCAGATCGAATTAGATGTAGCTATATATTTGGGGATAAACTTAGATCTAATTTGATCCGAAAAAGTGGCAGATCGAATTAGATCCAGCAATATATTTAGGGATAAATATAGATCTAATTTGATCTCAATTTTGGCAGATCTAATTAGATCTAGCAATATATTTGTGGATAAACTTAGATCTAATTTGATCCGAAAAATGGAAGATCGAATTAGATCCAGCAATATATTTGGGGATTAAGTAAGATCTAAATTTATCCAAAAAATTACAGATAAAATTAGATCCAGTAATATACTTCGGGATTGCGTAAGATCTTAACTTTTCCGATAAATTGCAGATCGAATTAAATCCAGTGATATATTTAGGGATTTGGTAGGATCTTAATTTATCCCATAAATTGCAGATCGAATTAGAAACAGCAATATATTTGGAGATTGACATCTAGAACTATCCAGAAAAATGACAGCTAAAATTAGATCCCGCATTATATTTGGGTACTACGTAAGATCTCCATTTATTTGGGATTAAATAAGATCCCAGACAGATATTGACAATAGTTCAAAAAATAATACAGTGGAAGATCACTGATTTTATAAAAATTAAAATATTTTGTTAAAATAAGGTTTAAAATCAGAAGATCTCGAGTTCGATACCTTTCACGGCTATGCATTTTTTTATAAAAATGCGCATTCTCCTTGCTGGTCTTATCGAAATTTTTTCAATAATTTTTATTCTTTGTAATTTACTTGTAAAAATTGTATCATCTTTCTGTGATTTGAAAATAATTTAAACAGAAAGTGATATTAATTTATGATCTTGAGTCAAACTAAAATAACATTCATTTACTTAAAAATAACAGATCAACTAAAAACATTTCCCCCATTCAAAAGAATTTCTTTTTATAAAATTATAATTTTATTTTCTGTAAATGTTTTTATAAAATTATATTTTTTTTATTAAATGGAATTTTTTTTAAAAAATAATTTTATTTACATATTTTTAACGCTCTACACCATTTCCAATTGTATCAATTGTTTTTAAAATTTATCAATTGTATTTCAGAAATAATCAATTGAATTTCCGTTTTATCAATTGTATTTCAGAACTTATCAATTATTTTTCAGATTTATGAATTTATTTCAGAACTAGTCAATTGAATTTCAGTTTTATCAATTGTATTTCAGAAATTATTAATTGTATTTCCGAAATTCACAACTGTATTTCAGAAATTATCAAACTGTATTTCAGAAATTATCAATTGTATTTCAGAAATTATGAAATGTAATTTAGAAATTTTTCTCTATTAACTATGATAAACCATCAACAAGTTCTGAAATAGATTTGATTATTTCTGAAATACAATTAATAAATTTCTGAAATACATTCCATAATTTCTAAAATACATTTAAAATTTCTGAAATACATTTAATAGCTTCTGAAATACAGTTAATATTGTAGTTGCTGATGAGTTACCATATATGATGGCACCATATATGACAATATATTGTTTAAATGGCACCAATATGGAGCTTTATATGGTAATATATAACTTAGATTCATCCATATACCATTTGATCCGAAAAATGGCCCGATAAAATTGTATCAGTTCTTATTTGTATCAGTTGTTATCTAATTGCATCAGTTTAGATCTGACCTGATTAAATTATGTGTTAATCAGATGAAATTGTATCAGATTTTTGACCTGATACAATTTTATTCGTTTATATTACATGGTATCAGTTTAGGTCCAAATAGATATATTTGTATACAAAATTATATAGTTATATCCCAATTTTGACCTGATATCAGTTTAAAACTTTGATACAATTGTATAAGGTAAATGTCGGATACAATTATATTTTATTTATGTAAAATTGAACCAATTACGATCAAACCGATAGAATTGTATCAGGTCAAAAATCTGATACAATTTCATCTGATTAACATATAATTTAATCAGGTCAGATCTAAACTGTTACATTTAGATAAAAATTGATAAACAATTGATAAAAATATATCGGGCCATTCTTCGGATGAAACTATATATACAGATATAACTTAATCACATATATGACTATATGTAACTATTTTTCCTCGGGTTGTTTAAATGATACGATATATCAAAGTATATGGTACTATATATGGTAGCATATATTATCATATCTGCATCTGTATTAAAAATGTCGTTCATCAGGTACCATATATGAGCATATATTGTTGAAATGGCACCATATATGACAATATATGGTTTAAATGGCACCAAATATGATAATATATGGTTTCAATGGCACCATATATGATAATATATGGTTTGAATGGCACCATATATGATAATATATAGCTTAAATAACACCATATATAAATATATATCGCACTATATATAGTACCATATATTATCATATCTGGAACTGAATTAAAGATTTTGTTTATGAGGTACCATATATGACCATATATTGTTTAAATGGCACCATATATGATAATATCTAGTTTAACTGTCACCATATATAATTATATATTGTTTAAATGATACCATATATAATTATATATTGCTAAAATGCCACCATATATATTAAGATATAGTTCTATATATAACTATATATGCAATAAGATCAACCATGTTATGTAATATATAATTATATATGCCATATCTAATATTATGAAGGCCGATATCTAATTAGATGAAATTATATATAGCATAATATAAGGAAAAATTTTCGGAAAAAACGTCATATATAATTATATATGGATATACATAACCACATGTCTAATTATATATTGTAATATATGCCACATATGATTATATATAATTTTTTTTACTCGGGCAGCGAATTAAAGTCTGCAAACAACATATATTGATGGAAAAATTTTCCTTTTTGCATTTGTATTCGCGATTTTTTTTGTTTTTTGCAACTAGAAGCCAAACTTTGTTCTATGAAATTGGTATTATAGTCCCTAGATCATAAATTTTAAAAAACCACACTGAAAAAATTGTAAAATAATAGCGGAACTCGAAAAAAGTCTTTATGGTGCAAAAATTTAATTAAAAATCCTAATCAGCGATTAACATTCAGCAAACGAACATAATGATGAAAAAATTTTCCATTTTGTAAAAAAAATTTTTTGCGATTTTTTTTTGCAGATATGCAAAAAGGAAAATTTTTTAATCAAGATATTTTTTTGCAGAATGTAAATGGCTGATTAAGTTTTTTAATTAATTTTTTGTACCATAAAGCCCTTTTTCGCATTCCGCGATTATTTTGCAATTTTTTATGTGTGTTTTTTTTTATTCATAAACTAGGAACTATAATACCAATTTCATACACCAAATTTTGGTGCTTAGTTTGCAAAAAAAAGTCGCGAAAATTTTTTTTGCAAAATAAAAAACTTTTGCATCATTATATTCGTTTGCAGAATAATAATCGCTGATTGTGTGTTTTAATAGATTTTTTCCACCATAAAGTCTTTTTTCGCGTTCCGCTATTATTTTGCAATTTTTTAAGTGGGGTTTTTTAAAATTTTTAATCTAGGGACTGTAGTACCCATTTCATAGAACAAAGTTTGGCGACCAATTGAAAAAAAAATCGCGAAAAAAAACTTCTAAAAGGAAAATCTTTTCATGAATATATTTGTTTGCAGGCTGTAAATCGCTGATTGTTTTTATAATTAATTTTTTGTACCATAAAGAATCTTTTCGCGTTCCGCGATTATTTTGCAATTTTTTAAATTTAATATCTGTTATTTGCATAATAAAATCAATTGTGAAATTTGATTGTGTTTTTATATATTTCTTTAATAAATTTATATTTAATAAAAATTTTAAATATTGTATTATTTGCGGGGCTTTTTACAATAAGAAATACCTAATATGGAAGTAAAATTATCAATATTTCACCTACGTTAAAATGGGTAAAACACCAATTATTCTTAGGTAATTTAACAATAATTATAGGTGATTTTCCGAACTTAAAAGTCAAATTGAATTTACCTATTTTTTATGGTAATATTGACGTAAAACATAGCAAACTCAATGTTACCTTTGAAAATAGGTGATATCAACCTATAGTTTTAGGCAATATTACCTTTGGTTTTTTTTGTGTGTATCTACTAAACTAAAAGAAGTAGATCTCAATGGAATTAATTCATATTTGTTTTCGTTCGATTTCTTTTGTTACGAATTAATTAACAGAGTTTTGAAGAGTTAATTCGTTAATTCTGGGCTTCGTTAAAAGAGAAACTAAGGTAACAAAAAAAGTCGCCAACGACAAAAATTTCCGCGGAAAATGGTATTTAGCAGCTCGAAAGATATTTAATAATACCAGAAAAACGTTGATGGAAAGGCATCAAAAAAATTAGGAAATTTTGTAAAATAAAAATAATAAAAATTTGTTTATAGTTTTATAATAATCCTAATCTTAAAAAATACGGTTATAAAATAGTTTTTATTTTTAAAATTGAATGACTGGTTTCATCAGTTTTTTTTTTTTTTTTTTTGATTTAGTGATGGACATTTTTTTCAAACGCAGTCCTAATCATGCGGAAACCTGTAGAATTGTAGTATCAACAAAACCGACTGGTTGTGCTACCGCCAGTTTGATGCAAAACATTTTAAAAATCAACGATATCTCAAAACAAAAAAATTTTACTTTTCAAATAAGTATGTTTATTTAAACAAATTTCATAAATTTTTAAAAAAAATTAATATTTTTGCATTTTTTATCGGCTTTAGCCGAAAATTGGCTTAGCCGATTATTGTCGGCGGCTGAATCGGCTTGGCAAAGGTATCGGCTGGCGGCGGCTAACCGGCTAAAGTCGGCTGGCTTGTATCTCTGCACCAGAGTCTTAGCAATAATTCTTTTCGAAACACATTTTTACCATTCTTTCCAAAAATCTGTTAACAATCTCAGACAGGGTTTTTTGGGCTGTACTTTAAGGTCCTTTCGATTACCGTTAACAATCAGATGTTGGTTTTCAAATTGGAACTCTTTTGGAAGTGATCTAGTGTGAACTTAAGTCAGAAATGCAAAACTCACTTTTCTTATTTCTTTTTTTTAGAAATTAATAAATATTGTTCTGCCAATATTTAACAAAAAGTTGGCATGACTTTCTTCGTAAATGTATTTATTCACTATACAATTTTAACCCAGTTCAGAGAAGCTGTATATTTGTGTGTGGACTATGGTATTGTAAATCCTGTTATTTCTTGAACTCGAGAAGGGTTTCAGGACATTTTTCATATAGATATTGAATTATATAAAAAAGTGCTAAAAAATTCCATATTTTTAAAAAAGTGCTAAACTAGCACCTAGCACTTTTTTTAAAATTTTTGGGTGCTAACTCCCAAAAAAAAGTGCTAGATCTAGCATCTAAAGTGCTAAAATGGCAAGCCTGGTCAGTAGTAACAACATTAATTCAAATATTAATTTAAAAAATTTTTTTATTCGGTATTTACAACTAACCGTTTCGAACAAATTCTTCAATTAATCGAAAGTCAATTAGAGATACGAATAACACTATACGACAGTCAAAATCGGGATGGGATGAAACCAACGGGAAATGTTATATCGGTCAAAAACAAGTTATACGTGTCCCGGCGTTTCGCTGGGTCACCCCTAGGAATCGAGATATATCTTTTTTTTGACATAACTCGAGAACCACTAGTCCGATTTTGCTCAAACAATTTTAAAAAAATTAAAAATTACAATTCCTTTAATCTGTTCATATAACGTTTTTCTATATACTCAACAGTTTTGCCGGTAAAAATAAATGTTTGTTACCGCTACCATAAAAATCAATAACCTTTTGTTTATTACTTTTTTTTTAATATTTTAGGCAAAAAATATTTTTTTTTCTTCATACATTCATTTCATACTAATTAATATATAGTCCAGTCCTGTGACAGGTTCTTTTGTGTCGGTCCTGTGACACGTCACAAGGGGTAATTGACCCCCTCCTAGGACAAGCCCATGTTAAAGTTACCGGTCCTTTTCGTCCCCAAGGACCGGTCACGTGACGTGTCCTGTGACCAGTTCCTTTTCCCACAGGGATGTTAATGGGCAAAGGGCCAAAATTTTGTACATTTTGCTCTATCTCGCTTACTTTTTAAGATATAGCCAAAGTACCAAATTAAAGTCTTTTTATTGCTATTTAGTTAGTTTAGAAGATAGAAATTTTGACCCTTTGGGTATTAATATACCCCTAAAACTTATATACAATGACCAGATTAGGCCTAATATAGGTAGATTTTAAAATTGCGAATATCTTCTAAACTAAGCTAGATAGAAACAATAGGACATTAATTTGATACTTTGGCTATATCTTAAAAACCAAGTGAGATAGGGCAAAACGGACAAAATTTTGTCCCTTTGGATATTAATATACCCCTAAAACTTATATGCAATGACCAGATCAGGCCTACCTTAGCTACATTTGAAAATTGCCAATATTGCTAAATAGCAACAAAAGGACGTTAATTTAGTACTTGGGCTATATCTTAAAAACTAAGCGAGATAGGGAAAAACCGCCAAAATTTTAACCTTTTGGCTATTAATATACCCCTAAAACTTATATACAATGACCAGACCAGGCATAACTTACCAGGCATATAGGGCAAAATGGACAAAATGTTGGCCCTTTGGCTATTAATATACCAATAAAACTTATATACAATGACAAGATCAGACATACCTTAGCTAGATTTAAAATTGCCAATATCTTCTAAACTAAACTAGATAGCAACAAATGGACGTTAATTTGGTATTTTGGCTATATCTTAAAAATTAAGGGCTGGTGTCTTATCTCCAATGTTTAGTTTACTTTAATCATTGATATAGAAATAGGGTTTGGGATTTCCCGGACTTTTTTATTTCCCGGGAAACGGGAATGAAAAAATTTGATTCCCGGGATTCCCGGGAATCCCGGGAAATGTTTTTATGCAAAATTGTTAATGAAAACCACCTATATAAATAATTTTTGTTAAAAAAAAAACACTATTTCAGTACAAATGCAGTCTGTGTAGTGAGAATTCAAAGTAAAAAATGTAAGAATGTTGAACATTTGATTTCACATAAATTAATCGCAGCACTGCCAAATGAATTGCATGATTCCAGCAGAAAGCACCTACTACTGGACTGTCGGAAACAAACCGTTTCATCACACTTGGCCCATTAGATATGGTAGTCACAATGTTATTTTCCAAAGACAATTAAAACTCTTCTAGTCTTATTTGTACAATACTTCTTATTTCATCAGCATTACATCTTCCTGATATATGTATAAACCAACCCAAGGTTATAAAATGAATTATTTACGTTTATACTTATGTTCAAATATCTCTTTTGCGATATTCTTGTCCATTCATCTAAGATTATAGTAAATCTCCTATTGTTAGAAATATGGCTCGATATTTCTTTTATCATGATATCTTTTACATGATTGTAGTAATTTAATGTAATGTTCTTTACATCGGTTTCTTTTTTTGCAATGCAAGGTTTTTATTATAAAAACTTTCTAGAATAAATGAAGATCTAGTTATGGTGCGGATTGACTGCGGCTAATTTGGATACCATTTATTAATGAAAACGTTACTTATAAAATTATTGACCCTTAATATAAAGGAGTATTTTAAATTTAAAGTCGACTTTATTTTTAATCAAACGGTTTTGTTAATTTTGTGTATGAAAAGCTTACAAAAATATTTATATTTTCAAATATTTTGATTGGTTGAAAATAAATTAACCAATCAGAATGCTCCAAAAATAAACCAAGTCAAGGTATACTGCCACCCAATATTCTAACTAAAGTCGACTTTATCTAAATTATACATTTGAAAAATTTAGATAGTAAGGGCGATTATTTTTAAAAAACAAAGTTTTTTTTCATATTTCTTTTAAACATTTTACCAAGTTTTTAAGCTTTACAACTTAAATTTTGAATAAGTTATGCGAAAAATCTTTATTAGTTGAAATGCTCCTAATTACTTGGCAAAGATTTTATTTGTGTGTCAAATTAATGTATTTCCTTTTAAAAGATTTTAACAATGAAATTTTTGTTTTGGTATTTAAAATGTTTTTATGAATTAAAATTAAAAAATCCTATTCGAAACAAAAACAATTTAAAAAATTTAATATTTTTAAAATTTCCCGTTTTACCGGGAAAAATATATAATTTTGCCGGGAATTCCCGGCAAACTTTTCCCGGGATTTCCCTGGAATTCCCGAACCCCAAACCCTATATAGAAATCATTGATTAGCCCTTAAACTTGCTTAAAATAATATCGGTAACTTATAAAAATTTAATCAATGATTTGTTAATTTTAGATATTTTCATTTGACAATACGAATAAGAAATAAAAGAAAATAAAACAAGTTTGGAAACTCGCGAAATAAGAGTTTTTTATTGAATTTTTCGCATGATACGGGGTCATAAAATTATAAAATAGATGACCAAATTGTTGTTTTAAAAATCATCAATCGCTAAATGCCTCAAATAGGAAGTGTCTTTTTGCATGCTACACGCATATCTTAATTTTTTTCATTGGGTAAGTGTGTATAATTATAAATTTGTTTTTAGTCCAGGAAGGTGTTATTAAGAAATATTTATGAAGGACAAGATGATTTTTGATGTTTTTGATACATTCAATACAAATTTTAAAGTCAGAATTTATTAGGAAACTATGTTCAAAAGAAAATAAAATAGCTATGCCTCTATATTATTTGTTATTCGTTTAGGTAAATATATCTGGATCAAATTTAATATACACATACAGTGATATTTCCTAAAGCAGTAAATTTTTACAAACCGCGAAACTAAACGCTTGATTTTCTTGATTCTATTTTTAAGATATCTTCCAACAATTTTGTGTACAAAGCAAAAATCTTCTGAAGAGTCATGTCTGTGAAACTTTGTGTTAATGAACAAATTAGAATTTTCGAATTTTGTGGAAAATAAAATACAGCTATGGACATAGAAATAGGACACTTCATACAAAATTATCATACAAAATTATCTTCTTCATACAAAATTATCAATTATCTGCATTTCTCTTAATAATTATAAAGCAATAATTATATTTCTTTTCTATTATAGTAAACTGTAATCAAGTAGTCTCAGATTATATATAAAACTTTGCAATATTTAAAACATGCAAATATTTACAACAAAATTACTTTACTTTGTTCCTATTTGACTTGGACATAAAAATAGGACACTTGCAATAATTGTCAAAATTTTACTCGATGCACTTAGTAATAATTTTCTTTTCATAATTTGCGTTTGAAATAAGTAAATTCTTTTCTAATTGTACCAATATGGGACGTGGAAAACATTGTAATCCAGAAAAACGAATACTTATATCTTAATTCCACAACAAGATGAAATCTCCAACTGAAATTGCTAAAATACTAAAGTGTTCGCGAAATATGGTATACAATGTTATTCGTCTATGTGCTGCCGACAAGAAATATCATACGCAAAATAAAGAACGTAAGCTAATCCGTCGTAAGACTACAACTTATACGGACAGGACTATAGTACGCAAAAGCAAACACAACCCTTTTATGTCCTCCCGTCAAATGAATAATGAAATCAGGGAAAAATTCAACGTTAAAGTGTCAGACTGGTTAGTAAGAAGAATACTGAATGAAGAAAACTTATTTGGACGAATAAGTAGAAAGAAGCCTCTTCTTTCAAGAAAAATATTAAGAAACGTATTGATTTTGCCAAAACCCACAAAAGAAATGAGTTGTCCTTTTGGAAAAATGTGCTTTGGAGCGATGAAGCGAAGGTAAATCGTGTCGGACTAGATGGTAGAACATTTGTACACCGCCGAAAAAACCAGGCTTTAAACATTAAGTACACTCAGAAGACCTTGAAACACGGTGGGAGTAATATTATGGTATTGGGTGCTTTTTTCTGGCGTGGTGTTGGGCCTATCGTAAAAGTAGAGGACAAAATGGACAGATTTCAATATTTGAGCATTCTTAAGAATGTTATGGAGTCATTTGCCTATGAAAATATGCCAGTTAAGTTGATCTTTAAGGAAGACAATAATCCGAAGCATTCGTCGAACATAGTGAAGGATTGGTTTTTACAAGAACAAATTAAGGTTTTGGACTGGCCAGCCCAAAGTCCGGACCTTAATCCATATAAAATCTATGGAATGATGTAAAAACAAAAGTTTCGCAAAACAATTACAAAAATTCCACCGAACTTTGGGCTGGTATTCAAGAAGCCTGGTATTCTATACCAAAAGAAAGATGCCAGAGATTAGTTGAGAGTATGCAAAGAAGATGCGAAGCGGTTATTGAAAATAATCAAGGTTGGTTACCGTTATCGTTATAATACCGTTATCGCTAAAATACCGTTTCAAATTGAATACCGTTACCGTTATCGATACCTCTAAAAAAATTTCTAAATACCGTTATCGTTACCGATACCGTTATTTTTATGGGTAGTTACCGGTATTTTACCGGTATTTATTATTTTATATAAAAATTACAATTTTTTTATTTTTTATTTTATAATCTTGAGTGTTTCTTTTTTACAAAAAATTCATAGATAATAATTTTACTTATTAAAACTACCAGTATTGAATTTATAGCTTAAAATCTGTATTATCAGTACTTAAAATTAAAAATATGCCATGTTTTTACTTGTTTTTATATGTTTTTAACATAATTTTTAATACCGGTACGTACCGGTATTGCTGTTTCGATAACGGTATACCGTTACCGAAACAGTCTTAAATACCGTTACCTTTACCGTTACCTAAACAAACGAAATCTGAAACCGTTACCGTTACCCTTACCGTTATTCGTTTCGGTAACCAACCTTGAAAATAATGGATAAACCACAAAATATTAGTGTAATATTAACGCTAAAAAAATAATAATTGTTTTAAAAACCCAAAAATGTACGGTTTTTTGTAAAAAATAGAAAGTGTGTCCTATTTAGAAGTCCAGGTATTTTTATTAGTTTATACATATTTACCAATATATATAAAATAGTTGAAGGATTTTTATTTAAATAAAGAATGAATTACATTCTTCAATAATAACACTTCCCGTATATGAAATAAAAAATTTTATTTTTGTTTTATTTTTCAAAATAAATAATTATGTTTCTTAACACATAAAAGGGTCCTATTTCCATGTCCATAGCTGTATATGAATCCAAAAAAATTTTACTGCAGGAAATATTTAAGTGTGCCTATAACTGGTCTAAACAACTACTATAGAATCTTAGCAGTATGCATAAATCTTAACCTCTGTTAACTGACTCTGTCCGACATTTCAACAATTTTTAATAGAATGGGGTAGATTAAGTTTTATGGTTAAATTTTATTAAACAGTAAAAATTGGTTAAATAAATAAGCAAAATAAGAAAAAATTTAATAAAAAACTATACTCATTAACTACAATTTAAGATCTTGCACGTGAAGTATGTCTTATATTTTTATATATCTCACATTCTTCCAGAAAATTCGAAAATTTAAATTATTTGTAATTAAAAACGGCAGAATCCAAAAAGTTATTGTGAGACACCTTAAACACATTTTTTGGTCAAATTTTCCTTCCACAAATCATGGTTTATTTGTGCTAAATAAAGATCAAAATTATGACCGATTCTAACAAACTATTAGTTCAGAATCCAATATTATGTCATATTATTAAAATTTTCCCCAAATATTTTCTTAATTCTACTTGGTATTTTTAGAGAATATATATGTGCAAGTTACTACCCAGCAAAAAATTTTCAAAATAGGGAATCGAGTTGGGAATCAGGTATTTTTGGTAGAACGCCTTCCCAATTGGATTACCAACTTGTTTCTTTTAACAAGGCGTGAGACTAAATGCAATCGATTCTTTGGAATCGCAATGGTAGCTAGTTACTATTTTTCTTACAGAACACCTTTGATTTTTAGTAAAAGAAGGTGTTCTAATAATAAAAAGAATAAGCGAGTTTCTAAAAATAGATATTCTCAAAATAGAATTTACGAATTAAATTTTAAAATAAATAAAAAAAACTTACACATGTGTTTCGTTGGGATTTGATCCCTGGCTTCCTGCGTGTCAGGCGGATACTCTTCCACTGAGCCACCGTCTTGCATGATAATTTATAGCTTAAATCAGATTTTATTTTTTTATAATTACTTTATACTTTTTAGCACAAGCTTGTTTTTTTGATAAAAGAGGTAGTTCTTTAGAATTTATATATAAGGCCTTACAATACACATTGCAAATTACAGAAAAGGGAAGCGAATATTAAAATCGCTTTATGGTTATGGTTAAACTAATAGAATTCGACTTATACTAAATTAGACAAATACTAAATAGCATATCAGGTTTAGTGTATATTTATTATATTAGCTGTACTTCCACTCTTACTTATCAACATTAAATAAATAAAATATAATAAAATAAAATAAATCAAATAAATTAAACTAGATAAAATGAAATAAATTAAATAAATAAATTAAATAAATAAATTAAATAAATAAATTAAATAAATTAAATAAATTAAATAAATCAAATAAAATAAATAAATTTTAATGAATTAAATAAATTAAATAAATCAAATAAATTCAATAAATTAAATAAATTAGATAAATTAAATAAATTAAATGAAAAAATTAAATTAAATAAACTAAATAAATAAAATAAATTAAATAAATTAAATGAATTATATAAATTAAATAAATTAAATAAATAAAATAAATCAAATAAATTAAATAAATTAAATAAATTAAACAAATTAAATAAATTAAATAAGTTAATAAATTAAATAAATTAAATATTTATTATTAAATAATTTATTAAATAAATTATTAAATAAATTATTAAATAATTTATTAAATAAATTATTAAATAAATTATTGAATAAATTAAATACATTAGATAAATAGATTAAATAAATTAATAAATTAAATAAATAAATTATAAAATTTCAATTGTCCTAACAACAATAGAATGTTTTTATGTGGAAATTTCGAAAGGAAAAGTTCCCAGAATCAGAGGGTTTTTCGATAGAAAAGGTTCCCAAAACCTTAAAATTGTATATAAACCATTTTTAATGGAAAAAGTAGTCAGAATGTGAACGTTTTTCTATGGCACTCACTAAAGTTTGTCGGTAGAATCTACTGAAAATGTCAGTTAAAACAAAGATATATGCAGTTAAAAAGGCGACAAAGGTATTTACATTTAAAATAACTAAAAATTGTGTTATTTTTACCTCCTGAAAAATAACTAACAAATGCATTAAAAATAACTACTAATGTCGTAAAATTAACTGAGAAATTTTTACTAAAAAAATTTCAAAACAACTGACGAAATCGGTAAAAACTGCTGTTTTTTATAGTCAAATGTTTTTGTTTATAAAAGTTATATTTTAATAAAAAAACTATTTTTTTTCTTTCGATTACAAAAATATCACAAAAAAATATTACAAAAACTCGAAGTAAAAATTCCAAACCGTTCTCCAGTTTTTATGCTTTATGCATTGGAGATACAATACAAGTTTCTGATTTTTATTTGCAAACTAGAAATATATCAATAATAACAAATATAAACTAAACAAGAATTTTTAAATAAAAAAAATCAACGACATTTTTTATTTTTTAATTAACTACCAAAAATAAATGTTTGCTGTAAAATTACTGTTTTGGTAGTTGTTTATTATGATATTAAAAATAACTGCTTTAAACAACTGTTACAAAATTACAGTACTTTTCGTTAGTTGTTATCTTAAATAACCGTCATAAAAGTTGTTTTGAATTTTTCTGTAGAAAAACAACTGTAATTTCCGTTAAATATAACAACTACTGATTACTATACAAACAACTGTCAAACTTTTTTGAGTGTAGCCAATGGATTGGTTCGGTGTACTAGTGGAATATTTCGTTTGTATCTATCAGAAAATTAGTTTTTAGAATGTAATTTCCCTACGGGAAATTTTAACAAACTGTCACCGAACTGGCCCCTTTATATGGAATAGACTGGTCACTTTTAAATGGCGTTGTCATAGGACCCCTTGTGACATGTCACAAGACAAATCCCAGGACAGGTCCCTGAACTTTGTTTTTTATGAGAGTTCAGTAACCTGTCCTAGGATTTGTCTAGTGACATGTCACAAGGGGTCAATTTCCCCCTCCCATGACAACGCCATGTAAAATTGACCAGTCTATTTCATATAAAGGGGCCAGTTCGGTGACAGTTTGTTAAAATTTCCAATAGGGTTATTTCCGAGAACGGAAATTCGCTGTCCTAAACAAAAATTCGGTAGTATTATCCGAAAAAATTTGTTGCAGCAACTGAACCATTATTGTTTTTTTTGGTTATATTTTAAAAAATTTGTACTGATTTCAAGTCAGAAAAAAATGGTATGTATCAAATGAAAAAATATGGGGTTTTGTTGGCCTTTTTAAACTACTTTGCCAAAAGATTTGTTTTGGACGTTTTGCAAAATACAAAGCAATAAATTAAAATTAATCGATTAACTGACAAAATTGCAAAAGACAATAGATTTTCCTTTTATTTTAATTCTCAATATAATAACTTAAAAGAAATTTTAGTAATTTTTTATATTTTGTTTTGAATAACTGCTAAGAAAAATTAAAAAATATATTTCTTTGTAATGTTACTATTTATTTAATCGAAAACAACTTTTCTGGTTTACTTTTTTAATTACCATTGAACATTTATTTACTCTTCATGCAGTGATTGTGTATATCAAAAATAATATTTGTGATAAAGCGCAAATTTATTGGGAAGAAATGGGAAATAGTCCTTTAAATATTAAAATGCCGTATTAGCACAAAATTTTTAAAATAATTTTTTCACTGTTATGTTTAAAACTAAATAACTTCTCTTTTCAAAATGTGGAACTACTTCTTAATTTGTTGTTTTACTACCAAAATGTGGTTACTTTCTAAGATCAAATAATTTAAAAAGTAAATTATTAATTTTTGAAAACTTTTGTTAGTAAATAATTATATTTGAATGACTTTCATGCCTTGTTTGTTTTGATTTTTAGAATTGATTACAATACCTCTTGCTTTTTTTACGATCTTGTTAGAATGTGTTTGGTAATGCAGTAAAGAAATTTGGCAATGAGATTTGTAAGCGGTTATATGGCAATGCCTTGTTAAGGTAATGGGTAATTTTTTCCTGGGTAAAGATGTTCATTATCTACATGGCACATAAAGATGTTGTACGGTTTTTATTTACTTAATTTAATTAATTAGTCTACGTAAAACTTTTAAAAAAGTTACCAACATTAGAAAAAAATGTTAATACTAACATGATTTGTAGGGTAGAAAATCTATGTTTAAGGTCTTAATCACAGAAATTTTTTTAATTAAATTTAAGCAATGTTTAAGGTAAAATCAGAGATTAAAATTTGATGAGTTACAGTAATTAAGTGCTAAACAATGATTTTCTTCTTAATCATTGTTTAATATCACACAAGATACCAGGCCTTAGTGAAATAGAGCAAAACGGACAAAATTTTGGACCTATGGGTATTAATATACCCCTAAAACTTATATATAATGACCAGATCCGGCCTACCTTAGCTAGATTTTAAAATTGCGAATATCTTCTAAACTAGGCGCAGTGAAATAACTCCTAATGAAATAAGTCCCAAGGAAAAAAATGAAATAATTCCCAAAAATTTCCATACAAGTTGGGAGTTATTTCATTATGAAATAACTCTCAAATTGTGGGGACTAATTTAATTTTTTGGGAGTTATTGCATTTCTTCATTTGGCAGTTATTTCATTATGAAATAACTCCCAATTTATTTAAATGAAATAACTCCCAAAGTATCTTGCGAGTTATACAATTTTTTGAGTATTTTTTTAAGGATTATAGAGATTCATAACGGTTTAATGTAAATTCTTTTACATAATGAGCTTATGCTTATTAAATTATGCATGTTGGTTGCAGTTCTTTATTGAATTTTGTAATGTTCACTGCGTTGTAAATTTAGCCTAAAATGGCATGTTTTGATTTTGAAATTGTTAGTGGAAAACGGCGAAGCAGTAAACTTTTATATATTTTTCTGAAAAGCAATTATATATAAAAAAATCAGAATATAAAGAAAAGGAGTACAAAGTGTGCTACAAATCAAATTGTAAATCGCGAGTACTTCTTAATAATGGTCAGTGCTTTAAAAACGCCGATTTTATAGAACATGATCACGAGGATCAAGAGAATTTGTATAAGGAGTTACAGGCCCTCAATAGATAGTATTAAAAAAGAGTGTTTGGATTCTACTGGTGTCGTGGGTGCTTCTAATGCTTTAGGCGGAATTAGAGAAAAATTTCAAGACGCAAGTTCGAGGTAAGTATATTGCGATATAAAAACTTTGTGATATTTTATATTTGCTGAAGAAAAAATATCATAAAGAAAGAAATACATAGAAGTGTTGAAAAAGCGTCGCAGGTGAAAAATTTTAACAAAATATCGAAAATTTTTCACCTGCGCAGGTTTTTCAACACTTCTATGTGAAAAATTTTAAGAAAATCAAAATGTTGTTCATATAGAAATCAACAAGCAACAAAAAATATTGATTTCACAAAAATTAAACGAGGTCTGCAGTATTTGGCTGCCAAAGTTTTCGTGACGTCTCCAAAGGCACCCAGAGAAGTTATAGAAGCCTTTTAAAGGGAAGATATATCCTGACTTTGAAAATGTATCAGTTTTAAATACAGAACATAATTATAAACGTCGTTATATATTAGAAATGTTACAGATAATTAATACACCAACAACAAATAGAATTAACTTTAAGGCAGATATTGAAAATGTAGCTCAGAATTACAGATATTTAATACAAAAGAAATAGCACATATTACATTAATTTATAACACATAAATATTATATTAATACATTTTTATTGTTAATTATTATTATTTTTGTTTGTTATACTTTTATACCAAAAATTTTGTTGGCTGGTATAAATGTATACATACAATATATTTGACAAATATTTTTCAATTTTTTCAAACTTTCAAATTGTTCATAATTTGTTAATTTCTTATTTCCTGAAGATGCTACACAATGGAGTAGCGAAATATCGAAAATAATAAAAAAAATTTTTTATAATAAAAAACAAACTTACGCTCAAGAAAATTGTGAAATTAAAAACATAAAAAGAAGGTTAAATAAACGACAAAAAATTTACAAAATCAAGAGCATAAGATATCAAGATAAAAGATGAATTACAACAATTTCAAAAAGGACAAACAAGTTAGGATGTTGATAAATAAATTCAAGACAATAAGAGATAAAATTATTAAAGTAAAATCTTCAATAACTTTCCTGATACGTTGCAGAAATACAGGAATTATTCCAAAATTTATCTCAAATTCTACAAAGAATATCTCAAATATTTTTAAGATGGACGGACTTTTAGCAATTCAGAAAAACATTTATAATTATATACAAGATTTACACAACAAAATTTTAAGATTAACATTACAAGAAAAATACCAATTACTGAAACATTTTCAAAGTGAGATAGAATTAATAAAAAGAAATCTAGAGGGATATTTAACTGAAACTGAGATGAGGGAATTTTTAAGATATCAAGATATAATTGCAGCATCATTTAATGAAAAGGTAAGAAGAGTTCATAAAAGGAAATTTGAATGTTTAAGGGAAATACAAAGCAAAGAATTAGGAATTAGATTTAATAAGAAATGGTTTATTAATAAGACTGACTTAGATATTCCAACAGACGTACAGTGGATACTCTCATTAGGACACAAATATGCATTACCAGTTAGAAGAGAAGATTTTCCTAAGTTGAATATGATAACTGATGCAGAGGATTGTATACAGACAATACCGGATAAGGAGTAACAGGAATTAGCTAGAAATAGATTAACAAATGTAATTAATAACCATTTGAATAGAATAACACTGACAAATAGAGATAGATACATTTTAGATAAAGTAAAGGAAGCCGAAATTTTCTTAAAGAAGAACAGGGACGTATTTATATTGAGATCTGATAAAGGAAATACAACTGTAGCTATAGAGAAAAAAGATTATGATATGAGAATGAACAATATAGTAGGAGATATTACAAAATATAGTTTGCAAAATAGGGATCCAACGAGTTAATTACAGAAGATTAATAATAATTTAGTTGATGAACTTTTTGAAAGGAAAATTATTGTGTATACAGAGAAAATTGAACTTAAGACTAATATTGCTACTGCACCTAGATTATATGGACTACCTAAAATTCATAAAGAGGAATTTCCATTGAGACCAATTTGTTCTTTTATTAATTCTCCATCATATGAACTCTGTAAATACATTACTAACATTTTAAAGAAGATTACAGAACAATCTAAGTACAATGTAAAGAACTCACTTGAATTTAAATATAGATTATTCAACAAACAAATACGAAGTGATGAAAAATTAGTTTCTTTTGATGTAGTTTCTTTATTCCCAAGTATTCCTGTTGCTTTGGCAATGAATATTATAAGGGAAAAATGGAATGTTATTGGGAAATATACAACCATTGAAAAAGGCTTGTTTTTGCGTATTTTGAAATTTTGTATAGAGGATAATAGATACTATCAATATAGTGAGAAGATATATTTACAACTGAAGGGACTTCCAATGGGATCCCCTGCTTCTCCAATTGTGGCTGATATAGTTATGGAAGAACTATTAGACACTTGTATTAGAAAACTTTATGTTAGGCCAAAGATAATGACTAAATATGTGGATGATCTATTTTGTGTCATTTCTGAAAATGCAATTGATAATATGTTATTAGCATTAAATGAATTTAGTCCTGATATTAAGTTTACCATGGAAAAGGAATGTAATTCTAAACTTTCTTATTTAGATACTTTGGTAATAAGAAGGGGTAATAATTTGATAATGGATTGGTATCAGAAACCAACAGCGTCAGGTAGAATTATTAATTTTTATTCAAAACATAATAAGAAAATCATTATTAACACTGCGAAGAATTTGATAGAAAAAGTATTGACTATTAGTGACAGAGAATTTCATAGAAAGAATGAGGAAATAATTAAGAATTTATTAAAGGATAATGATTTTCCGATAGGATTAATTTGTTCATTAATAAATCAATATAAATTTAGGAGGAATAATAACACAGGGAACTTAGCTGAACCGAAGATTTACAAGTCTTTGGTCTATGTACCGGGAGTATCAGAACGTTTAGAGAAATCAAAGATAATCGATACTAATAGATATAGAATAGCTTTTAAATCATACAATACAGTAAATAAATTATACAGTAAGACAAAGGATAGGATACAGAAATTGGACATGTCGAATATAGTATATAAAATACCATGTCGTGGAAATGACGGAGAGAATTGTGATAAGGTATATGTAGGTACAACAAAGAATAAATTGAGAACTAGAATAGCTGGACATAGATCAGATCAGAAATATAGGCATATTAATTCACAAAAGACAGCATTATCTTCTCATTGTTCAAATTTTAATCACTATCCTGACTTTGAAAATGTATCAGTTTTAAATACAGAACATAATTATAAACGTCGTTATATATTAGAAATGTTACAGATAATTAATACACCAACAACAAATAGAATTAACTTTAAGGCAGATATTGAAAATGTAGCTCAGAATTACAGATATTTAATATAAAAGAAATAGCACACATTACATTAATTTATAACACATAAATATTATATTAATACATTTTTATTGTTAATTATTATTATTTTTTTTTGTTATACTTTTATACCAAAAATTTTGTTTGCTGGTATAAATGTATACATATAATATATTTGACAAATATTTTTCAATTTTTTCAAACTTTCAAATTGTTCATAATTTGTTAATTTGTTAATTTCTTATTTCCTAAGGATGCTACACAATGGAGTAGCGAAATATCGAAAATAATAAAAAACTTTTTTATAATAAAAAACAAACCTTACGCTCAAGAAAATTGTGAAATTAAAAACATAAAAAGAAGGTTAAATAAACGACAAAAAATTTAAAAACTTTAGACTAAGCCTACATGAGGGCTCTTATTCCACGCCATTTTTTAAAGTTTGTCATGATGGTGTTGATTTTTCGTATTACGTAGGTATTTACATCTGATAAAACAATAAGCTTATAAAAGAAAACATTTCGAATAACATGAATCGGAGAATATGAATTGACGGAACGTTTTCAGTTCTGCCAAATGGGTGTTTTAAACAATTGCTCCTCATACACATCGAATATTTAAAAAAATTACGTACCCACGTAGTACATTCCATTTCCTTATTATTGCGAAATATTAGTTTTGAAACTTCTCCACAGATATTTCCTATATTCATAATCCATAAAATGCTACTCACATTTTCATTTCTATTTCATTTATTTAGTTATATGTATACATAATGACATATTAAATCTTAAATGTCCAGTTTGTTGAAAGGATGTCAATGATTCAATGCAAGTTTTTTTTAAATAAAAATGTGTAGTAATCAATTTTGGAAATTATTTGGGAGTTGTTTAATTTTTCTTGGGCTATATTTCATTGGGACTTATTTCATTTCTTTCTTAGAAGTTATTTCATTTCTTGTGGGACTTTTTTCATTTTTTTGGTTGGGGGTTATTTCAATTTTTTGGGACTTATTTCATTGGGAGTTATTTCATTGGGATTTATTTCATTAGGAGTTATTTCACTGCGCCTCTAAACTAAGCTAGATAGCAACAAAAGGACGTTAATTTGGTACTTTGAAATATCGCACTTTTTTGCTCTTTTTTATTTCCTTTTTTTAAAAATGGTAAATTTTTTGTAAAATACCTACAGTACTATTTTGAAAATGTGTACTTTTTTTGAAATTTAAGGTTTTTTGAAAAATAATATTGGTTTTGAAAAATACTCCTTTTTTATGAAAAATTACATTTTTGTTGGTTTTTAATTTTTATTAAAAAAAAATAAAAATTGCTTTTTCGACCTTTTTATTGATTAATTAGAAATTTATTAATTCAGTTCGAGGCCAATTTCCTTATTATGAATTAACATAAATAATAAGTACTTTTTTCAAAAACTGCTATTTTTCTTCATCAGCATATTCTCCTAACAAATACTTCACAGAGTTTTTGCTTTCAAAAACCTCTAACACTTTCAGGAATGAAAAGACGATCGTTTCGGGGATTTTCCAGGTCCCCTTCTTCAGTTTTCTTTAGAAAGTGGTGGCAATAGTGCAATGCAAATTGAAACATCAAAATTTTTTTTAATAGGAATGTGCAAATACACATTTCCATGTAAAATGTGCCAATGCCACCAGCACATGTAAATGTGCTGATTGCCTGGAAGTATTGTGTAATATAAATAATTCGATATAATATTTAAAAGACGATCTGGTTAGTTTATTGTCTACGACGAGACTACTTTATTAAATCAAAAAATACTTAAAGCTACTTAATTATACTCAAATGTACAATAGTGGAATATGCTTACTATGCATATCCCACGCTATAAGTTTAGTGCAGTATGGACATATAAAAGAGTATCGTATTGCATGCTTATGGTATGCAATACAGAGTAGTCAAACATACTACACCTCCCTTTTACAGAAAAAGAATGATCAATTGGGTATGATCAATATTCATTGATCATTCTTTTGTATATTAAATTTTAAATTTATTTTAATATTATAAACATTTTTTTTTTTTTAAATTTAATTTTACATGGGAGTTAGGGCGTACCTTTTCCTAACCTTTTTTTTTAATGAAAAGAAATTTATTTATTTTTATTCTTATTTTTTTCACTTAATATAATGTGTGGCCATCACATATTAAATTTAAATATTAATTTTCTTATAGTATAGCTTAACTCTGTTCTTATGTACTAAGGTGGACTTATTGCCATCACTTAAAAGTACATTATTTCTATTGTCTATATCCATTACCTCGAAAGGTCCTTTGAACTGTTCATCCAATTTGTGGCCGGATTCGTTCCGAACCAAAACTAAATCGCCTATTTCAATACCTATTTTATTTAAGTTTCTATCATAGAAGATCTTTTGTGCTCTCTTAGCTTTATCAAGGAATTTCCGAGCTCTCTGATTCGAAACTTGTAACCTATATTTTAATTCTAGGTTATAGGAATCCACATTATATATGGGATCCACCTGGCCTTGGTTCATGACGCCAACGTCAGTAGGTATTTTTCCAAATACTAGTTCAAATGGGCAATAACCATGAACTGTTGATGGCGAAGTGTTGTAGCAATATGTAAAAGACTTTCACCATTCGTCCCAGTCGGATTTGTCAGAGGACAAATATGATCTGAGATACTCGTTAAGTGTTCTATGAGATCTTTCAATTGTACCCATGGATTCATGGTGATATGCTGTAGATGTTGATTTCTCTATATGTAAGAGATCGCAAAGTTCCTGAAGAACTTGATTCACGTATTCAGTACCCATGTCCGTTAGAATTCTCCCCATTGGACCATATAATAGTACAAAGTGTTCCATAATAGCTTTGGCTACACTTTTCGCACTTTTATTGGGTACTGGCACCGTTACAAGATATTTTGTAAGGTCACAAATCATAGTTACAGCGTATTCGTTTCCGTTATTAGATCTCGCTAATGGACCAATTGTGTCTATCAGAACAACATCGAATGGTTTCACTGGCGTTGGAGTAATTATCATTTCCTTCTTAACGTTTCTCCGTGCTTTATTTCTCTTACATTGATCGCAGGACTTGACATATCTTTTGATGTCTTTAGTCATTTTGTCCCAGCGAAAATATTTTCTTATTTTCTTAGTCAACCGTGTTATACCTGAGTGTCCTCCAAAAATTGGATCATCATGATATTTTCTCAGTATATTGCGCTTTTCTATTTCGTCTGTTATTTTCCTTAATTTAGGTGTGAGGGCTATTTTTACATTATTGAGGGAAGCGTTTCCTCTCTCTTTAAATTCCGCGATTCCTATATATTTAAATAATTTGTCATCTAGTGACATTTGGAATAACTTTATCCCGTTATTACCAGCTATCTTTTCAAGCTGTGAGAAGAATTGATCTAAATCGATTTTCTCATTAGCAACAAGGTTAGGTATATTCATTTTGAGAATTATCTTTTTCCCTTTTCTAATATTTATTGCGGTATCTTTAGTGTATAATCTTACACTTTTCTTTAATTCGCTATTATTGAGCACCTCATAGACGTTTGGTTGAACTAAAATTTTATCCTTTGTCGTTTTAGGGGTAATTTTCTCCCTTTTTGATTGAAGTCTCGTGGTTACCTTCAATATTTTATTAGTCTCAGTATTCATTATATCTGAGAATTCTATGCGAGACAGCGCATCAGCTGCATAATTGTCTCCGCCCCTAATATACTCGACCGTAAAGTCGTATTCCTCAAGATCTAATCTCATTCTCGTCAGTTTTGATGACGGATTTTTCATAGAAAATAAATAGGTTAGAGGTCTATGATCACTTCGGACCAAAAATTTTCTACCATAAATATATGGTCTGAAATATTTAATTTCCCAATGAATGGCAGCTAGCTCCTGTTCAATCGTAGATTTATTACTTTCACCTTTTGTGAATGTTCTGGATGCATAAGCCACATGTAGTTGAATACCTTGATTTTCCTGGCTTAAAACAGCTCCGCAAGCATGTTTACTTGCATCTGTTGTTATACAAAATTCCCTTGTAAAATCTGGATATTGCAGTATTCTCGGACTTAATAATTGACTCTTGAGGTATTTGAAAGAGTTTTCACATTCCTCAGTCCAATCAAAAGAAACATTTTTCCTAGATAATCTAGTCAAATGTCTCGATGACTCAGCAAAATTAGGTATAAACCTCCTATAATAATTGCAAAATTCAACAAAGCGTTTAGCTTCATCACCATTTTTAGGTGTTGGATAATTTTCAATTATCGAAAATTTGCTGTCATCAGGCAGAATGCCTTTGTCCGTGCATTTGTGTCCCAAGAATGTCACTTCACGACAGAAAAATTAACACTTATCCGGATGCAATTTGAGATTATATTTTCGACACATGCCAAATACATCTCTTAAGTTCTGCAACATATGCTACTCTGAGCAACCGATTACCACTAGATCATCCATATACAAAAATGACTGGGCTGGTGACAGCCCGGAAAAAGCCAAAGACATCATTCTTTGGAATGAATTCGGTGCAATTTTTATACCATATGGAAGTCTTTTAAATTTAAAGGAACCTTTTTCTGTTGAAAAAGATGTAATATCCCTGGAATCTTCTTCCAGTTCTATCTGATGAAAACCAGATACTAAATCTAAACAGGACAAAAATTTTGCTCTACCTAATTGATCCAAAATATCATCTATGCGAGGAAGAGGGAATTTATCAGCTATAAGCTTCTTATTTATTCCTCGGTAATCAACGACAAGTCTCCACCTTTTAAGGTCAGTCCCTGGTAACGATTTTTTCGGTACTAATAAAATTGGACTGTTATATTCTGAAACTGATGATTCGACTATGTCATCATTAATTAGTTTATCCACTTATCTATTAACCTCCTCTTTATGGGAGTATGCGATAGTTCTTCATATATACGGGTTCATTATCCTTTAATCTGAGTTTTTGTCTATAAAAATTATTAACAGTTATCTTCTCAGATTCTAATGCAAATATGTCAACAAATTCAGAGCATATATTCCTTAATCTGTCCTCGACAAATTTAGGAAAATTTCTGGAAATTCTTTCCAGTTTTTCTCGATCTTTTTGAGAATCTCGGCTCTATTGGACAATGTCGTAGTCGTTTAGACTTTCCGTTCGTATTTGAGGATTTGAAATAATAATATTCTCGTTTGTTGTGTTAACAATTCTAACGAGTGGCATTGATTTCAAAGTTATTGTACTCGCAATATAAACACCATTTCGTAACATTTGGTGTGGAATCAATACCTCATCTTCACTATTCTGAATATTGATAAGTCTTATCACTTCAGATCTTGCAGGAAGAGATATGGAGTTGATTTACGGTGCATTTCGCATCTCCAAAGCGATATCATATGGACATTCTTCAGATCTTAAAATAATCAAGTCCTTCTCGCTCTGATAATCGAGTACACAATTATACTTCCGTATGAAATCCATACCTATTATTCCGTCAGATGGAATTGGGAAGTCATCCTGAACAACATTAAATTCATGTGCTATAAGGAGATCTTCAGCCTTCAAATCCGTTTCGACTTTTCCAAGTGTAGTTATCAAACCTTGTCCTACACCACTAATAGTTGTCGTTATATTTCCATCAATTTGTTCGTTAAGAACTTTACCGATTTTAATTATAGAAATATCGGCTCCCGTGTCTACTAAAAATGTGGATCTCTCTCCGTTTAACGTAGTCCTAATGGAGAGGTAGCTATAAAGAGATAGATTGAAGTTCTAAATTTTATTTTCTATTTGCCTTATATTAGGGGTGCTTATTAGTTTTCCGAAATATTGTCGGTTGCGATCTGATTATTATCATATGAAATATTGTCATATGAAATTCAATGGTTTCTTCTACCATTATAAAAAATTTCTCGGTCGGGGTATTTGTATTTACTCCTTCGACCGGAATTGTAGTCATTGTAAAAATTTTCTTTGCCCACGATACAGTAACGTTTGCGTTTACGATTTTTTCCGCATCTATTACCAATATTATTAGCATTACTGAATAATATATTTGGTTGTCCGTATGATTCGGTACAACTACTGATGAACTTGGCAAGTAGTTCATTCAAATTTGAAAAATTGCCTGCCTCTACTATAAGCTTCACCCTTTCGTTTGCAGCATTTTTGGCAATTGCCCTTACCGCTGCCTGGGTTGAGTATTTAGTTGCCAATTCTAATGGCACTCCGTCCGAAATATAGGCATTTTCCAAAGATTTTGTCAAGGATTCAATTTTAGTACCATATGAATTCGCACTGCTACTGCCTTGACGGATATTAAAAAGTTTAGCCGAGGCAAGCTCGACTGATTCGTATTTCACGGAATATTTTAACTTGAAAGCAATTTCCCGGAGAGTTGTCTCCGAAGTAATCAAGTTCCTTACGAAACCTTTTAATTTGGTTTTCGCAAGCTTCACTGCCAGGGTCTCGTGTGATTCCCTAATAGAGTCAACAAGATCAAGGGCATCTAGAAAACTCTGTAGGTTTTCTGCCCTGCCATCAAAGTCCGGAAGCAGCTTTGAGGCTAAATTCAAAAATTCTATTCCTGGTTGTGGCATTTGAAATTGTATTCAAAGAAGGTAAAAAAAAAATGTTCCCTCAATTTTCGACTATCCTACCTTATGTAGGCTAATGTTAGTATAGAGAATGGAAAAAAAATGTGTATATGTGTCATTAAATCCGCTATCCGTTTCCTTTTGGCAACAGATTTCGGTTGTAATGGCAGATATCGGTCATCTGGTTGTTTGGTGACCGAATAAATTTTATCACACTGTGGGAGGGTCACGTATGAATCACCACAGTTGAAAAAATTATTAAAAAAAATAATTGTTAGTAACAAATTATAAAAAAAAAGTTCACTTTTCCATAAATAACGATTAGCTCCTTTTTTTCAAATTCTAATTTTATGTTTTTATAAAAAATAGTTTTTATAAATTTTATTTAATTTCAATTTTTTCCTTTTCTTCTTCTGTTTTTTTTTATAAAAAATTTATAAATTTAAAAATGAAATGTTTAGTTTTACAGAAAAAATAATTTTTCGTCAAAATTTTAATTTTATATTCTATTAGATTTTTTTTTTTTTTATATATGTAAATAATATTCTTAATTTTAACTTACTGGTAAGGTATTCCTTAATGGTTGGAAGAGATGATACGTTCTTTTAAAGTTTTAATGACAGCATCGAGAATTTGTTGAGTTGGTGGATGAGATGGAGTAGTTGATGTTTTCTTTCTTGAAGCCGCTTTATGGCTTTTTTCATCATGATGAGGAGAAGATAGTTGGTGACTGGTGTATTGGCCACATCAGCATCTTCCGTCGGATTACTCGGCGTGTTACCCATTTTTTTATGTTGTTTTTTTATTTTTAACTTAATTAATTAGTAATTATATTTTTGTAATGGTTTGTTGAATTGTCTATAGTTGATATATTTTTTTTTTTTTTTTGTTATTTATCTTTTGACAATAAGAATTCTGCCGTTCAATTAATTCACGCAATAGCTTTTTTTTTTGTCTAGTTGTGTGTATTATTTTCTTCATATTTAATAACTTCTTTAGTTCTTGTACTTTGATTTTGTAGTGTTTGTTGTTTTTTTCACACTTGTTGTTACTATACTATCGTTTATATATTTTCTTGGATTGTTCGGTTCTATTTTGACTTTAACGACTGAACTGACTTTTTTTTTATTGTTAATCTAGTTTTATTTTCTTCGTTAATACTCACAGTATTTGTTGTATTGAAATTGGGGTGGTTTTTTAAATTTAACGTCTTTTTATTCTTTTCGATTTTTCTACTATGTTCTCGAATTTTGTTTGGAATTGTGTTATTGTTCTTTTCATCAAAATCTCACTTTTATTTTATTCTTGAAATTTGATTTATTTATTTCACTACTTTCAATTTACATTTTTAAGGTTTTAGTCACTTTTGTTGGGCGAGCCTTCAGTTTTGTAGTAATTTGGCTTTAACTTACTGTCTTTTATTTTTTTTTAATTTTAATTCCCGTCCAGAGTCTGCTAAGCAGACACTGGCAGGATCGCCATGTAATATAAATAGTTCGATATAATATTTAAAAGACGATCTGGTTAGTTTATTGTCTGCGACGAGACTACATTATTAAATCAAAAAATACTTAAAGCTACTTAATTATACTCAAATGTACAATAGTGGAATATGCTTACTATGCATATCCCACGGGGAGTATGGGAATGTGTAAGGCAAACTGGTTAAAGCGTTCCTTAGTAAGACTTGTCATCCTTAAAATTGACAAGTATAAGGTAAAGTGTTCCCACTATCCTTAGTAAGTCACTCCAAGTCGACTCGTAGGTCAGCGTGCTGATCCCATTGCTACGGCAGTGGCCTCCTCGTGGTACTCCCTGGGGACCACCTCTGTTAAGATGGAAGCGAATTCGAGCGACGGTCTGCAGCATGTCCGAATGGTCACTTAGGGAAAATAAAGTGACGTCTCGGGAAGTAGGCATTTTTGCTAAATTTGCTACTGACTTTCACCAAGCCAGGCTGGTGGCTTAGCTGGCAGCCCCAGCACCAGCCTAGGAGAGCTATAGGCCAATCACTTATTCTCCCCGAAATTGAAATGATTACTGAAACCTATGCAAATGTAGCGGCCCTATGTTCCACTGGGAATTAAAGGATTAAATATATTGTTACGTTTTTACTTTTAAAAAACGTTGGTTTATTTCCCTTAAATAAACCGGATTCTTTTATATTGCAATCAAAATAACCAGTTCCAACGCTGACACCAATTATTACGTTTTACCTTACAAAACGTTCGTTTATCTCCCTTAGATAAACCGTCTTGGTGCTGTCGCAGCGATTATAACAACAAATTAGCCAATAACCAAAACACGAACACACTTAAGTTTGAAATAGCTTAGACACTCGTATTTATTTACACACTATTACTTATTTACAAACTCTCTCTATTATGACCATTACTAGAGCGCTACTAACTTTAACACGATACTAATTCGCGGTCTTAATAGCACAACTGTTAATTATCAACTTCTCTTACTAATGTTAACTCGCGCCTTATATAGTAACAGCCATACTTCTACAACACACTGGATAATTCTAGCATGCTATACTTAACTCTACATACGCTTACAGACTATACATACAACCATTTATACATACAGTATTACTCTACATTAGTCTTAACACTATACACAAACACAAACTGTTATAATAAACACTTATCATTAACCAACTATACAATATAACTCTACATTAGACTTAACGCTATACAAACACACAAACACTTATAATAAGTCTACATCACGCTTAGAGACTATACAGTCACACAAACATTTATCATTAACCAACTATACAATATAACTCTACATTAGGCTTGACATTATACATACACACAAACACTTATTAGTAACAAGCTATACAATTCTAATGCGTAATTAACCATAGCATATTCTTAGGTGTATAATTAAATGTAGTACTATGTTGCCAGATTGATGTATTTTGTCCATCCCGTCTCTTGGGCTATTTTCTTCTAGAAAAGTCCAGAGTTTTCTATACTAGGCCAAGCCATTTTCGTAACACTGCCGCCCACTTAAACCTATTCGTCCCGAATAGGCACAGATGTTCCCCTTCCATAGTTGGCTAGTTTCTTCAGATGTTCACACCTCATTTTAGATCGTAGGCTGTTATACTTGTACATTCATCAACCATGCCAATTAGCCCCTTGTCTGCTTTATAAAGGCCGTCCCGACGAGTTTGTGGGTTTGACGACAATCCTAGATTTCGTTGAGTGTAGAGAAATAGAACCAACTGGCCCTCGTTGTATGCTACACAGCTTGCAGCTCCATCGTTTTCTTCTTTTTTTCCTCTTTTTGAAGTTTAGAAAGCGATGCAAACTCTTACCTCTTGGCGGACCCGGACCGATACGGTTAGATAGCACATTTTCCACTAGCCAATGATGACATTCACGGGACGTGGCTTCCTTACTAGTTGGTGCATCAGGATTAGGTATACTCGCAGTATAAAATGCGTTGATGTCTGCATTCCAACTTAACTGTGGTTTATTTTGCACCTGAGTTGGAATCAGTGCATTACCTTCTTTAACCTGAACATCATCACAGTAAACATTCAAAAGATGAATAGGAGCGGTATCTATCACATCGGGAACAACTTCGTGTTCTGCAAAACGTTTCAAAGCCGCTGTCATTTTAGCAAATATCATTTTATCTCCAGTCGCAGTAGAACTTCTAGGAAATTTCATTTCTGTAGATAACCAAACCGGCAAAGTTGAAGCAATTTCTTTACTGCTATCAAAACATGATGTCTTTATTCTGCTAGAGCTTTCCCGAACAACTCGAACCAGCCCACCTTGGCATTGAAGATCGCTCACATTTGTCTCTAGGTCATTCTCCAAATTTTCCATTTCACTCTCAAAATCGACCAGCATCTCATCAAAGTTGCTGCCTTGTGCCTCAACACAACCCACTCTATGCTTTATGACCCCTTCGATTGTCTTCGGTTTCTCATTTGTTGCTCTAGAAATTACACAATGTTCATCTAGCAGTTTCCCATCTGTGGCTCTAGATGTTTCCTGTGCTTCACCCAGAAGTTTCTCATTTGCAGCTTTAAAAGTTTCGTGAATCTCATCTAGATTTTTCGCATTTTCGTAAAATTTGCTGCCTTGTGCCTCAACACAACCCACTCTTTGCTTCATGACCTCTTCGATTGCCTTCGGTTTCTCCTTTGTGACTCTAGAAATTTCACAAACTTCATCTAGCAGTTTCTCATTTGTGCATCTAGATGTTTCCTGTGCTTCACCCAGAAGTTTCTCATTTGCAGCTTTAGAAGTTTCCTGAACTTCACCCAAAAGTTTATCATTTGCATCTCTAGAAGTTTCGTGAATCTCATCTAGACTTTTCGCATTTGCAGCTCCAGCTTCAACTTGTAGTTCCTCATTTGCTCTCGAAGTTTCTTGATCTCCATTTAGAAGTTTCTTATTTTTGCCTCTAAGTGTTTCCAGAACTTCATCTAGTTTCTTATTTGTGGCTCTAGTTTCTCTAGAGTTTTCTTCCATTTTCTCCATCATTTTTCTATAGTTTTCTTCCATTTTGCTAGAGTTTCTTTCTTCCCTTTCTCTAGAGCTTTCTTCTATCATTCTAGAATTCTCTTCAATTTTTCTAGAATTTTCTTGAACTTTTACTAAAAGTTGTTCATTGGTGGCTCTGTAATCGGCTTTAATTTCCTTCAGAGCGAAAAGTATCGCGTTGACGTCCATTTTAGCTGTAGCCGTACGTGTACTTACTTCTGTTTCTCTCTTTTCTCTTTTTTCTTCTTTGTCTTCAAACTCGTAAGTATCGATGTCCACGCCACGTCTCTTGAATTCTTCCATAAGTCTTCTCTGAAGTTCTGCCTTATTACCTGTTGTCGGCAGCTCCAACTTACTCAATTCCTGCTTTAGCTGGTCCACTTTAAGTTCTTCAAACTGCATTGCTTTTAGTTACTTTTATTTGGCAATCTCCTGGTTACTTATTTTTCGCAATCCCACTTCTGACACCAATTGTTACGTTTTTACTTTTAAAAAACGTTGGTTTATTTCCCTTAAATAAACCGGATTCTTTTATATTGCAATCAAAATAACCAGTTCCAACGCTGACACCAATTATTACGTTTTACCTTACAAAACGTTCGTTTATCTCCCTTAGATAAACCGTCCTGGTGCTGTCGCAGCGATTATAACAACCAATTAGCCAATAACCAAAACACGAACACACTTAAGTTTGAAATAGCTTAGACACTCGTATTTATTTACACACTATTACTTATTTACAAACTCTCTCTATTATGACCATTACTAGAGCGCTACTAACTTTAACACGATACTAATTCGCGGTCTTAACAGCACAACTGTTAATTATCAACTTCTCTTACTAATGTTAACGCGCGCCTTATATAGTAACAGCCATACTTCTACAACACAATTCTAATGCGTAATTAACCATAGCATATTCTTAGGTGTATAATTAAATGTAGTACTATGTTACCAGATTGATGTATTTTGTCCATCCCGTCTCTTGGGCTATTTTCTTATAGAAAAGTCCAGAGTTTTCTATACTAGGCCAAGCCATTTTCGTAACAATATATATATATGCATATCCCACGCTATAAGTTTAGTGCAGTATGGACATATAAAAGAGTATCGTATTGCATGCTTATGGTATGCAATACAGAGTAGTCAAACATACTACAATTGCCTTTGGGTAACAGTTGCTCTCGACGGGGGAAACTCCCGCAATACTATATTGTTATTGCTGGCAATAAATGTCTTCCAGGCGATATGATCGGAGTATCTTCTTCGTATTGTGATGCTTGCTGGGTATTTTCGTTGTTGTTGCTTTGTGTATTATTTTCAAATTTCTTTGCACATTTCATTGCATTTGTAGACACTAGGTCATGCACTCATACCCTTTATATGAAAAAACTTCACTTTGGCTGTTGTTGTTAAAAAAAACTTAGTGGGTTATTTTCTAAACTTAGTGGGTTATTTTTGATTTGTGTGTAAATTGTTATTGTTACAAAATCAATTTGTATGGAAAGATAACACCCTTAAGGTTGCCAACACAAATTAAAAATTTATAACCGTACGTCAAGTTAGCAATACGATTTTTTATTAACAAAAAACTAAAAAGTTAAATTTTAGTTTACAATTTTTGATATCTTGCTTTAAAAAATTTTAAAAATGATTTTGTTCAAACCCGATTTCCTACCGGTATTAGGTGAAAGTAGGGTTGTCATCCATCCTCTTTTCCCCGGACACCGTCCTCTTTTTTAGGACGTTCGGGGCAGTCCTCCTTCTTTTTCGGCAAGTGTCTGGGGTTGTCCTACTTTTTGCACTTTTCTCCATAATTTTTTTTTTTTATTGCTCCTAAACTTTCGAATTGTTAGTATCGCTGTTTTGTTGCTGTTATTTCAATTGACTTAGCATCACTTACTTTGAATGCCAACTGTTGAATTAAAAAAAAAAAATTAACATTGATTTTAATGATGAAAATTTATTTAATGAATACCTTATCCTGAAAAATTATGTAAAAAACTTAAATTCAATTAACACTACTGATAACAACTTTTGGTGCATTTTTTTTTTATTAAAAATTATGTTTGCTATGAAATGAGAAAATGGGTTTTAAAGAACATATAATGCTGCAATAAATATATGCTAGTCAGTTCTTTTTTATGGGTGATAAGAAGATTATATTTTGTATCGGGGTTGGATAGGAACGTGCTGCCAAAGAAATCAGAGGGTTGCGGGTTCAAATCACAGCAGGTAAAAAAAAATTTTTGGGAACTTTTTTACACAATTAATAAATTTTTGTAGTTTTCACTGTAAAATTTTTATTTTATTTTTTTTGTACACTCAATTAATTTTTGAAACGATTTAATTTTAATTTTTTAGTTTTCTATTAATTTTTAATGGAATTTTATGGAAATATAAAAATTCTAAATAAAAATGTAATTCTTCAAATAATTTTTGTTAAAATACCAAAAAGGTAAATATTACAATTTTGTTTGAATTTAAAAAATTGTAATTTAATATATTCATTTTGATAAAATTTTTACTAAATTACTAACAGAAAAAGAAAAATCCTGTAAACATTTTAGTTCGAACTACTAAAAATAAGTTAAAAATTACATTGAAGAAAATACTATTTTTTGTCTACTAATATGCTGCAAAATTTTTTTCGGAGTTGATCAACTTAATTTGTTATTTTTAATTAATTAAAAGTTAACTTAAATGTAACTAACATTTTGTAAATTTAACAGTTTTGTTTTTCCTGTTCCTATCTTACTAGTATTTAGCAAAAAAATATCTGCAAATATCAGCAGTATTTTCTGCAAGGTCATTTTTAATTAATTTTGATTAGCTTTTTCTCCTATATTTACAGCTTTATTTTTTTCTACGAGTGTTTTAATATTTTTATAAAAAATAACACATTAAAAAACAACTTTATATATTTTTCCAATATGTTATATTTTTGTCAATAAAAAATTAAAGAAATGAAGATAACACTTTACTGAACAAGACTTCTAAAAGTCAGCTGTGATTTATAATAAGCGATAGTATAGGGGGTAGAGCGTCTGCTTGAAATGTCAACATGTGTGGGTTCAAACCACGCACGATGCATGATCATTTTTTTTTTTTTATTGAATTAAAATAAAGAGACGTGAAAAATAACTTCCTTTTCATTGGTTCAAATTTACATAATTTGTTTTTAAAAGAACAACATCCTTCCTATGACAAGCCAATGTTAAATTCATCGGTGAAAAACCCGAAAAAGAACAACTCCCTATTCAACAGTTAAAGCAGTGCTTTAACTACTTCTTTTTCCTCAATTTTTTGCTGGGTATTTTCTTAAAAAAAAAAAAATATTGAATCCATAAACTATTATTAGTCAAATATAATTTTGATATGAGTTGTGAAGAGTTTTATGAATATTTGAAGAAATGCGATAGTTATATATTGGTTCAAATTGGAAGCATTTAAAAACATTGATGAAACCCTTTACAATTCGTATCAAGAAATTATAGAAATGTACAATCCTGAAAATGTATGCAATGAATTGGTAAATCGTTTTTTTTTTGTTTATTTATGTACCACTAATTTAAAGTTCAGAATGATTTTTTGTTTTTTCTGAATTTTTTAGTGGGAATAAAAACTGTTTTATTTATAAAAAAATGTTTCTTTGTATATTTTATTGCGTTGTTGATTTTTGTAAAAGTAATTTATTAAAAAAAAGTTGTCCACTTTTTTAAGGCAAATGTCCTCCTTTTTTGAGGTTGGCGTCCTCTTTTTCTCAAAATGGAAATGGCAACCCTAGGTTAAAGGGAATACCGGTATTTTTTTAAACCAAGAGTTTTGGTATGGGAAACGATTTTCAATTTGCAAGCGTTTTGAGACGGATAACGGTTTTATAAATAGATGGGTTACCAACGTCATGTAGTGTTATTTTGCTTGGCATATAATAAATATTACTTATTGGTTAGCAAGATTTTTGTTTGAAGCAGAAAACATTCCTATATTTAAAAAATCTTTCTCTCTTTTTGTAGATTGGTCCATCTTACGTACAGCTGCACATGAAATCGCCCACCTTGGGTCGAATTGAAGTTTTGCAAACAGTGACTCCCATTGAGCCAATGGTACAAAAAGTTGTGCACCGTTTTTATGCACCTAGAATATTGGGTCCTTTTATGAAATTTGCAGTATTTGGTGAAAGCATTATGGTAACATCAACCCCTTATCAAAATTATAAAATGGCTAGCATGTATAAAATATTTTTGTATTTCAGTTTGAACGCGACATGAGTATGTGGAATCACAAAATCTTTCGTAAGCAGCCGCAACTGGTTAAGGAAGACTCATCTCTAAAACTTTTCCGCACTTGGTTTTTGCAATTTTATTCTGAAAACAGTCGTTCATTCAGCGAAGTTCATGAAAACTTTGAATGGTAACACCGTGATACACTGAAAAATCACTCGTCAAATTACCTAGTTTAGGTTGTAACTGAGTGTATTAAAAAACCGGTTTGAGAAGCTGCAATAAATTTTCGAGATAACGGGAAAAAGAGTATTTTTTTGACTCGCGCATTTAATTTTTTAACCGATTTTGAATTTTTAAACGACATTTAAAAGAAAATTACTAAGAAGATTAATACTTATTTACAATCGTTGCAAATAATCATTAATTTTTTAATAATACCGTTACTTTTTTTTTTGATACTTCCAAAAATATCACAGCTTCAAAAAAACATACATAGTTTTACTTATACTGAATTTAGACTGAGCAAAAACCCGGTGGTTTTTGTACAAAACTAAACTACAAAAGCCAAGTCATTTACTTTAGTTATTTAATTTTTCTTTGTCACATCACTTTTTTATTAAACTTTTTCTTTATGTTTTTATGGTTAAATTAAGTTTTACCATTCAAATGGTTTTGAAGGAAGCGAAACAAATGGTAATCTGATGGAGCTAAGTCAGGCATCAGTTCCCAATTGAGCTCTGTTAATTTTTGACGGGTTATCAAAAAGGTGTGGGGTCTGGCGTTATCATGATGGAACATCATGCCTTTGCGATTGGCCAGTTCAGGGCGTTTTTTTTTCTTGATTTCTTCGTTCAATTTCGATAGTTGACGACAGTAGACATTCGAATCAATAGTTTGGTTGCTTGGAAGCAGGTCAAAGTAGAATATACCCTTGCAATCCAACCACACAGAAAGTATAATCTTCTTTTGGTGAATACTGGTTTTGGATGTCGATTGTGGGTGTTCATTTTGCTTGGTCCATGATCGTTTTCGGACTACGTTATCGTAAACAATCCATTTTTCATCACCCGTTATGATTAGAAATGAGTCGTTTTGGTTGCGATTCAGCAAAGAGTCACATATGTTAATGCGTTTGGTGAGGTGGATTTCCTTTAATTCGTGAGGAACCCTAACATCCAGTTTGTTTACGTAACCAAGCTGTTGTAAGTGCAAGTAAACGGTTGTAAGTGCAAGTATGTCGAGTTTCTCTGCTATTTTTCGAGTTGTCATATTCCGGTTATTTTCGATTAACGCCTTTATTTTGTCGTCAGCAGTAGTGGTTGGTTAAAATTTATAGAACGAAAGCTCACACTAGCGTTCAGTAAGGCAGTCCTCACCATAAACTTCACATAATTTCTTCCGAGCTTGCACAGCATTTTTGCCCTTTTGGAGGTAAAACAATAAAATATGCCGATAATGCTCTCTTTGATTGTCCATTTTCAACTTAATTTTTAACCAACTTGTTTTTTACTAATGACGCTCACTTTTTGACTGAAAATAGTCTACAGTCTAATGTTTAAAATAGTTATACTATTGTAAACCACGCAATCACTACACCATGAAATATGTTGTTCACGTCAATAATTATCGAACAACCCAATAACACAAAATTTTAAACTAAAACTGAAATATTTACAAAAAATTAAAAAATATATTTCTGACAGTTGCTTTAATTCTATATTCGTTGTAACAGGGTGTATCTAAAATTACTTTTAAATGCAACCGGGTGTATCAAAACTGCAAATTTCAGATATTTTTTCTTGGTTTCTGGCAAAAACCAGGTAAAATCTGGCGAAAAACTACTAGTTTTTGGGCATTTTTAGTTTCTGAGCCGAAGACTATAAAATTAATTTAAATTTTCCATATAATTTTCATACAAATTGAAAACCAGATTCTACCTGGGTTTTGCCAAAAAAACAAGTATCATTTATAGTTAACTTTCGATGCACCCTGTTAAAACGAATATAGAAGTAAAGCAAGTGTCAAAAAAATATTTTTTAGTTTTTTGAGAATATTTCTATTTTATTAAAGGAATTAAATATGCTAAGATCCCAAACGTAATTAACAAATTGTAAAAAATAATCCATTGTAGGCATGTCCCTATCCGGATTTCATTCTTGCCTAAGGAAATCGTCAGGGGACGACGTTTTAGAATTTCTGGAAATATTTGTTAAGTTAAATTACAAACTCAATGAGAATTTTTTGTTCTCGTCTAGGAGCGTTATTAAACATTTAAAATATCAAAGAAAAAACAAAAACAACAACAGAAAATTTTCCATAATTTGCTTTGTCATCTTCCAAATTACTACTCTGTTGTTTTGACAGATCTAGTAATGTAGTGACATCCATTCATGTAGAAACAACAATAGAAAACAATGTTTTCTAAAGTATCAGTAACATTTAAATTTGCACAAGCACTTGCTTGTTTTTTTAATTTTATTTAATCGGGATATACATTAATTGCATTAAAGGAATTAAATATGCTAAAATCCCAAACGTATTTAACAAATTGTAAAAAATAATCCGTTGTAGGCATGTTCCTATCCGGATTTCATTCTTGCCTAAGGAAATTCGTCTCATTGAGTTTGTAATTTAACTTAACAAATATTTCCAGAAATTCTAAAACGTCGTCCCCTGACGATTTCCTTAGGCAAGAATGAAATCCGGATATGGACATGCCTACAACGGATTATTTTTTACAATTTGTTAAATACGGAAATGGGACTTTCATCAGAGGTGCACGTAGTGCGGAAAGTTTCTGTCTGTCATTCACTTGGGAGTGACCAGAAATGATTCCTTTGTATGACTGTTCAAGCAGCTCACTACTTCCGGTCCTAGACCAAATATTTCCCGGGTAATGGCTTTCCAGCACCCGCTGAAAGCTAGCTAGAGTGAGAAGGCGCACAGTCATGTAACCTGAATGGCCACGGACGACTTGGCGTCTCAGGAAAGTAGGTAAATGATGAATGAACGTTTGCTGAAGCATGACTGCAACGTGGGATTGGACACAAGGATAGCAGCCCTATCACCAATCTAAGAAAGGAGGGCTAGCAACCCACTTTTCTGAACTTACCCTGTTAACGAATCGCTAAATAAACAGCCTCTAAATGAAAACCCGAAACCTTTGATGACGACCTTTGCATATCGAACAAGGACTACGATTGGATACTGGAATGTTAGAACCCTAAGGGATAAAGTTAACATCGAAGAAGCTTTGAACTCCAAGTACTTACAGGCGGAGCATGAAATGTTGAGATATGGCCTTGCTATTCTTGGATTAAGTGAGATTAGATGGTTAGGCTCAGGAAAATTTTCATGCCCTACTTCCCAGACAGCTACGTTGTATTCTGTAAAAGAGATTGGCTGTAACCATGAATCTGGTGTTGGATTAATGCTTAATAAAACTGCTCGAAAAAGTCTTATTGATTGGAAGCCTGTGTCTCACCGAATACTGCTTGCTCGTTTTGCGTCTAAAGTCAGAAATATATCCATTATTCAGTGTTATGCCCCAACAGAAATTGCCAAAGATGATGCCAAAAATTCCTTTTATGGTCAGCTGAATGCAACATATGACTCTGTTCCACGCGGTGATATAATTATCGTAATGGGTGATATGAATGCTAAAGTGGGTTCTGATAATGAATCACTACAACATGTAATGGGCAAACATGGTATTGGAACCCGTAACGACAACGGTGATCGATTTATAGATTTTTGCAACTCCAGGAAACTTGTGATTGGAGGCACGCTATTTGATCATAAGGTTTGCCATAAAACAACTTGGTTGTCCCCGGACAGACGCAACACAGCTAATCAAATTGACCACTGTGCCATAAGCCATCGATATAGGAAATGCCTACTAGATGTACGTAGTAAAAGAGGAGCTGACATAGGCCAATTCCGAGACCATTATTTGGTTGTTGCCAAAATTCGCCTCTGCACAGCTGCGATCCAGAAAAAAGTTGAAAATTTGCGGCCAAAAAGATACGACGTTGGACGCCTAAATAACACCATTGTCAGAGAAAACTTTATAGCGCAGTTATGGGATGCAATAACCACAACAGAGAGTGAATCCCAGTCTTCTGTCAATTCTAAATGGCACCACATTAGGAACACAATAAAATCTTGTGCCGACCGTACTTCGGGACCAACACCCAAAGGGAGACAAGAATGGATGACTGATGAAACGTGGAATATCATAACAGAGGCGCTGTGGTGTAATGGTTAGCGCGTTGGACTGTTACACGTGAGGTGTCGGGTTCGACCCCAACCAAGGCAACAACAATTTATGAAAAATATTAATATGTATGAGTTTTTCTATCCCTCATACATATCGCAGCGTCCTCCTTCGGTGTTCCCATAGCACTTAACCCCACCGAAGTAAAATAATATAACAGGGCTATGAACTAAAAAGCTTCAACAAAGTTCGCCAACTCACCATCAGATGGCGCGCAACAACTGTTCTAAAAAATTCAACATCTCGCGCAATTACAGTGTTGCCATATTTGAAGCCCTTTATCTTTCACCACCTTTCACTTCTACTCTATCCCCTTTCCGAAGGAAGCAACACGTTAATTAATAGGAAGAATTTCCTGTGTTGCTTCTCTTTAAAAAAAAAAAAAAAAAAAAAAGAACGACGAATGATAAAGGAACAGCTAGGAGCAGTGGAAGATTCAGAAGCAAAAGTTAGCATAGAAACCAATTACCGTAATATGCATAAGTCAGTACAACGATCTGTGCGGAGAGATAAAAGAAGAAGAATTGACTGGCTCGCAGAAGAAGCCGAAAAAGCCGCACAAGCAGGTGATACCCGAACAGTTTATAAGATCACAAAACAACTCGTAGACCGCAATTTACATACAGAACACCCTGTGAGAGACCTTCAAGGTAATTTACTCAACACTAATCACGAACAACTTCAACGGTGGAGGGAGCATTTTTCCACTGTTTTGAACTGTGTTATAGATCCTACTCTCCAGCCTCCTATTTTTATAAATCCATCAGGGAATATTATCCCAAGGTTAAGAATTACACCACCAAGTATAGCGGAAACCATAGCTGCTATAAAACAACTTCAAAATGGAAAAGCTGCAGGTACAGATGGTATACCTGCTGAGATATATAAGTGTGATCCTGCACTTTCAGCACAAATTTTACACCCCCTGATCTCAGAAACATGGGAAACTGAAAGTTTTCCTGAAGAATGGAAAGATGGGATTATTGTTAAAATTGCGAAAAAGGGAGACCTGAAAAATTACGCAAACTGGCGAGGTATATGTGTTTTGCCAACCATAGCCAAAATAGTGCCCAAAATAATACTTAATCGTATAAAGGAACATCTGGAGCAAACCATCAGCTCATGCCAAGCCGGATTTCGAAGTGGTTCATCGTGCGCAGATCACATCAACTCATCACGTATTATTATAGAACAATGCGTTGAGTTCAACTCCAGGCTATATATGCTATTTATCGATTTTGAAAAAGCTTTCGATTCCATTAATCGAGACTGTATATGGTTAGCCTTGCGAAGGAGAAATATACCAGAAAAATATATATCACTGATTAAGGAAAGCTACAATCATGCTAGATGCTTCGTACTACATAAGGGAAAATTTTCTGATCCATTTATGGTAGAAAGTGGAGTTCATCAGGGTTGTATATTATCGCCACTCTTGTTTCTTATCGTTATGGAAGATGTCCTCAATAACATTGAGTTATACAATGGAAAATCAACAACCACTATTTGAACTACCTTGCGTATGCTGACGATATTTGTTTGCTTTCACACAAGCTTAGTGATCTAAGGCAAACAACTAATGAACTCCAGGAAAAGCTGCAATATACGGGACTCAAAATAAACGCTGGCAAAACAAAAACGCTAAGTATTGGTTCAACAACAGAACCAATAACCATCAGTAATCATACGTTTGATGCTACAGATCAATTTTGTTATCTTGGATGCGAGATTGCAGCAGATGGTGGAACCGAAGTTGATGTCGACTCACGAATAAACAAGGCTAGGACATCTTTTGGCATACTAGCCCCAATCTGGCAAAATAACAAAATAAGCCAAAGAACCAAATTTAGTATTTTCGAGTCAAATGTAAAATCAGTGCTCTTATATGGATGTACAACTTGGAAGGTTACGAACAACATAACTAAACGCCTTCAAACTTTTATAAATCGCTGCCTAAGAAGAATATTGCGTATCTTTTGGCCCCGAATAATATCGAATATCGAGTTGCTAGCCAAAACAAACCAGATGCCGGTAGCTACGGAGATACGTAACCGAAAGTGGCAGTGGATTGGACACACACTACGCACTGTGTCACGAGGCTGGCCAAAAATGGTTAAAGTCAATGTTAGAATTTGAACGTTTTTTATTTTTATTTTTTTTTTAACACTCTGGTTAGATGATATCTAAAATATCTTCTTAAAATATTTACAAATTTTAAAGTTATAGTGGTTCAAAGTCAAGGTTTGTGTTCAGCATACGAAATTTATGGGAAAATCCCAAATTTCATGTTCATTTATAATACTAAGAATTTAAGTATTTGAATGTAACGGCTACCAAAATTTGTAACAGGGTTGTAAGTGATGCCTCTAGTTATAATTACAACACTGTTTTTGTTTACAAATATTGATCATATGTCAGATACCGTTCAAAAAAAAAGATAGTAGTGAACCATTGTCAAGACTTTTCAGCAACCGTGAACTTTCGTAGAGAATTTAAAAAAAAGTAGAAATAACACTTTTCCTGTTTTTTTGTATTTTGTAGCTACAAGTATGTATTTTAATATATTTAAAGTTCAGCTGCCCGATATTGCACGAATTCTTTTTGTGATTGTTTTTTAGTGCCGACCTCGTTGCGGATTCGTAGTATTTTTCAACTGTGGCTAGAGATAAAGGAAAACAGACCCTGCGATGTTATGCGTCATGTTAAAGATTTTGTAGAAAATCATTTTGAACGAGTATTATTAGAAAGGGAACAAGGCTTACTCTTTTAAAATTTTCTAACAATTGGTCTAAATATCATCGCATGAGAGATAGCGATTTATTTGGTGAATTCATTTGTAATGTAAGTTTCCGTATAAAGTTTTGGTTTTGCAATAAAACTAAATTGTGTTATACTATATTAGGAAGCAAATACAAGTGGTAGAGGCCGACCGAATGTTTCTTATGAGGAGGGTTCAATGAGAACAAAAAGGAGGCGATTGGAAGAACTTGTCGCTTCTACTTCATCTGAAGCTCTTGAAAAGCCGCAGAAAGGGTAACAGATTCAAATACTGATAAGAAAATTTGTGTTGAAAGTGCTCTAGCATTATACATTGATATGGATTTATCTATGAGGCAGTACAATATGATGAGAAATGTAGTAAATTCTATTCACGAAAATTGCTTTCCGTCATACTATATGATTGCAGATGCTAAAAAAAAGATTTTGCCTGATGACATACAAGTAACAGAAACTTCTGCAGAGGTCCCCTTACAAAAGATTTTAGACAAAACTGTAAGAAGCATTTTAGATGTTCATGATATTGATACCGAAAATGATATAGTTCTGGAATGCAAGTGGGGATTTGACGGCAGTAGTGGTCATAGTGTGTACAAACAAAAATTTGAAAATGAGGAAGGTAGTGATGAATTTATGTTTGTTACTTCTTTTGTTCCTTTACGCTTGTTGGATTGGGCAGATGATCAAGTAGTTTGGGAAAATGATAAACATTCGTCTTGGAGGTTATGTAGACCATTTAAAATTATTTTTACAAAGGAGAATCCAAATGTAATACAATCAGTAAGGGATAGCATAAATTCAGAAATTGAAGGTCTACATACATATAATTACATTTCAAAAAAAAAATCTTAATGTTCATTATAAAATGCAATTGACGATGATAGATGGTGCAGTTTTAAATGTATTAAGTGGAAACAGTAGTAGTTCAACTTGTGCTTTATGTCGAGCTAAGCCATCTGAAATGAACAGCTTATTGATTTTCGAAAGGCCTGTGAATGAGCAGTGCTATCAGTATGGATTGTCGACATTACATGCATGGATCAAATGTTTTGAATGCATTTTGCATATTTCTTACAAACAGCATATAAAGAAATGGAAAGTGGTAGGAAAAGAAAATAAAGATCATGTTGCTGAGCAAAAAAAAAATATTCAAGCAAAATTTAAGTCTGAAATGGGTCTTATAGTTGATAAAGTTGAGACGGGGTATGGCACAACAAATGATGGCAATACTGCAAGGCGCTTCTTTTCTGATGTGGAACTTTCAGCTCAGATTACTAATGTTGATGTAAGGTTAATAAAAAATTTTTACATTATTTTAAGAACACTTTCAAGTGGTCATTATATTAATATATCAAGTTTTGAAAAACTTTTAAAAGATACTGCACTTTTATATTTCGAATTATATTCTTGGTACTATATGCCTTCAACTGTGCACAAAATTTTAGTTCATGGTATAGATTTTATTAAATATTCTACAATTCCCATTGGAATGTTATCAGAAGAAGCAATAAAATCAAGTCATAAAATTATACGAAATGCAAGATCAAGACATACGAGAAAAATAAGTAGGATTGCCTCCATGAGAGACCTCATAAATTATCTTATTCTGCAGTCAGAGCCATCAATTTCGATGCGTAGTCAGAAAATACTTTTAAGAAAAAGTGATTTAAATGATCTGAAAGAGTATTTAGTTGAAAAAAAAAGATTTAACGACATAAAAACAGCTAATGAATCATTGGTAGAATCTGAAAGTGATTACAGTGATAATTGTTAATATACTTTGATTGCCTGTAATACTTATATAATACTTATTATGTATGCATGTTAACTATGTTATGTTAAATAAATAAAATTTATGTTTCTAAATTTATTTTTTACTGAGCGGCAAGGACTTACGTACTAAATTAATTTTTGTAAAATTTTGCTCTTATCTGATCGATAATTTCGAAATTATGACAATTTTTAAATTTAGGTTGTATGGGAGGTGGGCGTGGCGCTTGTCCGATTTTCTTGAAAATTGTAAATATGTTACAATATTACTAAATATATTCACATGCAAAATTTCAATCTTATCGGATTGCTAATTTCCAAATTATTACAATTTTTAAATTTAGGTTGTATGGGAGGTGGGCGTGTCCTTTGAGATAATTTCATAAAATTTAACAAAGTTATCAGGAATATATCAGAGACCAATCGAGCTAAGTTTGGTTCAATTCTAGAAACAACTTTGGAAAATATAAGGTTTTTTCATTTCAGGATATATGGGAGGTGGGCGTGTCCTTGGGTCGATTTTCTCTAAACTTCGTTTTTTTTTCTTTCCTACTTATAAAAGCAATGTGTACTAATTTTCATTCTTTTATGAAAACTCCTTCTATTTTTGGCCACCGTTTATATGAAACCACGACACTGTGCTACGTCGCAATGATGATAATGTCTCAAAGCAAGCTCTTAGATGGAATCCATTTCATCAAGATGGAAGAGCAAGTGGTAGGCCACGTACAACATGGAGACGTTTAACAGAATCCGAAATGAACCAACTAGGTGTATCTTGGAACGAATTGAGAGCTATCGCTCAAAATCGGGTCAGATAGCGATCTGCTGTTATTAGCGCCCTATGCTCCAATGGGAGTTAGAGGAATATATATATATTAGGCCGGGTCGATTTGTGGGGAGGCAAAAAAATCGCCCATGGCTCAGGGAAAATCGTATTCTAGGGATCAAAATAAGAAACTTTGCCGACAAAAGTCAACAGTTAGTAGAATTCGTTTTAGAGGTATGGTTCCTTCGGCAAAGTTTCTTATTTTGATCCCTAGAATACGATTTTCACTGAGCCATGGGCGATTATTAAATCGACCCGCCCACCCTTTAGGTGAAAGTTTTGCAATTTTTTAAATAGTGTTTATATAAAAGGCCTCAAACTATCACATTCTTTCTACGCCATTGTAATATCGTCTTCCTATCAAAATTTATAGGCTCTTAAAAGTGGATGTGACTTTAAAGTCACACTGGTAAGAAATTGATTAACATATCACTCTGACTGTAGATGTTATTTGGTACGCACGCTTTGTAGCCACCGCGCCCGATGACACCACGCCCACCGCCACCACTGCATTCGACACTATCGTAACCATTTCGGTGTGAACCCTAGCCATTTTGTTTCCAAAAATCTGAAAACAAAATGATTAGAACTGAAGTATTGAAATGAATTTAGGGAATCAGGGAATTTAATGTACAAGGGAATGAATTCCTTGACTTAAAATTTAATTAACTCGTGTTGAATGAATTCGTTAGTGAATAAATTCTTTAATCTTAATGCTTAATGCTTCGGTCAGGGAATTCATCCTCTAAGTTTGAATTCTTTTAACAGCACTTAATTCCTGCTTATTTCTTATTAATGAATTCATTCCTTAAATTAAAAAAATTAATTAAATTTTAGGAAATTCATTCCAAAAATGAACTAATTCTTTGAAGCTCTGCTTAATACAACTAGATAAAAAAGCTATTATGTTAAATGCGCCAGTAACAAAAAATACTCTTTTCCCGTTATTTAAAAAATTTAAGGGTATATTCTAAAACCGGTTTTGTAATACACTCAGCTAGACCTACAACATACATTAGGTCACTTGAAAAATGTCTTCAAAATAAATTTGTTTGTATCATTCGTATATTGGCATAAAATGATGTATCTTAATTTGCATTCTAGTCTCACCGACACTTAACTACATGTAAATTAAGCAACAACATGCAAATGTCTTAATGAGGTTTTATAATTAAATTGTAGTTAATGAGTACACTCATAGAAATAAACCTGTACAAATAGTAAGAAAAGCTATTAAAAATTAGTTTTAAACGAGTAAAAAGGTTAAAGTCGGGCATGCCGACTATACAATACCCTACACCAGTATGGTTAAGAGCCAACTAATGTTTGTGTAAAAATTTTCTATAAATTTATAAAATTAGAGAAAATCGTAAATATAGCCCATATGGGCGATAGGTCCAAATATGGACCGATTCTATCTAGAACCTACCGGCTTTTTTCTCTGGACCATGTGAGTCAGCAAACCAAATTTCGTTAAAATATCTTAATATTTGCGACCTGCAGCGTGTAACCAAGCAAATTTTGGAGGTACCCTTATATGGGTACTAGGTCTAAACATTGACCGGTGTTAACCAAAATCAATAGGCTTCGTCCTTGGGCCGACATAGGTCGGTGTACCAAATTTCATCAAAATATATTGATATTTGCGACCTGCAGATTATAAACAATATAATTTTGGGGGACCCTTAAAAGGTCTAAACATGGACCGATGTTAACCAAAATCAATAGGCTTCGTTCTTGTGCCAACATACGTCTATGTACCAAATTTCATCAAAATATCTTAATATTTGCGAACTGCAGCGTATAAACAATATAATTTTGGGGGACCCTAATATGGGCACTAGGTCTAAATATGGACCGATTTTAACCAAAATCAATAGGCGTCGTCTTTGGGGTTTACCAAATTTCATCAAAATATCTTAATATTTGCGACCTGTAGATTGCGCACAAGAATGCATGGACAGACAGACAGACGGAGGGACGGACGGACGGACATCGTTAAATCGAAATAAAAAAAAATTCTGAGCCGATCGGTATACAATAAGGTGGGTCTAGGACCAATATTTTTTGGTGTTATAAACAAACTTATAATACCCTGACCACATAGTGGTGTAGGGTATAATTATGACAAAAAACAAAATTTTGGAATTGGTTTTTTTCAAATATCTCCAAAATATCTTCCAAATGATGAAAGGAAGACAATTTCAAAATACTACTTGATTATTTTCATTCAAATGAAAAATACAAGATATCGCTTTATTATCTTCTTGGGTTTGCAGGGTTATAAATTTAAAAGGTGAGTATGAATAGGACCCAAAGTAACCCAGCAAAAGTATGTGTAAGTCATTCAAAACAAACAACTTTTAAATTGGTTACAATGGAGCGATAAGTCCTCTTTTTCTGTTTCGATTGTATGTGCTTTAAAACAACTTTCAAAAATGTATATATAATGTTGTTTTTTTCTTTGTAAATGCATTTGTTTGTAAATTACGAATTTATTAGAGATTCCATTTTTTATCTCTAAAAAAACAAAATAGTTAATGATATTAACGTACTTTATTAATTTACGATTATTTACATATTTTTTAATTATTCGTACATAATTTAAAAAATACTTCAATTACAGTTCCCATTGAAAAAGGGAAGGAAATAAAGAATTGGATCCCATTGAATCCTGGACTATGACCCAAGTATGAATTCTTCTTTTCACTAAATGCAAATATATATTAAGGTAACAATTAAAATGTATTGTCGCTCTATGAAGTCGCTCGCGTGCTTTTGCACCGTGCACCAAAGAAATATGTTAATAAAATTTGTTGCAATGTAATCATATTTTATCGTTTAAAACAGACCTTTGCGTATATACAAAAAGTTCTATACAAAGTTCACCTGGGGGGTAACCGCGTAACACGATTCGAAAAAAAAAATGTTCGAATTCGTAAATCTTGCAAATATTGTTAAAAATATAATTCTGTATAAAAATTCTACTTTTCAATTTATTTTTTTCCTAAACCTTGTAGGTACAATACACACAAACATTCAAAAGGAAGATTTTTGCTAAAACTTTTTTATTTATGAAAGGTACAAAATTTACGAATTCGAAAATTTTTATTCGAATCGAGTTACGCGGTAAACCCCCTGCTTTAAATGTCGATATGCTTTAATTGTTATTACACCTTAAAAGTCGTAAAATCAAGCTAAATAAATAATTCTATAGTGACGAAAAATATATTAATTCTTCAACTCAAAAATAGATTTAAAAAATAACTGCCGTCAACTTTAAAATGTCTATTAAAGTTCCAAATTTTAATTAAAGTTAAAATTTTGCTAAATGAACTTCTTCAACATAAGAATTTAACTAATCACGATTGCAAATTATAGCATTGGAACTTAATGAATCGTTTAATGAAAACGTTGATTTTAAGCTAACGATGGTTGACTTGCAAAATTCAAATGACGACATGGTATTCGTCTTCGAAATATGTTTGGGGAAAAACTGTCCTCCAACGATTCTCGGATTCTTTAATGAATTTAAAGCTTAAATTTCAATCATTGATCTGCGGCTTCAGCAAATTTATAATGATGGCCTTATTACTGTAGAGTTCTAAAATGTCGATGCTTTTCTTTCCTTTATTTGTTAAAATGAAAAAAAATATATATATATTAAAAAATAGTTTCCTAGTACACTTTAATATTCTGAAAATTTCGTGAGTAATGTTTTAAAAAAAAAATTAATCAGAGGGTTACATATAGGGTTTGGGGTTCGGGAAATCCCGGGCGGGAATTCCCGGGAAATCCCGGGAAAAGTTTGCCGGGAATTCCCGGGAAAATAATATATTTTTCCCGGGAAAACGGGAAATTTTAAAAATATTAAATTTTTTAAATTGTTTTTGTTTCGAATAGGATTTTTTAATTTTAGTCATAAAAAACATTTTAAATACCAAAACAAAAATGTCATTGTTAAAATCTTTTAAAAGGGAATACATTTATTTGACACACAAATAAAATCTTTGCCAAGTAATAAGGAGCATTTCAACTAATAAAGATTTTTCGCATAACTTATTCAAAATTTAAGTAGTAAAATCTAAAAACTTGGTAAAATGTTTAAAAGAAATATGAAGAAAAAGTCTTGTTTCTTACAAATAATCGCCCTTACTATATCTATAAATATTGGGTGGCTTGGTTTATTTTTGGAGCATTCGGATTGGTTAATTTATTTTCAACCAATCAAAATATTTGAAAATATAAATATTTTTGTAAGGTTTTCATACTCAAAATGAACAAAACCGTTTGATTAAAAATAAAGTCGACTTTAAATTTAAAATACGCCTTTATATTAAGGGTCAATAATTTTATAAGTAATGTTTTCATTAATAAATGTGAAAAGAAAAGACTAATGGTTAACGGTGGTATCTAAATTTGGTTATCTAAATTTGGTTCACAAAAAAAAAAATTGATGGTCATGCAACTTCTCTTGAAGAAAACAACAAGAATAACGTTTCAGCTAAAATTAGCAAAGTACCTGAAGAAAAAAGTGTGAGCTGAATAGGCATTAAAGGTTTTATGGTAGGGCAAACATTTCCTGAAATGGTATCCAAATTAGCTGCAGGCAATCCGCACCATAACTAGATCTTCGTTTATTCGAGAAAGTTTTTATAATAAAAACCTGGCATTGCAAAAAAATGAAACCGATGTAAAGAACATTATATTAAATTACTACAATTATGTAAAATATATCATGATAAAAGAAATATCGAGCAATATTTCTAACAATAGGAGATTTACTATAATCTTAGATGAATGGACAAGAATATCACAAAAGAGATATTTGAACATATGTACAAACGGATATAATTCATTCTATAACCTGGGGTTGGTTTATATATCAGGAAGATGCATTTGTATTGAAATAGTGTTTTTTTTTAAACAAAAATTACTTATATAGGTGGTTTTCATTACCAATTTTGTTAAAAAATATTTTCCGGGATACCCGGTATTCCCGGGAATCAAATTTTTTTATTCCCGTTTCCCGGGAAATAAAAAAGTCCGGGAAATCCCAAACCCTAGTCACGACGTGTGATGAAACGGTTTGTTTCCGACAGTCCAGTAGTAGGTGCCTACTGGAATAATGCAATACATTTGTCAGTGCTGCGAGTAATTTATGTGAAATCAAATGTTCAAAATTCTGATATTTTTTACTTTGAATTCTCACTACACAGACTGCATTTGCACTGAAATAGTGTTTTTTTAACAAAAATAACTTATATAGGTGGTTTTCATTAACAATTTTGTTCAAAAGTATTTCCCGGGATTCCCGGGAATCCCGGGAATAAAATTTTTTTATTCCCGTTTCCCGTTTATAACTTTTAGGTCCAGCTTTTAGTATGTAGATTATCTTTAAACTTAGTTTAACGCAGTTGATAACTGGAATACTGCTTCTAAGATCTATTTTATTTTCTTTCAATGAAGACATAAATTCTAAACGAGGAAAAGTTGTACGATCAAATTTTTGTTAATAAACTTGAAATGGCTGATATAATTCGTTTTCAGTTTAACTAAACCAAGTATAACTGACATCCCAAAAACTCGGTCTTAGTGTATTAATCTTATTTAATTCAATATCGTATGTTTTTTGAATTTAAAGACTAAGTAAACTTGTTACAAACTTATTTAAAAAAAAAACTGTTGAACAAAAATTAAAAAAAAATTTGGTTTAGTCTGATTTTGACTTAATCGAATTGATTCAGATGCAAAAGAAGTGTTTCCTTAATATTGCCCTACAAATAATAATAAATTGAATCTTTTGTTACACAATAGGTTCAGAAATGGGCTCTGTAAAGGCTAAACATTAAAATTGCCTCTAAAATATGTTATTTCAGACATTATAAAAAGCACATTTAAATCACTTTTAAAAATGTATTCTATTATATATTATAAAGAGTACTTCTAAATCACTCTAAAAATGCAAAAAAAATGTACTCGTATTGATGTGATGAAAATGTATACCTAAAAACCATACTTTATTAACATCATGTAATCACTTTTAAATTACTAACAAAATGCTTAAATTAAACTACTGACAACATGGGACATCACGTGTAAAATAAATCAGTGTTAGAGCTAAATTGTAACTACTTCACAATCAGTTGATGCTATTCGGAGTACTTTTAAAAAACCTTTTTTGTAATGACTTTTTTTGCTGGCAAAGTAATCTATTTTTTATCCTAAATTATGATTCTTTTATTGTTATTGCGAATCCATTCGTACCCCATTCTATTACTTTTCGTTCCGCATTCCATTCCGTTCTCTTTTCCATTTCCATTATCTAGAGTTTCAATTCCGCTCGTTCCCCGTTCAATTTCCCCGTACTTTCCGGAAAGTGTGTTTAAAAACTGTTTAAAAAAGAAAAACAAAAAATGTGGTCGTGGACAAAATCTCTATGACTATCCTTAATAAAAATGTGTGTTCAAAAACGAAAAACAAAAATGTGTTAAAAAAACAAAAACAAAAAATGGCCGTAGACAAATTTTCTTTCCCGAAAGTGTGTTAAAAAAAGTATTTTAAAAGAAAATAACAAATAACCTAAAATTAATACAAACTGAAAGTTAAAAAATTCAAATTTGTATGGAATTTGACATCTGTAACTCTAAGTTAGCTCAAACTTTAGGATAATTTGTTTATTGTTAATGGCCCATAGATAAAAATCTATATATATAAAATTCTCCTGTCGCGGTCTTTGTGTTCGTACTCCTCCGAAACGGCTTGACCGATTTTTATGAAATTCTTTATGTGTATTTGGTAGATATGATTCACACTCATGTGCATCACGCAAATTCACGAAACAAAAACTTCCCAAAAAAAATAATATTCAAAAATTGGAAATTGTTCAAAAGTGTTTATATGTTTGTTTGAGTAATTTTAGTCCACCAAAGTTTGTTTTAGGCTTTGAAATTTTATATTTTTTATTGTTTATTTTTAAATTTGTAAATGCAAATACTAGCTAGACATAGCAAAATCGCAATAATGGGTGCTCATTAATAACACCCAAATAATAAAGTAATTAAATGAGTAAGAAACACACAAAGGGTTTGTGACGGCCACTTGGTTTGAATAATCACATTATTCAACAATAAATCTTACAAATGAATTCAATTTGAATTCTTTTTATCACTGCGTTTGTAATATATTTGTTCTTCTTCTCGATAAAAGAATGACAGGCTCACTCATTACGGATTGATTTCTGTCAGGAGAAATTCACCACAAAAATGACATGTTTTAATGCAGAGTTGTTAATTACACTGCCGCAAAGGCGCCATTCCTTCGTAACTCACTACAAGCGTACACTGCCATTTTGTGCTAAGCTACACTTTAAGAAGGTCACATTGGGGACAAATTGAACAGTGCAAACGACGAGTATTGAACACGCGGTTTTAGGTAAAAGACTATACCACCAAATTAAAATGTTTGAGTATTTCAATATTTTTTTTAATTAAATACTCGTTACAATAAAATTGTAAATAGAAATTGTGAGCATTTTCAAGTGTTTGCGTGCAATAAGCAATTGGGAAAAATTTAACTGTAGCTGGAACTTTGTTTGGACGGAGAAAAACCCAAAATCTTTCGGGTACTCCAGGTAATATTGTCCAAAAATTTCAATTGATATTCTCACTGAAGCTCGGGTAAGAATTTAAAAAAAAAAACGTTAAATACAGCAAAATTTCTGTGAGTTTTCCATAAATCAGAAAGTTTGATATTGGCAAATTAACGTTTTACCATTTTCCGGTAATCATGTCCCTTTTAACCGGCATATTTTGTTCTAATAAATTGATGCAACGTTGCTTATCTATCAAATCTGATTATTGGAAGATTGAAGTATATTTTGCTTGAGGAAAATATTGCTCAAATTTATCCCTAATGCTGTTTACGAACAAACGTTGCAAATTAGGATATGGTGGCAGCGACCTGATTGCGCAAACATAGAGGGAAGAAAAATTGTCGTTCGTTGTATGGTTAGCAACTTGCTCCACCTGGCTTCTAAAAACGGCAAAACAAATATCCCGAGGAAACTCCCCACGATTAGGGTTGAGAACACAATAGGATCAATTGTAACAGTGAGTACACAAACCAACCATCAAGTAAAAATTCCACAGGGTATGTCGTATGATAAATGTGGCACAATACGTTCTACAACTTTACAGTAGACCCTGGAAAGCTGTATTAACAAAGGAGAAATTGAAATTTACGGAAATGTGTCCACGTAATTCGGGTTCGACCTTAAAACGTTAACCTAACCTACCATTTATATTAGCAGTCTAAGAGTGAGACGTAAAATCGATTAATATTACCTATAGCACTTAAAATAAAAAAATGGGAACTTAACCATAAATTTGTTTGTGAAATTTATACTTATATGATACATACAATAACCTGAAAATTTCTTATCTGCATAAAAACCTAACCTAACTAAAATTTACACTATACATATATACCTAATCTAACTTAAATGTACACTATACATAAAAACCTAACCTAACTAAAATTTATGTTATACCTAAAACCTAATTTAACCTAAGCATGCAAACTATATATATAAAATCCAAAATTTTTATTAAAAAAATTTATTAGCTAACTTAAAATTTGGGTTAACTGAAAAGTGATGTACAAAAGGAAATTAGATAAAGATTATATGAAATAGGAAAATAGGAGAGCAAAATTCGAATTAAATTAAACATATTAAATATTTAAATTACATTTTAATGATATTATAAATTTTACATTATTATCAATCGGCCGTATTACATTTTTCTAATGTATATTTTTTTTTAATCCTGTTTATTATAAAAAAAAAGGAAGTAAAACGTATACCTAATAAAATAATGAAATGTATTAAATATTAAAAAGAAAAAAATAATAATGAATTATTTGTGCTAGATCGTTAGAAGGTTGAGTATGTAGCGTCTCTGAAAGAAGCACTACTTGATGATAGGGAGGTTTTCTACACTCATAAAAAAAAAAGTTAGTACAAAAGTCTGTTAAACGCGTTCTAATTCAGTTGAACTAATTTTTCCTGTTGTTTTCGTTTAAATCCGATGTTTAGCTAAAGTTGTTAGTTATCCAATGTTACCACAAAAACATATTTCTGCTGTACTTGAACTAATTTTTCCTCCTGATATTTAGTTATTTTTTTATAAATGATTTTGACAATGTTATCAGCTAATATAGATAAATTTATTGGCAACTTTTTTAATATTTGTGTTTTCAAAAGAAAACGATAGGGGCGCTAGTGTATAGTGATTGATGGTGCTTGATGGTGAAGTGTGTATTTGTGAGTATGCCGACCAATACAAATTAGAAAATTTCTAGTAAGTGTATTTTAATGTATGTGATGAGTCATCACTGATGACGTTCACCATTACAAATAAAAATAATATAATACGAGCATGTTTTCTCTTGTTTCTGTTAGTCAGCAAAGGAACGCAAAAGAAAACGGAGGTATACTGGACATTAACATTTCGCAGTTAAAATTGTATTTAAAAATTAAAATAATAGAGGTTTGTTTTATAATATAAACTATATTTATTTAAGGGAATACTATTAAATGTGTTATTTTTTTCTTTTATTTCAGCCTTTTAACATTTTCATCTAAATTCGACCCACAGGTAGACGAAAAAAAGGAACCAAATAATACAACTCCAGTGGAAGTTTAACATATTGGCAAGAAAATAAAAGTGATATATAGTGCAAATAGTGTTTTTGGATTGTGTAATTTATTCGAAAATAAAATTAACAATATTTACATTAATTTGTTTTTATTCAATTATTAACAAAAAGTGATTGTAATTTTAGTAGCATATTTTGCAGATTTCAACTGACCCACTTTCATTTCTATTAAACGAAAATTCTTCTAAATTTTTGAATGTTAACTGAATTTTTTACCTGTTTATAACCAACTAAAATTTAGCAGAAAACATGTGCTGATTTCAGCTGAGAAATTTTCATTTCCATTAAACAACATTTCTTATAAATTATTGTATTTGAACTAACTTTTTTACCTAAAATTTAGGTCACCTAAATTTAGCAGACCATGATTCTCAACATCATTGAAATTTCTGCTGGCGCAAATTCAGGTACTATTTCCTGTTATTTTAGCAGAATTTTTAACTATTTGTACGGGCTTTTTTTATGAGTGTAAAATAACTACCGAATTACATCACAGGCACTGAAGATCTCGAAGGATGATCCACTCCAGATCATACAGTGGGAGGGCCGCGTGTAGGACTACAATCATCAGGTCCTCATAATCAAATCCACCCACATCTAAAGGCATCGTCACTTGCAGAATGTCCGTCCGTCAACCTTAAGTTAACCAGTTAGCTAAAAGTGTAACAGTCCAATGTTAACCGTTAAACTTACATGTTTTAATATAAGAATGATAACCACCAGGCACTAATAAATAATGTACATGGATGTAAGCGGAAAGAACCCCCCATTTCCGGCGAGCATTAGCCGCAGCAAAAAGCAAAGAGTGCCACCGCTTTATCACCATTAGTCCATTATAGGTTTCACTAGTTACCAGGCTATTTACTCGCTGAATTACTTTTGTTCGCGATGTCCCAAAATTTATAGGTGGTCATTACCCTCTCGCTGACAAAAAAATTAATATTGACTTACCAGCATGGTTACTAAGAGAATAAGTGGCTAATCCCAAAATTGGAATAAGCGGTTACCCAGAAGTTAGAAAATAAGTGGTTACCCTACATTGTGAATTAATTGGTCACATTGGCAAAATAACTTTTTATCCCGAAAAATTATCTATAAAAAATTATCTATATAAATTATCTATAAAAAATATTGAATCCGCACTTATTTATCAATTTTTTTTGTGGGACCAACACTCAGGGATGCCCCCTAATAACGCGATGAATTGTGTTGGTACTAGAAAAATAGGTTATGGGGAGGAGGAAAGAGGGAGTAGTGTTTGTGAATATTTGATTTAAATTTCTCTACATTGTAAGTAACAGGGAAGACTTCTACGGGGAGTTTATTCCACATACGGCTGATGAGGCTGATAAACAAATTCTGTCTGTAATGCGTTGTGCGATCCATTGGACAATCGCCTACAATCGGATGTAATCTATTTGATAGGCGAGTATTACGAATAAAACTCGGGCTCTGGGGATAAATTCACTTATCTCAGTAGAACACTTGTAACAATTTTTTATTAATACATTTTTTTATTCGAATAAAGCCAAATTATAACCTCTGGTGCTTTTATCCCATCTTTTGCCCAACACTCATAATTTATTGTTAGAACAGCTGTATATGGTTTGTATTCAGTATTCGATTCACCATAATTTAGGAATATTTATATCTGAATTGCACATTTTTTGGTAATTCTCCTTCACTTCCGTTTAGTCGATAGTTTAACGTGTTCAACTTAAGTCCAATCAGAAAAATTGCAAGGTGATAAAAAAGAAAAAAAAATTATCAAAATTTATACAAGTGATCATCATACAAATTCAATTAAAGCTAATAATATAAAAATTTAAACCTTTCGTCAAATTCTTTCAATTATTTATCATTGAGGTAAGATATTGCGAATCTAAATTTTTATATGTCTAAAAATTTTAAGCATCTTTTAATTTTCTAGTTGCAAATTGTGACTGCAAACTTTAAAAAATTATGTTTGGAGCACTGGCTACTATCTAATTTGTTTGCAAACCTTATGATATATGGCAGAAATTCTAAAATTAAGCAATTACATTTTGAGAAACTGCTTAAAGTCTTAAAATTGATGTGGAATTAATAATCACGCGGTCTCCGACATCTCACGTTGATTTTATATGGTCAAAGTTTTCATACAAACATCACATAGGGCCGCATACCATATTCATTACAGGAGATCGAATTAAGATTATAAATTAAATTACTCAAAACTACGATCTACGCCATTGGATTCATTATCAAAGAATGTTTCTTATTGACCTGACAACTATTGCACTCATTTGCATATCACAGTTTTTATAAAATGGAACACAACCTAACATATTCACTAAATCAATGAAGACTACTATTTTTTTGACCGGCACATAAAATCCTTCCACTGAACCCTCCTCGGGGGTGCTGGCTGGAAACGGGTACCAGATGGTACGCGGCTAAGGTCAGGGTTTTGATCATAGTGGGACAATGTAAGGTCTATTGTCTGCATTACTGAGATGGGCTCTGACTATAGGTGGAAGGTAACCGCGGCTAGGTATCGGTCCGAGTGTCTGTTTTTCTCACATTGAGCGGCTTGGGACGCTTCCTTTCTCGTGGTTCCTCAAATCCAGGCGCGTCTGTTTCCCATAGTGGGCGGCTTCCTGGTCCGCGTCTGTTTTTACCTAGTAGGTCGGCGGTGAGAATTTTTTAACGATGTTGGTAGGGGAAAGAATATGGGAACACAACAAGAGAAAAAGGAAATCCGGGCGGTAATATACGCCCAAACGTCGGTGTTAGCAGTGACTGCGACCACCGGCGGGCACGGTGGAGACAGCGGGTCTCCTCTGCGTGTCGCCAGCAGTCACACAACGGATACGGTAACGGACACGGCAACGGCAACGGCAAATTCGCAACTGGGGTCATCTCTCGACAGACAGGAGGCCATGGAGGTGCACTCGGACAGTGACACCAACGACCAACTATTGGGTTTGGAGGAACTCTTCTTATACCAGACGGATGAGGAGGATATTCGTATGATATCCTCCCAGCCGGTGGTCAGTGAGTCCAACAATCCCAAGAAAATGATCGTTGGAGGCACCGAAGAGAGCAAATCCACTGGCAGTCCTCTGCCGGCAGATGACTCGAAAAGAGTGGCAGGCTACAAGCGCTCTATCCGGTATTTGAAGCAGCTGGCTCGTCGAGATCCATCTGCCTTAACTGCCAGAGAAAAGCGATTGAGGCGGAAACATGAATTCCATGTGCGGAAGTATGAATCCATGGCGAAGAATACTTCCGTAGTGGAATCCAGGCCACACACAAAGGCGCAAGATCAGAGCAAAGCCATGGGAAAACCGCATAAAACCGGATCCCATGGCCACTCTGAGGCGCGGCGAACGGACTCCAAGGTTCCTGCGGAGTCCGGGAAGCGTTCGACCAACCAAACCGAAGCACCCTCAACGCGACCGTCCACCTCACGTGGCAATGTTGGGGGTACGAAGTTTGGCGGTGATCCTGGCGACAAAGCCGGACCTGACGGCGGAAAATCCGAAGTGCGGGCCGTACCGTCCTCATCAAAAGGAAGTACGGCTATCTCCAAGGACAAAGCCTTCAGGCCCGGTGGAAAGCGACAGAGGTCAGGTGAGACGCAGGTGTCAGAGGGTAAGCGGTTGAAACCATCGGCTAGCTTTCCATCTGCACCTGAGCTACAGGTAGCCATTGTGGACCGGAGTCATCCTGAAGGTAGGATGGCAACGGACAGATGGCTGGTGTTGGAGGAACGAATACTGAGGGCACTAGTTGACGCACTCGCACACAGTGAAGATGATTCCTTCACTGCGTTCGATGGCGCCAAGTGGCAGAAAGGTGTCAAGATAGTGGTTGTGGCAATGAGAAAGCGTTGAACTTTCTCAAAAGCACAATCCAGGATCTTGACGAGCTTTGGCCGGGTATGAATGTCGATATCGTTCCCATTGATCAGGTCCCTTTTCAGACGACCGTGAAGGTGTGGGTTCCTCCTCCAGTAATAGAGGATGAAGCCATTCTGACACTACTGAAACGTCAGAACAAAGGACTTGGTTCAGATGATTGGAGAATCATCAGGGGACGAGCGAGGGACAAAGGAGACGGAAAGGACCTCTGGCTAAAAGTCGGCTCGGAGTCTTTGCGCCTCCTGCGCCTCTCCAACGGATCGGTGCAGTTTGGGTTGAACCATCTTAAGATGATTCTACCCAAGGAGGATACCAGCAATGCGTCCTAGATGCATCAAGGTGGTGCAGATAAACCTGCATCACTGCGAGGCAGCGACCGATGAATTGCTGCGTTTCATGGAGACGGAGAGGATGGACGTAGCCCTGATCCAGGAACCTTGGCTTTCTGGCAACAGGGTTCGGGGACTTGGATCACGCAACTTCACGCTTCTCTCTCCGCTGTGTGAAGGTAAGATCAGAAGCTGTATATTGTATAGGAAGGGCATTAATCTTTTTCTTATGTCTCATTACAGCAATGGGGACCTAACGGTGGCGGCACTTGAGCGCAGGGGCATGCCCACTCTGCTCCTTGCCTCGATGTATCTCCCGTATGAGGGAGACAACCCTCCATCACAGGCAGTCCGTAATCTGGTCGAGGTGGGCATGACCAAGGGCCATGATCTGGTGATGGGGGGTGATGCCAATGCTCATCACTCTTTATGGGGCAGCACTGACATTAATGACCGAGGTGAGTCACTGTTTGATTACCTAATGTCCACTAATCTGATTATATGTAATAGGGGCAATAGGCCAACATTCTATAATAGGATTAGGGAAGAGGTTATTGATATAACCATGGTATCGAATACCGACTCTGTTGAAGTCCAAGACTGGAGAGTTTCACGAGAATGTTCATTCTCTGATCATTATAGGATTCTCTTCAGCGTTGATCTTTCTGTTAGGGAAATGATTCCATATAGGAATCCTAGGAAGACAAACTGGGCCAGATTTCGTAGTCTTGTTCAGACGATACCGGGCCCAGAACGGGACACCCCGGTCAGTGTGCGAGACGTGGAAGGTTCAGTTCGTCTATTGACGGATAATCTTAGGGAAGCATTTCTGAACTCGTGTCCTGAGCGCTTGCCACCGAGAAAAATTCACCAACCATGGTGGAATCCGGAGCTTAAGAAACTTAGGACGGAGAGCAGAAAACTCTTCAATAAGGCGAGGAAGGAGAACGGACCTGAGGACTGGGAGCGGTACCGTCTCAGTTTTAATGCCTTTAAGAAGGCGACTCGAAGGGCAAAAACGGAATCGTGGTCTAAATTCTGTGGGGAAGTGGAGGGCACTACGGAGGCAGCGAGGCTTCGTAAGGTTCTTTCTAAGGCACCCAGTGCACCAGGATCCCTTATGAGGCCTGATGGTACTTTCACGGAGGGTAATAGGGAAACCATTGAGCTCCTGATGGAGACTCACTTTCCGGGTTGCAGAGAGGATGTGATGTCCAATGTCCCGTTGGACGCACTCTCATCGACTGCAATTCAGATAGGTGAGCACATCTGGTCAATGGTAGACGAACGCAAAATTGCTTGGGCGATACGGTCTTTTAAGCCCTACAAATCAGCAGGGCCGGATGGTATTTTCCCGGCACTTTTGCGGGAGTCCCTGGACATTATCATGCCATGGCTGCTGCGTATTTTTACTGGCAGCCTGGCATCGGGGTATATACCTTCTGGGTGGAGAGAGGTCAGGGTGGTCTTCATCCCGAAAGCGGGGAGGATAAACCACAGCACCGCCAGGGACTACAGGCCGATTAGTCTCTCGTCGTTTTTATTGAAAACGCTGGAGAGACTGGTGGACGTTCATGTGAGGAGCATCCTCTCTGCAGACAATTTCAGCAGAGCCCAACACGCATACCTCAAGGGAAGGTCGGTGGAAACGGCTCTGAGTGAGGTTGTCGGCACAATTGAGGATGCTCTTCACGACCGTGAGTATGTGTTGGCGTCCTTCCTGGATGTAGAAGGGGCTTTCAACAACGTGAGTATATCATCGATCACTAGTGCCTTGGAGGGTATTGGCACTGACCAGCAGATAACCCTGTGGACGGGCAATATGCTCAGGAGTAGGGCTATAAACTTGGACATAGGCGGTGATGGGGCGCGGAAGGTGGTCACAAGGGGTACTCCACAAGGGGGGGTCATTTCTCCTCTTCTGTGGAATCTAGTGATCAATGGAATCCTTGACTCATTGGGGAGAACGGGGACGAAGGTTGTGGCATACGCCGATGACGTTGTGCTACTGATCAGGGGGAAATTTCTCCAGACGGTCAGTGATCTCATGGAGTCGGCGCTTACGATGCTATCCAGGTGGGCAAGGGAGAACGGTCTGGGAGTCAATCCATCTAAAACCGAACTTGTCTTGTTCACAAGGAAGTACAAACCGGAGAGATTTGATCTCCCTAGATTGGACGGAGTTACTCTTCAACTCTCGGGGGAGGCAAAGTATCTGGGTGTCATTCTTGACTCTAAACTTTCCTGGAAGAGGAATACCGAGGAGAGAATGAGAAAAGCCTTATGTGCTTTTTACACCTGTAGAAGGACCTTTGGGAAGAGATGGGGTCTACAGCCGTATATCATTCACTGGATGTATGCGGCGATTATCAGACCAATCTTGACCTACGGGGCACTGGTGTGGTGGAGGGCGGTGGACACGGGTTCATATCTCTCCACTCTCGCAAAGGTGCAACGACTGGCTTGTCTGGGTATTACGGGGGCGGCTCGTTCTACACCCCAGGCAAGTTTGGAGGTGATGCTTGGCATCCCACCACTGGATATTTATATCAGGGGCACGGCGGCAAAGGCAGCTCTCAGACTCAGGGAGATGCAGGAGCTGAGGCAACGCCCTTGGGGGCACAGTACCATTCTGCATGGGATTGGTGGTGCACTACTGGATCGTGAAACGGACTCTATTGTACCGGTCACGAATTTCCAGAGGACTTTTGAGGTGATTGTACCGACCAGGGAAGACTGGGCAGCCGACTCCGTTATTCGGAGTGGTGATATCTCAGTGTTCACGGACGGTTCGAAGACGGACATGGGGACAGGATCGGGAGTTTACTCCGGCGAACTGGACCTTCGAATCTCCATACGACTCTCGGACGATTGTAGCGTGTTCCAGGCGGAAGTGTATGCAATTGACGTGGCCGCACGGATGATAATGGAACGGGATTTGGATCCATCGTCCATTAGCATCTTTGCGGACAGTCTTGCTGCTTTGAAAGCCCTGGAATCCGATACTGTCAGATCGGGGTGTGTGCGGCACTGTATTGAATCCCTCAACCGTATTCGTCGACACTCGGTAAGGCTGGCGTGGGTCCCTGGACACGCTGGGATTGCGGGGAACGAGCGGGCTGACGAGTGTGCGAGGAATGGCTCCGAGTCGGTTGGGGACCCTATACGGACGGAGGTCCTGGTTCCTCTGGTGGAGCTATTCGGTGTGATAGGGGATATATCGGATAGGGAGACGAGGACAAGGTGGACAACCTTGACCAATTGTAGGATATCTCGGACCCTATGGCCACTGCCAGATCCGGGGAGGACAAAGATTCTTCTTGGATTTGGCAAGCGGACGGTCGGGATGCTTGTAGGGGTTCTAACGGGACACTGCGCGATAGGCCGAATGGCTGCGCGTTGGGGTTACGCCCAGGCGGACTACTGCAGGGGCTGTGGGGACGAGGAGGAGGAGGAGACAGTACATCATCTGCTTTGTGAATGTCCGGGACTGAAGGAACGGCGACTCAGATATCTGGGGTGCAGGTTCTTCGACGACCTGGACAGTCTACGCAATGTTTCTCTGTCTGGTCTTGCGAACTTCTTAAGGGGATCGGGATGGTTTTAGATTTCTCGGGTCGTGGTATTTCTTTCCATGCGGGGGAAACTAAGGGAATCACAATGGGCCCTATGGCCTCCGAGTGAACTCGCCGTTCTGGCGGGCTCCCATTCAACCTAAACCTAAAACCTAAACTATTTTTTTTAGTACTAAATTATATTCACAGACCTACATATATATTGTATTTACTAATATCCTAACTTACAAAAATATTTTAATTTGAAAAAAAAAACTTTAATTTAGTCTGTGCGTTTGTCCTTGTCCGAGTCTGTAGTATTCTGTAAAAGATACTATTTTCCGTAGTGCGTAAATTTTGCTGCAGATTCATTCATAAGAAAAGAAAAATTTTCATTCATAAAGAAAAAAAAATATTTTCATTCATAAAATTTCTTATTATCTTCCTTTGTAACCTCCTTTGTCATTTTCTATTATTTACTTATAACATTTCTTGAATTTGAAATTTAATTAGCTGTTGATCTCTTTCTTGCACAGCATAGACAAGTTGCTGATCAAAAGTTAATTAAAATAATTCAATATGCATTCAGTCATCGTCGGTCTGTTTCATAATTCATATGTCCTCGGTTATACGTTTGCAAATTTTTACTAATTATTAAATAATAAATTTACGTTACGGGTTGCATAGTGAAGTGCATTTGAAAAAAAAAAAACAAATCATTAATGTTAACCTAATGGAAAAACCAAATTAAAGTTTTACAGGAAAAAAATACAGTAGGAATATAAAATAAAATATCATAAAATTGTTTTTGTATATTCTTAAAGACTAACACCCAAAACAATAATAACCTTTGATATTTTTAAGTAGCGAAGTTATCAGTTGCAGTCAAGAAAAGGCCTTTTTGTGACACCGTCGATTGGAATTAATAAATAACAAAAAGCTGTAAGTTTAAATATTAAATATTTAAAGTATTTTTTTTTACAAAAACAATTTATAAAGAATTACTGGTTTTGTGAGTGCGGCGAATTCGACCGAGACACAAACCCTCTCATAGTTCTTACTATATTTTCAATTTTGTTTTGGTCAACTTTTTTTTTTAATTTGCAATGAGTTCAGTGACCACATAAGACCACTTTTAAATTTCTTATTTACTTTTAAATTCGTTATATATACTTGTTATAAAAAAAAAACCCCAAAACACAAAAATAAAAAAAAAAACTTCTTATATACTTCCAGTTTGTTAAATATATAAACAAGTAAATTTCTAAATTTAACCAAATACTAAAAATAATATTTAATTTCTGCAACCGAATTAAAAATTTATATCTAACCTCATATATTTAGTTAGAACATTTTAATGCAAAGATTTAATAAATCATATCTAACTCTTATGTTTGCTATATATTTCTATCTATATTAAATAATTTTTGTTAATATGAATTGCTAAGTTAATAGAGGAATGTTAATATTGAAATCATGTGGTTAGAATAATTTAATAAGATCTGTTTTAGGGGCAATTCGTTATAAAACATGAGCATTAGAGTTGCCATTGGAGTTTTTTTGTTCTTTATGGGTGGGAAAATTATGCTCTTTGTGTCACTATCATCAGACCCAAATCTTGTACAACTTGCGTTCTGTCTTTAAGTGTTTGTTTCCTATAACTGGCAATTTTAATATTTCATTGTAGAAGCATGATTTTAAAGAAATTAAAGAATGAAAAATTAATTTAAAGAAATTAAAAAAAAAAGTACACAGCTCAATAGGCAACTAAATTCTGCATTATGTTGCAAATTCTCAAGAATTTAAGTTGAGATTTGTAGTTTCCAGACACTGTTAAAGTCAGGAAAGTTAAGAAAATGTCATCCCCTTTTATTGATTTTTTTCAGTTTTAAGAGGTTAATATTATATTTTTTTATCGCTGAACGAATGGAGGTTTTAAATTGATTTTTTTGTTTAATAAAATACTTGATTAATAGATATTTTCAACAATTTTTAAAAAATTTTATTTTTAATATTTATGTTGAAACTCTTCGTTCAAAAATTAAAAAAAAGGTTTTTTTATACACTTTTTTTGCAAAAAAAAAAAGAAAGAAGGTTTTTAAAAGTGAGAGAGGTAAGTGTAGAAAAAATGTTATATAGGAAAAAAAATTTGAAAATTTTTTTTTTAAACAAAAGAAAAAAAGTTTGCGCCATGATTTTTGGCGATATTTTGAAAATTGCATCTATTTTAAATTTTTGCTCATCAGGCACTTTTTCTCATATTTTTTTGTCAGTCATAAACTTTTGTTTGGGGATTAACACTGCCTATTAACTTTACAATGGTTTTTTGCCTTGTAAATGTAATTGAATGAAAAATTATTTTTATCAATGGATTTTATTGGGCGAATGATTGATTATATAAAGTTGATCTATAAGTCCACCATTCGGTAGGTCGCTCTCAGGTGCTGTGGATGTGTTGATCATGTTTTCTAGACGGGTTTCTAGGGAATATTTGAATATTGTCAAATTAATATTGGTGACGTCTATTCATTGGTTTTTTCGTGTGGTTTTGTGTAAGTTTATGAGGTGTAGGTTTCTGACATTTTAATTTTATAACTTAAATTAAATATTGTATATTATTGTGTTTGTGTGTTGAATAAATGTTATGGTTTTTTCTCGCGAGTGTGTGGTATGATGCGCGGATGTTATGGGCAGTAGTTATTGTATCTCTTGGGTGATACTGGACTAGACTTGGTAAATTTGTTATGTATTTTTTTGAATTTATGGTTCTGTGTTTTTTGAATTTATGGTTTTGTGATCATTTGAGATTTGGTTTGTTATGTTTGACTATTCTGGTAATTTTTCGGGATCATGTTGATATGCATCCCAGAGGGGTTCTATGGAACCAGTAGGTTAATTCCGCTGATGAGTCCCTTTGGCAGGGGACGAATGTGTTTCAGGAATTGCCCAAGTGCCTGCACGGCTATGTTTTTGTATGGATGGTGGCTTTGGTTATTCTGTTTTTGTTTTCTGGTTTAGTTTTTTTTTGGGGGGGGAGTTTTTTTTTCATTTGCGGTGGTAAGTTTTAGAAAACTCTCTGTCTGCAGCTTTTTCCTTATTTAAACAATTTTTTTAATAAATATCAAAAACCAACCCAGTTGCAAATGGTCGAACTAGTTCTAAAACATACTAGTTTTTTGACTAGTAATTACATAACTAGTTCTCAAAATAATCATTTTGAACCAGTTGTGTACTAGTTAAATAAGATCAATGTAGAGACTGTTTAAAAAATACGAGATTTGAAATTATTAATTTCCCAAGTAAAAAAGTTTTGATATACCCAGCAAAATCTTTCATTACCAAATAAGTGGTTATATAATAGAAATTCAAAGCTCCGCACAACTTATTTTTTGGCGTCTAAACTCATTATTTTTGTTTGGCGTGGTCGTTTTTATAAGTAGTCACGCTTACCCGCTCGCTTACGAAAAAATGAGAAATAAGTAGTTATGAGATTTTGAATAATAAGTGGTTACACACATGCTTACAAAAAGTTTAATTATAAGTGGTTATACGATTGCTTACTTGATTCTTAAAAATAAGGAGTTAGGCAAATACTATTAGCCTAAAGAAATACATTCAGAAAAATTTAAGTTTTCTCTACCCGAGTAAAACGGGTTATACATTATTTTATATTATTTAATACAATTATGTCTCGTTATATATTGCTTTGTATGGCACAATATATAATAAGACATAAATTTCGTCTTTCGAACAAATTTTATATGACCCAATATCCAAATATATTATTTTACATATGTTGGCATATTTTATAAGATCTCGCCCATGAATTGAAATTGTAAGACCAAACATAGCCCAGATTCATGTTTAATTTAAATTTAATTTAAGATTTTATCGAAATCAATTACAATCCATTTCTAATTGGAAAATATTCTTTTACAAAAACAAATTTTGATATAAAGTTCAAGTGATTTAAAAAATAACATTAAAACGAGAAACCAGTAAAATATTTTTGAATAGAATCTGAGTAATATTATCTGACAGATGGCCCATACATTATCGACGTTGAAAATATGTTAAAAGAGTTAATACTTAACATACGCAGTCAGACTTTGTATGGGATTTCGTACCACATATGTAGCAACAAAACAAGCCTATTGATTTGAAAAAGAAACATTTATTTTCCCTATATAATCTATGGTATATTCTTGTTTTAAATGAACTCTTAATATCTTAGTAAATTCAAATTGAAATTATTTTTCATTTAAAATGTTATAAATTTACATCGAAACAACAGATTATTTTATTTTCAAAATTGAATATTAATAAAAGTTAGCCAATTCTTCGAAGTAATTATTTTGGTTTAGGAATAACGTAGCACCAAATTTATTAATAGGCTTGAAGGAAGGATATCATGAAATAGAAATGAAAATTAACACAAAAATTTGTCTACCCACAAGCAGACTAAAATTGTGTAATTATTTACAAATTTAAAACATTTTTAAACGATTATTTCATGACATTTAGTTTTATAAATGTATTTTTCTCATTTTAAAATGAATAGCCGTGTAAATTTTTGTGCGTGATTTTGCGTGATTATATTAAACCAGATTGCAATAATTTACAACTTTCTTATGTAAAGAAGAAATCGACTTCTTGTACAAAACATTGAAAAATTTTGTTCCTCCACAAAAATTTGGAATAACATTTAAAGATTTACAGTGAATTTTTTAAGTTATTTAAAAATTTTAAATATAAAATTAAATTAAAGTAATTAAATGCGCTAAAATCCCAAAACCTGTTAAAAGAATGTCCCTATCCACATTTTATTCTTGAATAAGGCAATCGTCAGGGGGCGACGTTTTTAGTATTTCTAGAAATGTTTGTGTTAAAGTGCAAACTCAATGAGAATTTCTTCTTCTCTTCTAGGAGCGTTTCTAACCATTTAGAATATCAAAGAAAAAAGAAAACAAAAATACCACAATTTCCTCTGTCATCTTCCAATATACTACTCTGTTGTTTTGACAGATCTAGCAATGTAGTGACATCCATTCAAGTATAATCAACAATAGAAAATTAAAGTTTTTATAAAGTGTCGGTAATATTTATATTTGCACAAGCACTTGCATATTACTTAAATTTTTAACAAAATTTTTTATAGTTAAGCTAATTTTAATTCTAACCCCCATTAACAATACACAAATAACTTGAAGTTAACACAAACTGAAAGTTAAAAAATTAAAATTTGTATGGAATTTGATATCTGTAACTCTAAGTTAGCTCAAACTTTAGGTTAATTTGTTTATTATTAATGGCCCTAAATAAATAAAACTTATATTCAATAAAGAAAGTTTCATTAAATAATTAAGATAAAAATAGGGTTGGCAGGCAATACCGCTAAAATACCGTTATCGATTCAAAACCCTTTCAACTGACTGCCGTTACCCCTAAAATACCGTTATCGAAATATCCGAAATATCGCTATCTTTAAAATACCGTTACCGAAATAACTGAAATACTGTTACCCTTAAAATACCGATACCGAAATAAATTAAAATACCGTTACCGATATTTTTCATTTTCTGTTTTTGGCAATTGCACTGGATTATTGAGTATTTTTCGTACATTAAGTTGGTAAATTGGTTCTGTTTTTAATCTCGTTTGTTTGAAAAAACTGACTACCGTTATCCTTAAAATACCATTACCAAAATAACCGATATACCGCTAACCTTAAAATACCGTTACCGAAATAATAAAAAAAACTGTTATCCTTAAAATACCGTTACCGAAATAACTAAAAACCCGTTATCCTTAAAATACCGATACGGAAATAAATGAAATAGCGTTACCCTTAAAATACCGTTACCGAAATAATCTAAAATTGCGTTACCCTTACCGATAACCGCATCGTTTCGGTTACCATCCATGGATAAATACAAAATTTCATATTTTTCGTGAGTATTTCGTGAGCGTGAGTACTTTGTGAGCGTGGTTCAGAATAAAATTATTCACGTGAGCGTGAGTGAGCGTGATTATAAAAAAAGTTTCGTGCGTGATTATTATTTTTCTTTCGTGAGCGTGAGTCAAAATTCACTCACGCGCCCATCTCTAGTTTACACGATAGACGAAACCTTACGTGAATCCCCCATTGTTTTTCAGTGCAATATTTAATAAAAACAGAAATTCGAAAATTTTGATCAAATTGGACCTAATTGCATCAAACTTTAACTATTAAGATATTATTTAATACAATAATGTCTGGTCAAAATTCGGATTAAGATGTATATAATTTAAAATAATTAAATCAAATTTGATCCACGTAGATACAATTGTATTCACCATTTTTCGGATTAAATTGTATCTGATTAGTTATTGTATTTCATCAAATTAGATATGTCACCATATAATTTTTTTTAATCGGGTAGTGTGTAATTTTAGGACTCGTCATAAAAATTTAAACATAAAACATACCCGAGTAAAAAAAATTGATCTCGCGCAATATCTAATTATATCCAATTTGATATTGTTTAAGATCTGCTGTAATATCTAGCTGATCCAATTAGATCTCAAAATTGGGTGTATCCAATCATATCGTATTAGATCCCATTGTATATATGGGGATAAACTAAGATCAAGTTATATCTCAAAATTGGGAGGTCCAGCGATATCTTTGGGGATAAACCTAGATCTATTTTGATCCGAAAATTGGCGGATCCAGCTATATATTTGCGGATATTTTTAGATCTAATTTGATCCGAAAAATGGCGGATCCAATTAGATCCAGCTATTTATTTGGGGATAAACTTAGATCTAATTTGATCTCAATTTTGGCAGATCAAATTAGATCCCGCAATATATTTGTGGATAAACGTATATCTAATTTGATCCGAAAAAGTGACAGATCGAATTAGATCTAGCTATATATTTGGGGATAAACTTAGATCTAATTTGATCCGAAAAATGGCACATCGAATTAGATCCAGCAATATATTTGTGGATAAACTTAGATATAAATTGATCTGGAAAATTGCAGATCAAATTAGATCCAGCAATATATTTGGGGATAAACTTAGATCTAATTTGATTCGAAAAATGGCAGATCGAAAAAATGGGTTAATCTAATTATATAAAATTAGATTTAATACAAAAAGTTTTTTGTATACCATTAGACAAAAATAACCCAATAAACCATGAACCGATACAGTATCGTTAACGAATTCATATTAAGTATCATATTTGCTATCGTTTATGATACAAAAATATGAACTCATAATGATATCATAATTTTTCAAAATAACGATAAATTTTCTGAAAAAATCATATTTGCTTGTTCTAATTTAATCGCAAAAGATATCATATATACTTCTTTATTTCGATATTGACAATGATATCATATTTTCATAGAATGGTGATAAAATAACGACAAAAATTTTGCAATATGACTGCCTGAAATTTTCGATATCAAAACGATATCGTTATTTCATGAAAAAACGATATCATTAACGAATGTGCACTTTTCTTCGCAGTACCTATTACTTATGAATCGTTAATGATATCATTCTCGGACAAACGTATCATCGAAATGATATCGTTACGAATTCGAAACGATATCGTTTGGTTTGTTGGGAAATCATTCAGATATCGCTCAGATTGCATTAAATGTAAATGTCCATTTTTGATTATCATTATGTCACATCCAATTTTATATAATTAGATAAACTTGTTTTTCGGATCGTATTTCATCATATTAGATCCAAGGTGGATCTAAATTACTGCAGTACGATCCACCATTTTTCGAATAAAATTTTATTTTGGCCGGTATCAAAAAAAGATATGATTGTATGTTGTACTTCATTAATTTTTTTAATAGGGTATCCACAGAAATGACAGATAAAAATAGATCCCGCATTATATTTTGGTACTATGTAAGATCTTCATTTATTTGGGATTAAATAAGATGCCAGCCAGATATTGCCAACTGTTCAAAAAATAATACACTGACAGAGCACTGATTTTATAAAAATTACAATATTTTGTTAAAATAAGCTTTAAACTCAGAAGGTCTCGAGTTGCACAGCTATGCATTTTTTTTTATAAAATGAATTTCTTTTTATAAAATTATAATTATTTTTTCTATAAATTTTTTTATAAAATTTTATTTTTTTTTTTTATTAAATTGAATTTTTTTAATAAAATAATTTTTTTTTTTTTAAAGAGAAGCAACACAGGAAATTCTTCCTATTAATTAACGTGTTGCTTCCTTTGGAAAGGGGATAGAGAAGAAGTGAAAGGTGGTGAAAGATGAAGGGCTTCAAATATGGCAACACTGTAATTGCGCGAGATGTTGAATTTTAGAACAGTTGTTGCGCGCCATCTGATGGTGAGTTGGCGAACTTTGTTGAAGCTTTTTAGTTCATAGCCCTGTTATATTATTTTACTTCGGTAGGGTTAAATGCTATGGGAACACCGAAGGAGGACACTGCAATGTGTATGAGGGATAGAAAAGCTCATACATATTACAATTTTTTATAAATTGATGTTGCCTTGGTTGGGGCTCGAACCCGCAACCTCACGTGTAACAGTCCAACGCGCTAACCATTACACCACAGCGCCCATTTACATCTTTTTGACGCTATACACCATTTCCAATTGTATCAATTGTTTTCAAGGTTTATCAATTGTGTTTCAGAAATAATTAATTGTATTTTAGAACTTATGAATTATTTTTCAGATTTATGAATTGTTTTTCAGAACTAGTCAATTGAATTACAGTTTTATCAATTGTATTTCAGAAATTATCAAACTGTATTTCAGAAATTATCAATCGTATTTCAGAAATTATGAAATGTATTTAATAAATTTTCTCTATTAACTATGAAATACAATCAACAAATTTTGAAATAGATTTGATTATTTCTGAAATACAATTAATAATTTCTGAAATACATTCGATAATTTCTGAAATACAATTATAATTTCTCAAATACAATTAATAGATTCTGAAATGCAGTTAATATTGTAGTTTCTGATGAGTTACCATATATGACAATATATTGTTTAAATGACACCATATGGTATCCCGAGTAAAAAAAAATTGATCTCGCGCAATATATAATTATATCCAATTTGATATTGTTTAAGATCTGCTGTAATATCTAGCTAATCCAATTAGATCTCAAAATTGGGTGTATCCAATCATATCGTATTAGATCCCATTGTATATATGGGGATAAACTAAGATCAAGTTATATCTCAAAATTGGGAGGTCCAGTGATATCTTTGGGGATAAACCTAGATCTATTTTGATCCGAAAATTGGCGGATCCAGCTATATATTTGCGGATATTTTTAGATCTAAATTGATCCGAAAAATGGCGGATCCAATTAGATCCAGCTATATATTTGGGGATAAACTTAGATCTAATTTGATCTCAATTTTGGCAGATCAAATTAGATCCCGCAATATATTTGTGGATAAACGTATATCTAATTTGATCCGAAAAAGTGGCAGATCGAATTAGATGTAGCTATATATTTGGGGATAAACTTAGATCGAATTTGATCCAAAAAATGGCACATCGAATTAGATCCAGCAATATATTTGTGGATAAACTTAGATATAAATTGATCTGAAAAATGGGAGATCAAATTAGATCCAGCAATATATTTGTGGATTAACTTAGATCTAAATTTATCTGAAAAATGGCAGATCGAATTAGATCCAGCAATATATTTGTGGATAAACTTGGATATAAATTGAATAGAAAATTGGCAGATCAAATTAGATCCAGCAATATATTTGGGGATTAAGTAAGATCTAAATGTATCCAAAAAATTACAGATAAAATTAGATCCAGTAATATACTTCGGGATTGCGTAAGATCTTAACTTTTCCGATAAATTGCAGATCGAATTAAATCCAGTTATATATTTGGGGATTTGGTAGGATCGTAATTTATCCCATAAATTGCAGATCGAATTAGAAACAGCAATATATTTGGAGATTGACATCTAAAACTATCCAGAAAAATGGGTACTACGTAAGATCTCCATTTGTTTGGGATTAAATAAGATCCCAGACAGATATAGACAATAGTTCGAAAAATAATACACTGGAAGAGCACTGATTTTATAAAAATTACAATATTTTGTTAAAATAAGGTTTAAACTCAGAAGGTCTCGAGTTCGATACCTTTCACGGCTATGCATTTTTTTTTTATAAAAATGCGCATTCTCCTTGCTGGTCTTATCGAAATTTTTTCAATAATTTTTATTCTTTGTAATTTACTTGTAAAAATTGTATCATCTTTCTTTGATTTGAAAATAATTTAAACAGAAAGTGATATTAATTTATGATCTTGAGTCAAACTAAAATAACATTCATTTACTTAAAAATAACAGATCAACTAAAAACATTTCCCCCATTCAAAAGAATTTCTTTTTATAAAATTATAATTTTATTTTCTATAAATGTTTTTATAAAATTATATTTTTTTTATTAAATTGAATTTTTTTTTTTAAATAATTTTATTTACATATTTTTAACGCTCTACACCATTTCCAATTGCATCAATTGTTTTTAAGATTTATCAATTGTATTTCAGAAATAATCAATTGAATTTCAGTTTTATCAATTGTATTTCAGAACTTATCAATTATTTTTCAGATTTATGAATTGTATTTCAGAACTAGTCAATTGAATTTCAGTTTTATCAATTGTATTTCAGAAATTATTAATTGTATTTCTGAAATTCACAACTGTATTTCAGAAATTATCAAACTGTATTTCAGAATTTATCAATTATATTTCAGAAATTATGAAATGTAATTTAGAAATTTTTCTCTATTAACTATGATAAACCATCAACAAGTTCTGAAATAGATTTGATTATTTCTGAAATACAATTAATAAATTTCTGAAATACATTCCATAATTTCTAAAATACATTTAAAATTTCTGAAATACAATTAATAGCTTCTGAAATACAGTTAATATTGTAGTTGCTGATGAGTTACCATATATGATGGCACCATATATGACAATATATTGTTTAAATGGCACCAATATGGAGCTTTATATGGTAATATATAACTTAGATTTAACCATATACCATTTGATCCGAAAAATGGCCCGATAAAATTGTATCAGTTCTTATTTGTATCAGTTGTTATCTAATTGCATCAGTTTAGATCTGACCTATATAGAAAAAATTTCGTTGCGAGTGGTTGTGTTTTTTCCAAATCGTCTACAAAGTATCAACTTTTCTATCTAAAAAAGTGTTTTTAAAAAATCTTAAAGGTAACCATCTGAAAGCTTGGCAAAAAATCTATACAGTGGTGATAAAAAAATCAAAGAAAAGTTACTTTAAAACGACTTTTCTTTTAACAAAAACAAAATTGAATAAATTTCATATAAAAAAATCTGTATACATATAGAAAACAAACGAAAACATCATAAAAAAAGCAGTAAACAAAACTCAGAAATAAATAGAAAATATAACAACAAAATGGGCTTAACCGATGAGAATATTATTTGCAAACAATGCAACTCAAACATTACAAATACAAAATATATAAAGTGTAACAAGTGCGATTCCAAATACCATCTCTCTCAATTTTGCTCCATGACTGAAAAAGCGTATAACACAGTGTATGGGGATAAGAAAAACGAGTGGAGATGCCATCAATGCAAGGGACGAAGCAAATCTGAATCGAACAACACCTATCAAACCATCGTGTTTGATGACATATCCCAACATAAAAAGCAAAGACAATACGATGATGAAGGTAATAGTTCCAGCAAAAAGTTTAAGGACGCGATTACACTTGGCTCACTTAACTCTGGGTTGTGTACAGTGCAATCTGAATTAAAAGAAATCAAAACATCAATCGAATTGCTAAATAATACCGTCAGTGCAAATAATTCACAAAATTCAAACATTATAGATGAACTAAAGAACTCCATAACAGCGATGGCCTCATCAATAACAACATTAGCTACGCAAGTTAGAGATTTGTACGAAAGAGAAGCTAAACAAGATCAAAAAATCAATGAAATAGATAAAACAGTCAATAGAATCGATCAACATTTAATAAAAAATAATATAGAAATAAAAAACGTTGCTAATCCAGACATGAGTGCAAGCGACATAATAAAAACAATTGCTGCCTCCGTAGATGTCGAAATCAATAATTTTGATATAAATAATGCTTATCGTGTTAAAAAAGCCGATAATAAGGCAATAATTGAATTTACAACGCTACACAAAAAAAAAGAGTTTATGAGCAAGATTCGACGCCACAGAATCAACGCAAATATTGTAAATAAAGATACCAATGATGTTGACAAATTTATTTACATCAATGATCAGCTCACTGCATACAACCGTCGTTTGCTGTGGTCTGCTAAAACCAAAGCTAAAGAGTGTAGTTGGAAATTCGTATGGGTTCGCAGTGGCTCTATATGTGCCAGAAAAAATGAAAACTCTCCCTTAATAATGATAACAAACACAGCTGATATTGAGTTAATAAATAGCGAAATTTAAACTCACCTTGTAAAAGTACAGAAAAAAAAAATGAATACAATTAAATATGTTACATATGATCATTTTAATCAAATTGATAATGAACTCTTAAGTTATCCCTTTTCACTAATATTTATGAATATCCGTTCACTAAGAAAAAACTTTCAGACATTTTTAACAACAATAGACAAAATAATAGATAAAATACAATTTATAGTGCTGGTCGAAACTAACATAACTAATGACGAGAACTGTCTGTATAATATTCGTGGTTTTAACTCAACGTTTTTAAATAGAGAAAAAGGTAAAGGTGGGGGTATAGTAGTGTATGCAAAAGAAAATATTAACTACACACAAAATGAAATAAACACCAAGTCTTTCGAACTGATACAATTAGAAATTGAAATAAGCAACAAACCTCTTTCCCTTCTTTCGATATACCGGCAACCGAAACAAAATAAGAATGTGTTTATAAAAGAACTTGAGCAAGTAATCAAACAAATTCGTATCAAACGAAATATAGTTATCGTGGGCAGTGTTGCCACCAGTAAAACAAAAAATTACACAGCTGTAGATCAAAAATTATCCAAAACCGTATGAAATTACACAAAAAATATATTTTTCATATTATTTCAAAATAAACTCTCCTGGGCACAGTGGAGAAGAATACAAATATTTGGGGAAGAATTTCTCCATTTCTTACCGAGTGATATGAAATTTCACACTGTAAGTTTTGGATGGCCGAAACTGCGGGAGCTATGCCATTCGACTCCAAAGTTTTGCCATTTTTCTATTTACAAACCGATTTTTAAAGACGTAACATTTCTATCATCTACAAAGTGCAAAAGTTATTTGCAATTTAAAACAAAAATTTAGCATTTTTGCTACATTTTTGCTGTTCCGTGTTTTTGCCTTCTGCGAAAGCAAATCCAGGCCAATTTCTCAGAAAATATTATAACAAATTATTCTAATAACTAAAGTGAATTTCAATGCAATATCTTTTTCAGGATTTAAATAGCATGCTTTTAAATTTGAATATTAAAAAATGGTATTTTATCCATTAAAAGTTTCTTTCTGAACAAAGAATTTATGTTTTTCAGAAAGGCTACTTCATTCAGATGCATTGCATGCAAAAATGTTACTTACTTCCTAATTATTCTCTCCCATACTCCTCAAAATTTAACTGTTTATATTTAAATTAAACCAATTTTTCTCTGAGTACAAAGTTGAAATTAAAAAAAAAGCTGGAGTAGATCCTCCAAGGCGTCCGTAACGTGATGGCATAAGTCCTGTTCAACCCTAGCTTTAAATGACGGCAAGACAGGAAAAAAATTTAAAATAGCGTATTTGTAAAATTTTGCATGTTTTCTTTAATTTTTATGTTAATGGTAGCAAGGCAGACCTTAACATGAAATTTCTTTGCAGTATGTGTCTCAACAAATTTTCTTTTAAACAATAAAAATATAACATTTTTTTAAAAAAATTTCATACGATCGGAAACATTTGGATTTACAGAATTCTAAAATATTCTGATTCTGCTGCACCTTGCTGCGTTAGAAAAATTTTTGTCTGCTCAAAGCCCAGTATCATGATAACTACAGGAAAAAAAATTTCAGACATTAGAGTCACAATCATAACAAACTCAAATTTTTCCACTCTTTCGCTGAATTTTTAAATGTTCTTGCAAACCAAGAGAATTTTTAAAAGAAGCTTGACAATTATTTTCGCAAAAAATAAACAAAAGGCGGTGTTTTAAACAAAACAAAAAAATACATAACACCCTTTTTGATTTCTTCTAAATAGGGTTTCGTGTTAAAAAAATCTACAAAACTGATTCACCAGAAAATGGAGATTTGTGTTAAATGTTTCACTGACAAACTCGTTTCGTCTAAATACCGAATAATTTTTATTAAATTATTAAAAAGCTCCGGGACTTTTAAAAATTTACGGAAATTTATGTAAAAAGTGAAATTACACAAAAACTACACAAAAATGTCATTATTCAAAAATTATCCAACGAATTTGTAAACAGTCCCGTTTTTGAATAATTATTCAAAAAGTGGCAACACTGATCGTGGGTGATATGAACATGGACATTATGTGCGAAAATAATACAATAACAAATTATGTTGATATGCTTATGTCAAACGGGTTGCAGAGCACAACCAACACGCATAGATATAAAAAGAAACACACAAACATGTATCGACCACTGTTTTGTTAAAAATGTTCAAACTCAAACATTAGTTAATGCAGCAGTAATTAGAACAACAATATCCGATCATTTTTCTACTTTCTGTTGTTTCGAACATAATGAAGTAACCAATGTAACAAACAATCAGAGATCGCCAAACTGTTTTTGTGAAGAGACTTATACAAGTACTTTTAAAATAAATAAATTCATAAAGGAAACAAATTGGATTAATTTAATCGTACCAAATAATGTAAATGATTCTTACAATAATATACATAAAAAGTTTAGTGAAATATATGAAAAATCAAAAGTTAATAAAAAACCAATCAAAAAAAGATCTGCAAATCCATGGATCAGTGATGAAATAGTGAATTGCTGTGAGCAAAGGGATAAACTTTATAAAAAATGGATTAATAATAAAGGAAATAAAAGTTATGAAAAAGAATTTAAACAATTTAGAAATAATTTAAATAAAAAAATTTTTTATGCAAAAAATAATTATTACCGCCAAAAATTTATTGAAAATCGTAATAACGCTCGGGTTACTTGGCAATTGATAAATGAGATCAAAGGTAAGACTATAAATAACATTGATGATGTAATTTTAAAAAATTTTAAAAACAATAACATTGAAAATACTTTGCAAAATTTTGCCATAAACTTCAATGAAAATGTATGCAAAATAATTCATACGTGTAATGTAAAAACAATTAACTACTCAGAAATAACCTTACCAAACTCAATGTATATTGAACAAACAACAGAAGATGAAATCTTCAATATATTAGCAAGATTAAATGTAAAAAAAGGTGCAGGGATCGATGGAATTAGGCCCAGAGATATGAGATATAATGCTTCAATCCTTACACCAATAATAACTAATCTCATAAACCAAAGTATCTGTTCTTCAACTATTCCAAAATTATTAAAAACATCGATCATAAGGCCCATTTATAAAAGCGGTAAGAAAGATGATGTCAACAACTACAGGCCAATAGCCATACTATCAGTCATGGAAAAAGTATTGGAAGAAGTTATCGTAAAAAGATTAAATATATTTTTAAAGAAATTCAAAATAATAAACCCAAATCAATATGGTTTTCAAAAAGAAAAGAACATTAATCAACTGCTTGGTAAATTTGCAAATACCATAAATAATGCTCTTAGTAAAGGTGAACAATGTCTAGTATTATTTATAGACTTCAGCAAGGCATTCGATACACTGTCACACTCAAAACTTCTCTCAACTCTTGCTAGAAATGGAATACGCGGAAATGTTTTATTATGGTTTGCGGACTACCTAAAACTCCGAAGTTATCAAGTAAAAATTAACAACAAAATTAGCAATGAAATCAGATCAAGCAACGGAGTTCCACAAGGATCCAAACTTGGCCCACTCCTGTATTTAATATACGCAAATGATATGCTCAATACCCTAAAAGACTGCTTCACATACGCATATGCTGATGATACTGCAATCGTTGTGACGAATAAAAATATAGAAAGTGCCACAAAAACTATGCAACTTCAGCTCGATGTCGTATCTAAATGGTGCCATGATAATGGTTTAGTAATAAACGCTTCAAAAACGAAAATAATGCACATCAGACAACCGAATGTTAAGCCAATCAACATCAAAATTAAGTACCACAGCATAGAATGCATACACAACAAAACCAATGTTACAAATGATTCTTGTAATACTACAATTGAACTAGTAAATAGCTACAAATATTTAGGAGTACATGTAGATAATACCTTTAAATGGAAAACGCACATAAAAGAACTGCAAAAGAAATTACGTAAAGCTGCTTATTCGCTGTACCACCTCAGTTATGCCGCAACTTACAGAGTACTTCGTCAGGCATACTTCTCGTTAGCTGAATCATATATACGACACGGTATATCTGCTTGGGGTAACTCTGCCCACTGTAAGAGCCTACAACAAACTCAACATCGGGTACTCAAAATTCTTTGGAATAGTCAACACCATTTACACCACAACAATACCAACGTAGGCAATATCAGTAGCAGCAACATCAACAATAGCATCAACAACAACATTAGCAGCAACAACAATATTAACAACAACATTACCAACAACCACAATATCAACAATAACAACAACAACATTAACAATAACAACAACAATAACAGCAACATCAACAATGGCATCAACAAAAACATTAACAGCAACAACAATATTAACAACAACATTACCAACAACCACAATATCAACAATAATAAAAACATTAACAATAATAACAACAATAACAACAACAGCATCCACAACAACAACATGGCTATAACCAACAAAAATAACGGACAATCAAAAAATCTGCCAAGTGCATTAAAAGTCCTTAATATCAAAAACATATATCGTCTAACAATCTTGACAGAATTAAATGACTCCCAGCTTCTACAAAAAATAGATCACCATTACAACACGAGACTTCGCTCAGAAGGTCGATTTAAGGTCGAAACTACAAGAAATAGCTACGGTGACCGAACTCTGAAGGTAATCTTACCAACGATTTACAATGAACTGCCAAATAATCTAATAGACAATACAAATGCGGTCAATAGAAAAAAAATCCTTAAGAATTATTTAATATCGTCGCAATGAAATTACATATGAATATACATAAATCCTGAATTTCTTACCTGCGGACAAACCACAAGGCTTCGCAGGTCTTATGTTTACGGGTTAAATAATTTATATGAAATTAAAAACGAACAGAAAATGTTTAATATTAATATTAGTATTTTATTAATTATTGAGAAAAAGAAAAAAATATCTCTGAAAAAAAAAAAAAAAGATATAGAGTATTGAATCTATGGTATCGGTATGATCTTTAGAAAAATATTGTGTATTTTTAACAGTATTTTTATTTATATATAAGCGATAACTGAAATTTATTTAGGTTATTTAAATGTGTAAATTAGAAATTGAATAAATAAATGTATATTATAATAAAAAAAAAAAAAAAATAAAAAAAAAAAAAAAAAAAAAAAAAAAAAAAAAAAAAATACACAAGTATTTCTGCAAACATCACATATTTACAAAAAAAAAAAAAAAAAAAAAAAAAAAAAAAAAAAAAAAAAAAAAAAAAAAACCTGATAAAATTATGTGTTAATCAGATGAAATTGAATCAGATTTTTGACCTGATACAATTTTATTGGTTGATATTATATGGTATCAGTTTAGGTCCAAATAGATATATTTGTATACAAAATTATATAGTTATATCCCAATTTTGACCTGATATCAGTTTAAAACTTTGATACAATTGTATAAGGTAAAGTCGGATACAATTATATTTTATTTATATAAAATTTAACCAATTACGATCAAACCGATAAAATTGTATCAGATCAAAAATCTGATACAATTTCATCTGATTAACCCGAGTAAAAAAAATTGATCTCGCGCAATATCTAATTATATCCAATTTGATATTGTTTAAGATCTGCTGTAATATCTAGCTGATCCAATTAGATCTCAAAATTGGGTGTATCCAATCATATCGTATTAGATCCCATTGTATATATGGGGATAAACTAAGATCAAGTTATATCTCAAAATTGGGAGGTCCAGTGATATCTTTGGGGATAAACCTAGATCTATTTTGATCCGAAAATTGGCGGATCCAGCTATATATTTTCGGATATTTTTAGATATAATTTGATCCGAAAAATGGCGGATCCAATTAGATCCAGCTATATATTTGGGGATAAACTTAGATCTAATTTGATCTCAATTTTGGCAGATCAAATTAGATCCCGTAATATATTTGTGGATAAACGTATATCTAATTTGATCCGAAAAAGTGGCAGATCGAATTAGATCTAGCTATATATTTGGGGATAAACTTAGATCTAATTTGATCCGAAAAATGGCACATCGAATTAGATCCAGCAATATATTTGTGGATAAACTTAGAAATAAATTGATCTGAAAAATGGCAGATCAAATTAGATCCAGCAATATATTTGTGGATTAACTTAGATCTAAATTTATCCGAAAAATGGCAGATCGAATTAGATTCAGCAATATATTTGTGGATAAACTTGGATATAAATTGAATAGAAAATTGGCAGATCAAATTAGATCCAGCAATGTATTTTGGGATTTAGTAAGACCTAATTTGATCCGAAAAATGGCAGATCGAATTAGATCCAGCTATATATTTGTGGATAAACTTAGATCTAATTTGATCCGAAAAAGTGGCAGATCGAATTAGATCCAGCAATATATTTAGGGATAAACTTGGATGTAAATTTATCCGAAAAATGCCAGATCGAATTAGATCCAGCAATATATATGTGGATAAACTTAGATCTAAATTTAACCGAAAAATGGCAGATCAAATTAGATCCAGCAATATATTTGGGGATAAACTTGGATCTAAATTTATCAGAAAAATGGCAGATCGAATTAGATCCAGCAATTTATTTCGGTATTAAAATGGCAGATCGAATTAGAAACAGCAATATATTTGGGGATTGACATCTAAAAGTATCCATAAAAATTACAGATAAAATTAGATGCCGCATTATATTTGGGTACTACGTAAGATCTCCATTTATTTGGGATTAAATCAGATCCCAGACATATATTGCCAACTGTTCAAAAAATAATAGACTGGCAGAGCACTGATTGTATAAAAATTACAATATTTTGTTAAAATAAGGTTTAAACTCAGAAGGTAACGAGTTCAATATGCATTTCTTTTACAAAATGAATTTCTTTTTATAAAATTAAAATTTTTTTTTTTTCTATACATTTTTTTATAAAATTATATATTTTTTTATTAAATTGAAATCTTTGAATAAAATAATTTTATTTACATCTTTGAATAAAATAATTTTATTTACATCTTTTTGACTCTCTACACCATTTCCAATTGTATTAATTGTTTTAAGATTTATCAATTGTATTTCAGAAATAATCAATTGAATTTCAGTTTTATCAATTGTGTTTCAGAACTCATCAATTATTTTTCACATTTATGAATTGTATTTCAGAACTAGTCAATTGAAGTTCAGTTTTATCAATTGTGTTTCAGAAATTATTAATTGTATTTCCGAAATTTAAAAATTAAAATTGTATTTAAATTGTATTTCAGAAATTATCAAACTGTATTTCAGAAATTATCAATCGTATTTCCGAAATTATGAAATGTATTTGAGAAATTTTTCTCTATTAGCTATGAAATTCTGAAATAGATTTCATTATTTCTGGACACAACTAAATAAATAAATAATTAAATTTGCGTAATATTGTAGTTTCTGAAGTGCAAATAATATTTTGTGATATACAATTAAAATTTTCTAAAATACATTTAATAATTTCTGGAATACCTTTTCTCGATGCTTATAAGTTAGCTCGAAATGCTTTTAACATTCATTTAATTTGTAGCTATCACACATCTATAACAAGTCTCGTTAGATTAGAGTGTAGAGGTCTTGGCTGACAATCTGGTGGACTGGGTTAAATTTCATGTTTTTAAAAGCAAATATTAAAAAAAGTTTTGTCAATTTTTTCAAAAATGTTTTTTGAAATCTATTTTTTGCCAAGATAGTTAATGCAACGTTCTGCCAACGCATAACCGACCATCGCCAACGGTTTGCCAGCATTGTGCCGATTATATTTTTCTGTCTGGGATGTTAAACTTAAACCTATTGTATATTAACATTAATTAACACTATATTTTTATTTTTAGGATATACATTTTTATTTTATTATAAGTTAACATTAAATTAAATTTTAGATAATGGCACCAATTTGTAGTTGTAATTATTATATATTAAATCGTATATTCATAAACATTCTATACAGTTAGACGAGGTTTATGGAACTATTTAACTTTATAAATGTACATATACATATATATGTTAAATGTACGTGAACAAATTGTTGATATGGACCCACAAATTGTATCTCAACTAATATTGGAATTATTGTACCATTACCATACATCAATATATATTAAATGATATACATATATTACAATATATGACACTGTATTATAAATATTGTTAATGAAGTAACATATCTGATAATATTTTTTATAGCGCCATACATAGTTTTACATTATTCAAATTAAACCATATATGGAATTGTATTCAAAATGTTGATGTGGTACCAAATTTGACCATATATTGTTTAAATTGTGCCATATATGACAATATATTGTTTAAATGATACCATATATGTCTATATATTAATATTGTTTAAATGACACCATATATCAATATATATGGGACTATATATGGTAGCATATATTATCATATCTGCATCTGTATTAAAAATGTCGTTCATCAGGTACCATATATGAGCATATATTGTTGAAATGGCACCATATATGACAATATATGGTTTAAATGGCACCATATATGGTAATATATTGCTTAAATAACAACATATATAAATATATATGGCACTATATATGGTAGCATATATTATCATATGTGGAACTGTATTAAAAATATTGTTCATGAGGTACCATATATGGGCATATATTGTTGAAATTGCACCTTATATGATAATATATGGTTTAAATGGTACCATATATGATAATATATGGTTTGAATGGCACCATATATGATAATATATGGTTTGAATGGCGCCATATATGATAATATATAGCTTAAATAACACCATATATAAATATATATCGCACTATATATAGTACCATATATTATCATATCTGGAACTGTATTAAAGATTTGGTTTATGAGGTACCATATATGACCATATATTGTTTAAATGGCACCATATATGATAATATCTAGTTTAACTGTCACCATATATAATTATATATTGTTTAAATGATACCATATATAATTATATATTGCTAAAATGCCACCATATATATTAAGATATAGTTCTATATATAACTATATATGCAATAAGATCAACCATGTTATGTAATATATAATTATATATGCCATATCTAATATTATGAAGGCCGATATCTAATTAGATGAAATTATATATGGCATAATATAAGAAAAATTTTTCGGAAAAAACGTCATATATAATTATATATGGATATACATAACCACATGTCTAATTATATATTGATATATATGCCACATATGATTATATATAATTTTTTTTTACTCGGGAACACATAATTTAATCAGGTCAGATCTAAACTGATACATTTAGATAAAAATTGATAAACAATTGATAAAAATATATCGGGCCATTCTTCGGATGAAACTGTATATTTATACAGATATAATTTAATCACATATATGACTATATGTAACTATTTTTCCTCGGGTTGTTTAAATGATACGATATATCAAAATATATGGTACTATATATGGTAGCATATATTATCATATCTGCATCTGTATTAAAAATGTCGTTCATCAGGTACCATATATGAGCATATATTGTTGAAATGGCACCATATATGACAATATATGGTTTAAATGGCACCAAATATGTTAATATATTTCTTAAATAACAGCATATATAAACATATATGGCACTATATAGTAGCATATATTATCATATCTGGAACTGTATTAAAAATGTTGTTCATGAGGTACCATATATGAGCATATATTGTTGAAATGGCACCATATAAGATAATATATGGTTTAAATGGCACCATATATGATAATATATGGTTTGAATGGCACCATATATGATAATATATAGCTTAAATAACACCATATATAAATATATATCGCACTATATATAGTACCATATATTATCATATCTGGAACTGAATTAAAGATTTTGTTTATGAGGTACCATATATGACCATATATTGTTTAAATGGCACCATATATGATAATATCTAGTTTAACTGTCACCATATATAATTATATATTGTTTAAATGATACCATATATAATTATATATTGCTAAAATGCCACCATATATATTAAGATATAGTTCTATATATAACTATATATGCAATAAGATCAACCATGTTATGTAATATATAATTATATATGCCATATCTAATATTATGAAGGCCGATATCTAATTAGATGAAATTATATATGGCATAATATAAGGAAATTTTTCGGGAAAAACGTAATATATAATTATATATGGATATACATAACCACATGTCTAATTATATATTGTAATATAAGCCACATATGATTATATATAATTTTTTTCCTCGGGATGTTGTTTAAATGATATGATATCCCGAGTAAAAAAAATTATATATAATCATATGTGGCATATATTACAATATATAATTAGACATGTGGTTATGTATATCCATATATAATTATATATGAGGTTTTTTCCGAAAAATTTTCTTTATATTATGCCATATATAATTTCATCTAATTAGATATCGGTCTTCATAATATTAGATATGGCATATATAATTATATATTACATAACATGGTTGATCTTATTGCATATATAGTTATATATAGAACTATATCTTAATATATATGGTGGCATTTTAGCAATATATAAGTATATATGGTATCATTTAAACAATATATAATTATATATGGTGACAGTTAAACTAGATATTATCATATATGGTGCCATTTAAACAATATATGGTCATATATGGTACCTCATAAACCAAATCTTTAATTCAGTTCCAGATATGATAATATATGGTACTATATATAGTGCGATATATATTTATATATGGTGTTATTTAAGCTATATATTATCATATATGGTGCCATTCAAACCATATATTATCATATATGGTGCCATTCAAACCATATATTATCATATATGGTACCATTTAAACCATATATTATCATATATGGTGCAATTTCAACAATATATGCCCATATATGGTACCTCATGAACAATATTTTTAATACAGTTCCACATATGATAATATATGCTACCATATATAGTGCCATATATATTTATATATAGTGTTATTTAAGCAATATATTACCATATATGGTGCCATTTAAACCATATATTGTCATATATGGTGCCATTTCAACAATATATGCTCATATATGGTACCTGATGAACGACACTTTTAATACAGATGCAGATATGATAATATATGCTACCATATATAGTCCCATATATATTTATATATGGTGTCATTTAAACAATAATAATATATAGACATATATGGTATCATTTAAACAATATATTGTCATATATGGCACAATTTAAACAATATATGGTCAAATTTGGTACCACATCAACATTTTGAATACAATTCCATATATGGTTTAATTTGAATAATGTAAAACTATGTATGGCGCTATAAAAAATAAAATATTATCAGATATGTTACTTCATTAACAATAATTATAATACAGTGTCATATATTGTAATATATGTATATCATTTAATATATATTGATGTATGGTAATGGTACAATAATTCCAATATCAGTTGAGATACAATTTGTGGGTCCATATCAACAATTTGTTCACGTACATTTAACATATATATATGTACATTTAAGTTATAATTTATAAACACTTTATAAAGTTAAATAGGTCCATAAACCTCGTCTAACTGTATAGAATGTTTATGAATATACGATTTAATATATAATAATTACAACTACAAATTGGTGCGATTATCTAAAATTTAATTTAATGTTAACTTATAATAAAATAAAAATGTATTTCCTAAAAATAAAAATATAGTGTTAATTAATGTTAATATACAATAGGTTTAAGTTTAACATCCCAGACAGAAAAATATAATCGGCACAATGCTGGCAAACCGTTGGCGATGGTCGGTTATGCGTTGGCAGAACGTTGCATTAACTATCTTGGCAAAAAAATAGATTTCAAAAAACATTTTTCAAAAAATTGAGAAAACTTTTTTAATATTGAGCAATTCCATATGAAAACGATCAAAATTGGCAAATTTTTGGACGACCCCTCTCCGATTTTAAAATAAATAGTCTCAATCGATTGCCCAGCAAAAAATAATGTACCTACATATTTTTTTTTTTTTATAGTGACTGGTTTAATGGTGGTGTACACCACTGTCATGTGACAAAATTGAAGAATTCTTCATAAGGGACCTCATTGAAAGTTGTTTAAAAAAAAACTACTAAAGCGATCGCAACGAGTGATAGCTCGTTGGAAAGGTATTGAATCAGGCTTTAATTGAAAAATAAAATTTTCCTAATTTTTCTCAGAAATTTACCTTTTTTCCCATGAAAATTAAATTTTTCCATGAAAAGCTCGATTTTCCACAGAAGCTCCTAAATTTTCCGGCTAATTTTCTTTTTTTTGGATTCCTCATAATTTTTGCTTTAAGAATCAGCAATAAAAAATGGGCCCCGACTCCTTGTTTGGACAGGAGAGGAGCATTTAAGAGACCACCTTGTTCTCATTGTTTTTATATATTTTATAATTGAATTATTTGTAATTATTTAACATTATTTTATTTTATTATTAAAAATACATTTTAAAAATTATTTTACAGTTAAAAATACATTTATGAAGAAAAAATCAATTTTTTTTTAAGAGCCCCAAGTTGAGTGTGTAGTGAATATGGTTTGCCTGCCTTCACAAGATCGGCCATAAATCCATGGATAATAGCAGCAGTGGCATGTAATGGCACACCAAACCCTACTGAGGCTACAGGTCATAAAATGTTTTGTAAATTTTTTAAATTAACAGGTAATAAATATTTCGCCTAAAATGACACGTGCAGAAACAAGTCATAAAACACGGATTTTCCATAAATATGGCGAAATATTTATTACCTGGTAATTTAAAAAATTTACAAAACATTTTATGACCTGTGGTCGGCTTATTGGCAGTAACCAATTAAGTCCCTCTTTAAAAAACATTTTATGACCAGTAGTTCACGCAAATTTTCCTATTAAAGAAAAGCAAATATCGCTTATTTTTTTTACCTATTTTTTACCAAAAAATAAATATAAATACTTCACACACTCTGAGTCAAATTTTAGTTGAATACTAAACGTGAAAGTGTTAAAGTGTTTTTTTTTTTGTAAAGTAAAGAGTGAAGCTGTAAAGACAATTTAAAGTAAAATGAATAAATTTTGCTGCAATCCGTTTAACAAGAGTGGACATCGTTCGAAAAAGATAAAAGTATTAAAATTAACTGTTGTTTGGAAGCGATACATGAATGAATTAAATATACAATACGGTGAAGAAGCAGAATTCATTTGCGCGGCTTCTCAGTACAAGAATAAAAAAAAATTTTTACAATCTTTGCATAATTGAAGAAGAACAAAACTGCAAGGTCGAGTGGCACTTTTTTGCGACGTCCCACGGTAAGGGCCCATGCGATGCGTTAGGGGGAACCCTAAAACGCATGGCGACTAAGGCAAGTTTGCAAAGGCCATATACTGACCAGATCTTAAATGTACAATATTTGTTTTCGTGGATTCAAAGCAAGGAAATTGCCATTAACACAGTTTTATGCACTCAAAAAGAACACGATGCCATGGAGCGACGAATTCAAAACAGATATAATAATGTCAAAACTATAACTGGAACGCAAAAGTTTCATTGCTTCATACCAAATATTTCTGATATGTCAATTAATGTAAAGCGGTACTCTTCGTCTGCCGACGTGCTAAATTTAAAGTTACTTTAATTTTATAATGATGCCAAGACAATTGAAATTTTTAATAAATATTATAATTAAGTATAAGCAGCAAAATAAGAAAGATTTTTTCTTCATAAATGTATTTTTAACTGTAAAATAATTTTTAAAATGTATTTTTAATAATAAAATAAAACAATGTTAAATAATTACAAATAATTCAATTATAAAAAATATAAAAACAATGAGAACAAGGTGGTCTCTTAAATGCTCCTCTCCTGTCCAAACAAGGAGTCGGGGCCCATTTTTTTATTGCTGATTCTTAAAGCAAAAATTATGAGGAATCCAAAAAAAAAAATTAGCCGGAAAATTTAGGAGCTTCTGTGGAAAATCGGAAAATTTAATTTTCATGGGAAAATTTAATTTTCATGGGAAAAAAGGTAAATTTCTGAGAAAAATTAGGAAAATTTTATTTTTCAATTAAAGCCTGATTCAATACCTTTCCAACGAGCTATCACTCGTTGCGATCGCTTTAGTAGTTTTTTTTAAAACAACTTTCAGTGAGGTCCCTTATGAAGAATTCTTCAATTTTGTCAAATGACAGTGGTGTACACCACCACTAAACCAGTCACTATAAAAAAAAAAAAATATGTAGGTACATTATTTTTTGCTGGGCAATCGATTGAGACTATTTATTTTAGAATCGGAGAGGGGTCGTCCAAAAGGTGATCGCTTTCATATGGAATTGCTCTATTTGCATTTAAAAACATGAAATTTAACCCAGTCCACCAGATTGTCAGCCAAGACCTCTACACTCTAATCTAACCAGACTTGTTATAGATGTGTGATAGCTACAAATTAAATGAATGATTTCTGCTAACTTATAAGCATCGAAAAAAGGTATTCCAGAAATTATTAAATGTATTTTATAAAATTTTAATTGTATATCACAAAATATTATTTGCACTTCAGAAACTACAATATTACGCAAATTTAATTATTTATTTATTTAGTTGTGTCCAGAAATAATGAAATCTATTTCAGAATTTCATAGCTAATAGAGAAAAATTTCTCAAATACATTTCATAATTTCGGAAATACGATTGATAATTTCTGAAATACAGTTTAATAATTTCTGAAATACAGTTGTGAATTTCGGAAATACAATTAATAATTTCTGAAACACAATTGATAAAACTGAACTTCAATTGACTAGTTCTGAAATACAATTCATAAATGTGAAAAATAATTGATGAGTTCTCAAACACAATTGATAAAACTGAAATTCAATTGATTATTTCTGAAATACAATTAATAAATTTTAAAACAATTAATACAATTGGAAATGGTGTAGAGCGTCAAAAAGATGTAAATAAAATTATTTTATTCAAAGATTTCAATTTAATAAAAAAATAAATATATAATTTTATAAAAAAATTTATAGAAAAAAAAATTTTAATTTTATAAAAAGAAATTCATTTTGTAAAAGAAATGTATATTGAACTCGTTACCTTCTGAGTTCAAACCTTATTTTAACAAAATATTGTAATTTTTATACAATCAGTGCTCTGCCAGTCTATTATTTCTTGAACAGTTGGCAATATATGTCTGGGATCTTATTTAATCCCAAATAAATGGAGATCTTACGTAGTACCCAAATATAATGCGGCATCTAATTTTATCTGTCATTTTTATGGATACTTTTAGATGTCAATCCCCAAATATATTGCTGTTTCTAATTCTATCTGCCATTTTAATACCGAAATAAATTGCTGGATCTAATTCGATCTGCCATTTTTCTGATAAATTTAGATCCAAGTTTATCCCCAAATATATTGCTGGATCTAATTTGATCTGCCATTTTTCAGATCAATTTATATCTAAGTTTATCCACAAATATATTGCTGTATCTAAATCGATGTGCCATTTTTCGGATCAAATTAGATCTAAGTTTATCCCCAAATATATAGCTACATCTAATTCGATCTGCCACTTTTTCGGATCAAATTAGATATACGTTTATCCACAAATATATTGCCGGATCTAATTTGATCTGCCAAAATTGAGATCAAATTAGATCTAAGTTTATCCCCAAATATATAGCTGGATCTAATTGGATCCGCCATTTTTCGGATCAAATTAGATCTAAAAATATCCGCAAATATATAGCTGGATCCGCCAATTTTCGGATCAAAATAGATCTAGGTTTATCCCCAAAGATATCACTGGACCTCCCAATTTTGAGATATAACTTGATCTTAGTTTATCCCCATATATACAATGGGATCTAATACGATATGATTGGATACACCCAATTTTGAGATCTAATTGGATCAGCTAGATGTTACAGCAGATCTTAAACAATATCAAATTGGATATAATTAGATATTGCGCGAGATCAATTTTTTTTACTCGGGATATCAAAGTATATGGTATTATACAATATATAGTAGCATATATTATCATATCTGGAACTGTATAAAAAATGTTGTTCATGAGGTACCATATATGAGCATATATTGTTGAAATGGCACCATATATGATAATATATGGTTTAAATGGGACCATATATGGTAATATATTGCTTAAATAACACCATATGTAAATATATATGGCACTATATATAGTGGCATATATTATCACATCTGGAACTGTATTAAAAATTTTGATCATGAGGTACCATATATGACCATATATTGTTTAAATGCCACCATATATGATAATATATGGTTTAAATGGCACCATATATGCTAACATCTAGTTTAACTAGCGCCAGATATAGTTATATATTGTTTAAATGATGCCATATATAATTATATATTGCTAAAATGCCACCATATATATTAAGATATAGCTCTATATGTAACTATATATGCAATAAGATCAGCCATGCTATGTAATATATAATCATTTATACCATATCTAATATTATAAAGGCCGTTATCTAATTAGATGAAATTATATATGGCATAATATAAGGAAAAAATTTGGAAAAAGACGTCATATATAATTATATATGGATATACATAACGACATGTCTAATTATATATTGTAATATATGCCACGTATGATTATATATAATTTTTTTTACTCGGGTATTTACATATAATAAAAAAAATTAACTATGTAAAAAGTACTTATTTAAACTAATACGAGTAAGTCATTATTTTATATTTAGAAACAATGAATACAAAAGGCCGTTATTAGGAAGTCATTATTTTATATTATAAAATAATGCAAAATGAAATGATATATCATTTTTGGTAATGCAGATAGTAATGAGGTGTCATTACCAATATTTTGCTGGGTAGTCATATGTTATCATATAAAATGTTGTGTAATTATATATTGGAACATATATACCAAAATATAATTATATAAAATTTTACGAAATTATATCCTAAATATGTAACTATATCTAGTTATATATTGCACAATATATAGTGCAACATATTACAATATCCAATTATATATAGACCAATACGTAGTTACATATGCTTCATATAATTATGTAGAATTACATCTAGTTAGATATGATTATATTATATTTGATACATTTGGATGAGGACAAAATCCGGATAAAATTTTATGTAACCATATCTTATTCCATTAAATTAGATCTAATTGTGTCAAATTAGATTAGATCTAATTGTGTCAAATTAGATCTAATATGATCATAATGCGATCTAATTTGATATAATTAGATGTTCTCATTTTTCGGATATAATTATATATAATATCAAAAGTCATATAATTTTTTTTAGTAGGGTTTTTTTTTGCATTTAAATTTAGGGTGGGTGCGAACTGGCTAAATAAAATCTAAACTAAATTCAGGTTTCCAAATTTCTATGAAATTTGAAAAAGTTTTCAAAAAAATTTCAAAGAAATTTTAAACTTTTTTGTCAATTTGTATTTAGTTTAGAATTTATTTCGCCACCTCGCACAGGGCCTTAATAAATAAATCAGAGTTTGTAAATAAACACGTAAATTTTTTTATTGTGAATTGAATTGAGGTGTAAATCAACTGGTACAGTACTGGCGCCAAAGAGTCAATCCTCCATAACTAGTTTAGTAAATTTCTTATAATAACCGGTACAGCTTCTTCTTTTTCTTCCAAAAACAATAATCTGTAGCAATGTGTATAATAATAGTTTCATTGAAGCTGTGCAGAGATTTCAAAAGATTGAATTTAAATACGAGTTTTGAAATACTACCTTTGTTTGTAATATGTAATACATTCTGAGTTTGCAAATAAACACTAACAGCGGTATTTAAAATTAAAATTTAGCATAGAGTTAACATGAGTTTTATTCATAATACTGTTGTTAAACTCATTCTAGTATTGTTGCTAAATTCCTTCTAATGTTCTGTTATCAAACGCCAAAAAACAAAAAATTTCATTCACAATAATAAAAAAGCCTTGTATTTTCAAACACAGGGTTGGTCTTAATCGGTGTGCTAAGAAATCATTTTGAATAAACTCTTATGTTAACAAGCTGCTATGCCTAAAAAACATTCTAGTTAACAGCTCGTTGTGTGCGATGTATAAGAAGCTACTAACTTTTCATTTTGAATACGGGGGTAAGAGTCTTTACTTAACTGTGATCGTAACATTAGGAATTAATTACTGTGATATTTCATTTATTTATTTTTACAATTGTTTTTAATTAATTATATATATATGTACGTGTTTTGTGTCGTTCATTTTATGTATGATAAGAATGCGGTGATATTTATAATTTTAGAAATAATGTAAAAGTGACAGGAAAGATTATATATCAATAAAATATTCATCCCTGCAGATGTTGGATAAAACGCCAACAAAACGTCGGAATGAAATTTAAAATGGAATAGTCTTTTATTTTATATAATTAATAGAGCTTGAAAGCCTGTTTTAGAGAAATGTAAAAAACAAATACATTAACTAAAATGTTTTATTGTCATTAGTAATCCTAAACACAAAATACTTTAAATTTCATTTGGTAAATGGATATAATTATCTCAGAAAGAGGAAACTATCGGTCTAACCTGCGTTTTATCAAAGGAAAAACCTCTGTTTTTTATCTATATAATTCAGATACAACCAACTGGTACAGTACTAATTCTAAAGAGTAACTTCGGAACTAGTTCCGCGAGTGCCACATTAGCACCAGTTTCGCTCCCTATTTTTCGTCCTTAAATTGTTATTTCTAAACTAGTTATACAACTAGTACTAAAGTGGGAGTTTGGGGACAGTTGCCCCCATCCCTATGACATCTCCATGTTAAATTCTACAGTTGTTTGTATGGAGAGGCGGTAGAACTCGTACTAGTCGCCTGATTTAAATAAACTAGTACATAACTGGTTCTGAACTAGTATTTTTTCTACTGGGAATTTAAATATCTTTAAAAAAAAACTTTAAAATATGTAGAGATTTGTTATACAAAAAATACAAATTTTTAGTTTTGGAAAAACCTTGATTAGTTCCGAAGATACAGCATGTCAAAGTTTGAAATTTAGTTCCAAATATTTCCACTAGGGGGCGTTGCAAAGGCACAAAATTAATCTAAAATACTTTATTTATGTGTATCCATGTTTCTTAAAACTTTGGTCGAAAAAGGATTAAAATAGAAAAAAAAATTTGGAAACTCGCATTCTTCTGCAAAGTACGAGTAAGCGTGGGATCAAACAAAAAAATACGAACCCTCCAAAAATTCGCCGCTTGATTCTTTTTATCAAATTAAACCCAAAACTATCAAAAACCCCGAAGTTTTAGTTCAAAAAACACGTTAAATAATTTTGGCCAGCTTTTCGGGTCAAATACTCCTCTGTGCGACATCACAGAGGTATCACCCATATGTACAGATGGCAGTGTTGACCCTATGGGTCAACATACAACATTGGGTCTTGCGTGCATTAAAGTATACCTTATTTGCACGACCCCACACTGAGATTGTAGAAAGGTCACGATTGAGGGGTGTCATTCATAATTTGGCTTTTGCCCCCAATCTCCCCAAGGCTTGGCCTACGATTGAAGAAAAATTAATGGCAAATGTTGCTGTCATCTGCAAAAGAGTAGATAGGGTTGAAAGTATGACCAGGAAGGTCATTGACAAAGATAAGAAATAGCAAAGGAGAAAGAACATCCCTGCGGTACCCCTCAATTCAGCTGAAACTCGTCGGATGACATCCCATCTATAAGAACACGAATAGTGCTTTCTCTAAGAAAGCTCGAAATAAAACGAGCGATTTCATTACCCACACCAAAAGCAATAAGCTTTGATACAAGCGCCCTGTGCCATACATGATCATAGGCATTTGAAATATCCAGAGCAACCACTTCACTTTCACCAAAACGGTGGATGGACCGACTCCAATGCCCCGAGAAGAACGCTAACAGTTCTCCCGTAGAACGAAAACTCCCGCATGGTAAGAAGCGCCAAAAAGGTTAGCCAATGGACGAGCTAGCGTTGAAGAGCACTGTCTCAGCACCAGTGCTGGTATACCATTCGGACCCGTTGACTAATTTACGTTGAGGTCAGCAAGAACCCTTTTGACTGCTCGAGGTCGAAAGAATTTCTTAGGCATATTACTCGATAGTGCTTAATCGTGGTTAATCTCTTTCCGGCAGGAATGAATTTCCTGCAAACATCTCAGCTAAAAGATTACCCAGGTAGAAATAGCCGACGTTAAAACAAAAATTGTACTGGAAGATCACTGTTTTTTACAAAATGCCGGAACTACTTAAAACGTGCTTTGCCAGTACTGTTTTCTGAAAATTAACGAGCTTTTTTTAATTTATTAAAATTAAAAAATTTATAAATTTTATGTATTTTTGCATCTGTTAAACAATTATTTATGTAAGAGAGACATAGCCTTCTTTTCTTGTGAAGTTTCGAAAGAATACATTAAAAATTTGTGATGTACACTAAAAGGACAGTAAAGTACTAGCAAACCACTAAATTTGTTATTAAATGTACTGGGATAATACGAAAAAAATAAAATCTCAAGCCTGCGCCAACGTTGGGAAATAATTACGGCCAAGCGTTTATTGGTGTTATCATTTCGACAACATGCCTGTACAGTGAAAGTTGAAAATCCGACGCATCGCCAGTACATGTACTACCGTCTGAAATACCGGCCGACATTGTGCTGCTTTTATTTTTCTACCTGGGTAGCCTTATCAACCGCTTTAGTGAATATTTCGACATCCTTTATAAGAGTTGGGATAGCTAAACTAGCATTAGCCTTTACTCTTTTAACAAATGACCAAAAGCTCTTACTGCCCTTAGGAGTAGAAAGAACTTTAGTACGAAGGCGTCGTTTGTAAAGAAGCTTTTCACGTCTAATTACTTTGGAACACTCTTATCTCGACCGTTTGCGAAGCATATCAGTATTGCCGTTTTTGTTATCCCGCCAATTATTGAACGCTAACTCTCTTGATCTGACTGCATTTCTGCAAGTCTTGTTAAAGCAACATTTATATTTTGGTTTAGACGAAATTTGCTTCGAAGGAATGACATTTTTCATTCCAAGCAATATAACGTGTTCAACCATTTTCGCCGCGGCATCGACGTTGTCGTTGAGGAAAGAGAGTTTCCAATTAAAATGCCGGAATAATCGTTGAGCTCAGCCCAAGGTGCTTTTTCGTAAATAAAAATTGAGCACTTCGCAGCTGTTGTAGAAACGTTTCGAAGTCCGGAGAACGAAAAAGATTCGGAAATGGTACAATGATCCAAATTGCCGAGAGGTGCAAGTGTTCTTACTTCATACTTTTCAGGATGAGACGTAAGGAAAAGGTCAAGAGTATTCTGGTGTTCACCTTCAACGCACCGAATGTGCGTTGGTTCATTCACTAATTGCGCCAGGTGGTTGTGCGCGGCAAACATCTCAACATAAGGGCCCTCGGGAGTTATATGGCTTGAATGGCGAAGCCAGGAAGAGTTGTGAATATTAAAATCGCCAGCAACGACTACTCGGACAACTCTCCAGAATTCTAGAATTGGAATCAGAAAGGACGTGGGTAGTGGGTAATTGGGAACTCACTTGGTTTATATTGCTTTCTCCTGGAAAGTCACTTGGTTTTCATTACTTTTTCGTGAGACTTCATATTTGTTAATTGCTTATTGCATATTAAGTGCTCAAAACGTAAATAGATGGCAGTTAAAAATCGAGTGACTTCCCGTGGTGTAAAACGGTTGGGTGCCTATAAAAATCGATTATGTCTTCCCATAGAGTAAATAGATGGATGCCACTATAAAACCAAGCAAGTGCTCACAATGTAAATAGATGATAATTAAAAAATCGATTATATGTCCCCGTAGTCTAAAATGATTGGTGCTAGTAAAAAATTAATTACGTGGTCGTAGTGTAAAATGATTGGGCTAGTAAAAAATTGAATGTGTGGTTGTAGTGTAAACAACAGCCAATCTGGGGGGTGAGAAATTCCAAGTCAGGGTGATGGTACTAGGTCAGTATAGTAAAACCCTCAAAGGGTTTGGCGTTCGTATGTGTCATTTTTTATGACCTTTTAAATTTTTTCCTTATCTTGATGTTTTTTCGCTTAGTTGTAACATTTTGGCAAAAACGTAGTTTAACATAACTCGAGAACCACTTGTCCGATTTTGATGAAACAAATTTAGAAATTTAGAATTACAATTTCTTTAATCCGTTCATATAACGTTTTTCTTTATAATCAACAGTTTTGCCGGTAAAAATAAATTTGTGGAGAAAAAAAAATATTTTTTTGCCTAAAAATTAAAAATTTTTTTTTTTTTAATTCATAAAAAATCCAAAACGGAAAAAAGGATCAAGTGTTATTAATTTCATGTAAAGTCACATAACCTATAAACAAAATTTAACGCGTTCTGCTTTTATTTACAATTAAGTGAAGGTATCCCATTTTGACAAGAATATTGATATTTGTTTTTATTCAAAAAAGTGTCATTTATCGCCTTTTTCATAAATTTTCCCCAATAACTCCAGACTCCTGGCCATAAACTACTAAAAAAATTAAGTAAACATTTTTATAATTTTTTATTTTTATTTTATTTATTTATTTATTTTTATTTATTTTAATAAATATTGCCTAGACTTTTTCGATGGTGGTTGTTCGGGACTAGTGGCATCGCATTCATCGCTATCATCAGTTTCTGAACCACACATAATGTCAATGTGTGACTCCACTGTTGGCCCTTCTGCATCTCCTGAAAATTCTTTATCATCAAGATCATCCTTGTCTTGCCACACTAACTTACTCCACCAGCAAATTTCCGCAATTATTGCACTCGGCGACTTTTTGCCTCTATATCTGTAAGTTTTTGTTTTATTAAAATGAGTTTGAAAAAATAAAAAATCAGTATTACCTCATTTCAAATGGCATAGCAATCGCGCGAATTTTTCATTTCCAACCGATTTACACTCAACCAAAATTTTTTCTCTACCAAAACCATGCCAAAACTATTAAATCGTTGGCTATATATTTGTGGAGCGCGATCGGCTGGAAATAAAAATTTCGCGCGAAATTTTGATTTCCAACCGATTTATGATAAGGAACTTTTCATTCGTTAGCTATAAATTGTCTGAGGGTAGATTAGTTATGAAAAATCCGAAAAATTTTTCCTTCACCAAAACTATTAATCCATTCTGTATTTTTTCTACACTCTTTAAATTATATTATATAATGGTTTTATACACTTCTTTTCAATAAAATTGTTCTACGTTTTACCACATGAAACGTAGTTCTAGGAACAATTTTTAGATTCACTGTAATTGATATTTACTCCACGGTATGCGTGTAGTAATTCTATCTATTTTTAGCTTGGAATTTGAAAGAATCTTAATTTTAGAGAAAATGAAATAACTCCCCAAAAAAATATTTGGGGATTTATTTCATTTTTAAAATTTGGGGATTTATTTCATAATGAAATAAGTCCCCAATTAAAATACGAAATAAATCCCCAAAAAAACGAAATAACTCCCCATTTACCATTGTTGTTGTTTTCTGTACAAAAGTTTGGGGATTTATTTCATTTTCATTTTGGGGAGTTATTTCGTGGGGGGTTATTTCATAGAGCCGATTGTTTTAATAGACTTTTCAATTATTTTTATTTCTTTTCTGGATTGTTTAAACAATGTTTGAAAAAAAATAGCAAACTGGTTTGAATATAATGAAAAATCAGTAGTCCTTTTTTTAATAGTATTTTCAATTAATTTAATATGTATTTTAGGTTGTTTTTAAGGATAAAATATTGTGAGTGTTTGGTTATCCCAATATTGGTACCATGCGTGATTTGGTATTTAAAAAGGTTTTGCTCGTATCAATGGCAAAAAATCACCCATTATTTGTTTGGAAGATATTCATGAGATATTTACAGTGGGTACAAATGTTCAAGCTGTTAGTGAATTTATGTGTGCATTTTTAGTAAGTTTATTGTCTTTATATTAATTTATATGTAGCAAAAATTAACTTCTATTTTGTTATCTACAGTTTTGTAGCCCACGTGAAGCTTGGAAGAATAAAGTGTCGGTATCCTTTAAGCGTGGAGGCGAATACGGCGATCGTGGTAATGGTATCAATGATTTAATAGCACGCGAGTTACGGAACCTCAACAATAGTTATTATTATTATTATTATCATTATTATTACTATTATTATTATTATTATTATTAATATTATCATTACTAATTTAAAGTATATTTCTATTTTGATGAATTCATAGTTAATAAGTACTGACTTATTAATTCAACTTGTTTATTAAATACAACAAAGTACACTGACACACTTAAAATTCCCAATAATTCCTGGTTATTAAATGCAACATAATACATTTTAAATTCTCTATAACTTAAAGTGTAATAAAGAACAATGGCCTTTTCAAGTGGTTTCGAAACTATTTGAATATTGTCGCAACTATAAGACTTTTTGCTTATAGTTGTTGTATTAATTTTGATCCAGACATTGTTGCAACATTCAAAGCTTTGCTTTTTTTTTATTTATTTATTTATTTATTTAGTTAAGTCTATGGATTTTAAATCCTTACAGACTATATTATTTAAATTAATTACAAACAATATTATTTAATTTAATTACAAACAATATTATAAGGCTATGTATTTAAAAACAAGATAATACTACGTTTAATGACACTAACACTCAAAGAAAAGTCAATAAAATTATACATCTCATTAAAATCTCTGCATATTCTACGAAAAGGATCAGAATTTGCGTAATTTGTTTGAAAGACCTGAAGATACAATGGTGTAAAATTGCGAGTTGATCGTTGCGGAACGTTAAATTTAACATTATTAAGCAGGAATTCAGAACAAACATTACCATTAAGCAAATTAACTAAAAACGTAATGTTAAGCATTTTTCTTCGGCTTTCTAGTGTAGGCAATTTAACCCGTTCAAGTCTAACTGAATAGGATGGAAGAGCTTCAGAAGGGTTCCAAGTTGAGTTCCCTAAGCAGAACAATAAAAATTGTTTTTGGACAGATTCTATTCGATTTATGTAAACATCATAATCAGGATCCCAGATAATAGAACCATATTCGATGATTGGTCTTACCAAAGATGTGTATAACTGCTTTGTAATTATAGGATCAGTGAACTCCTTTGCCCAACACTTTATAAAAGCAAGTACTCCACGAGCTTTGTTTATCATTGACGTAATGTGTTTTATAAAATCTAATTTTGAATCAAGTAAAACACCAAGATCTAAAATCTCTTTGACTAATTCAAGTTGGCTGTCACCAAAAGTATAGAAACCAAGAGAATTCCATTTTCTGAAAAAACCCATGTGCTTGCATTTTGTTAAATTAAGTTCCATGAGGTTAATATTTCACCAGTTATAAAAGTTATCCAAGTCAAGTTGAAGATTGAGCATTTCCGAAGGTTTTTTGTAGCTTAAGAAGATTTTTACATCATCGGCATACATTAATACATTACAATTGTGTATTGCACACGGCAAATCATTTATTAAAAGTGAGAATAAGATTGGACCGAGGTGGCTTCCTTGCGGTACTCCAGAATTGACGATGATGCCCTTGGATGTTGTATTATTAAAACGAACACTTTGTTTCCTACAGATAAGGTATGACTCGAGCCAGCGAAGACTGTTGTTAGTAAAACCCATTAGTGGTCATAATGAAATACTTTGTTTAAAATTCTAACTGAGCAATATTGATCGATTCAATCAATATCGACTGAGTAATATAAAGAATTGATTTTGTGAAAAGTGAGTCAGTACTTAGAGATCAGTAAAAGGAAGAACAAAAAATACCCAAAGTGTAAAAGTAAAGAAACATTTTAATTTTATAAAAATTGTAAAATAAAGAAACATTAAATTTTATAAGAAAAAATTTGGAATTGAATTTATTTGGTTACGACACTTAACTGGCGCAGCTTCCGTGTTTTAACAAGCAACGCTCTCAAAAGATAAAAAGAACAGCAACTACAACAACTGCAACTATACAAAAACAAAAAGGAAAGGAAAGACAACAAAAACAACGGCAATTATAAAGCAACGAAAACACCAACATCAAAGGAATAACATGCAACTCATCATTCTTGGGGCACTGTAAGTCTTGAAAAAAATAACAATAACATAAAACACACACACATAATTATTTATCATCATAATTTATTGTTGTTGAATGAGAAAGTGAATAAAATAAGTCATAAAAAAATTATTAACTATTTAATATTGCAAATCTTTGAAATTTTTTTCAAAAAAGGAAGAAATGTGTAGAATCTTTTATTAAAAATCTTATTTCTATAGAACTCTGGAAAAAGAATAATAAAAAGAATTTTTACATTTTCTTTCCTTATACATAATTATCATCGTAATTTTTTTTTGTTTGTTTGTTGAATGAGAAAGTGAATAAAATAAGTTATAAATTAATGAAAATTTAGTGATAAATATTGCAGATCTTTGAAATTTTTTTAAGAGAGGAAATGTGTAAAGTTTTCTATTAAAAATCTTATTTCTATAAAACTCTGGAAAAAGAATAATAAGAAGATTTTTTACATTTTCTTCCCTTATACATAATTATCATCGTAATTGAATGGGAAAGTGAATGAAATAAGTGGTAAATTAATAAAAGGAAAATTTTACCAGTTAATATTGCAAATTTTTGAATATTTTGTTCTTTGTTTAAAAGGAAGGAACATGTATGATCTTTTATTAAAAATCTTATTTCTATAAAATTATGGAAAAAGATAATAAAAGGGGTTTTTGCATTTTCTTTCCTTTTTCTGATTCTCAAGGGTACTCACGAAATTTTTCAATCGGAACGATAGAAAAATATTTATAATTTCTTGTGACCTTAATGTCAAAATTTTCGAAAAGATTCTCCCCTTATTCTAAATTGTTTAAAAGCAAATCCCTAGAATCTATCCCGGAAACCGTTCTCTAGAATGAATTCAGCTCCTGGAACAAGTGGATTACAAACCGCACTAAATGGTACAGAGGGGGCCATTGTGGCAACACAGGGCGACATTTTCAATTCCTTAAGGATTCCAGATGCCATCAAAGATTTACCAAAATTTGATGGAAATCAGAAGCTCTTATACGAGTTCATTAATAACGTAGAAGAGATCCTTCTACATATAAGGGGTACGGACAATACTCCTTATGGACAGATATTATTAAGGGCCATTCGGAATAAAGTATTGGACAAGGCGAATGATCCCATCCCCACTTATCTGGGATGACATCAAAAATAATCTGATTCTCCATTACTCGGATAAGAGAACGGAAACGTCACTTATTCGAGATTTACACTCGATTAAACAGGGGAATAGGAAGTTGGAGATATTTTATGGCGAGATAGTGGAAATACAGTCGACACTGTATAATAACATCCTTATTCACGAAAAGGATAAGGGTGTGATTCAGGCAAAGAAGGACCTTTTTGCTGAAATGTGCCTTGATGCTTTCCTGACGGGCCTCAGAGAACCATTGGGTTCATCGATCAGGGCAATGAGGCCAGAGTCCCTGGCAATAGCTCTGACATTCTGCATAAAGGAACAGAATATATTTTATGGCCAGGCCAGGAACGGGATAAGTTTCAGCCAGTCACCTGGTTATCAAAGACGATCCGATTACCGTGGGTATAGACCATATTACAATCATAATATTGGGCCATACAATAGGCCCACGCAATTACCTCAGGTACAAAACCGTAGTCAACCGGGGTATTTTAGGCAGAATAATCCTTCTACATTTAATAATACAACGGCAAGATCTTTTAATAACGTTAAGCCCTTCAATAACCCTTTTAATTCGAAAGCGTCCGGTAACTATACTACACCAGAACCAATGGATACGAGCACTTCCTTTTCTCGTTTTGGGAATAGACAAAGCGGATATTTCAAGTCGTCACCTAGTACGAAGACTTCCAACTCCAGAATGGAGTTGAATAATATTGACAACAATTGAAACACACAACAATTTTTCCTATTATAAAATCTGGTTATAGAAATGATATTACTAATTATAGGCCTATTTCTAAACTCACTAACGTTGCGAAAATTTTTGAGCATATTGTCTATGAAAAACTATTTTTTCATTTAAAACGATATATTTCTATATCTCAACATGGATTTATGGCTGGTAGATCAACCACCTCGAATTTGGCTGCATTTACCCACTATTGTGTAACTTCATTTGAGAATAGAGTTCAGGTTGATTCAATTTATACGGACTTTGCAAAAGCATTTGACCGTGTTCCACATGAACTTCTTTTATTAAAACTTTCAAAGATTGGCTTTCATTCGGAAATGTTAAGTTGGTTTCGTTATTATTTAATTGGTATATATGCTTCAGTTTCCATTGATGGTGTGTACTCTAATTGGTTTATTCCGACCTCTGGCATACCTCAGTGTAGTATTTTGGGTCCTTTATTATTTAATATTTTCATTAATGATATTTGCCGCTGTTTTAGAAATTCGCAGTATCTTTTGTATGCCGATGACCTAAAAATTTTTAAGACTATTTCTTCATTTAGTGATATTTCTGATCTTCAGGAAGATTTAGATAGGGTAACTTTGTGGTTTAATCGTAATGGTTTGCCATTCAATATTGGGAAATGCTTCCACATGACATATCATAGATGTCGTCATGTATTACTTTCTCAATATAGAATGAATGGCCATATTTTATCATCTGTTGATGAAATTGTAGATTTAGGTGTAGTCTTTGATGCTAAGTTATCATTTAGTAATCTTCTAAACCTTATAATACCTAAAGCCTACTCTTTATTGGCTTTTATTCGACATAATGCTGGTGGAAATTTTGATTATTTTACAAAAAAAGTTTTATTTACTTCTTTGGTAAGATCAAAATTAGAATATGCTTCTTTTATATGGAGTCCCACCGCTGCAATTCATATAAATCGTATTGAGAAAATTCAAGTAAAACTTACAAAGTTTGCACTTCCATTTTTTAAATCTACAATTGCTATTCAAGCAGTCTCTGCTCCTACTTTTTGTATCCCTAACTATAAAGATAAATGTATTTTTCTTTATATAAAGACTCTAGAAGCTCGAAGGAATATATACTCATTAGTTTTCCTACACGGTATTATTTGTGGAGTAATTGATTCCCCAAAATTATTAGAATTAATTACAATATATGTCCCTTTAAGGCCATTAAGAAATATTGATAAGTTTTTTCATATTGATATACACAGCACTGAATATGCATTAAATGAACCGCTTACTAAAGCTATGCGATTATTCAATAAGTATTGCAATCATTTAGACATACGCATTTCCCATTCTCAGTTTAAAGCTCTATTAAATAATTTACTGTAACTTATTTATATTTCTAAATATACATTGCTAGTCTGTAAGGATAATATTGTATCCATAGACTTAAATAAATAAATAAGTAAATAAATTGTCCACCACCTGGGGAAATTAAGGGTTATGGTGTGAACTTTTCTTTCACAAAGAAGAGATTGCCAACCAAATTTCTAAAATGCTGGATCAGGGAATAATAAGACCCAGTTACTCACCTTGGAGTGCACCTGTCTGGGTGGTTCCAAAGAAACTAGATGCTAGTGGAAATCGCAAGTGGCGTTTGGTCATTGATTACCGAAAATTAAATGAGAAAACTATTTCAGATAGATATCCACTTCCGAACATAGCGGATATACTGGATAAACTGGGGAAGTGCATGTATTTTTCTACACTTGATTTGGCAAGTGGGTTTCATCAGATAGAAATGAACCCTGATGATATTCCTAAAACTGCCATCACTGTTGAAAATGGTCATTATGAATACGTCCGTATGCCATTCGGATTGAAGAATACTCCGTCAACATTTCAACGGGTTATGGATAATGTCCTTGGGGATCTTGTTGGAAAAAATTGCCTGGTATACTTGGATGACATAATAATATATTCAACGTCATTGGAGGAACATATGGTGAACCTGAAACAGGTTTTCGAAAGACTTCGTGAAGCCAATTTTAAGATTCAGATGGATAAATCAGAATTCCTAAAGAAGGAAATCGCCTTCTTGGGACATATCGTCACCAGAGAAGGAATAAAACCAAATCCTGACAAGATACACGCTGTCAAAAATTTCCCGATACCTAAAACTCAGCGGGAAATAAAATCATTTCTGGGATTATTGGGCTACTATAGGAAATTCATAAAGGATTTTGCTAAGATTGTTAAACCCATGACAATTTGCCTAAAAAAGGGCAAATCAGTTAAATTAACGGAGGACTATATAAGGGCATTCGAGACGGGAAAGGAAATACTTACAAATGATCCAATTCTACAATACCCAGATTTTTCTAAACCATTCATTTTGACTACTGACGCAAGCAATCTGTACTATCGCAGGGTACAATTGGTAGTGACAAACCAGTATGTTTTGCAAGCCGCACTTTTTCCGATACTGAATGCAATTACTCAACAATCGAAAAAGAATTGTTGGCTATCGTTTGGGCGACAAAATATTTTAGACCTTACATTTTTGGTCGTAAATTTTTTATAGTCACGGATCATAGGCCTTTAACTTGGTTGATGAGTTTAAAGGAACCAAACTCAAAATTGGTAAGATGGCGATTGAAGCTAGAGGAATTTGACTATCAAATTATCTACAAGAAGGGCAAAAGTAATACGAATGCTGACGCATTAAGTAGAATTAGAATAGATACAGATGAAAACCAACCTGAGATCCAAATTCACCACAATGAGGAAATATTAACACAGCATATGAACGATACATTATCATTTCAGGGTACACAGGGTTCAACCATTCATTCAGCTAACGAAAATTGGGATGATGGAATTTATATTTCCGAACGCCCTCTAAATGAATTCAATCTACAATTAGTTTTAAGGAAAGATTGCCTTGAATCATCGATGATCCTTGAGACCATTTTTCGCAATAAACAACGGCGTATAATTAAAGAGAAAGAATTCAATGAGAAGAAAATTACTGAAATTATTGGAAAATACCTTCCACCCAACAGACTCACAGTAATATCTACGGATGATGATACATTCAAAATCGTACAGGCAGTGTACTCTAAATACTTTTTCCACAGTAAACTCTTCAGAATACTTAGAAGCATGGAAATCTTGGAGTATATAACAGAGGAAGACAAACAGGAAGCCACTATTAGGGATTATCACGAGAAAAATAACCATAGAGGCATTAACGAAACTCATATTCATCTGAAGAAAAAATATTTTTTTCCCTGTATGAAGGAGAAAATCACCCGTACAATAAATAACTGTGTTATTTGCCGCACACAGAAGTATGATAGGTGCCCTCCAAATATAGAGTTCATGAGACCAGAAACACCTTTGAAACCCCTGGATATACTACATATTGATCTTTATGCAATAAATAAAGAGCAAATTTTGACGGTTATCGATAAATTTTCTAAATTTGCTTTTGCGTCGACACTTCCTAACAGGACAAGCTTGTCAGTGGTTAAGGCCATAAATAACTTCGTATCCCTCTACGGTGTGCCTAGAAAAATAGTATGCGATCAAGGGTCCGAATTTAATTCGAATATATTTAAAGATTACTGCAAACAATATGACATAGACCTCCATTTTACTTCCTTTCAACAAAGTAGCAGTAACTCTCCCGTAGAAAGACTACACTCTACGCTGACGGAAATATATCGCTTAATAACGGTAAAAAGAAAAAATTTAAAACTATCAGTGGATCATGAGGATATTTTCCGTGAAGTTTTGATAACTTACAACAATGCCATTCACTCAGCCACAAAGTTAACCCCATATGAGTTGTTTTTTGGTCGGCCCTACACATTTGGCAGACAGATAAAATACAATAACGAACACGAATACCTTCAAAAACTCAACGAATTTCAGGAAAAATTATTTCCTTCTATTAGGGAACACATTGAAAAACTAACAGAGAAGAGAATCAGTAAACTTAATGAAGAAAGATCCAAACTAACAGACAAGAACATTAATGAAACAGTTCTACGAAAAGAGTGTAAACGTAACAAACTAACACCAAGATTTTCGGCACATAAGATTAAAACCGATAATAATGTAACAGTTATAACCCAGAATGATAAGAAGATCCATAAAACCAGAATTCAAAACAGACGGAAATTTGAGAACCTCCCATAATTTTTTCTCAATTAATCTCATTTCAGACTTGCATTGACAACTGGGCAAGTCATCAAAATTCAAAATGTAGATGATAATCATAAGATAATGAAATTCGATCTGGGACCAGCAAAAGTAAAGGAAGGTTACCGTAATTTAATGCACATTGTTAATCTATTGATGCAAGCATTTGCCCCAGGGTAGAAAACATATGTTATTGCAAATCACTTCAAGAAGAACTGGTGGAAGATTCAACATGTTTGGGACCACTTTTCAACGGAGGAACAGCATATTGCAATTTAAAGGATTTAGGAAAAATAAATAAAATCCTACAAATAGAAAATAATTTTTTTATATTTATAAATAGTCCAAAATTATTAATAAAGTCTACTTGCAGAATGAAAACTCCAGTAGAAATTAAAGGTACTGGCGTAATATTCTTCAAAAATTGCAACGTTGAAATCAATGATATCATCTATTACGATAATACATCTATATTTTGGGATAAAGTCAACCTTTTACCGGATGACAACTCAACAATTAAGGTGAACTCTACAACTAAAGTGAAATTAAAAATTCTAATGATCGATTCAATCAATATCGACTGAGTAATATAAAGAATTGATTTTGGGAAAAGTGAGTCAGTACTTAGAGATCAGTAAAAGGAAGAACACAAAATACCCAAAGTGTAAAAGTAAAGAAACATTTTAATTTTATAAAAATTGTAAAATAAAGAAACATTAAATTAGTAAAGAAACATTTTAATTTTATAAAAATTGTAAAATAAAGAAACATTAAATTTTATAAGAAAAAATTTGGAATTGAATTTATTTGGTTACGACACTTAACTCGCGTAAAATTTGACACTGTTACTTATAAACTAGAAAGTATTTTAGAGGCTTTGACATGTCTTTTTCATATTTATGTAGTTTTTCATTTTAAATATCCGATTAAATGTAAACATGTATGGCTCTTCAACCACATATTTTTGGAATCAATTTTCCTAAAGACAAGTTATCAACAGCAATCCTTAGCCTGACAACTTATCTAAAAAATATAAATGAAGAGAAAAATTTATAAATTTTACTCCTATGTTAGTTAATTTGATAATTTCACGTTTTAAGTCGTTTAAAACATGTTATTTTTCGCTGATTTCGCATCAATTTATTAATTAAAGGAAATAACAATTGCCTACTTTTGTTAACTTTGAAACTCTAAATTTCTAATTATAATCTTTACAGCTGAGTTTCATACTGAAGACTTTAACTTCACTACTAAACAAAAGAAAATGTCAAGAAATTTATGTACGAAACAACAAAAAATTATGGATTAACTAAAAGTAAACTCAAAAACCTACACGGTGGTTTTCATACTGAAGGTTTTTGAGTTAACCATTAGTTATTTAATTTGTTATTTCGTATATAATTTTTGACATTTTATCTTTCAATATCGTTAAGTTCAAGTTAACTTTAAATATGAAACCGAGCTTACTAGAAAAACGAGTAAAAAGGTTAAAGTCGGGCATGCCGACTATACAATACCCTACACCACTCTGGTGTATTGTTTGGATCCGAAATTCGAATGGGTTAAAATGGGGCTTGTGTCAAAATTTTCTATAATGTGAGTCAGCGCACCAAATTTCATTAAAATATGTTAATATTTCCGACCTGCAGTTTGTAACCAAGCCAATTTTGGGGGGACCCTTATATGGGCACTAGTTCTAAACATGGACCGATGTTCACCAAAATCAATAGGCTTCGTCATTGGGCCAACATAGGTCTATGTACCAAATTTCATCAAAATATCTTAATATTTACGACCTGCAGTTTGTAACCAAGCCAATTTTGGGGGGACCCTTATATGGGCACTAGTTCTAAACATGGACCGATGTTCACCAAAATCAATAGGCTTCGTCCTTGGGCCAACATAGGTCTATGTACCAAATTTCATCAAAATATCTTAATATTTGCGACCTGCAGCGTATAAACAGTATAATTTTGGTAGGACCCTTATATGGGCACTAGGTCTAAACATGGACCGATGTTCACCATAATCAATAGGCTGCGTGATTGGGCCAATGTAGGTCTGTGTACCAAAGTTCATCAAAATATCTTAATATTTACGACCTGCAGCGTATAAACAGTATAATTTTGGTAGGACCCTTATATGGGCACTAGGTCTAAACATGGACCGATGTTCACCAAAATCAATAGGCTGCGTTATTGGGCCAATATAGGTCTGTGTACCAAATTTCATCAAAATATCTTGATATTTACGACCTGCAGCGTATAAACAGTATAATTTTGGTAGGATCCTTATATGGGCACTAGGTCTAAACATGGACCGATATTCACCAAAACCAATAGGCTGCGTTATTGGGCTAACATAGGTCCGTGTACCAAATTTCGTCAAAATATCTTAATATTTACGACCTGCAGCGTATAAACAATATAATTTTGGTAGGACCCTTATATGGGCAGTAGGTCTAAACATGGACCGATGTTCACCAAAATCAAACTTGTTCGTCCTTGGGCCAACATAGGTCTGCGCACCAAATTTCATCAAAATATCTTAATATTTGCGACCTGTAGAGTGCGCACAAGATTGCATGGACAGACAGACAGACGGACGGACGGACATCGTTAAATCGAAATAAAAAAAATTCTGAATCGATCGGTATACTATAAGGTGGGTCTACGACCAATATTTTTTGGTGTTACAAACATCAGCACAAACTTATAATACCCTGACCACATAGTGGTGTAGGGTATAATAACAAAAAATGTACCTACATTAATTTGGAATAAATGTGGGCACTTTTTTAATACTTTTAAAAGTGAATACTTATAAAAATTTGCATTAAATGAATGTGTGACTTTCTTTTAAATACTTATATATATTAATACTCCAAAAATTAATTTAAATGTGAATATCAATTTGATATTGATCTCAAAAGCCTATTATTTAGTACATATATTTATAATAAATCTTTTTATATACATACATTCAATGTATCATTCACCTAAAAGTTATTTAAATTTTAAAACTTTACTTATAATTGTATTTAAAATTACATTTCATTTTATAACTAAAAAGAAATAAATGTTTGTTTAAAAAATTGTACTATTCGTAAGCATTTTTTATGGATTTCATTTTAGATTTTTTGGAAATAAAATACAGTATGCATACTAATATTTAGTATAAGTACTATTTTATTTCCATTTTAAATTTACAGAAATTTTACTAATATATAGTAAAATTACTAATTTTTGCTCTAAAAGAATTTCACTAATATTTAGTAAGAAATTTGGCTAATTTTAGCAAATTGATTTCCATTATGAATATACTAAAATTATACTAAATTTTAGTAACTATTACAAATTTTTTCCACAACTTTGACTTTACTAATAATTACAGACACATTTTGCTAAAATTAGCTAATCGGTCTGCTGGCCTAATATTAGTTAATTTTTCTGTAATATTACAGTTTTTTCTGTAACTTTTACAGACTTTTTTATTTGAGTGTATATAGAATTATAAAACTGCATTTTTCAAATTTAATTTCGCATTTATGTTTACACAAAAAAAAAAAGTTAGTATAAAAATTAGTAAAACGGTAAAATAATTTGGTATTCTCATTTTACAAATTACAGAATCTTTTACTAATTTGAGTTGCTAAATCTACAAATTTAATTTTACTAAATTTTGAAACCCGATTAGCTAAAATTAGCAAAAAAAAAGTTTAAATTTTTTTTTGAAAATATACACAACCTGATAGAAATTTTTGTTGCAATATGATTACCAGAAAGACCAAGTTGTTTTTAAGCGTTTTTTTTTCCATTTATAATAAAAATAGATTTGTTCTCTAAATTTTTTGTTGTTTTTTAATGTTTATATTTCCACGTTTTTTTTTTTTTTTGCTTTTTTCGAATATTTCTTTGCTATAAATTAGTATTTCCAATTCGGTTAATCGATTAACCGATTCCTCGATTAATCGCCTCTATTTTGGTTAATGTCGAAACAAATAATTTAAAACTCAAATAATTATTCGACCCGAATAATCGGTTAAAATAGGTCGATTAACCGGTTAAATTTGTAATATGTAATTTTTTGCTTTATTTTTCCCAAAACTTCATAATTTTGTTAACTTTGGCAAAAAATTGCAAGAAACGCTTAAAAAAGATAAATACTAATTTAAATACGATCAAATTGTTTTAAAATCGATTGAAAGAGAAACCTTAAGATACCATTTTTTGAGCAACTCCAAGCAAGTTGGCATTGAACCAGCGAGACACGTCGTGCGTTTTAAGCAGAAATTCGGAAGCGGTAAAAATTATTAGTTCTTATTTTCTGCTTCTGAGCATATATAGCTTGTATTAGTGTGCTAAAAAAGGCAATAGAGTTTTGTTTACCACACTTTATCGCTCTAAAAAAGCACGAAAGAATGACAATGATAACCGAATTTACTAGCTAAAAGCTATGATTTCATGCCATTACTTGGAGCTATGATAGAAGCGCATATCGGATATCGAAACAAGTGCTTTCACGCGAGCTATCTCGAACAAAAATCATGCCTTTTATCAGCAATAATGCAAGCGCTACACTATTTTCTTTCCCTGAAGAACCTACTTCCAAGCAAGCAGTATTTTTTGCTGGGTCTTAAAACGGATTTGTTTTACATTATCGCAATTAATTTTTAATAAAATTTTTTTGTGAATTTTTTTCACAAAATAACAAAGTTTCTATTAAAGGAATTAAGCGTGCTAAAATCCCAAACGTATTTAACAAATTGTGGAAAATAATCCGTTGTAGGCATGTCCCTATCCGGATTTCATTCTTGCCTACGGAAATCGTCAGGGGACGGCGGTTTTAGAATATCTGGAAATATATGTTAGGTTAAATTACAAACTCAATGAGAATTTCTTGTTGTCGTCTATTCTCGTCGTTTCTATTTGTAAAAAGAAATGCTTTAAAACTATGTGTTGGCTGGAGCAGGCTTTAGGAAATACAATAAACAATTTTTCATTTCTGTTTTAATTCTTTTAAAGTGTATAAAATTACTGCCTGTTTTTATAAAAATAATCAGACGAATTCGTTAAAACATTTGTGTAAAAAACACAAACTTAAAAAGATTTATTTATCTTTAAATTTTTTAGCCGTATTTGTTCTACATAGAAGTCGTAACAATTTTGTGCAAAAATTTTGAAAGAAAAACGCTTTTAAATGAGTGTTTTTCACACAAATTTGTTGACGAATTCGTCTGATTCTTTTTATAAAAACGCCCAGTTAATTTTCAAAAGTGAGAGCAGTCGATGATTTTATTTATATTTATTTTAACAAAAACAGTGCGTATTAGTTTTTAAAATTTTATTATTGCAAACATAAAATTTTGAAAGGCTGAAAAACTGCTCTCACTTTCGAAAATCTGTGATAAAGTTCGAACAATTAAATCTGTTTGAGATTTGACATCTGTTACTGCACACTAAGGGAATTGTCTACATCTTTTTATGAATTTTTATATTAATTCAATGAAATTTCGCTGGAATGAGTCCATTAAAACACGGAGGAGATTGGAAGATAAACAAAAATCTAAAAACAGAATGTTTGTATGTGTTTGTATTGATCACTTCTGAGTAAAAACAATAACAGTAAGCTGAATAGGAAAGAAAATAACGAATTAGTTACATTGCATTCAAGGCCTTACTTGGGTGAGATGTTTAAGCTTTCGCACTTTAGTATAGTTACATTTGTAATGTGGGAGCATGTGTTCGATTCCTACAGCCGACAGGTTTTTGAAAAAAATTTTCATATAGAGATAATCTGACAATAAAAACATATAAATAATTAATACAATTTAATGGAAAATCACTGACGACGCCTGTCCATACAAATGATCTAGTTTGATCTGAAAATCATAATGAGTTTATACTTTTTAGAGAAAAAGGTTTATTGTTCTTCTTAACCTCAAATCTATTAATTAAAATTGATAAAATTGCATATTAATTACAATATTAATTGCAGCTGTCTATAGGACGTTAAAATACTGTGCTAAACTTTTCATTGAATTGATGCAGTTTTATGTAAAATTTCGTATTATTTATTGAAAATTACATACACCTATGTCGACCTATGTCGGCTCAAGGACGAAGCCTATTGATTTTGGTTAAAATCGGGCCAAGTATAGACCTAGTGCCCATATGAAGGTCTTCCAAAATTGGCTTGTTTACATGTGGCAGGTCGCAAATGCGTACACCCATAAACTTTCGTAGTTACGTAGTGAAGGAAATACGTGATTGAATTGAAATATATTTGAAATTACTATAATAATCACTAACAACAACGGGTTAAGTAAAAAAACTGGTTTTAGATCACCCTGTAGATAATATTTAAATTTATTTCTAATTGACAAATTTAAATTCGAAAATTTGATGTCAAGAGCATTTCGGAAAGAAAATATAATTTATTTAAAATTGTTTCATAAAACAATTCTTAAAAGACACGTACGTAATATTGGAATTATTTTATTCATTTGAACCGTAAGTTTGAAATGTTCCATTGATACGTATTTTACAAGAAAATGTTTCTTTTTCTTACAGCCACCACGGAAAATTTCATTACAAAAATTAAGTAGACCTAATCTTAAAGGTATGACCGAAGCTTAAAGGCATAAAAGAAAAGGTATAAAAAAAGCAGAGGAATATTTAAATTTTGGAATATTTTTTCAAGTGGCAGTGCAGTGTATAATATGTTTTTTCCTTTATTTTTAATGATATAAATATCACAAATTCGCATTGTAATTGTTAATAAAAGTATAAAACTGAGATGTTTAAAACCACATTCCCAATGATGGAGTACTCCATTATGCAGAATGGAGAGTACTAAATAGAGATTTCATGATACAAAAAAACTTGTAAGCGCGAAAAAGAAAGCAACAAAATCCACTCTGCAGATTGGAGTACTCCAGCATTGTGAATCCGGCTTAAGTTGTCTTTATTTAAATAAATAACATAAAATAAGATATATATATATAGTTTCCAGTGATCTTTTAGACATGGTTAATTTTTACTACAACCAAAACTTCAAGATCATCGTTGCTAGCAACTTTTTGTTCAACATAGTTGAATTTTACATTTAAATTAAACCTAGTTATCTTTCACTATTTCATAACCACTATGACATAGTGAGGGTTATTTCACCTATGACATAGTTGAAATAATAGTGAGCAGCAACTACGTATTTTTTAGGGTGTAGATATTTCAATGAAATTTGGTTCGCTGTTTCATATGGTCCCAAGAACAAAGACTATTGATCCTAGATAGTATCGGTCCATATTTGAACCTATCTCCCATATGGGCCATATTTCCGATTTTCTCTTCTTTTATCAATTTATAGAAAATTTTGACGCAAGAACATTTTAACCCATTCGAATTTCGGATCCAAACATTAGTTGGCTTTTAGCCAGACTGCACTGATAGAATTTTGTACATAGTTGTTCACTTTAGTAAACAATGAAGGTTACCCAACCCTGGCTCTAACGTCTTCGAGTATCGAACCAACGCAAAGCGGCAGCCAAACGCACCACACACAACAGCTGTCGGCCTTTGCGTTTGGTTAAAAGGTCAGTTCGAAAACTACTACAACCTACTCAACATCTGATCTCCTTTTTTTCTTTTGTGTGTGCTACGTCGGCAAAAAATTGTAAACCCTCAAACAGCCATTGAAGTTACGCAAAGTGTTTTAATTAAAGATTAATTAAAAGATATAAACTACTGTGAAAACTTAGAATATTAACATTAAACTAATTAACCCAAAAACCGTTGGTAAATTGAAATCCAAATACATATATAATAAATATACATACGTACGGATTATAACGTTTAAATTGAATTTATACCCCTTTATTTGGAAGGCACTATTTACGCGGTAAAGTATTTACACTAACCCCAAATACTAACCCTCTCCCTCTAACCCGTCTCTTCATGGTCCTTCGAACCGCATTTTGTACCGGTAACTCACATTTAACCCGCAGCAAACCCATATTTAATCCAAAATCAACCCAGTGTTGCACCGCAAAATCAGGTTTTACCCGTTTTTCGTCGCAGAACCGTACGAAACCCATTTTTAACCCTTTTTTGCACCAGAGCCCGCGTTTAACCCATTGTAACCCGTTAACACGCGCAATTAATTGCTTTTACACACGTTTTTAACCCATCTTATCGTCGGTTAATTTCAATTTTATTGCAAAATGAATGATATAAAGCTCTTGGCGAAAAACTTGCTAATCTGCATTCAACAGGATCTACCTGCTTATGAGGAGGATTATCGCAATTCATCCGAGGATACCCAATCTTTGCCCGCCTTAAAGATTCGCAAGCTTGAATTGGAAGGAATATGGTCAAATATCGACTCTAAATATAATAGTCTGCGGGAATCTCCTCAAATGAGTGACAAAGAGGCGTCAAAGGGAATTGATATGACCGAAATCACGCGGCATTTCAGAGGAGCTAGGCAATTTTATAGGGCTAGCATGACTTCGATTGAGGAAGCAATCGAAGGTCATACAAATCAAAGGCTCTCTCTACCCCACCCAAGTGACGCGAATGCGACAAATTCTACCGGAATTAAATTTACGCCTTGTGACATACTCATTTTTAGCGGTGAATACAAAGCCTGGGCTTCATTTAGGGACATGTTCATGGCCGTTTATGGCAAAAACCCGCGTCTAAGTGGCATTGAAAGATTATGCAAACTCAAAGAGATAACCCGCAGAGAAGCTAGAGATATTGTGGATGGTGCACCCTTGACAAACGAAGGTTTTAATATTGCTTGGTCTGAACTTACTGCCCAATATGAAGATATGCGCAGGCAGGGTAATGCTCAATTGAGAGTTCTATTTACCCTACCCATAGTCACGAATCCATGCGGTTTTCAAATACGGAAATTGCAAAGATCCATAAATAGTTGCATGGCGGTCTTACGTACTCTTGAAATAGACACTGGGAACTGGGATCCTATTATAATTTACATTTGTACCTCCAAATTACCCAAAGAAACCCTCTTAATATTTGAGAGAACTCTAGCGGACAATACTTGTATTCCATCCTGGACTGAATTGGACAGTTTTTTCACATCAGAATATAAAGGTCAAGAAGCGGCCACTGATGCTAAAGCATTACAGACAAATGTTGTTCCAAACTCACACCCAAGACAGAACACTGATAATAGAAATCAGTATGAGAGAAAGGGCAGCGTTTTTCTCAATGTGCCTCAACAGCCTAAAAAAGACACCCGTTTTGAAAAAACTCCTAGACACGACAAGCCAGCCTTCCCCCTTACTACCCAGAAACCCAGAGCAGACAAACCCGATGGCTCAGTTTGCAAATTATGCAGAGAATTCCAAGATGGATTCAATACACCCCTTCAGCAAAAATTGAGTTTCATGGCTTTTCAGATGCTTCTGAGAAAGCCTACTCGGCAGTGCTATATGCACGAGTAACACCCATAAACGGTCCTAATTCCGTAACCCTACTCTTCGCTAAAACGAGAGTTGCACCCATCAAAGTTCTTTCATTACCCAGGTTAGAACTTTGTGGTGCGGTGTTGTTGGCTAATATGGTACACAATTTACTTGGTCAGCCAGATTTACCCCAACATCAGACCTTTTTCTGGACTGATTCATCCATAGTCCTGGCTTGGTTAAGGAAGCATCCAAATTCCTGGATCACATTTGTTGCAAATCGAGTTGCAACCATTATGGAAACGGTCGGCGTAGAAAATTGGAACCATGTCGTACCCCACGATAACCCTGCCGAAGTCGCGAGCCGAGGATGTAATGCGGATGAGTTAAAGGACGATTCTCTTTGGTGGAATGGCCCATCCAGGCTGAAAGAATCCCCATCAAAATGGCCAATAACAACACAAAATTTTATAACTCAAGCTGAAGCGAAACCCATTCAAGCTTTTGCTAATTCTGTGAATATTAACCCTACAGCCACAGAAAACCCAGACATTCTTTGTAGATTTTCAAAATGGTCGAAAGCTCTTCGAGTCATGTCATATGTCTATCGTTTCTTGGATCGAATAACAACTGCCCGCAGAAGAGTGAGCCGTCATGAAATGGTAACACTGGATAGAAGTAGAATTACTTTACCAGCTGAAAGAATCAGGATCCTGTTGGCGCACCCCAGCATTTTACTCGAATCTGAAGATATAAATTCAACCAAAGATAGACTTGTGATATTGTGCTAGACTCAATATTTTAAGGAAGAGTATAATTGTTTAATTTTTTTTTTTTTTTAACTTTATTTCTTTATTTATTGGATCTTTCTTATTTCAGAAAATAACAATAAGTATTAAAATCTTAAATCAACTAATAATTTCTGGGTCTATTGCCATTGCAATAGAAAATCCATTTTTCGTTGCGTAAAATGTTCATCTTTCATGTGGTTCCGCGAGGGCCAATGTGTCGACCCTCTTGAGGCGAATATGTCCATTATAACATAGTAGATCCTGTGCAAGAGGGTTTGGATGAGTTTCCAGTTTTCGTACATATTTAGAGCAGAAGGTTATTATTTCGTCGCGAACAAATGGAATATTAAGGTCCTTATGACTAATCACGTTATTAATATACCACGGGTCACCAGTAATTAGCCGCAATATTTTATTTTGTCGTCTTTGTAATTTTTCTATATTAGAAGCAGAAGCTGTTCCCCATAGTTGGATTCCATAGGTCCATATTGGCTTAATAATAGCTTTGTAGAGTAGAACCTTGTAGTTTAGGTTGAGAGCAGAATGGGGACAAAGGAGCCACTGAAGCTATAAAGTTTTAAGTTTAAGTTGTGTGGATTTGGATTCAATATGTTGAGACCAGGTAAGGCGACGATCAAGGTGTATACCAAGATATTTTATGTAATTTTGCTCAGGGATATCGATGTTATTTATCTTCAGTTTGGGACAGTTTCCCTTTCTGAAGGTGAAAGTAACATGTGCGCACTTTGTTGGATTTACTTTTATTTTCCACTTGAGAAGCCATTTTTGGAGTTCCTTAATATGAGCCTGCAGACAACTAGAAGCAATTACTGGATTTTTATGTACGCTTATAAACGCTGTATCGTCTGCAAAAGTTGACGTGTGTATCAGGTTATTAGTAGGCATGTCTGAAGTAAAGATTATATACATGAGAGGACCAAGTATACTGCCTTGGGGAACTCCTGCTGTGATTTTTCTTGAGTCTGAGATGTGGTCTTTATACTTTACTACCAGGGACGTAACAGTTATAACTTTTATTCAAAAAAGTGATTGTTTTACAATTATTTCCTGTTTGAGTATTTTTAATTTTCTGTTTATTTGCTCTGTTTGATTTATATTTTTAATTCAAACAAAAACAATCCAAACACGATTTTTATTTTTTCAAAAATAATAAAAGTTATTTTGTGATTTTTTTTTCTTTATCAAAAAATAACAATTAAGAATATAAATCAAAAGCCATGCAACCAATGACTTCACCAATTATAATATCCTGATGATGTCAACTAGTGTTAATAAAAGATTGAACAGTGATTTAAAGTGAGTAAATAGGTATATTCCAGCAACTTCCGGCATTCAATTTAGGTCAATTTTTAATTTTTATTTTATTATCAAATAAAAAAGTTAGTGCTTAATTTTTTCAAAAAAATCATTCTGTAACTTTTATAAAAAGTTTTAAAATAAAAATCAAAAAACAACAGAAATTTATAGAGTAAAATATAAAAATTGAAAAAATTAAAATCTTTGCCAAACTTTGTGATTTTTTTGTGCAATATGATTTATAAAATATAGTGCATTATTGAAATATTATAATTAAATAAATTTGGGTGGTGACTTTTTTAGAAATATAACAGTTATTTTGGGTCTCTGTTTACTACAAATGAACGTTCCATTAAATAATTTCGTAGTAACTTGTGGGTATTTAGGGGTAACAAAGAGCTTATTTTATATAATAACCCATCATGCCAGACTTTGTCGAAGGCTTGGGAAATATCTATGAAGAGTGCTGAGTAATAGAGTTTGTCCTCAAAAGCCTTTCTGATAAGAGTAACTATTCGATGAACCTGTTCTATGGTGCCATGATCCTTTAGGAATCCAAACTGATGAACGGGAATGATGTGGTGGTCGTTTAGGTATGGGGTCAACGCATTTAAAAATAATTTCTCAAAGAGCTTTGATAAAGTTGAAAGTAAGCTTATCGGGCGATAAGATGATACTTGGCTAGCGTCCTTACCTGGCTTAGATATCATAATTATTTCTGATATTTTCCATGATTTAGGGTAGAAACCAGTTCGCAAGATAGAATTGAAAATGAATAAAACTAGTTTAAGGACAGATGTTGGTAACTCACGAATCATTTTTCCTGAAATTTTGTCCATGCCAGGGGCTTTATTTGTTTTCAATTTTTTAACTGCTGAAGTTAAGGACGAGAATCGAATTTTCATTGGGGAAACAACAAGGTCTTGAATAGCTGGCAAAGTTATGTCTGAGTTAGAAATATTAGGCATGAACACTCTTTCGAGGTGATCGGCAAAAACTTCTGCTTTCTCTTTATGGGACCTAGCCCAATTACCATCGCTATAACGAATAGCAGATTCGTATCTAGTTGGGTTTTTAAGTTTTTTGGTGACTTTCCAAAGACTATAATCCGTGGATTTAGTTGGATTTAGACCTTCTAAATATGCCTTTAGAGCTGACTGTTTATCCTCCAAAAGAGCACTGTGAAGGGTTCTTTGACAGTGGTTTAGTTGACTTTTCAAGGTAGGAGAGCGATGTAGTTGCCATTGTCTTCTAAGATTTCTCTTTTCCTTTGTAAGATTTTGAATAGTTGTTGAATATTTATTATTTTTAGGGCCGTCGTAGTGTTTAAAAGGTGTAGCTACTTTAGCTGCAGTTGGTAATGTTTCCGAGAACACGTTTATAGCATCTTGTATTTCATCATCGGATTTCAGTGAAATATTTTGAGATACGTGTGAGCTTACATACTTTCTATATTTGAGCCAGTTAGTATGTCTATTAGGGAAACAAAAAGGTTTTTCGATGGTTTGCCCCTTAAGCATTGAAATAATAGTGGGAGAGTGGTCAGAAGACAGGTCGAACAAAGAGACTGCAGAAAGCTGATCGCGTCTGATATTTTTAATGACTGCAAAATCTATTAAATCAGGAGTCTTTTGTAGATCTGAAGGCCAATAAGTGGGCTGTCCTCCAGATATAACGTCAAGTTTAAGAGATGAGATAGCTTTTAATAGCTGTCTACCCTTAGGAGTAGTGAGTCGTGAGCCCCAGAACGTGTGCTTTGCATTGTAATCTCCTGCCGCTATAAATTTATTGCCTAGAGTTTTGTAAAAATTAATAAATTGATCATCTGTTATTTTGTGTCTTGGGGGACAGTATAAAGAAGATATGGTGATGTTTGTGGGCGAGAGGCATATTGATGAGGCTTGAATATGATCTGTTTTATATTCCAGCATTGGAAAATGGCTAATTTGATTACTAATTATTACAGCTGCACCACCACACGCTTTACCACTTGGATGTTTTGTGTCGTATATAGAGTAACCTTTAATTCGAAAACAGTTTTTTAATGTAAAATGCGTTTCAGAAACCAGCAATATGTCAATAGACTGTGACTTTAGAAAACTTTCTACTGCCATCTTATGTTGGCTTAAGCCGTTTGCATTCCAGTAACATATTCTTATCTGGTTCATTGTTTATAGGCAAATGCTTGAAGTAGCATACCCTGATTTCTTAACAACTCCTGCATCATGACTTGCATATTTGATATAAAGTTGTTCATAGTTTGTATCAGAAGTTCTATTGAGCCTTCTAAGGGCGATTTCTGTGATGATTCATTAGGAGTTCGAGATTCTGGGATTTTGTAGCGACCAATTTTTCAAAAGGCATACTAATGGATTGAGCGGTTTGAGCATACGACGTGTTATTCGTAGGATTTGGAGGTGGGTTAGAAGTATAATTGGCGTGGTTGTTTAATGAAGAAAACCCCTATACCCAAAAAGAGCCAATTACTTACCCTAACGCCATATTTGGACTCAAAGAATATTATGCGTGCGAATGGTCGTCTAGCAAGATCCAATAGCTTATCTTATGATGAACGACACCCGATTTTGTTACCGTACGCAAGTTGCTTTGCAAAATTATTAACCCTACACGTTCATTTGATAACTTTACATGGGGGAAATCAGGTCATGTTGAGAGTAATTCGTTCAGGATACTGGATTCCGAAGCTTCAGAATCTTATCAGCTTTGTTATTAACAAATGCTCACCCTGTACTCGATATAAGAACCGTCAGGCAAGTCAATTGATGGCGGCTTTACCCCCGGAACGCACCCAATTAACCCGACCATTTTATAACGTTGGAATAGATTTTGCTGGACCATTTGATGTAAAGGTTTACTCAGGCCGCACGTGTAAGATAACTAAAGGATACGTATGCGTTTTTGTATGCTTTGCAACTAAAGCCATCCACCTTGAACCAATTTCGGATCTTTCTACCCAAGCCTTTATTGTGGCATTTGCACGATTTTTTTCGAGGCGGGGATGCCCTGCCGCTATTTACTCCGATAATGGAACAAACTTCGTTGGCGCAAATCAACTATTGAAGAAAGAGCGGCAGGGATTTATGAGATTATTGAAAGAATCTGTTGTAGCAATGAGCAGTTTTCAAAACGTGACGTGGCATTTTATTCCGCCAGGAGCTCCACACATGGGAGGTTTGTGGGAAGCCGGAGTGAAAAGCTTAATACCCTAAAATACACATTCGAAGAATTAGCTACTCTCCTTGCTCGAATTGAAGGATGTCTTAACTCTAGACCACTCAGAACATCAAACGAAAATCCGCAAGATCTTAACCCTTTAACCCCAGGTCATTTTCTGATTGGTTCACCCCTATTAACCCCAGCTGAACCAGACTTAAGTGACGGAAATATCACTCTGGCGAATAGGTGGCAAAAGCTCAGGATTCAACACCATTACTTCTGCAGGAGATGGAAAGATGAATACCTGAAAGAGCTGCACAAGAGATACAAGTGAAAAAACCCTCAACGCCAACTTGAAGTTGACGATATTGTATTTATTAGACAGGACAATTTACCCCCTAATGAATGGCTACTTGGACGCGTGACCAAAGTGTACCCTGGTCCTGATGGTCGCACAAGAGTCGTAGACTTGCGCACCGCCACAGGAAGCTTAACTCGGCCAATAACCAAGGTCGTAGTTTTACCCACCAAATTATGATACCCTCTTATCTAACTACTAACCCCCACTTGTATACTAACGCATAGAATTTACACATAACACACTCACTTTACTTACCCAAGTTTAATATGTAAAAATTGATCACACCACCCAAATTCTGAACTAGATAATTTCGCAGTGTCGAAATAATGGACACGTGTTCTCGGGAGTGATGAATACAATCTCACATGTTGCATTGGTGACATTGTGATCTTCTTTTCACATATTCTACTTACCCTTTACCCTACACTTTTCTTACCCCTCAGCCGAATATATAAAAATAATTGTTTTTTTTATTCGCAGGTTCGTCACTTTAGTGAACAATGAAGATTACCCAACCCTGGCTCTAACGTCTTCGAGTATCGAACCAACGCAAATCGGCAGCCAAACCCACCACACACAACAGCTGTCGGCCTTTGCGTTTGGTTAAAAGGTCAGTTCGAAAACTACCACAACCTACTCAACATCTGATCTCCTTTTTTTCTTTTGTGTGTGCTACGTCGGCAAAAAATTGTAAACCCTCAAAGTTACGCAAGTGTTTTAATTAAGTTACGCAAAGTGTTTTAATTAAAGATTAATTAAAAGATATAAACTACTGTGAAAACTTAGAATATTAACATTAAACTAATTAACCCAAAAACCGTTGGTAAATTGAAATCCAAATACATATATAATAAATATACACACGTACGGATTATAACGTTTAAATTGAATTTATACCCCTTTATTTGGAAGGCACTATTTACTCGGTAAAGTATTTACACTAACCCCAAAATCTAACCCTCTCCCTCTAACCCGACTCTTCAATAGTATTAATGAATTTGTTCATTAATACAATGAATTTTTTCATTGGAAAGTCCCCAAAGAACGGTTGCATTGGATTAATGAAACATGTTTCATTAAATCAATGTTAATGAATGGATTCATTGATCTAATGAAAATTTCATTGAATATATGAATTTTTTTTCATTAATTTTAAGATGAAGATTATGAAAGTTTCATGTCTTTAATGAATTAAATTCATTACTTTTATGAAATAATTTTATTAATATTTTTCTTCAAATAAAGAAAACTGGATTAATTTTATAAATGAATAAAAAAATTTGCGAGAATTATGGGACATAAAATGTGAAAGCTAAAAAAATAAAACTAAAAAACAGCAGCATATGAAAAATTAACAATTAACAAATTAATTAAATTTGAATTTCTTTCGCGCATATTTGATGTGATTAGTTCGACAAACAAACAGAACTGATGTTTCGTTTGAGGTTTTGTTGTGTGTGGCATCGTCTGTATTAAAAAATGTAAGCGAAAATGAAACACATGTTCTGACGAATGTTCCTTCGTGCGTAGGCAGCATAATAAAACTAACTTGGAACTTTTGTAAAAATAATATAATAATAATAATCGACAATAACGTAGTAAAAATATACTGGGATAGAACGATTTTGACGGGTCAAAGCGTTTATACACTGATAGAATTTTGTGCATAGTATTAATGAATTTGTTCATTAATCCAATGATTTTTTTCATTGAAAAGTCCCCAAAGAACGTGTTCATTAGATCAATGAAACGTATTCATTAAATGAAAACTAATTGAAAAAAATATATTTTTTTTGCTTATTTACTTTTTTTATTTATTTTTATTTTATTAATTTTTATTTGTACATATATTTCTTTTTCGTTTTTATAACGTTTTTGACATCTCCCTGAAGTCGACTTGAACCCGCAATCACCAGAATGTAAACATTATCTCGTTACCGATTGATCTAAATAGCCAAAACAAAATAATGTCATTATTTGCACTTTTATATTTAAATAATTTCAGTTTGCAACCCTAGAGTTCATTACTGGAACATATATCTATTTTAGTAATTAGCAAATTCAAAACCCTTATAAAAATTATAGCATCTCTTACGGGTTAGTTGAAAATATTGTTACGAAAATGGCTTGGCCTAGTATAGAAAACTCTGGACTTTTCTAGAAGAAAATAGCCTAAGAGACGGGATGGACAAAATACATCAATCTGGCAACATAGTACTACATTTAATTATACACCTAAGAATATGCTATGATTAATTACGCATTAGAATTGTATAGTTGGTTAATAATAAGTGTTTGTGTGTATGTATAATGTCAAGCCTAATGTAGAGTTATATTGTATAGTTGGTTAATGATAAATGTTTGTGTGTCTGTATAGTCTCTAAGCGTGATGTAGACTTATTATAAGTGTTTGTGTGTTTGTATAGCGTTAAGTCTAATGTAGAGTTATATTGTATAGTTGGTTAATGATAAATGTTTGTGTGTCTGTATAGTCTCTAAGCGTGATGTAGACTTATTATAAGTGTTTGTGTGTTTGTATAGCGTTAAGTCTAATGTAGAGTTATATTGTATAGTTGGTTAATGATAAGTGTTTATTATAACAGTTTGTGTTTGTGTATAGTGTTAAGACTAATGTAGAGTAATACTGTATGTATAAATGGTTGTATGTATAGTCTGTAAGCGTATGTAGAGTTAAGTATAGCATGCTAGAATTATCCAGTGTGTTGTAGAAATATGGCTGTTACTATATAAGGCGCGCGTTAACATTAGTGAAAAAAGTTGATTATTAACATTTGTGCTGTTAAGACCGCGAGTTAGTATCGTGTTAAAGTTAGTAGCGCTTTAGTAATCGTCATAATAGAGAGAGTTTGTAAATAAGTAATAGTGTGTAAATAAATACGAGTGTCTAAGCTGTTTCAAACTTAAGTGTGTTCGTGTTTTGGTTATTGGCTTATTGGTTGTTATTATCGCTGCGACAGCACCAGGACGGTTTATCTAAGGGAGATAAACGAACGTTTTGTAAGGTAAAACGTAATAATTGGTGTCAGCGTTGGAACTAGTTATTTTGATTGCAATAGAAAAGAATCCGGTTTATTTAAGGGAAATAAACCAACGTTTTTAAAAAGTAAAAACGTAACAATTGGTGTCAGAAGTGGGATTGCGAAAAATAAGTAACCAGGATATTGCAAAATAAACATAACTAAAAGCAATGAAGTTTGAAGAGCTTAAAGTGGAACAGCTCAAGCAGGAATTGAGTAAGTTGGAGCTGCCGACAACAGGTAATAAGGCAGAACTTCAAAAAAGGCTGATAGATGAATTCATGCGGCTTGGCATGGACATCAATACTTACGTATTTAACGGGAAAGAAGAAATGGAGGTATGTACCCGTTCAGTGGCAAGCAGTATGGACATTAATGTAGTGTTCACAGCCTTGATGGAGAAAATGGAAGAGAATTCTAGAAAAATGGAAGAAAGCTCTAGAGAAAGGGAAGAAAGAAACTCTAGCAAAATGAAAGAGAATTCTAGAAAAATGGAAGAAAATTCTAGAAAAATGATGGAAGAAAATTCTAGAAAAATGGAAGAAAATTCTAGAAAAATGATGGAAGAAAATTCTAGAAAAATAATGGAGAAAATAGAAGAAAACTCTAGAGAAACTAGAGCCACAAATGAGAAACTGACAGAAATGACAGAGGCCATAAACCAAAGAATGGATCGCGTTGAGGTACAAGTCAGCAAATTTGATGAGAAGCTTGTCGATTTGGAGAGTAAGATGAATAATCTGGAAATTGACATAGAGGCGAAAATTAACAATCTTCAATGCCAAGGTGGGCCAGTTCGTGTCATTCCAGAAGTCTCTAGTAGAATAAAGACACCATGTTTCGATGGCAGTACACCGTTTAACGTATTCAAATTCCAGTTTGAAACTGTGGCTGGCAGAAATTTGTGGACAAATGAAGAAAAAGCCATTGAGTTGATTTTGGCCTTAAAAGGAACCGCAGCAGAAGTCCTTGAAAGCATACCAATGAGCTGCAGGAATAATTATGACGACATTATGGCTGCACTGCAACGAAAGTATGGTGGTGAACATAAAAAGGAAATCTACAGAATGGAATTGCGAGGCAGAGTGCAGAAGGTCAATGAAACACTGCAAGATTTCGCGATGGAGGTTGAAAGATTGGTGCAGATGACATACCCCGGTGAAAACCATCCATTCTTGGACCAGTTCAAGATTGAGGCGTTTGTAAATGGCATTCGTGATCCCGATGTGAAATATGCGGTATGCGCTACACAGAAATTAACTTTTGCAGAAACTGTTTCATTTGCTCAGGCAGACGGCTAAAGTAATTTCTAAGCCGCAAACATACAAGGTGCGAAATTTGGAGGTTATCGCTGAAAAAGAGAGAGACATAGTTAACGACTTAAGAGAGGCAGTTATGCAAGCACTAGAAGAGAAACAAAACAAGCCACAAGCTAAATGTTATAACTGCGGTAGAGCCGGCCATTTTCAACGAAATTGTAAAGCACCAAGAAAACGATCTAGATCTTCTTCGCCACCGCAGAACAATAAGAGAGTCCACCAACAATCATCACAGGAGTCACCGTTAAACTAAAACGGGCTAGCACTACGGGGCGTGAGCTAGCTCCCACAAACGAGGGCCCCACAATTTCCATATCAGTGATACAGCAGAAAAATAGCAATCTTACAATTTGTGGGTTCGTCTACGGCAAAAAGCACATCTTTACGATAGACACAGGGGCGTCACAGTCAATTATTAGGCCCGATGTAGTGAAAGGGGCAATTGAACCATTAAGCCACGTAAGTCTGCGAACAGCTACTGGGGATTCTGCTACTGTCTATGGTAAAGTTAAAACTAAATTAACTATAGCCAACATCAACGTAGATCATGTATTTATTGTTGCTGATATTGTGGACGAAGTAATAATCGGTGCAGATTTTATGATTAGCCATAACGTTAAACTGCATATGGGGCAACAAATAATGATTTGGCACAACGTTGAAATACCTCTTGATGTTGGTTATGAAAGTAAAGCTCAAATAAGAAAGCTAGCTACTGTTGGACGCCAGAAACTACCACCACAGTCAGAAACCGTAGTGTGGGCACGTATGGAGGGAAATTGTGTGGACAATCGGCTGTGGGTAGTAGAACCCATAGAAGTAAAGAGTGACCTTATAACAGCAAAAGCCCTCGTAAGAGCCTGTAACGATGGAAGAGTCCCGGTAAGAGTGTTAAATCTATCCAGCAGCGAAAAATTAGTTAAACAAAACACCGACATAGGTCAATGTGCTCCAGCAGAGGCAATAATAAATTGTGAGCGAAGACCGGAACCTGCTAATATGTCAGCAAAAGAACATGAGTTGTTAACCGAACATGCAAGGAAATGGGTAGAAGGATTAGCGGCGCCTGATAGAAATAAAGCCAAACAGCTGCTTAAGAAATATGCCTCCGTCTTCGCCTTTAAGAGCCAAAGCCATGGGAGAACGGCTATTGTTAAACACGAAATAAATACTGGCGAAGCGAGGCCAATTAAACAAGCACCTAGAAGTATCCCCTTAGCAAAGCGAGGTGAGGTAAAAGATCTAATCAATGAAATGGAGCAAAATGGGATAATAGAACCATCTACAAGTCCGTGGAGCTCGCCAGTGGTTTTAGTTAAGAAGAAAGATGGCTGCACAAGATTTTGTGTCGATTATAGAAAGCTAAACGACGTCACCAAGAAAGACAGTTATCCACTACCCAGAATTGACGACACTTTGGACACGCTAGCCGGAACAAAATGGTTCTCCACATTAGATTTGCAAAACGGATACTGGCAGGTTGAAATAGCAGACAAAGACAAAGAGAAAACTGCCTTTTAGTGCGGGCGATGGTTTATGGCAGTTTAACGTGATGCCATTTGGGCTTTGCAACGCTCCGGCTACATTCGAGCGCTTGATGGAACGGATGTTAAAAGGACTTCACTGGAAGACTTGTTTGATGTACCTTGATGACATTATAGTCACGGGAAAGACTTTTGACGAACATCTGAAAAACCTAGAAGACGTGCTTAATCGTATATCAGCGGCTGGGCTAAAGCTAAATGCAAAGAAATGTGTACTATTCCAGAAAGAAATTAAGTACTTAGGACATCGCGTAACAACAGAGGGTGTATCGACCGATGAAGATAAAATAGTAGCAGTAAAAGACTGGCCTCGTCCGAAAAATCTTCATGAATTGCGCAGTTTTTTAGGTCTTTGCACATACTATAGACGATTTGTACCGAATTTTGCCAGAGTTGCTGCAAGTTTACATGAACTGACCCAAAAGTCCCGGCCATACCAATGGGGTGAATCACAAGAACATGCATTCCAGGAGCTAAAAGGGTTATTATGTACAGCACCAGTCCTGGCATATCCAATTTCTGGAGAGAAATTTGTACTAGATAGTGATGCGAGCGGTTACGGAATAGGAGGTGTGCTCTCGCAGATAGTCAATGGGGCAGAAAAAGTCATAGGCTACTATAGCCGAACACTCTCAAAGCCTGAGAGGAACTACTGCGTAACTCGACGGGAACTTCTGGCATTATTAGAGTGCGTAAAACATTACCACAAGTATCTATATGGTCAGCATTTCACCTTAAGGACAGACCATTCCGCACTCAGGTGGTTACTACAATTTAAAAACCCTGAAGGACAACTTGCTCGTTGGATTGAACGCCTTCAAAGCTACGACTTCATCATTGAGCACAGGAAAGGTGGTAAGCATAATAATGCAGATGCTCTCTCAAGACGGCCCTGCAACCTGGAGTGCAAACATTGTAGCAGGGCGGAGAGGAAAGAATGCGTTATTGATATTCGGCTAACGCATATAGACTCCAGTGTGGACTGGGCAGCGGCGCAGAGAAATGATCCCATATTGTCAAAAATAATATCTGCTAAAGAACGGGACAGAAGACCAGCTCGGCTCGAAATATCTTCAGAAAGCCCAATAATGAAATCATATTGGACACAATGGGACAGTCTTAGGCTGATAAATGGCTGCTTATACCGGACATGGGAAGATGCAGACGGAAAAGCGGCAATTGATTTAATTGTTGTACCATCCTCCAAAATAAACGAAGTAATAAAAGAATTTCATAATGGTCCTAGTGGCGGTCATCTTGGTGTGACAAAAACGTTAGAAAAGTTGAAACTAAGGTTTTATTGGGTTGGATGTCGACAAGCTGTGGCCGATTGGATAGCCAACTGCCCGCAATGCATTATAGCCAAAGGTCCAATAAGAAGAAGCCGCGGGCAGCTTCAGCAATACAATTCGGGTGCCCCATTTGAGCGCGTAGCAATGGATATAGCCGGTCCTTTTCCTGTCAGTGAGGCTGGAAACCGATATATACTAGTGGTCATAGATTATTTCAGCAAATGGCCAGAAGTGCATCCGATACCGAACCAGGAAGCTGGAACGGTAGCAGACGTATTTGCTAACAATTGGGTGTGCCGTTATGGAGCTCCTTTAGAACTGCATTCCGACCAAGGTAGGAATTTTGAGTCTGCAATATTTAAGGAAATGTGTGAAAAATATGGAATAAGAAAGACAAGAACAACGCCACTACATCCGCAATCTGATGGCATGGTTGAAAGATTCAATCGCACCCTGGAGGAACATTTGAGAAAAGTGGTCAGCAGACATCAAAAGGACTGGGATGAGCACATACCAAAATTTCTGTTGGCATATAGGTCAGCCGTGCACGACTCCACCTCACGAGCACCTGCAAAGATTATATTTGGAACTGAGTTAAGACTGCCTGGAGACTTAGAGTTTGGCGTTAAGCCTACACCAACAGAGGAAAACGGTGGAGACCCCTCCATGAATGACCTTGAAGAACTTCATGAATTCGTGCGTAACCGAACCAAAATGACCAGTGATAAAATGAAAGCCAGATACGACCGAGCTGCAAACTCTGAAGGTTTCAACGAAGGGCAATTGGTTCTACTTTATAACCCACAACGAAAGAAAGGATTGTCACCGAAACTGCAAACCCATTGGGACGGCCCCTATAAAGTAGTCAAGAGGCTAAATGACGTGGTTTATAGAATCCAAAAGTACAACAGCCCAAGATCTAAAATGAAGGTGGTACACCTGGAGAGACTAGCCAATTACGGAAAGGGAACATATGTGCCTATTCGGGACGAAGAGGCTTAAGTGGGCGGCAGTGTTACGAAAATGGCTTGGCCTAGTATAGAAAACTCTGGACTTTTCTAGAAGAAAATAGCCTAAGAGACGGGATGGACAAAATACATCAATCTGGCAACATAGTACTACATTTAATTATACACCTAAGAATATGCTATGATTAATTACGCATTAGAATTGTATAGTTGGTTAATAATAAGTGTTTGTGTGTATGTATAATGTCAAGCCTAATGTAGAGTTATATTGTATAGTTGGTTAATGATAAATGTTTGTGTGTCTGTATAGTCTCTAAGCGTGATGTAGACTTATTATAAGTGTTTGTGTGTTTGTATAGCGTTAAGTCTAATGTAGAGTTATATTGTATAGTTGGTTAATGATAAGTGTTTATTATAACAGTTTGTGTTTGTGTATAGTGTTAAGACTAATGTAGAGTAATACTGTATGTATAAATGGTTGTATGTATAGTCTGTAAGCGTATGTAGAGTTAAGTATAGCATGCTAGAATTATCCAGTGTGTTGTAGAAATATGGCTGTTACTATATAAGGCGCGCGTTAACATTAGTGAAAAAAGTTGATTATTAACATTTGTGCTGTTAAGACCGCGAGTTAGTATCGTGTTAAAGTTAGTAGCGCTTTAGTAATCGTCATAATAGAGAGAGTTTGTAAATAAGTAATAGTGTGTAAATAAATACGAGTGTCTAAGCTGTTTCAAACTTAAGTGTGTTCGTGTTTTGGTTATTGGCTTATTGGTTGTTATTATCGCTGCGACAGCACCAGGACGGTTTATCTAAGGGAGATAAACGAACGTTTTGTAAGGTAAAACGTAATAATTGGTGTCAGCGTTGGAACTGGTTATTTTGATTGCAATAGAAAAGAATCCGGTTTATTTAAGGGAAATAAACCAACGTTTTTAAAAAGTAAAAACGTAACAATATATTATGAAAAAATTCATTAAATTAATAAATTTTGCATTAACTCAATGAAATTTTTTCATTAAATCAGTGAATTCAGATTAATGAAATCGAATGATGCTAACATAGCTGCAAAGTATGGGGAGAAAAATGCGAAATATGCAACGTTAGTAGAGCCGATAAACCGGCAATGGGATGTTGAAGCTTTAAAAATAATTCCGATAATAATATCTGCAAATGGCGTTATACCGAAAAGTTAGCTAAATGCCTTGGAAGAATTAGAATTAGCAGTGGATTTATATAAGATCAAGCAGCGTGCAGTGATATTGGGGACAACAAGAGCTGATGGGTGTTTCATGGGTGTTAGGGAATAGATTGTAATTTATTATGTATTATGTAGTATGCATATGAGATGTATACCAGAAATCTATAGGGTGTAGAACCTGAACTGCACCTCATCTGAGCTTAATCCCTTGGTAACGTTACCCGGGATAAGTAATCTCCGGCATGTGCGGACCTATGCTGAGATGGACACAATCATAATAATAATAATATTCTCGCTTTTTTTTCTGTGTGTAATGTCTACAAATCAAATAAAACGCGCAATGAAATTTTAAAATAACGCGCAAAGCAACAACTATGAAAATAATTTTGTTGTTGCTTTGTGTGTTATTTGTAAATTTTATCGCGTTTTTTATTTATTCACTACGTAAATTAAAAATACTTATTTTGCTGGGTTAAACAAACAGAAGAAAACTGTATTATTATTCTTATTATATATATGGGTGATGTCAAAAAATGTGATAAAAACCATGTAACCAGCTAATTTCTAATGCATGGATTACACTTGAGTTATATATTTCGATATATATCCTCGCATTGTCACCTGTTTTACAAAATTTATAACAATCTGAACAATTTTTGGCTAGTACATAAAATTTGTGACCCATTTTATAGGCCAAATGTAAACTCCGTAACCAGTAACTCTTAAGGTTTTTTAACTTTAATAGCTTATATTTTAATAACCAATGAAGTTAAACACTAACTGTAAGAATTTTTATGAAGAGAAAAATTGGTGGTTTTATCAAAAATTAATACGTTTTACAAACTTTTTTTTTATATCTTTGCTAACACGATCTGTAACGATTTTTCGTCATAATTTTTGATAAAAATGCATTCGCCAGAATTTTGGAGTTATCTGTTAATTATATTGTAAAAAGTATAATGTTATTTATACTCAAATGATAGTTGGACTGTATATAATCATCTAGTATAACAGACTTCAAGTTTTTCTGCAGCATGTAACATTCTCGAGACGTAAAAGGATGTCTTTATTAAGATTTGAAGAAATGTTGTACCCCCCGTTCCTAATTTTTACACAAAACTATTTAACGAATGAAAAAAAAACAATGGCATATTTGAATTCACCTTGTAGGCATCATACGATTTGGTTTCGGAAAGAAAATTCTGACAGAGCGTTTCTGAAAGAAAACGAAAAAAGTAACCAAATGTAAACTCCGTATCTGTAAACTCCGTAACCAAAATTGTTTGCATCGGATTGCATTCAAATAAATGTAGGTAAATGTTTAAAATATTTTAAAATAACCATAAACAGAGGTGATTCAAATATTATTTATGCGTCAAAAGACGATTCAACTAATAATTTTGCGTGAAATCAAAAAAAGTTATCAGTTTTTTGCCCTAAACTCTGGAGCGAAAAACGACTGATTCTGCATTTCATTGGTTTGGAATCGATATTTCGAGCCATTACTGACATTAGTTTGACAAATTAAATTTGTTTCACACAATCTAAGAATTTTTTGATCGCGAAATGTTATGTTTTTAATATATTATTTTGTAACTTCGCAGCCGCTGATTGGATTTTAGAAAATTTAATATTTTTGAAAAGCATTTAAAATGACCAAAAATACAAAATTAAAAAAAAATTAAAAATTTTTTCAAGGAATGAATTGTATTTTTATTCGCGAAACCGCCAGTTTGATAAACACAAATTGTATATTATTGGAAAGCATGTTGAAACCCCAAATACGAAAAACTAATAAAATGAAGAAAATTCGTACGCAATTTTTTTTGTTATATATTTTGCTTGTGGAAATGTAAACTGCCGACTATACAATACCCTACACCAGTCTGGTGTATTGTTTGGATCCGAAATTCGAATGGGTTAAAATGGGGCTTGTGTCAAAATTTTCTATAATGTGAGTCAGCGCACCAAATTTCATTAAAATATCTTAATATTTGCGACCTGCAGTTTGTAACCAAGCCAATTTTGGGGGGACCCTTATATGGGCACTAGTTCTAAACATGGACCGATGTTCACCAAAATCAATAGGCTTCGTCCTTGGGCCAACATAGGTCTATGTACCAAATTTCATCAAAATATCTTAATATTTGCGTTATTGGGCCAACATAGGTCTGCGTACCAAATTTCATCAAAATATCTTAATATTTGCGACCTGCAGCGTATAAACAGTATAATTTTGGTAGGACCCTTATATGGGCACTAGGTCTAAACATGGACCGATGTTCACCAAAATCAATAGGCTGCGTTATTGGGCTAACATAGGTCTGTGTACCAAATATCGTCAAAATATCTTAATATTTGCGACCTGCAGCGTATAAACAATATAATTTTGGTAGGACCCTTATATGGGCACTAGGTCTAAACATGGACCGATGTTCACCAAAATCAAACTTGTTCGTCCTTGGGCCAACATAGGTCTGCGTACCATCAAAATATCTTAATATTTGTGACCTGTAGAGTGCGCACAAGATTGCATGGACAGACAGACGGACGGACGGACAGACGGACATCGTTAAATCGAAATAAAAAAAAATTCTGAGCCGATCGGTATCGGTATAAGGTGGGTCTACGACCAATATTTTTTGGTGTTACAAACATCAGCACAAACTTATAATACCCTGACCACATAGTGGTGTAGGGTATAAAAAACCGAAATATTAACACTTTTTGCTTCTCACAAATTTGGCCCAAAAACTTATCACATTTTTTGATTTCACTCATATATACATATATATATTTTATATATTGATCCGATAATAAATAGCGGAGATACGGGCAAGTCCATGTTTTAACTTTGACCCGCAATAAGGGTCTCCGACAAAAATTTTATTTTCCTATCCAGCCCAAAAAGTACTATCTGGGGGAAAAAAATCAACTTGTTACCTTAAAGCCGATATAACTCCCGAGATGCGGGTCTCTTTGTTTAGCCCAAAAACAACACATATATAGGGAAAACAAAAAGAAATAAACTTGTACCTGAAATTAATTTTATAAGTTAAATTTATTGTTTGTGAAATTTTCATTAATTTAATGACTTTTTTTTATGAAATTTGTAACGACACGTTTTTTCGCAGTAAGCTGGGGCAGAACTCAGCTATGTCCAGGGTTCGTTACAATTATTTATTTAAAAAAAAAAAACAAAGAGAGAGAACACTGTTTGTATATTTTTTTTTTATTGATATCTTTATTTTCTAATACTTATTACTATCACACAATTAATTTTTCACCAACAGATTCACACACGACGATTTTCCACTGTAGCCTGTAGTCAAATATGGGTTTATCCTGGTCGCTCTACGTTAAACCCACGTCAGTAGTTTAATACACCACAAGGTAAAATATCAGTTTGCGAGGACTATATCGAGAGAGAGAGAAAATCTAAGGGCTAACCTCAGTTTTCTCTAGCAACTAAACGCGATATTTCGTACCGGATAACCAAAAAAAAATAAAGAGAGAAAGATCTAAGGGCTAACCTCAGTTTTCTCTAGCAACTAAACGCGGAGAGAGAGCAAGTTTCGCACTCGAATAACGAAAAAAAAATAGAGAAAGATCTAACCTCAGTTTTCTCTAGCTACTAAACGCGGAGAGAGAGCAAGTTTCGCACCGAATACAAAAATAAATAGAGAAAGATCTAAGGGCTAACCTCAGTTTTCTCTAGCAACTAAACGCGGAGAGAGAGAAAGCAGTTTCGCACCGAATACAATAAAAATAGAGAAAAATCTAAGGGCTAACCTCAGTTTTCTCTAGCAACTAAACATGGAGAGAGAGCAAGTTTCGCACCGAATAACGAAAAAAATAGAGAAAGATCTAAGGGCTGACCTCAGTTTTCTCTAACAACTAAACGCGAGAGTTTCCTTTTACCACAAAATTAGATTTTATTATTTAGGGAATTGGCAAACTCCTCACTAAATAGTATATCTTACCTTGTGGTCGTCTACTGACTAACTGCAAATTGATCAACAGCACTGCCTTTTATACTTGCTGATCAAACACACACAAACATTTTAATCCAACTTATAATACAGTAGTACCAATTACACATTGCCCTATGCTCCTTGCAGGAGTAAAAGGAACAAATATATATAATTACACATTAGTAACATTTAGTACAAAACATATGGTACAGTGTTGTACCATCTAGTAGTATATGATTAGTGATGCAAGTATTGACAAATAGATGGCGTTATTAATAATTCCATTAAATTCAAACAATGATAATACAATATTACAAAAAATGTTAATAATTTATGTAGACAAAAACGAGAACCGACTTTTGTCGTTACAAATTATGAAAAATTAAAAAAAAATATCTAATGAAAAAATTCATAACAATGAATTTTCATCCAGTTAATAAATTTTTTCATTAAATCAATGAATCCATTTTAATGAAATCGATTCATTAATGCTATGAACGAAAATTCTATCAGTGTGGTGTAGGGTATTATATAGTCGATTTAACTTTTTTACTCCTTTTATTGATAAAAAGTTAAGAAAATACATTAATTTTGCTTAAACGATTAATCGATTAATTGCCAATTTTCTCAATTAACCGACCCGAATAACCGGTTAATTAATTTTAGTGATTTTTCGAATAATGCATTAACCGGTTAACCGCCTATGTCAAATAATTGGAAACATTACTATAAATACAATTAGCTTTGCAATTTTTTCAATATGTTTTTTATCATCCATATTCGTCCACTCGGTGAAAAAAAGAGTTATCATATTGATGAAACTGCTTCATAAATCGTTCATCGGCAATAAATATGACGAAGCGTTTCATAAAGCTGGTGATGTTTTTTATACGAAAATTGATGCCAAAACGTCTTTCAAATTAGTTCGTATTAACCGATAGTTCGTCTTAACCAAGTTTAGCTTAAAAGAATTTTACTGTAAATGGTACACCGATAAAATTTAGTAGTTACGTAGTTAATAAAATCCTTAGTTAAATTGAAAAAAATTTAAAATAGCTATTATAATCATTAACAGCCTTTAGTCAATAAAAACTAGTTTTAAGTCACCCTGTAAATAAAAACTTTAAATATTTTCAAACTGACAAATTAATTTTGAAATCAAATTTATTACCAATGTCAGACAGATTGAAAAATATTATGTGTAGTTACTTCTAAACAAGAAATTATTTTACCAAAATCAATTTTTTAAGAAGACAATCAAATAAAAACAATCTGGGAGTATAATATTTGCAAAATTTGGAACCAAAAATGTAAGTAATACTTGATAACGATTATTTTCCAATAAGTGATTAGGCATTAAATTTTTTCAGATCATGCAAAAAATGGTATACGGTTGATGGAATTTTTTGGTTGGACAATGGGATCAGCGAAAATTTTGTGTACCAAAATGGACTTTCTAATACAAATTAATAAATGTTACAACAAATGTGGTAAATATGTGGTTTTAATTAATATTTTTTTTTAACACACGATGTGGTTCCTATTAACAAAATTTAAATTAGAAAATAGTTAATATTCCCTACTTTTAAAATTTTTAAAAATTCGTTGACAGTAACTTTTTGTATAGTTGAATTAAAGGAAAAAAATTAACTTAGTTGCCATCAACCAAATCATTTCAATTATATACTAGTTAGAGGTATTTCACCTATAAGATAGTTGAAATTTTCGTTATAATCAACTAAGGAATTTTTTGGATGTACAATTGTTTTCTATTCTAAAGCTGCCTACACACGAAGGAACATTCGTCACAAAATGCCCTTCGTGTATAGCGACCTATAGAAAATCAAGCATGCTGTACAGCATGCTGGACGGCTGTATGAATTGTATGAATCATGTAATGTCTAATTTGACAGCTTGTCAAACATGGCAGATTTGACAAACACGCTTTACAGTGTAATGGAAAAATTTTTTTGTAACAAAAAAGGGATAACGTTAATAAATGAACTAAAAAATGGAAAAACAGAAAAAAAAAATTAAATTCAAAGAAAAAAAATTATTGACATAAGCGGCCTTTATACGATCAAGCATGCTGTCCAGCTTGTTTGACAAACAAAAAATGTTTTTTGGAATACACGGACAAGCATGCTGTAAAACTTTACTTCAAAACCACAAAATCAACACAGCGGATGATAATGACGAAATTATTTTTTTATTGGAATTTCATTTTTGAATTTCTGTATTTGCATTTTTTAGTTTATTTATTAACGTTATCCCTTTCTTGTCACAAAATAACTTATTAAAAATGTAAAATTCTCCAATGCTTGATGATTTTTTTCAATAGACGGTAAAGCGTGTTTGTCCAACTTGCCGAAAAATCAAAAAATTTTGTTTTTCGTCCAACATCCTTGACAACCCGTCAAATTAGACATTACATGGTCAAATTCGTGTTATCAAAATTTTTTGATATTTTGTGTTTCCAAACTCAATTTTCCATCGTGTGTATCGATTTTACTGTTTTTGCTGTTTTAGTTCATTGAGAGCAGTCGTACTGGGAGGTGCTTTTGTAATTGCGCATTATGGCGACAATTACAAATAATGAAAACTGCATTAATTTTACAAATTAATATAAAAATTTATAGACAATTAAGAAAAAAATCCTAAAATATAAATTGTAACAAATTATTGACCAGTTTTCCTTTAAACATATATAACACTTATAAACAACTGTAAATTGCACGCGTGCTAACCCGGTGTATTTAAATGCAATAAATTATATGATTTGAATTGTCAAAACCATTGCAGAAAAACATCAAAATGATATCAATTGCAAAGTGGTGTAGAACACTTGACCATTTCATGGATAAGAAACATCATAGATTTTTCTTCGAAAAATACCAAATTTTATGAAACATTAATTTTTACCGACAAATAATAAAAAACTAAACACTTTTCCATTCTTTTTTAAAAATTTTTTTGTTGTTTTTCTATTACAAAATTAAAATGAAAACTAAAAGTGACATTTGATCTCTGGCATCACTGCAACAGCCGATTGCAAGTCAGCGATATGATGTTTATATTAATTTTATTGTGCATAGACTAATAGCGTCAGAAAATTACAATTTATTAAAATTTTTAAATTATTAAGAAAAACATTTAATTCTGTAATAAAATTAATAAGAAAGGGATACAAATTTTCTATGACTAAAAAAAAATAACGAAATGAACGATTGAACGAAAAGAACGAATAATGGTGAACGATGTCATATCGTTCAATGAACTGAACCGTTCAAATGAACTAGTTCGTTCACAGGGTATACCAGTGAAGTCAAAAGTGACAGCTGTCAAACGAGTAAACAGAAACCGTATTGTGTGGTTGTTGTTGTAATTTTTAACCGCAGTGCGAAGGAGATTTAAAAAAAAGTATATATACGAAACCCATGAGTAAAAGTAAACAACTATACAGCATGTTTTCAAACATGTGTTCACAAAATAAAAGTAAAAGATAGCCTAGAAAGTATAAAGTAAGTATAAAGACATACCATGGTTGTATTGGACAAACAGTTTAACTTTCCTGGTGTGTTACAAACTCACAAAATAATTATATATTTGTAGTTACACACTGTAATGAATAAAACAATATTAATTTAAACTTTTTTTTTATAAAATTTGTGCACATTAATGCCCTTTATTAACAATAAAGAAAACTTATACAGTATTATTAAACATAACACAACATACAACAAACCTCACATCCATATGTTCTGTGAAATGTATAAAAAAAACACAAACGCACTCACAAAACAGATTTATATTATTTATTATTAGGGCAAGGAATTTCATGCAAATGCATGTTTTTTCTCGATAGTCCAAAACTAATATGGACTAAATATTTATCCGCATCGTCAAATTTAGAATAAAATGGCATCGATTTGTAGTTGCATATTTTGCATGTTTTGTCATAAATGCATGTTTTTGCATATTTTGACTTTAAATGCATATTTGGTGCCTTTTTAATGCATATTTTATGCTTTTTAATGCATATTTTTCATTTTTAGGAGCATTTTTTATTTTGTAAAAAAATATAAAAAATTGATACGTTTTCATATTTTGATTCAATCAAAATAAACATTCTTAAAACCTTATTGAACTATGGGAAATCTTCGAGTTCTGTGTCTGTTTGCAAAATAACTAACTAAAATACATTTTTTAAGTTTTATGAGTGCATTATTTTTGCAAAAATAATAGTTTTTAGTGCATATTTCTTATATTTTTAATGCATATTTTTCTTTTTTAACCGCATATTTTAGGCGCATATTTTCTATTTTTAAGTGCATAAAATTCCTTGCCCTATTTATTATTATTCGACAACATAAAATATTCACTTTATAACACTATCTATTTTTAATTTTTATTATTCAATCATTATTTGAGCTATATAATTTTATTTTGTTACACAAACGATGCCGTGAAGAAAATTTATTAAACAAACTAAAAAAACAGCACAACATATCGTCAGCTTAGTATTGGTTTGGTCGATATGCCAAAAAGTCTTTATCCAGAAAAACGATTAAGAGATTTACATCTTTTTAATTTGTGTATGCACTAGGTATCTCATATATGATACATTATAGCAAGAAACTGTCTCAAAATTTGAATGAAAATATGTATTTAATAAATTTTCTAACTCGATATTTTTAAAAATGGCCAGTGGGCCGAAAAAATAATAATGCGACGAATTGGAAAACTTTTGGGAAAGAGAGACAGAACTAGTTGTAATATATTTGTTTCTTTCGCACTTACGTTTTTGGTGCAGCTCTGCTAGTTAGTTGCAGAGTTGCAAATTTCGGTAGTTCCAAAAACGTCCGCCCGCAGCGCTAGTGCGTGTCTTCACTGGTATACCCTGTGTGTTCGTTCATGAATGACACAACTCTTAGCACGAGGTTTTTCTAACAAAACCATTCGGTAGTGTTTTATTAGTTAAAAAAACAAAGAGAATTAAAATAATAACTTGTAAAAATCAATAACAATGGTTTCTCTTGGACCAGTACATGGTGGTCATCCTGGGGTACATGCTCCACAACCTATGCCCACCGCATCCAGTGATCCTAATACTCTTCAAACATCATCTTCGACCTGAACAACATCCTCATCTTCAAATAAATCGTCTTTATCCGTAAAAACCAATTATACTTTAAAGTTTACTTTGGCTGGTCATACCAAGGCAGTATCAGCTGTATTCACCCAATGGGGAATGGTTGCCGAGTTCATGTGAATACCAGAAGTGGGAAAAGAAATAATTTCGAAATTTTATGAATTGACCTGCCTCTGCCGTTCATTTCAATCGTGATGGTTCGTTAATTGTCTCTTCTAGCTATGATGGCTTATGTCGTATTTGGGATATAGCCAGTGGTCAGTGTTTGAAGACTAATATATGATGACAACCCGCCTGTAAGTTTTGTAAAATTCTCCCCCAATGTCAAGTATATATTGGCGGCTACTTTGGATAATACTTTGAAATTATGGGACTATTCAAAAGGAAAATGTTTAAAAACCTACACTGGACATAAAAATGAAAAATATTGTATTTTTGCAAATTTTTCAGTAACTGGAGGAAATGTTAGTTAAAGGCAAGAATTTTTTTATCTATAAATTTGTATTAAATGTTTGTAATATTTTTTAGTGGATTGTTTCCGGCCGTGAAGATAATATGGTTTACATCTGGAATCTTCAATCGAAATTACATGGTCACACCAAGGACCATTGAGTATGAGGATGTGCAAAGACAGCTTGCTGTGGGTGAAAAAATAAAATCGAGATTAGATGGCATTTTAATATGGTGACCGTTTTTTGGGTTGGCATTAAAAAGCAGACCAAAAATGTGCAATAGCCATGGCCATGGCAATGGCCATTTGTGCTGGTGAATTTGAATTTATTTAGGAAATTGTAAAGGGGCACAATTGGTATGTGTGGTGAAAAGTTATTATTGATTATAGTTAGTTTATGTGTATGGTATGTGTTGTATATTGTGATTAGTATTAGTATTATTAATAAGAATGTGTTGTAGTAGTTTTCTTTACTGTGAAGGAAGGGGTGTTTGTGTTCAAATCTCGATAGAGGGGAAAGAACTTTTTTTTATAAAATTGATTGTGGGATAAATTGATAAATTAATAAAACAAAAACTGCTATGTTGCGACATTTCATTTGCTGGATTCAAATGGTTTAAAGTTTGTGTTGATTATCAAAAATCAACAAATGTAAAGAAATATGAAAAATAAATTTAAAAGAACATACATAAAGAGCTAAAGAAATTGTGAAATATGAAATATGAAAATTATGAAATGGATAAAGTTTTTTTGTATTAAATTATGTTTTATAAAATTTTTTAAACCTATAAAATTTAATAAAATTATAATTTGTTGACAATTTGTTTCTTATTTAATTTGTACTTATTCAATATTAATATTTTTTATTGGTAATAATATTGTTTTCACATGAATTATTGAATAATGTGATTGTATTTTTGTAATTATCAAAATAGTAAAGAGAAATAAATTTTCTAACTCAAAAAATAGGTATATTTTTTAACAACATTTTTTGAAGTTATGGTTAAAAATAGTTGTGATTTTATTAAAAAAAAAGAAACATTTTTGTTGTTGTCAGGAATAATTTGAAAATCTAAAATAAAGGAAAAAATAATTATTCCTTTTTTATGAAGATTTCGATAAGAGAAAAACAAATTTTATTGAAATTTTATTTTTTGTACTACAATAAAGTGTAATAAAAAATATTTGGTATTACAAGGAAATTACTTTTATTATTTTTATAATAAAAATATTCGTATTTAAAATTGTTAAAATAATAATAAACATTTTATAAAATTATTATAAAATGTTTTCTTTTTTTAATTTGATTATTTTAAATAATAATAAAATAAATAATATTATTTCCCAGGTGAAAATGTTCATATATGTTCATATATTGTCATATATGATTTCATGTATGAGCATATATGGTTTAATGTATGACCATATATGAACATATATGTTGTGTATGGAAGCATATATGGGTAAATACATTCAAATGTATGAATCCATATATGATAATACTAGCGGGCGCAGCCCGCTACGTTGTTAGCGTGCCTTAAAGGTTAAGGGGGGGGGGGGGGGGGCTTCGCCCCCCACAATTTTTATTAAATTCGTTTTTTATTTAAAGTTTTTTTATTTAAAGCCTTCACCCAGCCACCACAAATAAATAATTCTGCACAACAATGGGTTTAAAATAAATAAATATTTGATCACTTTTTCTCATGAAAGTGGATTGTTAGTAATGAATCCATAATAAATTGCAATATACGTGTGTATGTTAAGATAATTTGGTAAAGTGCGAACTTAGGTAGATAGACCCGTAAGTAGTTTTGTTCATTTGTGTTTTGAATGAAAATAAATAACGTAAAGCAGGGTTGGAAAGCATTTTATAATATTAAAAATAGCGGGCAAAGCTACGTTGTTAGCGTGTCTTAAAGTTTTTTTTAATTCCAGTTTATGTAAAGGTAGACCTGGCAATTCAAGTAAATTCACAAATTCAGTTGGAAAATTTACTGCGTCGGTTTCTTCCACCTGTGTTTCGTTACATGAAGTTTAAATATCGGAATATATAAGTTCCATTCCTTTTCTAAGGTTTTTTCTCTTTTAGAAAATTTGTTTAACTTTTTCGAGAGTATGTTTCAATGCTACATAAGTTTCATATTCCGTTGATAGTGTTTGAACAGGTAATTCCCTCTTCCAATCCATTTGCATTGTCTATAATTTCAATTCCACTCGTTCAACGTTTATATCCATTTCATTCCACTTGTGTAGTGTTTCAATCCCACTCGTTTCCTATTTAGTTTCTTAATTTTAGTGTTTCATATACACTTGTTCTTTAAGTTTTAGGTTTCTAGCTAAAGACGCAGACGTTAAGGGGGGGGGGGCAATTTTCCGCTTTTGAACCACCATTTTTACCACGTTCCTGTCCAAAGTCCTAGAAATGCCTTGTCGATAAGTTAGCCCATACTCCAAGGAAAAAATATTATATATTACAGATTTCTAGCCGAAGGGTTCGGTTAGGCCATCAAGGGGGAGAATTATTCCGTTTTTACCCCTCCCGGTAGGAATTTCCAAAAATTCTGTCTTAGAGGACGTCTGCGTTGGAGGAGGAACCTACTACATACATAATTTTAGGTCTCTATATCCAGCAGTTTGGCCAGGCCGTCAAGGGGGAAGTTTTTTCCCTTTTTACCCCTCCCGGTATGAATTTCCAAAAATACCATCTTAGGGGACGTCAACGTTGGAGAAGGAACCCAATTTAAGATCCCTTGTTCCAGCAGTTTGGCCAGGCCGTTAAGGGGGAGACTTTTCCTGTTTTTGACCCTACCTGTAGAAATTTCCAAAAATCTCTTCTTAGCGGATGTCTACAATAGAGGAGGAACTTTAATACCAAATTTCAACTTCCTACCTCCAGCGGTTTGGGCAGGCCTTTAAGCGGCACTTTTCTCTTCATTAATCCCCATTTTTGCAATGTCCCTGTCCAAAAAGCACCATCTCGGTAAGTGAGCACATACTCCAAGTAACATATGTTTTACATTTCAGGTTTCTAGCCAACTTTTACTATTTGTGCCCCTCTCGGTAGGAATTTCCGAAAATCCATCGACAGGGAATTCCAGCTTCCTAGTTCCAGCAGTTTGAGCAGGCTGAGAGGAACTTAAGTACCGAATTTCAGCTTCCTAGTTCCAGCAGTTTGGACAGGTCGTTAAGGGGCAACTCTCCCTTTTTGAGCCCCCATTTTATAACGACCCTCTCCAAAATTCAAAAAAGTATCTTTCTAATAAGTTAGCCCTCACTCCAGGAACCCACATTTTAAGCTTCAGGTTTCTAGCCGAAGGGGTTTTTACCGGCCCCCAAGGTGAGGCTTTTCTTCTTTTTGCCCCTCCCTTTAGGAATTTACAAAAATTCCATCTTCGCGGCTATCTGCGATGGATGAGGAACATTCATATCAAATTTCAACTGCATTGCCTTAGCGGTTTGGGCAGGCCGTTAGTGGGGACATTTTTCCCTTTCAACCACCATTTTTACTATGTTCCTGTTCCAAAATAGAAAAATTACGTTGCCGCTGAGTTAGTCCTACTCCAAGGAATACATATTTAAAATTTTAGGTTGGCCAAAAGGGATTGGGCAAGCCGTCAGGAGGAGACTTACCTTATTTCCCCTCCCGATAGGAATTTCAAAAATTCCGTCTAAGCGGACGCCTACACAGAAGGAGGAACTCACATACCGACTTTCCTTTTGGGATATCCTGTAGGGAATTCCAAAAATACAAACTTAGTCGATGTCTACTACAGTGGAGGAACCTTTATACCAAATTTCAACTTCTTACCTCCAGTGGTTTTGGCAGGCACTTTTCCATTTTGTGAGACTGTTTATGGGGAGACTTTTCCCCTTTTTACCCGTTCCGGTATGAATTTCCAAAAATCCCGTCTTAGCGAAAGTCTATGCCGAATATCAAGAAACCTTGTTTAGCGGAGATATCCGTGGGGGGAGGAAAAAAAGTAGTTTTTTTGAAATTATATATTATTCTAAATGGTACTTTTTGGAAAAACGAAATTTTTTGGAAAAAGATACTTTGTTTTTACAAAGTACTTTATTTGTACTTTTTTTGGAAAAGGTATTTTTTTTTAAAAAGGTGTTTTTTTTTGGAAAAATGTATGTTTTTTGGAAAAAGGTATTTTTTTGGAAAAGGTACTTCTTTTGGAAAAGGAAAATTTTTTAAGAAAAAGGTACTTTTTTTTGGGAAAAGGTACTTTTTTTTGGAAAAGGTACTTTTTTTGAAAATAGGTATTTTTTTGAAAAAATGTATGTTTTTTGGGAAAAGGAAAATTTTTTTAGAAAAAGGTACTTTTTTGGGAAAAGGTACTTTTTTTTGGAAAAGGTACTTTTTTTGGAAAAAGGTACTTTTATTGGAAAAAGGTACTTTTTTTGAAAAAGGTACTTTTTTTGAAAAAGGTACTTTTTTTGGAAAAAGGTACTTTTTTTGGAAAAAGGTACTTGTTTTTGGAAAAGGGTACTTTTTTTGGAAAAAGGTACTTTTTTGGAAAAAGGTACTTTTTTTGGAAAAAGGTACTTTTTTTGGAAAAAGGTACTTTTTTTGGAAAAAGGTACTTTTTTTGGAATAAGGTACTTTTTTTGGAAAAAGGTACTTTTTTTTGGAAAAAGGTACTTTTTTCGGAAAAAGGTACTTTTTCGGAAAAAGGTACTTTTTTTTGAAAAAGGTACTTTTTTTGGAAAAAGGTACTTTTTTTGGGAAAAAGGTACTTTTTTTGGGAAAAGGTACTTTTTTTGGGAAAAGGTACTTTTTTGGAAAAAGGTACTTTTTTTGTCCCCTTTTTGCCCCTCCCGATAAGAATTTCCAAAAATGCCGTCTCAACGGACGTCTACACCGGTCGAGGAACCTACATACCAAATTTCAACTTCATAGCTCCAGCAGTTTGAGCAGGCCGTCAAGGGGGAGACTTTTTCCCCTTTTTGCCCGTCCCTGTAAAAATTTCCAAAACTCCCGTCTTGGTGGATGTCTACGATAGTGGAGGAACCTTTATACGAAATTTCAACTTCCTACCGCCAGCGGTTTGGGCAGGCCGTCAAGGGGGGCATTTTTCCCCTTTTTAACCCCCATTTTTACAACGTCCCTGTCCAAAATTCTAGAAAGTACTTTCCAGAAAAGTTAGCCCCTACTCCAAGGAACACATATCTTAAATTTCAGCTTTCTAGCCAAAGGGGTTTTGGCAGGCCGTCAAGGGGGACACTTTCCCCCTTTTTGCCCGTTCCGGTAGGAATTTCCAAAAATCCCGTCTTAGCGGACGTCTACCCCGAAAGAGGAACCTACATACCAAATTTCAACTTCCTAGCTTCAGCGGTTTGGGCTGGGCGATGTTGAGTCAGTCAGTCAGTCAGTCAGTCACGTTATTCTTTTATATATAGAGATACTGCAATTATTGGTCCATATATTGGTTCATATATTCCATATATCTTCATATATGAATTCATATATTATTCCATATATGGGTAATGTTGTAAGTTTTTTTTATCATAGGGGTAATTACGTGAGCGGATCCAAAAAATATTGAAATACAATACATTTGATAATTTCTTAAATACAATTGGCAATTTCTAAAATACAATTGCCAGTTTCTGTTGATAATTTCTACATTTCATAATTTCTAAAATGCAATTGCGAATTTCTGAAATACAATTAATAAATTTCTGAAATACAATTTCCAGTTTCTGAAATACAATTCATAATTTCTGAAATACAATTGGTAGTTTCTGATATACAATTGATAAATATGAATATCAATTGATACTTTCTGAAAAGCAATTATAAAACTGGAAATAAATTGATTATTTCTGAAATACAATTGGTAAATCTGAAAAACAATTCATAACTTCTACAATACAATTGATAAAACTGAAATAAAATAATTTAAACAGAAAGTGATATTAATTTATGATCTAGAGTCAAACTGAAAGGAACATTCATTTACTTAACAATTGATAACTTTTGAAATAAAATGATAAATTTTGAAATACAATTGAAAATGTTGCAGTAAGATATAAACAGCAAAAATAAAACTGCTAAATTTAGAAAATCTGCAGAAAATTTTGCAAAATATTAGTAAACTAAAAATGGCTAAAACAAACTGTTGTATCTAAAATTTTGTTCAATGCAAATAGCAGTTTATAAAACCAACAGAAATATTTGCTAAAAATATTAAACTGTTGATTTCAGAAGGCTAGATTTGTATTTCCATTAAAAACGAAAAAGGATTTTTGAAAATTTTAAATTTTATGTGATGTTTTTTTGTCTACTACTACAATTTAATTTTATTTTCTAATCACTGAAATTTAGCTCAATTATAACTCAAATTTTGTAAATATATTAAACAGTTTTATTTTTGCTGTTCCTATCTTATTTATATTTAGCAAAAATACTCTGCTAATTAATTTTACACACTTTTTTCTATTAGTGTATAAACAATCATTAAATAATCAAAAAACAGTCATAAAATAATTTATAAACTTCAAGTAAAATGTTTATGTCCATTAAAAATTTCATAATTTCTCATTTTCATACAAATTCATCAGTAACGTATGAATAGAATTATAATATTTACATTTAATTTGGATAAAAAAAGCAAATTTTTATTAAAAAATAAAAAAAAAATTTATATGAACATTCATATATCTTCATATATGGCCATATACCCTCAAATTTCGGATCGGAACCCATATATGTTGCCATATATGACCATATATGAACATTTTCACCTGGGTTTATATAATTTTTTGATCAGCAATTTTTTGTTTTATTTAATTCTTTTGTCAAAACTTTAATTCAAAAATTGTATTTTTTGTCATAATTTTTTTATGAATAATATAGCGGCAATATCAAATTTTTATTTAAGTGAATATTTAATGCAAAAGACGTAAGACACAAACTTTATAGTTTCAAAATTGTGTTATCCCAGGTGAAAATGTTCATATATGTTGATATATTGTCATATATGGTTTCATGTATGAGCATATATGGTTTAATGTATGATCATATATGAACATATATGTTATGTATGGAAGCATATATGGGTAAATACATTAAAATGTATGAATCCATACATGATAATATACTGCATTTATTGGTCCATATATTCCATATATCTTCATATATGAATTCATATATATAGCGGATTCAAAAAATATTGAAATACAATACATTTGATAATTTCTTAAATACAATTGGCAATTTCCAAAATACAGTTGGCAGTTTCTGAAATACAATTGATTATTTGTAAAATACATTTGATAATTTCTGAAATGCAATTGCGAATTTCTAAAATACAATTAATAAATTTCTGAAATACAATTTTCAGTTTCTGAAATACAATTTATAATTTCTGAAATACAATTGGTAGTTTCTGATATACAATTGATAAATATGAAAATCATCTGATAATTTCTGAAAAGCAATTATAAAACTGGAAATAAATTGATTATTTCTGAAATAAAATTGGTAAATCTGAAAAACAATTCATAACTTCTACAATACAATTGATGAAACTGAAATTCAATTGATTATTTCTGAAATACAATTGATAAAACTGAAAAACAATAGCAGTTTATAAAATCAACAGAAATATTTGCTAAAAATATTAAACTGTTGATTTCAGAAGGCTAGATTTGTATTTCTATTAAAAACGAAAAAGGAACGTTGAGAATTTTAAATTTTATGTGATGTTTTATGTCTACTACTACAATTTAATTTTATTTTCTAATCACTGAAATTAAGCTCATATTATAACTCAAATTTTGTAAATATATTAAACAGTTATTTTTGCTGTTCCTATCTTATTTATATTTAGCAAAACTACTCTGATAATTCAGCAATTTTTATTTTGAACTAATTTTTAGTAGCTTTAACTAAAATTTGTACACACTTTTTTCTATTAGTGTATAAACAATCATTAAATAATCAGAAAACACCCTACGGGAAATTTTAACAAACTGTCACCGAATTGGCCCCTTTACATGAAATAGACTGGTCACTTTTACATGGCGTTGTCATAGGAGGGGGAAATTGACCCCCTGTGACATGTCACAAGACAAATCCCAGGACAAGTCCCTGAACTTTGTTTTTTATGAGAGTTCAGTAACCTGTCCTAGGATTTGTCTTGTGACATGTCACAAGGGGTCAATTTCCCTGTCATAAAATATTTTCTAAACTTGAAGTAAAATGTTTATGTCCATTAAAAAGTTCATAATTTCTCAATTTCATTCAAATGTACAAATTCATCAGTAACGTATGAATAGAATTATAATATTTACATTTAATTTGAATAAAAAAAGCAATATTTTTATTAAAAAATAAAAAAAAAAAATTTTATATGAACATTCATATATCTCCATATATGGCCATATACCCTCAAATTTCGGATCCGAACCCATATATGAACCCATATATGTTGCCATATATGACCATATATGAACACTTTCACCTGGGATTGATACAAAAATAATTTTTTTATCATATGAAGTTATATTTAATTATATATAATCTTTTATGTAATTAGATATAATTATATCCGAAAAATGAGAACATCTTATTGTATCTTTTGTATCGAATTGTATACAATTGTATACAATTTGGTACAATTTGATACAATTTTATGCAATTCGATACAATTGTATCCGAATTTTGTCCTCATCAAATTACATCAAATTATATCTTTTTGTATAAAATTATATAAAATGTTATAAAAGTGGACATAGTTTGATACAATTATATCTAAAAATTTACAAATTGTAATTGAATTTTTTTCAATTGTAATTACATGTAGTTGTGTAATTGCATGTGTAATTAATTTCCAAATATAATGATTAACCCAAAGGTCTGCTGGAGATCCTATAATTTCGATAAATCTTCCATTCATTTTATCCAGACTTACCATGACAGTGCATTAAACATGAACAAAATTTTCTTTATTTTTAGGAATTTTAAAATAAAGTTAACAAGACTGAAATTTTAAAGTTAATAGGATTATGTTATACAACCAAGATATAAGAAAAATAGTAAAAAAATAGTAAAATATTACAAAATAGTAAAAATTACTAAAAATATATGATGCAAAAAATAAACTCACACACGAATCATGCACGGGTTATATATTCTTATTCACGCTCACGCACGAATCAAGTACGAATTATATTTAATTATTACTCACGATCACGTGTGAATAACGTGACTCACGAACATTTCTAGTCACGCGCCAATCCCTAGTAATTACTAAATCTAAAACTAGTTCAAAATCATTGTTAACATAGAACCACATATAATATAATACGGTTTTACACATGTGTGCAATACATTAAAATTTTTTATAATTTTTTTCTAATGCCTTTATTTTTAAAGATCAAAGTAGTGGATAAATTCATCCCAAAACGCGAGGGGATTGTTCAGAAAATGGTGCAGAATTTTAGCGTAATGGCCGTTTTTTTTTTATTTTGTAACTTGTTTTAAGTAGGCGTGGCTTTTAATGAAAAAGATGCGATATCGACCTTCTATCAAATTACATATTAAAATTTAGCGAGCACTGGTAGGATCTATACAAACTGTATATTTTTGGAAATTCTATAATATTTCCTTAAATCTTGCATTATCTTTATCTACAAGTAGTCTCCAGACTTAAAATGACAGCACTTTAAACATGAACAGATTTTTCTTTGTTTCTAGCGATTTTAAAATTGAGTTAACAACACTAAAACTTTAAACTGAATGGCCTTATTTTATACTTACCGCGATATAACAAATCAGACAAACTTTTTTTTACGTTGTAGTATAAAGCATTCCGTGTTTAAATTTCAGTGTTGTTAACTTTATTTTAAAATCGCTACAAACAAGAAAAATTTAGTCATATTTAAGGCACTGTCATTTTAAGTCTAGAGACCATTTGTAGAAAAAAATAATGCAAGACTTAAGGAAATATTATAGGAATTTGAAAAATATACAGTTTTTACAGAACTGATCAGTACCTACTCGCTAAATTTTACTATGTAAATTGATAGAAGGTCGATATCGCTTGTTTTTCATTAAATACCATGCCTACTTAAAACAAGTGACAAAATACAAAAACAGACGTCACGCTAAAATTCTGCACCATTTTCTGAACAATCTCCTCGCATTTTGGGGTGAATTTAACCACTATTTTGATCTTTAAAAATAAAGGCAACGAGAATAAAATTAGAAAAAATTTGAATGTATCTATTATATTGCACACATGTGTATATGGACCTTATATATTTTTATATAAAATCACTTTGAAATAATTGCTTATGTGGGATGATATATAATTATAGATGATTTTATAAAGAACGTAATATTGTTATATATTAAAGAAATCATGAAATATTGTAGATATGTAACCATATTAAGTTATATATGGGTTCTTATTCGTCAATATATAATCATATCTAACACAAATTATGAAATATTTCCTATATGGCTCCACATAGAGTTTTATATTATTATGTATAGTGTCATACTAAATTATATATAAACGTATATGTAATTATATCTGTAATATGTTACTTTATGTACTTATATATAGCACATGCAATTATATGTAGGCCAGTATGTAATAATATAAAATCACATATGTCTCCATATTGAAACCTTTGTTGAAAAAATATCTAATATATGTCTATATAAAAGTATATATGCTTGAATTTAAAAGCATATGTGGCCATATGTAACTATAAGTTACTATATGCAATTACATAAAATAATATATGGTTATATCAAAACTTTTTTACTCGGGTTACTATCAATATTTTTCAAAGGTATATTTTTTGTTAAAGTCGACTTTATTTTAAGGTAAATGTTTTGTTTTAACCGTAGGTACTATACAAAATATTTAACAATAGAACTTTTAAAATAATGGCAAACATATACATTCAAAAATTTTGTTTATTTTTATTAAAAAAATAAAACAAAATGAATGATCTCTTATTTTGGTAAATTAATGTTATTTAGTTTGACTCTAGATCATAAATTAATATCACTTTCTGTTTAAATTATTTTCAAAAATTATTATTTTGTTTTCAAATTTTGTTTTTTTAAATGAATGTTCTTTAGTTTGCCTCTAGATCATAAATTAATATCACTTTCTGTTTAAATTATTTTCAAATTAAAGAAAGATGATACAATTTTTGAAAATAATTTAAACAGAAAGTTATATTAATTTATGATATAGAGTCAAACTAAAGAACATTCATTTAAAAAAACAAAATTTTGAAAACAATAAAATCAAAATAAATAAAGGCAAAATAAAAACAAGTCAAAACTTCAAATTTAAAATAGAATTTTAAGGTATACTTTAAATATTTTGTATGGTACGAAAACTAAAATAGTAGCCTCGATGACTTTATAGAAGTATGGAAAGAAAATCCATGATTATGAAAGGAGAGGCCAAATATGGAAAATGCTGCTGCTAGAAGTACTGCCACAGAAAAACTGGTGCTTATCAGCAGACGAGATGATCCGAACGCCAACAGCTCGTCAGTACAACAAAGATATTCATCTAAAGAAAAGATTTTATCATGAACTATCCAAGAAACAAAAAACCCTTCTTATATATCGAATATATGGTACTTAGGGTTTGGGATTTCCCGGACTTTTTTATTTCCCGGGAAACGGGAATGAAAAAATTTAATTCCCGGGATTCCCGGGAATCCCGGGAAATATTTTTAAACAAAATTGTTAATGAAAACCACACATATAAGTAATTTTTGTTAAAAAAAAAACACTATTTCAGTATAAATGCAGTCTGTGTAGTGAGAATTCAAAGTAAAAAATATCAGAATGTTAAACATTTGGTTTCACATAAATTACTCGCAGCACTGCCAAATGAATTGCATGATTCCAGCAGAAAGCACCTACTATTGGACTGTCGGAAACAAACCGTTTCATCACACTTGGCCCATTAGATATGGTGGCCACAATGTTATTTTCCAAAGACAAATAAAACTCTTCTAGTCTTATTTCTACAATTCTTCTTATTTCATCAGCATTACATCTTTCTGATATATAAACCAACCCCAGGTTATAAAATGAATTATTTCCGTTTATACATATGTTCAAATATCTCTTTTGTGATATTCTTGTCCATTCATCTAAGATTATAGTAAATCTCCTATTGTTAGAAATATTGCTCGATATTTCTTTTATCATGATATCTTTTACATGATTGTAGTAATTTAATATAATGTTCTTTACATCGGTTTCATTTTTTTTGCAATGCCAGGTTTTTATTATAAAAACTTTCTCGAATAAACGAAGATCTAGTTAAGGTGCGGATTGACTGCAGCTAATTTGGATACCATTTCAGGAAATGTTTGCCCTACCATAAAACCTTTAATGTACTTTGCTAATTTTAGCTGAAACGTTATTCTTGTTGTTGTTTTCTTCAAGAGATGTTGCATGACCATCAATTTTTTTTTTTGTGAACCAAATTTAGATGTCGGATAACCAAATTTAGATACCACCGTTAACCATTAGTCTTTTCTTTTCACATTTATTAATGAAAACGTTACTTATAAAATTATTGACCCTTAATATAAAGGAGTATTTTAAATTTAAAGTCGACTTTATTTTTAATCAAACGGTTTTGTTCATTTTGTGTATGAAAACCTTACAAAAATATTTATATTTTCAAATATTTTGATTGGTTGAAAATAAATTAACCAATCAGAATCCTCCAAAAATAAACCAAGCCAAGGTATACTGCCACCCAATATTTTAACTAAAGTCGACTTTACCTAAATTATACATTTGAAAAATTTAGATAGTAAGGGCGATTATTTGTAAGAAACAAAGCTTTTTTCATATTTCTTTAAACATTTTACCAAGTTTTTAGGTTTTACTACTTAAATTTTGAATAAGTTATGCGAAAAATCTTTATTAGTTGAAATGCTCCTAATTACTTGGCAAAGATTTTATTTGTGTGTCAAATAAATGTATTCCCTTTTAAAAGATTTTAACAATGACATTTTTGTTTTGGTATTTAAAATGTTTTTTATGACTAAAATTAAAAAATCCTATTCCAAACAAAAACAATTTAAAAAATTTAATATTTTTAAAATTTCCCGTTTTCCCGGGAAAAATATATTATTTTCCCGGGAATTCCCGGCAAACTTTTCCCGGGATTTCCCGGGAATTCCCGCCCGGGATTTCCCGAACCCCAAACCCTAATGGTACTTCAAAAAAATAAACTTTCTCAAGAACGAAGCAGATGAAGAGAAAAAAAACATGAGCAAAAACTTCAAAGCAGGATGTATTCAAATTTGAAGATGACGAAGAAGAAGAATATAAGCCATTGTCAAATAAGCAAAAGGTTGCAACGCCAATAAATATTGCTGAAGACAGTTTAATTCGAAGATTTGGTTTTAATCCGGATGAATCTTCAAAAGAAAATACTGTTCCTCCTCAATTTATAAATTTAGAAAAAACTGAAGAAATTGAGCCGCCAATACGCCAATCAAGTGATTCTTTGCAAACAAATCCTGTCATAAAAAATGTGGAAAATTTGCAAAATTGGCCAACGGAACAACAGCACATTAAGTCTGAAACTGCTCAAATGGCAACCGATAACTTTAAAGCAGAACAACAAGTTCAGGAAGAACAACGAACAATTTATGTTCCACCAAATGCTCCGGATGCTGAATATGTTGAGCACGACGCAAACGCTTATAGCGTAATTTGTGAAATGCGGCAAATGAATCGCATTCAACAAATAAAAGCGAAGAAGGGTACCAACGACACTGTTACCAAAGAGCTGTTAGGGCAATTTAGTTTGTAAAAAAAAAATTTTATAATAATAAAAAAAAATTAAAAAAAAATAATTGATTGCACGAGGTTTTTGGTATTATTTTTTTATTGAAAAGTAAAAGGATACTGTTGGAAGAAATTTTATCGTCAATATTCCTCTTGAAAATGGAAATTCGCAAAAATATAGAACACAAAAATGTTTACCTTTTCTATGGTAAATTGCCGTGACTATTATGCGATGCCAAATTTATGTTGAAAATACATATACTATTTAAATATTTGATGAAATAATTTTGGTTAAAGGCAATTTTTTTGCAAAATGCTTTTAAGGTTTTATGGTATTGGAAAACCTATTTTGAACTCCACATGAAATTTTTTCGCATAATTGTTAAACAACATTACCAAATAATTTTTTATTTTTTTTTTTCAAAATAAACGATTTAACAATAATCTTTATTTTGATAGTGGTATGAGTGACCTTTTTTTGAAATAGGAAAAAACTTAAGAATAATTGATACTTGTTATGGGAAAGTAATAAAATATTGTTGGAATATTTATTTAATTTTATTTCCAATATTCGTGTTGAAAGCTAAAGTTCACGAATATTCAGAAAATAAAATTTTTAACTTGTTAATGGTTTTCTTAATTATTGTTAAAATCTTTAAATATTAATGAAGTAATTTTGGTTAAAGGCGATTAATTTTTCACAAAATTTTTTTGCAATCTTCTAAATTTTTACAGTTAGGGTAGAGGGGGGATCCTTCGCCAGTGGGGCACATACACTAATCCCATTTTTCTCCGCTATTAAGGGAGATAAAAAATTGGAAAAAATATATTTTGTGCATTTTTCAATTACCTTTCCTTGACATCCACTTTGATGAATTTATATCACATGTGGTCGAAGACAGACGTGTTTTTGTGTTTTTTGGGGTGCCAAAAAAATAATAGGAAGCAACTACATTTTGCAATAACTTCCTCAAATCATGTGATAAGAAAATAATTTTTTATTATGTTAGACTTACGATCCTAAGGTTTCGAAAAATAATAACTTGATTTTAATAAATGCTTAAAAAGTGTGAAAAAATATTAAATTTAAGTTAGTGCCTGTCTCTGGGGCACAATCACCAGATGGCCCCTGGAGCTACAAAGAGTTGGTACATCCGTGCCTAAAATGCTCTATAGGACTTTTCAATATGTTTAAAATATGTCTAATAGTAAATTAGAACAATCGTGTTCATACTTAAATTTATATTAATTATTCAGTTTTTTGTAATTTTGACGAATCATTATATTATAGTTTCAAATTATTTTTTTTTAATGTAGTGGAGATTTATTGATTAAAAAGAATCACATATCTTAAAGAACTTATTATAAATTATTTATTTCAGTCATTAAAAGATTGACTTTGCTGTATTAACAAATTTTTTTTGGTGAAATTGTATCTAGCTCTTTTGGCGAAAATACCCCAGGTTTGGGGCAGTTACGCCGAATTGAGTTACTTTGAAAATCATTAAAAAAATAATAGAAAATATGCAAAATTCATAGAAATTATAGCCAAGATATGTAGATTTTCAATTTAAAAGTAATTTTTGAAAAATAATTAGTGGTTAAGAAATGACAGTGGTTTGAAAAAAAAGTGGCGAAGGATCCCCCCTCTACCCTACTATATTTTAATAGAAATCTTTTTTTTTGAGATCTTCGAGAAAGATTATTTTATATAACTTTTGTCCAAAATTACCAAATAATTTATTTTGTTTTTTCATATTAAACGATTTTACGAAAATGTTTTTTTTGAAAGTGGTATGAGTCACTTAGTTTTTTATAATAGCATAACACTTAAGGATAATTAATTAAATCAGGGCATTGGCATTAGTTTTTTGCGGAAAAGTTATAAATTGCCAAATGGCGGCAGTAAAAGTTGAAATTCGCGTAAATTTTGCAAACAAAAATTTGAAATTTTTTTGTCGTAAATTGTTTTAATTATTATGTACTCGTAATGTCGAGTTCATTGTGAAAGTATATCTTTAGATATTTCATGAAGTAATTTTGGTTGAAAATAATTAATTTGTTCGCAAAAAATTGGTAAAAAAAATTTCAGCTACAGCTTTTTCACCATTTTACAGAAGAATTAAACAAAAGAAAATGTTTTCCATTCCTTTCCTTTATATTGCCAAATGATAAGTTGCTTTTTCAAAAGTTCGTTGTTTTTAGAAAAGAAGTTTTGAGAAAAGAATTAAATAAAACAAAAAATTGCTGATCAAAAAATTATATAAAATAATATTATTTATTTTATTATTATTATTATTAATATTATTTAAAATAATCAAATCAAAAAAAAAAATTTTTATAATAATTTTATAAAATGTTTATTATTATTTTAACAATTTTATATACGAATATTTTTATTACCTATAAAAATAATAAAAGTAATTTCCTTGTAATACCAAATATTTTTTTTTTTATTACACTTTATTGTAGTAAAACAAAAAATAAATTTCAATAAAATTTGTTTTTCTCATAAAAAAGGAAAAAATATTTTTTCCTTTATTTTATTTTAGATTTTCAAATTATTCCTGACAACAACAAAACTGTTTCTTTTTTTTTTTTTTAATAAAATCACAACTATTTTTAAACATAACTTCAAAAGAATTTTGTTAAAAAATACCTATACGAGTACCTATTTTTTGAGTTAGAAAATTTATTTCTCTTTACTATTTTGATAATTACAAAAATACAATCATATTATTCAATAATTCATGTGAAAACAATATTATTACGAATACCTACAAAATATTAATATTGAATAGATACAATTTAAATAAGAAACAAATTGTCAACAAATTATAATTTTATTAAATTTTATAGCTTTAACAAATTTTATAAAAACATAATTTAATACAAAAAAACTTTATCCATTTCATATTTCATATTTCACAATTTCTTTAGCTCTTTATGTATGTTCTTTTAAATTTATTTTTCATATTTCTTTGCATTTGTTGATTTTTGATAAATTTGAATCCAGCAAATGAAATGTCGCAACATAGCAGTTTTTATTTTATTAATTTATCAATTTATCCCACAATCAATTTTATAAAAAAAAGTTCTTTCCCCTCTATCGAGATTTGAACACAAACACCCCTTCCTTCACAGTAAAGAAAACTACTACAACACATTCTTATTAATAATACTAATACTAATCACAATATACAACACATACCATACACATAAACTAACTATAATCAATAATAACTTTTCACCACACACTCTAATTAAATTCTGTTGAAATTTACCCAACTTATAGTAGGAAACTGAACTCCTACTATAAATTGGGTAAATTTACTCTATGTGCGTAATTGAAAAAAATACGCACATTGTGTTTAAGTTGGTGCACAAATAATTTATAATTTTACATTGCAAGTGCGTAAAAATTAAATGAAATTTTGAAATTAGTGTGTTAATTTACTAAATTTGTGTGTAAAAAAGCACGTTTAACGTGTAAATATACGCATAAAATGCGTAAAAATCCACAAAAAATGCGCAAAAATCCACAGAAAGTGCGTAAAAATCCAATATAATTATTTTTAGTAAGTATTTTATTATTAATAATATCCGAGTCATTCTCTCATAATCGTTTTTGTCCAAATTAGTCGTTTTGGGATCTTAAGGCATTATATAAAAATTTGTTATAACTATTGAATGGGTGCGATGACTCCTGCTCAACAAAGTGCCTTCTTTGAAAGGGAGGCAGTAACCGTCAACAATAACGGGAGAAAATGCCTTAAGAGAGATATGGCCTACGCAGGAACAACTGAGTGCAATGACTCCTGATCAACAAAATGCTTTCTTTGCAAGTTAGGCAGTACACGATGAATACTGACTTTGTTGAGCAGGAGTCATTGCACCCAGTTGTTTTACCTAGGCCGTATCTCTCTTACGGCGTTTTCTCCCGTTATTGTTGACGGTTGTTGGTTGACTGCCTCCCTTGCAAAGAAGGCATTTTGTTGAGCAGGAGTCATTGCACCCAGTTGTTCCTGCGTAGGCCGTGTCTCTCTTACGGCGTTTTCAATTTTGAAATGAGGTTTAGACTACCACATGCGTTAACAATAATTACCAAAAACAATTTCATGCTTATGTTGCTATTTCCAGACTCTAATGTGTTTGTGGAAATGTTGTAATTCACAAGAAATAATCCGTTTTCGCTTTTTCTTTTTATTATTTATAATTTTTTTCCATTTTGAAATGTCAGAGTATGTCAAACTTACTGTGACGGTCGTTTGCGAGGAGCGAATTTAACAACACCAAACAAAATACGTTTCCAAAAAAGAACCACAATGTTGTCTAATTTGTGTGTATTAATATATATATAAGTGCGTTTATTTCTATAAAATAATAAATGTTACAAAAAGTACAATAAAAATATTTTATGTTGAACTTACCGCAGTGTTTTTCCCTCACAAACTGACTTTACTAACAATATTAAAAAAGCAAAGAACTAAATTCTTATTTGTATAACACATAAGAAGTAACTGTCCTTTAATATAAAAAACTTGACGAATATAAAAACCACTGCAGTAAGATCAACATCAAAAGGGAATATGCAATTGTAACCAACAACAGTATGCACAGAACAAAACGTTACTTTAAATTGGACATTAGGGATCTTCACAGATCATTATAAAACAAATTGAAACATAAATCAAAAAATATTTAAATGGACAAATTTATTATGAGCCATTGCGCGACAGAGTATTTATTACTATTATAGGATAGTATATTTACCAACTTTGTGCGTAAAAATTTTATTTAACCAAACAATAGTAATTTTAGGAACAATGTGTTTATTTATAAACACATAATGTCTAAAAATACTTTGTGTGTGTATTATTGTGTATGGAAGTGTGTATGAAAAAAGTTTACGCATTTTTTGTTTATATTTACCGAATTTTCGTAAAATTAAACAAAATTTTACCCATTTTATAGTAGTAAATTTGCAAACATTTTGTAGAGTGCACATACCAATTGTGCCCCTTTACAATTTCCTAAATAAATTCAAATTCACCAGCACAAATGGCCATTGCCATGGCCATTGCCATGGCTATTGCACATTTTTGGTCTGCTTTTTTATGCCAACCCAAAAAACGGTCACCATATTAAAATGCCATCTAATCTCGATTTTATTTTTTCACCCACAGCAAGCTGTCTTTGCACATCCTCATACTCAATGGTCCTTGATCTGAGCCTTAAAAGACCATACATTGCAAGAAAAGTAATACAACGGGTAGTAATACAAAGTAATACAATGGGAATTATATAAATATACATAAAATAGTACAAAATTACACCGTAGTAATATAATATATAGTTCACTAAAAATAATTTTATAGATTAATAAGGACTATATTTTAAAACAATTTTAATAATGACTATATTTTAACAATGACTATATTTTAAAACAATTTTAATAATGACTATATTTTAAAACAATTTTAATAATGGCTATATTTTAAAACAATTTTAATAATGACTATATTTTAAAACAATTTTAATAATTACTATAATTTAAAATATGAAAAAAAAAACTGAATTCCGCTAAAATGCAATCTCTGGAACCAAACTAAGGCAAATCCAAAACGGATTTATTTATTTTATAAATCCATTTTGGACCTAGCCCAATCCAATTTCTGAGACCACATCTCTACAAAATTTAATGATTTTCCCCCATAATACACTATCGAACACGTACTGGTCCCGATAAAAAAACTAAACTTCCAAAAATAAAAAATTTAAATCTTGAAAGCTTTTTTTCAATTTTTTTTAATACGAATAACAATCTATTTAAATAGTAAACAATCTGATTCTGAAATCAGTAGTTTACTATTTTTAGCAACCATTTCCGTTGCTTTTAGCAGTATAGACTACTATTTTCATTCAACTGAATTTGTAGATATAGCAATTTATTTTGGTATTTTTAGTCAACTAGCCAGCAAAAAAGAGATGCCGAACCAGTAGAAAAAGGACTACAATTGATGGTCTAGATGTAATTCTTTTTTAACATAACCACTAATGATTTTAACATTGAGTTGTCATAGGAGAGGAGCACTTCCACTTCAACATTTTTTCAGTACTTTTTGAACTAGTGCAAAGGAAGCTCTTTTTCACCAATTAAAAGCTAAAAAAAATCTTCACAAAATAATTATATTTTTTTTATTTTACAAAAGTAAAAAGCGATTGCTAGTCTAGCGCTCTACCGCTGATCTATTTTTTGATATGAAAGTTGACTGGCATAAACACCACTTTGTTACTGCGAGATATTTTTCCTTATTCTCTTCAATTAAAGTACTTACTAAACAAGTGTAAAAGGTGCACTCCAATTCAATATTGTTTTGAGTACTACTTTTACAGGTGCGTAAAAAGCAATTTCTCACCATTTTTTTATATACATATTTTTACAAATTAAAGAAATATTGAATTTAAACAAATTAATTAAAAAATTTTAAAAACAAAAATTAATAGAATAAAAAAAATTTTAAAATAAAAATATTGGTCCCGCCGGCAATCGAACCCGGGACCAGAGAAACAAGCCAGCCGCCGTGAGCCGTTTAAGCCGCCGCCGCCGGTCATTTTTGCCTCAGCCGCCGCCGCCGATTTTTTTCGGCTCATTTCGGCTGGAAGTATCAATTTTCAAATATAAAAAATTTAAAAATAAATACATTTTTTAAAAAGAATTTACTAATTCATTAAACTTGAACAACCAGAGCTAAAAACAATTTTTTTATATGAAAAGAAAAAAGTTAAAATCTTCTAAATATAAACCCCTGAATTCATAAACGCTTTGTAAAATTATAGGAGGTTTATTGAACAAATTTTGTATGAAAATGACGTTTTGTAAACCAACTATAATTTTATAAAGCATTTATGAATTGAGAGCTAAATTTTTATAAATATAATTTTTTTAAGCTATAAAAGCTTATGTAAATTTATACTGTGAAAAAAATTTTTTCAAAAAAGTTCTTAATGGGTTAATATAATACTTCAGATTGCAACTCTTTGCAGATGTGTAAAAAATCAATTAATAAAAAAATATAACTGCTTAACTTTGCATTTAAAACTTAATATATGTATTTGGTATATGCATTTTTATCAAAAATTATGACGAAAAATCGTTACAGAGTTGAAGTCGTGTTAGCATAGATATACGAAAAAGTTTGTAAAATGTATTAATTTTTGTTAAAAGCGTTACTTCTCCTCTTCATATAAATTCTTACAGTTAGTGTTTAGCTTCATTGATTATTAAAATATAAGCTATTAAAGTTAAAACACCTTATGAGATACTGGTTACGGAGTTTACATTTGGCCTATAAAATTGGTTACAAATTTTATGTATTAACCAAAAATTGGTCAGATTGTTATAAATTTTGTAAAACAGGTGACAATGCGCTGATATATATCGAAATATATAACTCAAATGTAATCCATGCATTTGAAATTAGCTGGTTACATGGTTTTTATCACATTTTTTGATATCACCCATATATGATTTTTCAATTCTAAAATATATTTTTAAAAATGGTCCAGTTGAATATTTTGGATAAATTAAACATTTCGTAACAAATAAATGAAAAAGTAAAGATAAAAGATATTGTAAAATTCTATAATATTTAGAAAAGGACACTTTTACGGATAAAATGCTGAAACCAATGTTCGAATTGATCACATAATTTCATCATTTAAGGACATTATTGATTGGGCATCTAATTCAAATGGGTCCCTACAAGATATGTGCATCCTGCCCAAACTTTCTAACAAAGCCTCCATTCAAAAGTCTTCAAACAAGTTTAATTTCTTAAATCAATCGATATGTATTTTTTTCTATGGGGTTTATTTATTCCTTAATTTGTTAAAATTAAAAAGAATAAATAAAAAAAAATTGATTCCCAGTATGTATGCTTTAATTGTCTGAAAATTCTGTAAGAGGCAAAAATTGTTTTGAGTTCCAAGGGGGTTACATTTTCCCAATGTTGGGATTACTTTGGAGCCCTTTACATTGGCAAAAAAATATGCTGGCAAAATTAAAATTTTGCAAGTTATGTTTCAACGAAAAGGACTTGGTACTAAAAGGGTATGTTTATAATTTATTAAATAAAACTTGTATGTTATATTAAATATTTAGGACCATTTGTTAGATATAGTCTTGACTAGCCATGGATCTGTGCGAACATGAAACAAATCACACGTGAACCAACAACAAATCTTATATAAATTGATTTTATATATATTTTTTTTTCGAGTGATTTTCTGACCGTGATAAAGTGCAAAGTTAATTCTGATCTCTTTTCTATAATTCTATTTAAAATTAAAAGCAATAACATTTGTTATTGTTTTAAGAAAAAACTTTTTTTTAATACATTGTATATTGAAATCAACAACAAATTATTACTTATTATTCAGTAGTAAACAAAGGGATTAATATTCTGCTATACTAATCCTCTGCTGTTACAGCAGAATGGATAGTAGCAGCGAGTCTACTGAAGAAAGCGATATTAGCCGTTTTTTCTAATCACTTGGATTTAATAAATCCAAAAAGTATTTCTAAAAGTGCTTAACAGATGCCCAACAAAATCTTTCATTACCAAATAAGTGGTTATATAATAGAAATTCATAGCTCCGCACAACTTATTTTTTGGCGTCTAAACTCATTATTTTTGTTTGGCGTGGTCGTTTTTATAAGTAGTCACGCTTACCCGCTCGCTTACAAAAAAATGAGAAATAAGTAGTTATGAGATTTTGAATAATAAGTGGTTACACACATGCTTACAAAAAGTTGAATTATAAGTGGTTATCCGATTGCTTACTTCATTCTTAAAAATAAGGAGTTAAGCAAATACTATTAGCTTAAGGAAATACATTCAGAAAAATTGAAGTTTTCTCTAGTGTGTAATTTTAGGACTCGTCATAAAAATTTAAACATAAAACATATTTACATATAATAAATAAAAATGTATAAAATTTAACTGTGTAAAAAGAACTTATTTAAACTATTACGAGTAAGTCATTATTTTATATTTAGAAACAATGAATACAATAGGTCGTTATTAGGAAGTCATTATTTTATATTATAAAATAATGCAAAAGGTAATGATATATCATTTTTGGTAATGCAGATAGTAATGAGGTGTCATTACCAATATTTTGCTGGGTGGGGTTAGATTTTTCCTATTTTAAAAAAAATTTCTGTCCGACACTTCTTTCACCCTAATTTTTAATACCGAATTCGATGATGAAGGATTCTACTTTAACTTTTAATTTATAATTATATTTTACATAAAACAGCGATAAACAGTCTGCATTTTCAGTTTTATCACTTCAATTTATATTTTTACACAATTGAAAATTTCCATTGCAATATTTAATATTCACTAATTGGATTTAATTAAATTACTTACTGTAAAGTGAAAAATTGCCATTTCTATTTGAGCTATTTCTCCATGTCCAAGATGAAAACTATGTATTTGGTGAAGTGTAGTTTTTATTTCTAAACATATTTCATAAAAAAAATTTAAGAAAAACCTTTTATTTGTTAGTTTTTCAATTTTTCTGTTTTTCTTTTAACTTTCATTCGTATTTTTTTCTGACATTAAATTAATAGGCTGTTTCATATATTCGAGCTTTTATTGTGGATTTATTAAATCCAGCTTTTTTTTTGGATTTAATAAATCCATTTTTTGTATGAAAAATTCTAAATCCAGGTGATTCAAAAACACGCTAATTGTCTGGTAGACAGTCGCTGAAAACAAAACAACGAAACGACGACAAAATCGATCACCAGAATTAGTTAAGCATGCAATCAAAATAACAAAAACTACCAACAATGATGATTAGGGCAAGGAATTCCATGCAAATGCATGTTATTCCATTTACATTTATCCGACTAATCAAATTTAGAACAAACTGGCATCGATTTGTAGTTGCATATTTTTGCATATTTTGACATAAATGCAAGTTTTTGCATATTTCGACTTTAAATGCATATTTGGTGGCTTTTTAATGCATATTTAATGCTTTTTAATGCATATTTGGGTATATTTTTCATTTTTAGTAGCATTTTTTATTGTGTAAAAAAATATAAAAAATTGATACGTTTTCATATTTTGATTCAATCAAAATAAACATTTTTAAAACTTTATTGACCTATGGGAAATCTTCGAGTTCTGTGTCTGTTTGCAAAATAACTAACTTAAATATATTTTTAAGTTTTAAAGTGCATTATTTTTCCAAAAATTATAGTTTTTAGTGCATATTTATTATATTGTTAGTGCATATTTTTCTTTTTTAACCGCATATTTTAGGCGCATATTTTTAATTTTTAAGTGCATGAAATTCCTTGCCCTAATGATGATATACCAAGTACCTACTAGCAACAACATGTTTGCTGCAATTGATGTAGACAATAATGATGATGATAATTATATTAACGATAATGCTAACAAAGAGCTTTCTGAAGAAAAACCGCCTCCAATAATTATTCCAAATGTTTCAGATATAAGAGCGATGATGAATAACTTTTCAAAAATAGTAAACCTTGAAGATTATTCGTACAAATCTTTGAGAGATGCTCAGGTAAGAATAATGGGAAAAAACGTAAAGGTATATAGAGAGATAGTAAAATATCTATCTTTCGTAAAAAAACTTAAACGTTTTCAAATCACATTACAAAATGTTGTTTTCAGCCGATAAAGCCGCCGCCGCCGCCGATTATTTGGTTGCGCCGCCGCCGCCGATTTTAGTCCGGCTCAACCTCAATCGCCGCCGCCGCCGCCGATTTTTTGCTTGTGCCGCCGCCGCCGATTATTTTGGTCGGCTTGTTTCTCTGCCCGGGACCCTCTGTTTAGAAATGCCAAATGATATCTAAATCACTTTTTACGATCACCTTTAGAACAATTACTCTTCAGAAGCAATACTTCAGTGGTTTTTTGGAAGTTGTTCAGAAGTAATTCTAAAAAAGCTGTAAAAATATACTAACGGATACTTTGAAAGCAATGAAAGAAGTGATTTTTTGAAGTTGTTCAGAATAACTTCTAAAAAAGCAGTAAAAATACACTAACGGATACTTGTGAAGTATTGAAAGAAGTAGTTTGTAAAGCATTACTTGCAATTTTTTTTGCTGTCTAATATTAATATTTTCTGCAGATTTTACGGTATAATTTGTTAGTTTCAATGAACTAAAGGTTAATTTAAATATAACTAAAATTTTGTAAATTTTGCAGATTTATTTTGGCTGACCTTACCACGCACAGAAAAAAACAGGGGGAATATTACCTAAGAGCTATGAAATTATACAAATACACTGAACCAAAAGTCGTAAGTTAAATCAACATTAAAATTTTGTTACTTTTTGATGGAACGAATTGTTAAAACAATATATTTTTTATTCAAATTAATGTGTGTGTTTTTTTTAAATCAACTACTTTCTTTTTAAATGATCATACTTATTTCCGTCAATAATTCTCTACAAAACAATTGTTGGTTTGATAATTTTTTGTCCATTTTTTAACAAAATTTAATTTGTTAACTCTAAAAAATTTTGTAAAAAGGCAGTAACATAAATTTGATATAATTTTTCTTTAATTTGAGAAAAAAAAAGTATTAAATCTGTGGAAAAAAGTTTAGTGCATGTGTATTTGTAATTGTCGGAAATATCAATAAATTGACATTAAGTGTGTTTGTTTTTCAAAGTATAGATAATTAACAAATTCAGTGACTTGAAGTGAATTGCTAATTGAAGATTTATTAATTTTAATTTAAATAAATTTATATAATTTTGAACGTTCTCAATTAAATCGTACTTTTAAATTTCTGTCATTAATTTTGATATTAGCCGTGTTTGTGCGGCAAGCTATCAATGTTGGCTTATGTAATTCCCATACAAATTTGACATTAGTAACGTTAAGAGTTAACACTAAACGTTGCCAAATGTCAAATTTATATGGGAATGACATAAGCCAACGTTGATAGCTTGTCGCACAAACACAGCTATTATCTATCTTTTTTTTATTTTGTTTAAGGCAAACTATTAATGAAAGTTATATAATGTATTTGAATTATTAATTTAAATAAAGTTATATGTTTTTGTATATAAAATGGTACATGTGTTTTAAGTAAAAAGTTTTTAGTATGTGCTATATTATAATTTCAATTTTATATTTCATTATTTTTTATATTTTATCAAATTCATTATAAAAACGACATTGTATGAATATTGCTTAAAAAAATTTGAAATTGGTGAAATATAAAAAACAATGAAATATAAGTCTAAAAATTAATAAATCCATAAAAAATTAATTAATTAAATAAATAAAATGCATTGCTGAATTTAATAAAATGCCTTGGTAAAACAACAAAATCATTATGCGATATTTTGTCAAAATAATACCACAAAAAATATAAATCTACTAAACAATGCGATAAATTGATGGACAGGTTTTGTTAGTTGTATAGTGAGCACTAGGGTTTATGTGCCCTTTTTCGGATCCCGCAATCCCGGGAATTTTGTGCGGGATTTCCCGGGATTTTTTTTATTCTTTTACAGAAGTTTTAGCTAGTATTATTGCAATTTTGGAAGCTTTATTTAAATTTAAAGCATTGTTTTTTGAAATTAATTTGATCAAAAAATATTTAAAATTAAAAAAATACGATTTAAAATTTAATAACTTGAATTAGGCAAAATTGCTTTTAGATGCCAGTTGAATTTGGTTTAGTTAAACCGAAAAAATTTTATCAGCCATTACCAAGTTTACCAACAAAAATTCTTGTATGTACTTCGGAAAAAAATTTTTTCTTTAAAATGATCTTTGTTCAAATAAAGCAATATTTGTATAGGCTGGTTTACACTATGTACTAAAGTAAAATCGTACCGAAAATCTTATAGTGTAAACCAACCTTATTCAACATTCCAACATCATTATTTCAGTTACAAATACCTCCAAAAAACTAGACATTAAAATTAAAAAATTTGTAATGTTTTCATATTTTCAATTCACAAGTATTTTGAGTTTCTTTTACTTCAAATAATTTAATTTTAAGTTCAATTGTTATTCCTTTATTTCAATTATATTTTTTAAATATTATTTGTTTTCAAAATAATCCATCAGATGCTTTTTAAAATTATTTTCGATTTTTTTATATGTTAATTTAAAATGCCACTAAATACGAAAATTAAATAATTTATTTTTAAGTATTAGCTGTGGCATAAAAAATGTCTATTCAAGAAAACCAATTAAAGTTAAGGAACTATTTAATAATGTTGTAGTGTCTTTTTTTATAAAACGATTTAGGCGAATTTGCTTAAAAATTTGTGTGAAAATACTTACTTTTAAATTTTTTATAAAAATAATTCTAGACGGATACTTCTGAAAATCTGCATAGAAAGATACAAAATATCTGGAAATAGAAATTTTCGGATTTCATATTTAAGAAATATTTTAGCAACAAATCGATCTTATTTCTGACTATAAAACTGGTCCGACTCAATTTTGCACCCATTAACAATTCCAATATATTCAATTGGTTTAACCGTTTAAACCGCGAATTAATATTTAATTAATATATTTCTAAGAGTTTTTTAAAATTAAGACGGCCTTCCATATAAAAAAAAATATATATATTACCCAAATATTAATCGAATTGATCCAGAAAAAGTGGAAGACATGGATATTTTATATTTAGCCATCCTTTCAGAATATATTAAGGGTTTTCACAAGGGGTGTGCTATTTGTTGTATCGTTGTATCGTCCTAACAAAAAACAGAGTTGCTAAAAATTAAATTGAAAAAATACAACATTTGAGAATAGCACGTTACAACATTTTTACATATGTTTAGTGTCCTATGTTTGAGTGTGCTAACAGATAGAAAACTGAATAGAAAATCGTTGTTAAACACAAATAAAAATTTTAACAACTCTGTTTTTTGTTAGGACGATACAACGATACAACAGATAGCACACCCCTTATGAACAACCTTATTAAGTGCATTTTCTCATGAGTACAACCAAAAGATGAACTTTGTCGGACGGTGTTGTAACAGTAATCGAGTTTTTCAAGTGCAACATATGTCGAATTTATATATTTTCTAACTAGCGGGAATTCCCGGGATCCCGGGAAATTCTGAAAAAAATCCCGCTGTACCGGGAAATGAAAAAGTCCGGGAAAAGAAAAACCCTAGTGAGCACCCATTCATCAATTTAATATGAATTTTAGTTGATTTCACAGCTGTTTTTGGTTCAGTGTACATAATTTTCAAGTTAGTTTTACAAAGTTCTAGTAAAATATCCACATTTTTTTGTAAAATGCATGTGTAGTGGAAAATATCCGAAAAATTACATATATTTTGCTAGAAATTTGTAAAACTTACTTCGAACTTATGTAGTCCTATAATTACATAGCACTTAGATAAAGTTCCACCTGTTTTTTTCTGCGTGTAGTATTTAGCAAAAAAAAGCTGCTAATCTCAGCAGTTTCTTTTGTGAGGCCATTTTTACCTAATTTTTAGTAGCTTTTTCTGCTATTTTTACAGGTTTATTTCTGTGAGTGTAGGGTTCAGAATTTCAAGTCCCTGAAAACCGTATTCATCTTCGTTTTAAAGCGAATATTAGCTGTGTTTGTGTGGCATTCCTATCAATGGTATCTCGAACAATTTTGACAGTAGAAAGCCGGAATACGTTGAAAAACTGTCAAAATCGTTCTTGATAACGCTGATAGAGAGTCACACAAACACAGCTATTATTTTAAAGGTACTTACGGGACTATTCCACTTTGTGAATGCCATAAAGTTGCGTTTACATCTGTTTTCAAATCCCGAGATTTCAATGGAAATCTCGAACCGTAATCTTGACCGTTTACATTTGCACTTTATGACAGTAGCGAGATTTCGATTTGATAGCTGCACTTTTTTTTGTAAACAAAGTACCATAAAAAAATAACCTCAAAATAAAAATATTTCTAAAAACCATTTTATTCATTGGCGGAGTACAATTTACATTATTTTATGTAAAGATCTAACGCTAAATATGTTAGTACATTTGTGTTTTTATAAGAACGACGAGCTAGAACACAGATTTAGCAATATTTTGGCGGAAGGAAGACATGCACTTCCCAATGCTTTCTTCATAGTTATGCTTCGCGGGAAGCAAAAATTAGAACCACGCAACACTTCTTATAATTAGTAAATTTCCATTGGGTCTAAAGTCATATTTATTAAATTAATAATAATTTTTTTATTTCATTATTTTGTGTCATTTTTAGGTTATTTTTTTAGTCAGCTGTTGACCATCGTTGCCACTTTTTCATGCAAAAAGTCTTCAAATTAAGCGAAACACAGTATTGTATGAGATTTCTTCGAAATCTCGCAAATTTACGGGATTTCCTTTGTATGGGGAATCTCGGGATATCACATGAGATTTTCACTGAAATCTCAATTTTAGTCGAAATCTCGGGATTTGGGTGCAGATGTAAATGCAACATAAGAATATTTTCGAATGAACAAATTGATTGACAATAGAATAAAATGAATTTAAAGATTGAATTAGGTGGATTAAGAATTCCTCCAATTCTTCAAAATAGGGTTGGGGTATTTCATCATTCAAAACCAGTGTTGCCATATAGCCAGTTTTAACTGTTTTTTACAGTTTTTTGGGATGCCTAACAGTTTTCCAGTTTTTTCATGTAAAAAACAATTTTTTTAAATTTATGGATTTTTTCACAGTTTTTTCATATTAAATCGCCACATTTGTTTAATTTACAATTTTTTTATTTTTTTAACTAAAATTTAAAAATTAAAATATAAAAGTGCTTATGCATAATTATTTATTTTAAAATCTTATAACGCGTTTATAAAATGAATTTTGTATAAAAAATTTATTTTATAAGCCATTTATAAACCTAGAAAGTGAAAAATTACAATAAAACTTTCATATTGTAAAAAATTAGATAAAATCGAAACATAAATAAATTTAAAAATGCCAATATAATACTGCAAAATATCTTACTGGAAAAACGAAACATTTTTATAACAAATTTCATCAAAAATTAGAACGGAATAAAATTGGCTAAACCAAATCTGACACGTCATAGATGCGACGGACATTTTTTAGCAGAACTTTTCAGACATTTCTAAATGAAACAAGGCCGAAATTGATTTTTTATTTTTTAAATAAATATTTGGCAATTCTGGATAACAATTCATTACTATTTTTTCAATTATGATTGAGGATAATTCCAAAAAAACGTAATTTTTTACGGGGTTTTTTTACACACCGTCAAACAATTCCCGACATAACAATACTTAATCCCATGAAAGGCAATTTTATGTGGAATGCAAATCCATAAAGAATATTTTGTAGTCCAACATTGACCAGTAAAGTATTCTATCCTAAGTTAGGGGTTAATAAAAAAAGGTTCACATCTCGGAATGTTGATTCGGTGAACTTTTTTTAACTTCAGATTCGGGCATTGGAGACCAAAATACTTTAAAAAAACGTTTTATTAGAAGGCTGTGCAAAAAATTGTTTACTATAAATGCCAACGCATTTAAATTATTTAAATTTCGATATTTTGAAAATTGAGACCCTGGATACTTAGTCCCAGGATACTTCGGCATCCCAAAATTTATTCTGATTTTTAAAATTTTTTACAAAAACAGTTTTTCTATAAAGAAACAGTTTTTTTTTTACAGTTTTTATAAAAAAATATATGGTAACACTGTTTAGAACTAAAAATCGAAAGAGTGAATTCTTTAAGGTTGCATTTACACTTGCATCGAAATCCCGAGATTTCCCTATTCACCACACTGAAAAAACAATGAAGAAAAGCATATTAATGTACAAATTTTAAAACAGCACACATAGTTAGCTCTAATAAATACATTTTATAAAAATTTAACGTTTATATGCTTTCCTTCATTGTTTTTCGAGAGTGGTGAATAGCGAAATGTCGGGATTTCGATGCAAATGTAAACGCAACCCGAGATTTCGCTATTCACCACTCTGAAAAAACAATGAAGAAAAGCATATAAATGTGCAATTTTTAATAAAACACATATAGTTAGATACAGAGCTTTGAAGAATTAATTCCTTTTTGAATGAATTCACTACCAATCGAATTCAATTTTCTCTAGAATTGAATGAATTCCTTTTCTTAAGTAATTCACTGAATTCTTTCAACTGAATGCGTTCATCAAACAACAAATTCAAAGAATTAATGCAATTGCAATAGTTCTTTTTATTAAATGAAATGAATTAATTCACCGGTGAACGCGTTCAATTTTATAAATCGAACGGAAAAAAAAGTGAATTAATTCCTTACTGAATTAATTCACCACTGAATTCATTCAATTTCATTTTCATTCAGTGAATTAAAAAAAAATAAAATTACATTCAGTGAATTAAAAACAAAAATAAGTTCACTGAATTGAAAAAAAAAATAAAATAACTTCACTGAATTAAAAAAAAATAATATAAGTTCACTGAATTCAAAGCCTGTTTTCTGCCATTCAGTAGAAGAAAACAATAATGTACAAATAAAAGTTTTAAATAAGCAATTTTACAGCGTGTGCTAGTAACAAATTAGAAACCGGATGCTGTTTATCAACCTACATGATTCAAAAATAAAGCCTTTTACTATTAAAAATAAAAACTTTACAAATATAGATAAATTTGGAAAAATAATATAACCAGAGCTCTCAGTTTGCGTTTACACTTGCATCGAAATCCCGAGATTTCGCTATTCACCACTTTAAAAAAACAATGAAGAAAAGCATATAAATGTACATGTGCGGTACTCCTTTGACTGATTTAGTATTATTTACACATTTCCCGAATTTTAAATTTGTTCTGCTTTTTTAATTTTTATACTTATTATTGTGTTTATAGCGAACACATCAAATATCGGAGTATTAAATAAAAATATTTAAAATAATAAATGTTACTATTGAAAACTCAAACACATGAAAAATGATTTTTCGCATTTTTAATAAAATACGTATACAAAAAAAAATTTAGAAAATCTAGAAATTTTTGTGTTTTTTGAAACGCGAAAAATGTTTTTCCCAATCAGAGCTCTTAGGTTGCGTTTACATCTGCACCGAAATCTCGAGATTTCGATATTCACCACTCCGAAAAAACAGTAAATATATGCGTATTAACTTTAATTTTTTTGGAAAATGTATTTATTAGAACTTAATATGTTTACTGTACTCAAAATTGAACATCTATAAGCTTTCCTTCATTGCTTTTTCAGAGTGGTGAATATCGAAATCTCGAGATTTCGGTGCAGATGTAACCGCAACCTAAGAGCTCTGATTGGGAAAAACATTTTTCGCGTTTCAAAAAACACAAAAATTTCTAGATTTTCTAAATTTTTTTTTGTATACGCATTTTATTAAAAATGCGAAAAATCATTTTTCATGTGTTTGAGTTTTCAATAGTAACATTTATTATTTTAAATATTTTTATTTAATACTCCGATATTTGATGTGTTCGCTATAAACACAATATAAGTATAAAAGTTAAAAAAATAGTACTAAATCAGTCAAAGGAGTACCGCAGTACTTTTGATGTTCCCATATAGAGTTGTGAAATTTCGATACTTTTTGAGTACTCAATACTACTCAATACTTTTCAATTCAGTACTCGATACTACTCAATACTTTTAACGGTTTTTTTGAATTTAAAATTAAAAATGTTATTCTTATTTAATAGGAAAAATAATAACAATTCACATACACGTGTTAAATAATTACTTTTACTTACATGTTAATTAATTTAAAACAATTTAAATAAATTAATTAAATAATTTTTCCCAAAAATTCGTTACAAATTTCTTTGCTTCATAAATAGAGTTGTATTTTCAGAGTTGTATTTTTAGAGTAATATTTTTAGAGTTGTATTTTCATACGAAAAATACACATTTCTACCGAAAATTGCATCTTTAAAAGTATTGAGTAGCACCGTTTCAGTATTGAGTACTCAAAAAAATAGTCAGTATTGAGTACTCAGTACCGGAATACTCAATACTTTTACAACTCTATTCCCATAATACAACAAAAATTCCTATAGTACTAACTTTATCATCCCTGTTTACTAAATTTAACCATAGATACATAGAACGATCCTGCTCCTCTGTGACATTTGCTGTCAGTGCACTTATCTCATGAGAATGTGTTGGACATATGTACTATACTTATACAAAAAATATTTGAATGTGTGTGAAAAAATGTGTTTATTGACAAAAGAAGAATAAGAGGATGATTCTATGTATTCTATGCATTTAACTTCTCTATAAAAATATACATATGGATATACGTATATATTACAGTGTTGCCACTTTTTCAATAATTATTCAAAAACGGGACTGTTTACCCATTTCTTGGATAATTTTTGAATAATGACATTTTTGTGTAGTTATTGTGTAATTTCGCTTTTCATTCAAAAATTTAACAAATTCCATGCTTTCAAGTCCCACAGCAGATAAAATGAGTTTGTTTGTGTAGCAACTAGCACAAATTCCCAGTTTTTGGTGAATTCTTTTTACAAATTTGTTCAACACGAAAGCAAATTTATTTATTGGTCAAAAATGTTGTTTTATATTTTAGTTGTTCAAAAACCCCGTATTTTGTAAATTTTTTCAGAAAATACTTCTCAAACTGCATGCAAAATAAATATATTTGTATTGGGCGTTTGAAAATGAAGCGAAAGAATTTAGGTGACTTCCTCATGACTGAAAAAAACTAGTAATTTTCAAATTTTGTAAGAGCTACTTGCACAAAATGTTTCTTACAGCATCATATTGGGCCAGATCAAAATACCTTTTAAGCAATTTATTAATTCAGTCTTAGTTAACATTCAAAACCCCTTTTTACTATAATTGACACTCTCTAATAGACTATTTACATGACCTTTGTAGGTAAACTGTGTCTAAATATTAACCGATATTCTCCAAATTTAGCACATCTTAACCGACTTTCTACCGAATGGGATGAAAATTTTCCGATATTAATCCGTGAAAAAACTTTCGTAATTTTTTGGTACGTTTTTAAAGTCTGTGGATAAATCGAAAAATGGCAAGCTTTCAAAACTTTCACATTCTAGCGGTACCTTTCTGTGGAGTCGAATGGCAAAGCTTCCGTTGGGTCTGTAGGTTCGGCCCTCAACTCAATACACTGTGACAGTATGAATTTTCATAGCTGGTAAGAAGTGGCTGAATTATTTCCAAATCATTTATTTATTATTTTCTGCCGCACCGTGCGCAGAAGAGGGCCACATATGTGCTTGTAATATTTTTTTATAAAAGTAGCGATTTTTTTTAAACCACTACAAAAAAATATTTTTTTGTGTAATTTCATACTATTTTGGATAATTTTGCACCTACATCTGTGTATTTTTTTGTTTTACTGGTGGCAACACTGATATATTATCAAAGTTAAATAAAAAATATTGATAATACAAGTACGAATACGTTAATAATTAAATCAATATAAAAGTAGACACAAGTACATATATTTTAGCAAACTTGCGTTTGTAGTACCGATTATGAAAGATACAACTGAAATTTTACACAAGTTGCGCCAGCTGATGCAGCGTTCACCAGCTAGGCAGAAATTGTCATTAGCAGCCTATATAGTACCATCTGACGATGCTCATCAAAGTGAGTATATCTGTAAGCATGACGAGCGTAGATCCTTTGTGAGCGGTTTTGATGGGTCTGCTGGTACGGCTGTCATAACTGCGGAAAATGCATTGCTTTGGACAGATGGACGATATTATCAGCAAGCATTGAAGCAATTAGATTCCAATTGGAAACTGATGAAAGATGGTTTACCGTCGACGCCCAGCGTTGGCAGTTGGTTGGCCAAGAATATACCCAAAGGTAGTGCTGTTGGTGTAGATCCCAAGCTGTTGTCATATCGTGTCTGGAAGCCTATAGAGAAAGAATTAATGGCTACAGGTAAGATGAAAACTAGTGTTTCCAATTCGGTTAATCGATTAACCGATTCCTCGATTAATCGTCTCTATTTCGGTTAATGTCGAAACAAATAATTTAAAACTAAAATAATTATTCGACCCGAATAATCAGTTAAAATAGGCCGATTAACCGGTTACATTTTTAATATGGAATTTTTCCTTTATTTTTTCCCCAAAACTTCATAATTTTCTTAGCCTTGGCTAAAAATTGCAAGAAAAGCTTAGAAAAACAAATACTAACTAAAAAATACCACCAAACTCTTTAAAAATCGAGAGAAAGATACTCTTTTTGGGGAAACTCCAAGCAAGTCGGCATTGCACAAGCGAGACACGTCATCTGTTTTAAGAGACTGATAAATTTTAATAAAATTTGTTTGCAAATATTTTAACAAAATATCGAAGTTTCTATTTGTAAAAAATAACTTTAAAAAACATCGCGAAGGCCCAAATAAAGGTGTTTTTTAAAACTTTTTCAAAACACACGACGTGTTTGGCAGGTTTTAGGAAATACAATAGACAATGGTAGCATTCGGCAGAGAAACCTTAAAATGATACCGGTGACTTGTAGCGCTTTGTTTTTACTTACTCTGCTGAACGATGTTTTCTTTGTTTTGTTTTTAAATACATTTTTTCTATATTTTCCTTTGATTTTATAAATTTTTTGTTTTTGAATTATATTTGTATGTTTTTAATTGTCAATCATACAAAACAAAAATTTTTTAAAATCAACAACAACAAATGTATCACTATTTGATCAAAAGTAGCAAACATTTTTTACGCTACCAAAATATGACAGCGCTCAGACTGAGCGGTTAGTGATCAGGTCGTTCAGCAGATAGTTGCGCAACTGTTGTAGAACTGTTGACTGTCAAATTGTATCTGCCGAACGCACCAATGCTTCATTTCTGTTTTAATTCTTTTAAAAATTAAAACTAAATTATATTTCCATATCCCTTAAGACAAGGTTGCATTTGTTTTAAAACTGTGTCACACAATTGACATATTCAGTGTGTTCGTTTACTCGAAATTCTTACTACTTTTACTACAATTGGAAAGATTTGTTTACTTTTTGTATTGATTTTTTCCAGCTGTAGTAAAAGTAGTAACTTGTAGTAGGTAAACCCTTATTAATTCTGTAAGAACTCTAGCTTTTTTTACTTCTCTCAAGAGAGTGTGCACAATCGGTTCAAAACCACATCAATTCTACGACATGTTCCACTAGAATACCATGGAACACGAACCCGTTTCAATGAAATTAAATTTTTATTCGAATTAAAACAAATAACCAAAAAGCAGAAAATTAAAGTTAAAAAATTTAAATTTTATATGCAATTTGGCATCTATAACCGCACACTGAGAAAATAGTGTACATGCTATTTTTACATTGATTGATAAGTTTCGCTGGAATTCGTCAATTGAAAGTTTTCATTGAACTGATGCAGTTTTTGATAAAAGTTTATGAAAAATTTCATATTATTTATTAAAAATTTTATACACCCAAAAAAAGTTTTGTTAAAAAGAGCTTCACTTTGGGCAGAAAACTTCATTAGCTTACTGAAAATTTTCATTAAAACTCGTCTGACGAAATGGTATCTGCGTAACTCGTCGCTCAAACTTTAGGTTATTTTTTTTATTATTAATGGCCCTTAGAAAACGGAGACTGAGAATATCAGAAAAATGTTATTTTGATTTTTGCAGCGTAAATTAGTATTTTCATTAACTGAAATTCAACTCAACTATTTTTTTTTATATCGAGATCTCGATTTTTATTTCTTCAGGGGAGAAGGAAGAATCTTAATAAAATCTTCAAAACTTCAGATATAACATTTATTTAAATGCAATATTAAATTTTTTGCGGCAGTATTGACTATTGTTCTTAAATTACTAATATTTGCCAAACCAAAAATCTTTCAGCAGTTTTTTTGCCATTTGCAATCAAATTTTAGTAGCTTTAGAAAAATTTTTGCGGAAATTTGTCTACTAAGAAAATTTTTAATTATTCCAAAACTTTTCAACCTCAGAATATTGAAACTTATTCTAAATATAGCGAGTTGATATTTAACAAAAACAGGCAGATCTTTGTGTTTCTATTGATAAAAACTTAAGGAAATACATAAAATTTGTATTAAACGATTAATCGATTAATCGCCAATTTTCTCGATTAACCGACCCGAATAACTGGTTAATCAATTTTAGGCATTTTTCGAATAATGCATTAACCGGTTAACCGCCTACGTCGAATAATTGGAAACACTAATGAAAACTTAAATATATATAAAGGTGTAAAAATAATACTTTCATTAAAACTTTTTTAGATTGCACTTTGATGCCCCTAGAAGAAAATTTAGTCGATCTCGTTTGGGGAGGCCATCAACCTGAGAGAACATCGAAACCAATCATAACCTTAGATTTCAAATTTTCTGGCAAAAGGATAGCGGACAAATGGGCAGATGTTAAAAATCAAATGGCAGAAAATAATAGTGCAACGTTGGTAGTCAGTGCTTTGGATGAAATTGCTTGTATGTCGGTTTAAAATATGGCACATTCATTTAAATCTAAGCTATCCTCCTTTTGTGTTTATTACAGGGTTTTTAAACTTACGGGGCTGCGATATTGACTACAATCCCGTATTTTTCGCCTATGTGATTGCAACACAAACTGAACTAATGCTCTTCGCTAATTCTTCAATGCTGCCTAGTAATTTCAAGGAACATCTGGCCAACAACAATGTTGATATAAATATTTATTCTTATGCATCCATTGGTCAGCAACTATGTCGAATTGTAAGTAATTTATTACATATAAAACATGGGCAAATGCGGCCAGCCAACTAATTTCGTGCGGCATTTCATTAATTTCAAAACAAAAAATATTTAAAAAATTTAAATTACACAGAAAAAACAGTAGGCACCAACAATGGGAACTTGTAGAAGCAATCACATTTGCTTTTAAATTAAAATTTTATTTCCAACAATTTTTTTGTTTGAAATATTTGTTACTCGTTTCTAAATTGTTATCTTTCATATAAAAATTGTTTAAAAATAAAAATTCAAAGTTACAAAAACAAAAAGATTTTTTTTTTTGGATTTACAAATTTTTTTGTTGGTGCCTTTTTAAAAAGTTTTTTTTTTGTATTTACAAATTTGGTATGAGAAAGGTGTTTAAAAATTTAATTAGAATTTTGTAAATTCTTTCTGTGTACCCAGCCAGCAAACAAGCCCAAAAATTAATCAAAAAAAAAGCTCAAAAAATATTATTAAAGATTCAAATTTTTGTATGAAAGTGGTTCATCCAAAAGCGTCTTCTTTCTTAATTCAAAAATTACTCAAAAAAAAGATTAAAAAAATTCGAGAGGCTCAAAAATTAATCATTTTTTTGAGTCTTTTTTGAATTGTTCACAAAATATTCAAATTTGTTTACATTTATGAGTCATTTCTCATCTTTTGGATTTCATAATTTGGCTCAAATTTTTGTGTCTTATGATTCAAAATTTGAAAATTTCAAAAAAATGTATTTTATTGGAGTAAGTTTTGAATCATAAAATAAGAACCCTTAAAAAAGTATCCAAATTTTGTTGCCTGGGTAATCTTCAGATAATTTTAAAGTTGTATTTATTCGACCATACCAATTGTTAATAAAACTCCAGATATTTGAGTTCGAGGTCCGGTATTTCATTATTAAATGAACGTATTTTTTTTAATTCACTGAAAGTATTTTTACTTTTTTTTAATTTACTGCACGAAAATGAAATTGAACGAATTTAATGGTGAATTATTTTAGTAAGGAATTAATTCACTTTTTTCCGTTCGATTTATAAAATTGAACGCGTTCACCAGTGAATTAATTCATTTGATTTAATAAAAAGAACTATTGCAATTGAATTAATTCTTGGGAATTACTTAAGAAAACGAATTTATTCAATTCTAGAGAAAATTTAATTCGATTGGTAGTGAATTCATTCCAAAAGGAATTAATTCTTCAAAGCTCTGATATATATACACAAAGAAGTTACATTTGATTTTCATCAAACAAGGCATTACACGATCAAATGCTGTACATTTTAAGATACTAAAGTACGATAGTAACCTTAGTAAAAAATTAATTTATTGCCATAACTTTTGCAAATGGAAAGTGTTTTGCTTGAAATTTTGCAACAACAGTTTTTAGAGGTGACCCCATATTATACTAAAAGTTTGACTTAGGGGACATCTTGGAAAGCTATGCTGCCATATAAAGTTTTTGAAAAGTCGCGATTTTAACGTATATTCCGCTATAGATGAATACATTTTTTATTGAAATATTTTTCTTTTAATAGCAAAAAACCATAAAAACCTATATAAAACGCTAAGTAGTGGTTTAAATATCAAGAATATCGCATTTATATCGTAAATATGGCCACAGGTCCTGTGCTTACATTTCAATACAAAAAAATTCATATTAATTGAATTTGAAAAATTTTTTATATAAAAAACTGAATGCACAATCGCTAAACTTTAAAGACATTTAGCGAATAATCTGTACCATTGATTGAAAAATAAAGTACGCCATTGCAATCAGCATGTCCGAAATATATAGAACTGATGGTCAGATCTCTATTAATTTTTTGAGTGTCATGCAGTGTAATTAGGGTTGCCAGATCCAGATTCGCAAAAAGCTGGACATTCGGATTAAAAAAGCTGGATTTTGCAAAAAAACTGGACATTTTCAAAACATGTTTTAACGAAAAAAAAGTTGTCGAGTTTTGTTTTGTATTGAGAATTTTTATTTAAAAAATATTTTCAGTCTTGCATTATCATTTGATGTGTTAAGTCATAGTTTATTCTGTTTCCTTAAAGTGTAATAAAAGTTTACGGTTTATTTTTTCTTTATTTCTTGTTGTTATTGTTTGTTAACAATATCTAAATATTAAAAAAAAAAAACAAAAACAAAATTAAACGCAATTGTAAAGAAGATGTTGATGCCTGCTCTGGGTATAACATGAATAGAAAAAAAATGTTCACAAACAGCTCTCAGAGAGCTAGCAATTCAAATTATTTTGCACCTCTGCAAACTATCGATGATGACGATAATGATGAAACAATTATCGAACCAGCTGTTAAAGTTAACATACCACCAATAACAATATTAAAATGTAAAATTGAACAAGTTCATGAAATATGTAGAATATTAAAAATCAAAGATTACTCTATACGTAAAATTTCCATCGGACTAAAATTGTTTTGCACAAATAACGTAGATTTTACTACCGTTTGTGACTCTCTCACTAAGAAGTTTCAGCTCGAATATTTCACATATGCTGCTAAAAACGAAAAGCCTTATAAGGCTGTACTATTAGGTCTAGATAAAACAGACCCATCAGTTGTTAAGTCCAGACTTTTAGACATGGGCCTTAAATGTATCGACGTTAAAATTGTTACTAGAGCCTATGCTGGAGCTAGGGACAGTAACAACGAACAAATTATATTCATTGTCTACTTTGAAAAAAAGTCAATCACATTAAGAGAATTAAGGCAAAATTACTCAGCCATCAACTACATAAAAGTCAGGTGGGAATACCAAAAACCCAACAAAACTAAACTGACCCAATGTTATAATTGTCAGATGTATGGACACGGTGCCAGCAGATGCAATGTTAAAACATTTTGTGCCCATTGCGCCGGGAATCACAAAACTGAAGAATGCAAGTCAACCATTGTAAAATGTGCTAATTGTAAAGGCCCCCATAAGGCTATGTCCCCTGACTGCCCTAATAGGGAAACATATAAGCAAATAAGGCAACGTGCTCAACCAAAGAGTACCAGACAAAGAAGCCAACAATACAACAACCAATCAAATTACAATGTTAATTTTCCAAATGCTTTAAATCAGAGCGAAACACCAAATCCATCTAGAACGGGTTATAGCCAACCATTCACCCAAAATAACGATAATAATAATTTGTTCTCTTTAGAAGAATTAAAAAATCTTACCTTTGAATTAATTTCAAATTTAAAAAAATGCAGGTCTCGTGAAGAGCAATTCGAGGTTGTTACAAACCTTGCATGCAAATTTTTGTACCAATGAACAGCAACATAACGTTATTACAATGGAATGCTCGTAGCATTCGCACTAAAAAAGACGAATTATTCCATTTCTTGGAAAAAACCAATATTGACATTTGTTTACTTTGTGAAACCTGGCTAAATAAAAAAATTACAATAAAACATCAGAACTTCTACTGCTACAGATACGATCGACAACGTGGTGGAGGAGGTGGAGTAGCTATTTTAATTAAAAAACACATTCAGCACCAACTTATACCTCCTATTAACACAGAACTGATTGAAAACATAGGTATTAAGGTAAAATCTGGTAATGACTTTATAAATATTTATTCTTGCTATTATCCTGGTGGGTCAACAAACAGGGACCCTAGAAGAAAACAAACATTTGCGTCAGATATTCGTAAACTAACGAGCTCAAATAAATACATATTAGGAGGAGATTTTAACTGCAGACATAGTTATTGGGGATGTCAAAGAAGTAATGGCTGGGGTAACATATTATATGAGAAACTCCAACTAAACCAAACTCAAATAGTATTTCCCCACGAATATACTTATATTCCGGCTGATCCAAGTAAACAACCGTCAACTCTAGATTTTTTTCTAACTAATATATCTCAAAATATGTCCGCAGTAAAAGTTATAAATGACTTGAGTTCTGATCACCTACCAATCATTAGTACAGTTAATTTAAATTATGAAATGGTAGACAATTTATGCTACGCTTTCAGCAAGGCAAACTGGCCGCATTTTATGAAATTCATAAACAGGAATCTTCCTGTGGCGGATAGCGTTAATGAAATAAACAACAGCTCTCAAATTGACAACATGATAAATGTTTTCAATAATGTAGTAAAAATGGGAATAGATGAAAGTGTACCCAAACGTAGAATTGCACCAACCTCTAAACCCTTACCAAACAACATAAAAATTATGATACAATTAAGGAACGTATTTAAAAGGAACTGGAAGCGTTACAGAGATGTTAATGATCGTCGAGCTATGACACGTTTAAATAAAAATATTACGAATGAAATAAACCACTTCAGAAACCAAACTTGGAATAACATGTTGTCCAATTTGGACAAAGCATCTTCCCCTTTTTGGAAAGTTTCAAAAATGTTAAAGAAGAAATCTAGCAATATTCCAATTTTAAAACACAACAATGTAGTATGTTTCACCCGGCAAGAAAAGGCTGAAATTTTGGCTCACAACTTTAATTTGAACCACTGTATTTCATCAAATTTAAGTGATACTACTACGATTACTGAGGTTAATGGTGTTGCAAACCTTATTCGTAATATTAACCCAATCCCACAAAACTGTTACTTCACTACTACTGAAAAAGTTGGTGTAATTATAAAAAAATTGAAAAACAAAAAAACTCCAGGTTTAGACGGTATTAATAATAAATGTCTAAAAAATTTGCCTAATAAAGGTATCAACTATCTAACGAACATCTTTAATGCTTGCCTTAAATTATGCTACTTTCCTAGTGATTGGAAAATCTCAAAAACCATACCAACACTCAAGCCAAATAAACCTCCTGATTCTCCACTTATAGGCCAATAAGTCTGCTCTCTTCTATAAGTAAAATCTTGGAAAAAATTATTAAGGAAAAGCTTATTAATTTTATCGATGCAAACAATATACTTCCATCGCAACAATTCGGGTTCAGAAGTGAACATAATACGTCTCAACCCCTACTAAAAATCAGAAAATTAGTTAAAAATAATTTTCAAAACGGAAAATCAACTGGAATGATATTGCTAGACATAAAAGCTGCGTTTGACTCCGTTTGGCATAATGGACTTATTTTTAAATTGAAAAAATTCAACTTTCCAATTGAACTCATAAAAATTATTCAAAACTTTCTTCAAAATAGATCGTTCAGCGTTTACTTGGGTAAAACCTGTTCACAACAAGTTAATATCATTGCAGGATGTCCACAAGGTTCTTGCCTGTCGCCTGTTCTTTACAACATCTTTACTGCTGACATTCCAACATTTTCCAATTGCATTACGTCTATATTTGCAGATGATACATCAATTCTTAGTTCTGATGTTTATTCAGCTGATATTATTACAAACTTGCAGTCTGCTCTTACTGGGTTGAGTAATTATTTTGATAAATGGAAGATTTTGGTTAACCCTGAAAAAACGCAGGCTATTTATTTTACAAGAAAACGTAAGTCTTGTTTTATACCCCAGACTTTACCTCGTTTCATGAACCATGATATTCCATGGGAAAACAACGTCAAATACTTGGGCGTTATGCTTGATACCAAGCTTAATTTTAATAATCATATTCCCTATGTAGTGGACAAAATTAACAAAATTATTAGAATAATGTACCCAATTATAAACAGAAAGTCGGAAATGAACATAGACAATAAAAAACTCATCATTAAATCTATATTCCACCCCATAATGTTTTACTGTGCTCCAGTTTGGTATACGTCTGCAAAATGTCATATAAAAAAACTCCAAGTAGCACAAAATAAGCTACTTAAAATGATATTTAAACTACCATGGCACTATTCCACCCGACGCCTACATAGTCTCGCTGGCTTCGAACTCGTTCTGGATAAAATCGAAAGATTGACTCTAAATTTTAATGGAAGATGCCAACTCTCACAACATGTACATATCAATGAACTCATCTCATAATAATTTTATCTACTTTATTTTTTTTTCTCATTTTTATCTTATACCTCTGCTTCATAAAGGTTTTTGTAAATTTTTTTCCTTCCGTTTAATAATAATGTACATAAATTTCATAAATTAAAAAAATATATTTATATATCTAAGTAGAAAAGGAACGAAGTTCCTAAACTCTTTGCTTCTAAGTCAAATGTAAATAATATAAATATTATAAGAAATAAATTGAAATTGAAATTGAAAAAAAAAATATTTTTGCACATTGCTAGGAACATAAAGTATTAAAATACAATAAAACTTAAAAAAAATTATTCAGTCTTTTAAATATGTATGATTTAAAATAATACACTAAAAAATAAAACTTAAAATTCTAAAATTCAGTCTCTTAAATTTGTGAGAATTAAAAGTAAATAATAAAAACAAAAAAATTAACAAAAATCTTAATACTAAAAAAAAAACAAACAAAAATTAAAGGATCAAATAGCAATTCAATCTAGTAGTTTATGTTACTAAAGTACTACCCAAACAACTTAAGGTTCATACGGGTAATTGATATTCATATACATATGTATATAATTTTCAATTTGTTATCAGTTCCGTAAAAATTATTTTCGGAAAGCTTATGTTAAGGGCTCTCTAAAACAGTCAAAACCTTAAAGTAATGTGTTTGCGTTTACGCATACGCAGTTAATTAACCGGATTTTTCATTGAACTAAAAAAATAACCATTTAAGTTTCGTACTTTCATAGAAATTTAAATATTTTTATTGTTATGCACAAAATAATGATTGTTGAAATTGATAAATGACACTTAACGTCCACTTAACGAAACACAAAATTGTATAAAAAATTTCCTCAATACAACCACGGGTAAAATCGGTAACAAATGAAATTTTACAAATTTCAGTATATAATTGTGTTATCTTTTTTTTCTGAAATATCATCGAATTTGTGTTATTTATAATCATTTACCCTCAACTTTAACATTTCGACACTAAAAATGTCAATGATAAGCTAAAAAAAGCAGGCACTTTTTCAAAAGTTATTGTGTTAAATGTACTAATAAGGGTATTTATAACTAAAAATGATTTTGTTTGTTTTTTTTTCGAAAATTTATATTTAGCTGGACAAATTTTATTTTAGCTGGACGCTGGACAAGCATAAAAAAGCTGGACAATCCACGCGAGTCCAGCCCGTCTGGCAACCCTAAGTGTAATGCATGTGCTATACGTTTTTTAATAAAAAGAGGCAAATAAAGATTCAAGGAATATAGTCCACGCAAGGTAAAATTTATTTTAGAACTTAACCAGCTTATATGTTGACCGAATTCTAGCTTATTATCTATTACAACACCTAAGCATTTAATACTTTCAACGAATTCAATATGCTCACCATTAGTAGTAACAGATACATTAACTTCAGAATTATGAGGTTTAAAAAGCATAGCTTTTGTCTTGGCAGAGTTTATACACAAATTGCAATTTTTCATCCACGTAGAAACATTAGGTAATAGAAAATTCTTATCATATTCAAAAACGTCAATGAGCTGAAGAAGACCAGTACATAGAAGTTGTATATCGTCCGCAAAGACAAAAGCATCACATTCAAATCTATTAAGTAAGGTGAAAAAGTCGTTTTTTTCAATTTATTTTATTCAATATTCATTATTTTGTATATTTTAGTAGTTCCACAAAGCCACTAAGGCTTGTCTGTAGGATATAAAAGGCAATAAAATAATTCAGTATAAATATATATGATAATCAGGGAATGCAAAATCCCGCACTTTTTAATTTGCGGTAAGCGCGAAATTTATCTTGAATTCCCGGGATCCCGCAAGGGACATAAATTAGAAAATATTTTATAGTAATTTAAAAATTTTTATTAATAAAATGCCTTGAAGATCTCAAATTTTTATGATCGAGAAAAAGCTCAGGTGGTTTTTCTTGGAATTTTCGTAGATGGAAAGAATTAAGCCCTGGTTTATGTATTACGAAAATGCTCTAAACGAAAGTAAAGGAACGAAAATTTGTTTCAATTTCAATTTCTTTCGTTTAGACTATTTTCGTAATAGATAAACAGGCCCTAATTTTATATTAGAAATTATATAAGTCTAATTATATGGGAAAATCTACGAAACAGGTCGATTTCGATTGTTGCCAACTCTTGAAGGCAGGAAAGCACCGTGAGCATTGTGAAAACGGGTAAAAAGGGTAAAAATTTACCAAAAATGGGGCAAAAAAGCACGATAATAATTTTTTGAAAAATTTAAGTCAAGATTTTAAAAACACATTTTAGCTTTATAAAATCGTGTAAAAAAGGTTCAAAAAATAACCAGAAAAGGGGTAAAAAAGCACCAAACTAATATTTCCAAATTTTGAAGTTTAAATATAACGAAGTTGCTATTTAAAATTGTACTACAAACATTGTGAAAAAATGTATTTTTTGTATATTTCGTATTATTTTTTCAACTTTTACAGAAAATTCAAGACAAATTGAAAAAAAGCAGAACAAATACCAAAAAAATAAACTGTACAAAATGCACTAAAAGCACTGCCAGAAATCTGAAAAAACACTGTAAATACCCGCTTTTTATAAAAAGTTATGAACAAAAAACCGCACACATTTTCGCTAATAAATATTTTTAAATTGTTGGACTTTTCGGGCATGTGACCACACATTTTCAATTAACCTTTCCGTGCTGAGTCTGAATTTGGTTTCCAAATTTTTCCAAAATATTTGGTTTTTGAGAAAATTGAGGTCAAAGTTAACAAAAACCATTTTGCCTATTTTTGAGTGGTTTTTACACACTTTTACCTCGAGTTAAAGAAAAAAGATGACACAAATTTTGCAATCATCACGGTAAGTTTATTCGAAAACGCATAGTCGCGCTATATTTCCATTATTGATTTTCAGTAATGTTGTTTTTTAATTTTTCCGTCCGTCCTTCTGTCTCTCCATGTAATCTTGTGCGTATGCTACATGTCGCAAATATTAAGATATTTTGATGAAATTTGATAGACCAACTTATATCGACCCACATCCACGGTCGGTTTAAAGAATTATGTGATCAAATATGCCTTGAATGGTATATATCTTCATTGCTATTATTATGTGAAAGTGCTAAATGGATCGGATAAACTTTGTATTCTCTACAGCATATCTTTCTCCAAAAATCGCTAAAAGGTTAAATTCAAATTGAAGGCACCTACATACACAGTTTTAAGAATTATGGAGTCCAATCAATATGGAACGGTAGATGTTATCATAGCTATCATTATATGAAAGTGCTAAACAGATAGGATTTTTTTTATGCTGTGAATAACTTTTCGCTGCAAAATACTCTAAAAATTCAACTTTTAATTGACTGGCACATCCACAGATAAAAGAATTAATGGTTAAAATCTGGCTTTTCTCTATATGTGACGCGCAAAATAGAAAGGGACCTAAGGTTTTGTTCAGGAGAGCCATTTTAAAGATTTAAATACGTGTATCTTTGGTGTACCATCACTGAGCGTGTTGGTATTAGTCTCATTTGAAAGCGACACATCTCATGACGTCAGGAACGTGTTGGTCAACCTTGAAAACGCGCGTAGGTCGTCCCTACCTCTTGTTTTGTGTAGTTGGTTTTTACTGTTTTCTACCTAGCGCGCTGTTTCCATGAGTTTGATATCAATTTTGCTCGCGGTTTTTCGAATCCAGCTTTATTTTCTGAAATTATTAATTGTGAATTATAATAAATACTCATTTATAATTCTTTTAAATCGTGAATATCATTCTGTTAGTACGAACATTTTTTCACATAACCTTATTATGTTATTCGCGAAAATAATTTAAAACTGATAACATTCTTACTGTTTGTTTTAGGATGAAATGGTGGACGAATTCGAAGATGTAGATTTACTTTATCGTCGACTTCACTTTCATAAAACGCGCATATCTCTGGGAGGGAACACTTTTGGGGCATGGGATCGGTCTCATTCGATGCTCAGATGTTGTCCACATCAAAAAAAAAAATTGATTTTTTTACCCTTAGGTCCCTTTCTCTATGCGCTGTCACATATATAAAAGAATAACGTGTGTGACTGACAGACTGACTGACTGACTGACTCAACATCGCCCAGCCCAAACCTCTGAAGCTAGGAAGATGAAATTTGGTTGCTCCTCCGGCGTAGACATCCGCTAAGACGGGATTTTTGGAAATTCCTACCGGAACGGGCAAAAAGGGGAAAAGTTTCCCCCTTGGCGGCCTGCCAAAACCCCTTTCGCTAGAAACCTGAAATTTAAATTATGTGTTCCTTGGAGTACGGGCTAGCTTACATAGAAAGTACTTTTTGGAAATTTGGACAGGGACGTTGTAAAACTGGAGGTTCAAAAGGGGAAAAGTGCCCCTCCTAACGTCCTGCCCAAACCGTTGGAACTAGGAAGTTGAAATTTGGAATGAAGGTTCATCCTCTGTCGTAGACATCCATTAAGACGGGGTTTTTGGAAATTCACACAGGGAGGGGCAAAAAGGGGGAAAGTCTCCCCCTTGACACCTTGCTCAAACTGCTGGAGCTATTAAGTTGATATTTGGTATGTAGGTTCCTCGACCAGCGTAGACGTCCGCTAAGATGACATTTTTGAAAATTCTTACCAGGAGGTGCAAAAAGAGTAACAAAAAAGTACCTTTCTCGAAAAAAATACATTTTCCCTGAAAAAGTAAATTTTTCCTTTTTCCAAAAAAGTGCCTTTTTCCGAAAAAAGTACCATTTTCCAAAAAAAAACCTTTTTCCAAAAAGATACCTTTCTTCAAAAGAAGCACTTTTTTAAAAAAAATACCTTTTTTCAAAAAGGTATTTTTTCCCCCAGAAGTGGAATGTCTCCCCCTTGACAGCCTGCCCAAACTGTTGGAACTACGTAGCTAAAATTCGGTATGTATATATTACTCCTCCTGCGAACACTTCCGCACAGACGGGATTTTTGGAAATCCATATCGGAAGGGGAAAGTCTCCTCTTAACAGCCTGTGCAATCCCTTTTGGCTTGAAACTAGGGTCTGGGATTTCCCGGACTTTTTTATTTCCCGGGAAACGGGAATAAAAAAATTTATTCCCGGAAATCCCGCGAAATATTTTTGAATAAAATTGTTAATGAAAACCACCTATATAAGTAATTTTTGTTAAAAAAAAAAACACTATTTCAGTACAAATTCAATCTGTGTAGTGAGAATTCAAAGTAAAAAATATCAGAATGTTGAACATTTGATTTCACATAAATTACTCTAAGCACTGCCAAATGAATTGCATGATTCCAGCAGAAAGCACCCACTAATGGACTGTCGGAAACAAACCGTTTCATCACACTTGGTCCATTAGATATGGTGGCCACAATGTTATTTTCCAAAGACAATTAAAACTCTTCTAGTCTTATTTCTACAATTCTTCTTATTTCATCAGCATTACATCTTCCTGATATATAAACCAACCCCAGGTTATAAAATGAATTATTTCCATTTATACATGTCTTCAAATATCTCTTTTGTGATATTCTTGTCCATTCATCTAAGATTATAGTAAATCTCCTATTGTTAGAAATATCGCTCGATATTTCTTTTATCATGATATCTTTTACATGATTGTAGTAATTTAATATAATGTTCTTGATATCGGTTTCATTTTTTGGCAATGTCAGGTTTTTATTATAAAAACTCTCGAATAAACGAAGATCTAGTTATGGTGCGGATTGACATTCCGTCGACTGCGGCTAATTTGGACACCATTTTAGGGAATGTTTGCCCTAGCATAAAATGTTCAATGCCTATTCAGCTTACACTTTTTTCTTCGGGTACTGTGCTAATTTTAGCTGGAACGTTATTCTTGTTGTTTTCTTCAAGACAAGTTGCATGACTATCAATTTTTTTTTTTTTGTGAACTAAATTTAGATGTCGGATAGTCTTAGTCTTTTAGGGCAAATATTGCACTGCGCTGCATTGTCCTTTTTTGTGAGGTATTTCCATACTCCAGACATTTAGGGTACGTTCGTAAGTGCAGTAGTTGGGCATGACTGCGGTATAATAAAAGTAAAACGTTCAAAAATGCAACACTTGACAGCACTGATTTACGTCAAACGTTTTTTTATGCAAACAATTGACAGTGCTGCTGCAAATTTTTGCAACTATCGCATCATTTTAATTTATGATGCAATAGTGCGCGTTCTAAATTTTTATGTTAAAATCATTTAATACAAAAAGAAAACTAAACGTTGGTGCATAATGGAAGAGTAAGTAGTGCATTATATAAAAATTCTTAATACAAATTTAAATAATGTTTATTTTTTTAAATAAATCAAAAGCCGTTTCATCTTTCTTTTAATTCTCTTTTTATTATAACTTAACAAAAAATTGTCATTTTTACCATCAAGATTTTCAATAATATTTGTTTTTTATTTTTTGCAAAACGTTATAAAAAGCAAACTCTGTGCAGTTGTTGAGCAGTAGCAAAGCATCTGCAACAGCTAATCACGCATCAGCAACAAAACTTGACATAACTGCCGCAGTGTTGCACAAATTTACTGCATTTACGAACGTACCCTTTATTCTTTAATATAAAATAATATATTAGTTTGAAAGCAGGTGTATTAAAATATAGTAAACTTACTTGAAAATATTACATTAATTAATGAAAACGCCCTTAACCTTTTGGCGAGTGGCGTACATTATAATGTACGTCGACTTCATCAGCTCATCACTGATTTGAATTTTAACCAAATCGATTCGTTATTTTGTTCTTATTAAAATTTTATGAAGGCTGTAAAATTTCAAAACAACATGAGATCAGTAGAGTGCGTTTTGTCTTGTGATCATCAACGCTGCTGAGAATGTGTTAAAAAATAAAAGTTAAAAAAAGGCTAAAGTTTAGTCTCAAAAATGTGTGATGAATAAAATTCAAAAACTCTAAAGATTTTATGAAGAGTTTAGTAATAGAAAAAATATAAAATTAAAATTTTAAAAAAATTTTAACCCGCTCGGGATCGACAGCATGTTAATGTTTGAACTTTAATTCAAAATATCTTCGCTAGGGTGTGCTGCAAAGTCATAAAAGTAATAAACAATATTTGGGCATATATCTACATTTCCACGAAGTTTGGTTGGAAAATTCCTAGCCATTTAAATTTCCGTGTCAAAGGGTTAATATAAAGGAGTATTTTAAATTTAAAGTCGACTTTATTTTTAAACATACGGTTTTGTTCATTTTGTGTATGAAAACCTCAAAAACATTTATATTTTCAAACATTTTGATTGGTTGAAAATAAATTAACCAATCAGAATGCTCCAAAAATAAGCCAAGTCAAGGTATACTGCCACCCAATATTTTAACTAAAGTCGACTTTAACTAAAATATATATTTGAAAAATTTAGATAGTAAGGGCGATTATTTGTAAGAAACAAAACTTTTTTTTCATATTTCTTTTAAACATTTTACCAAGTTTTTAGGTTTTACTACTTAAATTAATAAGTTATGCGAAAAATTTTCCCGACTAAAAAAGTTTTCATATAATCTCCCAGTGTAGAAAATGATTACCAGATTTGTGGTTAAGTAACTACGTACTTGGTAATGGTATCTAGTTACTTTTGTTATTACATTTCTTATTACCTTTATATGGCGATGTCGCGAAAAATAATGAGTTATGCTTACACACCAGCATACGAAAAATCTAAAAATATGTCATTACCTATATGCTTACCAGTACTGACAAAAATACTGAGTCTAAAAATAGATTTTCAAAAAATTAAATTATATAAAAAATTTTTTAAATAAAATCTGCTGGTGCGGGAATCGAACCTGGGTCTACAGATTGCCAGTCAACAGCTCTACCATCTGAGCTATATCGACATGTAATATTTAATAGATAAAAATATAATTGACCTGCTGCACACAAGTAAGCTTACTCGCCAACATACAAAAAATCAAAAAATATGTGGTTACATATATCCTTACCAGTGTTTAAAAAATATTGATTCTAAAAATAGATTTCAAAAAATTTTCAAAAAATCTAGAAAATTATTTTCTATTTGAAATAATGATAAAAATAAGTCATTATCAGTAACTCATTATTATATGTTTTAAAATAATGCAGAAGGTAAGTGGGCGTCATTACTGGTAGTCCAAAATATAATGATATGTCATTACCGTTTCTACACTGGGCTTATATGATTTGATATTATTATAAATGTTTATATGCTTGGCTTTATATAGCCATATACATTTATATTAACACTTTGGTTTTATAAATATGTTTGATATGACGTTATATATAATCATATGCGATTTGGTCTCCACCATATATTAAGATCTGCGATATAGTTTATATATAATGGAGTATAAGCTTCTATAAACAATCTTATATCAAAATATATAACATGACATGAAATCTAATTATACAAAATTTTACAAAGTTTAATTGCACTATAACGATGAAGAAGACAAACTTAGAAAGAGTTTTTTTTTTATTTTATAAGAAAGACAAATTTTATAAGACCAAAACTCTAGACTAGAAAAAGTTGTTCCGACAATTTTTGTAAAGTTGAGTTAAACCGAAAATTTACTTTGTCAGCTATTTCCAAGTTTATTAGCATAAATTTTTCTAAACAACTTTTTCTCGTTTTGAATTTTGCTTTTTATTGATATTCAATTACAAACTGCGTTATTCTATGTTTAACCCTTTCACTACCGACTTTTTGTTTGCAGATGTATCGTTATTTTGACTTCAGATTCAAATTAGAAAAAAATATGTAACATATTTTGCCCCCTCTCCCTCCTACCCACCAAAAATGACGTTCGAAAACCAAAAGTCCTTTGGTTGGTTTTCTTATCGTCATAAAACGAAGCTATATGCCAAATTTCAATTATCTATCTTTATTAGTTAAGGAGAAACGCCAGAACCACCTTTTCTCGGAGATTATGTTATATTCAAAAAATTAGACTTCATTAACAAATATCGCGACCATATTGCCATGTTGAACTGCTTATACATATAACGATTTTTATTTGAAGTCCAAGATCCTAATAAATTTATTTGTTAAAAGTATAAAGCTTTTTTTGCACTATTAAATTTTATATATTCTTTTAAAGATATGTACACTGTGGTGTACAAGGGTAGTGAAAGAGTTAAGGACAATTTGCATCCTAAAAACGTCCTAAATTGCATTCAATCCTCATTTCCATTAATACCAAAGATCGACCAATACCCACTTTGTTAGCCAAACTGTTCTGTCGGCCATTAGTATTTAATATTAATAAAAATAAGTGATCTCAACACACAAAAAAATAAAAACTAAATTCAATCATGAAAACTGCCTATTCAATAAATTTTATCGTTGAAATTCCTCCAATCACAAAAATTGTCCATTCAATTAAAAATTTGTAGCTCTTTAATTGAATAAATTTTCAATAAAATAGTGATATATTTTATTAGGATTTTTATTGGTTTTTTTTATATGTATTTGATTAAAAATTAATTCATTGGATTAAAAATTGATCCATATTGTATACCTTCTAAATAGCATATTATATCCATTTGATTAAAAATGAATCCATTGGATTAAAAATTGATCAATATTGTATAAATTCTAAATAAGACTATTCAGCTGGATAAAGTGGTAGTTGTCATGCCAACTATAAAAAATATATTTCTTTATTTTTAGCTTGAATTTCATAACATTGAATTTTATTAAAATAAAACCTGTATGTAATTTTCATTCATTTGATGGATTTATTTATACTTATATGAAAGATTCTCTCACAGAAATTAGTTTTCTTCTTTTTTCTGAGGCATAAGGACTCTGTCAAAATTTTTTTGAAAATTAAAAATATAGTTTGTTTTTATTGAAAACTAAAGAAAATCTATTTTATTTAAAATAATTTTAAATTTATTTTTCGCATATTTCAAAAAATATTTTTATTAGTATTTCAAAAACTACATTACTATTTTACAGTAATGTTCTAGAATAAATAAATATTCATATTTAATATGGCAAAATTAAAATATTTAACTAAATAAAATAATAAACTCAACGAGAATTTATAAAATTTTATAAAAAATAATTTAAAATATCAGTACTAATACATTAACATTTATGAAAACAACTACATAAATAAAGCAAACGAAAAACACAACAATATGCTGATGTTTTTCTCTTGGTTTATGAAATGCTTTTGAGCAATAGAATAAAAAATGGCAAATTGCAGTTTTGAGCAATTATTTAATATATTGGATTAATTTTTAATTGACCTTTTGAAATAATTTAACAAATCGTTTTAATTGAAAAAAGTTGAACAATATTTTTTTGTGTGAACAATATTTACTAAAATTTTATTTGAAAATTTTTATAAAATTATATGTATTTATGTATAATTTAATGCAATTAGATATATCCATTTTTTGGATCACATTGTATCAGGTTAGATAACGTGCTTATCTCGTTTGATATAATTATATATTCCAATATTCGGATCAAATTAGATATGAACATATATATGGGTTTATATATGGTGATATATGATTATATAACATCTTTTTTGGTCAAGTTGGCAAAGATTTTTTTTGTTTCAAATAAATTGATTCCCTTTTAAAGATTTTAACAACCCAGCCAGGAATTTCGGAGCGTTCATAAATAAGATTCTTAAATGGCTCACAGAAATGATTATTGTTTTTTTGAAAACACTCTTTTTTTTTGGTAAAAAATATGAACCCTCAGAAAACAACCCAAAAAGTTGTCTCTACAATCAAAAAAGCTGTCTCAAAATGAGGGTTCATTTTTCGGACTCAAAAAAGATTACAAAATTATTTAAATTTATGAGGAAAATTTCGATTTTATACGTTCTTTTTTCTGAGTCATTTCTGAGTACACACGGGGCTCTTTTGGACGGACCACTTTCATAGGAAAAAGTGGAAAAATGTTTATGTTTTTGGAGCTCATTTGTGAGTCATTAATGATCATCTTTGTTTGCTGGGAATGACATTTTTGTTTTGATATTTAAAATGTTTTTATGACTAAAATTAAAAAATCCTATTCCAAACAAAAACAATTTAAAAAATTTAATATTTTTAAAATTTCCCGTTTTCCCGGGGAAAATATATTATTCCCGACAAACTTTTCCCGGGATTTCCCAGGAATTCCCACCCGGGAATTCCCGAACCCCAAACCCTACTTGAAACCTAAAATTTTAAATAGGAGTAGGACTAACTCACCGACAAAGTACTTTTTAGATTTTGGGACAGGAACATAGTAAAAATGGGGGTCGAAAAGGGGAATGTTCCCAATAACGGCCTGCCTAAACGGCTGAGGCAATGAAGTTGAAATTTAGTATGACAACCGCGAACGGAATTTTTGGAAATTCCTACAAGGAGGGGCAAAAAGAAGAAAAGTCTCCCCTTGATGGTCGGTAATAACCGTTTTGGCTAGAAACCTGAAATTTAAAATATGGGTCCCTGGAGTATGGGCTAACTTATTAGGAAAGTAGTTTTTGGAATGTTAGCCGCTCCCCTTTGACGACCTGCCAAAACCCCTTTGGATAGAAACCTAAAATGTAAAACGTGTTTCTTGGAGTATGGGCTCACTTATCGGAAAGGTGCTTTTTAGAATTTTGGAAAGGGACATTGAAAAAATGGAATTCAAGAAGCGAAAAGGGCCTGCTCAAACCGCTCGAAATAGGAAGTTGTAATTTCCTTCTCTATTGTAGACATCTGCTACAAGATGGGATTTTTGGAACTTTCTACATGTAGGGTCAAAAACGGGAAAGGTCTTCCCTTGACGGCCTGGCCAAACTGCTGGAAATAGGGAGTTGAAATTCTGTATGTATGTCAGAGAAACAAGCCGACCAAAATAATCGGCGGCGGCGGCGCAAGCAAATAATCGGCGGCGGCGGCGGCTTGATCGGCTGGATAGAACGTTATACTTGTAATTTAAAGATTTTTAAGGTTTTTTTCCAAAACGTAGCAGTAGAAAATTGTACAAAAAGTTAGAATTACACTGTGGAACAAATTCAGGTTAGCAAAAGTTAGGTCGATTCTGAGAGTGAGGGGTGAAAATAGAGGCTAAATTAGAAGACCCGTATCGCGGCGTTTGCTTATGTTAGTTCGAATTTTTTCATATTGTTTATATGGTTTTTTGGCTATAACTCGTCGACTAATTGATATTTTTTAAATCTGTAAAAGCCAAATTATTGCTAGACCTGTGCAACAATTAAAATTTTTTCAAAAATTGATTTGATTGATTTTTTTTTTTTTTTATATCTCTAGCTATAATTTGAGATATATAAAATTTACAATTTTTAGTTTTTGAACAGACCTAGAAGGAGTGATAGTTGGGATTTCCAAATATATACACCTACAAAAAAAATTGTAGTCCCAACCGAATTGTTCGGTTGTTTTAACCCTATTTCGGTTATCACAACACTATTTGGGTTGCAACAACCCTATTTAAGTTGGAACAACAGAAATTTTCAAATAAAACTGATTTTCCTAATTTTTTCAAATTTTTTTTATTTCGACGGCTTTTAATTGCAACATTTTGTATAAAAAAATTAATTTTTATCTAATTCATTCTTAAACTGGGTTTAATTCAGAGTAAAATGAAGTTTTTTTATTTTAATGGCTTTAAAATTGATAAAGTTATAAATTTTTTATAAACATGGAATCTCTGCATTTATAAGAAAATTGATGTTAACCTTAATGAGTGTGGAAACAAGAACATCGAGTTGTCTTATAACAGCTGAAATTAATTGTATAGAAAAACTTACGATAACTTTCTCAGTTAATTTAAACAAAAGAATCTCATTTTACTAAGCACTAATCCATTTTCAGAATAAATTACAATAGTAAAGAAATGTTTTTTTTTTTTAAATACTGTAAAAAAAAGCCGTCAAAGTATACAAATTAAAAAAAATGTTTTTTAATTTCAATATTTTTTTATTTTGGAAAATTGATATCCCAGCCGAAATGAGCCGAAAAAAATCGGCGGCGGCGGCTGAGGCAAAACTGACCGGCGGCGGCGGCTTAAACGGCTCACGGCGGCTGGCTTGTTTCTCTGATGTATGTTCCTCCTCGAACGCAGACATCTGCTAAGATGGCATTTCTGTAAATTAATACCGGGAGGGGTAAAAAGGGAATAATTTTCCCCCTTCATGGCGTACCGAACCCCTTTGGCTAGAAACCTGAAATTTATAATACGCTTTTCTTGGAATATGGGCTAACTTATCGGCAAGGTATTTTTTGCACGATGTTCAAAAGGGCAAAATTGCCCTGCCCCCCTTATTACCTGCCTCTTTGGCTATAAACCTAAAATTTAAAGAACGAGTGTGTTTGGAACACTAAAATTAAGAAACGAAATGGGAAACGAGTGGAACTGAAGCATTAGAAAAGTGGAACAAAATGGAAATGAATGGGGAAAAAGTGTATTTGAAACAATAGGCAACGAAAATGAAGAGGAATATGGATAAAATGGAATAGGGAGCGAGATGGCATGAATAGGTAACGCGTTAAATTGAAATACTGCAGCTAAAAAGGAATGGAACGGAGCAAGTGCAAAGAAATGGAATGGAAAGAGGAATGACGAATATCAATATTAATACACAAGACAGGTGGAATGAAACGGAGAACGGGAGGAATTGGAATAACAGATAATGGAAACGAAATTCAATGGAATCTGGGAATGAGTTGCATTGGAACACCAAAGTTGTTAAACCAGATAGAATGGAACGGGGAACAAGTAAAATTTAAACGTTAGACAACTGTAGGGAAGTAGAATGTAATTTGAATGACTCAAGCTGCTGGAGTTTGGTACTTGAAATTTCGCATGAGATTGAGGCAAGATTATATATTTGGGTATTTTTACTGGGAGGAACAAAAAGGGATGAAGAGCCCGTTTTAATTACCTGTTCAAACACTTTATGCAAGGAATATGAAACTTAGCCATACATGGAACTAATTAGTTAGGTGGACTAATTAAATGATGATTTCATTACCATTTTACTGATATCAGTTGTCATGAAATGATTTTAATAACCAATTTTTTTAATTAATGGTAATGATTTAAAAATTTAATTACATTGATTAATGACAATGGTTTTATATTTCATTACCATTCATAATGCATCAATAAAAAAAAAAATAATTGCCATTGAAAGAAAAACGTAAAAATGGAGAAAAACTCGCCGAAATCGGGGACGAAAATTGCTGATTCAGGCTCATGCTAATTTGAAATTAAATATTACTTTCCATTCCATTTATATTCGTATCCAGGTAAAGTAGAACAGAATGGAATTACCATTAGCAATGTCTTTTTTAATGAAAAATATTTCATTAGTATTAACTAATTGTAATAAAATTTCAATGGTAATGAAAAATTCCCAAGTGTGAACTTAGCATTTAAACATACTCTACAAAATGGTTAAACAAATTTATTAAATAAAATAGAAAAAACTTTAGAAAAAAAAAATGCAATTTATATATTCCGATACCGAAGCACTAAAATTTTCCAATTGTATTTGTGTATTTACTTGAATTGCCAGGTCTACGTTTCATAAACTGGAATTAAATAAACTTTAAGGCTTTGCCCGCTAGTATGATATATATCGCCCTTAATATTGTTGTGTGTAAGTGCTAAAATGATCGGATTATCCGTTTCGTTTCTACATCACTTTAAGCTCCAAAAATCTTTGAAAAGCTATAAAATTGAACCTAAAATGGCTCTGGATTCCAAAATAATAGTACGATATATTTAGCACTTACACACAATAATAGTATTACTGATACATATCGATCACGCAGGACTACAACTAATTATTTCTCATACAGCGGATGTGCCCTCCAAAAAATATAAAATTTTATGTTCTTCACGCATAGACATGAAGAGATTTTTATTGTCATATCTTCTTTATTTCTGAAGGCACACTAATGAATTTCGCCTCGTTTATTTTGTTTATTGGTCAGTTATATGTCAGTATCAAAAAATTTTCAATTACATTGAGGCTGAAAGCGAAAAATTAAAAATCTTTGAAATTACTCTTTGTTCAAAAAACAGAGTTACAGATTTTAAAGAACTACCGTTTGTTCCTAATTGAGGGCACCTATTTTTTTCAACAAGTGTGAGATTTTTCAACATCAGCATTATTATCCACCAAAGGTTTCAGGCGATATCCTCTTATGCTGAAAAAGTTATACCCAAAAGAGTTGAAAATCTTTTGAAAGTTACAAGCAAATTTAGGGTAAATTAGGGTAGTTTTTAATTGAGTAGATTACATTAACAGTATAAATATTAAAATTTAAGATGTCCGCCTGATAAAATTTGTTGCACCGAAAATGCTGATATCATCAAAAATATTATATATTGTTACTAAAATGGTTTAAATCGTGAGTTACATGGAATCGCCCGGATCCGTAGATTTGCTCATATACTATATATTTTTAAAAACTGAATAACCTCAAACTAAGGGCATGTGTATCTATTACGAAAATACTCTAAACGATAGCAATTGACAATTACTTACGTCGAAAATATATGGAAAACAAAAACAAATTTTCGTTACTTTGCTTTCGTTTATACCATTTTCGTAATACACAGAACGAATTTACAAAATTCTAATTAAATTTTTAAACACCTTTCTCATACCAAATTTGTAAATACAAAAAAAAAAACTTTTTAAAAAGGCACCAACAAAGAAATTTGTAAATCCAAAAAAAAATTTCTTTTATTTTTTGTAATTTTGAATTTTTTTGTTTTAAACAATTTTTATATGAAAGATAACAATTTACAAACTAGTTACAAATATTTCAAACAAAAAAATTGTTGGGAATAAAATTTCAATTTAAAAGAAAATGTGATTGCTTTTACAAATTCCCTTTGTTGGTGCCTACTGTTTTTTCTGTGTACATAAACAAGGGCTTATTTTTAGACTAAAACACTTGTCCGTAAAAAAAAAAATAAATAAAAAAATTAATATAGAAAATAATTTTAGAAAATTGGAAAATTTTTAAAAATTATGATAACCAGGCACGTAGCTAGTCCCTTTTAAAATTTTTTTTAATTGTAAAAAGAGAAGTTAATAGTAGACAGAGGCAGAATATTTTATAAAAATATCTGTAAGAACCGAAAAATATCTGTAAGGTTTTTAAAACTTGTTTAATATTACAACTACCCAGCAAAAATATGAGTAAGTCATTCAAAACAAACAACTTTTAAATTGGTTACAATGGAGCGATAAGTGCTCTTTTTCTGTTTCGAATGTATGTGCTTTTAAACAACTTTCAAAAATGAATATATAATGTTGTTTTTTCTTTGTAAATGCATTTGTTTGTAAATTACGAATTTATTATAGATTCCATTTTTTATCTCTAAAAAAACAAAATAGTTAATTGTATTAACGTACTTTATTAATTTAGGATTATTTACATATTTTTTAATTATTCGTACAATATTTTAAAAAATACTTCAATTACAGTTCCCATCGAAAAAGGGAAGGAAATAAAGAATTGGATCCCATTGAATCTCCTGGACTATGACCCAATTATGAATTCTTTTCACTAAATGCAAATATATAAAAGTTAACAATTAAAATGTATTGTTAAGGCTCTATGAAGTCGCACGCGTGCTTTTGCACCGTGCACCAAAGAAATATGTTAATAAAATTTGTTGCAATGTTAACATATTTTATCGTTTAAAACAGATCAATCAAGAGGTTCGTTAACAGAGGTTGGTCCCTTACCTTTGCTTATACACAAAAAGTTCTATAAATGTCACCTGCTTTAAATGTCGATATGCTTTAATTGCTATTACGCCTTAAAAGTCGTAAAATCAAACTAAATAAATAATTCCTTAGTGACAAAAAATATATTATTCCTTCAACTCAAAAATAGATTTAAAAAAATAACTGCCGTCAACTTTAAAATGTCCATTAATAAGTCCAATTTTTAATTAAAGTTAAAATTTTGCTAAATGAACTTCTTCAACATAAGAATTTAACTACCCGACTAAAAAAGATATTATATAATCATATATCACCATATATAAACCCATATATACGTCCATATCTAATTTGATCCGAATATTGGAATATATAATTATATCAAGCGAGATAAGCATGTTATCTAACCTGATACAATTTGATCCGAAAAATGGGTCTATCTAACTTCATCAAATTATATATTAATACATATAATTTGATGAAGATTTTCAAATAAAATTTTAGTAAATATTGTTGAGATCACTTATTTTCATTCATTTTAAATACTAATGCTTAATGTTTAGAAAAATTTTTGTTAATAAACTTTGAAATAGCTGACAAAATAAAACATTACAAAAATTTGTCGGAACAACTGTCTTATAAAATAAAAAAATAACTTTCAGAATTAATTTTTTTTCACGAAAAAAATAACTGAACTTAAACCATATTTATTTCAACATATGTTTTTCTAATTTTTATTTTTAAATTTAAAAATTGCAATTAAACTTTATAAAATTTTGTATAATTAGATATCATGTCAGATACATATAATTATATATAAAATTAATACAATTTTCTATTAACTTTGTTATATATTTTGATATAATATGGTTTATAAAAGCTTATATGCCATTATATCTAATTATGTATGAAGTATATTTGCAGATCTCTTAATATATGGCTGGAGACCAAATCGCATATGATTATATATAACGTTATATCAAACATATTTATAAAACCAAAGTGTTAATATAAATGTATATGGTTATATAAAGCCACGCATATAAACATTTAAAGTTATATCAAATCATATAAGATTATATAAAAACTTTTTTAGTCGGGTAATCACGATTGCAAATTATAGCATTGGAACTTAATGCATCGTTTAATGAAAACGTTGATTTGAAGCTAACGATAGTTGACTTGCAAAATTCAAATGACGACATGGTATTCGCCTTCGAAATATGTCTGGGGAAAAACTGTCCTCCAACGGTTCTCGTATTCTTTAATGAATTTAAAGTTAAGATTTCAATCATAGATCTGAGGCTTGAGCAAATTTTTAATGATGGCCTTATTACTGTAGTGTTGTAAAATGTCGGTGCTTTTCTTTCCTTTATTTGTTAAAATGAAAAAAAAAAAAAATATATATATGAAAAAATAGTTTCCTAGTACGCTTTAATAGTCTGAAAATTCCTTGAGTAATTTTTAGAAAAAAATTAATCAGAGGGTTACATATAACTTTTAGGCCCAGCTTTTAGGATGTAGATTATCTTTAAACTTAGTTTAACGCAGTTTATAACTGGAATACTCCTTCTAAAATCTATTTAAATTTTCGTTTTCGGTTTAACTAAACCAAGTTTAACTGACATCCCAAAAACTCGGTCCTAATGTATTAATCTTATTTAATTCAATATCGTATCTTTTTCGAATTTAAAGACTGAAGTAAACATGTTACAAACTTATTTAAAAAAAAAACTGTTGAACAAAAATTAAAAAAAAATTTTGGTTTTGTCTGATTTCGACTTAATCGAATTGATTCAGATGCAAAAGAAGTTTTTCCTTAATATTGCCCTATAAATAATAATATATTGAAGCTTTTGTTACACAATAGGTTCAGAAATGGGCTCTGTAAAGACTAAACATTAAAATTGCCTCTAAATTATGCTATTTCAAACATTATAAAAAGCACGTTTAAATCACTTTTCAATTCAATTCAATTTATTTCTTATAATATTTATATTATTTACATTTGACTTAGAAGCAAAGAGTTTAGGAACTTCGTTCCTTTTCTACTTAGATATATAAATGTATTTTTTTAATGTCCCAGCCAGCAAATTCGGAGCGCTCATATATAAGATTCTTAAATAGCTCATAGAAATGATTATTGTTTTTTTGAAAACACTCTTTTTTTGGCAGAAAATATGAACCCTCAAAAAAACAATCCAAAAAGTTGTCTCTACAATCGAAAAAGCTGTCTCAAAATGAGGGTTCATTTTTCGGACTCAAAAGATATTCCAAAATTATTTAAATTTATGAGGAAAATTTCGATTTTATACGTTCTTTTTTCTGAGTCATTTTTGATTACACGGGGGCTCTTTTGGACGGACCACTTTCATAGGAAAAAGTGAAAAAATGTTTATGTTTTTGGAGCTCATTTCTGAGTCATTAATGATCATCTTTGTTTGCTGGGGTATGAAATTTATGTACATTATTATTAAACGGAAAGAAAAAAATTTACAAAAACCTTTATGAAGCAGAGATATAAGATAAAAATGAGAAAAAAATAAAGTAGATAAAATTATGATGAGATGAGTTCATTGATATGTTGTGAGAGTTGGCATCTTCCATTAAAATTTAGAATCAATCTTTCGATTTTATAGAACGAGTTCGAAGCCAGCGAGACTATGTAGGCGTCGGGTGGAATAGTGCCATGATAGTTTAAATATCATTTTAAGTAGCTTATTTTGTGCTACTTGGAGTTTTTTTTATATGACATTTTGCAGACGTGTACCAAACTGGAGCACAGTAGAACATTATGGGGTGAAATATAGATTTGATGATGAATTTTTTATTTTCTGTGTTCATTTCCGACTTTCTGTTTATAATTGGGTACATTATTCTAATAATTTTGTCCAACATAGGGAATACGATTATTAAAATTAAGCTTTGTATGAAGCATAACGCCCAAGTATTTGACGTTGTTTTCCCATGGAATATCATGGTTCATGAAACGAGGTAAGCTCTGGGGTATAAAACAAGACTTACGTTTTCTTGTAAAATAAATAGCCTGCGTTTTTCAGGGTTAACCAAAATCTTCTATTTATCAAAATAATTACTCAACCCAGTAAGAGCAGAATGCAAGTTTGTAATAATATCAGCTGAATAAACATCAGAACTAAGAATTGATGTATCATCTGCAAATATAGACGTAATGCAATTGGAAAATGTTGGAATGTCAGCAGTAAAGATGTTGTAAAGAACTGGCGACAGGCAAGAACCTTGTCGACATCCTGCAATGATATTAACTTGTTGTGAACAGGTTTTACCCAAGTAAACGCTGAACGATCTATTTTGAAGAAAGTTTTGAATCATTTTTATGAGTTTAATTGGAAAGTTGAATTTTTTCAATTTAAAAATAAGTCCATTATGCCAAACGGAGTCAAACGCAGCTTTTATGTCTAGCAATATCATTCCAGTTGATTTCCGTTTTGAAAATTATTTTTAACTAATTTTCTGATTTTTAGTAGGGGTTGAGACGTATTATGTTCACTTCTGAACCCGAATTGTTGCGATGGAAGTATATTGTTTGCATCGATAAAATTAATAAGCTTTTCCTTAATAATTTTTTCCAAGATTTTACTTATAGAAGAGAGCAGACTTATTGGTCCATAAGAAAGTGGAGAATCAGGAGGTTTATTTGGCTTGAGTATTAGTATGGTTTTTGAGATTTTGCAATCACTGGGACAGTAGCATAATTTAAGGCAAGCATTAAAGATGTTCGTTAGATAGTTGATACCTTTATTAGGTAAATTTTTTAGACATTTATTATTAATACCGTCTAAACCTGGAGTTTTTTTGTTTTTAAATTTTTTTATAATTGCACCAACTTTTTCAGTAGTAGTGAAGTAACAGTTTTGTGGGATTTTTTGGGTGAAACATACTACATTGTTGCACACAGAAAAAATATTGGTTGTAAATCGGTCCCCAGTACCAAAAATAAATATGGTAATAAGAATTACTATCGTACTTCTCAATTATTTGAAATTGTAACAGACTTTCTATAGTTATATAGAAATAATGTAATTTTAATGAAATAAAAGTATATACAACAATAAAATTGATTCCATATACCAATCCTTGCAATTATTCTGATTTATTAAAAAGTTCAATTAATATAACCAAAATTTATACAATATAATATGATTGAATCCCGAATATTGGAAATTACAATAACAAGTTTGATTAATACAACATATTTTAAACCGAAAATGTGCTTTTAATTGCAACACACAATTATCGGTTGTTAAAATTCAAAAAGGTTGTTTAAAGAAATATTTTTCGATTATAATAACAGAAAATCTACCTTTTAACCTGTTTTGGTATTGTTAACCGAATGGAAATTAAGTGAATCATAAACTTGTAGTCAATACCAAACAAATATCAAAAAATTGTATTTAAAAAAATTTTATGTCGTTGTCAACTTTAAAAAAATAATTAAAAAATAAGAAATAAATTGAATTGTGGAAAAACTACAATAATTTGAAAAATTTGCATTTCTGGTGTTTGCGTTAAAAAAAAGAGTGGGTAACGGAATTTAAAAGAAAAAGTGATGTGAAGTATGCAAAGGAAGATTATTTATTGGTAACAAAAATGTTTGTCAAATCATCAAACTAAAAAATTATATTTCCGATGGCCATCCTTTCGTGTTTATAGTGTTTGTTTCAAAAAATGTAATCTCTTGTCATTACTATAAAAATTAGCACATAAGAAAAACTCACATTATGCACTTTAAATTTTCCTAATCACTAAATCAACTAATATCTATCAATAGTAAAAACGCTAGTGAGTGAAGACAAAAATTCCAAAAATGTGCCTGAACAAACTTTCCCAATCAATAATTTATTTTTATCTTTATAAATGTATGTATGAATATAAGAATAACGTTCGTATGATTTCGGTTTTAACATCTTTTATTTTGTCAGCTGCTAAATATTTATATTAAAATACTTCCTTTTTCTAAAATTCAATGATGAAAATATGCAGAAAACCGAAATTATTCGAACATTGTTTAAATTATTAATTTTTGAATTGTAATTTAATACTGTTAAATAAAAAATATTCCAGCAGAAATAAAAAAATATATTTAAATATTAAAAAATTACGTTTTATAATTATTTTTATTGTTAGGACTGAATTGCAGTAGGTAATTAAAAAATAAAAATCGGTAGTAAGGGACGATATTTGCTTTAGTTTTCCATCATGTCAACTAATTATTTCAGTTCTTAGAACAACGAAGCATTATTTAGAATCAGTTACTTTTAAGAAAATATGGTAGTCAGAATGGAAATTCCCATAGAATTATCAGATAGTACGTGGGACCGCATAATTCGATTGGCAACAAATTCGGTTGTGACAACGAATCTGTTTTCTGGGTGTGTGTTTTAAAATTGGAATATTGCTAGATTTCTTCCTTAACATTTTAGAAACTTTCCAAAAAGGGGAAGATGCTTTGTCCAAATTGGACAACATGTTATTCCAAGTTTGGTTTCTGAAGTGGTTTATTTCATTCGTAATATTTTTATTTAAACGTGTCATAGCTCGACGATCATTAACATCTCTGTAACGCTTCCAGTTCCTTTTAAATACGTTCCTTAATTGTATCATACTTTTTATGTTGTTTGGTAAGGGTTTAGAGGTTGGTGCAATTCTACGTTTGGGCACACTTTCATCTATTCCCATTTTTACTACATTATTGAAAACATTTATCATGTTGTCAATTTGAGTGCTGTTGTTTATTTCATTAAAGCTATCCGCCACAGGAAGATTCCTGTTTATGAATTTCATAAAATGCGGCCAGTTTGCCGTGTTGAAAGCGTAGCATAAATTGTCTACCATTTCATAATTTAAATTAATTGTACTAACAATTGGTAGGTGGTCAGAACTCAAGTCATTTATAATTTTTACTGCGGACATATTTTGAGATATGTTAGTTAGAAAAAAATCTAGAGTTGACGGTTGTTTACTTGAATCAGCCGGAATATAAGTATATTCGTGGGGAAATACTATTTGTGTTTGGTTTAGTTGAAGTTTCTCATATAATATGTTACCCCAGCCATTACTTCTTTGACATCCCCAATAACTATGTCTGCAGTTGAAATCTCCTCCTAATATGTATTTATTTGAGCTCGTTAGTTTACGAATATCTGACGCAAATGTTTGTTTTCTTCTGGGTCCCTGTTTGTTGACCCACCAGCAGAGAAACAAGCCAGCCGCCGTAAGCCGTTTAAGCCGCCGCCGCCGGTCATTCTTGCTCCAGCCGCCGCCGCCGATTTCTTTCGGCTCATTTCGGCTGGAAGTATCAATTTTCCAAAATAAAAAAATTAAAAGCAAATGTCATTTTTAAAACAAATTTTCTACTTCATCATTTCCTGAACCATCAAGAGTATTTTTTTTTTAGTTAAAAAAAAATAAAAGAACCAGTTTTATATTTCTTAAGTTGGAAGTTGTGCTTGAAAACTTCTGACAGATTCGCTGAAATTTGGATAAGCAATAGAGGAGAGAATCCAAATGAACAATATACATATATACTTTTTAAATGACCAAGTGTAGATTGTAGGCAGAGCTTCGAAAGAATTAATTCAATTTTAGGTTAATTCGCACAAAACCAAATTCAGCTTTAGAAATTGAATATATATCATTCCATCAAAACATTCCTTTATAATTAATTCATAGGTTTCATTCCCAAAGTTTAATATTAAATAGAATGCATTCTTATGTTGAATACATTCCTCATAGAATTACAATCAATATAAATAATTAATTTTTTCATTAATTCTAATCTTTTACAAAATGGCTTATCAAAATTGTCATTTTATTAAATCAGTAAAAGATCTAAGGTATGAATATACCAACGACTATATAGACTAAAGACAAACCAACAGCCTCAACTGCTGTTAAAAAGTCTCTTTAATTTTATATGCAAACAGGTTTTAAGAGAAACAGTTTTTAGTGTTTTTTTTAACGCGTATTTTTTAATATTAATAGGCAAAATTTTGTGCTAATTATACAAAACTAATGCAGAGAACATATCAAACAACACAAGTGCACTTTATAATTTAATTAAAATTGCTGTAAAACAATAAAAATAATTAATTAAAAATACCACTTTTTCACGTTTTTTGTTATTTTACATTGAAACTCTCTTAAAACCAGTTCAGTTTTTCAGATGAGAGCCGTGGATAGTGCCTGAATATACTAATGATTCTGACAACACTTTAGTTTATAATTACAAATTAAATAAAAATGTGGCTTATATTAGCGATTTAATATTGATATCATATACACAACCCATAAAAATAATTAAAAACGCAACATTTGTTTTAAACTTTTACAAACCGAATGAAACGTGAAAGATCATTATAAAAAGAATGAATTCATGAAAGAATTCATTCACTATGCATGAAAATTAAATTTATCCAAATATGAGTTCCTTTTACATATATGGAAATATGTATTCTTTGAAATATGTTCATATACAAGTCCCTTTTGCATAAATTGAATAACATATACTTTCATATTTGTCCATATATTAGTGCCATTTCCATATATGAAATAACAGATGCTTCCATATATGTCTGTATATGAAATTTCTTCCATATATGGAATCACATATACTTCCATATATGTTCATATAAAATCCATATATGTTCATAAAAAATCCATATTTGTTCATATGTGTCCATACATAAACTATATATGAACATGTTTGAGCGTATATGAACATTTTTCACCGGGAGTGAATAAATTCATAAGGAATGGTATAATCGTAAGATATATTAGTAAATTTTAATTAAAAGTCCAAAAGTGAATTAAAAAATTAATTCATTCGAATTTATGGTCGTAGGTTTGGTTAAATAGATCACATCACATTTTTCAGAAATTTCAGTACACCTGAAATTATTATCAAAAGACGCATTTTTCAGACATTGCGGACGAAGATATTTACAATAATCGACGCTGTTCTGAGTTCCGCATCCACAAAAAAATTCTAAAGTGAAACATTCCGAATTTTTTTTGCTGTTCCGTGATCCGTGATGATGATGTTTCGGAACTAAGAATATCTGAATTTTTTAACTTTTCTTCTAAGTTTTTCAACTTTGACATATTTTCGAGCATAATTTTTTTCGAACCATATTTTTTTTCTAGTTTATTCTAAAAACACATTTAATTTTGAGTGAAAATAGAGTTTGTTTATTTCTAAGTTCCGAATCCACATAAAAAATTCTAAAGTGAAACATTCCGAATTTTTTTGCTGTTCTGTGATCCACATCCGAATTATTTTCTACGTTTTATTTCGTGTTGGAAAAGCTTGGTGAAAGTAAAACGAATATTTTGTTGCAAAAATTAATATGTTAGAATTTATTTTAAAATTTGTTGAAACAGTCAATTTCCGACATTTTGAATTTTGTGTGATTTTACAAAACCACTCTAATTAAAAAGTTTCGGAATTCAGAACAGGGGTGATAGTGTCAAAACTCTGTTTTTGAGCGACTTCAAGCACTTAACAATTTGAAATTCAGCAATTTTTCAACCGATTTTGAATATTGTAACGTTTTCGGAAAGACAAAAAATTTAGCTTTCCAAATATATATAGAATTATTTATTTGTAACTGAAATATGTTGACAGTTTTTTTTTTTAAATATTAAAATTAATTTTTTTTTAATTTTTATACTTTGACGGCTTTTTTACAGTATTAAACAATTCTTTACTATTAATTCATTCTGAAAGTGCGTTTAGTTCTTAGTAACATCAGATTCTTTTGTTTAAATTAATTGAAAATTGAAAAAGTTATCGTAATTTTTCTAAACATTTAATTTCAGCAACTCGAGGTTCTTGTTTGCACAATCATTAAGGTTAATATTTTCAATTTTCTTATAAATGCAGAGATTCCATGTTTATAAAAAAATGTATAACTTTGACAATTTTAAAGCGATTAAAGTAGAACTTCATTTTACCCTGAATAAAGAATAAATAAGATAAAAATTAGTTTTTTTAAACAAAATATTGCAATTAAAAGCCGTCAAAATTAAACAAAATAAGAAAAAATTTAGAAAATCAGTTTTATTTGAAAATATTTCCACAAAATTTTGTTGAATATATAAACATATGTATATATTTGGAAAGCCCAACTATCTCTCCTTCTAGCTCCGTTCAAAAACTAAAAATCCTAAATTTGTAATTTTTATCGATGAATTTAACTTAAAATTATTTTTTATTTGATAATTCCAAATTTTTTGAACAATTTTCTACTGCTATATTTTGGAAAAAACCTTAAACATCTTTAAAATACGTGTATAATGTTCTATCAAGCCGATCAAGCCGCCGCCGCCGCCGATTATTTGGTTGAGCCGCCGCCGCCGATTTTTATCCGGCTCAACCTTAATCGCCGCCGCCGCCGCCGATTTTTTGCTTGCGCCGCCGCCGCCGATTATTTTGATCGGCTTGTTTCCCTGCCCACCAGGATAATAGCAAGAATAAATATTTATAAAGTCATTACCAGATTTTACCTTAACACCTATGTTTTCAATCAGTTCAGTGTTAATAGGAGGTATAAGTAGATGCTAAATGTGTTTTTTAATTAAAATAGCTACTCCACCTCCTCCACCATGTTGTCGATCGTATCTGTAGCAGTAGAAGTTCTGATGTTTTATTGTAATTTTTTTATTTAGCCAGGTTTCACAAAGTAAACAAATGTCAATATTGGTTTTTTCCAAGAAATGGAATAATTCATCTTTTTCAGTGCGAATGCTACGAGCATTCCATTGTAATAACGTTATGTTTCTGTTCATTGGTACAAAAATTTGCATGCAAGGTTTGTAACAACCTCGAATTGCTCTTCACGAGACCTGCATTTTTTTAAATTTGAAATTAATTCAAACGTAAGATTTTTTAATTCTTCTAAAGAGAACTAATTATTATCGATATTTTGGGTGAATGGTTGGTTAGAACGGGTTCTAGATGGATTTTGTGTTTCGCTCTGATTTAAAGTATTTGGAAAATTAACGTTGTAATTTGATTGGTTGTTGAATTGTTGGCTTCTTTGTCTGGCACTCTTTGGTTGAGCACGTTGCCTTATTTGCTTATATGTTTCCCTATTAGGGCAGTCAGGGGACATAGCCTTATGGGGGCCTTTACAGTTAGCACATTTTACAATGGTTGACTTGCATTCTTCAGTTTTGTGATTCCCGGATTTTGCGCCGCTCAGCTTGGTACTCTGGTGTGTAGAAAATTTCTAGTAAGTGTATTTTAATGTGTGTGAAGAGTCATCACTGATGACGCTTACTAATACAAATAAGCTACTCAGCCATTAACTACATAAAAGTCAGGTGGGAATACCAAAAACCCAACAAAACAAAACTGACTCAGATGTATGGACACGGTGCCAGCAGATGCAATGTTAAAACATTTTTGCGCCGCTCAGCTTGGTACTCTGGTGTGTAGAAAATTTCTAGTAAGTGTATTTTAATGTGTGTGAAGAGTCATCACTGATGACGCTTACTAATACAAATAAACTACTCAAAATCAGCTAGTAGCTGAGTAGCCTTAATTCTCTTAATGTGATTGACTTTTTTTCAAAGTAGACAATGAATATAATTTTTTCGTTGTTACTGTCCCTAGCTCCAGCATAGGCTCTAGTAACAATTTTAACATCGATATATTTAAGGCCCATGTCTAAAAGTCTGGACTTAACAACTGATGGTTCTGTGTTATCTAGACCTAATAGTACAGCCTTATAAGGCTTTTCGTTTTTAGCAGCATATGTGAAATAGTCGAGCTGAAACTTCTTAGTGATAGAGTCACAAACGGTAATAAAATCTACGTTATTTGTGCAAAACAATATTAGACCGATGGAAATTTTACGTATAGAGTAATCTTTGATTTTTAATATTCTACACATTTCATGAACTTGTTCAATTTTACATTTTAAGATTGTTATTGGTGGTATGTTAACTTTAACAGCTGGTTCAATAATTGTTTCATCGTTATCGTCATCATCGATAGTTTGCAGAGGTGCAAAATAATTTGAATTGCTAGCTCTCTGAGAGCTGTTTGTGGCCATTTTTTTCTATTCATGTTATACCCAGAGTAGGCATCAACATCTTCTTCTCGATTGCGTTTAATTTTGTTTTTGCTTTTTTTTTAATATTTAGATATTGTTAACAAACAATAACAAACAACAAGAAATAAAGAAAAAAATAAACCGTAAACTTTTATTACATTTTAAGGAAACAGAATAAACTATGACTTAACACATCAAATGATAATGCAAGACTGATAAATCACTTTTAAAAATGTATTATATTATATATTATAAAGAGTACTTCTAAATCACTCTAAAAATGCAAATAAAATGTACTCGTATTGATGTGATGCAAATGTATACCTAAAAACCTTACTTTTATTAACATCATGTAATCACTTTTAAATTACTAACAAAATGCTTAAATTGAACTACTGACAACATGGGACATCACGTGTAAAATAAATCAGTGTTAGAGCTAAATTGTAACTACTTCACAATCAGTTGATGCTATTCGGAGTGCTTTTAAAATAACTTTTTTGTAATGACTTTTTTTGCTGGGTAAGAGTGGCTAATAACCATAAAGGAAAATTTAATTTCTAACGAATTTTATAAGTTCTAAACTAAATTATGTATTTGAAGTGTAATTTGCTTTCTAGGTGATTTCAATTTTCAAAAATTTCAGTTTTTTGTCAATACTTAAAATTTTCTGCAATCCGTTTCTGATTCTGCCAAGCATGGATTCCGTGCTTATTTTCTGACAAAACTTCGTAGAAGGCAGTGACGTTCCTTCTAATGTCCAGAGGTGTTCACTGAACACCTTAAAACTTTTTCATATTTTTTGAAATTTATAAAAATGTCCCAAGGTTCTATAATATTTCCGCACATGTACATATATAATGCAATGATATTGATACAATATATAAGTACGGTGTTCTATTCTTTTAACAGAACACACTGTCGAATAAAAATCAAATGCCAAGCAGAAAATTACAACAAAAGTATATGCTAAAACTGCGCTGTTCTTTTATCATGAACAGCCTCAACAAAAAACATACGCGGAGTTCTAGACTGCTAATAGCACCAATCGTCAAAGAAAAATTAATCGTCAAGAAAGAAATATTAAACAAAAATATGTGTTGAACGTGTTCTACATTACGTTCCGAACGTAAACAACAACAAACTCAATAGTAGGAATTGCAGAGAGAACAAACACGCAATAAAAAAATATACCAGAGAGTCAGAGCTTTAAAGAATTAATTCCTTTTTGGAATGAATTCCCAAAAATTTAATTCAATTCTTTAATGAATTCATCAATAAGACATAAGCAGGAATTAATTCCTGTGAATGAATTCAAAGAATTCAAATTTATAGAATGAATTCCCTGACCAAATCGTAAAGAATTAAAATTAAATAATTCATTCACTAAAGAATTCATTCAACGCTATTTAATCCAATTTGAAGTCAAGGAATTCATTCAATTCTAGTTAATTCAACTTTTGGCTAAGGAATTCATTCAACTGTGCACTTAATTCAACTTTTGATCAAGGAATTCATTCAATTCTAGTTAATTCAACTTTTGGTCAAGGAATTCATTCAATTCTGTTAATTCAACCTTTGGTCAAGGAATTCATTCAAGTTCAACTTTTGGTCAAGGAATTCATTCAATTCTAGTTAATTCAACTTTTAGTCAAGGAATTCTTTCAATTCTAGTTAATTCAACTTTTAGTCAAGGAATTAAATTTATTTCGTTTAAATTTTTTTCGTTTAAACAAAAAATTTTAATTCCTAGGGAATTAAACGAAAAAAATTTAGTTCCTAGGGAATTAAACGAAAAAAATTTAAACGAAATAAATTTAATTCCTTGACTAAAAGTTGAATTAACTAGAATTGAAAGAATTCCTTGACTAAAAGTTGAATTAACTAGAACTGAATGAATTCCTTGACCAAAAGTTGAATTAACTAGAATTGAATGAATTCCTTGACCAAAAGTTGAATTAACTCGAATTGAATGAATTCCTTGACCAAAAGTTGAATTAACTAGAATTGAATGAATTCCTTGACCAAAAGTTGAATTAACTAGAATTTAATGAATTCCTTTACCAAAAGTTGAATTAACTAGAATTGAATGAATTCCTTGTTGAATGAATTCATAAAATTTTATGAAGGCATTAGAAAAAAATGAATGAATTCCTTTAATATAAATCGAATGAAAAAAAAGGAATTCATTCAATTCCTTAAGTTTGGTCAGGGAATTCATTCCCAAAATATAAATTCAGTTCAAAAAAAGGGAATTAGGGAATTAATTCTTCGAAGCTCTGCAGAGAGTATACCTACCAGTGTTGCCGTTTTAGTTATTTTTAACCAAAATTGGTTATTTTTTTTCCAATGTGGAGATGTGAACTTTTTTTTCATTTTGGTAACTTTTTTGGCCATTAAAAATATAAATTTTTTTTCTGTGTTTTTTGATTTATGTTCTGCTTATGCTTGAATACGTATTCTTGAATTTAGGGAACTTCAAGATTATCAGTGTAGAGCTTGTTTTTTATTCCTCTCATAAATTATTAATATAATAAATAACTTGAATGGGGTTGATCTCTTATTTTTAAGTAAATGAATGTTCTTTTTAGTTTGACTCTAGATCATAAATTAATATCACTTTCTGTTTAAATTATTTTCAAATCAAAGAAAGATGATACAATTAAATAAAGAATTTAAATCGGAAATAAAGAATTAAATCGGAAAAATGCGCCTTCCACATGTTTATGGCCAATTGAAATTAAATTTTAAATTAGTTTTGAGCAATTTTACTAAAAGTAATTACGTTAAAAGTTTAATTTCATTAAAAACACTTAATTTATTTTATGAAATTACTTGATATAATTAATTAAATGTAGAAAATATTTTTATTGCCCGTAAAGCTGAACTATGTTTGAATGAAAGTAACTTGTCCAACTTAAAAAAATATGAAATTAAAAAAAATATACATTCTTTTTATATATAAATTTAAAAAAATCTCAAAATGCTTTGAATTTTCGAAAAAAGATTTAAAACATCTTGCCATAATAACACCAAATCAAGTTTTAAATAATTTAGAAATAACTTTGGAGCATTTATTGTCATCTTTCTCAAACTTAACAAGTGGTAATGGAGAAAAAATTTTAACCCAATGGAAATCATTAAGATTTGCGAACATTACCTAGTGTCTTCAAATGCAATGCAATGAAATGTGCAAAGAAATTTGAAAATAACACACAAAACAACAACGAAAATAATTTTGTTGTTGCTTTGTGTGTTATTTTCAAATTTCTTTGCACATTTCATTGCATTTGAAGACACTAGGTTACAGAATTAAACAATGACATGGACATAGTTGAATTATTTTTATTTATTTATTTATTAATTTTTGGATGAAGAATCCAAATACAAAAATGAAATGGATAAAAAATATTTTGAATAACTAATTTATTTTGATCAAAATTCACTGACATTGCCAGATAGTTTAGCTGCAGCCGAAAGAAAATTTTCACAACTTATTTTAATAAAAACAAAGTTTGGAAATAACCTTGATTTTAAAAATATTAATAATAATATAATGCAATCAAAAGAATTGTGCAAAAACCAAAATCATTTCCACCATGTGTGGTCTGCCAAAGAGATGTTTTAACCTTATCTAGTGTATTGACAAGCAATAAAATGATAGCAAGCAATTGTTAAAATTATTTTGTCTCAGGTGAAGACAATCAATTTTATTGTAATATCATGGTATCGCTGACATGCAAGCGGCTCTTGCAATGATGCCTGCCATCAAATGTCACTTTTCATTTTAATTTTGTAATAAAAAAATAACAGAAAATTTAGTACACAAGAATGGGAATGAGTTTAATTATTTATTATTTGTAGATAAAGATTAATGTTTGATAAAATTTTGTGTTTTTCGAAGAAAAATCTATATTTCTTAGCCATGAAATGGTCTTAGCCATGAAATGGTCCACCACTTTGCAATTGATATCATTTTGACGTTTCTCTGCAATGGTTTTGACATTTCATATCATATAATTTATTGCATTTGAAGACACCAGGTCATAGAATATGATGTATTTGACCTCAAACTAATTTGTTGATCTCTATTTGGAATGCAATTTAATTTAAGTTTTTTAGTTATTAACGGTAGATCTCATACTGAAGGTTTTAGAGTTAACGAATAGTTAACCCAAAAATTTGTTGTTTCGTATACAATTTTTTGACATTTTCTTTTATTTAATATTTACGTTAAACCTAATAATATTTACGTTAAGTATTTAATATGTAAAAGAATTTTATTTTTGTTTTGTTTTTTGTTAACTCTAAAATACAAATTTTGTTAATAATCAAATTCAAATAAAAATATTTATTTTAATATATTTAAATAAAAACTAAAAAACTTTAAATTTTGGTTATTTTTATTCTTATTTGGTAACTTTTTTTTTAATATTTTGGTTACAAAAAATTTTTGTTTGTGGCAACACTGATACCTACATACATTTCATACCAGGGATGATAAAGTTGGTGCTATATTACTTTTTATAGTACTATTACAACCTCAAAACTACTATGGTACTACTTAGCATCATTTGATACTATTTTAAATTATTCAATATAAATAGTAAAAAATCGTAATTCAAAGAAAATGCTTCTAAAATATTGCAAACAATATTAAACATTTATTTGAATTTAAGAGAAAATATTTAAGTTGTTGTTTTTTGTTTAATTTTATTTGATTTTTTTTTTTTTTCTCAATTCATTTTAGTTAATTTAAATTGTGGGGTAACTTAATTTTTAGTAAATTGGACACGTTCGGGCATGTTGTTTGTTTTAATACCCAATCCATATATATATTTTTTTATTTATTTATGGCCCATTAACTTTTCTCGAGAAGTTAACTTTACCTTAACCATGGGTAACTAACCAATACTAAATATTTATCCCTATGAAAATCTAACCATAATAACTTATCAATATTTTAACTCTGGGTAGTTAACCTTAGTATGAAAGGTAAGAATAAAAACAAAAAGAAAAAGAAAAATTAATAACAAAAATTTTTTTTTCAATACGGGAAAATTAAAAGTTTTTCTCGCGGTTTTTTTGTGTTTCTGGTCGTAAAAAAATATGACCACGTCGTTTTTTTTAAGATTCACGGTCGCTAAATGCTATAAAATGATTGTGGCTTTTTGCATACTACGAGAGGTGATTTAATTAAATCCATTTGGTAAGTCTATAAAATAAAAGTGGATTATATGAACTATTAATAAGTATTTCGTGCTAATCGAAACAACCGCGGAAAGATTCGCGCATCACATTAAAACAATAGTGGAAATTTTGTGATAGATTATTAAATTAAGGCAATTTATGTGATCAGCACATCAAAGTGAGTAGAAAAATAATTGCTGTGCATGATTTTGTATCTTTTTGTAATTGCGAGTAAAACTGTGGATTGTCCAGGGATTCCTCACATACATTTAAAATATCTAAAACATGATTGGTTCACATTTCGTAAATTCGAGAGTGATTTCTATGCGCTTTTTTATATTTAAGAATTAAATTCAGTAGTCTTGAACTTTGGTACATGATTCATTTTGAAAAAATGATGGAATAATTGTTTTTCTGAGAGTGGTTTTCAAAAGAATTTTTTCCTATAACGGTACACAAATTAAAAAACTGTTGTCCTATGTATTTTAGAGAACAAAATTCATTATTTTCTACCATCGTAACAAAAAGACTTAAGCTATTTGAATGCGTTTTGTATAGTATTTTAAAATACGTAAAAAGCTATTTTTCACGTTTTTAATCACGATTTTCTCAAAATTGAGAGGTGATAGAGAATTCGGAATAGAGATTTGGAATCAGCAAGTAAAATACTAAAAGTATGTACCAAGCTTCTACCGACAGCGACTTTCCATTTTGTAGAGGTGTATAAATCGTGTCAAATCGTTCTAATATTGGTCACCATTTTTGGTTTTAATTATTCAAGACAGATTTTGGCTCCTTGAACCAATAAAAAAATAAATTTTTCCTATTTCTTTCCAATTTCTGTAAGCTATCACAGAAACCTAAATCCTAAATAGCAAAAATTTGTGCACGATTTTAAGTACTGATGCAATTTTTGTAAGTTTTGGTAAAGTGGGGAAATGCATATTGAAAATACTTATATGTATCATAAACGATTTTTAGTCTAAGTTTGGTTAAAGCTGCGATTTAAATTTTTTTTTATTAATCATTACACAAGTTTAATTTATTAAAATATCTTATGTAGGGTGAATTGTTCTAAAATAGCCTTGGTTAAGTTTCTTAACCACAGAAATTTCTATGGTTAAATTTTAGCATTGGTTAGAAGAAATGCTTTGTTAAAATTTAGATAAGTTATTCAAAAAATATGTTTACCAGTGGTTAAGGCTAGTAGAGGTCTTAACCAGGGTATAAATTGAGATAAGTTAACGGGCCTATAAGAAATAAATTTAAAAAAAAGATTAAAATTTTATAATTTTTGACCCCGCTTTTTAAATATTAAAGATGAGACTGGGACGCTAAAATAATAATCAACGCTTAAGATTGGATGCAAGAACAAAAGCGTTAGAATAATATAAAAAAGATAATTGCGAGGAAGAAAGAACAAAATACACTATACAGAGTGGAGTGAATCAATATTATATTTTGAACCTTGTTTTAATGAACTTTCATATACATATATGTACGTTTTTTTGTTAATTTATAATAAAAAATTAAAAAAAAGTACTATGCGGGTCGAAAAAGTACTATTTTTTAAGGAGGTTGGTACTATTTTGAAAATCCCATTTATCGTCTCTGGTTCATACATAATAAAAAACAATGCAATGGTGTGACAAAAAGAAATTGCACATTAGTTAATGCCAAGGTTGCCATATAGGCTATTTCCCGGCTAGATCTAGCGTTTTTTTCCTGTAGCTATAAAAAATCGCTAGATTGCTTTTTGTTAGGTACATAACTTTTCTTAAACTTGACGTTTTTTATTTTTAATTGTTATTACAAAGCTATTTCTCTTTTGAAATCTAGCATAGTAACATGCAAGTGTGGCTACTCAAATTAGAGAAAATTGTCTCACGATTCCAAAAATGCTATTTTTTATCCATAAAACATGGGCCCCCTTTAAAGGCGCTAAACCAAAACGATGAGATTTTGTTCTATGGTAAAATGGTACTCAAATGATAGGAAATATTTCCACGACATCAAAAATAATTTTTTTTTCATAATCTATAATCCCATTCAAAATTTGGACATTAAAAAATAAAAAATTTGGAAAAATCGCTCAATTTTGCTAACTTAAAAAAAAAAAACAAAAAAGTATTATAATTTTTAATTTTTCAATTTCAATTTATTTCTATCAATATTATTTACAATGTTTCTTAGAATATTTATGTACAAAGAGTTTAAGAATTTACCTTTTTCATCTTAATAATCTTAGTTTAAAAATTTATATACATATTTACAAAAATTTGGAGGCAAAAATTTACAAAAAACCTATTTGATTCCCATTTTAATAAAAACTTAACCTGAAAACTTACTAACTACCTAAGCTGATGCTAAATCATCAATGTGGGGATATTCGGAGTTTGTACATCGGAGAAAAAAATCCCTGGGAAAATCTTTTTAATTTGCTTTCCACTAATTCTATATCTGCGAGAGGATAGAGAAAATTATAAATCAGCTTTAAAATATTTTTAATTTTTTGAGTCAGTCTGCACGAAAAAAAAATTTATTTGAATATATAAATTTAATTGTCTTAAAGCTATATTCAAAATTAATTAGTACACCATTGCAGAAAAGATAACGTTATCCTTGCAATTTTTCATAAAATATGACTTTTTTGCATTTTGTTTACTAACTTTTGAAATGATATTAACATTTTTTAATTTATTGTAAACTGGACTTTACATAGAAAATGGTTTTTGGGAGAATAAAAATTTATCAGTGTAATAATTCTATAATACTGTAAGATAAACTGAAACATTTTTGGAAAAAAATATTTCCATTGGAAAATTTTTAATCAGCTATATCGCACAAACCGTTCCTCTGTTTGAAGTTTAGACTTCATATTCGTAATTATCGACAAAATATTTAAGAGATTTGATGTATCGAGTTCCGTTATATTAAATTGGATATTTTTTTTATTTGAAATTTTTAAGTTTTTGTTCACCTATAATCGTAATTTTATCGAAATTTAGCGACCTAAAGATGAAAACTTTTTTAAGTTTTTTTTTGATTGCATAATCTTCTAAAAGGTAGTAACATTGATGGGGCCTTGAGGAGCTCCAAAATTCGAACGCTTTGCAAAAGAACCCTAGTGAATCCAGTCAAAAACCTCACCGCACGTCCCTGGTAGAAGGATAGGTAGACGTGTCTTTAGAGCAGACGTCGGCAACACCTATGCCCATGGGCGCTCTCTCACACCTACATAAGCTCACAAATAGAACAAAAAAATAACTCAGTCGCAAACAAGCATTCAATGAAGTAGATTGTCAGATCGCTTGTTTGCCAGATTTTTTACACTCTGCATAATGTTTATTGATACATTTTTTTGGTAATTTATTTTTAAGTTCTTTTGTTTTTATTTTTTTTGTGTTGTTTTTTGATATTTGTTTTTGTAGTTGTTGTTTGCTTTTAAATTTTTTTTTTATATTCTCATTATAAACATTTAAAATTTTCAAATTATTATACAAACGTTCTTTATCAGTGCATTGATAGAGAGAGGCTGCAACTAACTCATACAAGCACAAAATAAGGTTGAATATCCCTGAAGGAAACCTGGGGGCAAGTGTCTCCAAGTCACCAGATTAGTCGACTATTTTGGTGACTTCTCGGTGACATTGTCAACAAAGCGTCTACATTTTTTTTTATTTGCTTTGACGAAAGCGCTATTATTCATCGGCGGCATAATTGTTTTTATTAATCTAGTATTTTTTCAATTGTGCTATAATAAGTATGCAGTACATTAATCTTTATAAATTTAAAAAGTAGATACAACATCCCATTTTTCATATTTTGTATTTCTTTTGTTTATTAAAAATTAAGAGCTGGCGAGTTCGACGGCGGCAATATTAAAAGAATGTCGGCGGCTAAACTCGGCTAAACTTAAAAGGCTGAAATGTACCTTATTTACATTTAATATTTAAAACGCCTGTTATGAATTCCTTAATTTTTATAATGCAATTTAATTTAATTTTTTTTTTTAAATACTATTTAAAAGGCTGAAATGTACCTATTTACTTTAAATATTTAATATTTAAAACGGATGTTATGCATCCTTAATTTTTTTAATAAAACATGAAATGTTAACAAAAGTTTCATTAACGACGTCTATTTCAGAAAAGTATCAAAAGTGTAGACTAGAATTACTAAAATGCACTAGTGAATCTCTGGTGACAATGTCTACATATGGTCCCAAAAGAACCACCTACTCAATAGTGACTGTGTCAGTAGTAGATTTCCAATGACACGCACATGTTAAATGTCTATAGTAAAAAAGCATTGTCGGGGTATAATAAATCACTAGTACTGGTGACAGTGTCAATAGTGAATCAGTACTGCTTCACTAGTGATATTTCCTACAGGGTGGTGACTGTGTCAACAGACGGTCAGTACAGATTAACTACTGACATTTACACCATAAAAGTACCAAAAGTGTAGACTAGAATTACTAAAATGCACTAGTGAATCTCTGGTGACAATGTCTACATATGGTCCCAAAAGAACCACCTACTCAATAGTGACAGTGTCAGTAGTAGATTTCCAATGACACGCACATGTTAAATGTCTATAGTAAAAAAGCATTGTCGGGGTATAATAAATCACTAGTACTGGTGACAGTGTCAATAGTGAATCAGTACTGATTCACTAGTGACATTTCCTACAGGGATGTTTGCCGATGTCTGCTTTAGAGATATGTTGGTAAAAAAAATGGATTAACCAATTTAAATACTGTATCTCATAGTTTTGTTACTTGATTTTAACAGTGAAATTATATCTTAATACTTTTTGGACAAATTTTTAATTTATTTGTGCGGTTTCCTTGTTCGATATTAGTTTTAAAAAGTCCCAGCAAAAAAACTTGGATGTAATCCTATACAAACTACTTCTTCCACTGCTTCACAAGTATCTGTTAGTGTTTTTTTATTGCTTTTTTAGAAGTTATTTTGAACAACATCAACAATGCACTTCTTTCATTGCTTCTAACGTATCCGTTAGTATATCTTTACAGTTTTTTTAGAATTACTTCTGAACAACATCCAAACAGTCACTTAAGTATTGCTTCTAAAGAGTAATTGCTCTAAAAGTGATCGTAAAAAGTGATTTTCGTAGCATTTGGCATTTCCAAACAGAGGATATATTTTTTTAGTTTTTTTCCATTTTTTTCTTAATCTATTAATTTTGTTTTAAATTCAATACTTTTTTAATTTTTAAAAATATGTATATATAAAAAAATGGTGAGAATTTGCTTTTTAAGCTCCTGTAAAAATAGTACTGAAAACAATATTGAATTGGATTGTACCTTTTACACTTGTTTAATAAGTACTTTTATTGAAGAGAATAAGGAACAATATCTCGCAGTAACAAATTGGTGTTTTTATGTCACTCACTTTTCATATCAAATAATAGCTCAGCGGTAGAGCGCTAGACTAGCAAACGTGAGGTCGCAAGTTCGATACCCGGCAATAAAAACTTTTGTAAAATAAAAAAAACATAATTTTTTGCGAAGAATGTTGAAATTGGAGTACTCCTCTCCTATGACAACTCAATGTTAAAATCATTAGCGCTTATGTTAAAAAAGAAGTACATCTAGATCATCAATTATAGTGGTTTTTCTACTGCTTCGGCATCTCTCTTTTTTTGTTGGGGTTTTATTACAATTTTAAAGATTATCGGAAAGATTAAATATTAAAAGAAAATTACATCATTATTATTTTGATTTCCAATGGAGTGCGCCATTCCAATATGATATTAGACTAATTTCAAAGTGCAACATGGATGGTAAGCGAAACGAGTGCGGTTATCGTTAGGGTAACGATATTTTAGGTTATTTAGGTAACGGTATTTTAAGGGTAACGCTATTTCATTTATTTCGGTATCGCTATTTTAAGGATAACGGTGTTTGAGTTATTTCGGTAACGGTATTTTAAAGATAACGAAATTTGGGTTATTTCGGTAACGCTATTTCAGTTATAACGGTAACGGTATTTTAAGGTTAACGGTAGTCAGTTATTTCGATGTATCCCGTAATTTTTTTTTTACAGAAAACAAACGAGATTAAAAACAGAACCAATTTATCAACATAATGTACAAAAAATATTCAATAACCACGTGAAATTACCAAAAGCAAAAAATTAAAAATAACGGTAACGGAATTTTAGGGATAACAATATTTCATTTGTTTCGGTAACGGTATTTTAAGGGTACTAATACTTCATTTATTTCGGTATCGGTATTTTAAGGATAACGGTATTCCTGGTATTTCGGTAACGGTATTTTAGGGGTAACGGTAGTCAGTTGAAAGGATTTTGAATCTATAACGGTATTTTAGCGGTATTGCCTGCCAACCCTGAAGCGTAACAATAATTTCAATCCCGATGTTTCCAACGAAAACCCAAAAATGTTGAACATTTTTAGAATTAGGAATAAGTTAAATTTCAACTGTTCTTTTCGGTTCTTTTATCAACTGTTTTAGTAATATTTGAGTTAAATTTCGTTTAATTGAATTGCAAATTTACCTTGCTAATATTGGCTAAAAAAATGTTGCTGAATATTAGTAGAAAAAAAGCAGTAAAGAAATTGTTATATATTCAAAAGTTAATTTATGTTTAAATTTAATTGAGTTGAATACAAATAATGAACTCTCCTGCTACAATAAGCAGAAATAAATATTTGCTAGAAAATAGTAGACTGCTTACTGCCGTGTAGATTTTATTCGCTTTAAGAAAATCAAAAAAAAAAAATTTAAATTCTTTGTGATGTCGACTAATTTCCAGTAAATTTTTTGCTGATTTTTGAAGGGTAAATTGTCATTTGCTATTAACTAAAATATATCTGAAATTTTGTAAATTTAACAGATTGTTTCTTGTTGTTTTTATCTTTATAATGTTTAGCAAACAAATTCTGCTGGATTCAGCTGTTTTTTCAGCAAAAATTTTTAAAGACTTTTATATTAGTGAACGAGTGAACTAGAAGAACACACTAATTCAAAAATAAAATTGATTGAATGAACTATGAACTGTAATGCCAAATTTTAGTCATTTTTATTCCGATTGTTTGTACAAAATGTTTTATTTTGTGTGAAAATTTCCCAGTGTGCTCACATTTTTACTTACTATTTCTAATTTTTTTACAATAGACTAACACTCAGGCGATGCCCCCTACTTATGCTAGTGCATTGTGTTAGAATTGGGAAAATAGAATAAATTTCGACTCTTTTTAACACCAAACTGCTAATAACAAACAATATGAATAAAAAGCAACCGATAGTGCGTCTTTGTGACGACAACGCAGTGTTGCCACTTTTTGAATATTTATTCAAAAACGGGACTGTTTACACATTCGTTGGATAATTTTTGAATAATGAACTTTGTGTGTAATTTCAGTAAATTTTTAAAAGTCCCGGAGCTTTTTAATAAATTAATAAAAATTAGTCAATATTTAGACGAAACGAGTTTGTCAGTGAAACATTTACCACAAATCTCCATTTTCTGGTGAATTACTTTTGTAAATTTTTTCAACACTAACCCCAATTTAGAAGAAATCAATAATGGTATTATGTATTTTTTTGTTTTGTTTAAAACACCACCTTTTGTTTATTTTCTGTGAAAATAATTGTCAAGCTTCTATTAAAAATTCTCTTGGTTTGCAAGAACATTTAAAAATTCAGCGAAAGAGTGGGAAAGTTTGAGTTTGTTATGATTGTGACTTTCTAAAAATTTTCTCAAAATTTTTTTAAGGTCTCTCTTGACCCCTTAACATAAAAATTAAAGAAAACAGGCAAGTTTTTACAAATACGGTATTTTTAAAATTTTTCCTGTCTTGCCGACATTTAAAGCTAGGGTTGAACAGGGCTTATGCCATCACAGCAAGTAAGTACTATTTTTGCATCCAATGCATTTGAATGAAGTAGCCTTTCTGAAAAACATAAATACTTTGTTCTGAAAGAAACTTTTAATATGGATAAAATAACATTGTTTTAATATTGAAATTTAAAAGCACTCTATTCTAATCCTGAAAAAGATATTGCATCGAAATTCTCTTTAGTCAATATAATACAGTATTTACCGCTTATATGCATGCCGGTTATAAGCAATTATCGTTTAAATGCACCCCAAATTATCCAACACCTCACCGACAATGCATATAACGTGTTTCTTTTAAATGCATTTGCCGTTTATAAGCACTAAAAGTCGTGCAAATTTATAAGTGCATATAAGCGGTAATTACCTTAATTTGTAATAATATTTTCAGAGAAATTGGCCTGGATTTGCTTTTGCAGAAGGCAAAAACACGGAGCAGGTTATAGCAAAAATGCTAAATAGAAAATGGCAAAACTTTGGAGTCGAATGGCACAGCTCCCGCAGTTTCGGTCATCCAAAACTTATAGTGTGAAATTTCATATCAGTCGGTAAGAAATGGCGAAATTCTTCCCAAAATATTTGTATTCTTCTCCACTGTGCCCAGTAGAGTTTTTTTTTTAATAATATGAAAAATATATTTTTTGTGTAATTTCATACTGTTTTGGATAATTTTTGACCTACAGCTGTGTAATTTTTCAAGAGGCCATCAAATTAAAAACCGAGCTAGATTTGCAAAACACTTTCAGGGTTTTGTTTTAGCAACAGTGTACTTTCATTTCGCATTTGAAACATTGATTCTGACCGCGGTGATAATTTTGCAGGATCTTTTAAAACTGCAGAATATAGTTTTGTTAAATATACTGCAAGAAGATTCTTGGGACAATTCCGAATTTATATATGTATGTATTTAATTTACAGTCACTTCCAGAATAAATTTCTTGTTTCTTCTAAAGTACGCTTTTTTATGGACAGTTAATAATATTAATTAAAAAAAAAAAATTATGAAAATCCAACATTATAATGCTTAACTTAGGATGGAAAAAAAATTGTAAAATGTCGAATTATGCCAAATTGTCACCCTATAGTACCAGATTGTGCCTGCAAGCAGGAAACTTGCATTTTTTAAGGAAAACCGAAGGTTAATTTTATTAAATTTTATGTTTATCTTATAATAAATATGACGAAAACTATTAATAGTAACAATAAAAAATAGCCAATTATCAATTAAAACTTGGGAAAAAAATGTCTATTTCCTATGTACTTGAAGTCACATTTTATAAATTTTTTTCTCAGTAAAATAGAGGATTGCATTCTATCTATTTTCTAAGATCTTTGATTATGCCTAGCACACATAACTATTCAAGATTTTTACAAAAAAAAAAAAAAACATAAAAAAACAGTTTCTATGGCCACCAAAAAGCTTAGAAAAATTTTTAGAAAGCAGTTTTCGCAATTGGATTTAGAGTCTATTTTATTTATGAAAACTTAAGAAGCTTGGCCATTTGATATTTCATTTCAACAAAAAATAAATATTTTCAACAAAAAATAATATTTTCGAAAGCAACAATATTTTTTTAAAAATGTTGCACATAAGCAGGAACCTAGAATTGCCGCTTATTTTTGTGTGTGGATTTATAGCACGCTCTTATTTTTTCGTTTTATGAAATTCAGTTTGTTCTGGAACACACATAAGTGAAGTTTGTTTGTGCATTTATTTGAATTTTGGTTGTGTTTCGAAGTATTTGATAAAAAATTAATAGAGTTTTATGTGAAAGAAGGCAGCGAGATGAACTAGAAATGGATTTTGATTTGGAAAGCGAAGCGGGCGAATCTCCGTGCAATAGTGACGATGATTTTGCATTATCAGACGAGGAGTATGGTGAAAGTGAAGTTAGCGGGCATACGGCTGAAGACGACATTGAGCAAAATTTAGCAGAAGAAAATGCAGCAAATCCTGAAAATAAATATTTTTCAAAAAATAAGAAAATTGAATATTCATCGCAACCATTTGAAATAAATCGAAGAAATTCATTTCGACGTGCAGAAAATTTCACAGGTAAAACCTACCCTCTTTGTTATGGGTTCATGTTCATTATATTTTTCATTTTTGTTATAATTCAGGTTCAAAAGCATTAGCAGCTGCTAATATAGTTGATGTTTCGTCTGCATTTCACATGTTCCTTGGACCGGTTGAGAATATTATTTTGAACATGACGAATTTATATGGTGTGCGAAAGTACAAAGACGAATGGGAAAACATTGATTTGGACACTCTGCACGCATACTTTGGATTGTTGCTGCTTTCTGGTGTGTATCGGTCATACGGTGAATGTGTCACTAAACTGTGGAATGAAGAAACTGGTCGGCCAATATTTAGAGCAACAATGTCTTTGAAAATGTTCAAGCGTATCCATGGTTGCATTCGATTTGATGACCGCGAACAACGTATGGCCAACACTGCATCTACAAGTACTTCTGTTCGTGACAAATTGGCACCATTCGAAATGTATACGATAAATGGAATCATAATTTGAAAGCTGTATACACACCAGGAAAAAACATTACCATAGATGAACAGTTAGTTCCGTATCGTGGGCGATGTCCGTTTCGTCAGTATATTCCATCCAAGCCGGCGAAATATGGCATCAAAATTTGGGTGCTATGCGACTCAAAAAGCTGGTATGCATACAACACACACATTTATGTTGGTCCGAATCGTAATGCCACTCGTGAACGCAATCTCGGACAGCGTGTTGTTTTGGATTTGGTGGAAGGACTTTCTGACAGAAATGTAACGTGTGACAACTTTTCCACTTCGTATGAATTGGCAGAAGATTTGCATAAGAATCGCATGACTATTTTGGGAACAATAAGGAAAAATAGGACTGAAATTCCTTCAGTTCTACTCGACATGCGTCAAAAGTAGTGAACAGAAGAAATCTAACATCATTGAAGACTACAACAAAAACAAGAGTGGTGTTGATACTATGGATCAAATGGTGGCTACGTACACATGCAAATGAAAAGTCAATCGGTAGCCAATGGCAGTATTTTGTAACATGCTTGATGTTAGTGCGTTGAATGCATTCGTGACGTTCATTGCATTGTTCCCGAAATGGAAAAATTCTAAAACGAACCATAATATTCGTCGTCGCCTTTTTATCGAGGAGCTTGGATTGAATCTCGTTGAAAAACAGATCACTAAACGTAAAAAACAACCTCAAAGTAATGATGCTTCCAGTGTTATTCAAAGAATTCGGCAGATTCGCCATTTACCAAGTACATCAAAACGAGGCCGATGCTACATCTGCACATATAAAAATAACAAAAATCTTTTTGCTAAACGCTGTGAAAAGTGTAGAAATTTCATTTGTGCTGAACATAATTTTAATTTATGCGAAAAATGTACAAATAATTGACAAAAGTTAAAAAATCAATTTTTTTTCTAATATATGTAATATTCTAATTTTAATTTCATTCTAAATCTACCTTTATGAAGTTCAAATGTATTAATATGATAGTAAACAATATAATAAACATAAAAAATTACAAAACTAAATGGTTGTTAATTTTTTTTAGCAATTAAAAATATATGTGTCCGACCGAGTATTCGGCTTCGGAGTTCGGCCAAGTTCGGTGTTCGGCTAAATTTTGGCCGAATACCGAACTTTTCTATAAATCAATATTTTACAACATTTAGCTCTTTAATTTTGTATAGAAAATCTACATGCAAGGATCGAGGTTCCCCCTTGTATCAGTAAGTTTGAGAATAATGCAGTCCAACCACAATTTCTCAGAACAGACTGAACGAGGGCCGTCCAACCACCAAAGCAAAGATTGTTTAAAATATTGGCAGTCCAACCACCAAAGCAAAGACTGTTTAATATATTGGCAGTCCAACCACCAATCTAAGACAACACAAAATAAGACTATTAAATATTGGCAGTCCAACCACCAAAGCAAAGACTGTTTAATATATTGGCCGCCCAACCACCAAAGCAAAGACTGTTTAATATATTGGCAGTCCACCCACCAATCTAAGACAACAGCAATTAAGACTATTAATTATTGGCAGTCCAACCAACAAAGCAAAGCAAAGACTATTTGAAATATTGGCAGTCCAACCACCAAAGCAAAGACTATTTAAAATATTGGCAGTCCAACCACCAAAACAAAGACTGTTTGATATATTGGCAGTCCAACCACCAATCTAGGACAACACCAATTAAGACTATTAAATATTGGGAGTCCAACCAACAAAGCAAAGATTATTTGAAATATTGGCAGTCCAGCCACCAAAGCAAATACTATTTAAAACATTGGCAGTCCAACCACCAAAGCAAAGACTGTTTAATATATTGGCAGTCCAACCACCAATATAAGACAGCACCAATTTAAGACTATTGAATATTGGCCGTCCAACCACCAAAGTAAAGACTGTTTAATATATTGACAGTCCAACCACCAATATAAGACAGCACTAATTTAAGAGTTTTAAATATTGGCAGTCCAACCACCAATGTATGTCTTACCTCAACGCTGTCCGTTGACCGACTGCCCAAATCAGTGTCGCCATAACGGCGATTTTCTCGTCAGATCTAGCGATTTTATTTCACCCCTAGCGGGAAGAATTGTCCTGTACCTATTAGCCAAAAATCTAGCGATTTTTTATTAGCCGTGATGTAATTTTTAAAACTCGGTTTTATGTTAAAAAATATTACAAAATTCGCATATTGATATTCCTTTATTATAAAACACAACTTTTTAAACGATTTTAGTAAAAAAACTTTCTAAAAAACACACAATTCGATAAAATATGTATGCAGTTTTTCACCGTACAACGCCCTCTATTGAGTATTTTCAATACTAATATTAACAAAGATGTCAAATATAAAGATGTAACAAAATGCATCCCTGTTGGCGATATTGTCACTGCATTATGTCATTATTTTGGAAATTCTCTCTAAACAAATATGGCTGTTAATCAAAATATCAAAATCAAAACAAAAAATAAGAATTTAAATAAAATTTTAAATTTTGAAAAATATTCATGGTTTTGTAGTGTTTTTGCAACTTTTATAAATAAAACACATAGTTAAAATTTCTGTAGATAAATAATAATTATACCATAAAAGAATATATAACCATCAAAGTGTTAAAATGTATTTGTACAAAAATTAAACAATTTCTTTTTGTTAAAATAAAAAAAAATCACAACAAATATGTTACCCTACACCATTCATTGTTTGGCTTGGTCTTTAGGTTGAACTAAAATTATTTCAGTCGAAACATTTTTTAAATGTTTGTGTTTAGGATTTGTTATAGGGAGAGTAAAAGAAAACTTTTTGGTGATAATTTTGTGTTCCAATTGCTATTTTTGATAGAAGATCCCATTTTTAGTTAAAAAAGCACGATCGCCGATCAAAGTGAAGTTTTTTAATTTTTCAGAAAAAAATACTTTTCGCTTACAATCTGAAAATGATTTAATTTACCAATAAAAATTTTTTTTAATATATATTTTTTTAAGTAAAATAGTTAGACATTTTAGGGAATATATACAAAGCACTTTAAATACTGTTTGTGAGTTAAAGCTACTCTAAATAGCAATTCCACTTTGGTTTCCGAAAGTGAAAAAAAGGATTTTTTTTTGTTTTACGTCTTCTTGAGAAGAATTACCACTATAAAGCCCGTAGCATAGTCGATATTTAAAAAAAAACATTTTTTTTCAACACAAAATTTTCTTTAACAACTTAAATTTCAAATTCCGAAAGAAAAAATTTGTTTTGAACTGTTTTAGAAAAAATTTGCGAAAGTTAAATTGCGAAATCAAATCTATTCCGAAAAAACCTATTACATGCCTGATAATATTCTAATTATGATTTCAGTGTAATTTGTAAATCCCGACCGAAATCTGGCTTTGTCAGTACCAATAAACAAAACCGAATATTCGCTTTATTCGGAAGACACCGAAAGTTTTTGTTAACGTTTTCCTTAAAATTACGTAATTAGAAAAAAAACTGAGAATAAGTTCTTAAATTTTAAATGAGATCAATTCTATTTATTATGAAAACAAAATTAACAAAAGACGTTATGTTAAGCCACTTCTAATTGAGGGAAGAAAACAGATATGGATGGAATATAAGCTTCTCTAAATAGCAGAAATCATTCATATTCTAGTTTTTTTTAGATGTGTTTTTGATTTACCTCTGGTATATTTCTCTAAATTATATTTAAAAGAATTTTAAATGTTTCGCGATTTGTTGGCCACAATTTTTCCGAAAAGTTTGCCGAAACCGGTCGGTCGGATTCTGAATTTTATTTAAATGTAAAAGCAAATAGTTTTTTCTATATTGAATTCAAAAAACTGGAAATCCTACGTTTTGTAAAAAATTGATTTTCAGTTACAATAACATACTTTGTGTTACAAAATGTTAATTAGTTTGCGCGACATTTTGTTTTCATATTTAAATTTTAATCTTGCAAACTGAGAAATAAAATTTATATTAACTAAATTTATAGTGTAGGGTGTTTATTTTTCTCTTGTCAAATTATTTTAATAACGACTTCCGGTAGTACTCATAGGCGTTATTCAATAGTACTCGTTAGCGTTATTTGAAAATGCCTGCCATCTGGTGTATAATATTGGCAACTTTTGTTATATCTTTATATTTGACATCTTTGATATTAATTCAATGAAAATCGGAATTCATCATTTGAAGCTTAGTCGTAAAATTTTTAATTATAGGTTTGTTTTTTTCGAATTTTATGTAAATTTTGCATACAAATTTAAGCATTTATAAAAATTTTAAGTAGGTATAAATTTAGCTTCTTAAAAATTAAGTTGTTATAAAAATGCTGCCAATTTTGAAAATTCTTGGCTTTTCTTTACTAAATGTACACAACTTCAACTCTGTGATATTTGTCACAGAATTTTTTGAAAATTTTATATTTTAAAATTTATAAAATATTAAAAACAACAAATGCTAACAATATAATTATGTGGTTGTTAATAAAGGGAGAGCATGCCAATCATGGTAATTCCTCTATTTAGCGTTCCGGGCAAGTCCATATACGAAAACAGATTTTGTCTAAAGGCGGCCCCAAATGTTTAAATTTTATTTGTTTACAAAAAATAAAAACAAGTCACGTAAGTACGGATAGTCGTTTTTTTTTACAAGTAGTTACTGATATAGACATAAAATTCGAAAAAAACAAACCTTATATAAAACTTTATAACCCTTCTTATGAATATATTATTTAAATTTTTGAGTAAAAAAATTCCTTTAAGTACAATTTTTCAACAATCTAGCGATAAAATCGCTAAATTTTGCACTGTTTATAAATCTAGTAATTTTCTAGCGATTTTTGGATCTGATCTAGCCATTTATTTTGAAAATTTGTTGGCAACACTGGCCCAAATCCATACAATACGCCGGCTTTTATACTGATTGATCGCACACCCAAATAAAATAAACAAACATAACACACAGCTGTCTTCAACATTAAGTAGTTTTTCGTATATACAGTGTTGTCTTTCCTGGTAGTACTTAATAATACTTACACCACTACCCACTGGAGGGTGTTCTGTTGTCGATAAAGCCGTTAAATTTAAATTAACATAGTTAATTCAAATTTCTTTGATTAAAAAATATGTTGACAAAAACGAGCTCGCGACTTTTGTCGTTACATTACCTCTCTACTTGCGGGTACCAAAAGGAATATACGAACTCTTCCTCCTTTGGTGATGATTATCTCATATTCGTTAGCTTGTATCACTGCGAGAAATTTCAATCGGATTCTTTTTCTACGGTGATAAAAAGCATTTGCTACTATGCGCTGCAATATTGGTGGTATCTTGGCGGGTAACGTTAAAACTGATGGACTGCATAACGATGTTGTTGATGATATTAATACTTTCAGCCTTTTTGGTGGTGATGATGAGCATGATGACGCTAAATATGAAGAAAGCAGCAATGATGATGATAATGACGTTGACGGCGATGGCAATGACATTTCTGATGACCAAGCCATGGTTGCCGGTGATGACTGTTTTGAAGATGACGATGTTGATGGAGATGATGACAAAAACGGCAGTGATGATTGTGACGAAGATGCCTTTTTCAAAAATGACGGCGATGAATTTAATGGTGCAGATGATGGTGAAGATGATGCAAACGATGATGAAGTTGATGAATACATCAATGGTGATGAGATTGACGGTGACGGCAATACGGGCGAGGATATAGGGGATGATACCAGGAAAGAAGACAAGGTTGAAGCTGACAACTGGGGTGGACAGCTGTTGCGTAGTTGCATTGATGATATCGCTGGAGTTACGTATTTTATTATTTTTGATGAATTTCCGGATGTGGTACGGGAGTTTCCGTCTGATCGCGTTTTGGATGAAATTTTCTTTGGATTGCTTATATTTGTTGTTGTGTTTGTTTTTCGTTGTTTGTTTTTATTTTTTATGTTGATTTTTACATTGCTTCTTCTGGCAGGTTGGGCACTTTTCGAGCATTGTTGGTTTCTAGATTTTGATGATTTGTAATTTATTGATAAACCGGCACAATTGATATTTGTATTAAAAATACGTAGAAAATCTAATCCAAGGATCATATCTTCAGTAGATCCAGGAATAATAAGAAATGTACATTTAGCGGTGCGATTTCCTAGGGTGATGAAATATTGAGATGCTGTGACGCGACTGTCCTAGATCCGTCACCTAGAACTATATCAACGCCTTTATTTAAATATGAAGAGGTGCTTGTAAATAGTTCGGAGATTTGTTGTTTGATTAAACTTCTTGTGGCTCCGGTATCAATGGTGGCGGAGATCAATTTTCCTTCAATTATCAAAGTTGCAGACAATCGTGACTTCTCCCATTGGATAGAAGTCTTATTTTGTTGTAGTTGTTGTGCTTTCGGTGATATATTTATTTTTGCGGCTAATTTGTCGAATACAATGTTTGACATTTGGTGCGCCGAAGTTATTTGACCAACCTTCACATCTACGGTGATTAACGCTGGGTCTTGGTGGGTAGGTAAGCCTACGGTGATGTTCCCCCCGGTGTTGTTGTGAGGATGTTGGTATGCTTTCCAATTCATCGGCTAAATATATTAGGTCACTTAGAGATGAAAAACCCTCCTACGGATGTACCATTGATAATCAGCTTGGGCATTACGAAAGATCCTCTCAAGGTTTTGGTCCTCAGATAGGTTAGCATGCCGCATGAGATTCTGTAACGACAAAACGTAGTCCTTAAAATTTTCTCTTGGGCGTTGGATGCGCTTTCGAATCTCGTCTTCTAATCTCTCAAAATAGCAGGGAGGGGGGGGGGGGGGAAGGAAAAAAGCACAAAAGTCAAATTTAAATACTTTCTATACTTGCCAATGTTTATTATTATTCCGAAACCAGGTAAGTGCTCTATCACGTAAAAATTCCGGCATAATCCGGGGTAGCTGGTTTAGGTCGACCGCATACATTTCCGATAATTCCTCGAGTCCTTCAATGAACCCCAGCGGGTCACGACCACCATTATATTTTACACCCCATTTTCTTACATGGTCTATTACTACTACCTTCGCTTCTGATGGGACGTTTGATTGTACTGCGGGTGCTAATAGATCGTTAGGCAATTGTATTTCGGGCTTCACCGGTGATGTCGGTTGTGGTACGGTTCCTTCTGGAGGTAACTGCAACATTATTCTTGGGGAAGTCGTCGCGATAGTGTTAGAATCGTCGTGTTTTGCCTGGAGTTCGCACAACCTTTGAAGTCGGGCAGGATCATGTTTCACCCCCAAGAACTTAGCAAATCTCTTACGGAATTCCTCAACGTTTCCTACTGAGTTCAATTCGAACTCAGTTAAGTATGCCACTCAATCGTCCCGTTTAAGGGAGTATGGCCAATCCCGAAGACTTAGACGTAGAATACCAGCTGACTTGGATAGACTTTCCTCAACATTTTAACAAAAAAAAATATTTAGAAATTGTTTTTTGCAAATTGTTTAATAGTAATCTATTGTAAAAAAATTGCTTGTTACCCGAGTAAAAAAATTGATCTCGCGCAAAAAAATTGATCATATCCAATTTGATATTGTTTAAGATCTGCTGTAATATCTAGCTGATCCAATTAGATCTCAAAATTGGGTGTATCCAATCATATCGTATTAGATCCCATTGTATATATGGGGATAAACTAAGATCAAGTTATATCTCAAAATTGGGAGGTCCAATGATATCTTTGGGGATAAACCTAGATCTAATTTGATCCGAAAAATGGCGGATCGAATTAGATCCACCCGTGAAAAAAAATTTATTCAGTAGCATATCTTTTTTTATTTGGCATCGTACTAAATTATATAAAATTTTATCCGGAAAATGGATTAATCAAATTGTATATAAACGAATAAAAAGGATATTTGAATTGATATAATTTCATCCAATTTTATTGGAGTTTTGGTCTTATTCAATTGCATTAAATTTTTTTTTTGTTTATATGAATATGTATAGTGTAGGAAAACAATGAATTAATTAACTGAGAGAATTATCTGAATAATATTAATAAATTTTTGCACAAAACCGATGAATTTCAGTAGGCCTCGTCCATTGAAACTATTTACGAAATAATGGAATTTTTGATAAAATGTTGTCAAAATATTCAGTTTATTTATTAAAAGTTTCATACACTTAATGAAAAAGCTTCGTTAAAACTAAATTCATAAAAAAAAGAAATTTTTCATTTACCTTGTGAAGAAAACTTTATTATTTTACTAAAAAATTTCATTAAAACTGGTCCAGCAAACTTCTCTCTGTGTAGGTTATATAATCCATTATCAGTTAGTAGTAACTACACAGAAGAAAAAAATTAAAATCATACACAAACAACGTTTACTAAGATAGAAACAGCTTTGAAATCACACAAATCTCAGGTTTTTTCCTTTTTAATCTTAAAAATCTGATCCCGGGACAGCGGGATTTTTTTCTGCATTTCCCGGGATCCCGGGAATTCCCGCTCGTTACAAAATAACTAAATCCGACATATGTTGTACTTGAAAAACTCGATTTCTATTAAAACATAGTCCGACAAAGTTCAAATTTTGGTTGTTCCCATGATAAAATCTATATATTCTGAAAGGAGGGCTAAATATAAAATATGCATGACTTCCACTTTTTCTAGATAAGTTCGTTTAATAGTTTAAATCGCGATTTACTCTTTAGGTAATATATTTATTTGGAAGGCGGTCTTAATTTTAAAATGAAATATATTAACTAAATATTAATTCGCGGTTGAAACGGTTAAACGAATTGATATAGAAAAAGTGAAAGACACGGGTATTTTAATTTTTTCCCTTCTTTCAGGATATATTGGAATTATTAATGGGTGCAAACTTGTATTGGATCAGTTTTATAGTCAGAACTAAGATAGATATTTTGCTTAAGTATTTCTTAAATATGGAATTTTAATTTCTAAAGATTTTGTTTCTGTGCAGATTCTCAGAAGTATTCGTATAGAATAATTTTATAAAAAAGTTTAAAAGTGAGTATTCTTCACACAAATTATTACCAAATTCTCTTAAAGATTTTGATAAAAATCGACACTATATCGTTAGCTGAAATGCAAAACCACGTAACTAACATTTTTACTATTTTACAGGAGAAACAAAAAATGTTATATATTGAAAAATAAATGGAGTTTTGGTAATCAAATATCGCAGATTTTCTAAATATAGACTGTTATTTAATATATCTCTTGTTATTTAATATATCGCTTTATATATTTATTATTTTTTTTTAAATATGAAAATAAAAAATGATTTACAAAAGCAAAAGATAATTAACAACAATAACTACAATACAAATAAAGGAAAAAATTAAACCTTTACTTCTCAAATGGAATTTCATTGTAATAATAATGACAATCGGGTGGAAGAAATGGTTTAAGGTCCTGAAGATGTTGCCATTTTTTGCTTGAAATTTTTATTCTTTGTAAATGCAACTTCAAAGTTTCAAACGCTTTTAATTTGTTTCCAATTCTTTGTGGAAATTCCTTAAACTCATCTGTTGCACTTAATTTAAAATAAATTACTCCAGAGGGATCATACGCTAATACACGAATCATATTGACTGTGGGATCTCCAAAAAAAAATTTATTATAATTAACAAAGTAAAAATTTCAAACTATAATCACTATAATTATGAGAAAATAGGACTACTAGGGGAGGGGAGCGTAGTAGCACTATCCGCTAGTGAAATATAAAAATTCAAATCCTACTATGAATAAATAAAATTCAATAGAAATAAATATGTGTTAGTTACAATTTTCAAGCAACAAGTATGTAGTTACGTGCTTTCGATTTTCGCTAATAATATGTGTAATTTTTATTATATGACAGTAAAAATTGGAGAAGACGTGGACCTCGTTGATATGCATCATAATCGATCAAAAAACCGATTTTGAATTTTTTGTTAGTTACGTGGTTTTGCATTTCAGCTAACGATATAGAATATTATTAAATAATATTTTATTCATCTTAACACACTAGATATAGTGAAAAATATAATTTAATACGTATGCCTAATTGGTTACTATCAACATGGAGTTATGCTAAAAATAATGTAGGCTAAAAAATAATTAGAATATGCATTTAAAATTAACGGTTCGTTGTCGTTCATAAATCTGTGCTTCATAAGTTGTCGATCAGAGTTGAATTCCATAGCAAGCAGCCAGATAAAAATAACATTGTAAGAATTTTGTTGATGTTAGTCTAATTGAGTTGTTTCAATTTGCTTATTTGTTTCAATTCAATAAATAGTTCATCATCAATTATTCACCCATAAAGGCATAGAATATTGAGGATGGGTTTGTAGCAGGATCCGAAAATATGTATTCTATCCTGCTGGCCTTATCGAATTTTTAAAATTTTTATTCTATGTATGTAATTTACTTGTGAAAAATGTATCATTTCTCTTTTAATTTCGAAATAATTTAAAGGAAATGTGATAATATTTGATCTCAAATTGAACGAAAAACATTCATTAAATGTTTCTTAACTTTAATTGGTATCTTTTAAATATTTGAAGTGAAAAAACCTCAAAATACTCAATTGGATATACGAAAATATTACTAACTTTTTAATGCCTGTTGTTGTGTTATATATATTGCTTTATTTGACCAAAGATCACCATTTTAAAGAAAAATTTTCTTCTCAAGTTCGAGTATTTGTTTTTGGTTTAACTTAACCAAATTTAACTTATATCCAAAAACAATTTGGCCTAAATAATATGTTTTTTTATACTAATTCAGTTTATTAAATTTAAAATCGCATTTTTTAATATCAAATATTTCTTATTTAAATTAATTTCAAACCAATGCTTTAAATTTAAATTAATTTAGTTTTCAACATTGCAATATTTAATAGCTAAAACTTCTGTAAAAGAACAAAAAAAATCCCGGGAAATCCCGCACAAAATTCCCGGGATTGCGGAATTGAAAAAAGGGCGGGATTCCCGGGAATAAACATAAACCCTAGATATAACCCAATACATAATCACATATAAACCCAAATCGAAGAAATTTTCGAAGTCATTTTAGATATAATTTAATATAAACCTTTATCAAAAAAATTTCTAAGTTGTGTTACATATAACTTTATATGATAAATTATCAAAAATATTTTCTTAGTCATTTTAGATAAAACTTTATATAATATAGATTCCAAAACATTTTCTAAGTCATTTTATATATAAATTTAGATAAATCTTAATTTAAAATATTTTTTGAGTCAATTTTTGATAATTATTTAAAATCAGAAAAAATTTCGAACGGAAAATATTTTGTATGTCAGTTTTACAATTCAAACATATTTCAAAACCCAACATATTTTGGGTATAAATCTAGAAATCCAATTGTATTAAATAGTATATAACTATAACAGATTAGATATAATACGATTGAATTAGATGTGCCCAATTTTGGGATGCAATTGCATCAGAGTATATGCAATTGTATAATATTAGATTGAATTGTATTTAAAATAATACAATCTGATATAATTTTATAGACACATTTTGCGGATCAGATTATATAAACACTTACTTATATGATTATTTTATATTCTTATATATAAGATATATAAACTTTTTTACTCGGGTAGATATAATTAAAAAAGTGCGACATTGGTATGTCTCATTTATCCCAGAAATGAAAAAATTCTTGGTCATTAGAAACCCTAGATGTAACATAACATATAAGCTCAGCTTTTTAATTTTGTATTGAATTATTAAGTATATAATTGTATTTAAATCCACAAACATTTTGCTCGATTCGAGAGAGTAAATAATTTTATCTAAAATATTCTTGGGTCACATTTAGTTTTATAAAGGGTTGTTTGAAGCGATATACAAATTTATCTACAACGAGATATAATTTGATCAAGTATATGTATTTGTATATGGCATATAAAATGATATAAGAGAAAATATATTTTAAGATATGATTATATAAGGCAACGAATAAGAAAATTTTGAAAATCGGAATCGCAGATAAACTCATATTTAATTTTATACGTTGTTATTCACTCTCTAATATGAATAGGTACAATTGGATCAAACCTAACTTGATCAAATCTAATCGTTTTTTCACGGGCAGCTATATATTTGTGGATAAACTTAAATCTAATTTGATCTCAATTTTGGCAGATCGAATTATATTTAAGTTTATCCACAAATATATAGCTGGATCTAATTCGATCCCTCATTTTTCAGATCAAACTAGATCTAAGTTTATCCTCAAATATATAGCTGGATCCGCCATTTTTCGGATCAAATTAGATCTAGGTTTATAGCCAAAGATATCATCGGACCTCCCAATTTTGAGATATAACTTGATCTTAGTTTATCCCCATATATACAATGGGATCTAATACGATATGATTGGATACACCCAAATTTGAGATCTAATTGGATCAGCTAGATATTACAGCAGATCTTAAACAAATATCAAATTGGATATGATTAGATATTGCGCGAAATCAATTTTTTTACTCGGGTAACAAGCAATTTTTTTACAATAGATTACTATTAAACAATTTGCAAAAAACAATTTCTTAATATTTTTTTTTTGTTAAAATTTTGAGGAAAGTCTAACCAAGTCAGCTGGTATTCAACGTCTAAGTCTTCGGGATTGGCCAAAACATGGAGAGTTAAACTTAACAATTTGAAATCAGTTCACGTCATTTCTACTAACAAAACTTATTGCATATATTATTTTTGCTACACGCTGTGAAAAGTATAGAAATTTCATTTGTGCTGCACATAATTTCAATTTATGCGAAAAATGTACAAATAATTGACAAAAGTTAAAAATTCAATTTTTTTTTTCTAATATATGTAATATTCTAATTTTAATTTCATTCTAAATCTACCTTTATGAAGTTCAAATGTATTAATATGATAGTAAACAATATAATAAACATAAAAAATCACAAAACATAAATGGTTGTTAATTTTTTTAGCTTTTTTACAATTAAATATATATGCGCGCGCATACAATGGGACCGATGAGGGTTAATCTGCATTTTTTGAAATCCCGGGATTCCCGGTCCAAATTCCCGGGAATGCGGGAACTAAAAAAGCCTAAATTCCCGGGAATCCCGGGATGCATTCCATAATGATAATTCATTGCAAGTTTATAAAATAATTTCTAATATGCTTTTTTAGTGTATTTGTTTTCTATATTTACGATACTTAAAGGCAGCATGTAAACAATTGTTGGTAGAGTTACTGGTAGGGTGTTCTTTTTATAGTTGTTTTTATGTTGTTCGACTTTATATCTTCCGTCTGCTCGGCGTCTTGTATTTCTACAATGCGTTGTAGAAATATGGGGTCGTCGCCAAACTCAGAGACCAAAGTTGTATAATAGATGCTTTTTATTTTCATTATTTTAAGGTTTTTGGATATAGAGTGTTCTTCGTTTACGGTTTTTGATGTGTTTCTGATTGTAGAAATGCTTTTCCATAGTATTTTCAGTAGTCTGTTTTGGGTTAGTTGGAGCGTCCGACAGTACGTTGCCGATCCCCATGCGGTGATACCATGTCTAATGTAGGATTCTACTAGAGAAAAGTATGCCTGTTTCAGTACGCTAAAAGTGAAGCAATTACTCAGGTGGTAGAGCACGAACGATGCTGATCGCAGTTTTTATGCAGATGATCTTAGTGGATTTTCCATATAAAGTTTTGGTCCACATATACTCCTAAATATTTGTAGTTATCGACTAGCTCTATATTTGTTGTGCATCTATCACTATTTTTGTTGTTGATTGAAGAATTATGGAGACACTCCGTGTTATGGAATTTTAATATTACACAAGGAGAACAGATTCGTTGTGACAACCGAATTTGTTGCCAACCGAATTTTGGTAGTTACATGTACAATCACATTATTCGGTTGGAGCTATAGACATTTTCAGTTATGGTTTCCAAGCGAATTCATTCATATAGTAGACTCGACCGAATTATTTTAGGTATTTTTATCGAATAAATAATACACTGTTTCCATTTTTTTAATTTTTTTTTTTATTTTTTATTAATTAGCAAAATACAAAATAAATATTTTAAAACAAAAATTAGATCAAATCATCTGTTTTATAAGAGACATGGTTCATTTAATATAGAAAAATATATTTTCGAATTATTTTTTATAGAAACACCTGTGCTATTCTGAAGTATTATCTTGAAGTCCTCAGAAATTCTTCATTTTTTAAAGGAACACAGGCTAGAAAAACGTTTTCATGTTGCGGGGGATTTGTATCGGAAAAAGCCCTTCGAATTTGAGGATTATTTGCCAGAAAAAGTGCTTTGAATCGGATGATATTCTACAGAAAATATTCGCCTTAATTCTTGAAAACTATGAAAGTTTCCCTATGTTCTACGTGAACTTTTTATTTAAATATACACTAAAAAAAAGTTAGTATAAAAATTAGTCAAACGGTTTCCAATGTTATTATACTAACATTATGCTAACTTTTAGTATAAAGTTATTTTTTAGTAAAATAATTTGGTATTCATTATACCCTACACCACTATGTGGTCAGGGTATTATAAGTTTGTGCTGATGTTTGTAACACCAAAAAATATTGGTCGTAGACCCACCTTATAGTATACCGATCGGTTCAGAATTTTTTTTTATTTCGATTTAACGATGTCCGTCTGTCTGTCTGTCCATGCAATCTTGTGCGCACTCTACAGGTCGCAGCTATTAAGATATTTTGATGAAATTTGGTACGCAGACCTATGTTGGCCCAAGGACGAACAAGTTTGATTTTTTTGAACATCGGTCCATGTTTAGACCTAGTGCCCATATAAGGGTCCTACCAAAATTATATTGTTTATACGCTGCAGGTCGTAAATATTAAGATATTTTGACGAAATTTGGTACACAGACCTATGTTAGCCCAATAACGCAGCCTATTGATTTTGGTGAATATCGGTCCATGTTTAGACCTAGTGCCCATATAAGGGTCCTACCAAAATTATACTGTTTATACGCTGCAGGTCGTAAACATTAAGATATTTTGATGACATTTGGTACACAGCCCTACATTGGCCCAATAACGCAGCCTATTGATTTTGGTGAACATCGGTCCATGTTTAGACCTAGTGCCCATATAAGGGTCCTACCAAAATTATACTGTTTATACGCTGCAGGTCGTAAATATTAAGATATTTTGATGAAATTTGGTACACAGACCTATATTGGCCCAATAACGCAGCCTATTGATTTTGGTGAACATCGGTCCATGTTTAGACCTAGTACCCATATAAGGGTCCTACCAAAATTATACTGTTTATACGCTGCAGGTCGTAAATATTAAGATATTTTGATGAAATTTGGTACACACACCTACATTGGCCCAATAACGCAGCCTATTGATATTGGTGAACATCGGTCTATGTTTAGACCTAGTGCCCATATAAGGGTCCTACCAAAATTATATTGTTTATACGCTGCAGGTCGTAAATATTAAGATATTTTGACGAAATTTGGTACACAGACCTATGTTAGCCCAATAACGCAGCCTATTGATTTTGGTGAATATCGGTCCATGTTCAGACCTAGTGCCCATATAAGGGTCCTACCAAAATTATACTGTTTATACGCTGCAGGTCGTAAACATTAAGATATTTTGATGAAATTTGGTACACAGCCCTACATTGGCCCAATAACGCAGCCTATTGATTTTGGTGAACATCGGTCCATGTTTAGACCTAGTGCCCATATAAGGGTCCTACCAAAATTATACTGTTTATACGCTGCAGGTCGTAAATATTAAGATATTTTGATGAAATTTGGTACACAGCCCTACATTGGCCCAATAACGCCGCCTATTGATTTTGGTGAACATCGGTCCATGTTTAGACCTAGTGCCCATATAAGGGTCCTACCAAAATTATACTGTTTATACGCTGCAGGTCGTAAATATTAAGATATTTTGATGAAATTTGGTACACAGACCTATATTGGCCCAATAACGCAGCCTATTGATTTTGGTGAACATCGGTCCATGTTTAGACCTAGTACCCATATAAGGGTCCTACCAAAATTATACTGTTTATACGCTGCAGGTCGTAAATATTAAGATATTTTGATGAAATTTGGTACACACACCTACATTGGCCCAATAACGCAGCCTATTGATTTTGGTGAACATCGGTCTATGTTTAGACCTAGTGCCCATATAAGGGTCCTACCAAAATTATACTGTTTATACGCTGCAGGTATTAATATTAAGATATTTTGATGAAATTTGGTACATAGACCTATGTTGGCCCAAGGACGAAGCCTATTGATTTTGGCGAACATCGGTCCATGTTTAGAACTAGTGCCCATATAAGGGTCCCCCCAAAATTGGCTTGGTTACAAACTGCAGGTCGCAAATATAAAGATATTTTAATGAAATTTGGTGCGCTGACTCACATTATAGAAAATTTTGACACAAGCCCCATTTTAACCCATTCGAATTTCGGATCCAAACAATACACCAGAGTGGTGTAGGGTATTGTATAGTCGGCATGCCCGACTTTAACCTTTTTACTCGTTTTCATCTCATTTTACAAATTACAGAATTTTTACTAATTTGGGATTAGAATTAGCAATTCTACAAATTTAATTTTACTAAATTTTGAAACCCAATTAGCTAAAATTAGCAAAAAAAATGACTCATCTTTTTTTGAAGCTGAAAATTGTTTGTTTTTTCTCCACACACACACTACATGGGCTAAAGTTGAGTTTAGGGTCACCTCACCGGTTTTTGGCACAGATAGAACTCTTTTTTGGGAGTCCTACGATGTATTTTTTTCTCGGAAACACCTATTTCGGGAGTTATTCCTGTGGAGAGTTTGAAAATGGACTTGGCTATTCATTGGAAAGGTTGTGAAAATGTCTTTTAGAAGATTTTTTTTAAATTATTATTACGGCCGGCGAAAGAATTTTCATGTTTTTTTTAAAGAAACGTTTTTATTTCATTAAAATACCTATATAAGAATAAAATTTGTACTTCTTTATATATTGTCAAGACTTAAAGCTTTCATGTGAAATATATATCAAGTTTTTATCACTTCAAACACCAAAGATGTTTGGGGTCAAACTTATTATACTTTTTATATACGTTATATGAAAAACATGAAGTGAAACATTTTTTTGGGGAAAAATTTTGTAATCGCGTGATTTTTTTTTTCTTTCCAAATATGCACAATTTCAAAAATAAAAAATCTCAATAGGTTACAAACATTTTATTCCCAAAAAAAAAAATGTCTTCAGTATGAGTTTGTTACGATTAAAAAGAACCTTAAAAATTAATAAAAGCGTCCGAGTTAATTTTAAGGTAATGTCTCTCTAAATTTTGTAATGGCTCTTCTTCCGATGACGACTCTTCTTACAATTTACTAAAAATTAGGGGGAAAAAGTTATTTTATTTCCGTCACAACTTTTTTATTTTGCAGAGCTACAAATTTTAACTAAGCCTTAAATAAAAGCTTTAGGTCGTGACTATAAATATTTTTTTAGTATTTCTATGGTTACATACGGTTTTTTTAGAGTCTGCTGAAAACCGAAAAAATTGAAAACCGCGGTTTCGGTTATTTTTCGGTTTTCTTGCACACAGAAAAAAACAGGAGGAATATTACCTAAGAGCTATGCAAATATACAACTACATAATTTTCAAGTTAGTTTTATACGGCGTTCACATATATTATTGTTTAACTCGATTTGACGTGTTTTAGCGTTAAACATCCCAGTCAGAAAAATACAAACGGGAAAGCGGTGGCAAAGCACTTTAACAGGTGGTACAAGTACTGGCAAAAAGTGCTTTCCCATTCCCAAAATGATAACATCATTAGACAAAAGGACCGGCTGTTCAAAAAGCGCCGGAAAAGCACTGGAGGAACAAAATTTTTAAACGTTGCCAAAACGCTGGCAAAACCAATTAATAGGTGGTCTGGAAATATATTTTCCAAAATAAAATTAAAAAAAAGTTCATATGTATTTTTTTTGATCCTGCCGTGATTTGAACCCAGGCCGTCAGATTGGCAGACGATTGCTCTACCCACTGAGCTAACGAGACATATAATATTTAATGGCTAAACACATAAATGAGTGATAATAGCTGGACAACTACTGGCTGTGCCAAAATGCTAGTACTGGCAAACAATTTTTTGTAACTAGTATGCCAGTGTTGGGAGGGCAAAAAAAAAAGTTGGTCTTGAAGGAGCTTTCCCACAAACAAAAAAATTGATTTTATAAAACAAAAAAAATTTTAAATTAAAAAAAATCCAAAAAAAAAATTTTTGCTTGCAACCGGATTTGAACTCGGAACCTTCCGACTACAAACATTTATTAACGAAGCGTCAGCATTTTTATAAAATCATTGGTTTTCCAGTGAATTGATTTTTGTACGCCTGGTAGCATTGGCTAGGTAGCACTGGATAACCACTGGTTGCAAACCTTGGCATATCACTCTAAGCCAATTCTTTGCCAGTGGTTTTTTTTAAAAATCACCGAAATTTTTGTAAAACAAATACTGGTAAAACGCTTTTCGCAAACGCTGGCAAAGCGTCCCAAATGAGTGTTCTGCCAGTCATTTATTTTCAATACCGTGGTTACCCAGTGGTATGCCAGTGCTTGATTTTTTGTACCACTGGCGATTTCTGACTGAGATGTTTTACAGTACATTTTTCCTACCCTTAAACACGCTAAATTATCGTGTTTAATTTTTAAACACGTTGTTAAACACGATAAAATTGATATCAATTGGTGTTGAATGACAAGTTTGGAGCAGAAAAAGACAATTAAAAAACAGAAAAAGACAGATTAATTTTTAAGTGTGAGCTGATATGTTTAACTTTTACATAAACGTGTTTAACAATCGTACTGTGAATGTAGTATTACAAAGTTCTAGTAAAATATGTAAATTTTGTTGTAAAATATATACAATCCTTGCAAAATATATACATGTGTAGCGGAAAATATCCGAAGAATTACATATATTTTGCTAGAAAATTGTAAAACTTACTTCGAACTTATGTAGTTGTAAAGGGTTCTTCAGCAGGGACGCTACAAAAGTAGGAAGACAGGGACAGCAAACGACGCCATATTTCTTGCAGCTCTTTTGACATTTCTCTTCAGTAAGGTTTGCCATTTCATGATGGAAAGATATACGAGCCAACAACGAGTCGAAGTTATTAAAATTTACTACCGAAATTCGGAGTCAGTGGCCTCAACGTTAAGAGTGCCATGAGGTACCATATATGGCCATATATTGTTTAAATGGCACCATATATGATATTATATACCCGAGTAAAAAAAATTATATATAATCATATGTGGCATATATTACAATATATAATTAGACATGTCGTTATGTATATCCATATATAATTATATATGACGTCTTTCTCCAAAATTTTTCTTTATATTATGCCATATATAATTTCATCTAATCACATATCGGCCTTTCTAATATTAGATATGGTATATATGATTATATATTACATAGCATGGCTGATCTTATTGCATATATAGTTGTATATAGAGCTATATCTTAATATATATGGCGGCATTTTAGGAATATATAATTATATATGGTATCATTTAAACAATATATAACTATATATGGTAACAGATAAACTATATATTATGATATATGTTGCTATTTCAACAATATATGGTCATATATAGTACCTCATGAACAAAATCTTTAATACAGTTGCAGATATGATAATATATGCTACTATATATGGTGCAATATATATTTATATATGGTGTTATTTAAGCAATATATTATCATATATGATGCCACTTAAACCATATATTATCATATATGGTGCCATTTCAACAATATATGCTCATATATGGGACCTCATGAACTACATTTTTAATACAGTTCCATATATGATAATATATGCTACTATATATAGTGCAATATATATTGATATATGATATCCTTTAAACAATATATTCCCGAGTAAAAAAAATTGATCTCGCGCTATATCTAATTATATCCAATTTGATATTGTTTAAGATCTGCTGTAATATCTAGCTGATCCAATTAGATCTCAAAATTGGGTGTATCCAATCATATCGTATTAGATCCCATTGTATATATGGGGATAAACTAAGATCAAGTTATATCTCAAAATTGGGAGGTCCAGTGATATCTTTGGGGATAAACCTAGATCTATTTTGATCCGAAAATTGGCGGATCCAGCTATATATTTGCGGATATTTTTAGATCTAATTTAATCCGAAAAATTGCGGATCCAATTAGATCCAGCTATATATTTGGGGATAAACTTAGATCTAATTTGATCTCAATTTTGGCAGATCAAATTAGATCCCGCAATATATTTGTGGATAAACGTATATCTAATTTGATCCGAAAAAGTGGCAGATCGAATTAGATGTAGCTATATATTTGGGGATAAACTTAGATCTAATTTGATCCAAAAAATGGCACATCGAATTAGATCCACCAATATATTTGTGGATAAACTTAGATATAAATTGATCTGAAAAATGGCAGATCAAATTAGATCCAGCAATATATTTGTGGATTAACTTAGATCTAAATTTATCTGAAAAATGGCAGATCGAATTAGATCCAGCAATATATTTGTGGATAAACTTGGATATAAATTGAATAGAAAATTGGCAGATCAAATTAGATCCAGCAATATATTTGGGGATTAAGTAAGATCTAAATTTATCCAAAAAATTACAGATAAAATTAGATCCAGTAATATACTTCGGGATTGCGGAAGATCTTAACTTTTCCGATAAATTGCAGATCGAATTAAATCCAGTGATATATTTGGGGATTTGGTAGGATCTTAATTTATCCCATAAATTGCAGATCGAATTAGAAACAGCAATATATTTGGAGATTGACATCTAAAACTATCCAGAAAAATGACAGCTAAAATTAGATCCCGCATTATATTTGGGTACTACGTAAGATCTCCATTTATTTGGGATTAAATAAGATCCCAGACAGATATTGACAATAGTTCAAAAAATAATACACTGGAAGAGCACTGATTTTATAAAAATGTCAATATTTTGTTAAAATAAGGTTTAAACTCAGAAGGTCTCGAGTTCGATACCTTTCACGGCTATGCATTTTTTTTATAAAAATGCGCATTCTCCTTGCTGGTCTTATCGAAATTTTTTCAATAATTTTTATTCTTTGTAATTTACTTGTAAAAATTGTATCATCTTTCTTTGATTTGAAAATAATTTAAACAGAAAGTGATATTAATTTATGATCTTGAGTCAAACTAAAATAACATTTATTTACTTAAAAATAACAGATCAACTAAAAACATTTCCCCCATTCAAAAGAATTTCTTTTTATAAAATTTATAATTTTATTTTCTATAAATGTTTTTATAAAATTATATTTTTTTTATTAAATTGAATTTTTTTGTAAAAAATAATTTTATTTACATATTTTTAACGCTCTACACCATTTCCAATTGTATCAATTGTTTTTAAGATTTATCAATTGTATTTCAGAAATAATCAATTGAATTTCAGTTTTATCAATTGTATTTCAGAACTTATCAATTATTTTTCAGATTTATGAATTGTATTTCAGAACTAGTCAATTGAATTTCAGTTTTATCAATTGTATTTCAGAAATTATTAATTGTATTTCCGAAATTCACAACTGTATTTCAGAAATTATCAAACTGTATTTCAGAAATTATCAATTGTATTTCAGAAATTATGAAATGTAATTTAGAAATTTTTCTCTATTAACTATGATAAACCATCAATAAGTTCTGAAATAGATTTGATTATTTCTGAAATACAATTAATAAATTTCTGAAATACATTCCATAATTTCTGAAATACAATTAATAGCTTCTGAAATACAATTAATAGCTTCTGAAATACAGTTAATATTGTAGTTGCTGATGAATTACCATATATGATGGCACCATATATGACAATATATTGTTTAAATGGCACCAATATGGAGCTTTATATGGTAATATATAACTTAGATTCATCCATATACCATTTGATCCGAAAAATGGCCCGATAAAATTGTATCAGTTCTTATTTGTATCAGTTGTTATCTAATTGCATCAGTTTAGATCTGACCTCCCATGTGAAAATCGAAATATATATGAACATACATGATCATACATTGACTAGTATATGATCACGCATAGTCATACATGATCATATACGTCAATGCATAGTTCAATGTATGACCATACATTATCTCATATATTTCCATATATCTTCGGATCCGAAATTTGAGGGTATATGGAGGTATATGGCCATATATGATCATATATGGGCATACATGAACCATATGTGAGCATATATGGTCATATATGAACATGTATGGTCATATACCCTCAAATTTCGTATCCGAAGATATATGGAAATATATGAGATAATGTATGGTCATACATTGAACTATGCATTGACGTATATGATCATGTATGACTATGCATGATCATATACTAGTCAATGTATGATCATGTATGTTCATATATATTTCGATTTTCACATGGGCTGATTAAATTATGTGTTAATCAGATGAAATTGTATCGGATTTTTGACCTGATACAATTTTATTGGTTTATATTACATGGTATCAGTTTAGGTCCAAATAGATATATTTGTATACAAAATTATATAGTTATATCCCAATTTTGACCTGATATCAGTTTAAAACTTTGATACAATTGTATAAGGTAAATGTCGGATACAATTATATTTTATTTATATAAAATTGAACCAATTACGATCAAACCGATAAAATTGTATCAGATCAAAAATCTGATACAATTTCATCTGATTAACACATAATTGAATCAGGTCAGATCTAAACTGATACATTTAGATAAAAATTGATAAACAATTGATAAAAATATATCGGGCCATTCTTTGGATGAAACAGTATATTTATACAGATATAACTTAATCACATATATGACTATATGTAACTATTTTTCCTCGGGTTGTTTAAATGATACGATATATCAAAGTATATGGTACTATATATGGTAGCATATATTATCATATCTGCATCTGTATTAAAAATGTCGTTCATCAGGTACCATATATGAGCATATATTGTTGAAATGGCACCATATAAGATAATATATGGTTTAAATGGCACCATATATGGTAATATATTGCTTAAATAACACCATATATAAATATATATGGCACTATATATGGTAGCATATATTATCATATGTGGAACTGTATTAAAAATATTGTTCACAAATGGCGGCCAGATTTAAAATGACACCGGTTTAAATATGAGTAAATTTTTCTTTGTTTTTAGCGATTTTAAAATAAAGTTAACAACACTGAGATTTTAATATGAAATGCTTTATACTATAATGTAAAAAAAAAGTCTGACTGATCTGTTATATCGTGGTAAGCATATCATAATAACATTCGCTTTAAAATTTCATTGTTGTTAACTTTATTTTAAAATCGCTAAAAACAAAGAAAAATTTACTCATATTTAAACCGGTGTCATTTTAAATCTGGCCGCCATTTGTGAATAAAAATAATGCAAGATTTAAGGAAATTTTATAGAATTTTCAACAATATTTAGTTTGTGCAGATCCGATCAGTACTCGCTAAATTTTACTATATAATTTGATGAAAGCTCGATATCGATGATTTTTCATTAAAAGCCACGCCTACTAAGAACGGGTAGCAAAGTTAAAAAACAAACGTTACACTAAAATTTTCTACAATTTTCTGGAATATCTTCCAGTACTTCGGGGACAATTTAATCATTATTTTGATCTTTAAAAATAAAAGCAAAGGGGATAAAATTAGAAAAAACTTTAATTGGTGCTATTTTTTTTTCGCAGCTGTATAATCATATATACCATATCTAATATTATAAAGGCCGATATCTATTTAGATGAAATTATATATGGCATAATATAAGGAAAAATTTTGGAAAAAGACGTCATATATAATTATATATAGATATACATAACGACTTGTCTAATTATATATTGTAATATATGCTACATATGATTATATATAATTTTTTTTTACTTGGGCTCTCAATAAATTTACCATAAAAGTTCAATAGTTATTTAAAAAGTAAATCAGTAAAGTTGTTTCAATTAAATAAGTAGTTGAATTGTAAAGAAATATGTTTTTTAACTTCTTGTATTAGTCATTCAATAAACAAAATACACAAAATACAGACTTTCGGTAAAAGTTAAAATATTCAGTAAAAATAAAATATTCAGTCAAAATGTTCTGTTAAAAACTATCAGTTCTTATAAGTAAAAAAAATATTAGTTTAAGTATATGAAAACATAATTTAAAGATTTAAAGGAATTAAAACAGAAATTAACAATTGTCGATCGTATTACTTACTTAAAGCCTATATTCAGCCTCTAGTTCTTTGAAAAACTAATACGCTCGGTTTTTATTTAAATAAAATAAAAAATAAAAACATCGAACTAGAGGCTGAATAATATCTGCTCCCACTAATTTGTGAATAAAGTTCGAACAAACAAGTTTTGTTTTCTTTGAAAACAAAATAATCAATTTGAAACATTGCGGGCCACGGCAAAAACACTAACTTTTTAAGTTGGTAAAAACGTCTCTCTAATTTATTGGAAGACATAAACAAAGTATATGCATTGGCTGGCATTGCTGGCCTACGTGCACATCGCATTAGTTTGATATAATTTTTTTTAGTTTTTTGGTTACTTTTTAAACTTTGGAGAATACAGAATTCTCATTTATTTAAAAAGTGGGGATCGCATAAACTCTGATGTTTTCCACATAAGTAATCAAACTAACTGTAGTCGTAATCTTTTATAGTTATGATCTTGCACGGATACTGATGAGGGGGAGTAACGCCCTCAGAAACAGCTGTCTATCCTGTTTGCAAAAACAAAATTTTGAAAAACTAATACACACGATTTTTATTTAAATAAATGATTAGCTGAGATGCAAAACTCGTTCGTTACACATTAGCTAAATTTTGGGAAGAAGCAAAAAACTTGTTGCGGCTAATTAAATTAACAAAATTAGTTGAATGTTTTGAATTCTAAAATGTTATACTATTCTTGATTAAAAACTCAATCGCCTAAGAAAAGTCAAAATCAGTTGTCTTCTCCTTTTTTTAAATTTTTGTAACGAACGAGTTTTTCATCTCAGCTACTCAAATAAAAAATAAAAACATCGAACTAGAGGCTGAATAACATCTGCTCTCTTTAAACAAATATAATTAAGAAAAATCTTTAAATCATAGGGAAAATAAACCTAAATAAAAAGTACCGTCCATTATCTTTAAACTGAGATTAACGTAGTTTGTAACTGAAATACTGCTTTTGAAATGCAATTTATTTAAAAAAATTGCAATATTCTAAATTAGTAAAAGTTGTTCCGACAAATTTTTGTTAATAAACTTGGAAATGGCATCCAAAATTCGATCACTGTTTAAGGGGGGTAAATACTGTAACAGCAGCATTTTAAAGGGCAGTACATAAAGGGAACGGTTGTCAAAAATTTAAATAACAATTTATAATTTTTTTTCTATTTAAAATATATGTTCTTGCAGTGTTTAGAAAAATTATCAGTTTTAAATTCTGCCTACCAAAATCTACAGGGTTGCCACTTCATTATTGGCCTTTTTTAAAAAAGGCAAAATCGGCTGCCATTGTTCAGCCTTCATTAATTATCGGAAAATAAAAATGTAAAGTGATTCTTAATCCCAGATAAATTCTCTAGTCCTTATCGTGGCTCGATTTTTATTTTTAAAATTTTTTTTAAACAAAGTTGCCACACAAACTTAAAAATTCAAAAAAAGGCAAGAAAAAACACCTTTGCTAGGGGATATAAAATTTATTTGACCAAAATTCAAAAAAAGGCCCACTATAAAAACTAGAGTTTTTCGTTGTCTACTAAAGAAAAAATCCGGATCGAAATCGGTTAACCCGCTTTGGCTGTACAGTGGCAGCCGATTTTCAACTCAGGGTTGTGGAAAACGCGTTAAAGGTTTAAAATTAATTTTGCGCTAAGAAAATAGCAGAATTTAAAAAAACCGTGGGTGATAAAAATTTATATCTCTCAGTTGTCTACAAGCCTTCAACAATCTTAACGCGCTGCTCAATTTAATACCTGTCCATGGTTGAATTTGTCAAGCACTGAAAAAAAGAAATGTCAAATTAAGTTAAACAAAAAACTTGACGTTAAGGTGTGACTCACAAATTACATCGTGCATTATGGTTGGACCACCCTTAAAAAGCCGTCAGTACCTACCCCATATAACAGCGCTGGCAAAACTATGGCACGCGTGTCAGTAGTGGCACGCGTGTGGATTTTTGGTGGTACGCGATGTTTTGTTGAATATTTTCAAAAAATTTAAACTTTATTAAAAGACCAGCAAAAAATTGGGGTACATGTTAAATTTTGCTACAAAAATGTGTGAATTAACTCGATAATTGTGAAAATGTTCATAGATTGTAAATGGCATTTTAAAATGATTAAAAATCTATATTGAAAAGTCGTTCATCAGAAAATATGTATTGGCAACTTGAAAAAAGCTAAATTTTAAAAGTTGTTCCGACAAATTTTTGTTAATAAACTTGGAAATGGCATCCAAAATTCGATCACTGTTTAAGGGGGGTAAATACTGTAACAGCAGCATTTTAAAGGGCAGTACATAAAGGGAACGGTTGTCAAAAATTTAAATAACAATTTATAATTTTTTTTCTATTTAAAATATATGTTCTTGCAGTGTTTAGAAAAATTATCAGTTTTAAATTCTGCCTACCAAAATCTACAGGGTTGCCACTTCATTATTGGCCTTTTTTAAAAAAGGCAAAATCGGCTGCCATTGTTCAGCCTTCATTAATTATCGGAAAATAAAAATGTAAAGTGATTCTTAATCCCAGATAAATTCTCTAGTCCTTATCGTGGCTCGATTTTTATTTTTAAAATTTTTTTTAAACAAAGTTGCCACACAAACTTAAAAATTCAAAAAAAGGCAAGAAAAAACACCTTTGCTAGGGGATATAAAATTTATTTGACCAAAATTCAAAAAAAGGCCCACTATAAAAACTAGAGTTTTTCGTTGTCTACTAAAGAAAAAATCCGGATCGAAATCGGTTAACCCGCTTTGGCTGTACAGTGGCAGCCGATTTTCAACTCAGGGTTGTGGAAAACGCGTTAAAGGTTTAAAATTAATTTTGCGCTAAGAAAATAGCAGAATTTAAAAAAACCGTGGGTGATAAAAATTTATATCTCTCAGTTGTCTACAAGCCTTCAACAATCTTAACGCGCTGCTCAATTTAATACCTGTCCATGGTTGAATTTGTCAAGCACTGAAAAAAAGAAATGTCAAATTAAGTTAAACAAAAAACTTGACGTTAAGGTGTGACTCACAAATTACATCGTGCATTATGGTTGGACCACCCTTAAAAAGCCGTCAGTACCTACCCCATATAACAGCGCTGGCAAAACTATGGCACGCGTGTCAGTAGTGGCACGCGTGTGGATTTTTGGTGGTACGCGATGTTTTGTTGAATATTTTCAAAAAATTTAAACTTTATTAAAAGACCAGCAAAAAATTGGGGTACATGTTAAATTTTGCTACAAAAATGTGTGAATTAACTCGATAATTGTGAAAATGTTCATAGATTGTAAATGGCATTTTAAAATGATTAAAAATCTATATTGAAAAGTCGTTCATCAGAAAATATGTATTGGCAACTTGAAAAAAGCTAAATTTTTTGTAAAAACAAATCTTTGAAAATTTCTTAAAATTCTAGATGGAAAGAAGTTTAAAGGTTTCGAGAAATAAAAACGGAGAAATAAAAAAATTACAGAAAATTGCACAAAAATAGAAAACAATTTGTAATAAAATTCGTACTAAAAAAATGAAGTTTTTACACCGGGAAAATAGGTGCTACGAAATAACCTCAAATGAAATAGCACCCCAACGAAGAAGTTAAATAACCCGCAATGAAATAAAGGTTGAAAATAAGTTTCATAATAAAATAACTCCCAAAGCAAAAAATTAAATAATAAGATAATAATAAGAAAAAATAAATAATAAGTTATCCGTGGCGCTAAAAAATACGAGTATATAAATCTGTGAACACGTTTTCAAAAGACAGTTTTTCAAATTTTAAAAATTTTCAGAAAAAGGACTTTTAAAAGAAAAATAAAATTAAGGTGGCACGCAAGAAACTTTTTCAAAAAAATTTTTCCGTTTTTGGCACGCAGTGAAAAAGTCTTGCCACCCCTGCCATAAAACGTGCCTTCGCCCACCATCGAGGAATCATCATTGGCTTTTCTTTAAAGACTGCGTACAATCCTTGAATCTTTGGATCTAGTTTGTAACTTTTTGTTATGCGATATAGTAAATAAAATAATTAAATAAAAATAAAATAATAAAAAAAATTAAATAAAACTTACATATTTTACAAAAAAACATGTGGAAGTTTTATTTCCCCGAATTAGTTAATGAAATTTTCAGAGCATAAAATATAAAAAAAATCGAGAACAAAATTTTTTTCTATAGTCGAAAACTAAACGAAGTATAAATGACATCCCAAAAACTCGGCCTAATGCCCAGTTTTGTTAGGTATTGGGAAAATTTTTTTTTAATAAACTTTGAAATGGATGACAAAATTTGTTTTCGGTTTAACTAAACCAAGTTTAACTAACTTTCCAATAACTGGGCCTAAGTGCTCGACAGTTAAAACCATTTGAGATTTTTAATTTGTTGTGGGCACTCACTTTTTGGAGCAACTGTATGTACTATTTTAATATCTTTTCAGGTTGAAGAAAACAATGGGAAAATCTGGATTTCTCCAAATTCAAGTTATTTTTTAACAGCATTAATACCGAGGAAACACCGCCATCAAGAGGTAAATAAAACAAAAATAGAATCACTTATATTTTTGACTTTATATGTATTTAAATACAAACGTAGATAACGCCCATTGCCAATCATAAAGCTATCAAGAATGAAACTGAAGTATTGGGCTTTATAAATTGTCATATTCGAGATGGTGTTGCATTATGCCAATATTTTGCATGGCTCGAGGGAATGGTTTTGAACAAACAGTATGTGGACGAAATTTCAGGAGCAACAAAGCTAGAAGAGTTCAGATCGTAAGTTTTCAACAAAAAATATGTGGTCGATAAGGTCTTAATACATTATTTTCTCTTTTAGAAAAAAAATAGATTTTATGGGTTTAAGTTTTCCAACTATAAGTTCATCGGGCCCAAATGGTTCAGTTATTCATTATCATCCAGCAGCAGAAACAAATCGCCAAATTACCGATAATGAAGTATATCTTTGTGACTCTGGAGCTCAGTATATGTAAGTGCAGCATACAACTTATCTACAAATGTTTGAAATTGTCGAGTTTTGAAAATCTCACATATGTAGCCAGCACGCAACTTATTTCCGGCTTCTGTCTTGTCGGGAATTCGGGGGAATTCAGAAGCTATCCTGCGGGAAATGGATCAGACACAGAGCTGGTCAAGTGACTGAAACTTTGTGGGAGTTACCCTCGATTCGGTTTTCTAATATGAAATTAACCGGCAACTTTAACACCCCGAGTAAAAAAAATTGATCTCGCTCAATATCTAATCATATCCAATTTGATATTGTTTAAGATCTACTGTAATATCTACGTGATCCAATTAGATCTCAAAATTGGGTGTATCCAATGATATCGTATTAGATCCCATTTTTTATATGGGGATAAACTAAGATCAAGTTATATTTCAAAATTGGAAGGTCCAATGATATCTTTGGGGATAAACCCAGATCTAATTTGATCCGAAAAATGGCGGATCGAATTAGATCCAGTTATAAATTTGTGGATAAACTTAGATCTAATTTGATCCGAAAAATGGCGGATCGAATTATATAGAGCTATATATTTGTGGATAAACTTAGATCTAATTTTATCTCAATTTTGGCAGATCGAATTAGATCTAGCAATATATTTGTGGATAAATTTAGATCTAATTTGATCCGAAAAAGTGGCAGATCGAATTAGATCCAGCAATATATTTGGGGATAAACTTAGATCTAAATTGATCCGAAAAATGGCAGATGGAATTAGATCCAGCAATATATTTGTGGATAAACTTAGATCTAATTTGATCCGAAAAATGGCAGATCGAATCAGATCCAGCAATATATTTGGGGATTAAGTAAGATCTAAATTTATCCAAAAAATGACAGATCAAATTAGATCCAGTAATATATTTCGGGATTGCCTAAGATCTTAATTAAATCCAGTGATATATTTGGAGATTTGGTAGGATCTTAATTTATCTCATAAATTGAAGATCGAATTAGATCCAGCAATTTATTTCGGTATTAAAATGGCAGATCGAATTAGAAACAGCAATATATTTGGGGATTGACATCTAAAACTAACCAGAAAAATGACAGATAAAATTAGATCCCGCATTATATTTGGGTACTACTTAAGATCTCCATTTATATGGGATTAAATAAGATCCCAGACAGATATTGACAACAGTTCAAAAAATAATACACTGGCAGAGCACTGATTTTATAAAAATTACAATATTTTGTTAAAATAGGGTTTAAACTCAGAAGGTCTCGAGTTCGATACCGTTTACGGCTATGCATTTTTTTTATAAAAAGAATTTCTTTTTATAAAATTATAACCCAGCAAACAAAGATGATCATTAATGACTCAGAATTGTGCTCCAAAAACATAAACATTTGTCCACTTTTTCCTATGAAAGTGGTCCGTCCAAAAGAGCCCCCTGTGCACTCAGAAATTACTCCGAAAAAAGAACGTATAAAATCGAAATTTTCTTCATAAATTTAAATAATTTTGAAATCTTCTTTGAGTCCGAAAAATGAACCCTCGTTTTGAGACAGCTTTTTAGATTGTAGAGACAACTTTTAGGATTGTTTTCTGAGGGTTCATATTTTCTACAAAAAAAAAACAGTGTTTTCAAAAAAAACAATAATCATTTCTATGAGCCATTTAAAAATCTTATTTATGAGCGCTCCGGAATTGCTGGCTGCGAATTTTATTTTCTATAAATGTTTTTATAAAATTATATTTTTTTTTATTAAATTGAATTTAAAAAAAAAAATAATTTTATTTACATCTTTTTAACGCTCTACACCATTTCCAATTGTATCAATTGTTTATAAGATTTATCAATTGTATTTCAGAAATAATGAATTGAATTTCAGTTTTATAAATTGTATTTCAGAACTTATCAATTATTTTTCAGATTTATGAATTGTATTTCAGAACTAGTCAATTGTATTTCAGTTTTATCAATTGTATTTCAGTTTTATCAATTGTATTTCAGAAATTATTAATTGTTTTTCCGAAATTCACAACTGTATTTCAGAAATTATCAAACTGTATTTCAGAAATTATCAATTGTATTTCAGAAATTATGAAATGTAATATCCCGAGTAAAAACGTTTTTATATAATAATGTATAATTTTATATACCCATATATGTTTTTGTACACCAGTGTATATAACCGGACATATAATTATCCATATATAATTTTTTCTTTCTCTAAAAATTGTAATATGATGTCGTATTTAGTTGCATCTTATTACATATCGATTAGTACATAATTGTATATTGCATTTACAATTAGATACAGATAATCCAATTTTATATGACGTTATATAAACTATTTAGTACATAATCCAAAATAATATATGTTTTTATATGAAATCATTTTTCAAAAAAACACGATTTCGTTTTGGATAGAATTATATATACCCCATTTAGAGTCACACTAGAACTCTTGTCAGTCGCCTTTTGGATATAGGGTAGTAGACTTCGTCTACGTAGGGTCAAGTTTTGAAAAATCCCACTTTGACCCATTTAGAGTGCCCCAATCGAGTCCAAATGTATGACCGACCCCCACTAACTTTGGAGGGCCGATCCACCCATGCCAGTGGCACACCCCCTGGAACTCCCCTGGGGGGTTCCCCATACAAACATTTTAAAAAATCACCATTTTTGGCACTTTATCTTATTATTTTTTATTTATTTTATTTATTTTTATTATTTTATTTATTTTTTGTCTTTAGAAATTTATTTAGTCAGAACATATGTAAATGAAAAAATTAATTTAACTTAGTAATAGAAAAGAAAATAAAAAAAATTACTGTTTGAAGTCTTTTTTGCTTTCAAGTCTGGGCAATTTCGCACGGCTCTCTAATGTCGTCACCATAACAGCCTCTACATTTTCCTGTATAACTCGTTTGGAAACGCTAGCTAGCAATCCCTCCCCACAAATCGACCCGGCCTACTGTATAATATAGTGATATTATCAAATTATAACTGAATTGATGCAAACTTATGAAATTATATGGGCCCATTTCTCGGATAAAATTGTATAAAGACTCATGTTAAATTACATATGACTGTAAAAAGCCTCATATCAATTTTTTTTTAATCGGGATAGAAATTTTTCTCTATTAACTATGATAAACAATCAACAAGTTCTGAAATAGATTTGATTATTTCTGAAACACATTTAAAATTTCTGAAATACAATTAATAGCTTCTGAAATACAGTTAATATTGTAGTTGCTGATGAGTTACCATATATGACCATATATTGTTTAAATGGCACCATATATGACAATATATTGTTTAAATGGAACCATATATGGTATGTTCCCTATTTAAAAAAACAATATGGAGCTTTATATGGTAATATATAACTTAGAGTCATCCATGTACCATTTGATCCGAAAAATGGCCCGATAAAATTGTATCAGTTGTTTATCAGTTTTTATCTAATTGCATCAGTTTAGATCTGACCTCATTAAATTATGTGTTAATCAGATTAAATTGTATCTGATTTTTGACCTGATACAATTTTATTGGTACCTTTTTCCGAATAAAGTACCTTTTTCCGAAAAAAGTACCTTTTTCGAAAAAAAGTACCTTTTTACAACAAAAGTACCTTTTTCCAAAAAAAGTTCCTTTTTCCAAAAAAGTACCTATTTCAAAAAAGTACATTTTTCCAAAAAAGTATCTTTTTCCAAAAAAAGTATCTTTTTCCACAAAAAGTACCTTTTTCCAAAAAAAATACCTTTTTCCAAAAAAAGTACCTTTTTACAAAAAAAATACCTTTTTCCAAAAAAAAGTGCCTTTTTCCAAATAAAGTACCTTTTTCCAAAAAAAGTAATTTTTCCCAAAAAAGTACCTTTTTCCGAATAAAGTACCTTTTTCCGAAAAAAGTACCTTTTTCCGAAAAAAGTACCTTTTTCCGAAAAAAGTACCTTTTTCGAAAAAAAGTACCTTTTTACAAAAAAAGTACCTTTTTCCAAAAAAAGTACCTTTATCCAAAAAAAGTACCTTTTTCCAAAAAAAGTACCTTTTCCCAAAAAAGTACCTTTTTCCAAAAAAAGTAACTTCTTCCAAAAAAAGTACCTTTTTCCAAAAAAAGTACATTTTTCCAAAAAAAGTACCTTTTTCCAAAAAAAACTACATTTTTTCAAAAAAGTACCTTTTTCCAAAAAAATACCTTTTTCCAAAAAAAATATCTTTTTCAAAAAAAGTACAAATAAAGTACTTTGTAAAAAAAAGTATCTTTTTCAAAAAAATTTCGTTTTTCCAAAAAGTACCATTTACAATAAGATATAATTTCAAAAAAACTACTTTTTTTCCTCCCCCCACGGATATCTCCACTAAATAAACTTTGCTTCCGGTGAACGAAAAATCCAAAAACAGCCATGAAGTTGTCCCTTAACTAAAAATTGAAAAATCTTGTTTCCGACTGGGGCGGATAATGTTATTTCACTTTTTATAGCAATTATAACGTTGGATAATGCCGAAAATTATTAATTATTGCCTCCGTCCGAAGAAAAAAAAACTTTTTTGGAAATTTTGTCAAATTTTTGTATTTTTTTTTTAATTGTTAAGGAACAGCTGTTCGAGATGTTTAACTTAAACACTTAATTTTTAAGTCTGAACTGATATGTTTAACTTTTAAATAAACATGTTTAACAATCGTACTGTGAACGTAGTATTAGCAAATATAATGCGGCGTTCACAGTACGATTGTTAAACACGTTTATGTAAAAGTTAAACATATCAGCTCACACTTAAAAATTAAGTGTTTAAGTTAAACATCTCGAACAGCTGTTTCTTAACAATTGTAAAAAAAAAAACAAAAAATTAACAAAATTTCCCAAAAAGTTATTTTTTCTTCTGCCGGAGGCAATAATTAATAATTTTTGGCATTATCCAACGTTATAATTGCTATAAAAAATGAAATAACATTGTCCGCCCCAGTCGGAAACAAGATTTTTCAATTTCTAGTTAAGGGACAACTTCATAGCTGTTTTTGGATTTTTCGTTCCCGGAAGCAAAATTTAATTAACTGTTTTGTTTATCTACCACTTTAATAGGAAAAAATCGCATTTTAACTGGTTTTTATTTAAATATAGTTTATTTTATTCAATTTTAATTTTTTTATTTTTCTTGTTGTGTCATCTTCTGCTTCAAACATGTCATTCAACACCAGTTGATCTCAAACTTATCGTGTTTAACAACGTGTTTAAAAATTAAACACGATAATTTAGCGTGTTTAAGGGCAGAAAAATGTACTGTAAAACATCTTACTTAAACATGTTTAACGCTTAAACACGTAAAATCGAGTTAAACACGTATGTGTGAATGCCGCATAACGTTGTATGTTTCATAATATAAATGATTTTTGTGTTCCGCCATTAAATAAAATGGTTTTTAGAAAATCTTTTCATTTTGGTTATTTTTTAAGGTTAGTTTGTTTACAAAAAATTTGTTGTTGGCTGATGGAAATCCCATTCATCTGTCAAATATTCTAATGTAAACGATATAGGTTTCGAATTGGATTTCAAAACGAAATCTAGTGAACATTTTAACAATGTAAGAAAAGAATCGTGCTTAGTTCTGACTATAAAACTCACCTTTTATTTTAAAGTGAATACTACAATTTTCTTCTCTTTTAAACTTAAGTGCACTACTACACTACTTTTAAAACCTCTTAAATATTTTTTTTTTAAATTTAATGGTCTTATGATGACCATCTCATCCGTAAGTAATGGTCAAGCTATCACTTTCTTATTGCGGACAACTGAAGAGTTGGGGTGATGCCCACGAAATAATTGTATATATTGTCTATCATGAAAATGATCAACCTTTTTGAAAAAAATCTAATATGACGATATCATATTAGAATTTGGACTTGAGGTAGAACAATATTCTAACTAAATATATGGAAATTCCTTTTATTTATGAAAAGTATTATACACTCAATGAAAAAGTTTCATAAAGTATATGAAGCTTTTTCATCAATTTTAATAACTTTTTTATTTATTTTGTTAAGAAATTTCATTAGTTTAATGAAAAATTTCATTAAAACTCGTCGAGCAAAACTCTCTGTGTGTAGGGTTAATGAGTTACCTCAACCGATATGTCCTTGCTAAAATAATACGTTATATAATAAAAAATTAGGAAATCTCCAATCGCATAGCTTAGTTTCTTCTTATAAAACTCATTACCGGGTAATACTAGAAGGTTTTATTGATATTTTGATATTTGGCAACTTTTGCCACAGAATTTTATCCCATATCCGAATTTTATTAAGATCGGAAAGAACCCATCGTGATAGTTTAATCGTTAATTGTTTATTTTCTTTACCGACATTGCCGCCCATGGCAATCACAGTTGATTGTTCCGCGGCGGCTTCGGCTGTTAGCTTCTTTTTGCACAGCGATTGTGTTTGCCCACCCACGGCAATCACAGTTGATTGTTCCGCAGTGGCTTCGGCTGATTGCTCCTTATTGCACAGCGATTGTGTTGGCCCCTCAAGGCCTTCACAGTTGATTGTTCCACAGCGGCTTCGGCTGATTGCTCATTATTGCACAGCGATTGTGTTTGCCCCTGAGGTTCTCACAGTTGATTGTTCCGCAGCGGCTGATTTCTCTTGTAGGTGATTTATCGCTGAGGTAACCTTCGAGACACATCAAGTGTAACTGTTGTGTCAGTCGGCGTGTGATCAAAGAAACAGTTCTTTTGCCAGCACCGCGAGTGCATCACTTAAAGTACCGCCTGTTTACTATCAAATCAAATGTATCATTACCATCACAACTTGCTTGCTATCACCGACAGTGCATCATTCAAATCGCATTTTTATTTCCCTTTTTAAAATGTTTTATAAAAAGTCAATTAGTTTTATTTTACATCAAAAACAAGAATGACAAAATTCTAAAAGTTTTCAAGAAACTAAATTCAAATGTAACATATATACAAAATTACAAATGCAAAGTTTCTACACTTAGAGAAACATATTTCCTCCTTGCCAATTTTGTTGTACCCAAAGGAGAATATCGATTTGGCTTACGCTTTAATCTGCCAGGTCTTGTTACTTGAGGAGTTTTAGGCCATTGTTCGGTATTAGTACGAAATGGCAAGGATTGACATGAAGTTGAAGGCAATTCGCATACGTTTGAGGAAGCTTGGCGCGAAGTTGAGCGCAACTCTTCGAAGTTGGATGGAATTTGACATTGGCGTAAAGTAGAAGGCAAATCATTTAATTCTGATGAGAGTTTTAGAGGTATAGAAGCTGGAGCATATTGCCAAGAGGGAGACAAATTTGTATTTTCAGATGGTGACGTAGTACAGTTTTCTAACAAAGACCGAGCTGTTTGATGAACATCCATATATTCTGTATTGTATTTTAAGATGCGAATTTGATTCTAGGCATTTTTCAATAGTACCACGTATCCATTTTTCTCCAGTTCCGAAGTTTTTACATATAACTTTATCATTAACATTAAAATATTTTTGAGTTTTCAACGTACTTCCTTCGCTTCTTACATGCGTTTCCAAAGGGTTTAATAATGATAGAAGGGTACGAGGTTGGCGTCCATGTATAATTTCCGCAGGGGAGTTACCATTTTTATTAGGAGTTGATCTATATGTTGAGAGATAAGCCAATAGGGAAGTATCTAAATCGCTCCCACTAGCTAATTCCTTTTTAAGACACGTTTTAAATGAACGAACAAATCTTTCGTCTTGACCATATGATGCAGGATGAAATGGTGCTGTTGTTAAGTGTTGAATTCCATTGAACTCACAAAATTATTTAAACTCCTTTGATGTGAACTGAGTTCCGTTATCAGTTATAACTGTTTCCGGCAAACCTTCGATAGAAAATATACTTTGCAGTGATTTGATTGTAGATGCTGATGTTGCAGATTTAATCTTCGCAACGTACGGAAACTGAGAGTATGAGTCAACAACTACAAGCCACATGAAATCTTTAAAAGGACCAGCGTAATCCAAATGGATTCGTTGCCAAGGAGAAGTGGACTCAGGCAATGAAGAATATTGCTTTGGTGGATAAGAACTGCATCAGCAATATCATCATCTATATTCGGCCACCAGCAATAACGTCTACTTATTTGCTTCATACGAACAATTCCCCAATGACCTTGATGTATGAGTTGTAAAACTTTATCTTTCAGTTGTTTTGGAATTACGATACGACTATAATCAGTCTGCATTATTAAAACACCTTTATTTTGCGTTAAGTTGAAGCGATGATGAAAATAAGGAATTAATTGCTTATCAGTAATCTCCTCAGGCCAACCATTCATAACATACCAATAAACTTTACGTAAAATATTATGTAGTATCTGGTTCTAAATTTTGGGAAAATATTTGTTTCAGTTTGGTTATGCTTGGAATGTTGAAGTATGGGCTTAGCTCGCCGGATTGGGAGGGTCCTTTACCTTACTGAAACCAAAAGCATACTACAAGAGAAAGATACTATTCATTCCAAGACTCTTTAGAAAACAAACTATAATGGCTATAAAATCTACTAACTAACAATCGGTTTACTGACTAATGTGACGTTCTAATTCGCGATAGAGGTTACATCGCTTCGGACACTTTGTAATTAATTCCCACCCTACGACACTCAAATGACCTTGTGCCCAGTAAAAAAAATTATTCAGTCATTTCCCTATATTCTAGTTAAAATTCTACATTACATTATCTTCATCTTCCGATATAACATTCCTGAATAACAAAACCTTATTCTGCCATTTTAAATACTAAACAATTCATTTATTCAAAAAAAATTAAAATCCCGAAGCTGCTGGGGGGTTCCCCATACAAACATTTTAAAAAATCACCATTTTTGGCACTTTATTTTATTATTTTTTATTTATTTTATTTATTTTTATTATTTTATTTATTTTTTCTCTTTAGAAATTTATTTAGTCAGAACATATGTAAATGAAAAAATTAATTTAACTTAGTAATAGAAAAGAAAATAAAAAAAATTACTGTTTGAAGTCTTTTTTGCTTTCAAGTCTGGGCAATTTCGCACGGCTCTCTAATGTCGTCACCATAACAGCCTCTACATTTTCCGGTATAACTCGTTTGGAAACGCTAGCTAGCAATTGAACGTGTCGTTCTGTTGCAGGTCGTAAAATAGGTTGTGTGGGTTTTTTAAGCCACCACAAGACACAGCTGCATGTCGTAAACTTACTTAAGCTAAATCGGTTACAGGTAGAATTGAGCATAAAATTATCATAAAGGATTTTCCAGAAGTAATAAAAGGCGCACTTGCTTAACAGAATTTGTGGTCAGATTAACGTTTAATTTACATGTAAGTACTTTATGGGCAGTTTTGACAACAAAATCGGTTACAGGTAGAATTGAGCATAAAATTATCATAAAGGATTTTCCAGAAGTAATAAAAGGCGCACTTGCTTAACAGAATTTGTAGTCAGATTAACGTTTAATTTACATGTAAGTACTTTATGGGCAGTTTTGACAACAAAATCGGTTACAGGTAGAATTGAAATTACCATTTCATTCTTATTACCTCGTCTCCTAGACCATATATAACGCAACAGTTTTTGTGAATGCATTAAGTCGTTGTGAAGAACTCGAAGTGTGAAGTGCTAATTTGAGATAAAAAAATATTTAAAAAAAAATCATTCCAAATCAAGAAGTTTACAATGAATCCACCATCCTCTACACCGCAAGATGAAGCAATAACAACATCAACAACTATCGAAAACCCAATGAGTCATATACCCAGGCATGATGTTACTGTTTTTGGTGTGTCTACTGATTTGACTGATCTTAATTTACCAACCCATCTGGATATCTTGAGAAATTAATTTTTCTTGAGCGAACAAAAAAAGTTGTCCTATAAAGCATTCACTATTCAAGTACAAGATAAGTTGATTGGAATTTGGGAAAAACTTGGTATGGAAATAATGCTGAAAAAAAGTGTATGTAATAAATTGAATAGATTGCTTGACAAATATCAAGAGCAAATCAAGAGAAGAAACAAACCCCAACAATTTACAGAGTATGTAAAATCTCTGGAAACAATTTTTTTCATTGGAACATGTAAATGCGATTTGAAGGCAGCTCCATGTGCATGCGGTTTGGTTCCCGAAAGCCTCAAAGAGTTTATGCACGATCAACATAATCAGAGAAGTCTAACAATGGATGGATTTGCGATGGAAATTGAAGAGCAAGGAGCAACGTCTATGTCATCAATGCCAACATACCAAGATCCCGATGATTCAACATACGCACCGCCACCGGTTCAAGAAGATTTGGATATAAGCACAAGTTCACAATACACACAGAGATACGATTGTTTTAACTTTGCCTTGGTATGTGACAGATTTGGCGTGCCTGATAGAGTAGCATCAGCAATGGGAACAGCTCTTTTCCAAGATTTTAAAATGAAAGATATCCATGGCAAACCTCTCATCATGGATAAATCGAAAGTTCGCCGAGAAAAAGAGAAATGCAGACAAGAAGTGCTTCGCAAACGGTTAGATGATACCAATTTGTTAGCATTTTCATTCGATGGCAGAAAAGATGATACTTTAACGAGAGATACAATTGATGAGAAGTATCATACTAGAATGGTAAAAGAACCTCATCTTGTTATTTTGAGAGAACCGAATTCTGAATTGATTGGTTACGTAAGACTGGAACATGAAACCGCTGAATACAAAACAACCAAATTAAATGATTTTTTCAACGATAAAAATATATCACTGGATGCATTAATTGGCATATGCACTGACGGTGAGCCAACAAACACTGGCCCAAACGGTGGAATTATACGACGATTCGAATTGCTGTTAAAAAGACCATTGCATTGGTTCGTTTGCCTTCTACACTTCAACGAACTTCCGTTTCGGCATTTGTTTGAAGCTTTGGATAAATCAACCAGCACTGGACCAAGATCGGCAACCGGAAAATTGAGCCGTCAAATCGAAACTTGTGAAACTCTTCCGGTAAGTTATTGCTATCACTCATTTATTATAATTGTCAACCGTTTTTAATTGTTTTATTTTTATATATTTTCAGGTGGTGGACGGCTTTCAGAAAATTGAGTTGAAAAATATGCCCCCTACTCCAGAAAAAATTGAATTTTCCACCGATTCCATGTACTTATACGACATGGCCCATGCAATTTCTAGCGGCGTGGTTTCAGTGGATCTGGCAAACATCAAACCAGGGAAAATTGTACATTCTCGGTGGCTCACCAAGGCCGCTAGACTATTACGATTATATGTGACAACGGAAAATCCAGATGCAAATTTAAGAATACTGGTTGAATTTATAATTACATGTTATGTGCCAATGTACTTCAATATCAAGTATTACAGCTCTGTCGTGTACGGTAGTAGATTATTTTTCAAATTCATTAGTTGGCCAAGATTTCTAGAACCTCGTTTACACAAAATTGTCAATAAAGTAATTACAGATAATTCATATTATGCGCATTCGGAAAATATCTTGTTATCAATGTTGTTTGATGATAGCAAAGAAAAGCGCGACTGTGCTATCAACATAATTCTACGCTATCGAACCGATGTTGACGACCCAACGGGACTTAGAGCTTATAAAAAACCAGATATAAACTTTTATTGCACAAGTTACACAGAAATGATCAATATGAATGACATAAATGACCACCATTCACGCGAAACATTCCATACGATACTTTGAAAGAATATTTAAATCAAGATGATCCACCGTTTAATGATCCAAAAATTCCATCACACATACAAGAAACAGAACGACACGTTCAATTGCTAGCTAGCGTTTCCAAACGAGTTATACCGGAAAATGTAGAGGCTGTTATGGCGACGACATTAGAGAGCCGTGCGAAATTGCCCAGACTTGAAAGCAAAAAAGACTTCAAACAGTAATTTTTTATTTTTTCTTTTCTATTACTAAGTTAAATTAGTTTTTTCATTTACATATGTTCTGACTAAATAAATTTCTAAGGAGAAAAAATAAATAAAATAATAAAAATAAATAAAAAATAATAAAATAAAGTGCCAAAATGGTGATTTTTTAAAATGTTGGTATAAGGAACCCCCAGGGGAGTTCCAGGGGGTGTGCCACTGGCATGGGTGGATCGGCCCTCCAAAGTTAGTGGGGGTCGGTCATACATTTGGACTCGATTGGGGCACTCTAAATGGGTCAAAGTGTGATTTTTCAAAACTTGTCCCTACGGGACAAAAGTCAACAGTTGGTGGGTAGTAGAATTCGTTTTAGAGGTATGGTTCCTTCGGCAGAGTTTCTTATTTTGATCCCTAGAATACGATTTTCCCTGAGCCATGGGAAAATCGACCCGGCCTAATATATATATATGAATTTTATTCATTTTAACTTACAGTTTATGATCCATTCAAGAGGATAACGATGATCTGTATAAAAAGGAAAACCGATCTAGATTAACGATTGCATAAAAAAATGCTCTTAGTTTTTGAATCCGCCAATGAATTAAGCTTAATGCATCTGCTTCATTCTGTAACAGTAAAAATTATATTATGTTAAAATTGGTTTTTAATTAAGAAAGATCATAAACGTTATACATAAAATCTTTACACTTGAGGTTTCTTTGTTTTTAATTCACAATGCATCAAAGATACAAAAAAAAAACCTTGCAATGTAAAGAATTTACGAAATAAATTCAAACATGCTATATAAATAAAAAAGGAAATTCATTTTACATCAGCAGTTAATTTTCATTATAACAAAAAAAGAATTCAATTTAGACTCATTTTACAATTTCTATATCATGCTATAAAATAAACAACAATCCAGTATCAAACACACGAACTCTTTAATTAATTGTTGAACACTTTGTGCATCACTTTAATATAAGTGAAGAAAGATATTTTATAGTCAACAGTTACATAAAAAAAATAATCCAAATGATTATGGTTTGTTGTTGTTAGTTAATTAAAAAAAGACTGTATAATTATCCAATAGTAATAACAAAGTGGAAGAGATGAAAACTTTAAGTTACTCTTAGTCTTGAGTATTATTCTTTTCTGTTTTTAAGTATATGTATATACATATGTACATATATCGTTTTCTTAAGACTTAGAGAGAGTTTCAAAATTAACCCAGCAAAATAAAATTTTCTGCTACAGTAATAAAAAATTTACTTCAACATTAAGTAATACTTTAAATAATAACTGTTGTCAACTTAGTTTGATGAGTAGATATGTTTCCCTTTTTTTTTTGTTTTTGTTGTTGATGAGCGACGTCACTGCATAGTTCGTCTGGAATATAAATGAGACCTTTTGTAGTTCAGTCCATTAGGGTGGATCGACTATTTCCACGAGTGTAATTTTAAACTGTTGTCCAACTGCTCGAGAAACCTTTTTTTTTTTAAATAATTTCTATTTTATTTTTCCTTTTTTTTTTAACTTTAGCACAGCTCAGTGGGGTTTCATCCAATTATTCAGAATTTGTAAGATTAATAATTGATTTCCATATCACTCAAAAATGGCTCCAATGTATTTGCTTTAATCAACATTATGTGTACTAAGGCTTAAGATCGCCTTCAGGGTATTTTTAATGGATGAAGAATTGAAGTTATGTTGAAGAGAAAAATCTGTACCAATCCAAAATTTCAGCTTAGGGTAAAATAAATGCTTTATGGTTACAACGACTATCAGTGGTTGCAATAAAAAAATAATAGTATCATATTATTTAATGATGATATCCCAATGGCGATCGGATTATCACAAATGGCGATAATCCACCGATACTCGGCTGCAAAATAAAAAATGGATGATTTTACGAAGGAATACGTATTTCTTTTCGAAATATTGTTAACTTTAATAATAAAAAAAATCAGTTTTAATCCGCGAAGTTATCTCGTTTATTTCTCAATATTTAATTATCAAAATCTAATTCTTTTTTAAGCACACCACTTGCTAGACTTATTGTCAGACCAAAAAAAAACGAAGTATACCGGAAATATTCGTCAGAGCCATTCCTCTCTCCCTGTCAAATTTCGGCAGTGCATTCCCAAGTATTTATAAAATTACAATAGATCAATCATTCACAATATCTTTGAAACAAACCTTTCTAGTCCCCGTACGCACAGCTTTCATCATGTGGTAGGGTTTTTTTTCAAAAAAATTCAAAAGAGAATACTCTTTAGAAATATATTCAAAAAAATCAATTTAATTTCGAAAAGCTTAAAAACAAATCAATAAAAACCAGCATAATGCCTAATAAGTATTGAAAAGCCCTGTATTCTCTCTGCCAGCTAAAAGTTCTAACATGCTTTAAAATCTCAAGATTAGCTTTTCGGATGGCTGTATAAATATAACTTATACTCTCTCAAAACACAGAGGTTTAAGTTAGTGAATCGTTCAACAAAATATATCATGCTACAAAATCTGCAACAATTATCTTTCTTAGAAAATTCAACGACTTGTTTTGAGTCTAGTGGAAAATTATCCAAATGTTCATCCATATGAACATCATTTATCTCAACCGATTGATCAAAATCTACATCACCTTTATAAGGAAGCCTTGATAAGACATCCGCAACATGGTTGCTTCGTATTTTTGTACTGAATATCGTAATTATAACTTGAGAGTGTTAAGGCCCACCTTTGGAGTCTGTGTGCGGTTGTACTATTAATCCCTTTTGTCGGATTGAATATTAATACAAGAGGTTTATGGTCAGTTATCAAGATAAACTTGCGACCGTACAAGTAATCGTCAAATTTTTGAACACCAAAAATAATGGAAAGACCTTCCTTTTCAATTTGACTATAGTTTTTCTGATGGTTGGATAAAGTTTTAGAGGCATACGCTATTGGGCGCTCAGAACCATCAGGGAATATATGTGATATTACGGCTCCAATTCCATATGAAAAGTCATCCGTAGCTAACATTATAGTTAAATTCTCATCAAAATGCACAAGCTGAGCTAACTCTATTAACTGTCTTTTCAGTTCTTGAAAAGCATATTCTTGTTCTTTTCCCCAAAAGAACTTTTGATTTTTCTTACGAAGAAGATTAAGAGGACCACAAACAGTTGAATAATTTTTTATAAATGAGCAATAATAATTAACTTTTCCCATAAAAGATTGAAGTTCCGCTATATTCTTGGGGCGAGGAAGATTTCTAATAGCTTCTGTTCCTGATTCCGAAGGAAAAATACCATTGCTACTAATGCCATGACCCAAGTATTCAACTTTTGGTTGTAAAAACGAGCACTTTGACAAATTACAACGAAAACCACTATCACTTAATCTTTAAAACAATAAACGAAGGTTGTTACGGTGTTCTGCTTCAGTTTCACCAGTGTATATTCAATCATCTAATACCACATCCGGGAATACCACTGATTGTTTGTTGAATCAGGCGTTGAAAAATAGCTGGTGCACTGGATACACCAAGTGGTAATCTTTGATATTCGAAAAGTCCCAGCGGAGTATTGACTACAAGAAGTTGTTTTGACTCGTCGTCCATTTCTATTTGCATATACGCATCTGATAAATCTATTTTAGGAAACAATTTTCCATTTTTAAGTTTATGAAATAAGTCACGAATTCGGGGAATTGGATACAAGAAGTGGTTTTGACTCGTCGTCCATTTCTATTTGCATATACGCATCTGATAAATCTATTTTAGAAAACAATTTTCCATTTTTAATTTTATGAAATAAGTCACGAATTCGGGGAATTGGATACTGCTCTATATCCATTTGAGGGTTAATTGTTACCTTGAAATCTGCACACACTCGAATCTTATTATTAGATTTCGGTACAATCACTAATGGAGATGCCCATTGGCTATATTTGATAGGTTTCCATATACCTAAAAGAGTTAAACGTTCTGCTTCTTTCTTAAAAGAGTCATTAAGGGATTACAGAATTGGCCTTGGTTTAAAAAATTTGGGTCTAGCACCCGGTTTCATATAAATGTGAGCTTTTAAAGTGGTACATAAACCCAGCTCATTTGAAAAGAGATTTTTAAATTCATCACATATCGATTTCAAAGCAAGATTTTTTTCTATTCTGAATATCTGAACTTTCTTGAACTCATCATACCAATTTAAACCGAAAAGATCTCCACACTCATTGGAATCCGCAACGACAAGATCCAAACGTTTGTGTTCATTCTGTAACTGAACATCAACTTCGATTGCACCTAAAATAGGAATCTTAAAGTTACCATAAGCGAACAGTTTTAACGACGTTGGTTTTAGTGCAGTACTTTTTAAAGCCTTAATCCTGAGCATTAATCTTTACATTTATTACCAATTTATTCCCAGCTCTCGAAATCACATTTTCAGTATCATTACATGATAAAATTGTATTAGCCCCCTCTACAGAACTAACTTCTATTAAATCTACAGAATTAATATTATTGGACTTTGATTTACATACCGGAGCAATGTGTCCTATCTTCTTACAGATGAAGCATTGCGCTTTTAAATATTTACATTTACTTTTGTCGTGCTTCTTAAAACACCCACTACATGCTGGCCATTGGTACCTTGATTGTTGATTCTTATTACGTTGTTGATTCTGAGGATTATATTGTTGGCTTTTTTGATGAGATTGTTTTTGAGAATAATATTGTTGGTAAGGTTTTCTTGAGTCTTGCTTCACATTGAAAATTTCACTATTGTTGGCTTGATTAGGTTTGATGCTGCTAACGGTCTTTTTTGTAGCTTCAAAAGTTTCTGCAATCTGTAACACGTCTTCCAGAGATGGTTCATCTTTATGTAAAGCTGCGGTTCTTACAGGCTCATCAGGGGTATATAAAATTAAAATATCACGAATCAATTCATCGGAAAAATCAGCACAACAAGATTCTTTTTTACATACAAAATTGCATTCCCTAGCCATACCTCTTAGTTCCGTTACCCATTGGTTGTAACTCTCTCCTTCATATTTTACTCGTTTATAAAATTCATACCTCGATTTAATCATGTGGATTTGGCTCTTATGATGAGTATCCAAATTAGTTACCAAATCTGCATATGACAACACTTGAATTCTTTCTTTTCCCACCAGTTTCTGCAACAAACGAAAAGATTTATCGCCAATCCACGACAAAAAGAACGACCTCTTCCTCTCGTCATCTTCAACGCCATACGCTTTAAAATGTTCTTCTAATTGCCTTCTGTAGGTATCAAAATCATTCGAATCTTCATCGAATTGTTGAAATTTTGGTACCGCCATATTACTTGATGCCACACTTGCAGCAGGACTCGAAGTCCGCTCATTTATAATACTAGCAAAAAACTGTTGTTGTTGCATTAAAATTTCACGTGTCCATGTTTGTTGGCTTTCCAAAATCTGTTCAATTGCCTTTTCCATTTTTTTTCTTTTTATCTCGTCGCCAAATAAAATGTTTTATAAAAAGTCAATTAGTTTTATTTTATATCAAAAACAAGAATGACAAAATTCTAAAAGTTTTCAAGAAACTAAATTCAAAGGTAACATATATACAAAATTACAAATGCAAAGTTTCTACACTTAGAGAAACATATCACTTTTGTACTTCTTTAAAGGGAGTATTTATTCAGATTATAAGTCATCATCGTATTTATATAATAAACTATTTAGCGGCGTGCCTTAGGCCTAGTTTTTGCGATGTCAGTTAAACCGAAAACGAATTTTGTCGTATCGGACAGGCCCGCTACGTTGTTACCGTACCTTATAGAGAATTTAGACAGAGCAAAAACCAGGTGATTTTTGTACAAAACTAAATAAAAAAAGCCAATTCATTTGCACTGAATTTTTAGTTTTTGTTTGTCACATCACTTTTTTATTAAACACTTTTCTTTATGTTTTTATGGTGAAATTAAATTGAAAAAATTATTAACACATTTCAAACTGTATAACAACACACAATTTTAAACTAAAACTGAAATATTTAAAAAAATTCAAAAATATATTTTTGACACTTGCTTTAATTCTGTATTCGTTGTAACAGGGTGTATCGAAAATTAGTTATATAAGAAATCGGGTGTATCAAAAATACAAATTTCAGATATTTTTACGTGGTTTTTGGCAAAAACCAGGTAGAATCTGGTTTTCAGTTTATATGAAAATTGTATGGAAAAACTAAATTAATTTTATAGTTTTCGGCTCAAAACCTAAAAATTACCAAAAACTACTAGTTTTTGCTCAGTCTAAATATACTATTAAAGTTTAAAATGTAATTTGTTTTGTATAGGAATTAAATATTTTTATGAAAATAAAATACAATCACCTTTACTATAAACAAGCGGGCTAAAGCCCGCTCGATGGTTTGTGTAAGTCCCCAGGTGACTGGGAACTTATACAAACCAAAGATTAAATTCGGCTGTGCCGAGTCTTTAGATACCCTCCATCCTGGTGTTTTTATTCGGGGATTCTACTAAGTACAAACAAGTATGAATTATTACCCATTTTGTATTCGGTCAATCCACTGTGCAACAAATGTGTATGATTTTTTCCACCACTACAAGTAAATATTTCAGTTTAATCTTGTTTAATCTCAGTGCTGCCACAAGCAAGATTCAAAATTCCCAAAAGTGTAGACAAAATTACCCAAAAAATATGAAATTATAAATGACTTCAATTAACATATTATTACAATTTGAACTTCGAAAAAAGGTAATAACCTCATCAGTAAACTAAAAAAAAAGTGATTTGGCCATTTCAATTGTCCCATCGTTCTGGGCGTTATATTATTACAAAGAAAAGTTCCTTAAATATGCAGCATTTATGATGAACTTTTGAGTCTTATATGAATCTTCATAAAATTTAGAGAAAAAATTAACTTTAGAACAAAACACTTAAAAAGCTTGTAAATAAGAGTCAGTTATGATCACATGTGAACGATTTAAAAATAATCTTATTTTAGAGTCTTTCAAAAATCAAGTTTTATTTGCGTTTTTAAATACACACAAAAAAATCTTTGGCAAGCAATTGGGAGCACTTAAACTAAAATAATGTTTTTGTGGCATACACAATATAATAAATTATTCGATAAAACTTTATTAGTTGAAATTTGCTTAATTACTTGGTAACGATTTTTTTGTGTACGTTAATAGCTTATTTGTATAACGAAAGAATTTCAAAGCATGTATAGATTAATACACTTTCCTGATGTATCGGTTTAATTCGTGGATGATCAGTCGCTGTGAATCAATTCATTAACTCGTATGAATTAAAAATAGATATTGGAATTTTTATGCAAACTTAACAATTAGATGTTAAGTCATTCATAAGCCAAAAGTAATTAAATACATTGAGGCAGGGTTGGTAGGCTCTATCGCTAAAATACTGTTATAGATTCCAATATCGATACATTTAAAATACCAGTACCGAAATTAATCAAATACCATTATCCCATTATCCTTACAACACCATTATTTTTTAGTTTAAAATTTTTGTAATTCCACGTCGTAATTGTGAATTTTACATACACTTTCCGTTTCTGCTACCAACAATGCTTTGAAGTAATTGCTAAGTTGTATTCATAGACCCACTATCTATTGGCTAGTTTATGAATTAAATTCTTTTTTTTATGTATAATATATTTTTTTATTTACAAATTTGATAACTTTCTCAATTCATTCATTTGAATTGAAATTTAAGTGAAAAACTAAACAATTTAATAATTGCTGTCATCCATGCCCTACCCATAAAGTGGCAACACTGCGTATGTTATTCATATAGATGTATGCAGACCTTTAAAAATATAATTCCTTAATTCATATTTTAAATCTCAATTTTGCAATAAGTTGATCTCAGTGAATTTTTTTTACCCCGATGTAGTACTTTTCAAGCTGTTACAAAAAAAAACCCGGGGAAAGACCTCTGTAGGGAGTTTAATTCTGTGAAAAGTTTGGAAATGGACTTAGCTGCATATATCTAAGTAATTTATAGTCAGATTGGAACAATATATATGTATCATTGAAAGATAGTAAAAATATCTTATGGACGACATTTTTTTTGTTTGTTTACCCGTTACCGGCGAATGAGATTTATTTTTAAGATTTTTTAAAATAAACCGTTTTTATAAAAACCACCGTATACTACCACATAATTTTTTACTTATTAATATATTCTTAAGATTAAAAACTTTTAAAATGTAGTTCAAATTTTATCACTTCAAACACCGAAGATATTAGAAGTCAAGCCTATCTATATATCAAATCAAAGCTTTTCGTCTTGATAACATTCTAATAAGCACAATTTTTGTTCTTATATAGGATTTTTATGGAATAAAAACATTAAAAAAACAAAAAAATTAAAATTCCTACGCCGAATCATAATGGGTCAACAAAAAAATGCTATCCTAAAGATATTTTTATTACCTTTCCAATGGTGTACATATTGTTCCAACCCTATCATAAATGAAGAAAATATAGTTAAGTTCATTGTTAAAATTTAAACCGAAGTAACTCCCCATACAGGCTTTTCGGTGAAAAAAAATTTCTTCGGACCCCCAAAGAGAGTTATATCAGTAGTAAAAATTTAGAATCAATCGGTGAGATGCCTCTAAAGCCAACATACATCCAAATTATTCAATCGAATCAAAATTGAATCAACACAAATAGGAACAAATCTTATCTCACTTTATTCAATGTCCAATCATTGATTTAAAGGCATTATGAATTATTCAGTAATTTATAAAATGAATCCGATTTTATGCATATAAATTCAAAAAAAGAATTATCTCTTTCAAGGTCTGGGTGTGTATGTATGTATTTTTTTCTTATTCAGTAAAAACAACAACACACAGTTAATATATTTTTTCATGTTAATATGGAAAATTCTAGAGGTGCTTCTACATTTTCTTCCATAACTTTTAAACGTCTGGACCAAATATGCCCATTTCCAATAGCAAACTGCTTAAGAAATTGGACCAAAATTTTGACTAAAAATTAACATCCTAGCACAACTATTTTGAGCGTGATCGTGATTTCAACAGACAGACAGACAGACAGACAGACGGACACGGCTATATCGGTTTCGCTATTGATAACGATCAGGAATATATATTTTTTTTATGTCCCAGATTTTTTTTTCGATGAGTTACAAACGGAATGACAAAATGATATATACCCTCCTGCACAGTGGGATGGAGGGTATAAAAAGAAAAAGTCGATATTATATCACAAAAGTCGACTTTTATTTTAAATTTCTTACCATACAAAATATTTAAAATGTACCTTAAAATTCTGTTTTGAATTTGAAGTTTTCATTTGTTTTTATTTTATATTTATTTTGTTTTCAAATTTTGTTTACATTTATTTACAAATTTCCTTTAAACAAACTTTTTGAATATATATGTTTGGCATTATTTTAAAATTTCTATTTTAAATATTTTGTATGGTACGGTAAAAACAAAACCTTTGCTTTAAAATAAAGTCGACTTTCACAAAAATATACCTTTGAAAAATATTGATAGTAATCCGAGTAAAAAAGTGTATATAAAATTATATGTGAATGGATATATTTGCAATATGTAACTGGATATAATTTCATCCGAAAAATGGTTATATTAAATTGTATCATATTGGATATTTTTTTTTTTTTTTTTTTTTATAAAGATAAGCAACACTCAGGAAATTCTTCCTATTAATTAACGTGTTGCTTCCTTTGGAAAGGGGATAGAGAAGAAGTGAAAGGTGGTGAAAGATGAAGGGCTTCAAATATGGCAACACTGTAATTGCGCGAGATGTTGAATTTTAGAACAGTTGTTGCGCGCCATCTAATTGGTGAGTTGGCGAACTTTGCTGAAGCTTTTTAGTTTAGCCCTGTTATATTATTTTACTTCGGTGGGGTTAAGTGCTATGGGAACACCGAAGGAGGACGCTGCGATATGTATGAGGGATAGAAAAAACTCATACATATTACTATTTTTCATAAATTGATGTTGCCTTGGTTGGGGCTCGAACCCGCAACCTCACGTGTAACAGTCCAACGCGCTAACCATTACACCACAGCGCCCACTTGTATTTACAAGGATACAAAGTTATATCAAATGATAAACTTATATCCGAATTTTGTCCCGATCAAATTGGATATAAGTTAATCCAATACGATATGATTAAATTTAAATAATAAAAATAAAAACTTTGAATTGGAGGGCAGCAGGATTTCGGGTCCTACACACTCAGGGGTGTGATGAAAATCGAAAACGAACAGTTTTTCATTCTAGAATAATTTGTTTCGCGAAAATCAAATTGGCTTCAAATTATTATTTGTCGTTTTTTTTTTGACGCCGGCCATCTAAATTAGGAAATAAAATATAAATTGGTATTGTACAGATCCTAAAATATTTACCATTGAAAATCAGATCGTTTTCGTTTTCGATATTCATCACATGCCTGACTGTCAGCCGAGGGCTACTGTTGATAATGAGTAACTATTAAAGACGTTAATGTATAAATCTGTTATTCTTTAAAAACTAGATCATTTTTTTATCAAATATGGGAATTTTCTTTGGACTTTGAGTGGAGAAATACCACTCAAAACCAGAACAAAATATATATATCGTTGGGGAGGTACTTGAAATACCTTTCCAATGATATGCAACATGCCTAGACTTATTAACCCATTACGAGCCGGGCCATGATTTTAAATGTTAATTTTTTTAAATTGGATTTTTTAAATTAAAAATTAGAAGTAAAAAAGCTCAGAAAATATTAATTTAATGAAAAAATTTAGTAAAGCATATAAAAAATTGTTTTTGATCATATATTACATTAATCTCGAATATATTAGTTAATCTCGAACATTGGTCTGATATTAACTAATATATCGTCGGCTTGCCTGCAAGAAGTGTTATGTTTTTGGTTTTAACAGGTTTTCACGAGAGCGAAAAAACTGATTTATATTATCCTATTAAGATAATATTCATTGGCATATGATGTCAATGAAATATATTAAAAGGATAATATAAACCAGTTTTTTCGCACTTCTGAAAACCTGTTAAAGAACCCATAACACTACTTGCAGGCAACTTATTGTTATATAAAAAATAAAATTAAAAATATTTTTCGTATCTATCTCTATATATAAAAGAATAACGTGACTGACTGACTGACTGACTCACTCAACATCGCCCAGCCCAAACCGCTGAAGCTAGGAAGTTGAAATTTGGTATGTAGGTTCCTCTTTCGGGGTAGACGTCCACTAAGACGGGATTTTTGGAAATTCCTACCGGAACGGGCAAAAAGGGGGAAAGTGTCCCCCTTGACGGCCTGCCAAAACCCCTTTGGCTAGAAAGCTGAAATTTAAGATATGTGTTCCTTGGAGTAGGGGCTAACTTTTCTGGAAAGTACTTTCTAGAATTTTGGACAGGGACGTTGTAAAAATGGGGGAAAAAGGCCCCCCTTGACGGCCTGCCCAAACCGCTGGAGGTAGGAAGTTGAAATTTGGTATAAAGGTTCCTCCACTATCGTAGACATCCGCCAAGACGGGAGTTTTGGAAATTTTTACAGGGACGGGCAAAAAGGGGAAAAAGTCTCCCCCTTGAGGGCCTGCTCAAACTGCTGGAGCTATGAAGTTGAAATTTGGTATGTAGATTCCTCGACCGGTGTAGACGTCCGTTGAGACGGCATTTTTGGAAATTCTTATCGGGAGGGGCAAAAAGGGGACAAAAAAAGTACCTTTTTCCAAAAAAGTACCTTTTTCCAAAAAAGTACCTTTTCCCAAAAAAAGTACCTTTTCCCAAAAAAAGTACCTTTTTCCCAAAAAAGTACCTTTTTCCAAAAAAAGTACCTTTTTCAAAAAAAAGTACCTTTTTCCAAAAAAAGTACCTTTTTCCAAAAAAAGTACCTTTTTCCAAAAAAAGTACCTTTTTCCAAAAAAAGTACCTTTTTCCAAAAAAAGTACCTTATTCCAAAAAAAGTACCTTTTTCCAAAAAAAGTACCTTTTTCCAAAAAAAGTACTTTTTCCAAAAAAAATTCCTTTTTTCAAAAAAAGTACCTTTTCCCAAAAAAAGTACCTTTTCCCAAAAAAAGTACCTTTTTCCCAAAAAAGTACCTTTTTCCAAAAAAAGTACCTTTTTCAAAAAAAAGTACCTTTTTCCAAAAAAAGTACCTTTTTCCAAAAAAAGTACCTTTTTCCAAAAAAAGTACCTTTTTCCAAAAAAAGTACCTTTTTCCAAAAAAAGTACCTTTTCCGAAAAAAGTACCTTTTTCCAAAAAAAAGTACCTTTTTCCAAAAAAAGTACCTTATTCCAAAAAAAGTACCTTTTTCCAAAAAAAGTACCTTTTCCAAAAAAAGTACCTTTTTCCAAAAAAATTCCTTTTTTCAAAAAAAGTACCTTTTTCCAAAAAAAAGTACCTTTTTCCAAAAAAAGTACCTTTTTCCAAAAAAAGTTCCTTTTTACAAAAAAAAGTACCTTTTTCCAAAAAAAGTACCTTTTTCCAAAAAAATACCTTTTTCCAAAAAAAAGTACCTTTTTCCAAAAAAAGTACCTTTTTCCAAAAAAAGTACCTTTTTCCAAAAAAAGTACCTTTTTCCAAAAAAAAGTACCTTTTTCCAAAAAAAAGTACCTTTTTCCGAAAAAAGTACCTTTTTCCAAAAAAAAATACCTTTTTCCAAAAAAAGTACCTTTTTCCAAAAAAAGTACCTTTTTCCAAAAAAAGTACCTTTTTCCAAAAAAAAATCCTTTTTCCAAAAAAAGTACCTTTTTCCAAAAAAAGTACCTTTTTTAAAAAAAGTACCTTTTTCCAAAAAATGTACCTTTTTCTAAAAAAATGTACCTTTTCCAAAAAAAAGTACCGTTTCCCAAAAAACATACATTTTTCCAAAAAAATAACTTTTTCAAAAAAAGTACCTTTTCCAAAAAAAGTACCTTTTCCCAAAAAAAGTACCTTTTTCTAAAAAATGTTCCTTTTCCCAAAAAACATACATTTTTTCAAAAAATACCTTTTTCAAAAAAAGTACCTTTTCTAAAAAAAAGTACCTTTTCCCAAAAAAAAGTACCTTTTTCTAAAAAAATTTTCCTTTTCCAAAAGAAGTACCTTTTCCAAAAAAGTACCTTTTTCCAAAAAACATACATTTTTCCAAAAAAAACACCTTTTTAAAAAAAATACCTTTTACAAAAAAAGTACAAATAAAGTACTTTGTAAAAACAAAGTATCTTTTTCCAAAAAATTTCGTTTTTCCAAAAAGTACCATTTAAAATAGTATATAATCCACTAAAACAAGGTTTCTTGATATTCGGCATAGACGTGCGCTAAGACGGGATTTTTGGAAATTCCAACCGGAACGGGCAAAAAGGGGAAAAGTCTCCCCATAAACAGTCTCACAAATTGGAAAAGTGCCTGCCCAAACCACTGGAGGTAAGAAGTTGAAATTTGGTATAAAGGTTCCTCCACTGTAGTAGACATCGACTAAGTTTGTATTTTTGGAATTCCCTACAGGATATCCCAAAAGGAAACTCGGTATGTGAGTTCCTCCTTCTGTGTAGGCGTCCGCTTAGACGGAATTTTTAAAATTCCTATCGGGAGGGGAAATAAGGTAAGTCTCCTCCTGACGGCTTGCCCAATCCCTTTTGGCCAACCTAAAATTTTAAATATGTATTCCTTGGAGTAGGACTAACTCACCGGCAACGTAATTTTTCTATTTTGGAACAGGAACATAGTAAAAATGGTGGTTGAAAGGGAAAAATGTCCCCACTAACGGCCTGCCCAAACCGCTTAGGCAATGCAGTTGAAATTTGGTATGAATGTTCCTCATCCATCGCAGATAGCCGCGAAGATGGAATTTTTGTAAATTCCTAAAGGGAGGGGCAAAAAGAAGAAAAGCCTCACCTTGGGGGCCGGTAAAAACCCCTTCGGCTAGAAACCTGAAGCTTAAAATGTGGGTCCCTGGAGTGAGGGCTAACTTATTAGAAAGATACTTTTTTGAATTTTGGACAGGGTCGTTATAAAATGGGGGCTCAAAAAGGGAAAGTTGTCCCTTAACGACCTGTCCAAACTGCTGGAACTAGGAAGCCGAAATTCTGTACTTAAGTTCCTCTCAGCCTGCTCAAACTGCTGGAACTAGGAAGCTGGAATTCCCTGTCGATGGATTTTCGGAAATTCCTACCGAGAGGGGCACAAATAGTAAAAGTTGGCTAGAAACCTGAAATGTAAAACATATGTTACTTGGAGTATGTGCTCACTTACCGAGAAGGTGCTTTTTGGACAGGGACATTGCAAAAATGGGGATTAATGAAGCGAAAAGTGCCGCTTAAAGGCCTGCCCAAATCGCTGGAGGTAGGAAGTTGAAATTTGGTATTAAAGTTCCTCCTCTATTGTAGACATCCGCTAAGATGAGATTTTTGGAAATTTCTACAGGTAGGGTCAAAAACAGGAAAAGTCTCCCCCTTAACGGCCAGGCCAAACTGCTGGAACAAGGGATCTTAATTTCGGTATTTGGGTTCCTTCTCCAACGTTGACGTCCCCTAAGATGGTATTTTTGGAAATTCATACCGGGAGGGGTAAAAAGGGAAAAAACTTCCCCCTTGACGGCCTGGCCAAACTGCTGGATATAGAGACCTAAAATTATGTATGTAGTAGGTTCCTCCTCCAACGCAGACGTCCTCTAAGACGGAATTTTTGGAAATTCCTACCGGGAGGGGTAAAAACGGAATAATTCTCCCCCTTGATGGCCTAACCGAACCCTTCGGCTAGAAACCTGTAATATATAATATGTTTTCCTTGGAGTATGGGCTAACTTATCGACAAGGCATTTCTAGGACTTTGGACAGGAACGTGGTAAAAATGGTGGTTCAAAAGGGGAAAATTGCCGCCCCCCCCTTAACGTCATCGTCTGTAGCTAGAAACCTAAAACTTAAAGAACAAGTGTATATGAAACACTAAAATTAAGAAACTAAATAGGAAACGAGTGGGATTGAAACACTACACAAGTGGAATGAAATGGATATAAACGTTGAACGAGTGGAATTGAAATTATAGACAATGCAAATGGATTGGAAGAGGGAATTACCTGTTCAAACACTATCAACGGAATATGAAACTTATGTAGCATTGAAACATACTCTCCAAAAAGTTAAAAGTTAAAGTGAAAGAGAAAAAACCTTAGAAAAGGAATGGAACTTATTTATATATTCCGATATTTAAACTTCATGTAACGAAGCACCGGTGGAAGAAACCGACGCAGTAAATTTTCCAACTGAATTTGTGAATTTACTTGAATTGCATAAACTGGAATTAAAAAAAAAACTTTAAGACACGCTAACAACGTAGCTTTGCCCGCTATTTTTAATATTATAAAATGCTTTTCAACCCTGCTTTACGTTATTTATTTTCATTCAAAACACAAATGAACAAAACTACTTACGGGTCTATCTACCTAAGTTCGCACTTTACCAAATTATCTTGACATACACACGTATATTGCAAATTATTATGGATTCATTACTAACAATCCACTCTCATGAGCAAAAGTGATCAAATATTTATTTATTTTAAACCCATTGTTGTGCAGAATTATTTATTTGTGGTGGCTGGGTGAAGGCTTTAAATAAAAAACTTTAAATAAAAAAACGAATTTAATAAAATTTGGGGGGGGGGGCGCAGCCCCCCGGGGGGGAGGGCTACGCCTAAGGCACGCTAACAACGTAGCGGGCTGCGCCCGCTAGTTTATATATAAAATTTTGAACGTTTTTATCAATAATATATTCCTATATATAAAGGGTTGTTCAACAGGGACGCTACAAAAATAGAAAGACAGGGAGAGCAAACGAAGCCATATTTCTTGCCGCTCTTTTGACATTTCTCTTCAGTAAGGTTTGCCATTTCATGATGGAAAGATATACGAGTCAACAACGAGTCGAAATTATTAAAATTTACTACCGAAATTCGGAGTCAGTGTCTTCAACGTTAAGAGCGCTACGTCCAATTTATGGTCGTCATAATCGTCCTGGCAGATCAACAATTGAGCGTGGTGCTACGTCAAATCTATGGTCTATGCCAACAAGCCAGCGACGATTGATGAACTTCGTACGAATATCGAACGTGAAATTGCAGCAGTATCGGCCGATTTATGCTTAAAAACCATCGAAAATTGGGTTCAGCGTCTGGACTTCTGCAAGCGTGCCCGTGGTGGCCATGCAAAAGAGATCGATTTCCATACATAATGGCATCGGACGTACTTTCACAGGAATAAAGAATTTCATTGATATCCAAAACCGTTTTTGTTTTATTTAAACTTTTTTACTTTTGTAGCGCTCTTATTGAAAAACCCTTAACAATTTGCAATAAAGCAAATACTGATATATGATTTAATATGATTACATATGAAAAAATTTTTAAAAAATTTCTAATATATCACCATATAAAAACATATAAGGTCGCACACAATATTTTATATTATCATATATTTTAATATTAAAAAATATATGTTATACCCGAGTAAAAATAGTTATATAGGAAATTATATAATTTAATATGGACTAATATGTTTATATATAGTCAAGTGTAACACTATATCTTTGCGGATATAATTATGTATAGCTTTGAGTTTTTCAAAAATTTCTTATATGATGTCATATATAGATCAGTATAAATATACGTGTCCCCATATATATTTGTATGTGCCATAAATATTTACATATGCTATGACAATTTTAATACATCGTCATATATAATTAAAAATGGCTTTAACGGAATATATATAAAGTTTTATATAGCTCAATGTTAAATTTTTTTCTAAGTTGTTTTAGATATGTATCTTTAAGTATAGCGCAATGTAAAAAAATCTATGTTTTTTTGAGATATATTTATGTATGATTTCAAAATACACAAGCCATATTTTTATGTATGGAATTTGACATTAAACTCATAAACATACCAGGTTTACACAGTTTACGGGTAGAATACAAGTTTATATGAGAAGGCTTAAAATGCTTGGTTACCCAGCAGAATATTGGTAATGACACCTCATTGCTGTCTGCATTACCAATAATGATATATCATTACCTTTTGCATTATTTTGTACTATAAAATAATGACTTCCTAATAACGGCCTATTGTATTTATTGTTTCTAAATATAAAATAATGACTTACACGTAATAGTTTAAAAAGTACTTTTTACACAGTTAAATTTTATAAATTTTTATTTATTATATGTAAATATGTTAAAATTTTTATGACGAGTCTCAAATTACACACTAGAGAAAACTTAAATTTTTCTGAATGTACTTCTTTAAGCTAATAGTATTTGCAAAAATACTGAGTTTAGACGCCAAAAAATAAGTTGTGCGGAGCTATGAATTTCTATTATATAACCACTTATTTGGTAATGAAAGATTTTGCTGGGTAGAATTGTATACAACTTCTTTTAAATTTTTAATTCTTAACTTAAGGGTGTTATTTTTCAGTACTTTTTAATAGTTTTTGTTTTGATCTTGAAGTATGAAGCGTTATATAATTATGTCTTTCTACATCAAATTAGATATAATTATATCGGGTCAAAAATCCGGATAAGATTCTATATGATTCAATATATTTAGATCTTATCCGATATAATTTTATCCACCATTTTTCGGATCATAGCATATCTCCAATTATATTAAATAAGATATCATTACATATGACATCATATTATTTTTTTTACCCGGGTATATACTCTTTTTTACTCGGGAAGGCAGAATGATTTTTATTAATGTAAAAATCTTCAATATAAAGGCCCCTTCGATGAGAATGCTTATAAGATAGAGCCCCCCATTACCCGGTTTTCGGTCTACCCGGTCTACCCGGTCTCAAAACCGGTCTTACGGTCTTCGGTCTGACCGGGTAGACCGAAAACCCGGGTAGACCGGTCAGACCGGTCTACCCGTAAAAGCCATAGAAGAAAGTAACTTTTACATAAAAATGTACATTTTTTCGAAAACAATACTTTTTTCCAAAAAAAAATATATTTTTTAAAAAAAATACTACTTTTTTACAAAAAAAACTACTTTTTTGGCAAAAAAAGTTTTTCGGAAAAAAAAATTTTTTTTTACGAAAAAGTACTATTTTTGAAAAAAAAAATTTTCCATTAAAAAGTACTTTTTGCATAAAAAGTACTTTTTTTTTTTTTTTTTTGAAAAAAGTACTTTTTCCTAAAATTTTTTTTTTTTTATAAAATGTTTTTTTTTTAAGTCCTTTTTTCAGAAAAAGTACATTTTTATATGATAGTTTTTCTATGGTACTACAAAAAACTCTACTATAAGTTGTATATTCATATAAAAATACCACGGTCTTTTTCGGGTAGTAGTACGGCGTTTTTACATCGTAGCTTCAAATGGGCTGAAACTTTACAGGAAATATCTAGACATAAATTGGACCAAGAATTATGGATATCTGTTTAGATCGTGGAACAAAAATGTTCCGAAAATCATAATAGAATTCAAAAAGTGCTGCATTTTCCATACATTTATATGAAACTATTACGGTCTTTTTCGGGTAGTAGTACGGCGTTTTTACATCGTAGCTTTAAACGGGCTGAAACTTTACAGAAAACAAGTCAACATAAATTGGACCAAGAATTATAGACATCTGGGCGCATCGTGGAACAAAAATGTTCCGAAAATCGTAATAGAATTCAGAAAGTGCTGCATTTCCCATGTATTTATATGAAAATGCCACGGTCTTTTTCGGGTAGTAGTACGGCGTTTTTACATCGTACCTTCAAATGGGCTGAAACTTTACAGGAAATATCTAGACATAAATTGGACCAAGAATTATGAACATCTGTGTAGATCGTGGAACAAAAATGTTCCGAAAATCGTAATAGAATTCAGAAAGTGCTGCATTTCCCATGTATTTATATAAAAATGCCACGGTCTTTTTCGGGTAGTAGTACGGCGTTTTTACATCGTACCTTCAAATGGACTGAAACTTTACAGGAAATATCTAGACATAAATTGGACCAAGAATTATGAACATCTGTGTAGATCGTGGAACAAAAATGTTCCGAAAATCGTAATAGAATTCAGAAAGTGCTGCATTTCCCATACATTTATATGAAACTGTCACGGTCTTTTTCGGGTAGTAGTACGGCGTTTTTACTTCGTAGCTTTAAACGGGCTGAAACTTTACAGAAAACAAGTCAACATAAATTGGACCAAGAATTATAGACATCTGGGCGCATCGTGGAACAAAAATGTTCCGAAAATCGTAATAGAATTCAGAAAGTGCTGCATTTCCCATGTATTTATATGAAAATGCCACGGTCTTTTTCGGGTAGTAGTACGGCGTTTTTACATCGTACCTTCAAATGGGCTGAAACTTTACAGGAAATATCTAGACATAAATTGGACCAAGAATTATGAACATCTGTGTAGATCGTGGAACAAAAATGTTCCGCAAATCGTAATAGAATTCAGAAAGTGCTGCATTTCCCATGTATTTATATGAAAATGCCACGGTCTTTTTCGGGTAGTAGTACGGCGTTTTTACATCGTCCCTTCAAATAGGCTGAAACTTTACAGGAAATATCTAGACATAAATTGGATCAAGAATTATGAACATCTGTGTAGATCGTGGAACAAAAATGTTCCGAAAATCCATATATTTATATGAAAATGCCACGGTCTTTTTCGGGTAGTAGTACGGCGTTTTTACATCGTAGCTTCAAACAGGCTGAAACTTTACAGAAAACTAGTCAACATAAATTGAACTAAGATTTATAGACATCTGGGCGGATCGTGGAACAAAAATATTCCGAAAATCGTAATAGAATTCAGAAAGTGCTGCATTTCCCATGTATTTATATGAAAATGCCACGGTCTTTTTCGGGTAGTAGTACGGCGTTTTTACATCGTAGCTTCAAACGGGCTGAAACTTTACAGAAAACAAGTCAACATAAATTGGACCAAGAATTATGAACATCTGTGTAGATCGTGGAAGAAAAATGTTCCGAAAATCGAATAGAATTCAGAAAGTGCTGCATTTCCCATGTATTTATATGAAAATGCCACGGTCTTTTTCGGGTTGTAGTACGGCGTTTTTACATCGTGCCTTCAAATGGGCTGAAACTTTACAGGAAATATCTAGACATAAATTGGACCAAGAATTATGAACATCTGTGTAGATCGTGGAACAAAAATGTTCCGAAAATCGTAATAGAATTCAGAAAGTGCTGCATTTCCCATGTATTTATATGAAAATGCCACGGTCTTTTTCGGGTAGTAGCACGGCGTTTTTACATCGTACCTTCAAATGGGCTGAAACTTTACAGGAAATATCTAGACATAAATTGGACCAAGAATTATGAACATCTGTGTAGATCGTGGAACAAAAATGTTCCGAAAATCATAATAGAATTCAGAAAGTGCTGCATTTCCCATGTATTTATATGAAAATGCCACGGTCTTTTTCGGGTAGTAGTACGGCGTTTTTAGATCGTAGCTGCAAACGGGCTGAAACTTTACAGAAAACAAGTCAACATAAATTGGACCAAGAATTATAGACATCTGGGCGGATCGTGGAACAAAAATGTTCCGAAAATCGTAATAGAATTCAGAAAGTGCTGCATTTCCCATGTATTTATATGAAAATGCCACGGTCTTTTTCGGGTAGTAGTACGGCGTTTTTAGATCGTAGCTTCAAACGGGCTGAAACTTTACAGAAAACAAGTCAACATAAATTGGACCAAGAATTATAGACATCTGGGCGGATCGTGGAACAAAAATGTTCCCAAAATCGTAATAGAATTCAGAAAGTAATGCATTTCCCATATATTTATGTGAAAATGCTATGGTCTTTTTCGGGTAGTAATACGGCGTTTTCACACCGTAGTTCCAAATGTGTTGAAATTTTGCAAAAATTATAGGAAGGTAAATTCGATCAATATTTAGAGATATCTGTCTACTTTGTGGAACAAAAATATTCTGAAAATTACTATAGAATTCAGAAAGTACCGCATTTTCCATACATTTACATGAAACAGCCACGGTCTTTTTCGGGTAGTAGTACGGCGTTTTTACACAGTGACTCCAAATGAGTTAAAAATTTACAAAAATTATCTGGATGTAAATTCGACCAACAATAGTAGCGAGTTTTTTTAGGTCGTGGAACAAAAATGTTCCGCAAATCGAACTAGACTCCAGAAAGTGCAGTGATTTCTATACATTTCTATAAAACTGCCACGGTCTTTATGGGATACTAGTACTGCGTTTTTATACGATAACTCCAAAAAGGTCTAAACTTTACAGAAATTATCTGGACGTGAATTTTATCCCCAATTATAGCCTTTTGTGTAGGTCATGGAACAAAAATGTGCCGAAAATCACAATAGAATTCAGAAACTACTACGATTTCTATACATTTATATGACAATGACACTTTTTCCGGTAGTTGCGCGGCGTTATTACACCGTAGCTCCAAATAGGTTAAACACGTAAACCAGTTATCTGTATATAAATTGGACAAAGAATTATAGACATCTGAGTAGGTCGTGGAACGAAAATATTTCAAAAGTTACACTAGAATTCAGAAAGTGCTGCATTTTATATACAGTCACATGAAACTGCCGCGGAATCTTTTTAATATCTCGAAAACTAAGCGAGATAGAGCAAAATGGTTAAAATTTTTGCCTTTGGGTGTTAATACACCCATAAAACCTTTTTAGTGAAATCAAATTTTAGCTAACTCTGCTAGATTTTAAATTGCAAATATCTGATAAACTACTAATGCTAGAACGAAAAGGACGTTTATTTGGTTTTTCGCCTCTAACTCGAAAACTAAGCGAGATAGAGCAAATTGGTTAAAATTTTTGGCTTTTGGGTGTTAATACACCCATAAAACCTGTTTAGTGAAATCAAATATTAGCTAACTCTGCTAGATTTTAAAATTGCAAATATCTCATAAACTACTAATGCTAGAACGAAAAGGACATTTATTTGGTTTTTAGCCTATAACTCGAAAACTAAGCGAGATAGAACAAAATGGTTAAAATTTTTGCCCTTTGGGTGTTAATACACCCATAAAACCCTTTTAGTGAAATCAAATTTTAGCTAACTCTGCTAGATTTTAAAATTGCAAATATCTCATAAACTACTAATGCTAGAACGAAAAGGACGTTTATTTGGTTTTCCGCCTATAACTCGAAAACTAAGCGAGATAGAGCAAAATGGTTAAAACTTTTGCCCTTTGGGTGTTAATACACCCATAAAACATTTTTAATGAAATCAAATTTTAGCTAACTCTGCTAGATTTTAAAATTGCAAATATCTCATAAACTACTAATGCTAGAACGAAAAGGACGTTTATTTGGTTTTTCGCCTATAACTCGAAAACTAAGCGAGGTAGAGCAAAATGGTTAAAATTTATGCCCTTTGGGTGTTAATACACCCATAAAACCTGTTTAGTGAAATCAAATTTTAGCTAACTCTGCTAGATTTTAAAATTGCAAATATCTCATAAACTACTAATGCTAGAACGAAAAGGACGTTTATTTGGTTTTTCGCCTATAACTCGAAAACTAAGCGAGGTAGAGCAAAATGGTTAAAATTTTTGCCCCTTGGGTGTTAATACACCCATAAAACCTGTTTAGTGAAATCAAATTTTTGCTAACTCTGCTAGATTTTAAAATTGCAAATATCTCATAAACTACTAATGCTAGAATGAAAAGGACGTTTATTTGGTTTTTCGCCTTTAACTCGAAAACTAAGCGAGATAGAGCAAAATGGTTAAAATTTTTGCCCACAGGGTGTTAATACACCCATAAAACCTGTTTAGTGAAATCAACTTTTAACTAACTCTGCTAGATTTTAAAATTGCAAATATCTCATAAACTACTAATGCTAGAACGAAAAGGACGTTTATTTGGTTTTTCGCCTTTAACTCGAAAACTAAGCGAGATAGAGCAAAATGGTTAAAATTTATGCCCTTTGGGTGTTAATACACCCATAAAACCTGTTTAGTGAAATCAAACTTTAGCTAACTCTGCTAGATTTTAAAATTGCAAATATCTCATAAACTACTAATGCCAGAACGAAAAGGACGTTTATTTGGTTTTTCGCCTATAACTCGAAAACTAAGCGAGGTAGAGCAAAATGGTTAAAATTTTTGCCCTTTGGGTGTTAATACACCCATAAAACCTGTTTAGTGAAATCAAATTTTAGCTAACTCTGCTAGATTTTAAAATTGCAAATATCTCATAAACTACTAATGCTAGAACGAAAAGGACGTTTATTTGGTTTTTCGCCTATAACTCGACAACTAAGCGAGATAGAGCAAAATGGTTAAAATTTTTGCCCTTTGGGTGTTAATACACCCATAAAACCCTTTTAGTGAAATCAAATTTTAGCTAACTCTGCTAGATTTTAAAATTGCAAATATCTCATAAACTACTAATGCTAGAACGAAAAGGACGTTTATTTGGTTTTTCGCCTATAACTCGAAAACTAAGCGAGGTAGAGCAAAATGGTTAAAATTTTTGCCCTTTGGGTGTTAATACATCCATAAAACCTGTTTAGTGAAATCAAATTTTAGCTAACTCTGCTAGATTTTAAAATTGCAAATATCTCATAAACTACTAATGCTAGAACGAAAAGGACGTTTATTTGGTTTTTCGCCTTTAACTCGAAAACTAAGCGAGATAGAGCAAAATGGTTAAAATTTATGCCCTTTGGGTGTTAATACACCCATAAAACCTGTTTAGTGAAATCAAAGTTTAGCTAACTCTGCTAGATTTAAAAATTGCAAATATCTCATAAACTACTAATGCTAGAACGAAAAGGACGTTTATTTGGTTTTTCGCCTTTAACTCGAAAACTAAGCGAGATAGAGCAAAATGGTTAAAATTTATGCCCTTTGGGTGTTAATACACCCATAAAACCTGTTTAGTGAAATCAAAGTTTAGCTAACTCTGCTAGATTTAAAAATTGCAAATATCTCATAAACTACTAATGCTAGAACGAAAAGGACGTTTATTTGGTTTTTCGCCTATAACTCGAAAACTAAGCGAGGTAGAGCAAAATGGTTCAAATTTTTGCCCTTTGGGTGTTAATACACCCATAAAACCTTTTTAGTGAAATCAAATTTTAGCTAACTCTGCTAGATTTTAAAATTAAGAATTATGAACATCTGTGTAGATCGTGGAACAAAAATGTTCCGAAAATCGTAATAGAATTCAGAAAGTGCTGCATTTCCCATGTATTTATATGAAAATGCCACGGTCTTTTTCGGGTAGTAGCACGGCGTTTTTACATCGTACCTTCAAATGGGCTGAAACTTTACAGGAAATATCTAGACATAAATTGGACCAAGAATTATGAACATCTGTGTAGATCGTGGAACAAAAATGTTCCGAAAATCATAATAGAATTCAGAAAGTGCTGCATTTCCCATGTATTTATATGAAAATGCCACGGTCTTTTTCGGGTAGTAGTACGGCGTTTTTAGATCGTAGCTGCAAACGGGCTGAAACTTTACAGAAAACAAGTCAACATAAATTGGACCAAGAATTATAGACATCTGGGCGGATCGTGGAACAAAAATGTTCCGAAAATCGTAATAGAATTCAGAAAGTGCTGCATTTCCCATGTATTTATATGAAAATGCCACGGTCTTTTTCGGGTAGTAGTACGGCGTTTTTAGATCGTAGCTTCAAACGGGCTGAAACTTTACAGAAAACAAGTCAACATAAATTGGACCAAGAATTATAGACATCTGGGCGGATCGTGGAACAAAAATGTTCCCAAAATCGTAATAGAATTCAGAAAGTAATGCATTTCCCATATATTTATGTGAAAATGCTATGGTCTTTTTCGGGTAGTAATACGGCGTTTTCACACCGTAGTTCCAAATGTGTTGAAATTTTGCAAAAATTATAGGAAGGTAAATTCGATCAATATTTAGAGATATCTGTCTACTTTGTGGAACAAAAATATTCTGAAAATTACTATAGAATTCAGAAAGTACCGCATTTTCCATACATTTACATGAAACAGCCACGGTCTTTTTCGGGTAGTAGTACGGCGTTTTTACACAGTGACTCCAAATGAGTTAAAAATTTACAAAAATTATCTGGATGTAAATTCGACCAACAATAGTAGCGAGTTTTTTTAGGTCGTGGAACAAAAATGTTCCGCAAATCGAACTAGACTCCAGAAAGTGCAGTGATTTCTATACATTTCTATAAAACTGCCACGGTCTTTATGGGATACTAGTACTGCGTTTTTATACGATAACTCCAAAAAGGTCTAAACTTTACAGAAATTATCTGGACGTGAATTTTATCCCCAATTATAGCCTTTTGTGTAGGTCATGGAACAAAAATGTGCCGAAAATCACAATAGAATTCAGAAACTACTACGATTTCTATACATTTATATGACAATGACACTTTTTCCGGTAGTTGCGCGGCGTTATTACACCGTAGCTCCAAATAGGTTAAACACGTAAACCAGTTATCTGTATATAAATTGGACAAAGAATTATAGACATCTGAGTAGGTCGTGGAACGAAAATATTTCAAAAGTTACACTAGAATTCAGAAAGTGCTGCATTTTATATACAGTCACATGAAACTGCCGCGGAATCTTTTTAATATCTCGAAAACTAAGCGAGATAGAGCAAAATGGTTAAAATTTTTGCCTTTGGGTGTTAATACACCCATAAAACCTTTTTAGTGAAATCAAATTTTAGCTAACTCTGCTAGATTTTAAATTGCAAATATCTGATAAACTACTAATGCTAGAACGAAAAGGACGTTTATTTGGTTTTTCGCCTCTAACTCGAAAACTAAGCGAGATAGAGCAAATTGGTTAAAATTTTTGGCTTTTGGGTGTTAATACACCCATAAAACCTGTTTAGTGAAATCAAATATTAGCTAACTCTGCTAGATTTTAAAATTGCAAATATCTCATAAACTACTAATGCTAGAACGAAAAGGACATTTATTTGGTTTTTAGCCTATAACTCGAAAACTAAGCGAGATAGAACAAAATGGTTAAAATTTTTGCCCTTTGGGTGTTAATACACCCATAAAACCCTTTTAGTGAAATCAAATTTTAGCTAACTCTGCTAGATTTTAAAATTGCAAATATCTCATAAACTACTAATGCTAGAACGAAAAGGACGTTTATTTGGTTTTCCGCCTATAACTCGAAAACTAAGCGAGATAGAGCAAAATGGTTAAAACTTTTGCCCTTTGGGTGTTAATACACCCATAAAACATTTTTAATGAAATCAAATTTTAGCTAACTCTGCTAGATTTTAAAATTGCAAATATCTCATAAACTACTAATGCTAGAACGAAAAGGACGTTTATTTGGTTTTTCGCCTATAACTCGAAAACTAAGCGAGGTAGAGCAAAATGGTTAAAATTTATGCCCTTTGGGTGTTAATACACCCATAAAACCTGTTTAGTGAAATCAAATTTTAGCTAACTCTGCTAGATTTTAAAATTGCAAATATCTCATAAACTACTAATGCTAGAACGAAAAGGACGTTTATTTGGTTTTTCGCCTATAACTCGAAAACTAAGCGAGGTAGAGCAAAATGGTTAAAATTTTTGCCCCTTGGGTGTTAATACACCCATAAAACCTGTTTAGTGAAATCAAATTTTAGCTAACTCTGCTAGATTTTAAAATTGCAAATATCTCATAAACTACTAATGCTAGAATGAAAAGGACGTTTATTTGGTTTTTCGCCTTTAACTCGAAAACTAAGCGAGATAGAGCAAAATGGTTAAAATTTTTGCCCACAGGGTGTTAATACACCCATAAAACCTGTTTAGTGAAATCAACTTTTAACTAACTCTGCTAGATTTTAAAATTGCAAATATCTCATAAACTACTAATGCTAGAACGAAAAGGACGTTTATTTGGTTTTTCGCCTTTAACTCGAAAACTAAGCGAGATAGAGCAAAATGGTTAAAATTTATGCCCTTTGGGTGTTAATACACCCATAAAACCTGTTTAGTGAAATCAAACTTTAGCTAACTCTGCTAGATTTTAAAATTGCAAATATCTCATAAACTACTAATGCCAGAACGAAAAGAACGTTTATTTGGTTTTTCGCCTATAACTCGAAAACTAAGCGAGGTAGAGCAAAATGGTTAAAATTTTTGCCCTTTGGGTGTTAATACACCCATAAAACCTGTATAGTGAAATCAAATTTTAGCTAACTCTGCTAGATTTTAAAATTGCAAATATCTCATAAACTACTAATGCTAGAACGAAAAGGACGTTTATTTGGTTTTTCGCCTATAACTCGACAACTAAGCGAGATAGAGCAAAATGGTTAAAATTTTTGCCCTTTGGGTGTTAATACACCCATAAAACCCTTTTAGTGAAATCAAATTTTAGCTAACTCTGCTAGATTTTAAAATTGCAAATATCTCATAAACTACTAATGCTAGAACGAAAAGGACGTTTATTTGGTTTTTCGCCTATAACTCGAAAACTAAGCGAGGTAGAGCAAAATGGTTAAAATTTTTGCCCTTTGGGTGTTAATACATCCATAAAACCTGTTTAGTGAAATCAAATTTTAGCTAACTCTGCTAGATTTTAAAATTGCAAATATCTCATAAACTACTAATGCTAGAACGAAAAGGACGTTTATTTGGTTTTTCGCCTTTAACTCGAAAACTAAGCGAGATAGAGCAAAATGGTTAAAATTTATGCCCTTTGGGTGTTAATACACCCATAAAACCTGTTTAGTGAAATCAAAGTTTAGCTAACTCTGCTAGATTTAAAAATTGCAAATATCTCATAAACTACTAATGCTAGAACGAAAAGGACGTTTATTTGGTTTTTCGCCTATAACTCGAAAACTAAGCGAGGTAGAGCAAAATGGTTCAAATTTTTGCCCCTTGGGTGTTAATAAACCCATAAAACCTGTTTAGTGAAATCAAATTTTAGCTAACTCTGCTAGATTTTAAAATTGCAAATATCTCATAAACTACTAATGCTAGAACGAAAAGGACGTTTATTTGGTTTTTCGCCTATAACTCGAAAACTAAGCGAGGTAGAGCAAAATGGTTAAAATTTTTGCCCCTTGGGTGTTAATACACCCATAAAACCTGTTTAGTGAAATCAAATTTTAGCTAACTCTGCTAGATTTTAAAATTGCAAATATCTCATAAACTACTAATGCTAGAATGAAAAGGACGTTTATTTGGTTTTTCGCCTTTAACTCGAAAACTAAGCGAGATAGAGCAAAATGGTTAAAATTTTTGCCCACAGGGTGTTAATACACCCATAAAACCTGTTTAGTGAAATCAACTTTTAACTAACTCTGCTAGATTTTAAAATTGCAAATATCTCATAAACTACTAATGCTAGAACGAAAAGGACGTTTATTTGGTTTTTCGCCTTTAACTCGAAAACTAAGCGAGATAGAGCAAAATGGTTAAAATTTATGCCCTTTGGGTGTTAATACACCCATAAAACCTGTTTAGTGAAATCAAACTTTAGCTAACTCTGCTAGATTTTAAAATTGCAAATATCTCATAAACTACTAATGCCAGAACGAAAAGAACGTTTATTTGGTTTTTCGCCTATAACTCGAAAACTAAGCGAGGTAGAGCAAAATGGTTAAAATTTTTGCCCTTTGGGTGTTAATACACCCATAAAACCTGTATAGTGAAATCAAATTTTAGCTAACTCTGCTAGATTTTAAAATTGCAAATATCTCATAAACTACTAATGCTAGAACGAAAAGGACGTTTATTTGGTTTTTCGCCTATAACTCGACAACTAAGCGAGATAGAGCAAAATGGTTAAAATTTTTGCCCTTTGGGTGTTAATACACCCATAAAACCCTTTTAGTGAAATCAAATTTTAGCTAACTCTGCTAGATTTTAAAATTGCAAATATCTCATAAACTACTAATGCTAGAACGAAAAGGACGTTTATTTGGTTTTTCGCCTATAACTCGAAAACTAAGCGAGGTAGAGCAAAATGGTTAAAATTTTTGCCCTTTGGGTGTTAATACATCCATAAAACCTGTTTAGTGAAATCAAATTTTAGCTAACTCTGCTAGATTTTAAAATTGCAAATATCTCATAAACTACTAATGCTAGAACGAAAAGGACGTTTATTTGGTTTTTCGCCTTTAACTCGAAAACTAAGCGAGATAGAGCAAAATGGTTAAAATTTATGCCCTTTGGGTGTTAATACACCCATAAAACCTGTTTAGTGAAATCAAAGTTTAGCTAACTCTGCTAGATTTAAAAATTGCAAATATCTCATAAACTACTAATGCTAGAACGAAAAGGACGTTTATTTGGTTTTTCGCCTATAACTCGAAAACTAAGCGAGGTAGAGCAAAATGGTTCAAATTTTTGCCCCTTGGGTGTTAATAAACCCATAAAACCTGTTTAGTGAAATCAAATTTTAGCTAACTCTGCTAGATTTTAAAATTGCAAATATCTCATAAACTACTAATGCTAGAACGAAAAGGACGTTTATTTGGTTTTTCGCCTATAACTCGAAAACTAAGCGAGGTAGAGCAAAATGGTTAAAATTTTTGCCCCTTGGGTGTTAATACACCCATAAAACCTGTTTAGTGAAATCAAATTTTAGCTAACTCTGCTAGATTTTAAAATTGCAAATATCTCATAAACTACTAATGCTAGAACGAAAAGGACGTTTATTTGGTTTTTCGCCTATAACTCGAAAACTAAGCGAGGTAGAGCAAAATGGTTAAAATTTTTGCCCCTTGGGTGTTAATACACCCATAAAACCTGTTTAGTGAAATCAAATTTTTGCTAACTCTGCTAGATTTTAAAATTGCAAATATCTCATAAACTACTAATGCTAGAATGAAAAGGACGTTTATTTGGTTTTTCGCCTTTAACTCGAAAACTAAGCGAGATAGAGCAAAATGGTTAAAATTTTTGCCCACAGGGTGTTAATACACCCATAAAACCTGTTTAGTGAAATCAACTTTTAACTAACTCTGCTAGATTTTAAAATTGCAAATATCTCATAAACTACTAATGCTAGAACGAAAAGGACGTTTATTTGGTTTTTCGCCTTTAACTCGAAAACTAAGCGAGATAGAGCAAAATGGTTAAAATTTATGCCCTTTGGGTGTTAATACACCCATAAAACCTGTTTAGTGAAATCAAACTTTAGCTAACTCTGCTAGATTTTAAAATTGCAAATATCTCATAAACTACTAATGCCAGAACGAAAAGGACGTTTATTTGGTTTTTCGCCTATAACTCGAAAACTAAGCGAGGTAGAGCAAAATGGTTAAAATTTTTGCCCTTTGGGTGTTAATACACCCATAAAACCTGTATAGTGAAATCAAATTTTAGCTAACTCTGCTAGATTTTAAAATTGCAAATATCTCATAAACTACTAATGCTAGAACGAAAAGGACGTTTATTTGGTTTTTCGCCTTTAACTCGAAAACTAAGCGAGATAGAGCAAAATGGTTAAAATTTATGCCCTTTGGGTGTTAATACACCCATAAAACCTGTTTAGTGAAATCAAATTTTAGCTAACTCTGCTAGATTTTAAAATTGCAAATATCTCATAAACTACTAATGCTAGAACGAAAAGGACGTTTATTTGGTTTTTCGCCTATAACTCGAAAACTAAGCGAGGTAGAGCAAAATGGTTAAAATTTTTGCCCTTTGGGTGTTAATACACCCATAAAACCTTTTTAGTGAAATCAAATTTTAGCTAACTCTGCTAGATTTTAAAATTGCAAATATCTCATAAACTACTAATGCTAGAACGAAAAGGACGTTTATTTGGTTTTTCGCCTCTAACTCGAAAACTAAGCGAGATAGAGCAAAATGGTTAAAATTTTTGCCCACAGGGTGTTAATACACCCATAAAACCTGTTTAGTGAAATCAAATTTTAGCTAACTCTGCTAGATTTTAAAATTGCAAATATCTCATAAACTACTAATGCTAGAACGAAAAGGACGTTTATTTGGTTTTTCGCCTTTAACTCGAAAACTAAGCGAGATAGAGCAAAATGGTTAAAATTTATGCCCTTTGGGTGTTAATACACCCATAAAACCTGTTTAGTGAAATCAAATTTTAGCTAACTCTGCTAGATTTTAAAATTGCAAATATCTCATAAACTACTAATGCTAGAACGAAAAGGACGTTTATTTGGTTTTTCGCCTCTAACTCAAAAAACTAAGCGAGATAGAGCAAAATGGTTAAAATTTTTGCCCTTTGGGTGTTAATACACCCATAAAACCCTTTTAGTGAAATCAAATTTTAGCTAACTCTGCTAGATTTTAAAATTGCAAATATCTCATAAACTACTAATGCTAGAACGAAAAGGACGTTTATTTGGTTTTTCGCCTTTAACTCGAAAACTAAGCGAGATAGAGCAAAATGGTTAAAATTTATGCCCTTTGGGTGTTAATACACCCATAAAACCTGTTTAGTGAAATCAAATTTTAGCTAACTCTGCTAGATTTTAAAATTGCAAATATCTCATAAACTACTAATGCTAGAACGAAAAGGACGTTTATTTGGTTTTTATCTCGAAAACTAAGCGAGATAGAGCAAAATGGTTAAAATTTTTGCCTTTGGGTGTTAATACACCCTTTTGTGTGAAATCAAATTTTAGCTAACTCTGCTAGATTTTAAAATTGCAAATATCTGATAAACTACTAATGCTAGAACGAAAAGGACGTTTATTTGGTTTTTCGCCTTTAACTCGAAAACTAAGCGAGATAGAGCAAAATGGTTAAAATTTATGCCCTTTGGGTGTTAATACACCCATAAAACCTGTTTAGTGAAATCAAATTTTAGCTAACTCTGCTAGATTTTAAAATTGCAAATATCTCATAAACTACTAATGCTAGAACGAAAAGGACGTTTATTTGGTTTTTCGCCTATAACTCGAAAACTAAGCGAGGTAGAGCAAAATGGTTAAAATTTTTGCCCTCTGGGTGTTAATACACCCATAAAACCTGTTTAGTGAAATCAAATTTTAGCTAACTCTGCTAGATTTTAAAATTGCAAATATCTCATAAACTACTAATGCTAGAACGAAAAGGACGTTTATTTGGTTTTTATCTCGAAAACTAAGCGAGATAGAGCAAAATGGTTAAAATTTTTGCCTTTGGGTGTTAATACACCCTTTTGTGTGAAATCAAATTTTAGCTAACTCTGCTAGATTTTAAAATTGCAAATATCTGATAAACTACTAATGCTAGAACGAAAAGGACGTTTATTTGGTTTTTCGCCTCTAACTCGAAAACTAAGCGAGATAGAGCAAAATGGTTAAAATTTATGCCCTTTGGGTGTTAACACACCCATAAAACCTGTTTAGTGAAATCAAATTTTAGCTAACTCTGCTAGATTTTAAAATTGCAAATATCTCATAAACTACTAATGCTAGAACGAAAAGGACGTTTATTTGGTTTTTCGCCTTTAACTCGAAAACTAAGCGAGATAGAGCAAAATGGTTAAAATTTATGCCCTCTGGGTGTTAGAGGCGAAAAACCAAATAAACGTCCTTTTCGTTATAGCATTAGTAGTTTATGAGATATTTGCAATTTTAAAATCTAGCAGAGTTAGCTAAAATTTGATTTCACTAAAAAGTTTTTATGGGTGTATTAACACCCTGTGGGCAAAAATTTTAACCATTTTGCTCTATCTCGCTTAGTTTTCGAGTTAGAGGCGAAAAACCAAATAAACGTCCTTTTCGTTCTAGCATTAGTAGTTTATCAGATATTTGCAATTTTAAAATCTAGCAGAGTTAGCTAAAATTTGATTTCACACAAAAGGGTGTATTAACACCCAAAGGCAAAAATTTTAACCATTTTGCTCTATCTCGCTTAGTTTTCGAGATATTAAAAAGATTCCGCGGCAGTTTCATGTGACTGTATATAAAATGCAGCACTTTCTGAATTCTAGTGTAACTTTTGAAATATTTTCGTTCCACGACCTACGCAGATGTCTATAATTCTTTGTCCAATTTATATACAGATAACTGGTTTACGTGTTTAACCTATTTGGAGCTACGGTGTAATAACGCCGTGCAACTACCGGAAAAAGTGTCATTGTCATATAAATGTATAGAAATCGTAGTAGTTTCTGAATTCTATTGTGATTTTCGGCACATTTTTGTTCCATGACCTACACAAAAGGCTATAATTGGGGATAAAATTCACGTCCAGATAATTTCTGTAAAGTTTAGACCTTTTTGGAGTTATCGTATAAAAACGCCGTACTAGTATCCCATAAAGACCGTGGCAGTTTTATAGAAATGTATAGAAATCACTGCACTTTCTGGAGTCTAGTTCGATTTGCGGAACATTTTTGTTCCACGACCTAAAAAAACTCGCTACTATTGTTGGTCGAATTTACATCCAGATAATTTTTGTGAATTTTTAACTCATTTGGAGTCACTGTGTAAAAACGCCGTACTACTACCCGAAAAAGACCGTGGCTGTTTCATGTAAATGTATGGAAAATGCGGTACTTTCTGAATTCTATAGTAATTTTCAGAATATTTTTGTTCCACAAAGTAGACAGATATCTCTAAATATTGATCGAATTTACCTTCCTATAATTTTTGCAAAGTTTCAACACATTTGGAACTACGGTGTGAAAACGCCGTATTACTACCCGAAAAAGACCATAGAATTTTCACATAAATATATGTGAAATGCATTACTTTCTGAATTCTATTACGATTTTGGGAACATTTTTGTTCCACGATCCGCCCAGATGTCTATAATTCTTGGTCCAATTTATGTTGACTTGTTTTCTGTAAAGTTTCAGCCCGTTTGAAGCTACTATGTAATAACGCCGTACTACTACCCGAAAAAGACCGTGGCATTTTCATATAAATACATGGGAAATGCAGCACTTTCTGAATTCTATTACGATTTTCGGAACATTTTTGTTCCACGATCCGCCCAGATGTCTATATTTCTTGGTCCAATTTATGTTGACTTGTTTTCTGTAAAGTTTCAGCCCGTTTGAAGGTACGATGTAAAAACGCCGTACTACTACCCGAAAAAGACCGTGGCATTTTCATATAAATACATGGGAAATGCAACACTTTCTGAATTCTATTATGATTTTCGGAACATTTTTGTTCCACGATCTACACAGATGTTCATAATTCTTGGTCCAATTTATGTCTAGATATTTCCTGTAAAGTTTCAGTCCATTTGAAGGTACGATGTAAAAACGCCGTACTACTACCCGAAAAAGACCGTGGCATTTTCATATAAATACATGGGAAATGCAGCACTTTCTGAATTCTATTACGATTTTCGGAACATTTTTGTTCCACGATCTACACAGATGTTCATAATTCTTGGTCCAATTTATGTCTAGATATTTCCTGTAAAGTTTCTGCCCATTTGAAGGCAGGATGTAAAAACGCCGTACTACTACCCGAAAAAGACCGTGGCATTTTCATATAAATACATGGGAAATGCAGCACTTTCTGAATTCTATTACGATTTTCGGAACATTTTTGTTCCACGATGCGCCCAGACGTCTATAATTCTTGGCCCAATTTATGTTGACTTGTTTTCTGTAAAGTTTCAGCCCGTTTAAAGCTACGATGTAAAAACGCCGTACTACTACCCGAAAAAGACCGTGACAGTTTCATATAAATGTATGGGAAATGCAGCACTTTCTGAATTCTATTATGATTTTCGGAACATTTTTGTTCCACAATCTACACAGATGTCCATAATTCTTGTTCCAACTTATGTCTAGATATTTTCTGTAAAGTTTCAGCTCATTTGAAGCTACGATGTAAAAACGCCGTACTGCTACCCGAAAAAGACCGTGGCAGTTTCTTATAAATGTATGGGAAATGCAGCACTTTCTGAATTCTATTATGATTTTCGGAAGATTTTTGTTCCACGATCTACACAGATCTCCATAATTCTTGGTCCAATTTATGTCTAGATATATCCTGGAAAGTTTCAGCCCATTTGAAGGTACAATGTAAAAACGCCGTACTACTACCCGAAAAAGACCATGGCATTTTCATATAAATACATGGGAAATGCAGCACTTTCTGAATTCTATTACGATTTTCGGAACATTTTTGTTCCACGATCTACACAGATGTTCATAATTCTTGGTCCAATTTATGTCTAGATATTTCCTGTAAAGTTTCTGCCCATTTGAAGGCACGATGTAAAAACGCCGTACTACTACCCGAAAAAGACCGTGGCATTTTCATATAAATACATGGGAAATGCAGCACTTTCTGAATTCTATTACGATTTTCGGAACATTTTTGTTCCACGATGCGCCCAGACGTCTATAATTCTTGGTCCAATTTATGTTGACTTGTTTTCTGTAAAGTTTCAGCCCGTTTAAAGCTACAATGTAAAAACGCCGTATTACTACCCGAAAAAGACCGTGACAGTTTCATATAAATGTATGGGAAATGCAGCACTTTCTGAATTCTATTATGATTTTCGGAACATTTTTGTTCCACAATCTACACAGATGTCCATAATTCTTGTTCCAACTTATGTCTAGATATTTTCTGTAAAGTTTCAGCCCATTTGAAGCTACGATGTAAAAACGCCGTACTACTACCCGAAAAAGACCGTGACAGTTTCTTATAAATGTATGGGAAATGCAGCACTTTCTGAATTCTGTTATGATTTTCGGAAGATTTTTGTTCCACGATCTACACAGATCTCCATAATTCTTGGTCCAATTTATGTCTAGATATATCCTGGAAAGTTTCAGCCCATTTGAAGCTACGATGTAAAAACGCCGTACTACTACCCGAAAAAGACCGTGGTATTTTTATATGAATATACAACTTACGAGTATAGTAGTTTTTTGTATTACCATAGAAGACTGTCATATAAAAATTAACTTTTTTCTGAAAAAAGTACTTTTTTTGGAAAAAAAAGTAAATTTTATAAAAAAAAAATTTTTTAAAAAAAGTACTTTTTTCAAAAAAAAAGTACTTTTTTATAAATTGTACTTTTTTAAAAAAAAAAAAAACCCTTTTTTGGGAAAAGTACTCTTTTTTGGAAAAAGTACCTTTTTTTTTGGAAAAAAGGACTTTTTTTGAAAAAAAAAATTTTTTTTTTTCGAAAATTTTACTTTTTCGTAAAAAAAAAATTTTTTCGGAAAAAGTATTTTTTTTTTTACAAAAAAGTAGTTTTTTTTTTAAAAAAGTAGTATTTTTGTTTTTTTTTTGTAAAAAAGTATTTTTTTCGAAAAAAGGTAAATTTTTATGTAAAATTTACTTTCTTCTATGGCTTTTACGGGTAGACCGGTCTGACCGGTTTACGGTCTACCCGGTTAACCGGTCTTGACCGCAGGCCCTATTATAAGAGCTTAAATAAAAAATAAATAATTTCAAAAATTACACTGTGAGACAAATGGTAGGGGTCAGTGATCGGGAAGGGTTCAAACTACCGGGGAAAGTTATATCGGTAAAAAAGAAGTTATACGTGTCCCGGCGTTTCGCTGGGTCGCGTCTAGGAATCGAGATATATCGATTTGACCTTTGGTGGTCTTTTTTTTGACATAACTCGAGAACCACTAGTCCGATTTTGCTCAAACAATTTTAAAAAAATTAAAAATTACAATTCCTTTAATCTGTTCATATAACGTTTTTCTATATACTCAACAGTTTTGCCGGTAAAAATAAATGTATGAAGAAAAAAATATTTTTTGCCTAAAATATTAAAAAAAGTAATAAACAAAAGGTTATTGATTTTTATGGTAGCGGTAACAAACATTTATTTTTACCGGCAAAACTGTTGAGTATATAGAGAGAGATTTTTGATTTTGAGATTTTTTTTATCCCTAATACACTTAAGCCCACCGAAGTAAAATAATATAACAGGGCTATGAAATAAAGAGCCTCAACAAAAGTTCGCCAACTAATATTTTGAAATTAACACAATTTTCAAAAATCTGAAAAATATATTTAAATTACTTTTAAACCATTGATAATACACACAAAGTAAGTCCAAGCACATACAGGTTTCTATTAGGATACGTTTCTGGGACATCGTCTTAATTTCGTAGTTTCCGAAAAACGAAAATCGTTACGTCTTCTTAATCAAAGGCACAATAAATTTAATTTTTGGATTTTATTTATACTTTGGTGAAAAAGCATAGGCCGGTTAAATATGTCAGTCAGTCACTCTTATATGTATACACTATGACTCTCTTTGCGATTTATTTATTGTCATTGCGAATCCATTCGTTCCCGGTTCTGTTTCATTTCGTTCCGCATTCCATTTTCTCGAGTTTCAATTCCACTTGTACCCCGTTTAATTTCCCCGTTCTTTCCCGAAAGTGTGATAAAAAAAGTGTTTAAAAAAACAAAAAAAAAAAAATGATCGTAAACAAACTCTATATTACTTTGCTTAATAAAAATGTGAGTTTAAAAACAAACAAAAAAAAAAAAATGGCCGTGGACAAATTTTCTTTTCCAAAAGTGAGTTAAAAAAAATGTTTTCACAAAAAAGTGTTTCCACAAAAAAGTATTTCCACAACGACCTATGTCCGCCCAAGGACGAAGCCTATTGATTTTTGGGTAAAATCGGTCCATGTGTAGACCTAGTCCCCATATAAGGGTGCCCCACAAAATTGGCTGTTTACACACTGCAGGTCGCAAATACGAAGATATTTCAATGAAATTTGGCTCGCTGACTCAGATCGTCACAGGGACAAAGCCTTTTGATTCTAGATAGGATCGGTCCATATTTGAACCTATCGCCCATATGGTCTATATTTCCGAATTTTTTTTATTTATTTGAACCAGAGCCGATTAAATGGGATTTTGAGTATTAAGTTTGAGAAAAACCACATGCATAGGTTAGCTGTAAAGTTAACTTTTCGGTAAATTCGTTGCTTAGATTCAGTCTTTTCTTTAAATTTGACATCTAAAATGGATTCCAATCGGCCCAAGAAACATTTTTCCATAAGCTAAATTTGTACATAATGCTTCAACATACCAAAATCGACCAAATACATTTTCTGGCCGACTGTTCGGTCAGACACTAATTAATTATAAAAAGCTCTGAAATTTATTGTTTGTGATAAATATTTTAATGTAACCATGTTCACTATTCGTTATTTAAGGGATGGCACAACCGATGTAACCCGTACACTGCATTTTGGAGAACCAACTGATTTTCAAAAAGAAGCATACACACGTGTATTAAAAGGACAATTATCATTGGGTTCAACTATATTTCCTAAAAAAGTAAAGGTAAGCTTAATTTGATATTTGCATTTTACATCATTTGTAGTTGCGACATGTTGAAAGTTATTTTCGAATTGCATATTTTGTAAAACTACATTTCCATTCAACTAGACCCTAAGCTTCCCAAAATCTGTAAAAGTGGATGATTTTTAGAAAAATTAAGAAAAGTATAAGTTGGAAATGATTTAAAATTTTGTCCTCAAGTTTTTATTACGAAAACTCCGTGGTGGGTTTTAGTACTAACAAGGGAAGTACTTCATCCTAAACACTCCGATTTTGATGAAATTTGGATATGTGATAGAGAAAAAAAATCTAAGATCGACCTGCCTCAGCTTATCGACCACCTCGGAATTTTAAGGGCCTAAAAAGGGGTTAGAAAATGGATCCTTTTTTGGTGTTTTTGCTTTTTAAGATATTTGGACCAAAGGAACCATATGCAAATGTGATATTGCTGGAAAGGGATTTTTGAGGGCTTTTCACTGGTGCCTTTTTTGGTACTTTTTTTGCTCTTTCGAATTTGCTACTTTAAAATGTTCCAAAATTTTGGGTACTTTATACGGAGAAGTATACTGCTATGGCTGCTAAATTCGTATATATTACTCTTAGTTAAATTTAAGCGGACACATGTTTTCGCATTTTTCAATATTAGAAACCCCTTTTTCGGTACATTTTCAAAGAATTTATTCCGTTTTCTGTGCTAAACATAGGAAATATGTACATTAGAGCGACTCACCTTATATGGACAGAAAAAAAGTAAAAAAGTGCCCCCCTCAAAATAAACCTTGATTTGGTTTATGATGATTCCCAAAATATTTCGGACCTAGGAATGAGATCTCACGAGCTGGACCATTTTTCGAAAAGGTCTTTTTTTGTTTTTGTAAGAAATTTGCATCTTAGCTGAAGAAAATATACTCAACATGGGTATCATATGAAAGGTTTTTTAGAGGTGCGTCCAGCGGTATATATAACATGTTCAAGCATATCCTGACATGTCCTATTTTAAAGGATATTCTATAAAAAAAAACAAATTTTTGACTCTTTTGTACAGAGATATTTGTGATTGAAATGTCAAACTTACATATCATAATCTATGGACGATTTAAGTTAATACGTGTTTCAGATTTTTCGCGTTTTATCAGAAATTCAATGTGGTGGAAACAATATGTTCTAAAGAGGGCAATATGGATACCAAAACTTTTCTTTTGACAAGTAAATCATCGCTGAGGGGATATAGTTTGGAATTTTGCAAATTTCGTACATTTTGCACGATGCTCTGGACCAAATTTTGTTATATAATTCAGAATAACGGTACCCAGCAAAATATTGATAGTGAGACCTCATTACAATCTGCATTACCAAAAATGATATATCATTACTGTTTAATTTCAAATCAATAATTTGTCTCTTTATGACTTTTTAGCACCTTTGCCTTTTATGGGTTAATTTTCGTTAGAATCTAAGTTGTACTCCCCTTTTTGTAAAACTTTATTGGGAGTTTTTACACAGATTCTAGCGAGTACTTAAACATTGTTGTTCGCCGCCTTATATTAAGAATTCTTGTTCTTATTCCTATTCGTTATTCGTTGTTCGTACTACATACGATCAACATCATTTCACCGACGGTAATTTAATTATTTTTATAAATAAATTAAGAACCATTTTTCTCAAGGAATTGTTTTTATTTTTTTTTATCCTTCGAACCGGATCTTGGCCTACACTTGGGAAGATTGGATTTAATTGCCAAAATTTATTTCTCCACAGCCTCCTTCTTGGTGTATCGTACATCGTCAAACATTCTTTTTTTCAACAAATTATTTTAAATTTTGTAAGGTACGTATAGTTCAGTTTTTATGTGAGCTTTTCAAGTGAAAAAAGTAATAAACATTAGAGAAAAAGTGAAAAAAATAAGAATAATAATTTTGTTTTTTTAAACTTGCATTTACAACATCAAAAAGTATTTTTTAATAACTTTTTGTTTTGTGTTTTAAAGATCGTTTTACTAACCTTATTTTATACAGTGCTTTTTCTCATTTCTCATTTTTTATCAGGGTTGGCAGGCAATACCGCTAAAATACCGTTATCGATTCAAAACCGTTTTAAGTGACTACCGTTACCTCTAAAATACCGTTACCGAAATAAAAATACCTTTGTCCTTAAAATACCGTTACCGAAATAACTGAAATACCGTTATCCTTAAAATACGGATACCGAAATAAATGAAATATCGATACCCTTAAAATACCGTTACCGAAATAAATGAAATACCGTTATCCCTAAAATACCGTTACCGTTATTTTCAATTTTCTGCTTTTGGTAATTGCACATGGTAATTGAGTATTTTTCGTACATTAAGTTGGTAAATTGGTTCTGCTTTTAATATCGTTTGTTTTTTGTAAAAAAATTGCGGGATGCACAGAAATATCTGACTACCGTTATCCTTAAAATATCGTTACCGAAATAACTGAAATACCGTTAACCTTAAAATACCGTTATCGAAATAATCAAAAAACCGTTATCCCTAAAATTCCGTTACCTTAATAACTAAAAACCCGTTTTCCTTAAAATACCGATACCGAAATAATCTAAAATAGCGTTACCCTTACCGATAACCGCATCGTTTCGGTTACCATCCATGTTTTTTTATACATTTTGTTGCTCTTTGTTTACGGGACGGACAAGCTGGAATTTTTTTCCGAAACTTTTAAAATAGTGTTTAATTAGCTTAAAATTATTAACAAATTAAGTAGCGAAATAAAGCAAAATTAGTTCTTTTTTTATTCTGGCAGAGCCGGGTTGTTTTCAAAGTGTTAAGTGAGTTTTTTTTTTTATATTAAAGACTTGCATATAAACCTTTTATTTAAAAGGAACATACATAGCTACAGTAGAGCGTACCACCTTACAGGCAAAAAAAAAAGTGCGCCGTATACCCTCCAATATGAAGTATTTTTGCAAATAGGTTTCAAAAAATTTTTTTTTCTGCCGAACGTAGTGGCAAGGAGATTATATTATAGGAGATACAAACCGCTTCAAACACAACATCAAACAAAACATTTGCACGACCCGGGTTAAAACGCGTACTATGCACAGAAAAACGAGACCGCACTTTGGATGAAGAAAAAGTAAAATTTTCACCCAATTCACCTCATAAAATCTCTGTGGTATATCACCTGCAATTGACCAACTTCTGTTATCTGCTTGAGTGGTTTAGTAGGTGGTTAATGCGCCTCTTAATCAGGAGGTCGTTGGTTTGAGCCGTGCGTTCGGACCAGAGAACGGTTTGAGTTTGAGTTGAGTTTTTATTGTGCAGTCATACCATTCATTTCTTTTGCCCTGTATTCATGCAACAACAATAACTAATGCTATTGCTATTATATACATTCATTGTTTTTGATGAGTGGTTTTTACGCATTGTTTTTATAATGCCACTACATGTCAAGCAAGAAAATGAAGAGATGACGCATTAAAAAAATAAAATCAATCACAACATTCATTTAGTATTCGTTGACCTGTTGCAGTATTTTGAAAAATGCAGTGTGAAGAAATTTCCATTTTTTTATTTCAATATGAAATATGTATATATTTTCTCATTTTGTTAAAGTTTAAGTGAAAAAAATAAACACCAAAAATATACTAAAATATTTGACAGAAAAAATTTTAATTTTTTATACAACCAACATTGAGACCATTCGTAACAATCGGTTTGTATTCATACCAATCATTTTATATTCGTTGCTTTTGTGAGTGTTAGGTAAGATTAACAGAAGACATGCAGTCCAATGCATGGCTTTCGTCATACTCACTTTTTTTCAATTGTGTCTGTATTGCTTTACTGAAATGATGTGTATTGACAACAATATGCACATTTTTTGTGATTGCATTCAAAAGCATAAAATAAGGCACTCAAACCGTTCTCTGGTTCGGACCGAACTTTTTTTTTAAAGAAAATTATTTAATATTGTATACTTTTGTCCATAATTAATTTTAGTTTTTTGTTTTGAATTATTTTTTTGAATTTTAATAATTTTCTTGTTACAAAAAACGCAATATTTCCTTACTATTATTATTTTGAAAACAATGTTTTATTATAATTAAATATGTATATTATTATTATTTAATGAAAGAATTTGTAAATTAATCAAATTACTTCGAAAACGTCATCTACATCCCCCGATATCTTTAATGTTTGATGTATTGTTTGATCGGGTTTCTTATATGTTTGATCATTCCAGCTGAGTACAAAATACAACTATATGTGAGATATTCACCTAATTAGGTGGATTCAATTTGAACCAGGGATGATAAAGTTAGTACTATAGTACTTTTTCTGGTACTATTGGAACCTCAAAAGTACTATGGTACTCCTCTGACTTATTTAGTACTATTTACACATTTTCCGATTTTTAAATTTTTTGTGCTTTTTTAATTTTCATAGACATTATTGTGTTTAATTTTTTAAATAAAAAATACTTCTGTTGAAAATTTTTTAAATATTAGATATTACTATTGAAAACTCAAGTTAAACACAAAAACTACCTAGATTTTACTTGTCAAAACGCATACATAAAAACAAACAAAAACTAGTTTTGTACAAAAACTAGGTAGTGTTTGCTCAGTCTAAATTCAGTATAAAACGTAGTTCAATACGATTTTCAGCGACTTATAATTTTGAACCCTACACTCATAGAAATAAACCTGTAAAAATAGCAGAAAAGGGCAAAAAGCAAAAAAAAACAGACTTACAAAAGAAACTTCTGAGATTAGCAGATTTTTTTGCTAAATACTAGTAAGATAAGAACAGCGAAAACAAAACTTTTAAATTTACAAAATTTTGGTTATATTTAACCCTCTAACCGGCAAGCCCGCCTCCAGGCGGGGTATATTATATTGACCAGAAATGTGCCAAAAGAGTATTTTATAATAAGAAATTATGCTTTTTCAACAGAAAACAAAATTTGTTAAATTTTTTTGTATACAATGCACGGTTTGGAAGCGAGAAAGTGTCAAAGATAAAATTTCGTAAAATTTCAAAAATTAAATATTTTAAAACAACAAAAATTTTCAAAAATCCTAAAAACATATTTAAAGCGACTAAAACAATTGATAATGACCATAAAGTAAGATTGAAGCTTAAGCTATTCAAAAAATTCCGACACGCAGGATTCCATAACTTCAAAACGAATGGACGGATTTTTCTGAAATTTGGTAGAAAGACTATATTTGGTATACATAGCAAAGCTTATAAGTTTAAATAATATATATTGAAGTTTTGGTGCGTTTTCGCTCAATTTCGCATTTTTCGAAAAACGAAAATCTCTACATCCTCTTAAGTAACAGCACAAAAAATGTAATTTTTTTATTGCAATTACATCTTAGTAAGAGAAATAATTTGTGCTAAAACCTAGTAATTTTTATGCGCTAATTTTCGAGATTCACCCTTAAACTATTTTGAACATATCGCCTAAAGTAGGCAACAAAAAAAAAATTTTGTAGAAGAACTTATTGTTTACTTTTCGTGAGGAACACATGGTATAAATTTCATTGCAAAAAAGCTTAGGCCGGTTAGAGGGTTAGGTTACTTTTACTTCATTGAAAATAGCAAATTTGCTGTAAAATCTGCAGTCTATTCTGCCAAAATCAACGAAAATGGTTGCTAAAAATAATAAACTGCTCGTTACACAGAAAAAAATAATTTATACTTGGAAGAAATTTTTTCATAATATGTATGAATGCAACATTAATTTTTTTTCCCAAAACCTTTTCATACAATGTATGAATTTGTTTATACATATTATGAAAAACTTCATTACGAATTTTGATTTAATTTATGCATTAATTCTGCTAAAGAGGAATGATATAACTAAAACGGTAAGCCGCGCTTTTATTTTAAACGGTTGTTAATCCGCTAGAGATGGATTTTCTATACATTTATTAAAAAATAATAATCACAATAGGAATTACAAAGAAATATTAAATATCTGCTAACAATTGGTATGGTATGTTAAATAAAATATATAAACCGCCATCTACCATTATAATATACTTGAGCGAGAGAAAATTCTTGAGAAGTACAATATGATTTCTTTCCAAAAATCGGATACACGCAGCAAGTACATAGGTATACTCTTGCTAATTAATAATAATCTTCGTTTTCAGCTAAATCCAAGCACTGTCTGGAGAATTGGATTTATTATCCATTATCCATGTTGTTCATCCTGTCTTAGGCAACACGGAACACATTGTAAATAGTATATTTATCTAAAAAGAAGTAAAAATTATGGTGTTATAAACACACTTATGTGTATAAAAACAATATTGCACATACATTTTCATTTTCCGCGCTCAACGATCCGCTTATATTTACAAATTAATTCTTTATTTTCAAAACCAAATTAAAAAATAGTTTGACATTTTATTCTTTTCGAAACTAACTTGTTTTTTTAAATTTTATTGAAAAATAAATTTAAGGAAGAATTCATACATTGTATGAATTTGTTCATACATATTACGAACTGAAATCAAAGAAAGCCATTCATACTATTTATGAACAAATTTGGTTCTGTGTACAGAAGCCTAGATTTTTATTCTTATTAAAAAAATTTAAAAAAAGCTTTCAAGATTTTAATTCTTTTTTGTGATTTTTTAGTCTACTAATTATTTAGCGTTTTTTTTAATCACCTGGATTAAGAATTGTTCATACAAAAAGTGGATTTATTAAATAAAAAAAAAAAAAAACTGGATTTAATAAATCCACAATAAAAGCACAAATATATGAAACAGCCTATTGATTTAATGTCAGAAAAAAACACGAATGAAAATTAAAACTAACAAATAAAAGGTTGTAATTAAATTTTTTTTTATGAAATATGTACCCAGTGTAGAAACGGTAATGACATATCATTATTTTTTGGACTACCAGTAATGACACCCACTTACCTTCTGTATTATTTTAAAACATATAATAATGAGTTACTGATAATGACTTATTTTTATCATTATTTCAAATAGAAAATAATTTTTTAGATTTTTTTTTAAATTTTTTGAAATCTATTTTTAGACTCAATATTTTTTAAACACTGGTAAGGATATATGTATCCACATATTTTTTTAATTTTTGTATGTTGGCGAGTAAGCTTACTTATGTGCAGCAGGTCAATTGTGTTTTTATCTATTAAATATTACATGTCGATATAGCTCAGATGGTAGAGCTGTTGACTGGCAATCTGTAGACCCAGGTTCGATTCCCGCACCAGCAAATTTTATTAAAAAAAAAAATACAATAAAAAATATTTTTTTTTATATAATTTATTTTTTAGAAAATCTATTTTTAGACTCATTATTTTTGTCAGTACTGGTAAGCACATAGGTAACGATATATTTTTTGATTTTTCGTATGCTGGTGTGTAACGACAACTCATTATTTTTCGCGACATCGCCATATAAAAGTAATAAGAAATGTAATAACAAAAGTAACTAGTTACCATTACCAAGTATGTAGTTACATAACCACATATCTGGTAATGATTTCCTACACTGGGTATGTTTAGAAAAAAAACTACACCTGACCAAATACATATTTTTCATCTTGGACATGAAGAAATAGCTGAAATAGAAATGGCAATTTTTCACTCTACAGTAAGTAATTAAATTAAATCCAATTAGTGAATATTAAATATTGCAATGGAATTTTTCAATTGTGTAAAAATATAAATTGAAGTGAAAAAACTGAAAAGGCAGACTGTTTATCGCTGTTTTATATAAAATATCAAATTAAAAGTAAAATCCTTTATCATCGAATTCGGTATTAAAAATTGGGGTGAAAGAAGTGTCGGACAGAAAATTGTTTTTAAAATAGGGAGAATCTAACCCCATCTGTTGAGCACTTTTAGAAATACTTTTTGGATTTATTAAATGCAAGTGATTAGAAAAAAGGCTATTATTTTTTTCTGATTTTAGCAGGTTAAGTCGTTATTTACTGTTAACTAAAATTTATTCAAATATACCTAAAATTTTGTATATGTATTTAATAGTTTGGTTTTTTTGGTTCTTATCTTACTAATATTTTACAAAAGTAATCTAATTGTATTTTTTTTATGCAAGGTAATTTTTAACTAATTTTTAGTAGTTTTAACTAAAATTTTTTCGTTTCTCTATTGCTTTATGAGGTAGATACAACAGAACTCTTTGTTTTTTATGAGTTTTTATTTGTTAATTTATAATGATAAAAAAAAATTAAATGAAAAAAATTTTTGGTACTATAGAGGTCGAAAAAGTACTATTTTTTAAGGTGGTTGGTACTATTTTAAAAATCCCATTTATCATCTCTGATTTAAACCTACCTTTTTTATTTGTTGCCGACGAAAATTAATCGGCTGTTTACACGTACACACCCGAACGTTAAGGAAACGAAAAACAGAGAGCGCAAAAAGCAAAAAAAAAAACATTCTGCACCCAAAAAATTCCTTAATTGATAATAACGAATATTTCGACTATCTCATAGGTGAATTCCCCTAACTATTCCTCCCCCCTGAATTCCTTGACTTAAAATTGAATTAACTCGTGTTGAATGAATTCGTTAGTGAATGAATTCTTTAATTCGAATGCTTAGTGCTTTGGTCAGAGAATTCATTCTAAAAATTTGAATTCTTTGAATTCATTCACAGGAATTAATTCCTGCTTATGTTTTATTAATAAATTCGTTCCTTGAATTAAAGAATTGAATTAAATTTTTGCGAATTCATTCCAAAAAGGAATTAATTCTTTAAAGCTCTGATTATTGTTATTGGAATTCACCTATGAGATACTTGAAATATTCCCTATTATCAACTAAGGAATTTTTTGGGTGTAGACTCATTGTTTTGCTTTTTACGCTCGCTATTTTTCGTTTCGTTAACGTTCGGGTTGTTACGCGTAAATTAGCGTAGGTATGTAATATTATATAATCATGCTTGGTAAACTTTTTTTTGGTATAAAATTCCTTTGTACATTTCAAAATTCCTTTGTATATTATGTTAAATCACGTTCTTTTCTTATAAGTTTAAAAATTGTCAATATTTAGTTAAATTATTGGAAAGGTTATAGTTTATACGAGACACAAAATAAACTTAGGAAGCTTCACAATTAATGTATTTGCAACCAGATGGTTGTACAATGTGAACAATTCCTAAAAATATCATTAAAATAGCCAAAGTTGGAAAATGCAAAAAAAAAAAAATAACGCTGAAAGTAGATGCCAAAAGTGAAAAGCAATACAGGACATAAATTTAATTGAAATAAACTAAATCATATAGTGCTAAAGAAATCCATTTGGAATTGATAAAGGGTTTGCATTCCAAGAAAGAAGGTAATGAAGGAAGCTGCATGAAGTAACATATGCATAATGAACTTATGCATACGTGGCAAACACGTTGAGTAATTAATATAATTTTCTTATTTATTATAAGTATTTTTAGTATAACCCAGCAAAAACAGAAATTACCGAGTAATTAAGCGAGTAAGTAGCACACAAAGGGTTTCACTACTTACCAGGCTATTTACTCGCAACATTACTTTTGTTCGCGATGTCCAAAAATTCATGGGTGGTCATTACCTTCTCGCTTACAAAAAAAGTGCGAATAACGAGTTACCCATAGTAAAAGAATAAGTACTTACTCACAAATATAGAATAAGTGGTTACTCAGAAGTTAGGAAATAAGTGGTTACCCTACATTGTAAAATAGTTGGTCATATTGGCAAAATAAAACTTTTTACCTGTAAAATTTCCTATTTAGTTCAAAACAAATTTATAAATTAAATATTAATATAAAAAAGACTTAATCAGTACTTATTTAATCAATTACCAGTAAGTGATTACTTTGCACAAATATATAAGTACTTCTATAACTTATATATTATCGGTTAGTCATTATTTTGTATTTTAAAGTAATGTAAAAGGTAATGACCTATCATTACTTGGTAATCCGTATGGTAATGACCTGTCATTACCATGTTTTTGCTGGGAATACATATTTATAATATAATAAAAAGCGTGGAATGTAATATGCTAGTAATAATTGTAAAATAAATAACTAATTAAATTAATAAAAATGTTTTAACCAGGGATGGAAAGAAAGCTCGGAGCGAGCCAAAAATATATACATTTTTTTAAAAAGCTCGGAAGCCAAAATTAAAAGAGGTGCTCAAATAAAAAAAGCTCGCAACTAAGAAAAATAAAGAGCTTATAAAAATGAAAAGGCTCGTTTACAAAACTGAATAGAGTTTTTTAAATCGAGCAGCTCGTATAAAAAATTTCATAGAGCTTTTTTTTATCGAGCAGCTCTTAAAGAAATTTAATTGAGTTTTTTGAAATCGAGCCGCTAAAAAAGCTCGCTCCCATTAAAATAAGTTACTTATAAAAAACAAAAACGGTAACTTAGTTACACTATATCCAGCAGTATTATAGTCCCTAGATTTTGAATTTTATAAACCCACAAGTAAAAAATTACAAAATAATGGCGGAATGTGCAAATATGCTTTGTGGTTCAAAAAATGCAATTTTTCTTTTTTGCAACAAACCACCAAACTTTGTTGTATGAAATGGGAGTTAAAGTCCCCAGATTACAAATTAAAAAAAAAAAACGCACTTAAAAAATTGCAAAATTATGGTGGAACGCGAAAAAAGACTTTATGGTAGAAAAAGTTAATTAAAACACTGAATCAGCGATTATAATAATTAATTTTCTTTTTTGCAACATTTTTTTTTCGCGATTTTTTTTTTTTTTCAAACTGAGCATTCAACTTTGGTGTATGTGTATTCCCTGGTATTGTATTCCCTGGATTATGAATTCAAATAAAACACACTTAAAAAATTGCAAAATAATGGCGGAACGCGAAAAAAGACTACGATGCATAAAGTTTATTAAAAAAATTAATCAGCAAATTACATTCTGCAAACAAATATGTTGATGTAAAAATTTTTCTTTTTGCAAATTTTTTTTCCCGATTATTTTAACGATTTTTTGTTATAGTCCCTAAATTATAAATTTAAAAGAAGCTAACTTAAAAAATTGCAAAATAATGGCGGAACGCGAAAAAAGACTTCATGGTGCAAAAATTTTATTAAAAAACTTAATCAGCTATTTATATTCTGCAAACAAAGATGTTGATGGAAAAATTTTCTTTTTTGCAAATTTTTTTTCGCGATTATTTTCGCGATTTTTTTTTGCACCTAGCCACCAAAGTTTGTTTCATGAAATGGGTATTTTAGTCCCTAGATTATAAATTTTAATAAACCGAACTTAAAAAATTACAAAATAATGGCGGAACGCTAAAAAAGACCTTATGGTGCAAAAATTTAATTAAAAATTAATCAGCAACTTACATTCTGCAAGCAAATATATTTATGAAAAAATTTTCTTTTTGCAAATTTTTTTTTCGCGATTTCTATTTTTTGCAGCTAGCTGCCAAACTTTGTTTTACGAAGTAGTTATTATAGTCCCTAAATTATAAATTAAAAAAAACGAAACTTTAAAAATTGCAAAATAATGGCGGAACGGGAAAAAAGACTGTGGTGCAAAAATTTAATTAAACAACTTAGTCAACGATTTAGATTCTGCAAGCAAATATGTTGATGGAAAAATTTTCCCTTTTGCAAATTTTTTTCGCGATTTTAATTTTTTGCAACTAGCCTCCAAACTTTATTTTATGAAGTGGGTGTTATAGTCGCAAGATTATAAATTTTAAAAAACCAAACTTAAAAAATTGCAAAATAATGGCGGAACGCGAAAAAATATCTTATGGTGCAAAAATTGAATTAAAAACTTAATCAGCAACTTACATTCTGCAAACAACTATATTGATAAAAAAATTTTCCTTTTTGTAAATTTTTTTTCGCGGTTTCTTTTTTTTAGCAACTAGCCGCCAAATTTTGTTGTATGAAATGGGTATTATTAGTCCCTAGAATATAAATTAAAAAAAAACGGAACTTTAAAAATTTTAAAATAATCGCGGAATGCGAAAAAGGCTTTGTGGCGCAGAAATTAAGTAAAAAACTTAAAATAGCGATTAACATTCTGCAAACGAATACACTGATGCAAAAATGTTTGCATTTTTGTAAAAAATTTTTCTTCGCAATTTTTTTTTTTGGCATAAGATATGGGTGTTATTGTCCTTGGGTTATGAATTTAAAAAAACCGCACTTAAAAAATTGCAAAATAATGGCGTAATGCGAAAAAGGCTTTGTGGTACAGAAAATAAATTAAAAGACTTAATTGGCGATTAACATTCTGCCAACGAATAGGTTAATGCAAATATTTTGCTTTTTGCAAAAATTTTTTTTGCAAACAACCACCATACTTTGTATAAAATTTGGGTATTTTAGTCCCTTACATATCTATTTAGTTAACAATTTTTAACATTTATTTTGAAATTCTATTGGAAATGCTGTATTTAATATCTAAATATTTAATTTTTTTTGTTCTTTTAAACAAGCCAAAAGAGTTTTCAAATTTACTTGAACAGAGCTTACGTTTTCATAATACTCGATTTATTTTTTGGAAAAGAGCCTTTTTTTGTGAAGTTTTTTTTCATTTTTTGAGCGTAATCATTGAGCTCGCTTGTTTTAAAAAATTGAGGAAGCTATATTTTTTTAGCTACTTTCATTTTTATATAAGAGCAAGCTAAATTTTTTTTAGCTCGTTTTAAAAAAAAGAGCGAGCTTTTTTTTGGGCTCTGCTCATTTTTTGAAAAGAGCAAGAGCCCGAGCGAGCTTATCCATCCCTGGTTTTAACCCTCTAACCGGCCTAAGCTTTTTTGCAATGAAATTTATACCATGTGTTCCTCACGAAAAATAAACAATAACTTCTTCTACAAAATTTTTTTTCGTGCCTACTTTAGGCGATATGGGCCAAAATAGTTTAAGGGTGAATCTCAAAATCTAGCGCATAAAAATTACTAGGTTTAGGCACAAATTACTTCTCTTACCAAGATGTAATTTCAATAAAAAAATTACATTTTTTGTGCTGTTACTTAAGAGGATGTAGCGATTTTCGTTTTTCGAAAAACGCGTAATTGAGCGAAAACCCACCAAAACTTCATTATATATTATTCAAACTTATAAACTTTGCTACCCATGTGAAAATTGAAATATATATGAACATACATGATCATACATTGACTTGTATATGATCATGCATGGACATACGTTATCATATATGACTATGCATAGTTCAATGTTTGACCATGCATGATCTCATATATTTCCATATATCTTTGGATCCGAAATTTGAGGGTATATGACAATACATGTTCATATATGACCATATATACTCACATATGAGTCATATATACTCATATATGATCATATATGGACATATACATCCATATACCCCTAAATTTCGGATCCAAAGATATATGGAAATATATGAGATCATGTATGGTCATACATTGATCTATGCATATTCATATATGATCACGTATGTTCATGCATGATCATATACAAGTCAATGTATGATCATGTATGTTCATATATATTTCGATTTTCACATGGGTACCTATGCCAAATATATTCTTTTTGCCAAATTTCAGAAAAATCCGTTCATTCGTTTTGAAGTTAAGGCGATGTCCTTTAAAGGTATCCTTATGGAATCCTGTGCATTCTTGGACCAAAGTAAGGAACTTTTTGAATAGCTTAAGCTCCAATCTTACTTCATGGTCACTATCAATTGTTTTAGTCAATTGAAATATGTTTTTAAGATTTTTGAAAATTTTGGTTGTTTTAAAATATTTAATTTTTTAAATTTTACGAAATTTTATCTTCGACACTTTCTCGCTTCCAAACCGTGCATTGTATACAAAAAAATTCTTCACAAAAAATTTAATAAATTTTGTTTTCTGTTGAAAAAGCATAATTTCTTATTATCAAATACTCCTTTGGCGCATTTCTGGTCAATTTAATATACCCCGCCTGTAGGCGGGCTTGCGGGTTAGAGGGTTAATAAGGGGGAAGGAAAGAGTTAAATAATTTAAGACAATAAATAAAATATAACCTAAGTTTAATAAATTAGTGATAATTATTCCAAAAACAGAAAAAGAATTATTTACCAAGTTTTTTTTTTGTAAAGCTATCGTTAGTTTCTGTTTTCTTATTTTTTTACCAAGCTATCATATAAGTTATACCGAAAACTTGGATAGAGCTATAATACATACTAAAATGAGGTAACTTACACCTTTTTTTGTCATTTTGCCCTTTTTATTTTTTGCCTCTAGCGAACACATCAAATATCGGAATTTTAAATAAAAAATACATACGTATGTTATTTTTTTATTAATTTTTTATTTATTTATTTATTTGGAAGTTCCATACACAAGACTAAAAGTCTTATTTTGCAGTATGGAACTGAATATTTGCCAAATTTAAAAACATCAAATTATAGTATAATAATGATAAGTAACTTAATAACTATGTAATTACAAAATTATGAAAATTATTATAAAAAAGTATAAGAAAAAGGTATAAAAATTTGTTGTAAAAATAATATTATAAAGAATTAGTCAGCACTTTAAGCACAAGGAATTTAAAAAAATAAAAATAAAAATTAAAAGAAAAATAAATTATTGAAAAAAGAAAAAAAAGGTTTTTTTCAAATAGTTTTTAGCAACCGACTAGAGTGAGAAAAGTTTAATAATGTTTTCTTTAAATAGACGTGCGTTACTTAAAAGTTGCACATTATAAGAAATGGAGTTCCACAGAGATATAGCGAATATATAGAAATGCCATTTAGATATCAAACTCTTGTATCCAAAAGATTTTATTCTTTTACCCCTGAGATCCGAAAAACAAAGTTTGTTGTAAAGATAGTCAGGCTGCTGGGTATATATTATTTTGTGAAGGAAAATCAAAACTCTTATGTTGAGTAAATTATCAAAAGAAATGCCATATAACTTTTTTGAAAACATTGATACTCTTGAACGTCTATGCAGACCATATACATAACGTATGATATTATTAAATGCAACATTCAACTTTCCTTTACTTTTTGTATCACATTTGGCAAACATCTCACATCCGTATAGTAAAACAGGTATTAAATAAGTTTTGGCAAGTATAATTCTTATTTTGATGGGTGTGCAATGCTGAGTTTGCCAAAGTGTTCGTATCATTGAAAAAATACGACCAGAAGCATGGTTGATTTGATCTGACCACGTAAGGGTGTTGTTGAAAACGATACCAAGATTTTTTGCTGATTTTACTATTTCAATGGGCTGATTACACTATGGAACATTTTTGGGATTATTGTCTGGGGGGGTGAGAAATTCCAAGTCAGGGTGATGGTACTAGGTCAGTATAGTAAAACCCTCAAAGGGTTTGGCGTTCATATGTGTCATTTTTTTTATGACCTTTTAAATTTTTTCCTTATCTTGATGTTTTTTGGCTTAGTTGTAACTCGAGAACCACTTGTCCGATTTTGATGAAACAAATTTAGAAAAATTTAGAATTACAATTTCTTTAATCCGTTCATATAACATTTTTCTTTATAATCAACAGTTTTGCCGGTAAAAATAAATTTGTGGAGAAAAAAAAATATTTTTTGCCTAAAAATTAAAATTTTTTATGAATTTAGAAATTGTAATTCTAAATTTTTCTAAATTTGTTTCATAAAAATCGGACAAGTGGTTCTCGAGTTACAACTAAGCGAAAAAACATCAAGATAAGGAAAAAATTTAAAAGGTCATAAAAAAAATTACACATACGAACGCCAAACCCTTTGAGGGTTTTACTATACTGACCTAGTACCATCACCCTGACTTGGAATTTCTCACCCCCCAGATTGGCTGTTGTACTGTGTTATCTATGAATATATTCGGTAGAATATTAAATTTATTTAGACGTTTTTGAATTACAATGCATTTGGATTTTTTAGGATTGATCCCAAGACCATTAGCCGATGCCCAGGTGTAAATACGATGGAGTTGCTGATTTAGGGAGATGATGCACTGGTCAATCAAATCATTACTGCAACTAGTGTAAAGTTGAACGTCGTCTGCATACATTCTAACATTACAGTTAGTTATTATGCTTGGGAGATCGTTAGAATACATTGAAAACAAGAGTGGCCCAAGTATAGATCCCTGAGGAACCCCTCTTGTTACAGGCAGTGTTTTCGATCTTCTAATCTGGGTTTCAACATACTGATACCTGTTACATAGATATGTCGATATTAATCGAGTAGCAGTCGAAGAAAAATTAAACATATCAAGTTTGTAACAAAGAATGTTATGATCCACGGTATCAAACGCTTTAGAATGATCCAAAAGCACCAAAAGAGTAGTCTTACCATTATCGAGCTCTTTTCTAATCTCCTCAGTCACATCGACTGTTATACAACTGTGTTTTTTTCTGAATCCGGATTGACGATCTGTAAGCAATTTGTTGTTATCCAGGAAGACAGAAATTTGGTTATGCATAATTCTTTCGAAAATTTTAGAAAGAAATGGTAGAATGGCTATTGGTCTATAATCAGAACCGGTTTTATGTATTGGTATGATTTTAGCAATTTTCCATTTGGAAGTAAAGCAACTTGAGGTAAGTATTTTGTTGAAGAAATACGTTATTAAAGGAAGCAATTGAGGTAAAAGAATTTTAAGAAACTTTGGATGAATCCCATCCACTCCTACCGAGTTAGATTTTATCGATAATAGACTTGAAAAAACGTCACATTGGTCTACAGCAGCGAAAGAAAAAACAAATTCAGAGTTGTTGCTAAGATGATTGTAGTTATAATAACTCCGATCAGCCGCAACCATTGGAATATTCAAAAAATTTTCATTGATAACATCGGCATCAATTAAGCAGGGTTCTTTATTAACGGAATTGCCAACACCGATTTCACGTATTGTTTGCCACGTTTTTTTTGAGCCAATTGCGGAAGAGAACTTCTCAGCATAGAATTCAGATTTGGCCTTTTTTATAAGTTTATTTGTTTTCCGTTTAGCAGTTCGATAATCTTCATGTAAATGTGTCGTTTTAAATCTCTTCCATCGTGCATACGCAAAATCTCTTTGATAGATGGCTTCTTTTATATCCGATGAGATCCAGGGTTTTTGTTTTTGGCCAATAACTTTTGTTATCAAGGGAACCGTTAGATTAAAAAGATGATTCAAATTGTCCTCTAGAAATGAGAGCTGATCATCAACAGAACTTAAATAATATAAGAGATTCCAATCAATTTTACAGAACTCATCCTCAAGAAATCTGTAATCGATGTTCTTAAAATCGAGAAAAGTAATTTTCTGGACTGGCACAATTAATTGAAAATTGTAGGTCATGAAAATTAAATCATGTTTAGAGAAACATGGCGCAGATAGTTGTTCATACAGAAGTGTTTTAGATTCATTACTAACAAGAAACAAATCCAAAAGTGTATTATTCGTCGCTGTGAAATGTGTAGCAGTTGTGGTGTTTGGTGACGTTAAACCAAGTGAGGCGCACTCGTCAGATAGACTACAATCTACTAGAAAGTTTGAGTTGAAGTCACCAGCTATTATAACATCATCATACATAGCTGTTTCCGTCTCCAGAGTTTGGATAAACCGTCTGATACTAACGTTTTTATTGGGTCTATAAACACTGCCCACTAGTAATTTTCTTCCCTCATTATTAAATAGATACTCAACCAAGTTTACGGGATCCTCATTAGCAACATCTTCAAAATCGCCACTTTCTTTAGATGTGCATTTGATGCTAAAAGTTATACCATTCCTAATGTATATAGCCACACCACCGTATCCGTCTTTTCTATCAACTCTACGTATATTATATCCGCTTAATGAAATAGAGAAGTCTGTTATGTCAGAATCAAACCAGGTTTCCGATACACATATAAAATCAATACTGGAGTTTTCAAAAATAAATCTGAATTCATCAATCTTTCGTTTTAAGCTTTGAGCATTTATATGACATATTTTGATACCTTCCTTTTGTTTAGCAACAACTTTGACCATATTCGCAACACTATCTCTGGAACGAACTCTATTGCCATTGTCCATTAAATAATTGAAAAAATAATGCATGAGTAACGCACGAAACATAAAATCTCTCTAAACTGTTATTATATATAAACATAATTTTAAACTGAATTATTAATAGAAAAAATATAGGAAATAAATATGTATTAAATATCGAAATTAAAATGGCATACATATAATGACTAAAGTAAAATATAAAAATTTAATTAGACATGGATTACATAACTTCATACACTGCGTGATTTTCATTGGCTGAATAATCATCAAACCCGTCAGCATCAAGCGGAGATTCGGGCCCTCGAAATAACTCGTACAGATGTTCAATCTCATCAATGCGTATTACGTTGCTATTGGCAGTCTTTTTTATAAAAACTAAACCACGCATACTAAAGGCACTATAAATACGATTTTCCTTTTTAAGTTTAATCGCGGCACGTAGAATGTTGAAGTTAGTGGACGTAAGGTTTTCATTAACAAAAAATTTATTGTCGGAAGATTCTCCAATATGTTTTAAACAAAAATGAAAGCCTCTATTCATTTTCCGATAGTTCGCGTATGATTTTAGGAAAAAGTTTTTATCATACAGAGACCACATCTTAACAATTATCACCGCATCTTTGGAATTATTTTTGTTTTTGTTATTGAGGTTTTGCAAGCGATAGATAGTTTTTACAGCAGGAACAGATACATTAATGGTATTGCATATTTTCTCAAATATCAAAAATAAATTTTCATTGTCTCTGTACGGAATTTCATTTAGACGCAATTCACATGCTACGTTTTTATTTTCTTGCTGCTTAATTTTTGTTTTTAAGGAATTAATTTCATCTTGCATTGTTTTTATTTTAACCGGGATTGTTTCTAGTTGCTGAACTCTCTCTGTGACATCAAGCAGTTCTTTTTTAATTATATTGAAACTCTTATCAAACACACTTAAGAGTTCTGTTTTACACTCGGTAAATTTGTTGCTAATCATTATTTCTATTTCTTTAGAGAGTTTATCGAAACGTTTATCTAATAAGGTTATAGTTTTGAACTGGGAGTCTGTATTTAACAACCGCGGTGTTTTATTTGTGTTACCGATAAGAGAATTTTCAAGATTATCTCTTAAACGCCTTTGCGTGGGATTACTTATCATTGGAGTTTTTGTTGTAGGGTCTATATCATATATGTTAATCTCTTGTGAGTTGCTTTCATCTTGCGATCAGTGTTGCCATTTCAGTGCTTTTCGGGTATTTTTTGGTGCTTTTTTCCTTCCCGTACCCGGTGATTTTTTACAAATACCCGTTTAAAAAAAGCGGGTATTTACAGTGCTTTTTCAAATTTTTGGCAGTGCTTTTAGTGCTTTTTGTACAGTTTATATTTTTGGTATCTGTTCGCGTTTTTTTTAATTTTTCTTCAATTTTCTGTCAAAGTTGAAAAAATAATACGAACTATACAAAAAATACATTTTTCCAGTGTTTGTAGTACAATTTTAAATAGCAACTTCGTTATATTTAAACTTCAAAATTTTTAAATATTAGTTTGGTGCTTTTTTACCCCCTTTTTAATTATTTTTGAACCTTTTTTCACGATTTTACAAAACTAAAATGTGTTTTTAAATTCTGGAATTAAATTTTTCAAAAAATTAATATCGTGCTTTTTTACCCCATTTTTAGTAAATTTTTACCCTTTTTACCCGTTTTCACAATGCTCACGGTGCTTTCATGCCTTCAAGAGTTGGCAACACTGCTTGCGATGCATTAATCTCCTGTGTTGAGTTCATGTCTTGAGTGTTATTATGTTTGTTGTTTTTCATATGTTTTCTTTTACTTCTTCTCAGAATAGATTTTTTTACTTGTTTATTGTAAGGCATTGGACTATTGGTTTGTTTTAATACGAGTATTTGCAAATTTTTAGACTTGTTTTAAAATATAGGTATATATATATATATATTTTTTATTGTTTGTTTTTGTTTTATGTTTTGTTTACTTTTCTCTTTATACAAGAGTATTAAAAAAAAGAGCGGTATAAAAGGCGCTTTTTTTTAATTTAAATATTTTGGTTTATATAGTTATTGAAATTTAAGTTATTTTATTAAATAATCAATAACAACAAGAGCCTTCGCAAATTTTGTTTACAAACGAATACTTCAATATTTACGTATAACTTGTAGTAAAAATTGTAATTAAATAAAAGCTTTAGATATTGTTTTTTAAATATTAAACAGGAGACAACTTTAACACCGACTTTCCTTTAACAAGGTATAACTCTAACATGTTAAAAATATTTAGAATAAAAAATCTTTAGAACTCAAGTTAAAGATCTAAAAAATGTGGAAGAAATTATTAAAATACGTTTACAAAAAAGTAGAGTTTGCTAAAAACCGAAAAATTTGGAAACCGCGGTTTCGGTTTTTCAAAATTATAAAAACCGCGGTTTCGGTTATTTTTCGGTTTTCTTGTGATATTAAAAGAATTGTTTTAAAATAATTAAATATAACAATATTCTAACTAAATACAGTATAACTCGCTTAATACGAACTCGGATAACACGAATTCTCGGTTAATACGAACTAATTTAGAAGTCCCGAAGTTTTTGCAACAATTGAAATATAAAAAACATCGGTTAATACGAACTCGATTAAGACAAACACTCGGTTAAAACGAACTGTTTGTAATGGTCCCACAAACAAATTTCTATATAATTTTCCACTTTCAACACGAACTTTACAAAATTCGACAATTTTTTATATATTTTTTTTGTTTTCTGACAAATTTTAAACCGAACCTACAGACATTTTTCTTAAATATATTGCAAACAATATATTTAGGAAACCAAATGAAAAATTGTAAAATTTTTAAAGTTGTTTCAAGGAAATTTAAATATTTTGTGGATAATTATAACATTTTAAATAAATTTTACCCCTTTTAATACGAACCTCGTTTACAACGAACTAATTTATCTAGTTCCCCAGAGTTCGTCTTAAGCGAGTTTTACTGTATATGATAACACTATGGAACATTTTTGGGATTATTGTCTGGGGGGTGAGAAATTCCAAGTCAGGGTGATGGTACTAGGTCAGTATAGTAAAACCCTCAAAGGGTTTGGCGTTCGTATGTGTCATTTTTTTTATGACCTTTTAAATTTTTTCCTTATCTTGATGTTTTTTCGCTTAGTTGTAACTCGAGAACCACTTGTCCGATTTTGATGAAACAAATTTAGAAAAATTTAGAATTACAATTTCTTTAATCCGTTCATATAACATTTTTCTTTATAATCAACAGTTTTGCCGGTAAAAATAAATTTGTGGAGAAAAAAAAATATTTTTTTGCCTAAAAATTAAAATTTTTTATGAATTTAAAAAAAAAAATTTTAATTTTTAGGCAAAAAAATATTTTTTTTTCTCCACAAATTTATTTTTACCGGCAAAACTGTTGATTATAAAGAAAAATGTTATATGAACGGATTAAAGGAATTGTAATTCTAAATTTTTCTAAATTTGTTTCATCAAAATCGGACAAGTAGTTCTCGAGTTACAACTAAGCGAAAAAACATCAAGATAAGGAAAAAATTTAAAAGGTCATAAAAAAAAAATGACACATACGAACGCCAAACCCTTTGAGGGTTTTACTATACTGACCTAGTACCATCACCCTGACTTGGAATTTCTCACCCCCAGATTGGCTGTTGTACTGTGTAATTAAATACAGGCACCAGAAAACGTTTTTTTTTTGTTTTTATCAAAAATAAATATCACTAAAGTTCAAAATGTTTTTATTTCTCAATCGAAAACAAAAAATTTCAAATGTACTTTAAAACAAAAATATCCCTCAAGTTGAAATTCCAAAAATATCTTTAGGTATAAATATCAAAGATAAAAAAATTGATAAAAAAATAAAACTTTTTAAAACGTTTTAAAAAACGTTTTTTTTTTTGTTTTTCATCTTTGTACTAAGTACAAAAATATGAATAGAATTTTAAAATTTTCGTTTTATTTTTATGGTGGAGATACTATTCTGGTTTTTGGTTTCAAATCTGTAGAAAATCATATAATACCCTGGAGAGAACTGTTGAGTGGTATATACATATAAACATATATTGCAAATATTTTTTTTTTGCTAAAATGTTTGCCAATTGACCAACATTTTGCACTAATATTATTCATTTTCGGAATGAAATCGCTGTATAAGTTTTCTAATTAAATTTTTGCACCATGAAACCTTTTTCGCATTCCGCCATTAATTCGCAATTTTTTAAGTGCAGATTTTTAAAATTTATAACCTAGGGACCATAATACCCATATCTCATACCAAAGTTTGGTAATTAGTTCGCAAAAAAAAATTGCCAAAAAAAATTTGCAAAAAAAAAATTTTTTCCATTAATGTATTCTCTTGCAGAATATAAATTGCTGATTAGGTTTCTTAACTATTTTTTTTGTATCATAAAGGCTTTTTTCGCATTCCGCCAATATTTTGCAATTTTTTGAGTGCGGTTTTTTAAAATTTTTAACCTTAGGACAATAATTCCCATATCTTATGCCGAAGTTTGGTGGTTAGTATGCAAAAAGTTTCGCGAAAAAAAATTTAGCAAAAAGGAAAATTTTTCCATCAACATACTCATTTGAAGAATGTAAATAGCTGACTGAGTTTTTTAATTTATTTTTTGTACCATAAAGCTTTTTTTCGCGTTCCGCCATTATTTTGCAAATTTTTAAGCGCGGTTTTTTTTTAACTCACAACCTAGGGACTATAATACCTATATCCTATACCAAAATTATCTGGTTAGATTGCAAAAACAAAAAAAATTGGGAAAAAAAATTTTACAAAAAGGAATAGTTTTGCATCAATATACATATGTATATGTATGTAACATATGTATAGCAGAATGTTAATCGCTGATTAAGTTTAAAAAATTTTGGGTGCGGTTTTTTAAAATTCATTAATTTGGGACTATGATACCCATATCTTATGCCAAAGTTTGGTAGTTCTTACGCAAAAAATTTCGCGAAAAATAAATTTTGCAAAAAGGAAAATTTCTGCATCAACATATTCGTTTGCAGAATGTAAATCGCTGACTGAGTTTTTTAATTTATTTTTTGTACCACAAAGCTTTTTTTCGCGTTCCGCGATTTTTTTGCCATTTTTTAAGTGCGGATTTTTAAAATTCATAATCTTAGGACTATAAGACCAATATTCTCATATCAAAGTTTGGTGGTTAGTTTGCAAAAAAAAATTCGCGAAAAAAATTTTACGAAAAGAAAATTTTTTGCATCAGTGTATTTGTTTGCAGAATGTAAATTTCTGATAAGAATTTTTAATTCATTTGTTGTACCATAAAGTTTTTTTTCGCGTTCCGACATTAGTTTGCAATTTTTTAAGTGGGGTTCTTTAAAATCCATAATCTAGGGACTATAATACATATATCCTATACCAAAATTAGCTAGTTAGATTGCAAAAACAAAAAATCACGACAAAAATTTTTGCAAAAAGGAATAGTTTTGCATCAATATATTTGCTTGCAGAATGTTAATCGCTGATTAAATATCAAAATTAAAATTTTGTACCATAAAGCCTTTTTCGCATTCCGCCATTATTTTTAAATTTTTTAAGTGCAGTTTTTGTGGTTAGTTGCTCACAAATCCTATGGTTTTAATGACCACAGTTTGTCTTTTGCACAAAATTATTCAGCCTATCATGCTTTGTAGAAGTCTTTTCGGCTGAAATTTTTATTACTTTTTAATAACTATTGGATGCAGAAATGTATCTGTGAATGTTGTTTTAAGAATTTTTACAAAATTTATATGTAATTGTAATCAGTAAAAACTAAAAAAAACGTTTTAAAACGTTTTATTTTGTTTTTTCCTCAATACAAAAAAAACGTTTTTTTTTGTTTTTTCCTCAGTACAAAATAAAAATAATTCTCAACTTTCCTGAAAATATCAGTACGGATATTTTTTAAATTTTGTTTTCGAAAAGAAAACAAAAAATAAAAAAATTGATGAAAACAAAATATCCATCAAGAAAAATAAATTCATTTGTACACAAGTGATTTTTTTTTATTGAGGAAAAAACAAAATAAAACGTTTTAAAAGTATTAATATCGGGTGCCTGATTAAATATGCATAAAAATAAATAGTTTAATAGTTCCAAGATATCTTTTAAAATTCGATTGAATTTCTCGCTCGAATATTTAAAGGCAATAACGCCATTTCGAAACCTTTCCGGGAGAAGAAATAAACGCGGAAACCCGTTATAAATTAATGTTTTTTTCTTTTTCCGGCAACTTAAAATAGTTTAAATTTAAATTTTAGCAAATTGTTTAAAACAATATAAAGTTAAAATTTTATAAATTTCGCGGAATACGAAATAAGGCTTTTTGAAAAATACGCGGTGAAAATCGTAACTGAATATGTGAAACTCAATATCTCTTAAACCACTTGACTTTTTGGTGCAATTTTTTTTACTAAAATTATAAGCCTCAGTTTATGTTATCCGTAATAACAAAAACAAAAAATTCTTTAAAGCAGTTTTTAATGGAGAAAATTTTCATTACAATTAAATACAAAATTTTGTAAAATAGGAGCTGAGTCTTTTCGAAATTCAAGATTCAATAATATGCAATTTAATAAATTATTTTAATTGGTTAAAGTATTTGTTAAAAACCGACTTATTTTTGTCGGTTTTCGGTTTCGGTTTTGAGGCTTGGAAAACCGCGGTTGCGGTTTCGATGAACACCGAACAGCAAACTCTATAAAGAAGTATTAAAAATTAGGAGAATTAAAGAGTCGAGATATTTTTGTGTTTTTTGTAACGAACAAAAGACACAAAACTCAGAACTCCTAAAGAATTTACTTACTTATGCGATTTTCAAACCCTATATCCGAGAATTGAATAAATTCTTAATTCAAATAATTCAATCATTAAATTCATTTGATTCGATTGTCAATCAATTTCTTCATTCGGAAATATTCTTATGATATTCATAAACGAAGTTGAATACGATGTTCAGGAACTCTAAATTCTGAACCCTACACTCACAGAAATAAACTTGTAAAAATAACAGAAAAAGCTACTCAAATTTATTTAAAAAATCTTTCAAAAGATGCTGCTGAGATTACTACTAAGCTAAAAACAGCAAAAATAAAATTTTATTTAAATTTGAGGTAACTTTTAGTTCATTGAAAATAACAAATTACTTTGGAAAATATATAGGAAATATCATTATTTGTAGACTAAAAATAGCAAAAACAAACTGGTATGTAAACTCTTATTTTTAAGTTAAGTTTAGTTGAATCAACAGAAATGGTTGCTAAACTGCTGATTTAAGAAGGTTAGATTTTATTCGCATTAAAAAAAATGTCGAAAAAGATCTCAAAATATTAATTTGTTGTGGTTTTTAGTTTAATTACTCCGCTAAATTTGTTGCTGATTTTAGTAGGTTAAGTTGTTATTTTTTGTTAACTAAAATTTAACTCAAATATAACTAAAATGTTGTATATTTAACAGTTTGGGTGCTGCTGTTCCTATCCAGAGCTTTGAAGAATTAATTCCTTAATTCAATTTTTCAATTCTGAATTAAAAATTCGATGAATTAATTCACTAAGCACCATATATTAAATGGAATTAATTCATATTTGCTTTCGTTCGATTTATTTTGTTACGAATTAATTCAATTGCAATAGTTGTTTTTATTAAATCAAATGAATTAATTCACTGGTGAACACGTTCAATTTTATAAATCGAACGGAAAAAAGTGAATTAATTCCTTACTGAATTAATTCACTACTGAATTCGTTGAATTTCATTTTCGTTCAGTGAATTAAAAAAATAAAATTACGTTCAGTGAATTAAAAAAAAATAAAATTACGTTCAGTGAATTAAAAAAAAAATAATAAGTTCACTGAATTGAAAAAAAAAATAAAATAAGTTCACTGAATTGAAAAAAATAAAATAAGTTCACTGAATTCAAAGCCTATTTTCTGCCGTTCAGTAGCAGAAAACAATAATGTATAATTATAAATTTTCAATAAGCAACTTTACAGCGTGTGCTAGTAAAAATAAACAAATTAGAAACCGGATGCTATTTATCAACCTACATGATTCAAAAATAAAGCCTTTTACTATTAAAAATTAAAACTTTACAGATATAGATAAATTTGGAAAAAAATATAACTAATAATTTTTCAAACTAGTTATATAGTTATATTTTTTTCCAAATTTATCTATATCTGTAATTATTGTTTTCTGCTACTGAACGGCAGAAAACAGGATTTGAAGTCAGTGAACTTATTTTATTTTTTTTCACTTCAGTGAACTTATTTTATTTTTTTTCAATTCAGTGAACTTATTATTTTTTTTTAATTCACTGAACGTAATTTTATTTTTTTTAATTCACTGAACGTAATTTTATTATTTTTAATTCACCAAACGAAACTGAAATTAAACGAATTCAGTAGTGAATTTATTCAGTAAGGAATTAAATCACATTTTTTCCGTTCGATTTATAAAATTGAACGCGTTCACCGGTGAATTAATTCATTTGATTTAATAAAAAGAACTATTGCAATTGAATTAATTCTTTGAATTTGTTGTTTGAGGAACGCGTTCAGTTGAACGAATTCAGTGAATTATTTAAGAAAAGGAATTCATTCAATTCTAGAGAAAATTGAATTCGATTGGTAGTGAATTCATTCAAAAAGGAATTAATTCTTCAAAGCTCTGTTCCTATCTTACTAATATTTTCAAAAATAATCTGATAATTTCGTCCATTTTTCTGCAAGGTAATTTTTAACTAATCAAAAAACAAAAATCTTTATTTTTTGATCACTTTTTATTTGTTAATTTATACTGATAAAAAAAAAATTAAATGAAAACAATATTTTGGCACTATGGAGGTGAAAAAGTACTACTTTTTAAACTGGTTAGTACTATTTCAAAACTCCGATTTATCATCCCTGCCAAGTACAATTGCAAAAATACAACTATGAATACGATTTTCACCCAGTTAGGTGTATTCATTTTAAACTTGCGTTTTTAATATTTTGTCTTTAAATCAGTGTTGCCACATGACGGTTATTTACCCAAATCGTGGGTAATTTTTAGCTTAGTAGGTAGAGCACGGGTTATTGCTTTATGTGTAGTTTGTGGCTAATCGGACATTTGTATTAAAAAATATATTTTTATTTAAATTTCAAAATCAGATGAATAAGAAAATGGTTCAATTCTCAATTTTGTAAATTAAATAAATATGATATCGATTCAATTCCAAAATACATGACTAAAAAAATTCAATGCATGAATTTGCTAATGGATTGTATTTTCAGATTTTTTAGTTCATTGAATAAAGTTAAAGAATAAATACAAATGACAGTTCCAATTAAAAAGGAACGTGAATTTAATTTTTAGACAATTGATTTAAAAAATATGTACTTCTAAGTTCTGCTGTATATTATTTTAGTCTCTAAATATATTATTACTTTGGCGATAACATCTGTCAACTCCACAGAAAATTAATAATTTTCAAACGCGCAGGAATGTAAAAAAATTAAAAATCCAATTTGGGAATTCAATCAATTATTCCATTTTATATAAAATAATAGTAGACTTTTGTGATTTAAAATTTAGACTTTTCCTTTTTTATAGTAAAGGCGATACCTTTTATTGAAACTGAAGTGTTAAAATACTATTTATTATTTTATTTTGTATATTCCTGTGCTTTACCACTGTATGAGAATGTTCTAGGCTGTTTTTTTCTTTTTGGTATGACTTAACTGTTAATTTTAATATTATTTTTTTAGTTTCCTTGTATTTATTTTTTTTAATCATATTTTATTGAATTTTATTACAGTTGAATAAAAAACAGTGTGTTATTACAGTGTTGCCATCACAAAACAAAAAATATACATCTGTAGGTCCAAAATTACCCAAAATGGTTTGAAATTATACAAAAAATTTATATATTTTTTTAGTTTAAAATAATCGTTATTTAGCTATGAAATTTCATACTGTCGCAGTGCATATTAATTAAGGACCGAACCCACGGACTCAACAGGGGGTGTGCTATTCAACAGCAAAGAAAGGTACCTCTAGAGTGTGAAGGTTTTTAAAGCTTGGCATTTTTCGCTTTATCAACAGATTTTAAAAACGTAATAAAAAATTACCGTAGTTTCATTCGGCAGAAATTCGGTATGTACCCAGAGCTTTGAAGAATTAATTCCTTTTTGAATGAATTCACTACCAATCGCATTTAATTTACTCTAGAATTGAATGAATTCGTTCATCAAACAAAAAATTCAAGGAATTAATTCAATTGCTATAGTTCTTTTTATTAAATCAAATGAATTAATTCACTGGTGAACGAGTTCAATTTAATAAATCGAACGGAAAAAAGTGAATTAATTCCTTACTAAATTGGTTCACCACTGAATTCGTTCAATTTCATTTTCGTCCAGTAAACTAAAAAAAATTACGTTCGCTGAATTGAAAAAGTTACGTTTACTGAATTAAAAAAAGAAATTAAGTTCACTGAAAAGAAAAGTACTTCCACTGAATTGAAAACAAGTTTACGTTCACTGAATTGAAAAACAAAATTTACGTTCACTGAATTCAAAGCCTGTTTTCTGCCGTTCTAGTAAAAATAATCAAATTATATGTATATCAAGTGTTAGAGAAACCCGATGCAGTTTATCAACCTACATACATGACTAAAAAACAAAGCCTTTTGCTATTTAAAATAAATAAAAACCTTACTTAATTTTTTGCTATAATATGATTAATATTAATAGATAACTCGAATCGAATTACATAATAACCCCCCAGAAAGTATTAAACTTGATGGACTGATTTTGAATAATATTACTGAAAAAAATTAAGTTTTGGAGCACACACTTCAAAAAGATCTAGCACTTTCTATCAATTCTAGACTGTTTTTACGAAGCTTTATGAACAGTTGAAGATGTACATTTAGAAGATTTAGTCATATTATTCAGATGTTTTAATAATCGTGATTTTTTCTGTTTTTATTAAAACAATTTTTTTTTTCAAATTTAAAGGCGTTTTCTTTTCTGGAAAAAAATGTTGCCCTCACCCCATTAAAATGTTACATTTTTCCAATCAGAATAGAACACAATAAAATCACTGTTGCATTTTTCTAAACATATGTATGTGTATTGTTTACTCGTATGCAATATTGTTTACGCAAACTATTACTAATTGTAGCCTAGTGGTTGTGATGCCTGCCTTTGACATGGGCTATACGGGTTCAAATTCCAGCCAAAGTAAAAAATAAATTTTTTTATGTATATCCTTTTTTCAATTAAAAATTTTTTTTTTCATATTTAAAACAAATTGTATAATTTTTTATTTATTTTTGGCCTATAAAATTGTTAAATACTAAATAACAGCAAAATAATAAAAATTTAATTAAAATTTTATAAAAACAAAAAAAAAACGAAAAAAAAAAATATTGTGCTCCAACCGGGGTTTGAACCTGCGACCTACTGCATCAGAAGCCATGACAGTACCCCCTAGGCCACCAAGTTGCGAGTTAGCTAGCAAAAAACGTTACAGTATATACACATGGCGTTGACATAAAGAAAAAAACAGGGCAACACTCTACCCCGTAAATTTTTTGAGGGCGAAAAATGTTGCACTTTTGCCCTTTATTTAGGCAACATTTTTAGAAAAGAACACCTAGCCCTCTTAGAATGTTACTCTTAATTTAGAAAAGAACACAAAAAAGTCAATTCAAAGGCAAAGTGCAAAAAAAGGCAACATTTTTTTCAGAAAAGAAAACGCCATAAGTTTTATTTAGAATTAATAGGATGTTATTCATTTGTATTACAAATATATTTACTTCCTTAAATAAATGCAATTTATAGCCAAAATAATATCCAATCCATGAAATTGCATATGAGAGATAGAGTAAATATGTCCAAACCAAAAAAAATATATGGAGCCATATAAAGTTATATTGAATTATATATAAAAAAAAAATGAGAACGTCTTATTTATTGTATCATATTGTATCGAATTGTATGCAATTGTATATCAATTTGTCCTCATCCAATTACATAAAATTATATCTTTTTGTATAAAATTATATAAAATGTTATAAAAGTCGACATGGTTTGATACAATTATATCTAAATATTGACCTTATAGTTTTTATCATATTATATTATGACCATATATAGTTAGATATAGAGCAATTCCATATGAAAGCGATCACCTTTTGGACGACCCCTCTCCGATTCTAAAATAAATAGTCTCAATCGATTGCCCAGCAAAAAATAATGTACCTATATATTTTTTTTTTTTTTATAGTGACTGGTTTAGTGGTGGTGTACACCACTCTCATGTGACAAAATTGAAGAATTCTTCATAAGGGACCTCATTGAAAGTTGTTTTAAAAAAAAACTACTACGCAACGAGTGATAGCTCGTTGGAAAGGTATTGAATCAGGCTTTAATTGAAAAATAAAATTTTCCTAATTTTTCTCAGAAATTTACCTTTTTTCCCATGAAAATTAAATTTTCCCATGAAAATTAAATTTTCCGATTTTCCACAGAAGCTCCTAAATTTTCCGGCTAATTTTTTTTTTTTTTTGGATTCCTCATAATTTTTGCTTTAAGAATCAGCAATAAAAAAATGGGCCCCGACTCCTTGTTTGGACAGGAGAGGAGCATTTAAGAGACCACCTTGTTCTCATTGTTTTTATATTTTTTATAATTGAATTATTTGTAATTATTTAACATTGTTTTATTTTATTATTAAAAATACATTTTAAAAATTATTTTACAGTTAAAAATACATTTATGAAGAAAAAATCTTTCTTATTTTGCTGCTTATACTTAATTACAATATTTATTAAAAATTTCAATTGTCTTGGCATCATTATAAAATTAAAGTAACTTTAAATTTAGCACGTCGGCAGACAAAGAGTACCGCTTTACATTAATTGACATATCAGAAATATTTGGTATGAAGCAATGAAACTTTTGCGTTCCAGTTATAGTTTTGACATTATTATATCTGTTTTGAATTCGTCGCTCCATGGCATCGTGTTCTTTTTGAGTGCATAAAACTGTGTTAATGGCAATTTCCTTGCTTTGAATCCACGAAAACAAATGTTGTACATTTAAGATCTGGTCAGTATATGGCCTTTGCAAACTTGCCTTAGTCGCCATGCGTTTTAGGGTTCCCCCTAACGCATCGCATGGGCCCTTACCGCGGGACGTCGCAAAAAAGTGCCACTCGACCTTGCAGTTTTGTTCTTCTTCAATTATGCAAAGATTGTAAACATTTTTTTATTCTTGTACTGAGATCCGCGCCGTCTGAGAAAAACGTTACTTTGTCGATTGCATCGAATTTTGATCTTAAGAATTCAAACAGTTTCATTTGAAATAAATAAACGGACACATAATTATGAGCTAAACTCTCCGCGACAACAACAAGGCTTACGGTCTGTAGTTCGTTATCTTCGTTTTTGAAATAAATGCAAAAAGGATGCACCGTGCACTGGTCGTTTGCCCAGTGATAAGCCTGAATTTCATCCTGAACGAGAAAAGTGTAATTCTCGGCAAAGTCGCTTATCACAATGAATTCATTTTGGGCTAATTTCTCCTTACTTTCCTTTAGAAATTTCGATTGCATCTCGGATATGAAATGGTGCGCCTTCAGTTCATTCAACTTGAATCCGAATTCCTCGATGAATTCCGGAATCTGCTTTACCACGGTCTCAAGGGAACATCTGCCGCTGCTAATTATCCACTGTTTGAAATGCACCTCCTGAATTAACAGCTGTTCAAACTTTTCCGCCAAATATTGCTCTAGCTCGTCAATCTTCGGACAATTGTCGCATTTGGACAGATGACAATTTTCCGTGGGGTATGCGCACAACGACTTCGACAGGAGGTCCCTATATGTTTCAATTTCACCGTGAAATACTTTCAATTTCTTGCATGGAAAGAACATTAATTTGATGTTTTGATGAAACATGCAAACGCAGACTGAATGCGTTCCGTGCCTGTCTAATGCCAGCACGCATTCTTTTGGTCGTAGGATGGCAAACTTAGAAAATCCCACTTTTTCTGCTGGGTATTTCTCTTTGAACTGATGGTATGCTTCGGATAGATTACATAATAATAATCTGCGCTGCTTGTGTACTTTTTTTCCATCTTCACGTGTGATAACATAGTCACGTGTACCTGGGCAGGCGCGGCTATTGTCATCATTGCAGTAAAAATCTTGAATCAATTTCACCGTTGCTTCGCTGAGGGTCCTTGAGCCAAATTTCTTGGTGGGAGTCGCCAATATGCCCTTCTGTCGAACTAATTCTTTGCTTCTTCTCGCGATGTAAAAAGATGTTTGAAACTGTTCAGAAATCTTGCGTATAGACCATGATTGAGGCAGCACAGATAAAATGAGATATTTCTCCGGAAAAGTGGTCGCTAAATTGAATTTTCTTTTCAACTGCTCAATCATTTGTTTGCCGTCATCAACGTCATCTGCTTGACTGCATTCGTTATCAGAGCCTTCATCAAATATTGTCGCGATTGCACTCATAACCTTGCCTTTTTTCTCTTTCCTGTATTTTTCACTTCGCAACTTTCTTTTTGTAATAGGCGATTCACCTAAAGTGGTAATAGCCTCATTCAAAGGACTCAAAGACATATTGACCATCGGAATGTCTGCCTCACTATCAGATGAAACATTTTGTTCAATTGTCATTTCACTCTCGGATTGTGGTTGCATTTGTTTCAATGCATTTGCTTGTTGAGACAAATCGATTTTACACTTGGGGCAAATGAATTCTGCTTCTTCACCGTATTGTATATTTAATTCATTCATGTATCGCTTCGAAACACCAGTTAATTTTAATACTTTTATCTTTTCGAACGATGTCCACTCTTGTTAAACGGATTGCAGCAAAATTTATTCATTTTACTTTAAATTGTCTTTACAGCTTCACTCTTTACTTTACAAAAAAAACACTTTAGCACTTTCACGTTTAGTAGTCAACTAAAATTTGACTCAGAGTGTGTGAAGTATTTATATTTATTTTTTGGTAAAAAATAGCTAAAAAAAAATAAGCGATATTTGCTTTTCTTTAATAGGAAAATTTGCGTGAACTACTGGTCATAAAATGTTTTTTAAAGAGGGACTTAATTGGTTACTGCCAATAAGCCGACCACAGGTCATAAAATGTTTTGTAAATTTTTTAAATTACCAGGTAATAAATATTTCGCCATATTTATGGAAAATCCGTGTTTTATGACTTGTTTCTGCACGTGTCATTTTAGGCGAAATATTTATTACCTAATAATTTAAAAAATTTACAAAACATTTTATGACCTGTAGCCTCAGTCGGGTTTGGTGTGCCATTACATGCCACTGCTGCTATTATCCATGGATTTATGGCCGATCTTGTGAAGGCAGGCAGACCATATTCACTACACACTCAACTTGGGGCTCTTAAAAAAAATTGATTTTTTCTTAATAAATGTATTTTTAACTGTAAAATAATTTTTAAAATGTATTTTTAATAATAAAATAAAATAATGTTAAATAATTACAAATAATTCAATTATAAAAAATATAAAAACAATGAGAACAATGTGGTCTCTTAAATGCTCCTCTCCTGTCCAAACAAGGAGTCGGGGCCCATTTTTTTACTGCTGATTCTTAAAGCAAAAATTATGAGGAATCCAAAAAAAAAAAAATTAGCCGGAAAATTTAGGAGCTTCTGTGGAAAATCGGAAAATTTAATTTTCATGGGAAAATTTAATTTTCATGGGAAAATTTAATTTTCATGGGAAAATTTAATTTTCATGGGAAAAAAGGTAAATTTCTGAGAAAAATTAGGAAAATTTTATTTTTCAATTAAAGCCTGATTCAATACCTTTCCAACGAGCTATCACTCGTTGCGATCGCTTTAGTAGTAGAAAACAACTTTCAATGAGGTCCCTTATGAAGAATTCTTCAATTTTGTCACATGACAGTGGTGTACACCACCACTAAACCAGTCACTATAAAAAAAAAAATATGTTGGTACATTATTTTTTGCTGGGCAATCGATTGAGACTATTTATTTTAAAATCGGAGAGGGGTCGTCCAAAAATTTGCCAATTTTAATCGTTTTCATATGGAATTGCTCTATATCTAACTATATACAAAAATTTTTAAATAAAAAAAGATATGCAGTATCTGGAGATCCTATAATTTCGATAAATCTACCATTACTTTTATCCAGATTTACCATGACTGTGCCTTAAACATGAACAATTTTTTCTTTGTTTTTAGTAATTTTAAAATAAAGTTAACAACACTAAAATTTTAAAGTTAATAGGATTATGATATACAACCAAGATATAAGAAATCAGTCAAGTTTACGTTATACTATAGAGAATTTCGTATTAAGGCTTTAGTGTACTTATATATAGCACATACAATTATATGTAGGACACATGTATGTAGCCTTATATAACTATAAGTTACTATATGCAATTACATAAAATAATATATTATTATATCAAAACTTTTTTACTCGGGAAGTCTTCATTTTTACTTGCGAAACAACAACAAAGTTTAATAGCTTGTAGAGTTCTTAGTATTCTAAAAACGTATAAATGAAATGCGTTATAGTCAAGCATCTACATTTTACGGGGAAGCATAAGTTTGAAAAATTAATTCCTATATTTTTTTCCAAATTCATCTATATCTGCAAGGTTTTTATTTATTTTAAATAGTAAAAGGCTTTGTTTTTTAATCGCGTAAGTTGATAAACTGCATCGGGTTTCTATAACACTTAATATATAATTTAATTATTTTTACTAGCAAACGCTGGAAAATTGCTTAGTACTTGTATTACAAATTTTGTTTACAAATAAATGTTTTCTTTTTCTGAACTGCAGAAAACAGGCTTTGAATTCAGCGAACGTTATTTTCGTTTTTCAATTCATTGAACGTAATTTCTTTTTAATTCAATGAACGTATTTTTTTTAATTCAGTGAACGTAGTTCAATTTTCTTTTTTAATTCGCTGAACGAAAATGAAATTGAACGAATTTGGTGGTGAATTAATTCAGTAAGGAATTAATTCACTTTTTTCCGTTCGATTTATAAATTTGAACCCGTTCACCGGTGAATTAATTCATTTGATTTAATAAAAAGAACTATAGCAATTGAATTCATTCATAAAAAAATAAATCTAACGAAAACAAATATGAATTAATTCCATTCAATATATGGTGCTTTGTGAATTAATTCTTCGAATATTTAACTCAGAATTGAAAAATTCAATTAAGGAATGAATTCTTCAAAATTCTGTATGTACTAAATTTGGAGAAATTCTGATAATAGCTAGACGCAGTTTTTCTACAAAAGTCATATAAATAGTCAATTATAGGGTGTCATTTATAGTAAAAAGAGCCTTTGCATGTTACAAATAACTGAGGCTAAATTAATAATTTAAAAAATATTTTGATCTGGCCTACTGTGACGCTGTAAGAAAATTTTTGTATTATCAAAGCCAAGTAACTGTTATAAAAACTTTGAAAATTACTAATTTTTTCAGTCATGACATAGTCACAATCATAACAAACCGATATTCCTTTCAGTGCATTTTCAAAAGTCCAATACAAAAATATTTATTTTGCATACAGCTCGATAAGTTTATATACAAATAAAATATAAAACAACATTTTTTACTTCCTCTAAATAAATAAGGTTTCGTGTTGAACAAATTTACAAAAATAATTTACCAGAAACTGGAAATTTGTAGTAGATGTTACATAAACAAACTCACTTTATCTGCTGTCGGACTTGAAAGCATGGAATTTATTAAATTTTTCAGTAAAAAATTAAATTACACAAAAACTACACAAAACTGTCATTATTCAAAAATTATCCAAGAAAAGTGTAAGCAGTCCCGTTTTTGAATAATTATCCAAAAAGTGGCAACACTGATTTCACCTCACAAGATCTTGTTTATTTTTAGCTTTGGTGAATTCAGTAATGGTTAATTCAGATTGGTTACTTTCAGTGATGCCAAATTTTTGTGAAAAATCGCATTCAAAGCGCTTTTTACAAAGTTTATAAAGGAACATTTTATAAAATAAATAATATAAAAACTAAAGAGAAAAATTTAAACCTTCAACTTTTAACAATGTATTTTTTTAATCTTTTAAATTATAAGAGCAAATACAAATTTTGTATGAAAATGACGATTTGTAAACCTACTATAACTTTACAAAGCATTTATGAATTGAGGGGTAAAAATTTATAAAATATAATTGAATTTTAAAATATTATTTCCATATATACAGGCAGAAAAAAACAGGGGGAATATTACTTAGGAGCTATGTAATTATACAACTATATAATTTTTAATGAAATATGCACATTTTATTTTAAAATATGTTGTTTATACAAGCCTTGTAAAATATATACAAGTGTAGTGAAAAATACCCGAAAAATTACATATATTTTACTAAAAAATTGTAAAACTTACTTCGAACTTATGTAGTTGTAAAATTAAATAGCGTTTAGATAATGTTCCCCTGATTTTTTTCTGCGTGTATACATATTTAGTAGACAATAATTTTTTTGACCTTTATTATGTCGTTGATTAGTAAAAATACTTATTTTTTTTAGAAACTATTAAAAACTTCATTTAAAACTTGTGAATATTCGTACTTCACTTTATTTTGAAGCAGAGCTTTGAAGAATTAATTCCTTAATTCAGTTTTTGAATTCGGAATTAAAAATTCATTGAGTTAATTCACAAAAGAATATGATTAAATTGATTTAATTCATATTTGTTTTCGTTTGATTTCTTTTGTTACGAATTAATTCAATTGCTATAGTTCTTTTTATTAAATCAAATGAATTAATTCACTCGTGAACGCTTCCAATTTTATAAATCGAACGAATAAAAAGTGAATTAATTCCTTACTGAATTCGTTCAATTTCATTTTGAAAAACAAAAAATTACGTTCACTAAATTCAAAATCTATTTTCTGCCGTTCAGTACACAGTGAAGTGTTTTTAAAATATTTTGGAGACGCTCAAAATATGAATGAATTCTTCAAAGATTTAGGGGTTAACACATAACTCGATTGGAAAAAAAATTTTCGAATTCGTAAATTTTTTACCTTTTGTAAAAAAAAGCATTAGCAAAAATCTTACTTTTTGAATTTTTATGTTTAGTGTACAAGGTTTAGGATTAACATAAATTACAAAGTAGAATTTTTATACAGAATTATACTTTTTACAATATTTGCAAGATTTACGAATTCTAAAATTTTTTTTACAAGTTATTATTAAAAAAATACATCCTTTTCCACTAATGATTTAAATTCCATTTTCAGCATAACATCATTTATTAGCTTTTCGGCTATAATACGCTGAGTTTTTTAACTTTTCGGACAAAAATTTTTTACCTTTTACTGTCAAATAATCAATCTTAATTTTTATTTTATTATATTGTACTTAACCCTTAAATGCATGGTGTAGCCATTTGGCAACATATCAGTTTTTTTTTATTATTTCCTAAATTTATAATCTTTTTATAATATTATTAATATTTTATTATTTTTTAAATTTATTCTGTCTTTTATAAAATAAATCTTTATAATTTTTTTATTTATTTTATAATAAATTATTATTTTTTAATTCTATTTCATTTATTTTTTCTGTTTTTCATTTATTTATAAATTATAAGCTTTTTTCATTTTTTACCACTCTTGCTTCGACACTTTTCAGTTTTTTTCGTTACACCGTGACCCGGGTGCTTACATCCCCAATGTTTTGTTTGATGTTGTGTTTGAAGCGGTTTGTATCTCCTATAATATAATCTCCTTGGTAGTGGTCGCCATTTTACATTTTTCGTTATATCTTTGGCATTTACAGTCGGATATTAAAGTATGATACATCGATGTTTTTCTCTCGAGGAGACCAGTATTTTGCTTTAAGGGCCATTGACCTCAAGTATTCCGTTCTAGTAGTTACCCACCAGATCTCCGTTGCTACAACCCTAATGTATGACCCTAATGTCAGAAAATTAAAGCTCGCAAAAAATCATAAAACTTTTGCTAAGGAAGGAAGTTTTTCGATAATCCCAATAGAATTTTTTTTTTATATATTGGTTGCCGAACGTATGGGTCGCCTGTTTAAATTTTTTTTCATTGGATTTTTCTTTTATAGCAAAACACTGGTCTCCTCGAAGCAAAAAAATCGATATATCACACTTTAAAATCCGACTTTAAATGCCGATAACGAAAAATTTAAAAAGGCGACCCCTAGATTCGGCAAAAAAAAATTAATTTTTGTTGAAATTGCTTTGGAAAAATACTTCATATTGCAGGGTGTACGGCGAACTTTTTTTGAGGTACGGTCTAACCTACAGTCATATATACATTAGAGTTCGTCAGAAATATATAAAATTTCTTTGATTTTGGTACCATAATTTTTTTAGTTTTTGCATCAAAAAAAAGAATGGGGTTTTTTTATTTTTTATTTCAACTCCTTCCACTGGCGCAAGTCGGCCAAAAACGCTGATTTGGAGACCCATTTTCTGCAGAGCAAAAACGGCCGAATTTCTGGGAAATCTGACTTTACCATTCGATTCCGCAGCAAAAATTAATATAAAAAACATTTTTTTTTGCGTTTTCTGAATACAAAAATCCACTTTTTCAAAAATTTCAAAAAGTTACTTTTTTATTACACACAATGAAAATGTATTCCCTGCTGAGAACATTGGTACAAAAATTGTTGATATACCGCGACCCGTTAAAAAGTTATTTAGTAATGAAATATGTTTAAGAAAATTTTTTTTGTAATAAACATTACAAAAATTACAAATTATTTTGTCTTTACTAAAAAATAAGTTTATAATGCGGCAGGGAGTATTGGAAGCTGCATTCTAATTAGCTCAAATACTTTTTTATTGAATTAAAAAAAATCCAAATTTGATTAGCTAATAACTTTTTAACGGTTCGCGGTATATCCAAAAATTTTGTACCCATGTACTCAGCCGGAAATACATTTTCATTGTGTGTAATAAGAAAGTAACCTTTTAGAAGTTTTTGAAAAAAGTGGATTTTCGAACCACTCTAATGGCTATCTGGTGTATTTTGAAAATGCAAAAAAAAAAGTTTTTCATATTAAATTTTGTTGTAGAATCGAACGGTAAAGTCAGACTTCCTATAAATGCAGCTGTTTTTGCTCTGGAGGAAAAGGGTCTTAAAATCAGCGTTTTTGGCCGACTTGCGCCAGTGGAAGGAGTTGAAATAAAAAAAGAAAAAAAAAACGCCATTCCTTTTTCTATGCAAACACAAAAAAGTGATGATATCCGAAAATCAAATTTTTATGACGAACTCTAATATATGTACATACAAGTTTTTTCTATTTTTTATACCCTACACCACTATGTGGTCAGGGTATTATAAGTTTGTGCTGATGTTTGTAACACCAAAAAATATTGGTCGTAGACCCACCTTATAGTATACCGATCGGCTCAGAATTTTTTTTTATTTCGATTTAACGATGTCCGTCTGTCCGTCCGTCTGTCTGTCTGTCCATGCAATCTTGTGCGCACTCTACAGGTCGCAAATATTAAGATATTTCGATGAAATTTGGTACGCAGACCTATGTTGGCACACGGACGAACAAGTTTGATTTTGGTGAACATCGGTCCATGTTTAGATCTAGTGCCCATATAAGGGTCCTACCAAAATTATATTGTTTATACGCTGCAGGTCGTAAATATTAAGATATTTTGACGAAATTTGGTACACAGACCTATGTTAGCCCAATAACGTAGCCTATTGATTTTGGTGAATATCGGTCCATGTTTAGACCTAGTGCCCATATAAGGGTCCTACCAAAATTATACTGTTTATACGCTGCAGGTCGTAAATATTAAGATATTTTAATGAAATTTGGTACACAGACCTATATTGGCCCAATAACGAAGCCTATTGGTTTTGGTGAACATCGGTCCATGTTTAGACCTAGTGCCCATATAAGGGTCCTACCAAAATTATACTGTTTATACGCTGCAGGTCGTGAATATTAAGATATTTTGATGAAATATGGTACACAGACCTATATTGGCCCAATAACTCAGCCTATCGATTTTGGTGAACATCGGTCCATGTTTAGACCTAGTGCCCATATAAGGGTCCTACCAAAATTGTACTGTTTATACGCTGCAGGTCACAAATATTAAGATATTTTGATGAAATTTGGTACATAGACCTATGTTGGCCCAAGGACGAAGCCTATTGATTTTGGTGAACATCGGTCCATGTTTAGAACTAGTGCCCATATAAGGGTCCCACCAAAATTATATTGTTTATACGCTGCAGGTCGCAAATATTAAGATATTTTGATGAAATTTGGTACATAGACCTATGTTGGCCCAAGGACGAAGCCTATTGATTTTGGTGAACATCGGTCCATGTTTAGAACTAGTGCCCATATAAGGGTCCCCCCAAAATTGGTTTGGTTACAAACTGCAGGTCGCAAATATTAAGATATTTTAATGAAATTTGGTGCGCTGACTCACATTATAGAAAATTTTGACACAAGCCCCATTTTAACCCATTCGAATTTCGGATCCAAACAATACACCTGAGTGGTGTAGGGTATTGTATAGTCGGCATGCCCGACTTTAACCTTTTTACTCGTTTGTGTGTTCTCTTTGTGCTATATTCTTTAATTATACCCTACACCACTATGTGGTCAGGGTATTATATGTTTGTGCTGATGTTTGTAACACCAAAAAATATTGGTCGTAGACCCACCTTATAGTATACCGATCGGCTCAGAATTTTTTTTTATTTCGATTTAACGATGTCCGTCCGTCCGTCTGTCTGTCCATGCAATCTTGTGCGCACTCTACAGGTCGCAAATATTAAGATATTTTGATGAAATTTGGTACGCAGACCTATGTTGGCCCAAGGACGAACAAGTTTGATTTTGGTGAACATCGGTCCATGTTTAGACCTAGTGCCCATATAAGGGTCCAACCAAAATTATACTGTTTATACGCTGCAGGTCGCAAATATTAAGATATTTTGATGAAATTTGGTACACAGACCTATATTGGCCCAATAACGCAGCCTATTGATTTTGGTGAACATCCGTCCATGTTTAGACCTAGTGCCCATATAAGGGTCCTACCAAAATTATACTGTTTATACGCTGCAGGTCGCAAATATTAAGATATTTTGATGAAATTTGGTACACAGACCTATGTTGGCCCAATAACGCAGCCTATTGATTTTGGTGAACATCGGTCCATGTTTAGACCAATGCCCATATAAGGGTCCCACCAAAATTATATTGTTTATACTCTGCAGGGCGCAAATATTAAGATATTTTGATGAAATTTGGTACATAGACCTATGTTGGCCCAAGAACGAAGCCTATTGATTTTGGTGAACATCGGTCTATGTTTAGAACTAGTGCCCATATAAGGGTCCCCCCAAAATTGGCTTGGTTACAAACTGCAGGTCGCAAATACTAAGATATTTTAATAAAATTTGGTGCGCTGACTCACATTATAGAAAATTTTGACACAAGCCCCATTTTAACCCATTCGAATTTCGGATCCAAATAATACACCAGACTGGTGTAGGGTATTGTATAGTCGGCATGCCCGACTTTAACCTTTTTACTCGTTTTAACTTAAAATCATTACAAGCTGTATTGTTTACAATTTAAAATTAACTTGCGTACAAACACTGTATTGTTGTTAGTGTTTCATTTAACTACGTATATGCACCCTACAGTCCAGTATAGTCGCGACTTATAACGTTTGTGTCGTAAATTGGAAATTTTCACGAATTTAATTTTTATTTCGTAACTTTTTTCGCAGTTTAGCAATTTTCGTATTTTTTAATTTTTTTTGCCATCGAATATACACGGAATGTCTATTAACGCTTTAGATATTTTTATTAGAGAGTCCGACGCTCTGGTTAAATTTGAAGCACAGTTCAATGAACTTCGCGAGAACGGACATACGGTTTTTACACTTGAAATTCGCGGAAAAGAACTAAGTGTTTTATGGGAAAGCGTTAAAACATCCTACAAATCGTGTTTAGGTTTTTTGGAAAGCGCGGATAACGCCGAACCAGCTGATGTGGACGCGGCTGAGGCGAAATACGACGCGAGTTTTAACGCATATGTCAGTTGTTTGGCAGCAGTTAATGAAAAATTGCATAACTTGGAACCGCGAAATGAAACGAAAATTCTCCGGTTGTACCGGTTATGTCGGATGATTTTGGTCAGAATTTTAACTTTCCGCCGTGGAACATACCAGTTTTCGATAGCGAAGTTATTTCTTGGCCCACTTTTCGGGATCTTTTCACCGCTGTTTACCTAAATAACTCGCGCATTAGTCCAATTGTGCGACTATTTGCTTTATTAGAGAAAACTCGTGGCGACGCACATGTTATAGTTTCAAAAGCGCCGCTAACGAACAGGGGCTTCTACATTGCCTGGAAAAGTTTAACGGAGAAATACGAAAATTTGTGTCGATTGGTGAACCACCTTATAGTGCGGTATAAATAGTTGTCTTTCAGCCTTATCCGCTTTGGACATTTCCGCGAACGATGCTTTAAGTTCACATATTATCGTTTTTATGTGTATCCCCACCGACCCCAGGACCCGGTTACCCTGACTCCAGAGCCTATATTACACTAGTCCCCATTGAGTTTAATTAATCGATTTCGGAAAATGAAAGCTATCGCACAACTCTTCTGCCGTCGGTGGAAGGAAGAGTATTTGGCGAGTTTACATAAACGATATAAATGGAAAAAATCGGGAACGCGATCTTCAGGTAAATGACTTAGTCGTGGTTAGACATGAAAAATTACCTCCGACTTCGTGGCGACTAGGCAGGGTGGCAAAATTTCACTTTATGGTTAGAGTTTTTTTTTGTATAAAATTAAAATTTAATGAATGTTTGGGGGTTTTTTGTGTATTGTAGGACATAGCGCCGCTGGCGAAAAATTGTTCATACATACACTCAAATAAAAAAGTCTGTAAAAGTTACAGAAAAAACTGTAATATTACAGAAAAATTAACTAATATTAGGCCAGCAGACCGATTAGCTAATTTTAGCAAAATGTGTCTGTAATTATTAGTAAAGTCAAAGTTGTGTAAAAAATTTGTAATAGTTACTAAAATTTAGTATAATTTTAGTATATTCATAATGGAAATCAATTTGCTAAAATTAGCCAAATTTCTTACTAAATATTAGTGAAATTTATTTAGAAGCAAAAATTAGTAATTTTACTATATATTAGTAAAATTTCTGTAAATTTAAAATGGAAATAAAATAGTACTTATACTAAATATTAGTATGCATACTGTATTTTATTTCTAAAAAATCTAAAATAAAATCCATAAAAAATGCTTACGAATAGTAAAGTTTTTTAAACAAACATTTATTTCTTTTTAGTTATAAAATGAAATGTAATTTTAAATACGATTTAATTATAAGTAAAGTTTTAAAATTTAAATAACTTTTAGATGAATGATACATTGAATGTATGTATATAAAAAGATAAAAAGATTTATTATAAATATATGTACTAAATAATAGGCTTTTGAGATCAATATCAAATTGATATTCACATTTAAATTAATTTTTGGAGTATTAATATATATAAGTATTTAAAAGAAAGTCACGCATTCTTTTAATGCAAATTTTTATAAGTATTCACTTTTAAAAGTATAAAAAAAATTCCCACATTTATTCCAAATTAATGTAGGTACATTTTATTATTTATCTATTACGCTCGGTTTCATATTTAAAGTTAACTTGAACTTAACGATATTGAAAGATAAAATGTAAAAAATTGTATACGAAATAACAAATTAAATAACTAATGCTTAACTCAGAAACCTTCAGTATGAAAACCACCGTGTAGGTTTTTGAGTTTACTTTTATTAATCCATAATTTTTTGTTGTTTCGTACACAAATTTCTTGGCATTTTCTTTTGTTTAATAGTGAAGTTAAAGACTTCAGTATGAAACTCAGCTGTAAAGATTATAATTAGAAATTGAGAGTTTCAAAGTTAACAAAAGTAGGCAATTGTTATTTCCTTTAATTAATAAATTAAAGGAAATAACAATAAGAAAATACCATGTTTTAAACGACTTAAAATGTGAAATTATCAAATTAACTAACATAGGAGTAAAATTTATAAATTTTTCTCTTCATTTATATTTTTTAGATAAGTTGTCAGGCTAAGGATTGCTGTTGATAACTTGTCTTTAGGAAAATTGATTCCAAAAAAATGTGATTGAAGAGCCATACATGTTTACATTCAATCGGATATTTAAAATGAAAAACCACATAAATATGAAAAAGACATGTCAAAGCCCCTAAAATACTTTCTAGTTTATAAGTAACAGTGTCAAATTTTACAAAAATATATTTATAAACTGCGTGCCATTAAATCATTGATACCATTACCACGATCGCCGTATTCGCCTCCACGCTTAAAGGATACCGACACTTTATTCTTCCAAGCTTCACGTGGGCTACAAAACTGTAGATAAAAAAATGGAAGTTAATTTTTGCTACATATAAATTAATATAGAGACAATAAACTTACTAAAAATGCACACATAAATTCACTAACAGCTTGAACCTTTGTACCCACTGTAAATATCTCATGAATAATATCTTCCAAACAAATAATGGATGATTTTTTGCCATTGATACGAGCAAAACCTTTTTAAATACCAACTCACGTATGGTACCAATATTGGGATAACCATATGTAATTGTAAAATTATGTATCGCTTTTCCATAATTTTATGGTTTTGTCATTTTCCGAAGCCGCCGAAGCAATAATATTCTCTGTTGGATGACAAGCAGTATACAACACAGTGTCGGTGTGACCCTGTCATTTCTGGACCACCTCTTTCGATTGTAGATTCCAGATGTAAACCATATTAACTGCCGGAAACAACCCACAAAAAAATATTACAAACATTTAAAACAAATTTATAGATAAAAAAAAATACTTGCCTTTAACTAACATTTCCTCCAGTTACTGAAAAATTTGCAAAAATACAATATTTTTCATTTTTATGTCCAGTGTAGGTTTTAAACATTTTCCTTTTGAATAGTCCCATAATTTTAAAGTATTATCCAAAGTAGCCGCCAATATATACTTGCCATCATTATTAAAGTCTTCAAACACTGACCACTGGCTGTATCCCAAATACGACATAAGCCAACATAGCTAGAAGAGACAATTAACGAACCATCACGATTAAAATGAACGGCCGAGACAGGTCAATTCATAAAATTTCGAAATTATTTCTTTTCCCACTTCTGGTACTCACATGAACTCGCCAACCATTCCCCATTGGGTGAAAACAGCTGATACTGCCTTGGTATGACCAGACAAAGTAAACTTTAAAGTATAATTGGGTTTTACGGATAAAGACGATTTATTTGAAGATGAGGATGTTGTTCCGGTCGAAGATGATGTTTGAAGAGTATTAGGACCACTGGGTGCGGTGGGCATATGTTGTGGAGCAAATACCCCAGGATGACCACCATGTACTGGTCCAATATGTACCATTGTTATTGATTTTTACAAGTTATTATTTTAATTCACTTTATTTTTTTAACTATCAAAACACTACCGAATGTTTTTGTTGAAAAACGTCGTGCTTAGAGTTGTATCGTTCATGAACGAACTAGTTCATTTGAACGGTTCAGTTCATTGAACGATATGACATCGTTCACCATTATTTGTTCTTTTCGTTCAATCGTTTATTTCGTTATTTTTTTTTAGTCATAGAAAATTTGTATCCCTTTCTTATTAATTTTATTACAGAATTTAATGTTTTTCTTAATAATTTAAAATTTTTAATAAAATTGTAATTTTCTGACGCTATTAGTCTATGCACAATAAAATTAATACAAACATCATATCGCTGACATGCAATAGTTTTCATTTTAATTTTGTAATAGAAAAACAACAAAAAATTTGGTAAAAAAGAATGGAAAAGTGTTTAGTTTTTTTATTTTTTGTCGGTAAATATTAATGTTTCATAAAATTTATTGTTTTTCGAAAAAAATCTATGATATTTCTTATCTATGAAATGGTCAAGTATTCTCCTTTGCAATTGATATCATTTTGACGTTTCGCTGCAATGGTTTTGACATTTCATATCATATAATTTATTGCATTTGAAGACACCGGGTTAGCACGCGTGCAATTTACAGTTGTTTATATTATATATGTTTAAAGGAAAACTGGTCAATATTTTGTTACAATTTATATTTAAGGATTTTTTTCTTAATTGTCTATAAATTTTTATATTCATTTATAAAAATTAATGCAGTTTTCATTATTTGTAATTGTCGCCATAATGCGCAATTACAAAAGCACCTCCCAGTACGACTGCTCTTAATGAACTAAAACAGCAAAAACAGTAACATCGATACACACGATGGAAAATTGAGTTAGGAAACACAAAATATCAAAAAATTTTGATAACACGAATGTCAACACGATACATTAGCGGCCATATAGACTTCCAAGTATGCTGTACAGCATGCTGGCCGGCTGTATGAATTTGACCATGTAATGTCTAATTTGACGGTTTGTCAAGCATGTTGGACGAAAAACAAAATTTTTTGATTTTTCGGCAAGTTTGACAAACACGCTTTACCGTATATTGAAAAAAATCATCAAACATTGGAGAATTTTACATTTTTAATAAGTTATTTTGTGACAAGAAAGGGATAACGTTAATAAATAAACTAGGGATGTGCGATTAATCAATTAATCAAACAGTATGATTAATCAGAACTTTGATTAGTCAATTAATTGATTAGTTGAAAATTTGATTAATCAGAATTATGATTAATCGATTAATTTGAATTTTGATTAATCAAAACTAATTAATATTTAAAATAGAAAAATACGGAAATTTTATCCTTGTTTTGTGGCGATACTTTATATAGCTCCAAATAAAGAGAATAACAAAGGTTGTTTGCTCACTGGTCAGACTTAACCAACTCCGTTCCTAAATTTAAAGTCTCTATTTTGAACTGGCATTAAAAAGCGTCGTCAATGGAGAAAAACAAGATATTATTCAATTATTCATAAATTTGATTAATCAAAATCATGATTAATCAATTAATCATTATTTTGAATAATCGAAATAACTGATTAATCGATTAATTATGTTTTTGATTAATCAAAATTATTGAATAATCGATTAATTGATTAATCAGAATTTTGATTAATCAGGAAGTTTGATTAATCGATTAATCGCACATCCCTAAAATAAACTAAAAAATGCAAAAACAGAAATTCAAAACTGATATTCCAAGAAAAAAATTAATAAAAATAATTTCGTCATTATCATCCGCTGTGTTGATTTTGTGGTTTTGAAGTAAAGTTTTACAGCATGCTTGTCCGTGTATACCAAAAACCATTTTTTGATTGTCAAACAAGCTGGACAGCATGCTTGCTCGTATATAGGCCGCTATTGACATAAGCGGACTTTATACGATCAAATACACGGTCAAGCATGCTGTAAAATGTACCTTCAAAAACACAAAATTAACACAGCGGATGATAATGACGAAATTATTTTTTAAATTTCTTTTCTTTGAATTTAATTTTTTTTTCTTCTGTTTTTCCATTTTTTAGTTTTTTTATTAATGTTATCCCTTTCTTGTCACAAAATAACTTATTAAAAATGTAAAATTCCCTAATGTTTGATGATATTTTCCATTACACTGTAAAGCGTGTTTGTCAAACCTGCCGAAAAATCAAACAATTTTGTTTTTCGTCCAACACGTTTGACAAGCTGTCAAATTAGACACTACATGATCAAATTCATACAGCCGTCCGGCATGCTGTACAGCATGCTTGATTTTCTATAGGTCGCTATACACGAAGGGCATTTTGTGACGAATGTTCCTTCGTGTGTAGGCAGCTTTAGAATAGAAAACAATTGTACCATTTACAGTAAAATTCTTTTAAGCTAAACTTGGTTAAAGACGAATTATCGGTGAATACGAACTAATTTGAAAGACGTTTTGGCATCAATTTTCGTATAAAAAAGATCATCTGCTTTATGAAACGCTTCGTCATATTTATTGCGATGATTGATTTATGAAGCAGTTTCATCAATATGATAACTCTTTTTTTCACCGAGTGTACGAATATGGATGATAAAAATACATATTGAAAAAATTGCAAACTAATTTGTATTTATAGCAAAGAAATATTTGAAAAAAGCAAAAAAAAAAAAAAACGTGAAAATATAAACATTAAAAACAACAAAAAAATTTAGAGAACAAATCTATTTTTATTATAAATGGAAAAAAACGCTTAAAAACAACTTGGTTTTCTGGTAATCATATTACAACAAAAATTTCTATCAGGTTGTGTATATTTTCAAAAAAAAAAAAAATAAAAAATTTAAACTTCCAAAATAAAAAAAGATTAGTAATTTTTTTTGCTAATTTTAGCTAATCGGGTTTCAAAATTTAGTAAAATTAAATTTGTAGATTTAGCAACTCAAATTAGTAAAAAATTCTGTAATTTTTAAAATGAGAATACCAAATTATTTTACTAAAAAACAACTTTATACTAAAAATTAGTATAATACTAGTATAATAAAATTGGAAACCGTTTTACTAATTTTTATACTAACTTTTTTTTTTAGTGTAGCGTACATAAGCTTTATTTTGGTAAAAGTTGGTGTTTTTTTTTTGAAAAAATTAAAATTTAAGGAATTAATTCACTTTTTTCCCGTTCCATTTATAAAATTGAACGCTTTCACCAGTGAATTAATTCATTTGATTTAATAAAAAAACTATAGCAATTGAATTAATCCCTTGAATTTTTTGTTTGATGAACGTGTTCAGTTGATCGAATTCACTGAATTACTTAAGAAAAGGAATTCATTCAATTGTAGAGAAAACTGAATTCGATTGGTAGTGAATTCATTCAAAAAGGAATTAATTCTTCAAAGCTCTGGGTACATTCCGACTTTCTGCCGAATGAAACTACTGTAATTTTTTATTATATTTTTAAAATCTGTTGATAAATCGAAAAATGCTAAGCTTTAAAAACCTTCACATTCTAAAGGTACCTTTCTTTGGTGTGGAATAGCACAGCTCCCGATGAGTCCGTCGGTTCGGTCTTTAATACGTATGCACTGCGAAAGTATGAAATTTCAAAACTAAATAACGATTATTTTAAACTAAGAACAAAATATAAATTTTTTGTATAATTTCATACCATTTTGGGTAATTTTGGACCTACAGATGCATATTTTTTTGCTTACTGATGGCAACACTGGGTGAAATTTCATTATGCGATAAGAACAGTGCTGCCAGATAATTTTTTTTTGATTCCCTGAAACTATTTGAAAGTTCGCCTAAACTTGTGCGTTGCTAATTTGGTAGATTTTTTTCTAAATAAATAAAACATAATTTGTGCACAAAAAGTACTTGGAATTGAAAGTAGAGATTGTAAATATTATTTTAATATATAAGCCAACTCGACTAAGAAATGTTTATACAAAATATTATTATTCCATTGTAATCAGCTGTTATATGGATCAAACCTATCCCCCTAAAAATGTTTGAATTTCAATAACTTTATTATTTTTTATATATTTTAGGGACAAGTGTTAGATACAATTGCAAGAAAAGCTCTTTGGGATATTGGTATGGATTATGGCCACGGAACGGGCCACGGAGTTGGTCATTTTCTCAATGTGCATGAAGGGCCAATGGGAGTAGGTATTCGACTGATGCCCGACGATCCAGGACTACAAGAAAATATGATGATATCCAATGGTAAAATATATTTAAGCTAATATTTAGAGATGTAAAATTATTGATTATTTCTGTACTGAGTACTCAATACTGTTGATTTTTTTGAGTACCCAATACTAAAACGCTGCTATTTACTCAATACTTCCCAGTGTAGAAAATCATTACCAGATATGTGGTTATGTAACTACATACTTGGTAATGGTAACTAGTTACTTTTGTTATTACATTTCTTATTACTGTTGATTTTTTTGAGTACCCAATACTAAAACGCTGCTATTTACTCAATACTTCCCAGTGTAGAAAATCATTACCAGATATGTGGTTATGTAACTACATACTTGGTAATGGTAACTAGTTACTTTTGTTATTACATTTCTTATTACCTTTATATGGCGATGTCGCGAAAAATAATGAGTTGTCGTTACACACCAGCATACGAAAAATCAAAAAATATATCGTTACCTATGTGCTTACCAGTACTGACAAAAATAATGAGTCTAAAAATAGATTTTCTAAAAAATAAATTATATAAAAAAAAATATTTTTTATTGTATTTTTTTTTTTTAATAAAATTTACTGGTGCGGGAATCGAACCTGGGTCTACAGATTCCCAGTCAACAGCTCTACCATCTGAGCTATATCGACATGTAATATTTAATAGATAAAAACACAATTGACCTGCTGCACACAAGTAAGCTTACTCACCAACATACAAAAAATCAAAAAATATGTGGTTACATATATCCTTACCAGTGTTTAAAAAATATTGAGTCTAAAAATAGATTTCAAAAAATTTTCAAAAAAATCTAAAAAATTATTTTCTATTTGAAATAATGATAAAAATAAGTCATTATCAGTAACTCATTACTATATGTTTTAAAATAATGCAGAATGTAAGTGGGTGTCATTACTGGTAGTCCAAAAAATAATGATATGTCATTATCGTTTCTACACTGGGTTTTGAAGATGCTATTTTCAGTAGAAATGTGTTTTTTCTTATGAGTTTTTTGATGGTTTAATCGATCAAAATAAATACCCGAATAATTGACAACGCTAATATATATATCACTGGAATGTCCTGGTTCGATCCCATTTTCACCTGTCATGGGACAGGTAATTTCAGACGGGTGCTCTCTTTACCAGTCACAGGACCGGTACTTTGAGACCGATCCTGTTTTCATCGATTACAGGACAGGTCACTGGTTCGGTACTTTCAGACCGGTCCTGTTTCCACTAGTTATGTGACAGGTCCTTCCAGACCGGTCCTGTTTTCACCGGTCACGAGACAGGTGCTCGCGTCACAACTGGCCCTTATTTCCCCACAGGGCAACGAATGAAAAGTTGTGTGCACAAAATCTTTTTCTTTATCGTAAATCGGTTGGAAATGACAATTTCGCGCGAAATTTTCAGCCGATTATATATATGGGTGATATCAACAAATGTGATAAAAACCGTGTAACCACCTAATTTCGAAAGCATGGATTACATTTGAGTTACATATTTCGATATATATCAGCGAATTGTCACGTGTTTTACAAAATTTATAACAATCTGACCAATTTTTGGTTAATACATACAATTTGTGACCAATTTTATAGGCCAAATGTAAACTCCGTAACAAGTAACTCATAAGGTTTTTTAACTTTAATAGCTTATATTTTAATAACCAATAAAGCTAAACACTAACGGTAAGAATTTTTATGAAGAGGAAAAGTGCCGTTTTTAATAAAAATTAATACATTTTACAAACTTTTTCGTATATCTTAGCTATCAACTCTGTAACGATTTTTCGTCATAATTTTTGATAAAAATTCATATACCAGAATTTTGGAGTTATCTATTATTTATATTCCGAAAAGTAAAATGTTATTTATACGCAAATGATCGTTGGTCTGTAAGTAATCATCCAGTATAACAGACTTGAATCTTTTCTGCAGCATGTAACATTCTCGAGATGAAAAAGGATGTCTTTAATAAGATTTGAAAAAATGTTGTAAACTCCGTTCCTAATTTTTACACCAAACTATTTAACGAGTAAGAAAAACAATGTCATATTTGGATTCACCTTGTAGGCATCATGCGATTTCGTTTCGGAAAAAAAATTCTGTAAATGTAAACTCCGTAATTGTAATCTCCGTAACCACAATTGTTTCATCAGATTTCATTCAAATAAATGTAGATAAATGTTTAAAATATTTTAAAATAACCATAAACAGAGGTGATTCAACTAATATTTATGCGTCAAAAGACGATTCAACTAATAATTTTGCGTCAAATCAAAAAAATTATCAGTTTTTTACCCTAAGCTGCTGGAGCGAAAAACGATTGATTTTGCATTTCATTGGTTTTGAATCGATATTTCGAGTCATTACTGACATTAGTTTGACAAATTAATTTTGTTTCACACAATTTAAGAATTTTTTGATCGCGAAATGTTATGTTTTTAATATATTATTTTGTAACTGCGCAACCGCTGTTTGGATTTTAAAAAATTTTATATTTTTGAAAAGCATTTAAAAGGACCAAAAATACAAAATTAAAAAAAAAATAAATTTGTGAATTGTATTTTTATTCGCGAAACCGCCAATTTGATAAACACAAATTATATATCATTGGAAAGCAAGTTGAAAACCCAAATACGAAAAACTAAAAAATTGAAGAAAATTCGTACGAATTTTTTTTGTTATATCTTTTGCTTGCAGAAATGTAAACTCCGTTACAACAAAAAATATTAAAATTGTGCAAAAAAAGTTATTGCGACAACTTGTAGAAGAGATTTTTTGGAATTAGGTTTATAATGACTAAACTTACTGATTCCATTAAGAAAAAACCGAAATATTAACACTTTTTGCTTCTCACAAATTTGGCCCAAAAATGTATCACATTTTTTGATTTCACCCATATATTCCTCTAACTCCCATTGGAGCATAGGGCGCTAATAACAGCAGATCGCCATCTGACCCGATTTTGAGCGATAGATCTTAATTCGTTCCAAGATACACCTAGTTGGTTCATTTCGGATTCTGTTGAACGTCTCCATGTTGTACTTGACTTACCACTTGCTCTTCCGTCTTGATGAAATGGATTCCATCTAAGAGCTTGCTTTGAGACATTATCGAAATTTTAATTTTCAGCAGATTGCGCTCAAAAAATGTATACCTAACGATTTAATAGTTATACCCTAGACCACTACGTGGAGAGGGTATTATAAGTTTGGGCTGATGTTTGTAACACCAAAAAATATTGGTCGTAGACCCACCTTATAGTATACCGAATAGTATACAAATAGTATACAAATATTAAGATATTTTAACGAAATTTGGTACACCGACTTACATGGGGCCAAGGACGACGCCTATTGATTTTGGTTGAAATCCATGTTTAGACCTAGTGCCCATATAAGGGTACCTCCCAAAATAGTTTTTTACACGCTGCAGGTCGCAAATACTAAGATATTTCAATGAAAGTTGGTACACAGACCTATGTCGGCCCAAGAACGGAGCCTATTGATTTTGGTTGAAATCGGCCCATGTTTAGACCTAGTGCCCATATAAGGGTACCCCCCAAAATTGTCTTTTTTACACGCTGCAGATCGCAAATACGAAGATATTTCAAGGAAATTTGGTTCGCTGACTCACATAGTCCCAAGAAAAAAGCCTCTTGATTCTAGATAGGATCGGTACATATTTGGACCTATCGCCCATATGGGCTATATTTTCGATTTTCTCTTCTTTTATGATTTTATAGAAAATTTTGACACAAATCCATTTTAACCCATTCAAATTTCGGATCCAAACATTAGTTTGCTTTAAGTCAGACTGGTGTAGGGTATTATATAGTCGGCATGCCCGACTTTAACCTTTTTACTCGTTTTGGTATGGTTTTGGTAGAGGAAAAAAAAATTTGTTTGAGGGTGAAGTTTTGAAAAATTGTTTTAGTTGGAAAACATTTATTTAAAAACCAAGGTTGGCAACCGATACCTTTATAATACCGTTATCCGTTTCAAAACCCTTTCAAACTGATAACCGATACCAATACCGAAACTCTTAATTTAAAAAAATACCGGTATTCAAAATCCTTTTCCCTTAACACCGGTATCGTACCGGTATTGAATCGGTTTCTAATAAAATAATTTTTTTTAGTTTTTCACAAAAAAATATAAATTTTTTCATACAAAATTTAAAATTAATTCAACTCTTTCTGTGTTTTTAATAATTATATTGCCAACAGGCGTTATTGCTATTATTTTATTAATTTGGTTTAGCAACATTGTGTTTTTTCTACAACAACACATAATTTATTGTGAAAACACAATTCTTCAATAATACCGGTACGTATCTGTATTGATGTTTCGGTATCGGTAATACCATTACCGATACCAATACCGAAACAAATAAAAAATCGATACCAATACCGTTATTCGTTTCGGTTGTCAACCTTGTTAAAAACCAAAAATATCGGGTCACAATTTATTTTTAAATTTTCAAAAAAAATATTTTTTAACCCCGTTTGGTTTGTCCATACACCACTTGTTGGACTTATTTGGTATCCGCAGCGCAAGGTTAACAATTTTATGAGCGACACTTTAGGTATAAAAAACTATATAAAGTCCAACGGAAAATTCTAAGTTATATTTTTCATCAAAAACTTTAATATTTAATACGTATTTGACCTCCAACAAATATGTGTTAACAATTCCCAAAAAAGTATATATTAAATAACTTAGAAACTATCGGCTGAAAGCATATAAACTCAACAATTTAAATTTCCGCATTCTATTTGAATTGTATCAAACTTGCTATAACTTGGAATACTTTGTATAGATGAGATAACCATCAAGAATTGGTATTCAATTTGAGGAAAATTATCAAATTTGCTAAAAACTTTTCTTACATAATTGTGTCTAACTTTTGTATTATGTATTTAAGCTATGTGACTGACGGGTTGCTATATCACTTTGAAGCTTCTGAAATCGTGCTTAAAGTTGGTCCCCAACTCATTCTTTAATTTGATAATTCCTGACTTATCAAAAAAAAAATTCAAGTTTTTGAGAATTTTTCTACAATGAATTAATTGTTTCTATCTTTTTAAACTGAAGCCATGATTGAGCTACTTGAATAGTTACTGTTTTGAAACGAACTTTCAGATTTATCATTATCAAAGGTCTAAAGCCATTTTATCTTAATCCGCGGTTCGGGATGCTTTGTCGTAGCTTTTTAGTATTTTTGTATTAGTCTTGGTTTTTTATCAATGACACTAGCTGTATTTTGTCTCATGCCTATCAACATTAAGTATTTAAAGCAAATCTACGTTAAACCGATTGTAGTACAAAAAAATTTTAAAAACGTTATGATTATAATTGTTTCGTTATAATTGAACGTACCTCAGCAAAAGTTTTTAGGAAGTAAAGCGAATAAGTTACGTTAGGTGTGAAAATGTATAAACATTGAGTTTTCAACGTTGATAATTATCCGTGTTGAAAGTTAATATGCATACGAAAAGTCATATGTTTCTTTTCGTCTTAAACGCGTTTTTACGCACTTTAAATTTTTTTATGAGTTAACGGATATAATTAAGTCGAAAACACGGCTACTGTCAAATATCAGTTTGGTACTCCTTTCGGTTCCTGAGTTATTTACACATTTAAAATAATACGTCAGTAGAAAAGTCCGTCAAATAGGTTTCAACTCGATTTGACTAATTTTTAACAAATTTTTGGTTGAAAAACTGATTTAACCAAAGATTTTAGTTAACACAATACTGAAAATCCTAAGTAATTTAACTAGTTTTAAGTGTTAATTTTTATAACTATATATAACTAATTTTTAAGAACCCATTCGTTAAATTTTACAAAATTTATTGTTGAAATATATTTTCATGTTACTATTATTACCTGGTAGATGGTGCCACCATCTACCAGGTAATAATAGGCGGGGCCTTGGACCTTCGGAAAATTTTAATACAAATTTTTCACTTCATAAAATGGCCCATATCTCGAAAACTAAGCGAGATAGAGCAAAACGGACAAAATGTTTGCTCCACTAGAGTGCCCTTTAGAGTAGTCCAAAAAAAAAGTTGGAATTTTCACGCTCCACAACCCTAAAAATATGCCACTTTGAATAAAAATGTGGTCTGATCAAAAAAATCACCAAAAAAGTTTTGTTTAGAGTGTGCTACCTCTAAACAATTGAAGTTTCGAGGTTGTACTTGTTCTATTATTTTTAATTAATTAAAAATAATGGAAAAAATGAGAAAAATTAAATATAATTATTACGATCGCGACATATCAAATCTAATATATTTTTAGGTGTACATTACGAATATGAAATCAAAACTGAAATCGGAGTCGTGGATTTCGCGAAATTTGAAAATTTCATACACAAAATTATCAACTTCGATCAGGATGTTTTCTTATATTTACCGATATAAAAATTTCGTTTTTGCATTAATATATATCTGTGGAATGTCATATTATGTGAGATAGGGTTTTTGGTAGCAATAAAATTATAGCAAGCTAAATAATAGCGAAATATTAAAAAATGTCAAATTTTAAGATTATTTGCAAGGATATCTGTTATCCTTTTTAAAATTAAAATCAGCGTTATATATAATGAAAGTCCTTGGTGATTAAATTGCAAAAGTATAACAAATTGCATTTTTCGATAACACCGTTTACAGGTAATTAGGAGAATATCTCAAAAAACTTGAGTTTTTTTGAATTTTCAAAAACCGCGAATAATTCATAAATCACAAATTTTTTTTAATTTTCGATTACTGATTCATAATCTTCGTTAAAATAAAGATCAGATTTGAGAAATTTACGCATACAAGGCAAAAACAAGTTGAATTTTTAATTACATCTTTTCGGAAAATTTCGAAAATTTTAGTAAAATATGAATTTTTTGTATAAATTAAAAAAAAACCGCGAATTACTTAAAAGTTACTTAATTTGTTTAAGTTTTGATTTAAAATTCCTTATATTCACATTAATTAAGACCAGATTTAAATAAAAAATTGTTAAATAATAGCGTACAGGTTAAGAAATAATTAAATTTAAAGTCAACCCTAGTTTTTGTATAAATTACTCTAGAGATAAATTACTAATTCTTAAAAGACAACTTTTATCTCTGCAGACAACTGCTACCTCTAAATAACAGCGGTGTTTTTCTCGTAAAATAATTTCCAAAAATTATGGAAAATAAATAAAAAATACGGGTTAGAATTTTTTCTAAAATCGTTATAAAAATAACTTTCTCTATTTAATAAAGCAAAACGGGGGTTGAAACGTACCTTTTAATCGGGTTGATACAAGAGTATTTAATTGTTGGCTTAACAAAACAAGAGCTCTAAGGCTACGAGTAAATGCCAAAGAGCGTGAGAAAAAATGGTTCGTTAAGCCAACAATAGGTGCGTTTTTCATTTTACGCGTAAACAAGCGGATTTATCTGAAACTTGGCACAGAGAGTTTTTAGACATTAAGGCAACATTGTGGAGATCGCGAATTCCACCTTTCATGTTTTTTTGGACAACTCTAGTGCCCTTATATGCCCAGTATAATTACAGATAAAACTGTGGTTTTACAAATTTTTTACTTAAATTTAGATTTTATAAATTTAACAAGAGAATTTGTTAAACTCAACAAATTTTATTTAAGGCCAAAAAACAGGAATAAATTTTGTAAAAGTAACAAATTTTTCTGTCCAGCCAACAAACGTATTATTTTGAGTGTACTAATTGTTGAGATAATATGCGAAAAACTTAATTTATTTGTATATTAAATTTAATGATTGTTTAGTCTATTTTGATTGAATTTAAACCGAAAAATATGGTGTTTTTAAATAAAATTTACTATAATAAATATGGCAAAAAATTTATAAACTTTTTTTTATTTTTAGGACTAATGAATAACCAATTGTCGGCCATTCCTTTTTTTCAGTTAATGCAACCGAAATCTTTTATATTTTTCAATCTCCTTAACTAATATATTCAGCGACAAAAACCGAAACAAATACACTACAAGTTCTATAAGTGCCACCTACCCTGAATTTTTTAAAAAACTTGACTTGAATTTTCAGTCAATTAAAGCATACCTACTACCTACTAGGAATCAATTTTTTTTTATTATTTATTTTTTTTAATAAATGTTGGTTTTTAATTTTTATTTAAAATAAAAATTAAGGTTGTTCATAAAGGGTGTGCTATTTGTTGTATCGTGGTATCGTCCTAGCAAAAAACAGAGTTGTTAGAATTTAAATTGAAAAAATACAACATTTGGGAATAGCACGATACAACATTTTTACATATGTTTAGTATCCTATGTTTCAATGTGCTAACAGATAGAAAACCCAAAAGAAAATCATTGTTAAAGCCAAATAAAAATTTTATCATCTCTGTTTTTTGTTAGGACGATAGAACGATACAACAAATAGCACACCCCTTCTGAAATACCTTATTGTTCTTTTCGACCTTTTTAATTGATTAATTAGAAATTTATTTTGTTCGAGGCCAATTTCCTTATTATGAATTAACATAAGTACTTTTTTCCAACAACTGCTATTTTTCTTCATCAGGATACTCTCGTAACAAATACTTCACTTTCGAAAACCTCTACACTTTCGGGAATGAAAAGACAATCGTTTCGGGGATTTTCCAGGTCTCCTTTATCAGTTGTCTTTAGAAAGTGGTGGAAATAGTGCAATGCAAATTGAAGCATCAAAATCACATATTAAATGTAGTCTGCTACATCAGCAAAATGGGAATGAAGCAAACAATAAAATATGTTTTCGAAGTCTTCTGCAAAGCATAACCAACAATAGAAAAAATGACTTAATTTGTTAATTCATATTAAGGAAATCGGACTCGAACTAATTCACCAGCCCCGATTTCAATGAAATTTACCGCAACTATAGTACATGATAGATACATGAAAGTATAAATTTCAGAGCCAAGACTCTTTTCGTTTCCGAAATATGAAAATATAATATGGAAAAAACGGTAAAATTTGACTAAAGTATGATTACAAAATCGACAATAACTTCAAAACGATTCAAGGTATAAAATTCATTTTGGTATTATTTATTAGGTAATAATGTGCCCTTTAAAATGGCATGCATATCGATTTTTTCATGGAAGGGTCAACGGTCACTTCTTGGGGTCTTGAATTCAAATCCCCATTGCTCGAAATGAGCATTTTTTTAAATTCTTAAAAAAAATATGATTATTGTTAAACTCTCTTCTACATATGTGTGAAAAATTTAAGGTGGTATCTCGATTCGATTCTGAGTTATAGCCAAAAACATTGTCATAGGTATGGATTTTTGTGAAGTAATACATGTACAGTGAGGAGCAAAAGTGTAACAGGGTACACATTGTTCAGATATTCTGCTTTATATTTTTAACTACGAAACCAATCAAATAAAATAAAAAAAATAAAAAAAAATTATTTTTTCTAAATTTGTTTGGTTATTAACCTCTTCTAATTATAAATCTGTAACAATATTTAAAGTATTTTAATTAACGAAGAAGATGAAGACATTTTTCTATATTATGACAAATGTTACACTTTTGCACCCTGTTTTGATGAATTTCTTAAGAAATTTTTAATATTAACTTAAAAAATGTCCGTGAAGTTAAATACGGCAGTTATCGAAAGTTAAATTCGATAACAGTGAAGTTAAATTCGAATTTAAAATTGAATTTAGTGGGTTATTTTGTAAAACGCAACGCGTTGATTTGTGTGTAAATTGTTATTGTTACAAAAACAATTTGTATGGAAAACAACACAACCCCAGGCGTTGCGTATTACAAAATAACCCCCTTAAATTCGAAAATTTGACTCGACATAGGAACTCTGAATTTAAATTCGAATTTAAATTTGAAAATTGAACTTAAATTCGAAAATTGAACTTAAATTCGAAAATTCAATTTAAATTCAAAAATTGAATTTAAATTCAAAAAAAGAATTTAACATGGAAAACTAAGGTTTAATAACAACAATAACGCACTAAAAAATAAATTTGGTGTTTTTCAGTTTATATTAGAAAAATATTATAAAATAATTTTGAAATAAAAAACACATTCATTTTAAATTTCCCTAGATAATTTTAGCTAAAATGGCGACGTGAACTAAGCATTGTCTACAATGCCTTTCCGAAAAATAAAACTGCATGAGATTTTTTAAAGAAATTTTTGAAAACCATCCCAGCAAAAAATTTTGAAAATAGGGAATTGAGTTGGGAATCAGGTATTTTTGGTAGAACGCCTTCCTAATTGGATTACCAACTTGTTTCTTTTAACAAGGCGTGAGAATAAATGCAATCGATTCTTTGGAATCGCAATGGTAGCTAGTTACTATTTTTCTTACAGAACACCTTTGAGTTTTAGTAAAAGAAGGTGTTCTAATAATAAAAAGAGTAAACGAGTTTCTAAAAATAGATTTTCTCAAAATAGAATTAACCAATTAAATTTTAAAATATATAAAAAAAACTTACACATGTGTTTCGTTAGGATTTGATCCCTGGCTTTCTGCGTGTCAGGCGGATACTCTTCCACTGAGCCACCGTCTTGTGTGATAATTTACAGCTTAAATCAGATTTTATTTTTATATAATTACTTTATACTTTTTAGCACAAGCTTGTTTTTTGGTAAAAGAGGTAGTTCTTTAGAATTTATTTATAAGGCCTTACAATACACCTTGCAAATTTCAGAAAAGGGAAGCGAGTATTTAAAATCGCGCATTTTAAAAATTTATTGAAAAAGTATAATAAAAATATGCACACATTGGTTTCTTGGGGGTTTGATCCGTGAGCTTGTTGCATGTCAGGCTGCTACTCTTCCACTGAGTTATAGTCTTACATAATAATTAATGGTTAAACTAATAGAATTAGACTTATACTAAATTAGACAAATAGTAAAAAGCATATCAGGTTTGGTTTATATTTATTATAAGGAGTGATAAAAATGTTAACACACATGTTTGCCTATAACTTTGGTTTAAAGCTTCTCATATTTTTTTTTTACATTTTAAAACGAGTAAAAAGGTTAAAGTCGGGCATGCCGACTATACAATACCCTTCACCAGTCTGGTTAAAAGCCAACGAATGTTTGGATCCGAAATTCGAATGGGTTAAAATGGGACTGGTGTCAATATTTTCTATAATGTGAGTCAGGGAACCAAATTTCATTAAAATATCTTAATATTTGCGACCTGCAGTTTGTAACCAAGCCAATTTTGGGGGGACCCTTATATGGGCACTGGGTCTAAACATGGACCGGTGTTAACCAAAATCAATAGGCTTCGTCCTTGGGCTGATATAGGTCGGTGTACCAAATTTCATCAAAATATCTTAATATTTGCGACCTGCAGCGTTAAACAATATAATTTTGGTAGGACCCTTATATGGGCACTAGGTCTAAGCATGGACCGATGTTCACCCAAATCAATAGGCTTCGTCCTTGGGCCAACATAGGTCTGTGTACCAAATTTCATCAAAATATGTTAATATTTCCGACCGGCAGCGTATAAACAATATAATTTTGGTGGGACCCTTATATGGGCACTAGGTCTAAACATGGACCGATGTTCACCAAAATCAATAGGCTTCGTCCTGGAGCCAACATAGGTCTGTGTACCAAATTTCATCAAAATATATTAATATTTGCGACCTGCAGTGTATAAATAATATAATTTTGGTGGGACCCTTATATGGGCACTAGGTCTAAACATGGACCGATGTTCACCAAAATCAATAGGCTTCGTCCTGGAGCCAACATAGGTCTGTTTACCAAATGTCATCAAAATATATTAATATTTGCGACCTGCAGTGTACAAACAATATAATTTTGTGGGGACCCTTATATGGGCACTAGTTCTAAACATGGACCGATGTTCACCAAAATCAATACGCTTCGTCCTGGAGCCAACATAGGTCTGTGTACCAAATTTCATCAAAATATATTAATATTTGCGACCTGCAGCGTATAAACAATATAATTTTGTGGGGACCCTTTTATGGGCACTAGGTCTAAACATGGACCGGTGTTAACCAAAATCAATAGGTTTCGTCCGTGGGCTGATATAGGTCGGTGTACCAAATTTCATCAAAATATCTTAACATTTGCGACCTGCAGCGTTAAACAATATAATTTTGGTAGGACCCTCATATGGGCACTAGGTCTAAGCATGGACCGATGTTCACCAAAATCAATAGGCTTCGTCCTTGGGTTGATATAGGTCGGTGTACCAAATTTCATCAAAATATCTTAATAGTTGCGACCTGCAGCGTATAAACAATATAATTTTGGGGGGACCATTATATGGGCACTAGGTCTAAACATGGACCGATGTTCACCAAAATCAATAGGCTTCGTCCTTGGGCCAACATAGGTCCATGTACCAAATTTCATCAAAAGATCTTAATATTTGCGACCTGCAGCGTTTAAACAATATAATTTTGGGGGGACCCTTACATGGGCACTAGGTCTAAATATGAACCGGTGTTAATCAAAATCAATGGGCTTCGTCCCTGGGCTGACATAGGTCGGTGTACGAAATTTCATGAAAATATCTTAATATTTGCGACCTACAGCGTATAAACAATATAATTTTGGTAGGACCCTTATATGGGCACTAGGTCTAAACATGGACTGATGTTCACCAAAATCAATAGGCTTCGTCCTTGGGCCGGCATAAGTTGGTGTTCCAAGTTTCATCAAAATATCTTAATATTTGCGACCTGTAGAGTGCGCACAAAAATTCATGGACAGACAGACGGAAGGACGGACATCGTTAAATCGAAATAATAAAAATTCTGAGCGGATCGGTATACTATAAGGTGGGTCCAGGACCAATATTTTTTGGTGTTACAAACATCAGCACAAACTTATAATACCCTGACCACGTAGTGGTGTAGCGTATAAGGAATAAAAGAATAAATTAAATAAATGAAAAAATTAAATAAATGAATAAATTAAATAAATAACAACAAAATTTTAATTGTCCTAACAACAATATCTGAATAAAAACATTCAGATATTGTTGTTAGGACAATGTGGAAATTTCGAAAGGAAAAGTTCCTAGAACCAGGGGGTTTTTCGATAGAAAACGTTCACAAAACCTTAAAATTGTATATTAGGGTCGACCTTATTATGTCAACTTGCGATTTAGGGACGTCCCTCCCCTAGAAATGTGCCTTTGGGTATAAAACTACACCATGCAAAAAATTAAGGTGATCGGATAACGGGAACACGTGCCGCATTTAAAGTTAGCTATAGTTTTAGAAATATTTATAAAACCGTATTTGCAGTAAAATTAAATTTTGTAATAAACTTTTTGCAAAAAAATGCAAAATTAAAAGTATGAACGTCACTTTTTACAGAATTTTAATAGGATGAAACATGCCCTTTAATTTGATATATCGCACGTTTTAATAGCTGCGATAATATTCTCTATATATGCATTTGAAATTGAAATTTCTCTTTTTTCACGATTTCGTTAATAATTATTCTGCGATGAAAGAAATATCCAATTTTTTAATTTATACCATTAGTAAACATCTCATGTTACATAATTTATCAAAAAAATTTCGCACTTTGTATTTTAATTTTAAGTAAAAATTGGCTAAAGCTGAAAAATATAGTTTTTTTTAATACCTAAAAATTAAGGAGTCTGCGACGAATCTGAAATTAAAAAACTCAGATAAAACCATAGAAATATGTTATACACATATGTTTTAATTAATTTCAACAAAGTTTTAGATAATTTAAGTGCAAATTCCTAAAAAATAACGATTTTAAATTATGCATATTCAAAAAAGTACTATAAAGGAGCATTTTAAATTTAGTCCGTTTTATTGTTAAACATACGGTTTTGTTCATTTTGTGTATGAAAACTCTACAAAAATATTCAAATTTTAAAACATTTTGATTGGTTGAAAATAAATTAACCAATCAGAATTCTCCAAAAATAAACCAAGTCAAAGCATACTGCCACCCAAAATTTTAAATGAAATCGACTTTAACAAAAATATACATTTTTGGAAATTGGCGATAAAATTTGTATTTCAGATTGAATTTCGCAAAATGTTGATGCAAAAGTTGTGATTTTTTGACAAAAAGAATTTAGTGGAATATGAATTTACGTCATCTGTTAAGACTTTGCAAATCCGATTAAGGGATTTTACTTGATTTGCAAAATAGGAAAGTAAGTGAAGTTTTCATTTGAATTGCAATTATATCCCAGATCCTTTAGTTTAGTTTATTTATTGTTTCAATAGCTATCACAACAAGAATAAATCTTATAAATCACAGTGATAGCAAATCAAATTTTCATATTATTATTAGTCATTCAATAACATTTATAATTAAATTAAAATTTAAAAGTAAACATAGTTAAATATAAATTCAAAATAAACATAAAACATAATAAAATAAATATTTTTAATTAATTTTAAACAAATTTAAAAGTTCCTTTTTAAAACATAATGTGTGGCTAAGCAATTGAACATATGAGGGTAAATCATTCCAAAGGCCGATTGTATAATTGAAAAATTGTCTTGTGGACAAAAGATATTTATATTTTTGGGAAATCAGGTTTCTTCCGCGTGGAGATTTGGCAAAAGTAAGTTTTCTGTAGAGAAATTCAGGTTCCTTTATATAAATTAACTTATGCATCATCATGAGACTTATATTTTAACAAATCTTTGAAACACATATTATTTAACTTATATGAAAATGATGAAATACTATCCCTTCTACCACGTACATATCTGGCTATGTTGTTGTACGTGACCTCAAGTCGACAATAGTCAATACAGTCACAATTGGCAAATATTTCACACCCATATAGTAGAACAGGTATTAAATATGTTTTAGCCAGAAGCATCCGTATTTCAAAGGGCGTTGAGGCTTTAACAGCCCACAGGTTTTTCAATATTGCATTAACTTTCCCAGCCGAAATGTTAATATGATTTTTCCAAGAAAGTTCAGTATTAAACGTTATTCCCAGATTTTTTGATGATGGAACAAGTTCGATTTTATTGTCATTTATCATCAACAGATCATCATTAGCAAGTCTTTTTCTATTATTTTTTTATAAGAATATACATTTTGATTTTGTTGGGTTTATACACAAACCATTTGCAGTCGCCCAATTATGAATTTTATTCAAATCATAGTTAATGCATTCAATGCAATGACGCAAATCTTCCATTTTGGTGCTTAAGTACAGCTGTATATCATCCGCATACATTTGAATGTCACAGTGATTCAGAGCATCAGGAAGATCATTAATGTACAGTTGCGGCCAAGCATTTAAGTCATTTCAAGTTTTCTTCTATTTTTATTGTTGTTGCCTTTATTTTTAAAGATCAAAATAGTATCTAAATTCGCCACGAAAGGCACGGAGATGGTTTAGAAAATTGTACAGAATTTTAACGTAATGTTTGTTTTTTCATTTTGTCACTTGTTTTAAGTGGGCGTGGCTTTTAACGAAAAATTAGTGATACCAACCTTTAATCAAATTACATAGTAAAATTTAGGCAGTACTGATCGGTTCTGTACAAACTGTATATTTTTGGACATCCTATAAAATTTCCTTAAGTCTTGCATTATTTTTATCTACAAATAGTCGCCAGACTTAAAAGTGCAGCACTTTAAACATGCCCAAATTTTTATTTGTTTTTAACGATTTTTAATATCGTTAACAGCACTAAAATTTTAAAGTGAATAGTTTTATGCTTTTCTTACCACAATATAGTAAATCAGTCAAGATTTTTTTTACGTTATAGTAAAACGCATTTCCTGTTAAAATTTCAGTGTTGTTAACTTTCTTTTAAAATCGCTAAAAACAAAGAAAAATTTGGTCATGTTTAAAGTGCTGCAATTTTAAGTCTGGTGACTATTTGTAGATAAAGATAATGCAAGACTTAAGAAAATTTTATAGGATTTCCAAAAATATACAGTATGTACAGAACCGATCAGTACTGCCTAAATTTTACTATGTAATTTGATAAGAGGTTTATATCGCTAATTTTTCGTTAAAAGCCACGCCCACTTAAAACAAGTGACAAAATGAAAAAATAAACATTACGCTAAAATTCTGTACAATTTTCTGAACCATCTCCTTGCCTCTCGTGGCGAATTTAGACACTATTTTGATCATTAAAAATAAAGGCAACAACAATAAAAATAGAACAAAACTTGAATTGACTTAAATGCTTGGCCACAACTGTATATACAGAAAAGGAGTGGACCAAGAATAGAGCCCTAACAACATCAACAGCATTGGAAGTTAAGCCATTCAAGGAGACAACTTGTTTGTGGTTTAAAAGATATGATGAAATAAGTTTAATTGCAGAATTAGAAAAATAGAAAAGCTTTTGCAGTTTTGTTAGAAGTATTGAGTGATCAACTGTATCGAAAGCTTTGCTGTGATCCAATAGTACAAGAAAAGATACAATATCATTATCCAATTTGGATCTTAGTTCCTCAACTACTTCGATTAGCACTGTAATGCAGCTTCGTTCCTTTCTAAAACCAGACTGTTTTGCGGTTAGAAGATTACGCTCTTCTAAAAACTCATTAATTTGATGCTACATAAGATTTTCCATGACTTTGGACAAAAATGGTAGTATGGTAATTACAAAAATCTAACAAAAATAAGTTGATATGGTTCTAAAAGCCCAAAGTCTATACTTTTATACCATATTAAAAATTATCCGTAGTTTAGTCAGATATATAAATTAATAAGAAATTTTAACGAAAAAATTGACTTTTTGCTAAAAGTTAAATTTGCGAATATTTCAAAAACTAGAGCTAATTTCATGCTTTGTTTGTTCTGATTTTTAGAATTGATTGCAATACCTCTTGCTTTTTTTACGATCTTATTAGAAAGAAATTTGGCAATGAGATTTGTAAGCGGTTATATGGCAATGCCTTGTTAAGGTAATGTGTAATTTTTTCCTGGGATGCAGGTAGGGGTCTGATTTTCTTTGAACGGTTTTTCCCACTGATGTCATATGGAACGACCACGGCCAACGGTTTGTATTTTCCTTAGAAGCAGGTTCAATGCCCTTGTCCCTTGTCCTTGTTCTTTTTGAAAACCATGCATATAAGGGTCTGATTTTCTTTAAACGGTTTTTCCCACTGTGGTCATATGGAACGCCCTCTGTCAACGGCTTGTATTTTTCTTGGAAGCAGGTTCAATGCCCTTTCTGAAGAATTAAGTGGCTTGTCCAAATTGATTTTGAGATTTTTTTAAGAAATGTTTGAAAACCATGCATATAGCGGCCTGATTTTCTTTGAACGGTTTTTCCCACTGTGGTCATATGGAACGACCTCGGCCAACGGCTTGTATTTTACTTGGAAGTAGGTTCAATGCCCTTTCTGAAAAATTAGTAGCTTGTCCAAATTGAATTTGAGATTTTTTTAAGAAATTTTTTAAAACCATGCCTGATTTTCTTTGAACGGTTTTTCCCACTGTGGTCATATGGAACGACCTCGGACAACTGCTTGTATTTTTCTTGGAAGCAGGTTCAATGCCATTTCTGAACAATTAACTGGCTTGTCCAAATTGATTTTGAGATTTTTTTAAGAAATGTTTGAAAACCATGCATATAGCGGCCTGATTTTCTTTGAACGGTTTTTCCCACTGTGGTCATATGGAACGACCTCGGCCAACGGCTTGTATTTTTCTTGGAAGCAGGTTCAATGCCTTTTCTGAAAAATTAGTAGCTTGTCCAAATTGAATTTGAGGTTTTATTAAGAAATTTTTTAAAACCATGCATATAGGGGCCTGATTTTCTTTGAACGGTTTTTCCCAATGTGGTCATATGGAACGACCTCGGACAACGGCTTGTATTTTTTTGGAAGCAGGCACAATGCCCTTTCCGAAAAATTAAGGGAAACAGCAAGTTTTTTTTAAATTAGAAAAATCTAACAAACTGCCTTTCTAAAACCAGCAGAGGTATGTGTTTAATATAGTATTTTATGTTAGTTGATTTAAAAAAAGTAATAGTCACTAAATATTTCTGATGATTTCGGCAGAGTAGTTTGTATTTGCATTCAATAAATGTTTGCCAAATATAACTAAAAATTTGTAGATATAGTAGTGTTTTGGCTACTTTTAGTTAAAAAGTTTCTTCAGAAGTAAATTGTAATTTGAAATTTACTTAAATTTAACTCATAAGTATATTACTTATATTTCGGAAATTTAACAATTGTTTAGTAGATTTAATCGCGGAACCTTTTTTACTAATTTTAATTAGCTTTCTCTGCTATATTTACATACTTATTTCTATGAATGGAGTTTCTGTTTAAAGCCAGATTCACAATGCTGTTGAACTTAACTCTGAGTGAATTTTGTTCCTTTCTTTTTTGCACTTACATATTTTTTTGTATCATGCTTTCTCTGTTTTACACACTCCACTGTGTAGCGAGGAGTACTCCAGCATTGTGAATCCGGCTTAATTTGTTTATTTCTTCATACTACAAAAAATAATAAGTAGATTTATAATGAATTATTTTAATTTGTAGGATTTATTTGAGCTATTTGTTTTTAAAATTAAAAATATAATGAAACCAGAAAATCCCGAAACCCCAAAAAATACCGGGATCCCGGGATTTGAATCTTCAAAATCCTGAATCTCGGGATTTGTAAAAACCAGTCCCGCTCGGCATCCCTAATACACACGTATATTGCAATTTGTAATGGCTTCATTACTAATAATCCACTTTCATGAGAAAAAGTGATCAAATATTTATTTATTTTAAACCCATTTCCAGCAAAATATTGGTAATGACACCTCATTACTATCTGCATTAACAAAAATGATATATCATTACCTTCCCAGCAAAATATTAGTAATTACACCTCATTACTATCTGCATTACCAAAAATGATATAGCATTACCTTTTGCATTATTTTATAATATAAAATAATGACTTCCTAATAACGGCCTATTGTATTCATTGTTTCTAAATATAAAATAATGACTTACTCGTATTAGTTTAAATAAGTACTTTTTACAGTACTTTTAATTTTTTTATTATATGTAAATATGTTTTATGTTTAAATTTTTATGACGAGTCCTAAAATTATACACTAGAGAAAACTTAAATTTTTCTGAATGTATTTCCTTAGGCTAATAGTATTTGCCTAACTCCTTATTTTTAAGAATCAAGTAAGCAATCGGATAACCACTTATAATTAAACTTTTTGTAAGCATGTGTGTAACCACTGATTATTCAAAATCTCATAACTACTTATTTCTCATTTTTTCGTAAGCGAGCGGGTAAGCGTAACTACTTATAAAAACGACCACGCCAAACAAAAAATTTTGAATTTTGACGCCAAAAAATAAGTTGTGCGGAGCTATGAATTTCTATTATATAACCACTTATTTGGTAATGAAAGATTTTGCTGGGTTCTTTGCTGGGTATCAAGGAATAATTTAATTCAATTGATACTGATATGTTGTATGCAGATTACTGCTACTTTCGGGATGTTTTTGAAGAATTACCAAAAGACATATCCATTGAAAACATATGGGCCCATTTCTTTAATAAGTGTTGTACAAAGAATGTTGAAAGTCTGTGTAAATTAATATCATTTATATTTTCAATTCAATTTTGTATTTTTTTTTGCTAATTTAACTGAATTTTAAATTGTCAAGAAAAAATCAAGCATTTTCTTCTGCCGATTTCGATCTGGCAAACTCTAGGTGGTTGTGTATCAGCACGTTCGTGAATGCTTCGCTTTTCTTAATTTTTTTATATCCGGCCCATTGAGAACACTTGTTGAAAGTAAAAAAGTGAACAAACATAGATATGAAAAAATTTAAATAGGCAACAATACCGTTTTTAATTTTGTCATTGTTGAGTTTTGGAAAGATGTTTTTCAAACAGTCAAAAACTTCCTCATTATCGTTGACGGCCATTTCGACGAATTTCTTAGAATTTTCCAATTTTATATGCAGTGGCGGCAGCAATATATCATCGATATTCTTTATTAAAGGTTCATTAACCAATTTTAACCGTTTTTCGTTTTCGAGAGTTCTTTTTCTTCAGTGGTTACACTGATACTGATCGACATTGCTTCGCGAATCTCAATCACAACGGAAACAAAAGAATTTCGGAAAACCACCTTTTGAAATAATAGCTTGCAATATGTTCAAACTTTCAGGTTACAGCAAATCTTCCAGTTGTGTTCATTATATTTGATTTTCTTCAATATATTGTCCATTGTTTCATAAGATTCCTTAATATTTGGGCCCAATGCTAATGGAATTGACGATTTTTTGTTTGTTTTGTGCATCAGCACAACCTTCAAACTTGAAGCTGAACCGTCAATGAATAATCGCCAGCGTTATATTCCATTCCCGATTTATTCACTAAACCTTTGATGTCATTGCAGTAAGTGAACGTATTTTTATCGTCAAAGGTATACAAAAATTCGGCTTGGCGTTTCCGGTATGCCGTGGCGCTAACGTCCTGCTGTGCGAGTTTCCTGCGCTTCAAAAAAGAGGTCAAAAATTCTGAATTCCGTTGCAATAATCCCAACTTAGCCACAATGTAATCCATTTCGTTTTGTGTTACTGTTAAACAATTTTTTTTTTAGATTTTACAGTTTTTTTATTTTTTAGTACAATTTTTTGCTAATTTCAGCAGATTGATTTTAGATTACAGTTTACAGCAATATACTGAAATTTAGTAGCTGCAACTAATTATTTATACTAATTTCATTGTACTAAAATTATGATATTTAGTAAGTTTTTTAACTGATTTTAGCAAATCGATTTTGAATTGCATTTTACATAAATTTTACTAAAATTTAGTAGCGGCTACTAATTTTTTCTACTAATTTTATTGTACTACAGATCAGCAGACATGTGTTGCTAAAGTTAGCAAAAAATACCGCTGGCCTCAAAACAGTTAAATTTCCCGTAACAACAGCAAAATTTTCAGTAGCCATTACACACTTTTTTGGTTGAGTTTAGGAAATAAACTCGTGAAAAGTCAAGATTAATTGCGCGGAAAAAATCGGTTAAGATGAAATCAAGATAATTTATAAGTTGGTCAATGGATTATGTATACAGATATTCTTTTTCAAGCTTAAATTTACTAATAAAAAAGTAAATCGTTTTTTTTTTTTTTTGTACCCCGGAGTTTATTTAGCGATATCACCCTTTTATCTTCCATATGAGTTATTGCTTTCGTATTGCCTGAAAGTATTGTTTTAGGGTAACAGTTGTTTCCAACGGAGGAAACTTCCGGAATACGAAATTAATATGGCCGGCAATAAATGTTTTCTTCCTGGCGATATGATCGGAGAATCTTCTTCGTATTGCCATGTTTGCTGGGTGATATTGGTTTGAGTATGTTCCTGTTCCAAGGCACATAATAGACCAAATGCTTTCTCAGTGGAAGCGAGTCCCCCAATCTCTTTATTATGTATAGTCTTTGGCTAGAACTAGGAAGAGTTTGAGGACCCAAACTAACCAAATGTCTTCATACTAAACTGTGGACCGAAAAAATGTCCCCGTAGCATGCGCTATGCATAGATATTATTTATATATGTAGTAAAGACGTGCACTTGTATATCTTAAAGTATTTCCAAAACAAATATACCATATACATAACTGTTACTATTGGTATAAATAAGAAAAGAAGTGTAACTGATATTGTTATGTTTTGTTTCAACGCACTCACTATATTCATAAACACAATACCAGTTATTTCTTGTTTTGCATTGAGTGAAGCATTTATTTGTTTCTTGTTCTCAAATACTTATTGTACCACAAATCTTTTCAAGTAATTGTTGTGGAAACAAATAATCAAGTGACTTAAGATTAAATTTGTTGTGAAATTTGTATTTAAAAATTAATAAAATTCAATTAAAACAAAAAATTGTATTTAATTTAAATAAAATTAGTGAAAAAGAGGTCGAAGGAAGACATGGGGTTGATTTGGTCGAAATTTTCACAATATATTTATTGGCAGTGTACAATAAGTATCTATTGTACAATCTTCATTATCTGTTTTATTTGTTTGAGCATACCATAGAAAAACAAATATATTACGCTCATTCTCTCTTTATTCATTTAAACACAATCTACCAGAAAGAATAACAATATCAACTATACCAGAAACACTAAACTACTTATCAATACGTATTCACATCAGTAGACATACCGAAACTTGTACAAGTAGTTGTATCTGTGCACGTGTTTTATATGTACTCAATTGTCGTTGTCTTTGTACTCAATTTAATGAGCTTAACTTTTTATTTTCCGTGTCCGATCCTATATATAAAATTAAACGATTATGATTGCGTGGGATATAATTTTTTGAGTATACTTGGTTGCCAACTGTTGTATCCGTAGCGTTGTGTCGGAATCACCTTTATTTGTTCCTGTTTCACCAGTCTGTTCCTGCCCTGCCAGTCTGTTCAAGCCCTGTCAGTACATTCCAGACATGTCTGTCTGATCCAGCCATGCTAGTCTGTTCCAGCTCTGCCAGTCCGTTCCTGCCCTACCAGTCTGTTCCAGCCCTGCCAGTCTCTTTGTCTTATCAATACTACAATATTTCTTCCGTCAGTCTGTTCCTGCTTTTCTGTTACATTTCTTTCTGCAGTTTTTTCCAGTACTTATTCCTATCCATATGTGTTCCTGTAATAACTGATATTTCTGTACCTGCCCTGCCAGTCTGCTCAAGCCCTATCAGTATGATCCAGCCATTTCAGTCTGATCCAGCAGTGATAGTCTGTTCCAGCTCTGCCAGCCCGTTCCTGCCCTCCCAGTCTGTTCCAGCCCTGGCAGTCTATTTGCCTTGTCAATTCTTTTTCTGCCATCAATCTGTTCCTGCTTTTCTATTACATTTCTTCCGGCAGCTTTTTCCAGAACCTATTTTTATCCATATGTGTTCCTGTAATAACTGTGCCACTGTGAATAGTTGCTCATCTCTATTATTATTTAATCATTTTGTTCCCGCTTTGTTTTTCAATATTTAAATTTCAATCTTATTTGTGTTTCTGTATTGTTCGTATATGCATACCAATAAACATTATTGTTTGATATCAACTTGAGATGCATTTGATATCAAATACCATTCTTAAATCTCCAACGTTAATTCTCAAATGCACCTCAATAGTCCGATTATAGTCTTCTCAACTTAAAAGGCTCATTTTTAATATGGTGATTTTCTTAGTTATCAAATTGAGAAATTTGTGATTCTCCAATTGGTTTCAAATGGATGGTACGGAATTGCCATATTAAAGAAAGCCCATTTATATAAATTTAAGATATAAACAATGTTTTTTACTTAGTTTTGTAACTTATTTATTATATAAAAAAAAAAACATAAAATAATGAGATCATAAAAAACAATTCATTTGAGTTATTTTTAAGTAATAATAAAAAAACATCATAAAAAAGATCATAAAAACAATTGATAAAAAACAATTCATTAAAGTTATTTTTAATAATAAAAAAACATTAATTAATTTGGGAGATATTTTCCTTTTTTCCATTTACATAATTTATCTTCTTATGAAGGCGGTTATTGGCGTGTTGGAAAAATGATATGAGAGTTCTTTCGAACTCGCTGTCCGAAGATGCAGCTGCAAATTTTTGATTGTAAGCTTCTGGAAAGATTAATTACATTTAGTTAATATTAATTTAAATCATAACATAAAAACATAATTACGTTTTAATGCCGCTGTGACACTTAGAGCTCCTACAGGTTGTTTTGTCTTAGTTCCTTGCCAGGAATATTTGATAGCTACCTCATCCGTTATCATTTTCCGCCAAGCTGTTTTTAAAAATTTTATGGAATTGCCACATACTAACGCCATAAGTTCGGAAACCTAGTAGATGAATTATTAAACTTTAGTATTTGGAATTTTGTTTATATTTTTGTCAAACTTACCAGGTCGTTAAAATTGTTTTCAGATGCTTGAATTTTATCTTCGAATAGGCTTAAGTCCGACACTAGCTGAAACTTTGGCAAAATTGGCTTTCGCTTTAAGGTCGTCTTATTTCCCCCCGATTTTACCTCTTCCAGTACTCTTTTTAGTAATTTTTGAGTGATTTCATGTTCTAAAAATATTGGAAATGTGCATTGTGTTTTTGTTTTTAGAAATATGCTTAATGCGTTATACTTTTGAGCACATTTTTTTGGAAGTTGTCAATCTTTTGATTTAACTCATCCCAGTCTTAAAAATTAAAAATAATTCAAAATTATAATTGACATTTAATATAATTATACTAATAAAAAAAATAAAATTACTTATGCTCACCTTTTTTGGTTACATACTCTTCGGTTATTGTTCAAAACGTACTGTTTAGATCCATCTACATGTGAATGAAGGGTATAAATAAAAATTGATTAGATTCGAAATTACTAAACATAATTATTTTTTGTGATATTAGTTCCACTAAATGTTGATACTGTTAATTCGAAAATTCCAAAGTGTCGCAAAATTTAATATTAAAATTGGATGATTTTATTGGAATAGTTAAAAAGTCCTTTATATTCAAAACTTCCTTTCCTATAATTTCTATATTGCTTTCATTTTGAGAAATAGACATTACTTTAAATATTCTATTGTTTATACTATAAAAATTATCAGGTCTTTTTGTAGAAAAATAAAACAAATTGGTATAAATTGATTTAATTGTCCCCTTATTAAGAACTTTTTTATTTTTATTGTCATTTGGAGGTTTGGGTAATCTTAAGCTATCCTCTACCAATCTGTTATATATCTGATGATTTTTTTACATTTCCTTTTCAGTTTACACAAATAGTTTTCAAATTTGAAAGCACTTATGGATTCTAGGCAACCATAATTAAATGCATCATTTGCTAAGTGCATGAGGCAGTGAAAATTAAAAGTTAAAAAAGTATCATCGTAGAGGCGAGATACATTTTTAACAAACTCAGACAAAAGAACTTTTGCACATTCGTTATTTTCCATACAAGATTTTTCATCTAACAGAATTCTAACTCCCAAACTGAGCAATAAAAAATGATTATATCGTTCAGCATCTAAAACGTCAGCAAGGACGAAAATGCCTGTATATAAAAGAAACGATCTTAATTCTTTCAATTTCATTTAAGCTTCGAGGATGTCTAGCAAATTCTTTTGGCACTTGGTTGCTCAAAAAAAGTAGTTTTGAATTTAGTAATTTAATTTCTGACGGTTTTAAAGAAAAAATGTACTTTCTTTTTCTGATCCAACCAATGAGTAAAGTTTTCATAACGCCAAGGCACACTACATGCATATAATCATTAGGAAATGAATTCACGATATCTATAGGTAATTTTTCTATAGCCAGTGGCTCTAGCAGTTTGTGATGGTTGGCATCTATTCTTAAGCGAAAGTTGGAATCAGTTCTGAAATTATGTACCGCACTTCTAAAAATCATTCTATGATTAACAGATTCTCCTTTCTGAGTACATTTGAGACAACTAAAGAACCCCGTATGCCCTTTGATACCAAGAATATGCGATCTTGCTGGTGCATCGCATATAAATGCGCGACAATTGACAGGAAACAATTTTTCCTCAAAAATTAAACCCACATCAATCAGTTCACATAAATCATTAACAAACCTTGTTAAATATGTATTTGGACACAATGGTTTACTTTTACCACAATAAGTGCCTACAACCATAACGTCTGCCGTCCCATTGCCATTTATTAAAATAGGCCAACTTTGCAAATTGGAACTCTTTGCTAAAGGAAGGCCATCAATATTTATATTCAGGCTTAGTTCGCCAGAAAATGAAGAATATTTTAGCAAAAAATCGGTCAATGTGTCTTTAACGCCGTAATGTACATATTCACCTAACCCCATTTTTTCAACTGGCGCACTTTTGGGAGTAGACTTTGAGGTCCTCACGTCTTTAGGAAGTCCACAAATGTGGGTACTCAAAATTTTTAGAAGACTATTAGCAGCTGCGTTTGTAATATTAAATTGAACTGCCCATGACGCAAGCTCATCCCTCAATTCCCCTAAATTTTCTACTATTTCCTCCTTTTCACTTTCGCTTTCCGATTCAGATGAATTGCCCTCATTTCTAAATTCCTCAAAAGACACGTTTCCACAAGCATTTGATGTCGAAGGTCCCATTGCCAAAGTTTCATCGGCAAATGAGCGCTCCGACAGCAAAGCCACCACCTGCCTTACCTCACTTTTAACTTTCTTTGATCTATTAATTTTTATATTAATTATTTAAACTTTGCTTACCTTCAATTGTCTTTCCTTCACTTAAATGCACTTTTATTTATTTATATTTTTAACACTTGCTTTTTTCACTATTTTCACTTCTTTCACATTTGCACATTTGTAATAAATGAATAAATGCAGCTGCAACATGTGTTTTTCAAACGCTACCAGATCTGTAAGCGATTGCACAAAACAGCGCTGCCATACGAGAATAAAAAATTTAGAAAAAAATCTCAAATTTATCTCAAATCGTATTCAAGTTCAAAAAATGTTTGGTTTCAAGTGGAGAAGTGTTAGATATCCACTTGCGAATTAAAATTTTTCTCAAAGATTGGATAAAATATTAAATCTCAAATTGATGTCAAGTTGAAAACAAAAAAGGCGAAAAATGTTTCAACTTAAGTTGAGAATTACATTAGAAATCAACTTGAGAATTAAGCTTTTCTCTAACATTGGAGAAATAATTTTTCAATGCATATTGGGTAATAATAATTATTGCTATTTTTGGTTTACATAAGTATTGTGTTTGTTCATAAATTTAAGATTATTTTATAACGTTTATGATTTCTTTTTTGTTTTATTTATAAAGTTTTATTTCAATTTGTATTTTCCGATTTTATCTCATTATTTTTATATAATCCTTGTAGTACTTATTAATTATATTTAATGTTTTTTCCGATTTTATCTCATTATTTTTATATAATTCTCATAGTATTAATTATATTTAATGTTTTCCAGCTGATGTATATTATACTGTAGCTGATGTAAATAAATAAATAAATAAATAAATAAATAAATAAATAAATAAATAAATAAATAAATAAATAAATAAATAAATAAATAAATAAATAAATAAATAAATAAATAAATAAATAAATAAATAAATAAATAAATAAATAAATAAATAAATAAATAAATAAATAAATAAATAAATAAATAAATAAATAAATAAATAAATAAATAAATAAATAAATAAATAAATAAATAAATAAATAAATAAATAAATAAATAAATAAATAAATAAATAAATAAATAAATAAATAAATAAATAAATAAATAAATAAATAAATAAATAAATAAATAAATAAATAAATAAATAAATAAATAAATAAATAAATAAATAAATAAATAAATAAATAAATAAATAAATAAATAAATAAATAAATAAATAAATAAATAAATAAATAAATAAATAAATAAATAAATAAATAAATAAATAAATAAATAAATAAATAAATAAATAAATAAATAAATAAATAAATAAATAAATAAATAAATAAATAAATAAATAAATAAATAAATAAATAAATAAATAAATAAATAAATAAATAAATAAATAAATAAATAAATAAATAAATAAATAAATAAATAAATAAATAAATAAATAAATAAATAAATAAATAAATAAATAAATAAATAAATAAATAAATAAATAAATAAATAAATAAATAAATAAATAAATAAATAAATAAATAAATAAATAAATAAATAAATAAATAAATAAATAAATAAATAAATAAATAAATAAATAAATAAATAAATAAATAAATAAATAAATAAATAAATAAATAAATAAATAAATAAATAAATAAATAAATAAAATATAAATTTTCATAACTCCATTTCAGGACTAGAAGTTTTAATAGATTTTCTAAAAATTTCGTCCTATTAACACACAGACAAAAATAATTCATACATGGAATGAATTTTTTCATAAACTATAAATTGAACATTATGTTTTTTTCCCAAAAATTTTTCATTCGGAGTATGAATTTGTTCATACATAGTATGAAAAACATTACAGTATATATGAATGAAATTTATGAACTTTTCTTACCCTATATAAAAAATCTAAAAATTTTGTAAAAATGCTTTATTAGTGGGAATAATAAGTATATGCACTTTAAGAATAAGGAAAAGAAAGAATTTCTAACATAAATGAATGGATTAATTTTAATACTTTACAAAACATTATACAAATAAAATGGAGGTACTAAAAATCATAGTCGGGAAGTATTCAGTACCTCAGTACTTAAGTACTAGTAAAGTACAAGTACTTTCAATGTACTTGTACTTAAGTAAAATTACTTGGTTAATTACTTGGCACTTTCCAAGTACCAAGGTACTATGGTACTTGCTAAGTACTACAGGTACTTGGTACCAAAGTACTTGATAAGTAGCTTTGGTACTTGTTAAGTACTATGGTACTTGCTAAGTACTTTTAAGTGCATTTTTCGATCTATTTTCCCTTTTTATTTTTTAAAATCAATTTATTTAAAAACCTTAATTAACACTTTGCTACAAACTAAATTAAATGGACCGCGCATTTGCCATAATTTTAATTATTTTTTTAAAAACAGTCACCTTATTTTTCAATATAAAATGCTTAATTTTTAAAAATGCTACATAATTTGCATAATTTAGGAGCGCCATTTCTTTTACACTTCTTATTGTATATCAGTAATTTGAATGGCATATGAATGGTACTTTTATCCTTATTTTAAAACAATTTTTTAGAAAAAACATTTTTAATTGGCAATTGCACTTTAAATGCAACTGCAACCTTAAATCAAATTTTGAAAGTATTTTTATTGAAAAGCTCAACATTTTTATTATACAATTATATCCTCCAATTTTTTTTTCAAAACTGCAGTCGCATTTAAAGTGCAGTTCCGAATTTAAAATGTTTTTCGAGAAAGTCATTTTGAAGTAAGGACAAAATTACCAGTCGTATACCTTTAAATTACTGAGATACAATAAACGATTTAAAAGATTTGGCGGTACAAAGTTACACAAATTGTGTAGAATTTTTAAAAATTATGCATTTCCCTGTAGAGTTCTTAGCTGATTTGAAGATTGTTACGATGAGTGTTATTTTGTAGATTATGAATTTTAAATACAGCACCCAAAAAATTGCAAATTAATGGCGGTTCACGAAAAAAGGCTTTATGGCACAAAAAATTAATTGAAAAACTTAACCAGCGATTTTCATCTGCAAACAAATATACTGATGTAAGAATTTTCCTTTTTACAACTTTTTTTTCCGCGATTTTTTTTCGCGTTTTTTTTTATTTAGTCACCGAACTTTGATCTACGAAGTGGGTATCATAGTCCATAGATTATAAATTTTAAAAAATCGCACTTAAAAAATTGCAAAATAATCGCGGAACGCGAAAAAAGGCTTTATGGCACACAAAATTAATTAAAAAACTTAATCAGCGATTTTCCTTATGCAACAAATTTACTGATGTGAAAATTTTCTTTTTCGCAAATTTTTTTCCGCTACATTTTTTTACGGTTTTTTTTTTTTTTTTTTTGCTACTAGCCTATAAATTTTGTTGTACGAAATGGATAGTCTCTAGATTATATATTTCACAAAACCGCACCTAAAAAGTGCAAAATATTGGCGGAACGCGAAAAAAGACTTTATGGAACAAGAATTGTATTGAAAAACCTTATCAGCGATTTTCATTCTGCAAACAAATATACTGATGTAAGAATTTTCTTTCTTGCAAATTTTTTTACGGGACTTTATTGCGCGATATTTTTCGCAACTAGCAGTACTTAAATATTAAACATTATTTATATACCCAGCTAAAAATCGACATATATGGATCCATACAGGTTAAATGTATGTGCGTGCATGCTCATAAACATGCATTCATGACCATACATGGATACATAAATCTCCATACATGCATCATATATGTCCACTAGGGTGGCATTGAAAAAAAAAAATTCAAGTATCGCTTAGGTCTGGTCGGATTATTGTGCCACTTGGTCTAAAATATGTATGCTGAAATTTTGAGCGAAATCGGACCACTCTAAGCCGTGGACCCTAGGGGCCAAAGTTCAGATTTTCGAACAAATGTATATCTAGCTGTAATTGCTTGAAGAAATCGTATTTTTTTTTTGAAATCTTGAAAGCATTAGTAAAATTGCTCTAATTAATGCAATAAATACCAATTTTAAATATATATAAAAAAAAAAATTAACTCTTTAGTGCCATGGGTGCCAAAATGACCCATTTTTAGAATCTTGAAAACATTAGTAAAATTGCTCTAATTAATGCATTAAATACCAATTTTAAATATATGTATAAAAAAAATTAACCCTTTAGTGCCATGGGTGCCAAAATGACCCATTTAAAAAAAAAAATGTAGTATATCCAAAAACACGTAAAAAGTAGTTCAGAGTTCAAATACTAATAGATCTCAAATAACAAAACAAAAAATTTTAGATATGCATATTGAAAATTATTTTAATAATTATTTTAAATAAATTATTAAGTTTTTAAATTAAATTTTTTTCAAATACACTTAAAGACAATACAAATTATTATAATTTTTACACCATTTCACTTGTTTTAATAACAATTGGAACTCTTTTAAATTACAAATGATGTTTTTGAATTTTAAATGGGGCTTTTTTAATTACATTTGCTATTTTTTGAAAAACAAGTGTGATATTTTGAAAAATTAATGTGATTTTTTGTTAATTTTTGAAAAATAAAATTTGAAAATACTCATTATTTAATTATAATCATTTCTTAAGTCCTTTAAATTTCCTTCTTTTGAATATTGTTGTCTATAATTTTGTACAACCTGAAAAATTAAAAAATACATAAAACCAAGTTAAAAATTTCGAATGAAATATTAATAACATTTTGTATTACTTTAAATAAATATTGCCTCTGCTCTTCATCTTTTGTAATTTTTTCGTGGTAATCTTGAACTAGTTTTATTCCTCTCTCGGCGCAGTCATTTACAATTTTTAAGTTTTGAATAATTTCCTTTCCTTTTCTGTACTCTTCCAAATCATTCCAAGTACTTGGGTCTCTTTCTAAAAAATCTGTTGGAATATCGAACCTATTCAAAAGCCTTTTAGTATTTTTGGAGAACAAATCATTTAGAATTAATGAATTGTCTCTGTCAATGAATTCTTTTAGATTTTCCTTCTTGATAAGTAGCTTTTTTAAAATTTCTTCACCTTCTTCATTATTTTCTTCTTCAACATAACTCAAGCACATCTTTTCAGATAACTTGGCTTTCGCTTCGCAGTCAATTCTATCATCAAATAAAGCGAATCCCACACATTCTTCATTTAAATAATATAAGTGATTGATAAATTTAGATATAGCCTTTTCTGCTATATTTATATTAATAGTTTTGTAGCTTTCTAATTTTCTTAAAAATTCTAAATCATTTACAGGCGCTTGTTCTGCTTTGTCTGCATTGAACCAGAATCTGGAGTAACACTTAATAATAAAGCCAGCAATTTCAAGTAAACCATTTATTTCTGATTCGGTTATTTCAGGGAATTGATCCCGAAAAATTAAAATTTTTAAAGAGTAAATAACTTTGGCCATCCACCTAGCATGGTGCATAGCTCCTGGCTTTGAAAATTTTAGTCCACGGGGAGGAACTCCACCCAAAAAGATTATAATTAACTCAAGAAACTCTTGGTAATCACTCCGTGGAAAGTCCTTTCTAATCTTTTGCATTGCGAAGCTTAAAATCTCATCACTTTCATCACCTAAAATAGTTTTAAAACGTGGATATGTAAATCCCGTCGAAATTTTGTTTTGATCTATTTTGGGCCAATGCTTTTTAAATTTTTTGAATATAGTGATTTCAGGGCCAATTGAAACGCCCATTTCTTTCTCGAATACACCTGCTAACACAATTTCCAAAATGTGATGTCTGCAGCCAAGGAATAAAATGTCTCGTCCGATTCGTTTTTCTAAAATACTGCAGGCTCCTCTAAATTTGCCTGTGTTTGACGCTGTTGTATCAAATACAAAGGCCTCGGTTTTGTCTAAAATATTGTGGTCTTCAAGAGTGTCGTAGACTGCAGATGCCATTTCTAGGCCAGTTCCCGATGGTATATCGGGAATATTTAATATTTGTTCTGTCTTTGGAGCAGTTGCTATAATTGAGAGACGGTCTTCGGATTTTCCTGTTACGCTAGGCAAAAGTTTTGTATCCCAGTGAATTGTTAAAGGTTGGGAGTTTTGTTTAAACGTTGATACAAAATTTGTGCTCTTTGCTTTGCGCAACGCATCCCTTTGCTGACGAATCGAATTACGGTTTATAATAAATTCGGATGAGTTGAGCCCAACTGCATCCAGAACAGCAACTAGTAAATGAACTGTATCTCTGGAACTTATCTTTAATTTATCCAAAACAGCTGCTAGTCTTGGTGTCAAAATTTCTTAAATCCGTTAAATTTAAACTAACAACTGGTTTATGTCCTTACTAATTGGTTTTTGGTTATATTTATCAGTAAATGGTTCATAAACAAATTGTTTGATTCTGAGTGCATTAGAAAACTTCGGCAAAATGCACCCAATCTTGTAATATAAGATAAAAAGTGGTTAATTTCGAACTCCAAGACTAAAGGGGTTAATTTTATTCAAGCAAATGTTTAGACTATAATTAAAAATAGTTGATTATTAATCGTATTTCATAAAAAAATTCATATTGTAATTTAGAATATTAATTACAATAATTTTACAACTTTTTAGCAGGATGCTTTGAAATATAAGTATTTCTACAATTAAATATAGGTAAAAATAAAGTAATTCGTAAAATCTGAACTTTGACCCCTAGGGTCCACGGCTTAGAGTTATCCGAATTAGCTCAAATTTTCAGCATATGATATTTAGACCAAGTGTCACGATAATCCGAGCAGACCTAAGCGATAATCCAAAGTTCAAATTGCTCCATACATTTCAATGCCACCCTAATGTCCACACATGTGCATTAACGAAATTTGAGGTAATATCTACATGCATGATCATGCATATTCATGCATATTCATGCGTGTTCATGTGTGTTCATACATGTACACACATGTAGATATTAACTCAAATTTCGTTAATGCACATGTGTGGACATATATGATGCATGTATGGAGATTTATGTATCCATGTATGGACATGAATGCATGTTTATGAGCATGCATGACTGTTGACTTTTGTCCCGTAGGGTCAAGTTTTGAAAAATCCCACTTTGACCCATTTAGAGTGCCCCAATCGAGTCCAAATGTATGACCGACCCCCACTAACTTTGGAGGGCCGATCCACCCATGCCAGTGGCACACCCCCTGGAACTCCCCTGGGGGTTCCCCATACAAACATTTTAAAAAATCACCATTTTTGGCACTTTATTTTATTATTTTTTATTTATTTTATTTATTTTTATTTATTTTATTTATTTTTATTATTTTATTTATTTTTTCTCTTAATAAATTTATTTAGTCAGAACATATGTAAATGAAAAAATTAATTTAACTTAGTAATAGAAAAGAAAATAAAAAAAATTACTGTTTGAAGTCTTTTTTGCTTTCAAGTCTGGGCAATTTCGCACGGCTCTCTAATGTCGTCACCATAACAGCCTCTACATTTTCCGGTATAACTCGTTTGGAAACGCTAGCTAGCAATTGAACGTGTCGTTCTGTTGCAGGTCGTAAAATAGGTTGTGTGGGTTTTTTAAGCCACCACAAGACACAGCTGCATGTCGTAAACTTACTTAAGCTAAATCGGTTACAGGTAGAATTGAGCATAAAATTATCATAAAGGATTTTCCAGAAGTAATAAAAGGCGCACTTGCTTAACAGAATTTGTGGTCAGATTAACGTTTAATTTACATGTAAGTACTTTATGGGCAGTTTTGACAACAAAATCGGTTACAGGTAGAATTGAGCATAAAATTATCATAAAGGATTTTCCAGAAGTAATAAAAGGCGCACTTGCTTAACAGAATTTGTAGTCAGATTAACGTTTAATTTACATGTAAGTACTTTATGGGCAGTTTTGACAACAATATCGGTTACAGGTAGAATTGAAATTACCATTTCATTCTTATTACCTCGTCTCCTAGACCATATATAACGCAACAGTTTTTGTGAATGCATTAAGTCGTTGTGAAGAACTCGAAGTGTGAATTGCTAATTTGAGATAAAAAAATATTAAAAAAAAAAATCATTCTAAATCAAGAAGTTTACAATGAATCCACCATCCTCTACACCGCAAGATGAAGCAATAACAACATCAACAACTATCGAAAACCCAATGAGTCATATACCCAGGCATGATGTTACTGTTTTTGGTGTGTCTACTGATTTGACTGATCTTAATTTACCAACCCATCTGGATATCTTGAGATATTATTTTTACTTGAGCGAACAAAAAAAGTTGTCCTATAAAGCATTCACTATTCAAGTACAAGATAAGTTGATTGGAATTTGGGAAAAACTTGGTATGGAAATAATGCTGAAAAAAAGTGTATGTAATAAATTGAATAGATTGCTTGACAAATATCAAGAGCAAATCAAGAGAAGAAACAAACCCCAACAATTTACAGAGTATGTAAAATCTCTGGAAACAATTTTTTTCATTGGAACATGTAAATGCGATTTGAAGGCAGCTCCATGTGCATGCGGTTTGGTTCCCGAACGCCTCAAAGAGTTTATGCACGATCAACATAATCAGAGAAGTCTAACAATGGATGGATTTGCGATGGAAATTGAAGAGCAAGGAGCAACGTCTATGTCATCAATGCCAACATACCAAGATCCCGATGATTCAACATACGCACCGCCACCGGTTCAAGAAGATTTGGATATAAGCACAAGTTCACAATACACACAGAGATACGATTGTTTTAACTTTGCCTTGGTATGTGACAGATTTGGCGTGCCTGATAGAGTAGCATCAGCAATGGGAACAGCTCTTTTCCAAGATTTTAAAATGAAAGATATCCATGGCAAACCTCTCATCATGGATAAATCGAAAGTTCGCCGAGAAAAAGAGAAATGCAGACAAGAAGTGCTTCGCAAACGGTTAGATGATACCAATTTGTTAGCATTTTTATTCGATGGCAGAAAAGATGATACTTTAACGAGAGATACAATTGATGAGAAATATCATACTAGAATGGTAAAAGAACCTCATCTTGTTATTTTGAGAGAACCGAATTCTGAATTGATTGGTTACGTAAGACTGGAACATGAAACCGCTGAATACAAAACAACCAAATTAAATGATTTTTTCAACGATAAAAATATATCACTGGATGCATTAATTGGCATATGCACTGACGGTGAGCCAACAAACACTGGCCCAAACGGTGGAATTATACGACGATTCGAATTGCTGTTAAAAAGACCATTGCATTGGTTCGTTTGCCTTCTACACTTCAACGAACTTCCGTTTCGGCATTTGTTTGAAGCTTTGGATAAATCAACCAGCACTGGACCAAGATCGGCAACCGGAAAATTGAGACGTCAAATCGAAACTTGTGAAACTCTTCCGGTAAGTTATTGCTATCACTCATTTATTATAATTGTCAACCGTTTTTAATTGTTTTATTTTTATATATTTTCAGGTGGTGGACGGCTTTCAGAAAATTGAGTTGAAAAATATGCCCCCTGCTCCAGAAAAAATTGAATTTTCCACCGATTCCAAGTACTTATACGACATGGCCCATGCAATTTCTAGCGGCGTGGTTTCAGTGGATCTGGCAAACATCAAACCAGGGAAAATTGTACATTCTCGGTGGCTCACCAAGGCCGCCAGACTATTACGATTATATGTGACAACGGAAAATCCAGATGGAAATTTAAGAATACTGGTTGAATTTATAATTACATGTTATGTGCCAATGTACTTCAATATCAAGTATTACAGCTCTGTCGTGTACGGTAGTAAATTATTTTTCAAATTCATTAGTTGGTCAAGATTTCTAGAACCTCGTTTACGCAAAATTGTCAATAAAGTAATTACAGATAATTCATATTATGCGCATTCGGAAAATATCTTGTTATCAATGTTGTTTGATGATAGCAAAGAAAAGCGCGACTGTGCTATCAAGATAATTCTACGCTATCGAACCGATGTTGACGACCCAACGGGACTTAGAGCTTATAAAAAACCAGATATAAACTTTTATTGCACAAGTTACACGGAAATGATCAATATGAATGACATAAATGACGTATTTGAACCACCATTCACGCGAAGCATTCCATACGATACTTTGAAAGAATATTTAAATCAAGATGATCCACCGTTTAATGATCCAAAAATTCCATCACACATACAAGAAACAGAACGACACGTTCAATTGCTAGCTAGCGTTTCCAAACGAGTTATACCGGAAAATGTAGAGGCTGTTATGGCGACGACATTAGAGAGCCGTGCGAAATTGCCCAGACTTGAAAGCAAAAAAGACTTCAAACAGTAATTTTTTATTTTTTCTTTTCTATTCCTAAGTTAAATTAATTTTTTCATTTACATAAGTTCTGACTAAATAAATTTCTAAGGAGAAAAAATAAATAAAATAATAAAAATAAATAAAATAAATAAAAAATAATAAAATAAAGTGCCAAAAATGGTGATTTTTTAAAATGTTTGTATGGGGAACCCCCCAGGGGAGTTCCAGGGGGTGTGCCACTGGCATGGGTGGATCGGCCCTCCAAAGTTAGTGGGGGTCGGTCATACATTTGGACTCGATTGGGGCACTCTAAATGGGTCAAAGTGTGATTTTTCAAAACTTGACCCTACGGGACAAAAGTCAGTTGGGGGTAGTAGAATTCGTTTTAGAGGTATGGTTCCTTCGGCAAAGTTTCTTATTTTGATCCCTAGAATACGATTTTCCCTGAGCCATGGGCGATTTTTTTGCCTCCCCACAAATCGACCCGGCTTAATGAACATACATTTAACCTGTATGTATTCATATATGTCGATTTTTAGCTGGGTAGTGAAAAACAGACGAAAAGCAGTATTAGCGTTCATAAACGTTTCAAAATGTCATCGCATTATTTGCCATGCAGTATTGCTTTGCATAATATTTTAAATGTGGGTTTTTTAAAACATAATCTAGGGACTATAATACTAATTTCATACACCAAAGTTTGGTGTTTAGTTTGCAGAATGTAAATCGCGGATTAAGTTTTTTAATGCATATTTTCAGATAATCAAAATAGGTCAGGTCTAGTAGAGATGCCAATTGATTCCATATTTATAAAACAGCCAATATAAACCAATCTATCCATCTCCTTTTTTTTAAACAAATGCTTTTTTGCCCAATTGTAATTAGTTTTTAAGGCATTAGTGCGATTTCATTAGTATTACAAATTGGAATGCCATAACATTTTAGTAGCCTTAAATGGTAATGAAATTTTTTTGGCATTAACATTAGTCAGCTAACATAATTCCACTATTTTGGATTTTTAGTGATTTTTAAAAAAAGGGAAAAAACTACCTAAAACCTAAAACGAATTCACAAATAAATACAAATGTTTTTTATGTTTTTAAGTGGTAGTTCCTGAGTCTTTTAGATATTCTCCGTGTTATTAAAAATGTAAAATTTTTTTTTTCTATTTCTTTTACAAGACATAAACAGAAAACTATAGTACCATAGACTTAGCAAGTACCATAGTACTTAGCAAGTACCTATAGTACTTAACAAGTACCATAGTAATTAGCAAGTACCCGTAGTAGTTAACAAGTACCATAGTACTTAACAAGTACCAAAGGAACAAATGGTGGTTCTTTAAAGTCTGTAACTCTGTTTTTTGAATAAAGAGTAATTTCAGACATTTTTAATTTTTGCGCTTTCAGCCTCAACGCAATTCAAAATTTTTTGATACTGACATATAACTGACAAGAAAACAAAAAAATTGAGATCAAATTAATAAGTGTGCCTTCAAAAATAAAGAAAATATGATAATAATAATCTCTTCGCCTCTATGCGTGAACAACTTGAAATTTGATATTTTTTGAAGGGTACATCCGCAGTTCGAGAAATAATTAGTTGCAGTCCTGTGTGATCGGTATATATCGGTGATGCTATTATTTTGTGTAAGTGCTAAATGGATCGTACTATTAGTTTGGTGTCCAGACCCATTTTAGGGTAAATTTTGTAGCTTTTCATAGATTTTTGGAGCTAAAAGTAATAAATTTCCTGTTCTTGTAAAATTTTAAGAGTGTAATATTTTTCTAAAATTTCTTAAATAAAGCGACGTCAACCTGCTTTGTTGAAAGCTACCATGCTACTAAATAAATTTTACGCTCTTAGTTGATAGTTTTGTTGCCATTCGTGTTGTGTACGTGTGAAAAGCCGATTATGATCGGCCACTGGTGGCTATGGATGCCGACCACTGCTTTAAACCGTGGATGTGCCATTCAATTTTGTGCTGCAGTTTAGAGGGAAATTTATATGGGCAGAAGTCCAAACATAGACCGATTTAAACCAAAATCAATAGACTTCGTCCTTGGGCCGATATAAATCGGTCTACCAAATTTTATAAAAAAATCTTAATATTTGCGACCTGTAGGACGCGCACAATATTATATGGACAGACAGACGGACGGACGGACTGAAAAATTAAAAAAACAACATTACTTATATTCAATAATGGAAATATAGTTCAACTATGCATTTTTGAATAAAATTACCGTGATGATTGAAAAATATGTGTCATATTTTTTCATTAAATCGTGGTAAAAGTGTGCAAAAACAACTCAAAAATATCCAAAAAAAAAAGGTTTTTGGTAACTTTGACCTCAATTTGCTAAAAACCCAGATGTGCTGGAAAAATTTGGAAACCAAATTATGACTCAGCTCGGAAAAGTTACTTGAAAATGTGTGGTAGCATGCCCGAAAAATCCAAAAATTTTAAAATATTTACTAGCGAAAATGTGTGCGGTTTTTTGTTTATAACTTTTTCAGCACTCAAAAAAATTTATTCACGCGAACAGATTACTTATTTTTAATGTATTTTAAATAAGTTAATCTAGAAAAAAATGTGTCGAAAAAAAGGAAATCGACCCGTTTCGTAGATTTTCCCATATAACGTGTAAAAATTTACAAACGTCAATCAGGACTTTAGAAGTTCATTCACTTAAAATTTATTTGCATGCCGATAAATTTGCTTCATTTTCCTTTTTTTATTATTTTAAAATTAAAAAATATATATTGTCATTTTTACTTTTGTTTTCAAAATGACTTGATATTTTTTAATTACAAAATATAAAGAAAAGTTCATACATTGAATGAATTTGTTCGTACATATTACACATTACAACACTAAAAATGCATCGGGCATGCGACATATAAATTCTGATAGATTTTAGGATGAGTATCACGAATATGAACACCAAATTTTAAAATTAGCTCTAGTTTTTGAAATATTCGCAAATTTAACTTTTAGCAAAAAGTCAGTTTTTTCGTTAAAATTTCTTATTTATTCATATCTGACTAAACTACGGATAATTTTTAATATGGTTTAAAAGTGTAGACTTTGGGCTTTTAGAACCATACCAACTTATTTTTCTTAGATAAAGGAATTAGGATATAATTGCAATTCAAATGAAAACTTCACTTACTTTCCTATTTTGCAAATCAAGTAAAATCCCTTAATCGGATTTGCAAAGTCTTAACAGATGACGTGAATTCATATTCCACTAAATTCTTTTTGTCAAAAAATCACAACTTTTGCATCAACATTTTGCGAAATTCAATCTGAAACACAAATTTTATCGCCAATTTCCAAAAATGTATATTTTTGTTAAAGTCGATTTCATTTAAAATTTTGGGTGGCAGTATGCTTTGACTTCGTTTATTTTTGGAAAATTCTGATTGGTTAATTTATTTTCAACCAATCAAAATGTTTTAAAATTTGAATATTTTTGTAGAGTTTTCATACACAAAATGAACAAAACCGTATGTTTAACAATAAAACGGACTAAATTTAAAATGCTCCTTTATAGTAGTTTTTTGAACATGCATAATTTAAAATCTTAATTTTTTAGGAATTTGCACTTAAATTATCTAAAACTTTGTTGAAATTAATTAAAACATATGTGTATAACATATTTCTATGGTTTTATCTCAGTTTTTTAATTTCAGATTCGTCGCAGACTCCTTAATTTTTAGGTAATAAAAAAAACAATATTTTTCAGATTTAGCCAATTTTTACTTAAAACGAGTAAAAAGGTTAAAGTCGGGCATGCCGACTATACAATACCCTACACCAGTCTGGTGTATTGTTTGGATCCGAAATTCGAATGGGTTAAAATGGGGCTTGTGTCAAAATTTTCTATAATGTGAGTCAGCACCAAATTTCATTAAAATATCTTAATATTTGCGACCTGCAGTTTGTAACCAAGCCAATTTTGGGGGGACCCTTATATGGGCACTAGTTCTAAACATGGACCGATGTTCACCAAAATCAATAGGCTTCCTCCTTGGGCCAACATAGGTCTATGTACCAAATTTCATCAAAATATCTTAATATTTCCGACCTGCAGCGTATAAACAGTATAGTTTTGGTAGGACCCTTATATGGGCACTAGATCTAAACATGGACCGATGTTCACCAAAATCAATAGGCTGCGTTATTGGGCCAATATAGGTCTGTGTACCAAATTTCATCAAAATATCTGAATATTTGCGACCTGCAGCGTATAAACAGTATAATTTTGGTAGGACCCTTATATGGGCACAAGGTCTAAACATGGACCGATGTTCACCAAAATCAATACTCTGCGTTATTGGGCCAACATAGGTCTGTGTACCAAATTTCATCAAAATATCTTAATATTTGCGACCTGCAGCGTATAAACAGTATAGTTTTGGTAGGACCCTTATATGGGCACTAGGTCTAAACATGGACCGATGTTCACCAAAATCAATAGGCTGCGTTATTGGGCCAATATAGGTCTGTGTACCAAATTTCATCAAAATATCTGAATATTTGCGACCTGCAGCGTATAAACAGTATAATTTTGGTAGGACCCTTATATGGGCACAAGGTCTAAACATGGACCGATGTTCACCAAAATCAATAGGCTGCGTTATTGGGCTAACAAAGGCCTGTGTACCAAATTTCGTCAAAATATCTTAATATTTACGACCTGCAGCGTATAAACAATATAATTTTGGTAGGACCCTTATATGGGCACTAGGTCTAAACATGGACCGATGTTCACCAAAATCAAACTTGTTCGTCCTTGGGCCAACATAGGTCTGAGTACCAAATTTCATCAAAATATCTTAATATTTGCGACCTGAAGAGTGCGCACAAGATTGCATGGACATACAGACAGACGGACAGACGGACATTGTTAAATCGAAATAAAAAAAAATTCTGAGCCGATCGGTATACTATGTATAAGGTGGGTCTACTACCAATATTTTTTGGTGTTACAAACATCAGCACAAACTTATAATACCCTGACCACATAGTGGTGTAGGGTATAATTAAAATACAAAGTGCGAAATTTTTTTGATAAATTATGTAACATGAGATGTTTACTAATGGTATAAATTAAAAAATTGGATATTTCTTTCATCGCAGAATAATTATTAACGAAATCGTGAAAAAAGAGAAATTTCAATTTCAAATGCATATAAGTGACGCGCAAAATAGAAAGGGACCTAAGGGTAAAAACCGGTTTTGTTTAGGAGAGCCATTTTAAAGATTTAAGTATGTGCATCTTTGGTGTACCATCACTGAGCGTGTTGGTATTGGTCTCATTTGAAAGCGACACATCTCATGACGTCAGGAACGTGTTGGTCAACCTACCTCTTGTTTTGTGTAGTTGGTTTTTACTGTTTTCTACCTAGCGCGCTGTTTCCATGAGTTTGATATCAATTTTGGTCGCGGTTTTTCGAATCCAGTTTTATTTTCTGAAATTATTAATTGTGAATTATAATAAATACTCATTTATAATTCTTTTAAATCGGGAATATCACTCTGTTAGTACGAACATTTTTTAACATAACCTTATTATGTTATTCCCGAAAATAATTTAAAACTGATAACATTCTTACTGTTTGTTTTAGGATGAAATGGTGGACTAATTCGAAGAAGTAGATTTACTTTATCGTCGACTTCACTTTCATAAAACGCGCATATCTCTGGGAGGGAACACTTTTGGGGCATGGGATCGGTCTCATTCGATGCTCAGATGTTGTCCACATCAAAAAAAAAAAAAAAATTGATTTTTTTACCCTTACCCTTAACCTCTATGCGCTGTCACATATAGAGAATATTATCGCAGCTATAAAAACGTGCGATATATCAAATTAAAGGGCATGTTTCATCCTATTAAAATTTTGCAAGACTAGCGTTTTCTGCAAATACGGTTTTGCAAATATTTCTTAAACTATAGCTAACTTTAAAATTCTAGTGCCATATTCGTGATCTGCTTCCCAAAGTCTATTAGAAATGATGTGTCGCAATCCCGATGCAACAAATTTTTCTTATTTTGTTGTACTGTGTTATGAACTAAAATCAATTAAAGCTATTCATACTATTTATGAATAAATTTGGTTCTGTGTAGCGGACTTTGCAAGTGGACTACTAATATTTTTTTATTTTTAATTTAGGGTATTTCGAATTCCGATGCGATACACATATAATGAAGAGAAAATGCTTGTATATTTGCTTCTGTTTTATATAAAATAAAATGCGCTAAAATACTCGTGAAAAGATAATGAGATAATACAATTTTTTACAAATAGGCAGTGATGTTTTTTGGCTTTATTTCCGACAGTTTTCTGCTTAGCCGCGATAACAACCAACAGAATTGCATTGAACTGAAGTTGAACTAAAATTTAGTATATATAACAGTTTTCCTTTGCTGTTTTTATTATCCAATAATTAGCAAATATGTATGTTCTGCTAATTTCAGCAAATTTCACCGAAGGTGCATTTTTAAGTAGATTTTAGTAGCTCTTTCTGCTATTTTTACAGACATATTTCTATTAGTGTAGATATCGGATATAGTTTCATCGGTCGGTGAGTCGATAATTTTTTATCGATTGTGAGTTTCTGGTTAGATTAATTTATTTTATAGCTAGACAATTGAGTCTAGTTTGATTTAAAGCTTTTACCACTCTCATTGTGTAATATTTATTATTTTTGTTTTCAGAGCCTGGTTATTATCAAGATGGAGAATTTGGTATTCGCATTGAAGATATTATGCAAATTGTTCCAGCTAAATCGAAGTACGATTTTAATGGTCGAGGTGCTTTAACGTTCAAGACAGTTACATTATGTCCAAAACAAACTAAAATGATAAAAAAGGAACTTCTTCTTCAAAATGAGGTTAGTTTTTTATTTCTTCCCTTGTTTTTCTGTATACATATGTATATATGTATTTGTATTCGTTTATTTTTTCAGATTGATTTGCTAAATGAATATCATCGCTGTGTTTGGGATACCCTTTCGCCCATTTTAAAAGAAGAAGGTGACACACTCACTTTGTCCTGGTTAAAACGAGAAACGCAAGCAATATAAATCTAAAAAAAATGCATTTACCTACACATTTAAAATAAATAAATACGGTTATAACGAACTTTTCTAATAATGATCCAATATTTTCCCAGCTGAATCTTTGGAATGGATTTTTATGATTTTCTGAATAATCCCCCTGATTATGTAAGGCGTAGGTGTAGACGTTTTTAGGCGTTTTTACGCTAACTAACTTACACGTTATAACGACTATATTTGCAGTATTTATCAGTCAATTAGACTTATATTTCATTAAAATTTTGTTAGATTTATCAAGAAAACTTTAGTTTTTGTTTAATTTATGTTAATCAGGGGTAATAGTGATATTCATAATTCCGCTGCAAAAGTTCAATTTACGTTCCGGATGAAAACAGTACCGGTGTACTATAACCATGTGGGAAATTTCTGACATAAAAATGCAATTCTACCATATTTAAAATATGTAGAGTCGCAAAATGTAAAATTTAGCTAGAGCTGTGCAAAAAAATAAATTTAAATTATGTGACTCGCCCTGTGTTAAATTTGGTAGAGTTGCTTTTATCGATGTGAGAAACTTCTCACATAGTTATAGAATATCAGTACAGAATTGTTGTACTACATTAAATGACAGCTAAGATTTGCCCCGAACGGCTAAAACCGGCTGAGCTGAGCCGAGCCGTCAACCATTTTTGGTAAATTTGATTAAAAAGCTTCATATATTTTATGAATACTTTTAACTGAAAATTTTCGTTGAGTGTATAAAACTTTAATAAATAAAATTTAATTTTTACAACATTTTATGAAAAACCCCACTAATTCAATGAAACGTTCCAGTTTCAATGGACGAGTTCCAGTAAAACTTCATTGGTTTTACGCAAAAATTCATTAATATCATGCAGATAATTTTCTTAGTATATAAATGAAAATTCCGTAAATTCTCGAGAGTTTTAATAAATCTCATGAAAATTTCACAAATGTGGAGACTTACAGAATAATTTGTAGAGTTTTTTCATGAAAAAGTCAGTGTTTCCACAAAATAATGAAATAAAAGAATTAATAAAAATATAATAATGATAAATTCAAACCCAATGAAAATGGACTAATAACACAGTACAACAAAATAAGAAAAATTTGATGCATCGGGATTGCGACAGATCATTTCTAATTAGCGTTGCCAGAAATCTTTCACCAAAAAGCGGGACATAAAAATGGCGGAATTTCAAAAACTTTGGCGGAACAAAAAGCTCAAAATGTTAAGTTATCACCCCATAAGAAATGCATCAAAGTTTAGTTATTCTCAAATGTCGTCTTGGCTCTGAAGTTAGTTGAAAATGGGTTACACAACTTCCAAGAATTGCAATCAAGGATCAAATTCTATTTTGCTATTATGAAACTAAATAAGTTGAATAAAACCTATAATAACAAAAATTGAAAAATTTAATGAATTTCAATTTTGAAAAAGGGGTGTACAAATATTTGATATATTGCGACCCATAAGACAATTATTAAATTACCAATTTTATATAAAAAATTAAAATATCCCGGTGAAAAATGTCCATATATGTACATATATGGTTCAACCATATATGTATGGATCCGAAAAATGAGCTAACACCTAAGTATATGTTCATATATGGATATATATGTTCATATATGGACATATATGAACATATACATTTATTAAATATATGCGAATACATGCGAACGTTGCTGTCCTTTATTATAAGGTTGTACGATAGATATAAATTTATGTATGACATTCAAATTAGGCGCTACATATGTTCCTTTTTTTATTCATGGCATTAAATATAAGTCCATATTTATCCAAATATGAGTTCCTTTTACATATATGGAAAAATGTATTCTTCGAATTATGTTCATATACAAGTCCCTTTTGCATAAATTGAATAACATATACTTTCATATTTGTCCATATATGAGTGCCATTTCCATATATGAAATAACAGATGCTTCCATATATGTCTGTATATGAAATTTTTTCCATATATGGAATCACATATACTTCCATATATGTTCATATAAAATCCATATATGTTCATAAAAAATCCATATTTGTTCATATGTGTCCATACATAAACCATATATGAACATGTTTGAGCGTATATGAGCATTTTTCACCGGGATGTTTTTAAGACACATAATGAAAAAGTATATTAAGTGTACCCAGGTGAAAATGTTCATATATGGCCATATATGGCAACATATATGGGTTCGGATCCGAAATTTGAGGGTATATGGCCATATATGGAGATATATGAATTTTCATATAAAAATTTTTTTTTTATTTTTTAATAAAAATATTGCTTTTTTTATTCAAATTAAATGTAAATATTATAATTCTATTCATACGGGCCATATATGGAGATATATGAATGTTCATATAAATTTTTTTTTTATTTTTTAATAAAAATATTGCTTTTTTTATTCAAATTAAATGTAAATATTATAATTCTATTCATACGTTACTGATGAATTTGTACATTTGAATGAAATTGAGAAATTATGAAATTTTTAATGGACATAAACATTTTACTTCAAGTTTAGAAAATATTTTATGACTGATTTTTGATTATTTAATGATTGTTTATACACTAATAGAAAAAAGTGTGTAAAAATTTTAGTTAAAGCTACTAAAAATTAGTTCAAAATGAAAAACTCCTGAATTATCAGAGTAGTTTTGCTAAATATAAATAAGATAGGAACAGCAAAAATAAAACTGTTTAATATATTTACAAAATTTGAGTTCTAATTGAGCTAAATTTCAGTGATTAGAAAATAAAATTAAATTGTACTTAGTAGTAGACAAAAAAACATCACATAAAATTAAAAATTTTTAAAGTTCCTTTTTCGTTTTGTTTTTAATGGAAATACAAATCTAGCCTTCTGAAATCAACAGTTTAATATTTTTAGCAAATATTTCTCTTGATTTTATAAACTGCTATTTGCATTGAACAAAATTTAACAAAAATTTTTTTAGATACAACAGTCAGATTTTCTAAATTTAGAAGTTTTATTTTTGCTGTTTTTATCTTACTGCAACATTTTCAATTGTATTTCAAAATTTATCATTTTATTTCAGTAGTTATCAATTGTTTTTCTGATTTATCAATTGTATTTCAGAAATAATCAATTGGATTTCAGTTTACTCAATTGTATTGTAGAAGTTATGAATTGTTTTTCAGATTTACCAATTGTATTTCAGAAATAATCAATTTATTTCCAGTTTTATAATTGCTTTTCCGAAATTATCAATTGATTTTCATATTTATCAATTGTATATCAGAAACTACCAATTGTATTTCAGAAATTATAAATTATATTTCAGAAACTGAAAATTGTATTTCAGAAATTTATTAATTGAATTTCAGAAATTCGCAATTGCATTTCAGAAATTATCAAATGTATTTTACAAATAATCAATTATATTTCTAAAACTGGGAACTGTATTTTAGAAATTGCCAATTGTATTTAAGAAATTATCAAATGTATTGTATTTCAATATTTTTTGAATCCGCTCACGTAATTACCCCCATGATAAAAAAAACTTAAAACATTACCCATATATGGAATAATATATGAATTCATATATGAAGATATATGGAATATATGAACCAATATATGGACCAATAATTGTAGTATATTATCATATATGGATTCATACATTTGAATGTATTTACCCATATATGCTTCCATTCATAGCATATATGTTCATATATGATCATACATTAAACCATATATGCTCATACATGAAACCATATATGACAATATATGAACATTAGGGCGGGTCGAATTATTTTTCATCAATTTCCCTACGATTTCCGTATTCTATGGGTTATTCCATGAAAATTTGCCAAAGGAACCATAAGGGACATAAGAAATAACTTTTTCCTATAACACTGTTTCTATAATGATGTAACCAGCACCATGTAGACACTTCTGGCAACACTACTTAATTGTGTTTACTTTAATAAATTTTGTGTTTAAATAAAGTTAAAGTAAATCAATTTCAAGGACTTATTAAATCAAGGACTTATTATTTTAACAATATTTTAACAGCGATTATAAAAGGATAATCGTAACAATATTTAATTCTTTTAGTGACGGTTTAAAAAATGGATTCAGAGCCTGGTTCATCGCAAAATCCAACAGATACCCAACGCAGTAGTTTGCAACATTTGGTCTCTCATGATGTTTTTTCTTTTGGCGTGGCCTGTGAATTACCTGATATTAATCTGTCAACTAAACGAGATATATTGAAGTTCTATTTTTTCTTGGCCGAACGTTCAAAAGCCCAAAGCAAAATGTTTTCGTATAAAAGATTTACTCCCCAAGTAGCAGACAGATTGTTAGAAATTTGGAATCAACTTAATATTGAACTTATACTCAAAGGTAGCATCATTAGAAAATTGAATAATATGCTTGACGCATATAGTAATGCAGATAAACAACGAGTAAAACGCGCAACAGAATTCAAAAAATTCGTAGAATCAACAAACCAATTATTCAACATTGGAAAATGTAAATGCAACTTGAAAGAAAACGACTGCTCATGTGGATCTATCCCAGAAAACTTAAAAGATTTCATGCGCGATCAATATAATGACAGAATACAAACGATACCGGAACACGATAATGGAAGTGAAGAGACGATACCAACGGCTATACCAACAATCTCAGTGAGCAACGATCCTACATACGAACCACATTATGACGAAATGGAAGTTGATGTGAGAGGAGGTTCAGAATTAGTTCTACCACCACAAACATACACTCCCAGATACAATACTAAAAACTATGCAATGATGTGTGACAGATTTGATGTGCATGATAGGATGGGATCAGCATTGGCAACAGCTCTGATGGAAGACCTGGGCGTAAAAGATGGTCATGACAATCTTGTCATCATTGATAAAAGTAAACTTCGTAGAGAAAGAGAAAAATGGAGACAAGACGCACTTCGTAAGCGGTATGATGGCTCGAATTTGATATCATTTTCATTCGACGGCAGGAAAAATGATGCTCTAACTGTAGAAAAAATTGATGAGAAATTGCATCCAAGGATGGTTAAAGAACCTCATCTAGTTGTTTTGAGGGAACCAAAATCTCAATTGATAGGCTACACAAAACTAGAAAGTGAAACTGCGGCAAGCAAAGTCAACAAATTGATCGAATTCTTCCAAGAAAAACAATTGTCTCTAGATTCATTAATTGCCATATGCGCTGATGGTGAACCAACAAATACTGGCGTACACGGTGGAATTTTGCGACTATTCGAAAAACAGTTAAAGAGACCACTGCACTGGTTTGTGTGTCTTCTGCACTTTAACGAGCTGCCGTTTAGACATTTGTTTGACACTTTAGACAAATCAACCACCACTGGACCACGATCAACTACCGGAAAGTTGAGCTCAAAAATTGCTGATTGTGAAAATCTTCCGGTATGTAATTTTTATAGCTGATTCTTTACCATTTTTTATTCTATTTTTTAGCTTTTATGTTTTCTTTTCAGGTGGTAACCGATTTTGAGGAAATCGCTTTGGAAAATATGCCTCCTGGTGATTTAAATCCAGAAGAATTATCTACTGATTCGAGGTACTTGATGTTAATGGCCAATGCAATTTCTAATGGTGTGGTTCCTGCGGATTTGTCTCACATAAAACCAGGGCCAATTGCACATTCTCGTTGGCTCACCAAAGCCAATAGATTATTACGGTTGTATGTGACAACTAATAATCCAACTGAAAATTTAAAAATTCTGGCTAACTATATAATAAAAGTATACACGCCAATGTATTTCAATGTTAAGTATTATAGCTCTGCCGCATACGGTAGTACATTACTTTTTAAATTTATTACTTGGACACGATTTTTACCACCGAATTTACTTGGAGTTGTAAATACAGTAATTCAAGATAATCCATATTTTGCACACTCAGGAAATATCTTGCTATCTATGTTATTTGATGATAGAATGGAAAAACGAAACATTGCTATAAAGCCACATTCACAATGATGGAGTACTCCACTCTCGAGAGTGGAGCGGACTAAAATAGAGATGGCATGATACAAAAAGCATGTTAGTGCGAAAAAGAAAGGAACAAAATCCACTCTGTAGAGTGGAGTACTCCAGCATTGTGAATCTGGCTTAAAGAAGATTTTACATTACCGAAGAGATATTGTCGACCCAACGGAACTTAGAGTTTATAAAAAATCTCTTATAAACTTTAATTGTACGGAATATACAAATATGATTGATTTAAATGACGATACCATTTTATTCGAACCACCGTTTACGCAAAGTTATTCGTATGAACATTTGGAGGGATATTTAAATTACGAAGTGCCACCGTTCGATGATCCACAAATTCCTTTACACATTCAAGGAACGGAAAGACATGTCCAATTGCTGGCTGCCACTGCTAAACGAGTTGCAGGAAAGAATGTAGAAAAGCCGTACGAATACACCCAGACTTGAAAGCAAACAAGACTTTCAGAAAAAATAATGGTTTTTTCACATTTTGTCTTTTACTACACTCAAACTGAATATTTTTTTTGATAATAGGTTGATAGATACTTTATTATCTCTTAATTTGAATTTTTGTACAAAAAAAAATAAAAAGGAAAAAAAAAACAAAAATTTGGTTTTATGTGTTATTTTGTTTTAGCAATATCGCATGAATTAATCAACCGAATTCGAAAAATTTGGGCTTAAACTCTTCGTTTTGAATTGTAAATTGAATAAAATAATGGATTGAGCCAAAAAAATGGCCATGAAAGTAATATTCGTGGACAAAATCATGAAAAAAATGGAAAAATGCTCCAAAATTTGGACAAAAATGCCCGTAACTTTTGAACCGTTGGACCAATGTTGGAGATTTTTTTTTGTAAATTGATCAAAATGAGCTCACCTTTCCAACGCGCCTATTGGCGATTAAACCCGATCGATAGTTTTTCAGTTATGGATGTGAACGTGTAGGTAATATTTCATACGAACGTCAATTTGGGAAAAAATCTACCAACAAAAAGTTTCGTAGTCTGCTAAAATATTCTTAAGCTTCAAAAATAGAATGTGAAAAACAAAAAAAATTCAAGGCTTTTTATTTTATTTTTGATTTTATTTAGTCTATGGAATTAATCCTTACAGACAATAATATTAAAATTTACATAATTTTTAAAAAATATTATAAGCGAACTATGTGTTCAGAATTAAAATGATGCTACGTTTAATGCAATTAACGTTATTTGAAAAATCAATATAATTATAAAATTCATTAAAATCGTTGCACATTCTTATAATAGGATCCGCGTCAGCATAGTTTTAACGGAAAAACGGAATATAAAGCGGATTGTAGTATCTTGTTGGACGTTGAGGGACATTAAACATCAGGTTACTGACAAGAAATTCAGAGCATACATCACCATTAATCAGCTTGAATAAAAACGTAACATTCATCAGTTTTCTTCGGCTTTCCAAGGTAGGTAACTTGATGCGAGCCAGTCTGGTCGAATAGGATGGAAGTTCGGCCACAGGCCCCAAATAAAAACTCCGCAAACAGAAGAGCAGAAATTGTTTTTGGACGGATTCAATCAATTGGACACTAAAATTTTGTTGAGGATCCCAGATAATGGAACCATATTCTAGAATTGGCCTCACAAGGGCAGTATAAAGTTGCTTTGTGTCATTCGGTTCGACGAATTCTTTAGCCCACCGTTTAATGAAAGAAAGTACGCCCGAGCTTTATTTACAGTCAAAGTAATATGTTGTATAAAAGTATATTTGGCATCCAAAAGAATACCAAGATCATGAATTGTATCTACTAACTCCAACTTGTAGCAACCCAAAGAGTAGTAATCAGGATCACAAAACTTTCTAGAAAATCGAATGTGTTTGCTTTTTTTCAGGTTTAACTAGTGTTTCCAATTATTCGACAAAGGCGGTTAACCGGTTAATGCATTATTCGAAAAATCACTAAAATTAATTAACCGGTTATTCGGGTCGGTTAATCGAGAAAATTGGCGATTAATCGATTAATCGTTTAATGCAAAATTAATGTATATTCTTAACTTTTTATCAATAAAAACACAAAGAGCTGATTTTTTAACATTAAGAACTAGAAAAGCCTTTTACATTGAGCCATCAATATAAAAAATGTTAAGCTCCATTTGAAAATACCAATTTATTCTGCAAATGAATATTAGTAATCTGAGAATATCATAAATAACACTGTTCAAGTTGTAAATTGGTACTAACGTGAAAACCATATGGTTGTGTTTGGATGAGCCCCCTGACTACTACTCCACCGATGAAAGTGCCAATTTGACTCATTGGGAAAAATGTATAGCGTTTTTTTTTTTAATTTCGGTCAATTCGTCAATTTTTGACCATTTTCAGCCCATTTAAGTCGCTTCTGTATTCAAAATTTCTTGTGTTATCTTTATACGGCTCACAATTACTATTTCCACCATTAGAAAGCACATTTCAACTGAGAAAATCAAAATTTTTAGCCTATTTTCATGATTTTTGCCAATTTTTCATCGATTTTCCCCATTTTTGTGCTGTTTTTATGCGCTTTTTTTAGTTCTAGCGCAAACTTATCGACATAATTCTTACCGTTTTGCCCTTTTACAATATATTATGCAATATTATTGCCATTTCAAGCAACTCAACACACTTTTTAAGTACAAAAACTATCGGTTTTTACGCTTTTTCGGTAATGTGCGTGGACAATTAAAAGGAAAAAAGGAAAGTGTACTTTTTTAATTATTTGGGTTTTTTCCGTTGGCTACCTGCATGATTTTTTTACACAAACGCACACGAATCAGGTTATAGCCACCCTTAAAAGATGCGCCAATTCATAAGTACCTCTCAGTAAAATATTGAAACTTACGTAGTATTTATAGATGTTCATTGATCGATTTTTGTCATTCAACAAGTGTCTCCGAACGCGTAAAGTACGATTTTTTTATAGTGACGAAAAAGTATAAATAAAGTTTCCAGTTTGAAGTGATTAATTTTTACGGTAAAAAATAGATGAATGCCTGAAAAACTTCTATCATTACTGTTGTATGTGCGGAAAGTGGACCATTATGTCGTCTAAGAAAAAAATTACTGATGAAATTGCAACATTCTACGATTAGTACTTCAATATTCCAGTGATTCGTAATGTTGACTGGGTGCCTAAAATAGCTTGTTCATCGTGTGTAGCATGTTTGTATGATTGGCGAACAGGTCGACGGGAAAGCATGCCATATGGAATACCGATGATTTGGTCAGAGCCAGTCGACCACGAAAAAAACATGTGCTACGTATGTAAAAATAATGTTGTGGATATGAACAGAAGAAAGGCGATGGAATATATTTACCAAAGTGTTCCGTCAGCTCAAACCACTCTTCCCCATTCTCCGCCAGTGCCAATCCCGAGAAAACCGAGTCCAACTGAAGAATACATCCCACCATCTTTTTTTTCGGAGCCAGAATCAAATTTTTCTTTGTATCAGCCATCAAATATTACGCCACCATGCAAACACATTGAAGTTAGACAACAGCGCTTGAACATAATGTCAAGACAACTAAAGTTGTCACAAAATAAAACCATAATTCTTGCTCAACATCTTAAAGCTGTGAACATCCTGTCACCAGAAGTTAAAGTGTTCGGTTCGCGTGGTCGACAGCATAAATTTCTACCGTTTTTTACTCGCAACGAAAACAATTCATTTACGTACTGTAATGATATCGATGGTTTGATGTCGGCCATGAATTACACGTACAATGGGGACCAATGGCGGTTGTTCATCGATGGATCGAAGAGCAGTCTCAAGGCTGTGCTGCTGTATTTCGATAATACAAAAAACTCTGTGCCAATTGCGCGCTTGCCGTGAAAACAAAGGAAACGTATGATTCCATGAAACTAATCTTGGATTCTGTGAAATACCATGAACATTTTTGGAAAATATGCGCTGATTTGAAAGTGGTTGCACTTATCTGTCGCCTTCAAACTGGTTACACTAAAAATATGTGCTACTTGTGTACGTGGGATTCGCGATATACACCACAGTATCAAAAACGAGATTGGTTACCGAGAACAAATCGTCTAATCGGGCAGCAGAACGTTATCCCAAGGAGATTATATTATAGGAGATACAAACCGCTTCAAACTCAACATCATACATAACATCAAACAAAACATTGGGGATGTAGGCACCCGGGTCACGGTGTAACGAAAAAAACTGAAAAATGGAGAATCAAAAGTGGTGAAAAATGAAAAAAGCTTATAATTTATAAATAAATGAATGAAAAACAGAAAAAATAAATGAAATAGAATTAGAAAAGAATAATTTATTATAAAATAAATAATATATAAAGATTTATTTTATAAAAGACAGAATTATTTTAAAAAATAATAAAATAAATTAAGAGAAGCTAATATTATAAAAAAAAGACTATTGTGCTAATTCATAAAAAAAAATTATTTGGTATTTTAAGCTTGCTATAGTTAAATTGCATATTTCGCTTAATAAAGAGTTATTAGATATCTTGATTCATAATCGTATTTTAACTATAAATTAATTTTTCGATTTGATACTGGCAACACTATTGTTTATTTTCTCTCTTCTCCCAAATAAGTCGTAAGTGATGCACAAATTTAGTAAACGATTGACTCTGTAATCGGAAGTGGAAATGTATTTTCTTAAATTAGAGAACTAATGATGTGCTAAGATAAATTTAAAAGCCATTAAAAATATTTTTTTTTATTTATAAGCAAATCAATGGAAATGTGTGTAAAAAAGTAATTTTTTTAGAACATATTATTCGAAGCATACAAAAGTAATCGAATTTCGAATAATGTTTTGACAGTCTGTACATCACTATTGTTTTGTTTTTCTTTTTAATTTTATTTTTACATTTTTTTTTTAATTTTTTTCGAAAAAGGTCATTGGCTACGCAATTGTTGTAGCTTTTTTCAGTTTGATGGATGCAAGTTGTTGGAAGCCACACATTCTAGGGATGGGATGGCTTTAATAAATCATTTCATGCCTGAAAATGAAATAATTAACAATTAAATGGTGGCTTCCTCACTCCAAACTTTATAAAACGTTTAAAGTTGATGAGTACCAACTATAAACCTTTATTATTTTCTTCGTTATTAAGCAAATATGAATACTGTTTTTCAAAAATAAGCTTAAAATCCTGCAATAAAGCTATTGTAAAAGTTTATGAATTAGACCATATATATTTAGGAAATAATAAAAAAAAATTATGAAATATGAAATAAATGAAAAACATATACGAAGATATGTAAAATGTAAAAAAAAAACATCAAAAAAGTCTAAAAATATTTTTTAAATAAAAAAAATTTAAATAGATTCCAATTTTTAAAATGTAATTGTTTGCAAATGTTGCATAAATTGATTTTAATTGTTTTCCAATTCAATATCAATGTACATCCCCATCAAAATATCGATATTCACCCTTAGAAACAAATTGTTTGAAGCTTTGTTTTATGCTTTTCTTGCATACCCCCGACTAGCAACACAATGGTGTGTATAAAACTTGCTCATAATGGAGGTGTTTCTAAAAATAGAACTGTGTGGTAAAATTTCATGTATGTAATTCAATGAGGCTACGTTAGTGCTTCTGGCAATATTTATGGTGCTTTTCGATAACCAAAATCGCCAAAATGTTATTCTTTGCACGAAAATATAAAAAGGAATTTAATATGTTATTAGATCAACTTTTTCTATTTTCTTAATTCCAATAAAATGTTTTTTTTTTTAAATAATGCATTGTTCCATAATGGATTTTTATTTGTACCTGTACTGAGTAACTTAACCCTTAAATGCATAATCTCTTCAATTTTAACCATTTCTTTTTTATCTGATTTCTTGAAATGTAAACGCCATTGCCAAATAGCTAAATTGTGATTATTTTAGAGTGCATGGAAAAAAATCTATAAACTATGAATTATACATTTATTGTCGCAAAAATGAATTTTATTGCGAAAATACCACTTTAAATATTTTAACAAACATTTTTGAATATTACACTTTTGATGAATGAGGGGAATGTTTAGTTGATCTCTTATTTTGGTAAATTAATGTTTTTTAGTTTGACTATGGATCATAAATTAATATCACTTTCTGTTTTAAATTATTTTCAAATTAAAGACAGATGATACAATTTTCACAAGTAAATTACAAACAAACAAGGCCAGCAAGACAGACTTTTCGTAAAAAAACGTGTGTTTTAGATTTTTCACAAACATACGAAACAAAACCAAGATTTTTCCTATAACTGTTTAAAAAATTTGAGTTAAACTATAAGAACACTTTGTACAGAAGAGGCCACAGTGCCCAAAAATGAAGTTTTGTGCATCAAGTCGGGTTTTTCATTAAAAAACTGGTATGTTGCCAAATGGCTACACCATGCATTTAATTCTTACTATAAAATAATAAGAATTAAGATTGATTATTTGACAGTAAAATGTAAAAAATCTTTGTCGGAAAAGTTAAAAAACAGCGAATAGCCGAAAAGCTAATAAATGATGTTATGCTAAAAATGGAATTTAAATCATTAGCGGAAAAGGATGTATTTTTTAATAACTTAGAAACAGGGGGTAACCCCGTAACTCGATTCAAAAAAAATTTTTGAATTCGTAAATCTTGCAAATATTATAAAAAGTATAATTCTGTATAAAAATTCTACTTTGTAATTTATTTTTATCCTAAACCTTGTACACATAAAAATTCAAAAAGTAAGATTTTTGCTAAAGCTTTTCTTTTTACAAAAGGTACAAAACTTACGAATTCGAAAATTTTTTTCCAATCGAGTTACGTGGTAACCCCCCAAATCTTTGAAGAATTCATTCATTTTTGGAGTGTTTCCAAAATATTTAAAAACACTCCACTGTGTACTGAAGGGCAGAAAATAGCTTTCGAATTCAGTGAACATAGTTTTTGTTTTCCAAAATGAAATTGAACGGCTTCAGTAAGATATTAATTCACTTTTTATTTGTTCGATTTATAAAATTGAACGCGTTCACGAGCGAATTAATTCATTTGATTTAATAAAAAGAACTATAGCAATTGAAGAAATCAAACGAAAATAAATGTGAATTAAAACAATTTAATCATAGTCTTTTGTTTATTAACTCATTGAATTTTTAATTCCGAATTCAAAAACTGAATTAGGGAATTAATTCTTCAAAGCTCTGCTTAAAAATAATGTGAAGTGTGAATATTCACAAGTTTTAAATGAAGTTTTTTAATAGTTTCTAAAAAAATACGTATTTTTACTAATCAACGATATAATAAAGGGCAAAAAAATTATTGTCTACTAAATATGTATATATATTTAATCCTTTAATTCCCAGTGGACCAGAGGAGCATAGGGCCGCTATGTATACACGCAGAAAAAAATCAGGGGGAACATTATCTAACCGCTATTTAATTATACAACTACATAAGTTCGAAGTAAGTTTTACAATTTTCTAGTAAAATATATGTATTTTTTCGGGTATTTTTCAGTACACTTGTATATATTTTTCAAGGCTTGTATATACATATTTTACAATAAAATGTGCATATTTTATTGTAAAACTAACTTGAAAATTATGTAGTTGTATAATTCCTAAATAATATTCCCCCTGTTTTTTTCTGCCTGTATATATGGAAATAGTATTTTAAAATTCAATTTTAGTTTATAAATTTTTAATACATATTTGCTCTTATAATTTGAAAGATTAAAAAAATACTTTGTTTAAAGTTGAAGGTTTAAATTTTTCTCTTCAGTTTTTATATTATTTATTTTAGAAAATTTTCCATTATAAACTTTGTAAAAAGCGCTTTGAATGCGTTTTTTCACAAAAATTTGGCATCACTGAAATTAACCAATCTGAATTAACCATCACTGAATTCACCAAAGCTAAAAATATACAAGATCTTCATAGGTGAAATCAGTGTTGCCACTTTTTGGATAATTATTCAAAAACGGGACTGCTTACACTTTTCTTGGATAATTTTTGAATAATGACAGTTTTATGTAGTTTTTGTGTAATTTAATTTTTTACTGAAAAAGTTAATAAATTCGATGCTTTCAAGTCCGACAGCAGATAAAGTGAGTTTGTTTGTGTAACATCTACTACAAATTTCCAGTTTCTGGTGAATTATTTCCATATATTGAATGGAATTAATTCATATTTGTTTTCGTTGGATTTATTTTGTTACGAATGAATTCAATTGCTATAATTCTTTTTATTAAATCAAATTAGATAACGCTGGAAAATTGCTTAGTACTCGTATTACAAATTTTATCAATTCAGTGAACGTAATTTTTTTTTCAATTCAGTGGACGTACTTTTTTTTAATTTTGGAATTAATTCAGTAAGGAATTAATTCACTTTTTTCCCGTTCCATTTATAAAATTGAACGCGTTCACCAGTGAATTAATTTATTTGATTTAATAAAAAAAACTATAGCAATTGAATTAATCCCTTGAATTTTTTGCTTGATGAACGTGTTCAGTTGAACGAATTCACTGAATTACTTAAGAAAAGGAATTCATTCAATTGTAGAGAAAATTGAATTCGATTGGTAGTGAATTCATTCAAAAAGGAATTAATTCTTCAAAGCTCTGGGTACATTCCGACTTTCTGCCGAATGAAACTACTGTAATTTTTTATTACATTTTTAAAATCTGTTGATAAATCGAAAAATGCTAAGCTTTAAAAACCTTCACATTCTAAAGGTACCTTTCTTTGGTGTGGAATAGCACAGCTCCCGTTCGGTCTTTAATACGTATGCACTGCGAAAGTATGAAATTTCAAAATAAATAACGATTATTTTAAACTAAGAACAAAATATAAATTTTTTTTATAATTTCATACCATTTTGGGTAATTTTGGACCTACAGATGCATATTTTTTTGTTTACTGATGGCAACACTGGGTGAAATTTTATTATGCGATAAGAACAGTGCTGCCAGATAATATTTTTTTGATTCCCTGAAACTATTTGAAAGTTCGCCTAGACTAATTTGGTAGATTTTTTTCTATTCAATTGTAATAAAATTCAATAAAATATGATAAAATAAATAAATATATAAAATAAATAAATGCAAGGGAACTGAAAAAATAATATTGAAATTAACAGTTAAGTCATACAAAAAAGCAAAAAAACAGCCTAAAACACCCTCATACAGTGGTAGAGCACAGTAATATACAAAATAAAATAATAAATAGTATTTCAACATTTCAATTTGAATAAAAGGTATCGCCTTAAGTATAAAAAAGGAAAAGTCTAAATTTTAAATCACAAAAGTCGACTATTATTTTATATAAAATGAAAGAATTGATTGAATTCCCAAATTGGATTTTCAATAATTTTTTTTCACATTCCTGCGCGTTTGAAAATTATTAATTTTTTGTGGAGTTGACAGATGTTTTCGCCAAAGTAATAAAATATTTAGAGACTAAAATAAAATTCAGCAGAACTTAGACGTACATATTTTTTTAAATGAATTGTCTAAAAAATCTGAAAATACAATCCATTAGCAAATTCATGCATTGGATTTTTTTTAGTCATGTATTTTGGAATTGAATCGATATCATGTTTATTTAATTTACAAAATTGAGAATTAAACCATTTGATTTTGAAATTTAAATAAAAATATATTTTTTAATACAAATATCCGATTAGCCACAAACTACACATCAAATAAATAACACGTGCTCTACCCACTAAGCTAAAAATTACCCACGATTTGGGTAAATAACCGTTATGTGGCAACACTGATTTAAAGACAAAAAACTAAAAACGCAAGTTTAAAATGAATACACCGAACTGGGTGAAAATCGTATACATAGTTGTATTTTTGCAATTATACTTGGCAGCGATGATAAATCGAAGTTTTGAAATAGTACTAACCAGTTTAAAATATAGTATTTTTTCACCTCTATAGTGCCAAAATATTGTTTTCATTTAATTTTTGTTATCAGTATAAATTAACAAATAAAAAGTGATCAAAAAAATAAAGATTTTTGTTTTTTGATTAGTTAAAAATTACCTTGCAGAAAAATGGACGAAATTATCAGATTATTTTTGAAAAATATTATTAAGATAGGTACAGCAGTACCCAAACTGTTTAATATACAAAATTTTAGTTATATTTGAGTTAAATTTTAGTTAACAAAAAATAACAACTTAACCTACTAAAATCAGCAACAAATTTAGCGGAGTAATTAAACTAAAAACCACAAAAAATTAAAATTTTGAGATCTTTTCCGACATTTTTTTTTAATGCGAATAAAATCTAACCTTCTTAAATCAGCAGTTTAGAAACCATTTCGTATTCAGCTTCTTTTATGAATATCATAAGAATATTTTCGAATGAAGAAATTGATTGACAATCGAATCAAATGAATTTAATGATTGAATTATTTGAATTAAGAATTCTCGGATATAGGATTTGAAAATCGCATAAGTAAGTAAATTCTTTAGGAGTTCTGAGTTTTGTGTCTTTTGTTCGTTACAAAAAACACAAAAATTTGTCGACATTTTAATTCTCCTAATTTTTAATATTTCTTTGTACACGTATTTTAATAATTTCTTCCACATTTTTTATATCTTGAACTTGAGTTCTAAAGATTTTTTATTCTAAATATTTTTAACATGTATTTTTTATTTAAAATTCCGATATTTGATGTGTTCGCTAGAGGCAAAAAATATAAAAGGGTAAAATGACATATAAAAGGTGTAAGTTACCTCGTTTTAGAATGTATTATAGCTCTATCCAAGTTTTCGGTATAACTTATATAATAGCTTTGTAAAAAAATAAGAAAACAAAAACTAACGATAGTTTTACAAAAAATTAATTACTCAACGTGTTTGCCACGTATGCATAAGTTCATTATGCATATGTTACTTCATGCAGCTTCCTTCTTTACCTTCTTTCTTGGAATGCAAACCCTTTATCAATTCCAAATGGATTTCTTTAGCACTATATGATTTAGTTTATTTCAATTAAATTTATGTCCTGTATTGCTTTTCACTTTTGGCATCTACTTTCAGCGTTATTTTTTTTGCAGTTTCCAACTTTGGCTATTTTAATGATATTTTTAGGAATTGTTCACATTTTACAACCATTTGGCTGCAAATAAATTAATTGTGAAGATTCCTAAGTTTATTTTGTGTCTCGTATAAACTATAACCTTTCCAATAATTTAACTAAATATTGACAATTTTTAAACATATAAGAAAAGAACGTGATTTAACATAATATACAAAGGAATTTTGAAATGTACAAAGCAATTTTATACCAATAAAAAGTTATATTTTTAGGTAATTTATATAAAAAATGAAGAATCTCATTTAAACTAAGATAAAAAACTATTTTTTTCTGTAGGGAAATGGTGTTTACCACGCATGATTATATAATATTACATAGCTACGCTAATTTTTTACGTCTATAAATACAATAATTCCTATGAAAATTAAAACAAGCACAAAAATGGGAAAATGTGTGAATAGTACTAAATGATCCAAAGGGGTACTATTGTACTTTTGAGTTTCAAATAGTACCACAAAAAGTACTATAGTACTAACTTTATTATCCCTGGGCAACACTGATTTAAGGTTCAATTAGACGTGCCATATCCCCATAGCCGTAACCATAACGCCATAGCAGAAAACCATAATTCAATTGGTATCTACGGTTACGGTTATGGCGTTATGGCATGTCACCAATAACCGAATACATTGTAGCCCATAAGATTGGTTTGAACAGCTGTTTTATATGGTTATGGCACGTCTAATTGAACCTTTAAAGCAGTGACGAAGAACACTTGTTAGAACGACGAAGATTAATCGGCTTTTTACGCGTAACAACCCGAACGATAACGAAACGAAAAACAGAGCGTAAAAAGCAAAACAATCAGTTTACACCCAAAAAATTCCTTAGTTGATAATAACAAATTTTTCAACTATCTCATAGGTGAATAATCCTTAATATAATGTAGTTGAATTGATTTACTTGGTGTCAACTAAGTTTTTTAAATATCAATAATTGAACCAGTGGGTATCGATCCCCTCTTGTCTCGCTCAATCGACTCTCTTTTTATTTGTTCACGAACTCGGGCATAAGCAAAATAACACATTTTGCTTGTGTAAAATAATGAGAAATTCCAACTATAATACAGGGAAATTGCGGGGAAATTAGATGCTTTTAAGGGGAACGAGATAATTTCCTAATGCGTCATAATTTATTTTAATGTGTTCACTCCCAGTCAGAAATCGCCAGTGGTACAAAAAATCAAGCACTGGCATACCACTGGGTAACCACGGTATTAAAAATAAATGACTGGCAGAACACTCATTTGGGACGCTTTGCCAGCGTTTGCGAAAAGCGTTTTACCAGTATTTGTTTTACAAAAATTTCGGTGGTTTATAAAAAAAACCACTGGCAAAGAATTGCCTTAGAGTGATATGCCAAGGTTTGCAACCAGTGGTTATCCAGTGCTACCTAGCCAATGCTACCAGGCGTACAAAAATCAATTCACTGGTAGACCAATGATTTTATAAAAATGCTGACGCTTCGTTAAAAAATGGTTGTAGTCGGAAGGTTCTGAGTTCAAATCCGGTTGCAAGCAAAAAATTTTTTTTGGATTTTTTTTAATTTAAAATTTTTTTTGTTTTATAAAATCAATTTTTCAATCCTTCAAGACCAACTTTTTTTTTGCCCTCCCAACACTGGCATACTAGTTACAAAAAATTATTTGCCAGTACTAGCATTTTGGCACAGCCAGTAGTTGTCCCGCTATTATCACTCATTTATGTGTTTAGCCATTAAATATTATATGTCTCGTTAGCTCAGTGGGTAGAGCAATCGTCTGTCAATCTGACGGCCTGGGTTCAAATCACGGCAGAACCAAAAAAAAATACATATGAACTTTTTTTAAATTTTATTTTGGAAAATATATTTCCAGACCACCTTTTTATTGGTTTTGCCAGCGTTTTGCCAACGTTTAAAAATTTTGTTCCTCCAGTGCTTTTCCGGGGCTTTTTGAACAGCCGGTCCTTTTGTCTAATGATGTTATCATTTTGGGAATGGGAAAGCACTTTTTGCCAGTACTTGTACCACCTGTTAAAGTGCTTTGCCACCGCTTTCCCGTTTGTATTTTTCTGACTGGGCTGTTACAAAAACACAAAATTTAACATGAAAAGTGCTAGGAATAGAAAAAAAGTAATGTAGTTTCTACAAATGAAATAAAATACGCAATAAAATTTTAAAATAATTTGGTGTCTCCACCACACATTAGGTTTAATATTTTGTTTTATCAATTAACTTCAAAATCAATCGCAGAGAACATTATTTTACTTGGAGAGTATATAATTCAAACACAAAAAATTCCTGTAGGGAAAATGATGAAAGCATACTTATTAAAAATTTGTTCATTAAAATTCGTGGATATTATCAGTGGTAGAGTTTGCTATTCGGTTTTAATCGAAACCGAAACCGCGGTTTTCCAAGCCTCAAAACCGAAACCGAAAACCGACAAAAATAAGTCGGTTTTTAACAAATACTTTAAACAATTAAAATAAACAACTAAATTGCATATTATTGAATCTTGAATTTCGAAAAGTCTCAGTTCGTATTTGACAAAATTTTGTACTTAATTCTAAAATTAATTAATTAAAAATCGCTTTAAAGAATTTTTTGTTTTTGTTATTACGGATAACATAAACTGAGGCTTATAATTTTATAAAAAAATTGCACCAAAAATTCAAGTGGTTTAAGAGATGAGTTTCACATATTTAGTTACGATTTTCACCGCGTATTTTTCAAAAAGCCTTTATATTGTTTTAAACAAATTGCTAAAATTTAAACTCCTTAAAATACAGCTTTAATTGCCGAAAAAAGAAAAAAAAAATAATTTATAACGGGTTTCCCCGTTTATTTCTTTTCCCGGAAAGGTTTCGAAATGGCGTTATTGCCTTTAAATATTCGAGTGAGAAATTCTATCGAATTTTTAAAGATATCTTGGACGTACCCGATAAACCATAAAACGATAATGTATCATTAACGATTTCATATTAAGTATCATAATTGCTATTGTTTATGATACAAAAATATGCACTCGTAATAATATCATAATTTTTCAAAATAACGATAAAGTTCCTGAAAAAAATCATTTGTTTGTTCTAATTTAATCGTTAAAGATATCATATATATTTGTTTATTTCGATATCGTTAATGATATCATATTTTCATGGAATAGTGATAAAATAACAACAAAAATTTTTAAATATGACGAAAATATTATCGCGCTGCATGATATTTTCGAAATCATAACGATATCGTTATTTCATGAAAAAAACGATATCAATTAATGTACATTTTTCTTCACAGTACCCATCACAATATGAATCGTTAATGTTATCATTAGGACAAACTTATCATCGAAATGATATCGTCACGAATTCGAAACGATATCGTTTGGTTTGTTGGGTATTAAACTGTTTAATTTTTATGCATATTTAATTATCATATATTTAGTTAGAATATTGTTATATTTAATTATTTTAAAACAATTTTATTAATATCACAAGAAAACCGAAAAATAACCGAAACCGCGGTTTTTATAATTTTGAAAAACCGAAACCGCGGTTTCCAAATTTTTCGGTTTTTAGCAAACTCTAATCAGTGGGTATCGATCCCCCCTTGTCTCGCTCAATCGGCTCTCTTTTTATTTGTTCGCGAACTCGGGCACAAGCAAAATAACATATTTTGCTTGTGTAAAATCAAAGAGCGTAAAATAAGGAGAAATTCCAACTATTATACAGGGGATTTGCGGGGAAATTAGATGCTTTTAAGGGGAACGGGATTATTTCATAATGCGTCATAATTTAATTTGCTGTGTTCACTGTTAATGTAGTGTCTACAAATAAAATAAAATACGTAATAAAATTTTAAAATAATTTGGTGTCTCCACCACACATTAAGTTTAATATTTTTTATCAATTAACTTCAAAATCAATCGCAGAGACAATTATTTTACATGGAGAGTATATAATTCATACACAAAAAATTCCTGTAGGGAAAATGATGAAAGCATAGGTTCTTATTAAAAATTTGTTCATTAAAATTCGTGGATTTTATCAAGTTTTGTATAAATTGTGTAGGTACTTCATTGTGTAAATGATGTTGTGTTAGAAGTTGACAACACTCATTTCAAAGAAGAATAATGAAAAAGGAAATTTTACGCCATCACATTTTTCCCCTCACAGTACTCACAGCATCTTTTGTGTGCGCAAACTGTTTTCATCCGGTTTTTTTTGCTCGCCCGAGTTCGCTAAAAATATAAGAGAGTCATTGGAAGGATCGTCTCTCTCTATATGTATACTCTTTGATATTATCAAGTTTTGTATAAATTGTGTACTTCATTGTGTTAATGATGTTGTGTTAGAAGTTGACAACACTCATTTCAAAGAAGAATAATGAAAAAGGAAATTTTACATCATCACATTTTTCCCCTCACAGTACTCACAGCATCTTTTGTGTGCGCAAACTGTTTTCACCCGGTTTTTATTTGCTCGCCCGAGTTCGCTAAAAATATAAGAGAGTCATAGGAAGGATCGTCGCTCTCTATATGTGTACTCTTTGGTAATACCTATTTTTTATTCATATGCTCATAAAAATAGATATTACTAATAGGGGGAAATACAGGTTTTTTAAGCAGTTACTTCACAAATCTTGTCTGCTGGGGAGTAGACTAGAAATTTAATTTTTTAATTTTCGTTTACATTTCATGCTATTCTACCAGCCAATTGGTAAATTTGGAGTTAAAAGCCATTCCTAAGCCCAAAGTAATTACTTCGAAGTAATTGTTAAGTTTTATTCATATGACCCATTCTCTCAAAAAATTAACAAAATACGGGGTTTATATACAAATAAAATATTAATCAACATTTTTGAATGCCTCTAAATAAATTGGGTTGAGTGTTGAAAAAATTTACAAAAATAATACATTAGAAATTGGAAATATGTGTTAGATGTTACACAAAGAAACTCATTTTACCTGCTGGTGGACTTAAAAGCATGGAATTTATTATATTTTTCAGTAAAATGTGAAATTACACAAAAACTATACAAAAATGTCATTATTCAAAAATTATCCAAGGAATGTGTAAACAGTCCCGTTTTTGAATAATTATTCAAAAAGTGGCAACACTGGGGTGTGTACATGTAAACAGCCGATTAATCTTCGTCGACAACAAATAAAAAAGGTAGGTTTAAATTGAATCCACCTAATTAGGTGAATATCTCACACATAGTTGTATTTTGTACTCAGCTAGAATGATCAAACATATAAGAAACCCGATCAAACAACGCATCAAACATTAAAAATATCGGGGGATGTAAATGACGTTTTAGAATTAATTTGATTAATTTACAAATTCTCTCATTAAATAATAATAATATATTGAATTATAATAAAACATTGTTTTCAAAATAATAATAGTAAGGAAATATTGCTTTTTTTGTAACAAGAAAATTATTAAAATTTCAAAATTAATTCAAAATAAAAAACTAAAATTAATTATGGACAAAAGTATACAATATTGAATAATTTTCTTACAAAAAAAAAAAAAAAGTTCGGCCCGAACGCACGGCTCGAACCAGCGACCTCTTGATTAAGAGGCGCATTAACCACCTACTAGACCACTCAAGCAGATAATAGAATTTGGTCAATTGCAGGTGATATAACACAGAGATTTTATGAGGTGAATTGGGTGAAAATTTTACTTTTTCTTCATCCAAAGTGAGGTCTCGTTTTTCTGTGCATAGTACGCCTTTTAACCCGGGTCAAGCAAATGTTTTGTTTGATGTTTTGTATGATGTTGAGTTTGAAGCGGTTTGTATCTCCTATAATATAATCTCCTTGGAAGTACTGTCTGCTTGCTATGCTGTTAAATCGAATGCTGTGGTTCTGATAATATCCACCCCAGATTTCTGAAGATAATTATGTGTCACATTATGCCTCATATTTCACACATTTTTAACACCATCATCACAAAATGTGTTTTCCCCAAAAGTTGGAAAAGCGCAAAAATACTACCCATTCCGAAACCAACTAAAGAACATCGTCCCATTGCTATTTTGCCCTATTTGTCCAAAGTACTTGAAAGGTTACTGCATCTACAAATAAGAGAATATTTAAAGGATAATAATTTTCTTACGGACAGGCAATCTGGGTTTCGTCCTAAACATAGTTGTGTAACTGCCCTTATTGATGTGTCGGAGGAAATTCGTGAGTATATTGATGATGAGAACATTGCCTTTCTTATACTTTTGGACCATTCAAAAGCATTCGATACTGTGAATCATGAAATACTCTGTATGAAGCTGGAGACAATGTTTAATTTTTCTTCTCCTGCAAATCGCGTCAAACTTAACTGATCGTCAACAATATGTGCACGCAAACAATAAAAATTCTAGAGCACTACCGGTGCTTAAAGGCGTTCCACAAGGTTCGATTCTTGGTCCTCTACTGTTTACAATTTATGTAAATGATCTTCCCAATCAACTTTCTTTTTGTAAATCACATATGTATGCTGATGATGTGCAATTATATATATGCAGTCAAAAGGATGAACTTAATAATTGCATAGATAAAATAAATACTGATCTCTCGAAAATTTATATATGGGCAACAGCAAATGGTTTATGTCTTAATCCCGCTAAGTCCAAATGCCTTATAATAACCAAAAAATCAATTAAGCCACCTAATGTGTTAGATATAACTCTTAACAATCAAAGAATTGAAATAGTGACGAAAACAAAAATCTTGGTATAATTTTTAATAAAACTCTAACATGGACTGATCATGTAAATGCTGCTGCCGGTAAAACTTATTCTATGTTACGGTCTTTGTGGAGTACCCAACATTTAACACCAGTCCATATACGAGCACTACTTGCGAAAACTTACCTTATTCCAACACTATTATACGGATGCGAAGTATTTGCGTACTGCGATTCTGTAAGCTTAAACAAATTAACCTCAACATATAATGCTATATTGAGATATGTTTATAATTTGAGACGATTTTCCCATATTACACCCTATGAGGAAAAACTATATGGAGTAAGACTCTGTGATCTTTTGAAAATAAGGGCACTTACGCTTATGCATAAGATCGTGAACACACGTGAACCTAAATATCTTTATAATCGATTATCCTTTTCACAATCGGAAAGAAATAATAATATAGTACCCGTTTTGTATGAGTTTCTGGTCCCTGAATGGCAATTTTATACAGAATCTATTCGTCTTTGGAACTCGCTACCGCCAAACATACAATTTTTAAGCAACGCAGGGCAGTTTAAGAAATCAACCCAGTCAGAAATCGCCAGTGGTACAAAAAATCAAGCACTGGCATACCACTGGGTAACCACGGTGTTAAAAATAAATGACTGGCAGAACACTCATTTGGGACGCATTGCCAGCATTTGCGAAAAGCGTTTTACCATTATTTTTATTACAAAAATTTCGGTGGTTTAAAAAAAACCACTGGCAAAGAATTGGCTTAGAGTGATATGCCAAGGTTTGCAACCAGTGGTTATCCAGTGCTACCTAGCCAATGCTACCAGGCGTACAAAAATCAATTCTCTGGAAAACCAATGATTTTATAAAAATGCTGACGCTTCGTTAAAAAATGTTTGTAGTCGGAAGGTTCCGAGTTCAAATCCGGTTGCAAACAAAAAAATTTCTGACTGGGAATTTACGAATTTTACAAACTGTTTTCACCCGGTTTTTATTTGCTCGCCCGAGTTCGCTAAAAATATAAGAGAGTCATAGGAAGGATCGTCGCTCTCTATATGTGTACTTTTTGGTAATACCTATTTTTTATTCATATGCTCATAAAAATAGATATTACTAATAGGGGGAAATACAGGTTTTTTAAGCAGTTACTTCACAAATCTTGTCTGCTGGGGAGTAGACTAGAAATTTAATTTTTTAATTTTCGTTTACATTTCATGCTATTCTACCAGCCAATTGGTAAATTTGGAGTTAAAAGCCATTCCTAAGCCCAAAGTAATTACTTCGAAGTAATTGTTAAGTTTTATTCATATGACCCATTCTCTCAAAAAATTAACAAAATACGGGGTTTATATACAAATAAAATATTAATCAACATTTTTGAATGCCTCTAAATAAATTGGGTTGAGTGTTGAAAAAATTTACAAAAATAATACATTAGAAATTGGAAATATGTGTTAGATGTTACACAAAGAAACTCATTTTACCTGCTGGTGGACTTAAAAGCATGGAATTTATTATATTTTTCAGTAAAATGTGAAATTACACAAAAACTATACAAAAATGTCATTATTCAAAAATTATCCAAGGAATGTGTAAACAGTCCCGTTTTTGAATAATTATTCAAAAAGTGGCAACACTGGGGTGTGTACATGTAAACAGCCGATTAATCTTCGTCGACAACAAATAAAAAAGGTAGGTTTAAATTGAATCCACCTAATTAGGTGAATATCTCACACATAGTTGTATTTTGTACTCAGCTAGAATGATCAAACATATAAGAAACCCGATCAAACAACGCATCAAACATTAAAAATATCGGGGGATGTAAATGACGTTTTAGAATTAATTTGATTAATTTACAAATTCTCTCATTAAATAATAATAATATATTGAATTATAATAAAACATTGTTTTCAAAATAATAATAGTAAGGAAATATTGCTTTTTTTGTAACAAGAAAATTATTAAAATTTCAAAATTAATTCAAAATAAAAAACTAAAATTAATTATGGACAAAAGTATACAATATTGAATAATTTTCTTACAAAAAAAAAAAAAAAGTTCGGCCCGAACGCACGGCTCGAACCAGCGACCTCTTGATTAAGAGGCGCATTAACCACCTACTAGACCACTCAAGCAGATAATAGAATTTGGTCAATTGCAGGTGATATAACACAGAGATTTTATGAGGTGAATTGGGTGAAAATTTTACTTTTTCTTCATCCAAAGTGAGGTCTCGTTTTTCTGTGCATAGTACGCCTTTTAACCCGGGTCAAGCAAATGTTTTGTTTGATGTTTTGTATGATGTTGAGTTTGAAGCGGTTTGTATCTCCTATAATATAATCTCCTTGGAAGTACTGTCTGCTTGCTATGCTGTTAAATCGAATGCTGTGGTTCTGATAATATCCACCCCAGATTTCTGAAGATAATTATGTGTCACATTATGCCTCATATTTCACACATTTTTAACACCATCATCACAAAATGTGTTTTCCCCAAAAGTTGGAAAAGCGCAAAAATACTACCCATTCCGAAACCAACTAAAGAACATCGTCCCATTGCTATTTTGCCCTATTTGTCCAAAGTACTTGAAAGGTTACTGCATCTACAAATAAGAGAATATTTAAAGGATAATAATTTTCTTACGGACAGGCAATCTGGGTTTCGTCCTAAACATAGTTGTGTAACTGCCCTTATTGATGTGTCGGAGGAAATTCGTGAGTATATTGATGATGAGAACATTGCCTTTCTTATACTTTTGGACCATTCAAAAGCATTCGATACTGTGAATCATGAAATACTCTGTATGAAGCTGGAGACAATGTTTAATTTTTCTTCTCCTGCAAATCGCGTCAAACTTAACTGATCGTCAACAATATGTGCACGCAAACAATAAAAATTCTAGAGCACTACCGGTGCTTAAAGGCGTTCCACAAGGTTCGATTCTTGGTCCTCTACTGTTTACAATTTATGTAAATGATCTTCCCAATCAACTTTCTTTTTGTAAATCACATATGTATGCTGATGATGTGCAATTATATATATGCAGTCAAAAGGATGAACTTAATAATTGCATAGATAAAATAAATACTGATCTCTCGAAAATTTATATATGGGCAACAGCAAATGGTTTATGTCTTAATCCCGCTAAGTCCAAATGCCTTATAATAACCAAAAAATCAATTAAGCCACCTAATGTGTTAGATATAACTCTTAACAATCAAAGAATTGAAATAGTGACGAAAACAAAAATCTTGGTATAATTTTTAATAAAACTCTAACATGGACTGATCATGTAAATGCTGCTGCCGGTAAAACTTATTCTATGTTACGGTCTTTGTGGAGTACCCAACATTTAACACCAGTCCATATACGAGCACTACTTGCGAAAACTTACCTTATTCCAACACTATTATACGGATGCGAAGTATTTGCGTACTGCGATTCTGTAAGCTTAAACAAATTAACCTCAACATATAATGCTATATTGAGATATGTTTATAATTTGAGACGATTTTCCCATATTACACCCTATGAGGAAAAACTATATGGAGTAAGACTCTGTGATCTTTTGAAAATAAGGGCACTTACGCTTATGCATAAGATCGTGAACACACGTGAACCTAAATATCTTTATAATCGATTATCCTTTTCACAATCGGAAAGAAATAATAATATAGTACCCGTTTTGTATGAGTTTCTGGTCCCTGAATGGCAATTTTATACAGAATCTATTCGTCTTTGGAACTGGCTACCGCCAAACATACAATTTTTAAGCAACGCAGGGCAGTTTAAGAAATCAACCCAGTCAGAAATCGCCAGTGGTACAAAAAATCAAGCACTGGCATACCACTGGGTAACCACGGTGTTAAAAATAAATGACTGGCAGAACACTCATTTGGGACGCATTGCCAGCATTTGCGAAAAGCGTTTTACCATTATTTTTATTACAAAAATTTCGGTGGTTTAAAAAAAACCACTGGCAAAGAATTGGCTTAGAGTGATATGCCAAGGTTTGCAACCAGTGGTTATCCAGTGCTACCTAGCCAATGCTACCAGGCGTACAAAAATCAATTCTCTGGAAAACCAATGATTTTATAAAAATGCTGACGCTTCGTTAAAAAATGTTTGTAGTCGGAAGGTTCCGAGTTCAAATCCGGTTGCAAACAAAAAAATTTCTGACTGGGAATTTACGAATTTTACAAACTGTTTTCACCCGGTTTTTATTTGCTCGCCCGAGTTCGCTAAAAATATAAGAGAGTCATAGGAAGGATCGTCGCTCTCTATATGTGTACTTTTTGGTAATACCTATTTTTTATTCATATGCTCATAAAAATAGATATTACTAATAGGGGGAAATACAGGTTTTTTAAGCAGTTACTTCACAAATCTTGTCTGCTGGGGAGTAGACTAGAAATTTAATTTTTTAATTTTCGTTTACATTTCATGCTATTCTACCAGCCAATTGGTAAATTTGGAGTTAAAAGCCATTCCTAAGCCCAAAGTAATTACTTCGAAGTAATTGTTAAGTTTTATTCATATGACCCATTCTCTCAAAAAATTAACAAAATACGGGGTTTATATACAAATAAAATATTAATCAACATTTTTGAATGCCTCTAAATAAATTGGGTTGAGTGTTGAAAAAATTTACAAAAATAATACATTAGAAATTGGAAATATGTGTTAGATGTTACACAAAGAAACTCATTTTACCTGCTGGTGGACTTAAAAGCATGGAATTTATTATATTTTTCAGTAAAATGTGAAATTACACAAAAACTATACAAAAATGTCATTATTCAAAAATTATCCAAGGAATGTGTAAACAGTCCCGTTTTTGAATAATTATTCAAAAAGTGGCAACACTGGGGTGTGTACATGTAAACAGCCGATTAATCTTCGTCGACAACAAATAAAAAAGGTAGGTTTAAATTGAATCCACCTAATTAGGTGAATATCTCACACATAGTTGTATTTTGTACTCAGCTAGAATGATCAAACATATAAGAAACCCGATCAAACAACGCATCAAACATTAAAAATATCGGGGGATGTAAATGACGTTTTAGAATTAATTTGATTAATTTACAAATTCTCTCATTAAATAATAATAATATATTGAATTATAATAAAACATTGTTTTCAAAATAATAATAGTAAGGAAATATTGCTTTTTTTGTAACAAGAAAATTATTAAAATTTCAAAATTAATTCAAAATAAAAAACTAAAATTAATTATGGACAAAAGTATACAATATTGAATAATTTTCTTACAAAAAAAAAAAAAAAGTTCGGCCCGAACGCACGGCTCGAACCAGCGACCTCTTGATTAAGAGGCGCATTAACCACCTACTAGACCACTCAAGCAGATAATAGAATTTGGTCAATTGCAGGTGATATAACACAGAGATTTTATGAGGTGAATTGGGTGAAAATTTTACTTTTTCTTCATCCAAAGTGAGGTCTCGTTTTTCTGTGCATAGTACGCCTTTTAACCCGGGTCAAGCAAATGTTTTGTTTGATGTTTTGTATGATGTTGAGTTTGAAGCGGTTTGTATCTCCTATAATATAATCTCCTTGGAAGTACTGTCTGCTTGCTATGCTGTTAAATCGAATGCTGTGGTTCTGATAATATCCACCCCAGATTTCTGAAGATAATTATGTGTCACATTATGCCTCATATTTCACACATTTTTAACACCATCATCACAAAATGTGTTTTCCCCAAAAGTTGGAAAAGCGCAAAAATACTACCCATTCCGAAACCAACTAAAGAACATCGTCCCATTGCTATTTTGCCCTATTTGTCCAAAGTACTTGAAAGGTTACTGCATCTACAAATAAGAGAATATTTAAAGGATAATAATTTTCTTACGGACAGGCAATCTGGGTTTCGTCCTAAACATAGTTGTGTAACTGCCCTTATTGATGTGTCGGAGGAAATTCGTGAGTATATTGATGATGAGAACATTGCCTTTCTTATACTTTTGGACCATTCAAAAGCATTCGATACTGTGAATCATGAAATACTCTGTATGAAGCTGGAGACAATGTTTAATTTTTCTTCTCCTGCAAATCGCGTCAAACTTAACTGATCGTCAACAATATGTGCACGCAAACAATAAAAATTCTAGAGCACTACCGGTGCTTAAAGGCGTTCCACAAGGTTCGATTCTTGGTCCTCTACTGTTTACAATTTATGTAAATGATCTTCCCAATCAACTTTCTTTTTGTAAATCACATATGTATGCTGATGATGTGCAATTATATATATGCAGTCAAAAGGATGAACTTAATAATTGCATAGATAAAATAAATACTGATCTCTCGAAAATTTATATATGGGCAACAGCAAATGGTTTATGTCTTAATCCCGCTAAGTCCAAATGCCTTATAATAACCAAAAAATCAATTAAGCCACCTAATGTGTTAGATATAACTCTTAACAATCAAAGAATTGAAATAGTGACGAAAACAAAAATCTTGGTATAATTTTTAATAAAACTCTAACATGGACTGATCATGTAAATGCTGCTGCCGGTAAAACTTATTCTATGTTACGGTCTTTGTGGAGTACCCAACATTAAACACCAGTCCATATACGAGCACTACTTGCGAAAACTTACCTTATTCCAACACTATTATACGGATGCGAAGTATTTGCGTACTGCGATTCTGTAAGCTTAAACAAATTAACCTCAACATATAATGCTATATTGAGATATGTTTATAATTTGAGACGATTTTCCCATATTACACCCTATGAGGAAAAACTATATGGAGTAAGACTCTGTGATCTTTTGAAAATAAGGGCACTTACGCTTATGCATAAGATCGTGAACACACGTGAACCTAAATATCTTTATAATCGATTATCCTTTTCACAATCGGAAAGAAATAATAATATAGTACCCGTTTTGTATGAGTTTCTGGTCCCTGAATGGCAATTTTATACAGAATCTATTCGTCTTTGGAACTCGCTACCGCCAAACATACAATTTTTAAGCAACGCAGGGCAGTTTAAGAAATCAACCCAGTCAGAAATCGCCAGTGGTACAAAAAATCAAGCACTGGCATACCACTGGGTAACCACGGTGTTAAAAATAAATGACTGGCAGAACACTCATTTGGGACGCATTGCCAGCATTTGCGAAAAGCGTTTTACCATTATTTTTATTACAAAAATTTCGGTGGTTTAAAAAAAACCACTGGCAAAGAATTGGCTTAGAGTGATATGCCAAGGTTTGCAACCAGTGGTTATCCAGTGCTACCTAGCCAATGCTACCAGGCGTACAAAAATCAATTCTCTGGAAAACCAATGATTTTATAAAAATGCTGACGCTTCGTTAAAAAATGTTTGTAGTCGGAAGGTTCCGAGTTCAAATCCGGTTGCAAACAAAAAAATTTCTGACTGGGAATTTACGAATTTTACAAACTGTTTTCACCCGGTTTTTATTTGCTCGCCCGAGTTCGCTAAAAATATAAGAGAGTCATAGGAAGGATCGTCGCTCTCTATATGTGTACTTTTTGGTAATACCTATTTTTTATTCATATGCTCATAAAAATAGATATTACTAATAGGGGGAAATACAGGTTTTTTAAGCAGTTACTTCACAAATCTTGTCTGCTGGGGAGTAGACTAGAAATTTAATTTTTTAATTTTCGTTTACATTTCATGCTATTCTACCAGCCAATTGGTAAATTTGGAGTTAAAAGCCATTCCTAAGCCCAAAGTAATTACTTCGAAGTAATTGTTAAGTTTTATTCATATGACCCATTCTCTCAAAAAATTAACAAAATACGGGGTTTATATACAAATAAAATATTAATCAACATTTTTGAATGCCTCTAAATAAATTGGGTTGAGTGTTGAAAAAATTTACAAAAATAATACATTAGAAATTGGAAATATGTGTTAGATGTTACACAAAGAAACTCATTTTACCTGCTGGTGGACTTAAAAGCATGGAATTTATTATATTTTTCAGTAAAATGTGAAATTACACAAAAACTATACAAAAATGTCATTATTCAAAAATTATCCAAGGAATGTGTAAACAGTCCCGTTTTTGAATAATTATTCAAAAAGTGGCAACACTGGGGTGTGTACATGTAAACAGCCGATTAATCTTCGTCGACAACAAATAAAAAAGGTAGGTTTAAATTGAATCCACCTAATTAGGTGAATATCTCACACATAGTTGTATTTTGTACTCAGCTAGAATGATCAAACATATAAGAAACCCGATCAAACAACGCATCAAACATTAAAAATATCGGGGGATGTAAATGACGTTTTAGAATTAATTTGATTAATTTACAAATTCTCTCATTAAATAATAATAATATATTGAATTATAATAAAACATTGTTTTCAAAATAATAATAGTAAGGAAATATTGCTTTTTTTGTAACAAGAAAATTATTAAAATTTCAAAATTAATTCAAAATAAAAAACTAAAATTAATTATGGACAAAAGTATACAATATTGAATAATTTTCTTACAAAAAAAAAAAAAAAGTTCGGCCCGAACGCACGGCTCGAACCAGCGACCTCTTGATTAAGAGGCGCATTAACCACCTACTAGACCACTCAAGCAGATAATAGAATTTGGTCAATTGCAGGTGATATAACACAGAGATTTTATGAGGTGAATTGGGTGAAAATTTTACTTTTTCTTCATCCAAAGTGAGGTCTCGTTTTTCTGTGCATAGTACGCCTTTTAACCCGGGTCAAGCAAATGTTTTGTTTGATGTTTTGTATGATGTTGAGTTTGAAGCGGTTTGTATCTCCTATAATATAATCTCCTTGGAAGTACTGTCTGCTTGCTATGCTGTTAAATCGAATGCTGTGGTTCTGATAATATCCACCCCAGATTTCTGAAGATAATTATGTGTCACATTATGCCTCATATTTCACACATTTTTAACACCATCATCACAAAATGTGTTTTCCCCAAAAGTTGGAAAAGCGCAAAAATACTACCCATTCCGAAACCAACTAAAGAACATCGTCCCATTGCTATTTTGCCCTATTTGTCCAAAGTACTTGAAAGGTTACTGCATCTACAAATAAGAGAATATTTAAAGGATAATAATTTTCTTACGGACAGGCAATCTGGGTTTCGTCCTAAACATAGTTGTGTAACTGCCCTTATTGATGTGTCGGAGGAAATTCGTGAGTATATTGATGATGAGAACATTGCCTTTCTTATACTTTTGGACCATTCAAAAGCATTCGATACTGTGAATCATGAAATACTCTGTATGAAGCTGGAGACAATGTTTAATTTTTCTTCTCCTGCAAATCGCGTCAAACTTAACTGATCGTCAACAATATGTGCACGCAAACAATAAAAATTCTAGAGCACTACCGGTGCTTAAAGGCGTTCCACAAGGTTCGATTCTTGGTCCTCTACTGTTTACAATTTATGTAAATGATCTTCCCAATCAACTTTCTTTTTGTAAATCACATATGTATGCTGATGATGTGCAATTATATATATGCAGTCAAAAGGATGAACTTAATAATTGCATAGATAAAATAAATACTGATCTCTCGAAAATTTATATATGGGCAACAGCAAATGGTTTATGTCTTAATCCCGCTAAGTCCAAATGCCTTATAATAACCAAAAAATCAATTAAGCCACCTAATGTGTTAGATATAACTCTTAACAATCAAAGAATTGAAATAGTGACGAAAACAAAAATCTTGGTATAATTTTTAATAAAACTCTAACATGGACTGATCATGTAAATGCTGCTGCCGGTAAAACTTATTCTATGTTACGGTCTTTGTGGAGTACCCAACATTTAACACCAGTCCATATACGAGCACTACTTGCGAAAACTTACCTTATTCCAACACTATTATACGGATGCGAAGTATTTGCGTACTGCGATTCTGTAAGCTTAAACAAATTAACCTCAACATATAATGCTATATTGAGATATGTTTATAATTTGAGACGATTTTCCCATATTACACCCTATGAGGAAAAACTATATGGAGTAAGACTCTGTGATCTTTTGAAAATAAGGGCACTTACGCTTATGCATAAGATCGTGAACACACGTGAACCTAAATATCTTTATAATCGATTATCCTTTTCACAATCGGAAAGAAATAATAATATAGTACCCGTTTTGTATGAGTTTCTGGTCCCTGAATGGCAATTTTATACAGAATCTATTCGTCTTTGGAACTCGCTACCGCCAAACATACAATTTTTAAGCAACGCAGGGCAGTTTAAGAAATCAACCCAGTCAGAAATCGCCAGTGGTACAAAAAATCAAGCACTGGCATACCACTGGGTAACCACGGTGTTAAAAATAAATGACTGGCAGAACACTCATTTGGGACGCATTGCCAGCATTTGCGAAAAGCGTTTTACCATTATTTTTATTACAAAAATTTCGGTGGTTTAAAAAAAACCACTGGCAAAGAATTGGCTTAGAGTGATATGCCAAGGTTTGCAACCAGTGGTTATCCAGTGCTACCTAGCCAATGCTACCAGGCGTACAAAAATCAATTCTCTGGAAAACCAATGATTTTATAAAAATGCTGACGCTTCGTTAAAAAATGTTTGTAGTCGGAAGGTTCCGAGTTCAAATCCGGTTGCAAACAAAAAAATTTCTGACTGGGAATTTACGAATTTTACAAACTGTTTTCACCCGGTTTTTATTTGCTCGCCCGAGTTCGCTAAAAATATAAGAGAGTCATAGGAAGGATCGTCGCTCTCTATATGTGTACTTTTTGGTAATACCTATTTTTTATTCATATGCTCATAAAAATAGATATTACTAATAGGGGGAAATACAGGTTTTTTAAGCAGTTACTTCACAAATCTTGTCTGCTGGGGAGTAGACTAGAAATTTAATTTTTTAATTTTCGTTTACATTTCATGCTATTCTACCAGCCAATTGGTAAATTTGGAGTTAAAAGCCATTCCTAAGCCCAAAGTAATTACTTCGAAGTAATTGTTAAGTTTTATTCATATGACCCATTCTCTCAAAAAATTAACAAAATACGGGGTTTATATACAAATAAAATATTAATCAACATTTTTGAATGCCTCTAAATAAATTGGGTTGAGTGTTGAAAAAATTTACAAAAATAATACATTAGAAATTGGAAATATGTGTTAGATGTTACACAAAGAAACTCATTTTACCTGCTGGTGGACTTAAAAACATGGAATTTATTATATTTTTCAGTAAAATGTGAAATTACACAAAAACTATACAAAAATGTCATTATTCAAAAATTATCCAAGGAATGTGTAAACAGTCCCGTTTTTGAATAATTATTCAAAAAGTGGCAACACTGGGGTGTGTACATGTAAACAGCCGATTAATCTTCGTCGACAACAAATAAAAAAGGTAGGTTTAAATTGAATCCACCTAATTAGGTGAATATCTCACACATAGTTGTATTTTGTACTCAGCTAGAATGATCAAACATATAAGAAACCCGATCAAACAACGCATCAAACATTAAAAATATCGGGGGATGTAAATGACGTTTTAGAATTAATTTGATTAATTTACAAATTCTCTCATTAAATAATAATAATATATTGAATTATAATAAAACATTGTTTTCAAAATAATAATAGTAAGGAAATATTGCTTTTTTTGTAACAAGAAAATTATTAAAATTTCAAAATTAATTCAAAATAAAAAACTAAAATTAATTATGGACAAAAGTATACAATATTGAATAATTTTCTTACAAAAAAAAAAAAAAAGTTCGGCCCGAACGCACGGCTCGAACCAGCGACCTCTTGATTAAGAGGCGGATTAACCACCTACTAGACCACTCAAGCAGATAATAGAATTTGGTCAATTGCAGGTGATATAACACAGAGATTTTATGAGGTGAATTGGGTGAAAATTTTACTTTTTCTTCATCCAAAGTGAGGTCTCGTTTTTCTGTGCATAGTACGCCTTTTAACCCGGGTCAAGCAAATGTTTTGTTTGATGTTTTGTATGATGTTGAGTTTGAAGCGGTTTGTATCTCCTATAATATAATCTCCTTGGAAGTACTGTCTGCTTGCTATGCTGTTAAATCGAATGCTGTGGTTCTGATAATATCCACCCCAGATTTCTGAAGATAATTATGTGTCACATTATGCCTCATATTTCACACATTTTTAACACCATCATCACAAAATGTGTTTTCCCCAAAAGTTGGAAAAGCGCAAAAATACTACCCATTCCGAAACCAACTAAAGAACATCGTCCCATTGCTATTTTGCCCTATTTGTCCAAAGTACTTGAAAGGTTACTGCATCTACAAATAAGAGAATATTTAAAGGATAATAATTTTCTTACGGACAGGCAATCTGGGTTTCGTCCTAAACATAGTTGTGTAACTGCCCTTATTGATGTGTCGGAGGAAATTCGTGAGTATATTGATGATGAGAACATTGCCTTTCTTATACTTTTGGACCATTCAAAAGCATTCGATACTGTGAATCATGAAATACTCTGTATGAAGCTGGAGACAATGTTTAATTTTTCTTCTCCTGCAAATCGCGTCAAACTTAACTGATCGTCAACAATATGTGCACGCAAACAATAAAAATTCTAGAGCACTACCGGTGCTTAAAGGCGTTCCACAAGGTTCGATTCTTGGTCCTCTACTGTTTACAATTTATGTAAATGATCTTCCCAATCAACTTTCTTTTTGTAAATCACATATGTATGCTGATGATGTGCAATTATATATATGCAGTCAAAAGGATGAACTTAATAATTGCATAGATAAAATAAATACTGATCTCTCGAAAATTTATATATGGGCAACAGCAAATGGTTTATGTCTTAATCCCGCTAAGTCCAAATGCCTTATAATAACCAAAAAATCAATTAAGCCACCTAATGTGTTAGATATAACTCTTAACAATCAAAGAATTGAAATAGTGACGAAAACAAAAATCTTGGTATAATTTTTAATAAAACTCTAACATGGACTGATCATGTAAATGCTGCTGCCGGTAAAACTTATTCTATGTTACGGTCTTTGTGGAGTACCCAACATTTAACACCAGTCCATATACGAGCACTACTTGCGAAAACTTACCTTATTCCAACACTATTATACGGATGCGAAGTATTTGCGTACTGCGATTCTGTAAGCTTAAACAAATTAACCTCAACATATAATGCTATATTGAGATATGTTTATAATTTGAGACGATTTTCCCATATTACACCCTATGAGGAAAAACTATATGGAGTAAGACTCTGTGATCTTTTGAAAATAAGGGCACTTACGCTTATGCATAAGATCGTGAACACACGTGAACCTAAATATCTTTATAATCGATTATCCTTTTCACAATCGGAAAGAAATAATAATATAGTACCCGTTTTGTATGAGTTTCTGGTCCCTGAATGGCAATTTTATACAGAATCTATTCGTCTTTGGAACTCGCTACCGCCAAACATACAATTTTTAAGCAACGCAGGGCAGTTTAAGAAATCAACCCAGTCAGAAATCGCCAGTGGTACAAAAAATCAAGCACTGGCATACCACTGGGTAACCACGGTGTTAAAAATAAATGACTGGCAGAACACTCATTTGGGACGCATTGCCAGCATTTGCGAAAAGCGTTTTACCATTATTTTTATTACAAAAATTTCGGTGGTTTAAAAAAAACCACTGGCAAAGAATTGGCTTAGAGTGATATGCCAAGGTTTGCAACCAGTGGTTATCCAGTGCTACCTAGCCAATGCTACCAGGCGTACAAAAATCAATTCTCTGGAAAACCAATGATTTTATAAAAATGCTGACGCTTCGTTAAAAAATGTTTGTAGTCGGAAGGTTCCGAGTTCAAATCCGGTTGCAAACAAAAAAATTTTTTTGAATTTTTTTTAATTTAAAATTTTTTTTGTTTTATAAAATCAATTTTTATGTTTGTGGGAAAGCTCCTTCAAGACCAACTTTTTTTTTGCCCTCCCAACACTGGCATAGTAGTTACTAAAAATTGTTTGCCAGTACTAGCATTTTGGCACGGCCAGTAGTTGTCCAGCTATTATCACTCATTTATGTGTTTAGCCATCAAATATTATATGTCTCGTTAGCTCAGTGGGTAGAGCAATCGTCTGCCAATCTGATGGCCTGGGTTCAAATCACGGCAGGACCAAAAAAAAAATACATATGACCTTTTTTAAAATTTTATTTTGGAAAATATATTTTCAGACCACCTATTTATTGGTTTTGCCAGCGTTTTGCCAACGTTTAAAAATTTTGTTCCTCCAGTGCTTTTCCGGGGCTTTTTGAACAGCCGGTCCTTTTGTCTAATGATGTTATCATTTTGGGAATGGGAAAGCACTTTTTGCCAGTACTTGTACCACCTGCTAAAGTGCTTTACCACCGCTTTCCCGTTTGTATTTTTCTGACTGGGAATTTACGAATTTTACAGTTAACATATAAATTTTGTATAATTAAGTGCAAACATTTATAAACTTTGCTCTGTTTAACTTTGATCAATTTCAATTGTAATAATTTTTAATTTTTAATGTTAAATCTTAATTTTAATGATGTACTTTTTTATTTTTATTATTTTTTCTTTTTTCTAAAAATTTCAATGTTGTACTTTCTATTTATTTATATTCTTTTTATATTCTTTTTTTTTTATTGTACATATATTTTAATAATTACATATAATAATCCTGTACTTTACTATAAGACTTTTTGTCTTGATGTACAGGACATCAAATAAATTTCATTCATTCATTATATGGGCACTAGGTCTAAACATGGACTGGTGTTAACCAAAATCAATAGGCGTCGTCCTTGGGCCAGCATAGGTCTGTGTAGCAAATTTCATCAAAAATATCTTAATATTTGCGACCTGCAGCGTATAAACAATATAATTTTGGGGGGACCCTTATATGATCACTAGGTCTAAACATGGACCGATTTCAACCAAAACCAATAGCCGTCGCCCTTGGCCCGACATAGGTCGGTGTACGAAATTTCGTCAAAATATCTTAATATTTGCGACTTGCAGCGTATAAACAAAAACATTTTGGGGGACCCTTATATGGGCACTAGGTCTAAACATGGACCGATTTGAACCAAAATCAATAGGCGTCGTAATTGGGCCGACATAAGTCGGTGCACCAAATTTCGTTAAAATAAAATATGCAGCGTATAAACTATATAATTTTAGGGGACCCTTATATGGGCACTAGGTCTAAACATCGACCGATTTCAACCAAAATCAATAGGTGTCGTCCTTGGGCCGACATAGCTCGGTGTACCAAATTTCGTTAAAATATCTTAATATTTGCGACTTGCAGAGTATAAATAATATAATTTTGGGGGGACCCTTATATGGGCATTAGGTCTAAACATGGACCGATGTTAACCAAAATCAATAGGCTTCGTCCTTGGGCCAGCAGATCTGTGCACCAAATTTCATCAAAATATCTTAATATTTGCGACCTGCAGCGTATAAACAATATAATTTTGGGGGAACCCTTATATGGGCACTATGTCTAAACGGCTGCATGAAATAACCCCCCACGAAATAACTCCCCAAAATGAAAATGAAATAAATCCCCAAACTTTTGTACAGAAAACAACAAGAACAACTATAATTGGGGAATTATTTCTTTTTTTTTGGGGATTCATTTCGTATTTTAATTGGGGACTTTTTCATTATGAAATAAATACCCAAATTTTAAAAATTAAATAAATCCCCAAATATTTTTTTGGGGCTTTATTTCATTTTCTCTAAAATTAAAATTCTTAAAAATTCCATACTAAAAATAGATAGAATTAGTACACGCATATACAATTTTTTACGAAAACAGTAAAATTACATTGTGGAGTAAATATCAATTACAGTGAATCTAAAAATTGTTGCTAGAACTTGTTACCATATGAAACGTAAAATAAACAATTTTATTGAAAAATAAGTGTATACATACATTATCTCATATAATTTAATGAGTGTAGCAAAAATACAGAATGGATTAATAGTTTTGGTGATAATTTATAGCTAACGAATGAAGAGTTTTTTTTTTATCATAAATCGGTTGGAAATCAAAATTTCGCGCGAAATTTTCCAGCCGATTGCGGTCCAAAAATGTATAGCCAACGATTTAATAGGTTTGACCGATTTACACTCAAACAAAATTTTTCTCTACCAAAACCATACCAAAACTATTTAATCGTTGGCTATAAATTGTTGAATCAAACAATGTATATAGTTTTTCATTTACACTCAATCGAAATTTTTTCCGTATCAAAACCATACCAAAAATTTTAGTTGGCTACACATTGTTAGCATATTTAAAGAAGAATCTTTGGATGAATAGTTATCAGATGATGCCACCAATTTTTAGACTTCTGTGAGCAAGTCTAAAAATTGTTGTGTTTTAAGCCCATAATCGTTAATTTGTTTTTATATCTGAAATATTTTTCATTTTATACGTTTTTTACTTCTCCTGTAAAATTAAAAAAGTGATGTTACGTACTTTTGGATTTTCGACGATGATATATAATTCATACAATGAAAAAAATATGAAATAATACTGAATTTGAAAATGGGGACTTATTTCATCTTGAAAATGGGGCTTTATTTCATTATGAAATAAACCCCCAAAAATGGGGAGTTATTTCATTTTTGTTTGGGGTCTTATTTCATTTCTGTGGGGGTTTATTTCATTCTGAATATTGGGGCATTATTTCATAATGAAATAAGCCCCCAATTTTGGGGCATTATTTAATTTTCGTTTTGGGGAGTTATTTTGTGGGGGGTTATTTCATGGAGCCTGTCTAAACATGGACCGAATTCAAACAAAATCAATAGGCGTCGTCCTTGGGCCGACATAGGTCGGTGTACTAAATTTCATTAAAATATCTTAATATTTGCGACCTGTAGAGTGAGCACAAGAATGCATGGACAGACAGACAGACGGACATCGTTAAATCGAAATAAAAAAAATTCTGAGCATCGGTATACTATAACATCAGCACAAACTTATAATACCCTCTCCACGTAGTGGTGTAGGGTATAAAAACAACTCCACACAATTTCTAGATTTAAGTTTCAGCAAATAAATTAAAGTATAAAATAAGCATTTATACGAGGCGTTTTATTAATTCCTTAAATATTTGTATAAGTACTTAAATAACATGCCTTTAAAGAATAAATAAATATTGTTTTGTGAATTTCAACCTTTTGAATATTGCCTTAGTAATGCTATTCTTATAGTAGAAACCCCCTTAAGAACTTTTAGTTTTTATAATCTGTCTTTTCGCCTTACATAGTTTTAAGATTCAATATTTTTTACGATTGGGTCAACTCTAATGTGCATATCGTCATATGAAATCAAAAAAGTCGTAAGTTACAAAAAAATTCAAAATCGACTTTTTGATTGATTATGATGCACCATATCAAATTACATATTCCTGCAAAATTTGACAGTCCAACGACTAAAAACGACGATTTTATTAACAAAATTCTAAAAGCCCTAAGTGCAAGCGCAAAAAATTCATAAATCATCAAAAAATTCATAAACCATCATTCATAAGGCATCAAAACATGCCAAAACATGGCATGGTTTGGGTTTTTTGTATATATGTATAAACATTTAGTTTTTCTCACACCTGGGGGTTAAACATTACTTTTTGTAATTAATACACATGCAATTATACAAATATATGTAATTGTAATTGAAAAACGAGTAAAAAGGTTAAAGTCGGGCATGCCGACTATACAATACCCTACACCAGTCTGGTTAAAAGCCAACTAATGTTTGGATCCGAAATTCGAATGGGTTAAAATGGGACTTGTGTCAAAATTTTCTATAATGTGAGTCAGCGAACCAAATTTCATTAAAATATCTTAATATTTGCGACCTTCAGTTTGTAACCAAGCCAATTTTGGGGGGACCCTTATATGGGCACTAGGTTTAAACATGGACCGGTGTTAACCAAAATCAATAGGCTTCGTCCTTAGGCTGCCATATGTGGGTGTACCAAATTTCATCAAAATATCTTAATATTTGCGATCTGCAGCGTATAAACAATATAATTTTGGTAGGACCCTTATATGGGCACTAGGTCTAAACATGGACCGATGTTCACCAAAATCAATAGGTTTCGTCCTTGGGCCGACATAAGTCGGTGTACCAAATTTCATCAAAATATCTTAATATTTGCGACCTGCAGCGTATAAACAATATAATTTTGGTAGGACCCTTATATGGGCACTAGGTCTAAACATGGACTGATGTTCACCAAAATCAATAGGCTGCGTTATTGGGCCAACATAGGTCTGTGTACCAAATTTCATCATTATATCTTAATATTTGCGACCTGCAGCGTATAAACAATATAATTTTGGTAGGACCCTTATATGGGCACTAGGTCTAAACATGGACCGATGTTCACCAAAATTAATACGCTGCGTTACTGGGCCAACAGAGGTCTGTGTACCAAATTTCATCAAAATATCTTAATATTTACGACGTGCAGCGTATAAACAATATAATTTTGGTAGGACCCTATCTTAATATTTGCGACCTGTAGACTGCGCACAAGAATGCATGGACAGACAGACAGACGGACGGACGGACAGACGGACATCGTTAAATCGAAATAAAAAAAATTCTAAGCCGATCGGTATACTATAAGGTGGGTCTAGGACCAATATTTTTTGGTGTTACAAACATCAGCACAAACTTATAATACCCTGACCACATAGTGGTGTAGGGTATAAAAACTCAATTACAATTACATTTTATTGGGAAAAGAAATATTGACAAAAAGCCCAAGTTAGGGATCAACCCAAAATGCCAAAAGACATTTTCTAATACTAAATGTAATAGAAATTGGTAATTGAAATCACTTTCCATTACAACTACATATAATTTGTAATTAAAAATTTTCAATTAAAATTACATGTAAGTATAATTGAGCTTTTTTTAATTTCAACTACATTTGTTTGCAATTGTAACTGAAAATTTGCAATTACAAGTAATTGTAACTGAAATGTAATTGAAATACCCCAGTTCTGGTTTTTATTTTGTTAGATAGCGAAACTAATTTACATTTAATCTATTAATGAAGAAATTTCCTAAAAATTACAAAAACCATTTTTTTACTTCGACTTAAGCCCTTTTCGGTTTCAGAAAAAACTAATCCTGAAAGGCGTAAGTTTAGTAGCTCTGTAAATAATTAAAAATTGTAAATTTTTCTTCAAACACTAATTTGATAAAAAAATAAGCTTAACCTGAAAAAATTTGGTTTATTTTTAATTTTAGGAAGTTTTTTGCTTCTCCTGTAATTTTTTTTTAAATGTAACTTACGGCTTTTGTGATTTCATATGACGATATGAATGAATAAGTTTATTTGTCAACAGGGATGTGAGCAAAGCTACTAAACATGAAGCACTTCCCAGCAAAATATTTCATTACCAAATAAGTGGTTATATAATAGAAATTCATAGCTCCGCACAACTTATTTTTTGGCGTCTAAACTCATTATTTTTGTTTGGCGTGGTCGTTTTTATAAGTAGTCACGCTTACCCGCTCGCTTACGAAAAATTGAGAAGTAAGTAGTTATGAGATTCTGAATAATAAGTGGTTACAAACATGCTTACAAAAAGTTGAATTATAAGTGGTTATCCGACTGCTTACTTGATTCTTAAAAATAAGGAGTTACACAAATACTATTAGGTTCAGGAAATACATTCAGAGAAATTAAAGTTTTTGCTAATGTGTAATTTTAGTACTCGTCATAAAAATTTTAACACAAAACATATTTTCATGTAATAAATATAAATGTATAAAATTTAACTTTGTAAAAAGTACTTATTTAAACTATTGCGAGTAAGTCATTATTTTATATTTAAAAGCAATGACTACAATAGGCCGTTATTAGGAAGTATTTATTTTATATTACAAAATAATGCAAAAGATAATGATATATCATTATTGGTAATGCAGACAGCAATGAGGTGTCATTACCAATATTTTGCTGGGTTGCTATAAATCAATTCTTAGATGTAATATTTTTTGCTTGTTTTGCCCAATCAAGTAGAAGTATCAAATAGATAAACGGATATTTATGTACACAATGTTAGAACAGGAAACAGGAAGATAAGAGGAAGAAAAAAATCAACCTAAATTTGACAAATAAAATGATGTAGGATAAAAATCATGGTTGGCAACCGATTCATAAGGTTAGTGATAATCAGAGAAGACAGAAAAAAGCTAAATCCGATGTGTTTAAAGCAAAAAAATATTTTAAGAAAAGCAAGGAAAAAGCAAAAGTAAAAAATTTGTAAAACCAGCAGTTTTTTTTCTATTTTTTAATTCAAAGTTAAGAGAAAAAATATATGGGCAAAAATTCTTAAAAAAAGCAAAGTCAAAAGTCTTAAGAAAATGCTATTTTAAGCAGTGCTGCCAACCCATTTTGGTGAAAAATCGTTAAAAAATCGTCAGTCAAAAACCTTATATTTGAAGGAAATAAGGAAAAAAAATATTGATATAATATTACACTGATATTACTTTATTTCTAACAATTTCACATTTTTATGTAAAACTCTGTCTTTATAATTATTTCTTTTTTTACTGGCTACTTCAGTAGGGAATTTGAGGTAAAGTGGAAAATTGATCTTCCTGCAAAATATACCAAAAATATTCGTTTAGTTTATTTTGAGGGTCTAGTCACTCTGTGGTAACAGAATAACTTCTCACATTACACCATACTCTCTTACTAATGAACCAGAATAGGACAAAAATCAATTTCGCCTACCCAAAAATTATAACATTTATAAAACTAATTCCATGACGAAATGTTTCAAATTTATGTTTCGTTTGGTCTTTCAAGAAAAACATGGATTTAGTAGAATTCAAAACTATCAATGAGTTTCATAATAAAACTCTGGGATTCTGTCAAAAAAAAGATAAACAAAGAAAATCGGAAGTAGAATGTTTGTATATGTCTGTTTAATCACTTCTGAAATTATTCATATAGAGACAATCGTACAATAAAAATATAAACAATAATACAATTTAATGGAAGATCACTGATGAAGCCTGTCCATAAAAAGGCAGAAACTAGATCTAGTCTGGTTTGCAAATTTAATGTGTTTGTAACTTTTGAGGAAGGTTTATTCTTCTTCTTAACCTCAAACCTACTAAATTAACTTTCTATTTTTTTAATAAAATTGTATTTTTAGCAATAAACTGTAAAAACTATTGCATTTTTAAAAAATTGTCATTTTTCATACATAAAATTTTGCTAAATCGTCAATCGTCATTTCATCAAATTTTACTTCAAAAATAGGCAAAATGGAGACAAATCGTCAAAGTTGGTAGCACTGATTTTAAAGCTAAAAAACGGAAAATCCAAAAAAAAGCAAAAAGAAGCAAATATGAGTAAAACAAACAATAAATATGTCTGTTTTACATAAAGGTAAAAAGATTCGTCATCGGAAGAAGAAGGGGCATTGCAAAATTTAAACAGACATTACCTTAAAAATAACTCGGACGATTCAGATGAGAATGATTTAAATGAAGAATCGTCTTTAAACGATCCGCTTTTATGAATTTTGAAGCTTCTTTTTACTCTTAACAAACTCATACCAAACTTATACTAATTAACCACTTTAGAATCAAGTTAAACGTTTTTTTGGAAAAAATATCCCAATAAACATTAATGTTAACATGAAGCGAAACATAACGGTCAGCACGCACACGATATCATTTGTAAACTTTTTGTAAAATTCAAAAATAAACATCTAAATGAAGGAAATTCAAAAGTATTTCATACAAGCGGTATAAAAAATGTTGTTATACTTAAAAATTTCGTTTTTCTTAAACATTTTGTAAGCATAGCCAGTGTAGAAACGGTAATGACATATCATTATTTTTTGGACTACCAGTAATGACACCCACTTACCTTCTGCATTATTTTAAAATATATAATTTTGAGTTACTGATAATGACTTATTTTTAATATTATTTCAAATAGAAAATAATTTTCTAAATTTTTTTGAAAATTTTTTGATATCTATTTTTAGACTCAATATTTTTTAAACACTGTTAAAGATATATGTAACCACATATTTTTTTATATTTTTACTGTTGGCGAGTAAGCTTACTTGTGTGCAGCAGGTCAATTATGTTTTTATCTATTAAATATTACATTTAGGTACAGCTCAGATTGTAGATCTATTGACTGGCAATCTGTAGACCCAGGTTCGATTCCCGCACCAGCAAATTTTATTTAAAAAAATACAATAAAAAATATTTTTTTATATAATTTATTTTATTGAAAATCTATTTTTACACTCATTATTTTTGTCAATACTGGTAAGCAACATAGGCAACGATATATTTTTTGATTTTTCGTATGCTGGTGTGTAACCATAACTCATTATTTTGGGCGACATCGCCATATAAAGGTAATAATAAATGTAATGACAAAAGTAACTAGTTACCATTACCAAGTATGTAGTTACATAACCACATATCTGGTAATGATTTTCTACACTGGGTTATTAAGTAAATACAATAACATGAAGTTCCCAGTGTAGAAAATCATTACCAGATGTGTGGTTATGTAACTACATACTTGTTTTCACAAATTTTAAATTTCACTTAAAATTTTTTTGTTATCCGTTGCCTCAATTTAAATAAAAAAATTGCAAAAATTCATTTAGCACCCGAGTAAAAAAAATTATATATAATCATATGTGGCATTTATTACAATATATAATTAGACATGTCGTTATGTTATATTGTATATCCATATATAATTATATATGACGTCTTTTTCCAAATTTTTTCCTTATATTATGCCATATATAATTTCATCTAGTTAGATATCGGACTATATAATATTAGATATGGTATATATGATTATATATTACATAGGATGGCTGATCTTATTGCATATATAGTTATATATAGAGCTATATCTTAATATATATGGTAGCATTTTAGCAATATATAATTATATATGGTATCATTTAAACAATATATGTATAACTATATATGCCCGAGTAAAAAAAATTATATATAATCATATGTGGCATATATTACAATATATAATTAGACATGTGGTTATGTATATCCATATATAATTATATATGAGGTTTTTTCCGAAAAATTTTCCTTATATTATGCCATATATAATTTCATCTAATTAGATATCGGCATTCATAATATCAGATATGGCATATATAATTATATATTACATAACATGGTTGATCTTATTGCATACATAGTTATATATAGAACTATATCTTAATATATATGGTGGCATTTTAGCAATATATAATTATATATGGTATCATTTAAACAATATATAATTATATATGGTGACAGTTAAACTAGATATTATCATATATGGTGCCATTTAAACAATATATGGTCATATATGGTACCTCATAAACCAAATCTTTAATTCAGTTCCAGATATGATAATATATGGTACTATATATAGTGCGATATATATTTATATATGGTGTTATTTAAGCTATATATTATCATATATGGTGCCATTCAAACCATATATTATCATATATGGTGCCATTCAAACCATATATTATCATATATGGTACCATTTAAACCATATATTATCATATATGGTGCCATTTCAACAATATATGCTCATATATGGTACCTGATGAACGACATTTTTAATACAGATGCAGATATGATAATATATGCTACCATATATAGTTCCATATATATTGATATATGGTGTCATTTAAACAATATTAATATATAGACATACATGGTATCATTTAAACAATATATTGTCTTATATGGCACAATTTAAACAATATATGGTCAAATTTGGTACCACATCAACATTTTGAATACAATTCCATATATGGTTTAATTTGAATAATGTAAAACTGTATGGCGCTATAAAAAATATTATCAGATATGTTACTTCATTCCCGAATAAAAATAGTTATATATTGTCATATATAATGTGATTGGGCTATATCTGACAATGAATGGAGTAACATTAAGACTAGGGTTTATGTCCCGGGAATTCCCGGGACGGGATTCCCGGGAATCCCGCCCTTTTTTGAATCCCGCAATCCCGGGAATTTTATGCGGGATTTCCCGGGATTTTTTTTTTAGTCTTTTACAGTAGTTTTAGCTAGTTTTATTGCAATTTTAGAAGCTTTATTTAAATTTAGAGCATTGATTTTTTAAAATTAATTTAAATAAAGAATATTTAAAATTAAAAAATACGATTTAAAATTTAATAATCTGAATTAAGCCAAATTGTTTTTGGATGCCAATTGAATTTGGTTTAGTTAAACCAAAAAATATTATATTAGCAATTACCAAATTTACAAACTAAAATACTTGTCCTTCGGGAATTTTTTTCTTCTTTAAGATGATGATATTTGTTCAAATAAAGCAATATTTATATAGGCTGTTTTAAACTATAAGATTCTCGGAAAGATTTTGCAACCTTGCCCTATATGTTTTGCACGTGTACTGAAGTAAAATCGTACTGAAAATCTTATAGTGTAAACCAGCCTTATACAACATTTCAATATCATTATTTCAGTTCCAAATACCTCCACTAAACTAGGGATTAAAGTTAAAAAATAGTAATTTTTTCGTATTTTCAAATATTTTGAGTTTCTTTTACTTCAAATAATTTCATTTAAAGTTCAATTGCTATTCCTTTATTTTAAATATATTTTTTAAATATTATTAATTTTTAAAATAATAAATACATCAGATGCTTTTTCAAATTATTTTGAATTTTTTATATGCTAATTTAAAATGCAACTAAATATGAAAATTAAATAATTTCTTTTTAAGGAGTTGTGGCATAAAAAATTTCTATTCAAGAAAACTAATTAAAGTTATGAAACTATTTAATATTTTAGTGTCTACTTTTATAAAACAATTTAGGCGAATTTGCCTAAAAATTTCTGTGAAAAATGCTCACTTTTAAACTTTTTTATAAAACTAATTCTAGACAGATACTTCTGAAAATCTGCATAGAAGAACACAAAATATCTAGAAATAGAAATTTTTGGATTTCATGTATAAGAAATATTTAAAAAATTGATTTTAGTTCTGACTATAAAACTGGTCCGACACAAGTTTGCACCCATTAACAATTCCAATATATCCTGAAAAAAGGGATCAAAATAATATAACCGTGTCTTTCACTTTTTTATATCAATTCGTTTAACAGCTTTAACCGCGAAATTAATATTTAGTTAATATACACTAAGAGTTTTTTTAATAAGGACGGCCTTCCCTATAAATATATTACATAAATACTAATTCACAATTTAAATTGTTAAACGAATTGACCTGAAAAAGTGGAAGACATGGATATTTAACCCTCCTTTCAGAACATTTTCTCATGGATACACCCAAAAGATAAACTTTGTCGAACGGTGTTTAACAAAAAAGTAGTTTTTCAAGTACAGTATATGTCGAATTTATATATTTTCTAACGAGCGGGAATTCCCGGGATCCCGGGAAATTCCGAAAAAAATCCCGCTGTCCCGGGAAATGAAAAAGTCCGGGAAAAGAAAAACCCTAATTAAGACACATATCATTATATACAACTACATCTGATATTATTTTTTCAACGAATTTTTTGTATGGTAATTGATATTATTACATATCCCCAAATCTGACTCCATATATAACTACATAAGCCTTATAAAACTAATGAAATTATATGTAGTGATCGATATGATTATATATGATTTGATACTAAGTTTTATAACACTGTATGTGTCGTTGTACTAAAAATATATTTTAATTTTATATAACTTTCTATATAATCCCATACAAATTAATATATAGTTCAACATCAAATTTAGTTATCTTCAAATTCAGAGTTAATTACTCCATAGCCAAATAATTTTCACGTGATGTTTTTGCATGTAAAATCATATTAAAAAATGATGCGTACGATTTAGAAGACAAAAGTATTCAAATAAATTTTATTTTTTTATGTTTTAAAATTTGGGTCTTCAAAATTGTTAAAACCATAGACATTTCAATTTCAATTTAATAGCTGGTATGCATAAAAAGTATGCCTACTATCAGACAAAATTTTATAAAATAAGATATTTTTATATCGAATTAGATATAATTTGATGTCCTGGATATGGACAAATCTCGGATCAAACTGTATCAAATTATATCTAATTTGATATAATTAGACACATCTAGATGACCCATTTTTCGGATCAAGTTGTATGTCGTTGTATATGGGGATTTATCAAAAAAGATATAATTATGTATGACACCATATTAAGTTTTTTACCCGGGTTAACAATATTTATAATACAGTGTCATATATTGTAATATATGTATATCATTCAATATATATTGATGTATGGTAATGGTACAATAATTCCAATATCAGTTGAGATACAATTTGTGGGTCCATATCAACAATTTGTTCACGTACATTTAACATATATATTTGTACATTTAAGTTATAATTTATAAACACTTTATAAAGTTAAATAGTTCCATAAACCTCGTCTAACTGTATAGAATGTTTATGAATATACGATTTAATATATAATAATTACAACTACAAATTGGTGCCATTATCTAAAATTTAATTTAATGTTAACTTATAATAAAATAAAAATGTATTTCCTAAAAATAAAAATATAGTGTTAATTAATGTTAATATACAATAGGTTTAAGTTTAACATCCCAGACAGAAAAATATAATCGGCACAATGCTGGCAAACCGTTGGCGATGGTCGGTTATGCGTTGGCAGAACGTTGCATTAACTATCTTGGCAAAAAAATAGATTTCAAAAAACATTTTTGAAAAAATTGAGAAAACTTTTTTTAATATTTGCTTTTAAAAACATGAAATTTAACCCAGTCCACCAGATTGTCAGCCAAGACCTCTACACTCTAATCTAACGAGACTTGTTATAGATGTGTGATAGCTACAAATTAAATGAATGATAAAAGCATTTCGAGCTAACTTATAAGCATCAAAAAAAGGTATTCCAGAAATTATTAAATGTATTTTAGAAAATTTTAATTGTATATCACATATTTGCACTTCAGAAACTACAATATTACGCAAATTTAATTATTTATTTAGTTGTGTCCAGAAATAATGAAATCTATTTCAGAATTTCATAGCTAATAGAGAAAAATTTCTCAAATACATTTCATAATTTCGGAAATACGATTGATAATTTCTGAAATACAGTTTGATAATTTCTGAAATACAGTTGTGAATTTCGGAAATACAATTAATAATTTCTGAAACACAATTGATAAAACTGAACTTCAATTGACTAGTTCTGAAATACAATTCATAAATGTGAAAAATAATTGATGAGTTCTGAAACACAATTGATAAAACTGAAATTCAATTGATTATTTCTGAAATACAATTGATAAATCTTAAAACAATTAATACAATTGGAAATGGTGTAGATCGTCAAAAAGATGTAAATAAAATTATTTTATTCAAAGATTTCAATTTAATAAAAAATAAATATATAATTTTATAAAAAAATTTATAGAAAAAAAAATTTTAATTTTATAAAAAGAAATTCATTTTGTAAAAGAAATGCATATTGAACTCGTTACCTTCTGAGTTTAAACCTTATTTTAACAAAATATTGTAATTTTTATACAATCAGTGCTCTGCCAGTCTATTATTTTTTAAACAGTTGGCAATATATGTCTGGGATCTTATTTAATCCCAAATAAATGGAGATCTTACGTAGTACCCAAATATAATGCGGCATCTAATTTTATCTGTCATTTTTATGGATACTTTTAGATGTCAATCCCCAAATATATTGCTGTTTCTAATTCGATCTGCCATTTTAATACCGAAATAAATTGCTGGATCTAATTCGATCTGCCATTTTTCTGATAAATTTAGATCCAAGTTTATCCCCAAATATATTGCTGGATCTAATTTGATCTGCCATTTTTCGGTTAAATTTAGATCCAAGTTTATCCCCATATATATTGCTGGATCTAATTCGATTAGGAATTTTTCGGATAAATTTAGATCTAAGTTTATCCACATATATATTGCTGGATCTAATTCGATCTAGCATTTTTCGGATAAATTTACATCCAAGTTTATCCCTAGATATATTGCTGGATCTAATTCGATCTGCCACTTTTTCGGATCAAATTAGATCTAAGTTTATCCACAAATATATAGCTGGATCTAATTCGATCTGCCATTTTTTGGATCAAATTAGGTCTTACTAAATCCCAAAATATATTGCTGGATCTAATTTGATCTGCCAATTTTCTATTCAATTTATATCCAAGTTTATCCACAAATATATTGCTGAATCTAATTCGATGTGCTATTTTTCGGATCAAATTAGATCTAAGTTAATCCACAAATATATTGCTGGATCTAATATGATCTGCCATTTTTCAGATCAATTTATATCTAAGTTTATCCACAAATATATTGCTGGATCTAATTCGATGTGCCATTTTTCGGATCAAATTAGATCTAAGTTTATCCCCAAATATATAGCTAGATCTAATTCGATCTGCCACTTTTTCGGATTAAATTAGATATACGTTTATCCACAAATATATTGCGGGATCTAATTTGATCTGCCAAAATTGAGATCAAATTAGATCTAAGTTTATCCCCAAATATATAGCTGGATCTAATTGGATCCGCCATTTTTCGGATCAAATTAGATCTAAAAATATCCGCAAATATATAGCTGGATCCGCCAATTTTCGGATCAAAATAGATCTAGGTTTATCCCCAAAGATATCACTGGACCTCCCAATTTTGAGATATAAATTGATCTTAGTTTATCCCCATATATACAATGGGATCTAATACGATATGATTGGATACACCCAATTTTGAGATCTAATTGGATCAGCTAGATATTACAGCAGATCTTAAACAATATCAAATTGGATATAATTAGATATTGCGCGAGATCAATTTTTTTTACTCGGGTGGCGCTAGTTAAACTAGATGTTTTCATATATGGTGCCATTTAAACCATATATTATCATATATGGTGGCATTTAAACAACCCGAGTAAAAAAAATTGATCTCGCGCAATATCTAATCATATCCAATTTGATATTGTTTAAGATCTCCTGTAATATCTAGCTGATCCAATTAGATCTCAAAATTGGGTGTATCCAATCATATCGTATTAGATCCCATTGTATATATGGGGATAAACTAAGATCAAGTTATATCTCAAAATTGGGAGGTCCAATGATATCTTTGGGGATAAACCTAGATCTATTTTGATCCGAAAATTGGCGGATCCAGCTATATATTTGGGGATATTTTTAGATCTAATTTGATCCGAAAAATGGCGGATCCAATTAGATCCAGCTATATATTTGTGGATAAACTTATATCTAATTTGATCCGAAAAAGTGGCAGATCAAATTAGATCTAGCAATATATTTGGGGATAAACTTAGATCTAATTTGATCCGAAAAATGGCACATCGAATTAGATCCAGCAATATATTTGTGGATAAACTTAGATATAAATTGATCTGAAAAATGGCAGATCAAATTAGATCCAGCAATATATTTGTGGATTAACTTAGATCTAAATTTATCCGAAAAATGGCAGATCCAATTAGATCCAGCAATATATTTGTGGATAAACCTGGATATAAATTGAATAGAAAATTGGCAGATCAAATTAGATCCAGCAATAAATTTGGGATTTAGTAAGACCTAATTTGATCCGAAAAATGGCAGATCGAATTAGATCCAGCTATATATTTGTGGATGAACTTAGATCTAATTTGATACGAAAAATGACAGATCGAATTAGATCCAGCAATATATTTGTGGATTAACTTAGATCTAACTTTATCAGAAAAATGCCTGATCGAATTAGATCCAGCAATATATTTGGGGATAAACTTGGATATAAATTGATCCGAACATTGGCAGATCAAATTAGATCCAGCAATATATTTGGGGATAAACTTGGATCTAAATTTATCAGAAAAATGGCAGATCGAATTAGATCCAGCAATATATTTGGGGATAAACTTGGATCTAAATTTATCAGAAAAATGGCAGATCCAATTAGATCCAGCAATATATATGGGGATAAACTTGGATCTAAATTTATACGAAAAAGTAGATCTAGGTATATGTGACCTTCTCCGAGAAAAGGGACCTAGTGTGTCAAAAAACGGGTTTGGACTTAAGAGTGGATTCTGGTACCTAAAAGGGTGTAGAATAAGATGAAATGACCCAGGTAGAAATTGCCGACGTTACAACAAAAGTTGTACTGGGAGAGCACTGTTTTTTACGAAATGCCGGTACTACTTAAAACGTGCTTGGCCAGTACTGTTTTCTGAAAATTAACGAGCTTTTTTGAATTTATTAAAATTAACAATTTTTTAAATCTTACGTATTTTTACATCTATTACACAATTATTTATGTAAGAGAGACATCGCCATTCTTTTCTTGTGAAGTTTCGAAAGAATACACTAAAAATTTGTGATGTACACTAAGAGGACAATAAAGTTCTAGCAAACTACTAAATTTGTTATTAAATGTATTGAGATAATACCAAAAAAAATAAAATCCCAAGCTGCGCCAACGTTGGGAAATTACTACGGCCAAGCGTTTATTGGTGTTATCATTTCGACAATATGCCAGTACAGTGAACGTTAAAAATCCGACGCATTGCCAGTACATGTACTACCGCCTCCAATACCGGGCCAACATTGTGCCGTTTGTATTTTTCTACCTGGGGAGTTGAGGCACCTAACCATACCAAATCGCATCTCCCAACTGAAGGTGTGTTTAAAGTGATAATGCGTTATGAAACTTTAAATGCGTTCTTCTCAAAACTTAATTTTCACACACTAGGTCCCTTTTCTCGGAGAAGGTCACATATATATTTTAGGATTAAGTTGTATCCAACTTTATCTGGAAAACGGCAGATCGAATAAGATCGAGGATTATATTTGGGGATTACGTAAGATCTAAATTTATGAAAAAAAATAACAGATGAAATTAGATCTAGTAATATATTTCGGGATTGCGTAAGATCTTAACTTTTTCAATAAGTTGCAGATCGAATTGAATCCAGTGATATATTTAGTGATTTGGTAAAATCTTAATTTTTCCCATAAATTGCAGATAGAATTAGAAACAGCAATATATTTGGGGATTGACATCTAAAACTATCCATAAAAATGACAGATAAAATTAGATGCCGCATTATATTTGGTACTACGTAAGATCTCCATTTATTTGGGATTAAATAAGATCCCAGACATATATTGCCAACTGTTCAAAAAATAATACACTGGCAGAGCACTGATTTTATAAAAATTACAATATTTTGTTAAAATAAGGTTTAAACTCAGAAGGTCTCGAGTTCGATATGCATTTTTTTGACAAAATGAATTTCTTTTTATAAAATTAAAATTTTTTTTTCTATAAATTTTTTTATAAAATTATATATTTATTTTTTTATTAAATTGAAATCTTTGAATAGAATAATTTTATTTAGATCTTTTTAACGCTCTACACCATTTCAATTGTATTAATTGTTTTTAAGATTTATTAATTGTATTTCAGAAATAATCAATTGAATTTCAGTTGTATCAATTGTATTTCAGAACTTATCAATTATTTTTCAGATTTATGAATTGTATTCCAGAACTAGTCAATTGAAGTTCAGTTTTATCAATTCTGTTTCAGAAATAATTAATTGTATTTCCGAAATTATTAAACTGTATTTCAGAAATTATCAATTGTATTTCAGAAATTATGAAATGTAATTTAGAAATTTTTCTCTATTAACTATAATAAACAATCAACAAGTTTTGAAATAGATTTGATTATTTCTGAAATACAATTAATAATTTCTGAAATACATTCCATAATTTCTGAAATACATTTAAAATTTGTGAAATGCAATTAATACCTTCTGAAATACAGTTAATATTGTAGTTGAGTTACCATTTATGACCATATATTGTTTAAATGGCACCATATATGACTATATACTGTTTAAATGGCACCATATATGTATTATTCCCTATAAAAAAAATTATATGGAGCTTTATATGGTAATATATAACTTAGAGTCATCCATGTACCATTTGATCCGAAAAATGGCCCGATAAAATTGTATCAGTTGTTTATCAGTTTTTAACTTATTGTGTTAATCAGATGAAATTGTATCTGATTTTTGACCTGATACAATTATATTGGTTTATATCACATTGTAACGTGCCGTTACAAATAACCTACTTATTCATATACCTAATGGAAATGCTGATACCCCTAACCAACAATATATTTTCACTTGGCTAGGCAAATATTCTAATAATTCTTATTAGGTTAATAAAACATATTACTTATAAGGGAAAAGTTGTATGGCCTAGGGGAGCTTGAATCCAGTTGGAGTTTTATTATACTTCGTCCCGTGGGCGAAGTATACACGAATAAGCCAGCCCGATTAAGGTTCCCGAATTAACCCGACTCACATGCTTACTATTCTCGTGAGTTACTTAGAAATATTTTACTAATCGTATTTACATCTCCTCGTGTTCCCGAGGTAACCCGAACCCAGTTGGAGTTTTACTATACTTCGTCCTTCGACGAAGTATACACGAATAAGCCAACAAGGTCGGAGTTACCGAAATAACCCGACTCACCTGCTTACTATTCTCGTGAGTTACTTAGAACTATTTACTAATCGTATTTACAATATTCCCTCGTTTCCCCGAATTAACCCGACTCACCTGCTTACTATTCTCGTGAGTTACTTAGAACTATTTACTAATCGTATTTACAATATTCCCTCGTTTCCCCGAATTAACCCGACTCACCTGCTTACTATTCTCGTGAGTTAAGGCTTCATTAGTCTAATCGTAAAGTAAAAAACGTATCTGTAATTAATTCAATGTGTTAAAATAATATAGAAATATATTTTTATCTCTTTTTTATGCATTGCAACTATTGTCAAGTAAAATCGTAAAAAAGTTCTGTTGAAAATAGAAATTTTATATTTTATTACTTGACATTTAATTCTATGCACAAGAAAAGGATAAAAAATACAATATTTTTATTTTTTATACTCTTTTTATTCATTATCAGAATGATACGTTACTTTTTTTACGATACTTCCAAACTAATTTGGACTTTACTTAGAACTATTTACTAATCGTATCTACAATATTCCCTCGTTTCCCCGAATTAACCCGACTCACCTGCTTACTATTCTCGTGAGTTACTTAGAAATATTTACTAATCGTAGTTACCATATTCCCTCGTTTCCCCGAGATAACCCGACTCACCTGCTTACTATTCTCGTGAGTTACTTAGAAATATTTACTAATCGTATTTACCATATTCCCTCGTTTCCCCGAATTAACCCGACTCACCTGCTTACTATTCTCGTGAGTTACTTAGAACTATTTACTAATCGTATTTACAATATTCCCTCGTTTCCCCGAATTAACCCGACTCACCTGCTTACTATTCTCGTGAGTTACTTAGAACTATTCACTAATCGTATTTACAATATTCCCTCGTTTCCCCGAATTAACCCGACTCACCTGCTTACTATTCTCGTGAGTTACTTAGAACTATTTACTAATCGTATCTACAATAGTCCCTCGTTTCCCCGAATTAACCCGACTCACCTGCTTACTATTCTCGTGAGTTACTTAGAAATATTTACTAATCGTAGTTACCATATTCCCTCGTTTCCCCGAGATAACCCGACTCACCTGCTTACTGTTCTCGTGAGTTACTTAGAAATATTTACTAATCGTATTTACCATATTCCCTCGTTTCCCCGAATTAACCCGACTCACCTGCTTACTATTCTCGTGAGTTACTTAGAAATATTTACTAATCGTATTTACAACATATCCTCGTTTTCCTGGAATAACCCGACTCACCTGCTTACTATTTTCGTGAGATACTTAGTTCAATACCTAATCATATCTAACCAGTGACAGAGCTATCGACGTTTGGAGGAACTGCAACCACTGCCAGAGTTGCCGAAGATCATCCTGAGCACCGAATCATCGAAGACGTTTAAACAATAACAGTCATTAGATTAAATAAGTAATTTAAGTAGTTTAAGATCTTGGTAAATAAAACTGTGTGCGATACAGGATCGTACAATTGAATTGAACAAAAGAAACGATTGCTGTTTTATTTCAAAGGAGGCAGACCTTTAACGAACAAAGCCCCGCTGAGTTCTTCCCCAGCTGGAAACAAAAACTGCATCACAACATGGTATCAGTTTAGGTCCAAATAGATATATTTGTATACAAAATTATATAGTTATATCCCAATTTTGACCTGATATCAGTTTAAAACTTTAATACAATTGTATAAGGTAAATGTCGGATACAATTATATTTTATTTATATAAAATTGAACCAATTACGATCAAACCTGGATCAAAATTGGATACAATTTCATCTGATTAACACATAATTTAATCAGGGCTGATCTAAACTGATACAATTAGATACAAATTTATAAACAATTGATAAAAATATATCGGGCCATTCTTCGGATGAAACTGTATATTTATACAGATATAACTTAATCACATATATGACTATATGTAACTATTTTTATTCGGGTTGTTTAAATGATACGATATATCAAAGTATATGGTACTATATATGGTAGCATATATTACCATATCTGGAACTGTATTAAAAATGTTGTTGAAATGGCACCATATATCATAATGTATGGTTTAAATGTCACCACATATGGTAATATATTTACTTAAATAACACCACCCCAGTAAAAAAAATTGATCTCGCGCAATATCTAATCATATCCAATTTGATATTGTTTAAGATCTGCTGTAATATCTAGCTGATCCAATTAGATCTCAAAATTGGGTGTATCCAATGATATCGTATTAGATCCCATTTTATATATGGGGATAAACTAAGATCAATTTATATCTCAAAATTGGGCGGTCCAATGATATCTTTGGGGATAAACTAAGATCTAATTTGATCCGAAAAATGCCGGATCGAATTAGATCCAGTTATATATTTGTGGATAAACTTAGATCTAATTTGATCCGAAAAATGGCGTATCGAATTAGATAGATCTATATATTTGTGGATAAACTTAGATCTAATTTGATCTCAATTTTGGCAGATCGAATTAGATATAGCAATATATTTGTGGATAAACTTAGATCTAATTTGATCCGAAAAAGTGGCAGATCGAATTAGATCCAGCAATATATTTGGGGATAAACTTAGATATAAATTGATCCGAAAAATGGCAGATGGAATTAGATCCAGCAATATATTTGTGGATAAACTTAGATCTAATTTGATCCGAAAAATGGCAGATCGAATTAAATCCAGCAATATATTTGGGGATAAACTTAGATCTAAATTGATCCGAAAAATGGCAGATAGAATTAGATCCAGCAATATATTTGTGGATAAACTTAGATCTAATTTGATCCGAAAAATGGCAGATCGAATTAGATCCAGCAATATATTTGGGGATTAAGTAAGATCTAAATTTATCCAAAAAATGACACATCAAATTAGATCCAGAAATATCTTTCGGGATTGCGTAAGATCTTAACTTTTGAGATAAATTGCAGATCGAATTAAATCCAGTGATATATTTGGGGATTTGGTAGGATCTTAATTTATCCCATAAATTGCAGATCAAATTAGATCCAGCAATTTATTTCGGTATTAAAATGGCAGATCGAATTAGAAACAGCAATATATTTGGGGATTGACATCTAAAACTATCCAGAAAAATGACAGATAAAATTAGATCCCGCATTATATTTGGGTACTACGTAAGATCTCCATTTAATTGGGATTAAATAAGATCCCAGATAGATATTGACATCAGTTCAAAAAATAATACACTGGCAGAGCAGATTTTATAAAAATTACAATATTTTGTTAAAATAAGGTTTAAACTCAGAAGGTCTCGCGTTCGATACCGTTCACGGCTAAGCATTTTTTTATAAAAAGAATTTCTTTTTATAAAATTATAATTTTATTTTCTATAAATGTTTTTATAAAATTATATTTTTTTTATTAAATTGAATTTAAAAAATAATTTTATTTACATCTTTTTAAAGGTCTACACCATTTCCAATTGTATCAATTGTTTTTAAGATTTATCAATTGTATATCAGAAATAATCAACTGAATTTCAGTTTTATCAATTGTATTTCAGAACTTCCCGAGTAAAAAAAATTATATATAATTATATGTCGCATATATTACAATATATAATTAGACAAGTCGTTATGTATATCCATATATAATTATATCTGACGTCTTTTTCCATAATTTTTCCTTATATTATGCCATATATAATTTCATCTAATTAGATGCCGGCCTTTATAATATTGGATATGGTATATGATTATATATTACATAGCATGGCTGATCTTATTGCATATATAGTTGTATATAGAGCTATGTCTTAATATATATGGTGGCATTTTAGCAACCCGACTAAAAAAGATGTTATATAAACATATATAACCATATATAAACCCATATATATGTTCATATCTAATTTGATCCGAATATTGGAATATATAATTATATCAAGCGAGATAAGTATGTTATCTAACCTGATACAATTTGATCCGAAAAATGGGTCTATCTAATTGCATCAAATTATATATAAAAACATATAATGGCATGTGATGAAAATCGATCGGTTTCAAATCGATCGTTTATAAAATTTCAATCCTAAATATTTCTTATTATTTTTAATTTAAAAGCGATAAGAAGTCGTAAATTGATATACCTGATACAACTATAGCAGTTAAAAACAATTTCAACCCTCTTTGCCTTTTATATTCATCATTAAATTTTTGATTTTTAACCAAATCGTTCGAAATCAAAAACGATAATTTTCCATCACATGCCAGATAATTTTATGAAAATTTTCAAATAAAATTTTAGTTAATATTAGCTGTATTTTGTCTCATGCCTATCAACGTTAAGTATTTAAAGCAAATGTACGTTAAACCGATTGTAGTATAAAAAATTTTAAACAGGTTATATTTATAAATTATTCCGTTATAATCGAACATGCATCAGCAAAAGCTTTTAGGAAGTACCGCGTATAAGTTACGTTAGATGGAAAAATGTATAAACGTTGAGTTTTCAACGTTGATAATTATCCGTGTTGAAAGTTAACGTGCATACGAAAAGTATTATGCTAGTTTTCGTCTTAAACGCGTTTTTATGCGCTTTGAGTTTTTTTATGAGTTAACGGATATAGTTAAGTCGAAAACACAGCTATTGTTGAGTTCACTTATTTTCATTCATATTAAATACTAAAGCCCGACAAAACAGTTTGGCTAAAAAAGTGGGTATTGGACGATCTTTCGTATGTTGACGCAATACAGAAAAATTTTATTGATGGAAAGATGTTTTAAATGAGGATTGAAAGCGATTTATGCCGTTTTTAGGACGCAGATTTTCCTTAAACTTAGAATACGGCGTTTGTAACAGAAATCCTTCTTTTAAAATGTGGTTTATTTTATTTCAATAAAGACCAAAATTCAAAACGACAAAAAGTTGTTTAGAAAAATTTTTTGCTAATAAACTTGGAAATATGTAGCTGACAAAATAAATTTTCAGATTAACTCCACATTACAAAAATTTGTCGGAACAACTTTTTCTAGTTTAGAGTTTTGGTCTCTCTTATAAAATGTGTGTCTTTCTTATAAAATATAAAAATTAACTTTCACAATTATTTTTTTTTTCACGGAAAAAATAACTGAATTTAAACCAACGACTATCTGGCATGTGATGAAAATCGATCGGTTTCAAATCGATCGTTTCTAAAATTTCAATCCTAAATATTTCTTATTATTTTTAATTTAAAACCGATAAGAAGTCGTAAATCGATATACCTGATACAACTATAGCAGTTAAAAACAATTTTAACCCTCTTTGCCTTTTATATTCATCATTAAATTTTTGATTTTTAACCAAATCGATCGAAATCAAAAACGATCATTTTCCATCACATGCCAGTATATAATTAAAAGACTACCCAACTCTCCCTACCTCTGTTAAATCACTCTCTTCTTAATTTGTATCGAAAAATTCAGCCATAAGAATTACACACGGCTGCAAAGGCTAACATTTTTCGAAACAAACTGCTAATGTTCGAAAGAGGCGATGAAAACCGCCTGCTTAAACCAACCGCCTGCTTTCAACATAAGTTTGTCTAATTTTTCTTTTTAAATTTAAAAAAAAAAATAGTTCTTTCGAACGAACGAACGAACGAACGAAAAAAGTTTTTTTTTTCCTTATTTATTTATTTAAAATTATTTTTTAATAAATAGTATTTTGGCAAATATTTGAAAAATAGATGTTAATTTCAATTATAAACATTAATTTATGTATACGTCAAAGTGCAAAATTCAAAACCAGATCCACAATTTCTAAGTTGTTTTTTTTAATTTTTATAGTGCAATTAATCTTTGTATAATTAGATATCATTTCATATATAATTATATATAAAATTAATACAATTTTCTATTAACTTTGTTATATATTTTCATACAAGGTTGTTTATAGAAGCTTATACGCCATTATATATAATTATATATAAACTATATCGGAGATCTCTTAATATATGGCTGGAGACCTAATCCCATATGATTATATATAAAGTTATATCAAACATATTTATAAAACCAAAGTGCTAATATAAATGTATATGGTTATATAAAGCCACGCATATAAACATTTATAATTATATCAAATCATATAAGATTATATGAAAACTTTTTTAGTCGGGAATATATAATTATATATGGTATCATTTAAACAATATATAACTATATATGGTGCCAGTTAAACTAGATATTATCATATATGGTGGCATTTAAACAATATATGGTCATATATGGTACCTCATGAACAAAATCTTTAATACAGTTGCAGATATGATAATATATGCTACTATATATAGTGCCATATATATTTATATATGGTGTTATTCAAGCAATATATTACCATATATGGTGCCACTTAAACCATATATTATCATATATGGTACCTCATGATCAAAATTTTTAATACAGTTCCAGATATGATAATATATGATACTATATATAGTGCCATATATATTTATATATTGTGTTATTTAAGCATTATATTACCATATATGATGCCACTTAAACCATATACTATCATATATGGTGCCATTTCAACAATATATGCTCATATATGGAACCTCATGAACTACATTTTTAATACAGTTCCAGATATGATAATATATGCTACTATATATAGTGCAATAAATATTGATATATGATATATGGCTCTTCTGATTACAAAACATACATTGTATACGCTGTGATTGAAAAAACTTCAATTAGCCACACTCAGCGCTATGCCGACCGTGGTGTAACTTGTTAAGAGGTGATGCTACGAGTCATAGCCTGTGCAGAGGGCTGCCGGTTCAATCCCCGGTCATGGCAATACACAAAAAGTTTTTCATATAGAGACAAATTAACAATTAAAAATTAATTTGATCAGTTGACACATAAACTAACCACTGACGAGTCTTTGGGTGAGACGAAACTGCGGCAGTCTGGTGATTCCCTTGTGTCTGTTAAATTTTTCAATAAAAATGTTTTCTTCTTCTTCTTCCTAGAAATCAACTCTAAAAAAATTCTTTAGTAATTAATTCTAATATTAATTACGATTGTCCTATGCGACGGTTACAAACACTTAACTAAAAAATAATAAAAATTTAAAACATTTGCACAGCAGCAACACAACTTCTCCAATCAACACTCGGTATCCAACTATTGAATGTGAAAAAAGCGCATCATAATGTGATAATTACTTGTGAAAAAGGAGAAAAAACAATAGGATTAAGAGAGGAAACATTCTAATTGAAAAATAAAATTGCTCAAGTATTAGTTAATTCTGGCTCTTCTGATTACAAAACATACATTGTATACGCTGTGATTGAAAAAACTTCAATTAGCCACACTCAGCGCTATGCCGACCGTGGTGTAACTTGTTAAGAGGTGATGCTACGAGTCATAGCCTGTGCAGAGGGCTGCCGGTTCAATCCCCGGTCATGGCAATACACAAAAAGTTTTTCATATAGAGACAAATTAACAATTAAAAATTAATTTGATCAGTTGACACATAAACTAACCACTGACGAGTCTTTGGGTGAGACGAAACTGCGGCAGTCTGGTGATTCCCTTGTGTCTGTTAAATTTTTCAATAAAAATGTTTTCTTCTTCTTCTTCCTAGAAATCAACTCTAAAAAAATTCTTTAGTAATTAATTCTAATATTAATTACGATTGTCCTATGCGACGGTTACAAACACTTAACTAAAAGATATATGATATCATTTAAACAATATATTACCATATATGGTGACATTTAAACCATATATTATGATATATGGCGCCATTTCATAAACAACATTATTTATACAGTTCCAGATATGATAATATATGCTACTATATATTGTATAGTACCACCCGAGTAAAAAAAATTATATATAATCATATGTGGCATATATTACAATATATAATTAGACATGTGGTTATGTATATCCATATATAATTATATATGACGTTTTTTCCGAAAAATGTTCCTTATATTATGCCATATATAATTTCATCTAATTAGATATCGGCCTTCATAATATTAGATATGGCATATATAATTATATATTACATAACATGGTTGATATTATTGCATATATAGTTATATATAGAACTATATCTTAATATATATGGTGGCATTTTAGCAATATATAATTATATATGGTATCATTTAAACAATATATAATTATATATGGTGACAGTTAAACTAGATATTATCATATATGGTGCCATTTAAACAATATATGGTCATATATGGTACCTCATAAACGAAATCTTTAATTCAGTTCCAGATATGATAAGATATGGTACTATATATAGTGCGATATATATTTATATATGGTGTTATTTAAGCTATATATTATCATATATGGTGCCATTCAAACCATATATTATCATATATGGTACCATTTAAACCATATATTATCATATATTGTGCAATTTCAACAATATATGCCCATATATGGTACCTCATGAACAATATTTTTAATACAGTTTCACGTATGATAATATATGCTACCATATATAGTGCCATACTTATTTATATATGGTATTATTTAAGCAATATATTACCATATATGGTTTATATATTATCTTATATGGTGCCATTTCAACAATATATGCTCTTATATGGTACCTCATGAACAACATTTTTAATACGGTTCCAGATATGATAATATATGCTACTATATAGTGCCATATATGTTTATATATGCTGTTATTTAAGAAATACCCCGAGTAAAAAAAATTGATCTCGCGCAATATCTAATTATATCCAATTTGATATTGTTTAAGATCTGCTGTAATATCTAGCTGATCCAATTAGATCTCAAAATTGGGTGTATCCAATCATATCGTATTATATCCCATTGTATATATGGGGATAAACTAAGATCAAGTTATATCTCAAAATTGGGAGGTCCAGTGATATCTTTGGGGATAAACCTAGATCTATTTTGATCCGAAAATTGGCGGATCCAGCTTTATATTTGCGGATATTTTTAGATCTAATTTGATCCGAAAAATGGCGGATCCAATTAGATCTAGCTATATATTTGGGGATAAACTTAGATCTAATTTGATCTCAATTTTGGCAGATCAAATTAGATCCCGCAATATATTTGTGGATAAACGTATATCTAATTTGATCCGAAAAAGTGGCAGATCGAATTAGATGTAGCTATATATTTGGGGATAAACTTAGATCTAATTTGATCCAAAAAATGGCACATCGAATTAGATCCAGCAATATATTTGTGGATTAACTTAGATCTAATTTGATCCAAAAAATGGCACATCGAATTAGATCCAGCAATATATTTGTGAATAAACTTAGATCTAATTTGATCCGAAAAAGTGGCAGATCGAATTAGATCCAGCAATATATTTAGGGATAAACATAGATCTAATTTGATCTCAATTTTGGCAGATCTAATTAGATCTAGCAATATATTTGTGGATAAACTTAGATCTAATTTGATCCGAAAAATGGAAGATCGAATTAGATCCAGCAATATATTTGGGGATTAAGTAAGATCTAAATTTATCCAAAAAATTACAGATAAAATTAGATCCAGTAATATACTTCGGGATTGCGTAAGATCTTAACTTTTCCGATAAATTGCAGATCGAATTAAATCCAGTGCTTTATTTGGGGATTTGGTAGGATCTTAATTTATCCCATAAATTGCAAATCAAATTAGAAACAGCAATATATTTGGAGATTGACATCTAAAACTATCCAGAAAAATTACAGCTAAAATTAGATCCTGCATTATATTTGGGTACTACGTAAGATCTCCATTTATTTGGGATTAAATAAGATCCCAGATAGATATTGACAATAGTTCAAAAAATAATACACTGGAAGAGCACTGATTTTATAAAAATTACAATATTTTGTTAAAATAAGGTTTAAAATCAGAAGGTCTCGAGTTCGATACCTTTCACGGCTATGCATTTTTTTTTATAAAAATGCGCATTCTCCTTGCTGGTCTTATCGAAATTTTTTCAATAATTTTTATTCTTTGTAATTTACTTGTAAAAATTGTATCATCTTTCTGTGATTTGAAAATAATTTAAACAGAAAGTGATATTAATTTATGATCTTGAGTCAAACTAAAATAACATTCATTTACTTAAAAATAACAGATCAACTAAAAACATTTCCCCCATTCAAAAGAATTTCTTTTTATAAAATTATAATTTTATTTTCTATAAATGTTTTTATAAAATTATATTTTTTTTATTAAATTGAATTTTTTTTAAAAAATAATTTTATTTACATATTTTTAACGCTCTACACCATTTCCAATTGTATCAATTGTTTTTAAGATTTATCAATTGTATTTCAGAAATAATCAATTGAATTTCAGTTTTATCAATTGTATTTCAGAACTTATCAATTATTTTTCAGATTTATGAATTGTATTTCAGAACTAGTCAATTGAATTTCAGTTTTATCAATTGTATTTCAGAAATTATGAATTGTATTTCCGAAATTCACAACTGTATTTCAGAAATTATCAAACTGTATTTCAGAAATTATCAATTGTATTTCAGAAATTATGAAATGTAATTTAGAAATTTTTCTCTATTAACTATGATAAACCATCAACAAGTTCTGAAATAGATTTGATTATTTCTGAAATACAATTAATACATTTCTGAAATACATTCCATAATTTCTAAAATACATTTAACATTTCTGAAATACAATTAATAGCTTCTGAAATACAGTTAATATTGTAGTTGCTGATGAGTTACCATATATGATGGCACCACATATGACAATATATTGTTTAAATGGCACCAATATGGAGCTTTAATATATAACTTAGATTCATCCATATACCATTTGATCCGAAAAATGGCCCGATAAAATTGTATCAGTTCTTATTTGTATCAGTTGTTATATAATTGCATCAGTTTAGATCTGACCTGATTAAATTATGTGTTAATCAGATGAAATTGTATCAGATTTTTGACCTGATACCATTTTATTGGTTTATATTACATGGTATCAGTTTAGGTTCAAATAGATATATTTGTATACAAAATTATATAGTTATATCCCAATTTTGACCTGATATCAGTTTAAAACTTTGATACAATTGTATAAGGTAAATGTCGGATACAATTATATTTTATTTATATAAAATTGAACCAATTACGATCAAACCGATAAAATTGCATCAGGTCAAAAATCTGATACAATTTCATCTGATTAACACATAATTTAATCAGGTCAGATCTAAACTGATACATTTGGATAAAAATTGATAAACATTTGATAAAAATATATCGGGTCATTCTGCGGATGAAACTGTATATTTATACAGATATAACTTAATCACATATATGACTATATGTAACTATTTTTCCTCGGGTTGTTTAAATGATACGATATATCAAAGTATATGGTACTATATATGGTACCATATATTATCATATCTGCATCTGTATTAAAAATGTCGTTCATCAGGTAGCATATATGAGCATATATTGTTGAAATGGCACCATATATGACAATATATGGTTTAAATGGCACCAAATATGATAATATATTTCTTAAATAACAGCATATATAAACATATATGGCACTATATAGTAGCATATATTATCATATCTGGAACTGTATTAAAAATGTTGTTCATGAGGTACCATATATGAGCATATATTGTTGAAACGGCACCATATTAGATAATATATGGTTTAAATGGCACCATATATGGTAATATATTGCTTAAATAACACCACCCATGTGAAAATCGAAATATATATGAACACACATGATCATACATTGACTTGTATATGATCATGCATGGGCATACATTGTCATATACGTACATGCATAGTTCAATGTATGACCATACATGATCTCATATATTTCCATATATCTTTGGATCCGAAATTTGAGGGTATATGACCGTACATGTTCATATATGACCATATATGCTCACATATGATTCATGTATGCTCATATATGATCATATATGGCCATATACCTCCATATACCCTCAAATTTCGGATCCAAAGGTATATGGAAATATATGAGATCATGTATGGTCATACATTGAACAATGCATGTACGTATATGACTATGCATGCTCATGCATGATCACATACGAGCCAATGTATGATCATGTATGCTCATATATATTTCGATTTTCACATGGGCATATATAAATATATATGGCACTATATATGGTAGCAT